>JAQPPZ010016385.1:5000000-6250000 GCA_028583015.1 Wollemia nobilis | reverse complement strand
GTTTTGAGATTTGGTGTATCATAAAGTAACTCTCGTATTTTCAATAATTTGATGATATACTCAATTGTTTAATGGTTTTCACATGTATACTTGCAGCTCGACAACCTGGCAATAAACTCCAGGCCATGTAATCCCACCTATAATATGTGGTAATGAATTCCACACATGGTCAGGGAGCACAGGTCCTCCCGGTCCTCATCCTGTTCACCCATAGTCAGCGATATACCTCTCCAAAGAGAGATACGTGCAAATTTTCCATGGGCTATGATGGCATCTTGGATCCAATATTGGTCTAGTAACAAAAGGATCGAGGGAGTTGGGCCAACGGATGGAAATCACTGCCACCATTGTTGAACCCTACTAGTGGTTGGATGTGACTTCCAACTCACTAGAGTTTGCAATGTGTCATGGTGTGTGTGGTTCTTTTTACTTTATATGAAAATAAAATACATAAAATAATATTCAAACGATTTTCCCTACATGTTTTTCAAAAGAACGTTTGATTTTAAGAGAATGCACGACTATGCTAGATGATTTTTCAAAGAATGCAATTATCTATGAAGAAAAATGGCCACTGATTAGGCCTCATACATGCAAACTCAAAACATAGAATGGCCTAGACCGCTAGAGACTAGGGTGGACTGCAATTAGAGATCTACTATTCCTAGCAGTGGCTAGTAGAAAACTAAAAAAGAACTAGGATTTTTCCATTTCTACCTTTCATTAATTTTTCTAATTAATCTAACATTTCTGCATTTTGGAAAAATAAAAACACAAATAGATAGAAAAAATACAGTAAATTGAAGCCTACCTCAGATCCAAGTCTGATGAAGTTTTGAATACCTATTCTATGCTTTGCTATTTATTGACTGCGTTTGTCAGACGCAGTTGCAATTATTCCCACGACTCTATGGCGTGGCTACAACTGTTAACCGTGGCTAAGGCCTGTCATCATAAAACATAGTAAGTTAGTATTTTTTGGCATAAAATGTGGGGTTCCACCATGATCGCCTTCTATAGCAATCCATGATGCATACATCTAAGCTAATAATAACTAAAAATCAACACAAAGCATAAAAGAATGGATGAATTTGCAAATAACCACAAATAAGGGCTTCTTTTATTAATTTTCCAATGAAACTTGATTACAAATCCATCCCTCTTAGGGATACCCAATGTGATACAATTATTACAATCATAGAAAATCCCCACGCAAGGGTAGGTGTAATTTGTCGGCTTTCTAGGTTGACACGAACTACTCCAATGCAAATGTAGCCTTCTTCTCCACGATTAGAGGCATTTGTTGCTTTGAATGATAAGACCCTGTTAACCCTACATTTAAGAAACAACAAGAAGCAATTAAAAGCAAAGGAGGCCTCTCTTAATGAGGCTTTTAGAGGAAATTATACAAAATACTGTCATGAAAGCTTGAAATCAAGAAAATATATAAAGCATAGTAATCTACTCTAAACATGATAATTTACCATCAAGAAATGTAAAGGAAACATAGATAAATCTATCTGATATCCTATTTAGACAATTGGAAGCATGAAAACATGATAAATAACCATAACTAATCTAGCTATCCATGATAAGAAATAAAGGAAATAAGTCTTAAATTCCTACTTTTGCCACATAATTATCTCTAATAAAGCAAATTTAGATTAAATGCATCTAATCTACTACAAATAAAATGTAAACTATTGCTAAAACCAAGGGAAACAGGAAATTGAACCTGATCGTAGGTCTACGGTGCAGCTAGCACTGTTAGTCGTGGCTGACAGCCGCGACTGAGCTAAAAATAAAGATGCTCTCAAATGTCGGTCTCAAATCACCAATTTCCCTTAATGAATTTATGATCAAGGGTTGCCACGATGTCCTCTGATATATTTAGCGGTTGGATTGCTCAGATTGGTGATGGATTGGGCTCAATTGTGTTTCTTGATCTCTCCTAGCCCTCCATGACCTTCTTGGTTCCAAGTGACATGTGATCTCAAATTAGGCAGCAAAGGTATTCCTCTCAAAGAATACAAGTGAGTATGCAATTTGACAAGGCTTCGCTGTTCTACAACTCGAGACTCTTCCAAAATTTTCCCCAATTTTGAGGGGGATTTTATAGCACATGGTAAGGCCATGTCTTAGCTTCATGGAGAAGCCAATATCAAGAAGGAACAACTAGGGTGGTTGGATGGAAACTTTCTAAACTTTCAGCCCTCTAACTTATTGAATCTTCAACTAATTGACCGTTGTAACCGATTTTGGGTCAGCCAAGGTCCAACTGATTTTGAAGGCTAACCGCAGCTCTAAGGCGCGGTCAACTCTGTTAACTGCGGGTGTCAACCGCGACCAACACTAATTAGGCCAAAATTCCTAAATGAGTGGTTAGAACCACTGCTACACCTTGGAATTTGTCCAAGATTTTTTATATGGTCTTCTAGCATATCCCATATGAGTAGTCACCTCGATATGATGCGTTTTAGGTGTCTACAAAATTATAAAATTATGGGTCACTTTGATTCATTATTATGGTATCAATTTTGAAAGCTCCTATTAATATATATTACTAGGTAGATCCAAGTCACTCAACATTTTTGTATCCAATGCAAGTTCTTTATACTAATCATTTGAAAATTCTAGTCCCTAATCTGCTATACTTTTTAAATTGCTTAGCAGGGTTTCTAGTTCAGTAATCTTGTTAAATGCAACATTGTCATTTGCTTTGACTTTCTCCTCATTAAGGATTTGACTCATTTGCTCTAATACAAGGAGTTGTCCTTAATTCAATAAGATAATGGGAAATCTAGTGCTTACTAACTATTGTATTTATTAAGGAATTTATAATAATAGAAAAAGTCTAACATATAGCAGAAGGGTAATTCCACAATCACTATACATCCATAAATCAAAAGGTTAGTGATACAATGAATAAGAAAATATCTTACACAATGTTTCTATTATTAGTATGATGAGTTTGTAAGTACAAATAGAATTCATAAATAATGGTTCTAAATTTCTCAAATGGTCAAAAGATCATTATAGTGGATCCCATAGCTCTTATTTATAATAAAGTATTATCCTGAGAATTATTTGAGGTAAAATATTTTCATTTCTAGTAAAATCTCTGGTTTAGGGATGTTGTTATCAAAATGATACACCAACAAACTTTACAAGCCTCCAAATCTCTTCAAAATATGCTTAGCAACCTTCTATATTCTAATTTACACCATATGGAGATAAAATATCACTTTCTAGGCAATTTCATTGGATTTTATGTTGACCTAATCTTGTTATGAGCTAGAATTTATATTTTTCCAGTCTAAAGTTATGATTTACAAATTCAATAAATTGACAATCCCCAATTTTGGGACAAATCACACCTTTGGGACCAATTACAATTTTAGGACTTAGCCAATTTTTTGCCATTTTTTCCAAGCTTTGTTGACTCACTCTAATGCTCCTCGATCTACAAAATTTATTTTTCTTGTTCTTTATGGCTAATCCTTTGTGGGAATTCCAAGGTAGTAGCAAAGCTACTACACATACCAGGATGAGACCTTATCCTTATGTGCTTGAAATCTATGTAACTAATGTCATATTTTAATATTTAATCTAATTTTAACTTGTACTTGATGTCTCTTGCTAATATTCTTTATCCTATCAATTGTGTGTTCTTCATCTACACACATGCTTTCAAGAACCTTATTTATTATGATGTGTGTAATCTTAGAGAGCAAGTTAGTCATTTGGACTGTAGAATCTTGACTTCAATGCATTAGATCCCACCATGCAATTTTTGGTGTAAAATCAATTGTGTGATGTCTTCATATTATGGGTCATCATTGATTAATGTTGGGAAAATTATTTCCTTTGATTGCATTATCAACAAGGTCTAGGTTCAAACACTTCAAATGTTTACATATACACACAAACCATATGCATAACATTTTTAGAATAAAACTCTACAAGTCTAAGGCATGTTAATAATATGTGATGCATATAACCCTTTCAAGTCTGTCTGCATAGATTGTGACAATGCTATAACATATTTTGAGGGAGTTAAGATGTTGTTGATCAATTCATCAACTGATGAGTGTTAATTTAGCATACATTGTATGTGATATATTGTGTGATTTCTGAATTTAAATCATGAATGTAATGAACTTTTAATTATTACTTCAATTTATTTATGTAATTTATCAGTCAAAAATAATGAATGAGGTTAAATTGATAAATGCATGAATTTTACACAAAATATATGCAAGTTTTGTATGCTTGGACAAGAGAACGTTGAAGAACACTTCACGGGAGATGAATGCAATAAAACAAGACTTGAATCAGATGTTGAGCCTAGGAAGAATAGTCACAAAGATGATGTGTTAAGAATATTGTAGACGCGGGTTACAGAACACAATTACTAGAATCTGTTACAGACAACATTTTCTTAATACTGTTACTAGAGATGTCTACCAACAAGAGTTACAGAAAAGTTTGACTAAGTCCATTGACTAATACATTATGTGCCATGTTAGTGATAACATGGCACTCTTATGTGGTAGAATATTGTTACAAAATATTTCCAGTCAGCACAATTGATTGACATGTCAAAATTATGCATGAGAAAATTATGATTATTGAAGTTGTTATAAAGTTGTTTTATAAAGTTGTAAAATTAGTATGTTGTTAAGTTGTCTAGATTCCGATGCAAGATGTTATGTCCTCTCCTTAAATAAAGGGGCATATAGTTGTATTGTTATATCTTACGAATATTCAAATTAGAAGCTTTTTGTTATGTTCGTTTGTAAGATGCCACTTGGACCACTTAGATTATGACTGAGTCCAAGTAGGTTAGGAAACTATGTTAGTTTAGATTATTTTTATTAGGAAGTCAGTTGTCGCATTATCAAGCCAACAAAGCCACATGGAAAATATGTGGAAGAATTTTATTCATAATGTCCAAGCGACATTATATATTATAGGAGAGACCTCTGAAAAGGTCTAATGTTGAAAATGTTCAAATATTCTAATCTGTGAAAGTAATCTCCCGTATGCAATTTTTGAGAAAATAATGTGCAACTATGTACGTTTGAATTTCCAGTAATAAAGCAATAACACTTTTGTTACGCATATGGTAACTATGTCAATTACTTTCTTTATGCTTTGCTTGCTTTGGTAACTTCCCTTTCTTTTATTTTCTTGCAATCATGAAATAATTAGCATTAGAGTAATTTAATGAAATAGATTACTGAAGTTAAAATAGAGTAGAAAAATGGGAAGGGGTTAATACTAACCTTCCGAAGGCAGGGCCCACTCTGAAAAGTTAGTCCCTAAATCTCTTCCCCCACTAACACGGTAGATAAAATTAGAACATAGAGTAAAATTAGAACATAAACTTTATTAAAATTGTGTATCATAAAACTATAGAAACATTAGATAAATAATGCATTAGTAAATCATACGTGGATCCACACATACTCATATAGACTTAGTCTAAATTGCATCTTTAATTTAAACACTATTTTATTTTATTTTATTTCCTGCAAACTTTAATTTCTTGCAAAACCTAAGACTATAAAAAGTAGAATCAAGCTTAAGAATTAATCACTACGGTACAACCTATACTGGATTTGTACTCTTTAAATCTAACCTGGATTAACCTAGATTGACAAATTTAAATGTAAGCATCTACAGCTGAACATTTTGGTATCGTTATCGGGGAGAGTAGTGTCGTAATTATTAATTAGAAAGGTTGTTTGGTTGTGCAAGAAGAGAGGCTTACTTGTATGTGGAAAGAGGTACGTATGAGTCCTTGGCGTGCATACAAGTCAGAGTGGCACGAGATGGTCTCAACAAGCCCCTTTGTTCAACGTTGCTAGGTTCTTTCTCTTTAGGATCATTTTACTACTTTCATAGTTAAAATTTCATTTCCTACAAATTTTCCAAGCTTTGGGTGATTGCTATTACTTGCTTTGGTCTGGGTTCTCTAACCTATGGAAACATGAAGTAGGTATGATTGAGTGACACAATCATAGTGAAATGCTCCTAAATAATCAAAGAAGTGATAGCAAAATAACCTTTTACTTCAGTAATTTCATTTCCAACAAATTTACTTTTCAAGCAATATTTCATTTTACTCCTAGTGTGCTAAGATTGGTTGTATGGATTCATAGACCGTGAGTCGCACCTAATTTTAGTAACATTAGGATTGTTCAAATTTATTTTTCAAGCAATATTTCATTTTACTTTCCTCCTAGTGTGCTAATATTGGATGTATGGATTCATAGACCGTGAGTCGCACCTAATTTTAGTAAACATTAGGATTGTTTAGAAATTTTATTATTTTCTTGTTATATTGATATTGGTTGTATGGATTCATGGACCGCAAGTTGCACCTAATTTTAGTTATAGTAGAATTGCTTTAGAAAACAAAAATTCTATTTTCATTTTTCCTACTGTGTTAAGGATAGCTATAAAATCATTTATTATGAGTTGTACCTAAACTTGACAACAGTAGGATTGTTTTGAATTGGTGATAAAAACAAAAATAAAACAAAAATAGAAACAAAACAAAACCCAAACAAAATCAAACAAAAAAAAGAGAAGGAAAAATAAAAGAAAAGTTGCTAGATGGTGGGAAACAGTCTAAGACAGTCTACTACAATAAACCTCTAGAAATTATTACAAAATAAATAAATTATTATTATTAGAAATGATAATAAAAATAAAGTATATTTATACATATCCATATATATATTCGTAATAAAATAATAATAATAATAATTAAATAAACTAGAGGTATTACACAAGATTGAATTAACCCAACAACAAAGAAAGAAATGACATGATAAACATGTTATACCATGAATATTTCAACTAGGATATTGGGCCTTGTTGTTTGATTCCCGCTACCAAGATTTTCAAGGTAAATTGAAAACAAGATGGCTAGGACCCTATGTTCAAGAATAGTACAATCAAACTTAAGCCTATATATGATTCAACAAGAAGACTACTAGTAAATGGGCATAGACTTAAACTTTATAAAAAGCCATTACCTAAGGAAGAATTCATACACCACCTTAAGCAACAAGTTGATTTGCAATGTATTTTTGAACTACAATCAACAACCATTGAATAAAAACTTCTCTCTCTTAAAAAAAAAGATTATGCTTCTTTTGTTTCATAATGGAGTTCCTATATTTGCAAAACTCATATCTTATTTTCATCAATTTTCAGTCTCAATATTTCAAAAAAATCCCAAAAGGACATTTCTTTTACTTATATCAGTTTAAGAGCTTGTAGGAAAATGACTGCCACATGTTGCATAACACTTTGTTTGCTAAATAAAATCTAGGTGTTTTCAATTACTCAATCACCACTAGTGTTTTGAGCAAAAATTCATTGAAACAAGTAAAAACATTGTAAAATCTAGGTGTTTTCAATTACTCAACCACCACTCCTTGTTGATCAAGGTTCCTCTTGGACTATGCATATTGTAACAAATAAAAACATTGTGAAGTTTGGAAAGAATAACTCATGAGTTACTAATGCCATAGAGTGAACGGTTTTCCCTACTTATCCAATTATGTGCATGGCCTAGAAATCTAATGAATTGGCAAAAGGACAAGCTCCCCATTCACCCCGCAAAAAAAAAAAATCTCTTGCTCTCTATCTAAACGAGCAAGTATCCCAAAAAAAATTATCTTCTTGATTCCCCTTAAAATGAGCAAGAATCCAAAAAAAGCAATAAAATATCCCTTGCTCCCTCTCTCAAAATGAGCAAGTATCCCAAGAAAAATTTAATAAAAGAAGGGTTAAGAGCTTGAATCCCTGGAAATTTTAGTGTCTCGAAAACCATGGGGTGATCCTCATTACAACACTAGGTTGAATAAAACTCGTCTGGCAATAAGGTAATCTGTATGCAGTAGTGCTAAGTCTAGACAAGACCTATGGACGCTCTCATATAAGCTAGCTTGTTACCATAAGTGACCATTGGTTTACTCAATCCTTACTCATGATGAGAAATGAACATTCACTGCACACACAGTTGGTCCTTGAGAGGCTTGAAAACATTAGGATAACTTTAGCATTATATTGATTTGTGAGATGAATATATGAATTTGTTTAAGGTCACTAGGATGCTTGAGTCTTTGTGAAACAACTCTAGAATATCATAAACAAGCAAAAGTCATAAGCAAATTTCTATTTTATATGTGGGTACTATAGTTTATTCCATCTTACAAAAATGTGGCTTGTATTTCCAAAAGCCTTAATATTTACTTATAGGGAGAAATCAATAAGGATAGGGTTACAATTCCCATAAATACTCTGATAGAGTGGTTGGTAATCCAATTCCCCAAAGCTTTGCACCCCTATAAGAATAGCCAAAATATGTATACTTCCAACAAAAAGAAAAGGCCATCAAAATGATTCACAACTAGTGTTAAAATCATCCAAGCCTTTGATAAAGATCTATTTTGCATATATTGATGATTGATATCAAATTTACAATCATTAATTTTCTCTCATTTGGAACTCCTTAATGAAATTCAGGAAGCATAATCGCAAAAATAATAATAATAAATAAATATCTAGTATAATTAGAATAATCCCCCATACATAAAACTCATTACTATATACAATTCACCATAATATAAATTCTTACTAAAATAAAAACCCTCTTCATTTTGTTTTGGTTATATAGCCAAAAATACAGTTTGATGGGGAAGTAAGTAAAAAGACATTCGAATAATACAGTTTGGGGAGAATCATGTAAAGTATTTTCTCAACTCTACAATTACAATTTATGTAACTAGGTTCTATAGACAGCTTCTATAGATAGTTTATGTAAACGTCTTATGTAGAAAACTTCTATAGACAACTTTTGTAAATATTTTTTGTAGATAGGTTCTATAGATGGATTTTGTAGCCAGGTTCTATAGACACATTCTATAAACAGGTTCTGTAGACATCTTCTGTAAACGATTTTGATAAACATCGTTCATAGACAAAATCTATAGCGCATCTTCTAAAAAAAATATAAGTGTCAATATTCAGACTGGTTCAAGTAAATATGACACGTGTCTGCATAAGAAGGGAGTCTAGGGGTTCACATTTTAAGCCTAATAAGGCAAGAAAGAGCATGAATGAATATGGAGAACAAATATATTCCTCTGTGGAAAATCTCCCTAATGATCCAGGTTTTATTTTGGGTAATGTTTGTCAATTTGCTTTAGAGGAAGATGTGCAGCAAGTGAATGTGAGCAGTGCTAGCTCTACGGGTAATCGGTTCATGGTCCTTCAGTCTTTAGTTACCCAATGAAGCTTGATCTTGCATCTTGGAATGTGAGGGGATGGTGCTTCCCGAGAGGCGCAATCTGGTTAGTAGCTTTCTCAAGTTTGTTTTTGTTGATGTCATTTGTTTGCAAGAAGTTAAACTTAGCAGTTTTGAGCTTTCGAGCTACTTATCTAGTTCTTAGAGGGGCACTTGGTGGATATCATATCATAAATGGGTTCTAAAGGTGTGGTGCTTATTGTGCATACTTGAATGGCCACTCTCTTGCTCAATCATAGGGAAGACCCAGGTGGTAAATTACTTTGGGCAACCTTTGCCTTTTCTGGCCATGTGGTTGGTATCTACTATTTTTACGATTCTAATACTGCTACTAACAGAATTTCTCTCTGGAATTGGATGCATGATAACCTTCCAGATGCGTGTTAGATTCTTGGATGGGATTTTAATATGGTGGAGTGGGAAGGAGATCAGGAAGAGGGGGTAGGAGGTTATATTTATGGTGTGGAAAAAGAGTCCTGGTCTAGATTGAAATCCCATCTTCAGGTATTTGATGTCAAATTCAAATAGAAGCATCTTGACTATAGTGGTTGGCACACTTGGTCCAATAGGAGAGCTGGAAAAGATAGAATTTATGCTAGGTTAGATAGATTTTATGTTGATTCTCTTTTTACCTTTGTCGATAAAGGTAAAAGATTTGTTGATGTTGATCTTGGGATCATTGGTTTTGATCATTCGCCTATCTAATCCTGTGCTCATGTTGGTACTCTTATGTTGGATAAGAAGGTAGTGCCTTTTAAGCTTAATGTTTCTCACCTGGAGTCAGCCGATTGTCGAGAATTGATCAATTGTGTGTGGATTCTAGTTTTGAGACCTTCTTCTACTGGATGGGTTTCCTGGTGGGATGTTGCCATACATACGTAGAGTTGTTAAATTTTTACGTGGATGGGGCAGATTAATTGCTCGAGGCCAAAGATGTCAAATCAGACTTCTCAGACAAGCTCTTAAGAGAGATAGGAGACTTCTTGAGGTTGATCCCTTTAATAGTATCTTGCAGGATAAAGTTGTTGCCCAAGAGAGTGTGCTTCGTAATTATGAGGACTATTTAGGAAGGGGTGCTAAGGTTCGAATTCAGCTTCATTGGCTTCAATAGGGGGATGCACCAACTCAATTATTCTTTAATTATATAAAGAAGAAGAATGCTTCAGAAATATTTCTCTCATTTCAAAGGGTTAATTCCTCTCACACTGAAGATGAGTAAGAGATTATAGGTTTATTTGAGGATCATTTTCGAACTATTTTCTCTGCTTATGATGTCTCTACTGAGGTTCAAAATGCTAGGAGCAAAATTCACTCTTGTGTTTCGAAAAAGGTTACTAGCTATGAGAGTGATAGTCTTGTGGTAGAATTTTCCAAATATGAGCTCTTCTATGCCTTGTCTCGTATGAGGAATAGGAAAGCTCCTGGACTAGATGGGCTTCCTGTTGAGTTTTATAAGGCTATGTGGGAAGTTATTTGGGATGATTACAGCAGGATGATCAAAGAAATCTTCGATGGGGCTGGTTTTTTTTATTGGATGAACCAGGTAGTTATAAAGCTCATACCAAAAGGCACTAATAAGGATTGGATTAGAGGATGGAGGCCTATTACTTTGCTTAACATCTCTTATATTTTGTTGCTAAGGCCATCACCCTACGGCTTCAGAATATTACTGCCAGAATTATTCATGAGGAACAAACTGGTTTTGTCAAGGGGATATTTATCCTTGATACTATGTTATCTATTTGGGAGGCCATGGAGTGGGCTGAAGAGTCTAGTCAGCAGGCTCTATTTCATAAGATTGATTTTGATAAGGCTTATGATTGGGTGGATTGGGCTTTTGTTCTTCATATGCTTTGTTCTCTTGGCTTCAGTGAGACAATGGTTTCTAAGATCGAAACCTTTTTTTCAGCTTCTTCTACCAAGGTTTTAGTCAATGGCCGCCTCTCTGACTCTATTCAGCTTTTCATATCTATTCGACAAGGTTGTCCAATTGCCCCCCTTCTCTTTGTGCTTTTTGTTGATGCCCAAGGTTATCTCCTGGAGGACAATATGAGTCGTGGTTTGATTCATGGTATCTCTCTTCCTGAGAGACAGTTGGCGAATAGTCATTTTGTAGATGATTCTTTTCTTTCATTTTAGCTAGATAGAGACTCCATATTTCATATGAAAAATTACCTCAAGGACTTGTGTGATGCTTCTGGGGCTATGATTAGCGAGGCCAAGTCTGATTACTAGCTTATTGGTATTGATTCCCTCCCTAATTATATCTAGGTAGGTTGTAGGAGGGTTGGAGATGGTGAGATTGTTAGGTACTTGGGTATTCCCTTTAGTAGACAGGTTTCTCCTAGAGCCATCTGGGATTGGTGTATGGAAAATTTTGAAAAAAAAATTCAGGTTTGGAGGAACAAATTGATCTCCTTTACTGGCAAGTTGACTGTTGTTAGCAGGATTCTGTAAGCGTGCCATATGTATTATTCCTCCTATTGGATCCCTAATGCTACTCACTATAGGCGGTTGGAGACCTGTATTAGAAGTTTTATGTGGTCCAATATTGATGGCTCAAGAAGAGTTCCTTTGGTGGGTTGGCGTTATTGTTCTGTTCCCAGAGCTCAAAGGGGTCTTGGTTTGCTGGATATTCAAGTGCAAGGTAAGTTTTTTGCTTCTAAATGGATTGTTCATTGTCTGTAGGGTGATCTTGGTTGGCAACGTTTACTTCAGTTTTGCATCATAACATATCAACACTATGATGGTTTTCGTGGCCCTTTTACTCTGGAGGATATTTTTGGGCATCCAGATAAGTTTAAGATTAAAGATAGTATTCTCATTAAGAAGATTTGGGAAGCTTGGAAGGCTGTAGTTAAGCACTTGTAGTGGGAGTATTTAGAGAATAGGAGAGGTTGGAATTTAGCCTCTAAGGCTATTTGTCTTTGGAAAGCAAATGGTGTTTTTGCTTCCGACTTTAGCCTCTAAGACTATCTCTTGTATTCCTTGATTCTTTGATAATATGAAGTATTTTTTCAATAAAATAAAATAAAAATATGACACGTGTCAACACAGGAATATAAAATAAACTTATTAATGATATTTATTAAGGTTTCAAGGAAAGAAAAAAAAAGGGGGTAAAATTACATGAATAATTATAAAATTTTCTTTGACCACCCTTTGAAATTCGTGAAATTTGGCATACGAACTAAGGTATGGATTAAAACTAAAAATATACAAGGCACAATAAAAAAAATTGATGCCAAAACTTATGCCCAAAAACATTAATCTTTCCATGAATGCCTAAGATAAAATTGGAAATAATATTATGGTAAATGTTTGATGTTTATGCCTATGATCTGTCACTACACATTACAATCTATATTTAAGCATCTCCTTGGAAGCGTGGACGTCGACCATGGAAAACTTTAAAAGAAAAAAAATACGTCGACCACAAAGGAAGCTTGGGTGTCGACCACAAAAGACACATGAATATAGACCATGAAGCTAGCATGAACTGTGACACGATGGAAAATAATAAATAACAATTTAGGCAATACGATGTGGGTATTGTCAACTGCAACACGATGGAAAAATATTGGTAAATAGAAAATATACGCGTGGAAGGGTTAAAAATTAAAATATTTTATTATTCGATGCACCCCGGTGACCAAATTCATAAGGTAAAGCAAGCATTATAACGTATGGTATTAAAAGTTAACCCTCGCCCCATGCAAGGGGGCAGGAAGCATCGCATCAACAATGCAAAACGAAAATGGAATCGACCACCTCGCAAACCTAGTATTGGATGATCGACCCTTGGCCAACATAACTAGTGAGAGAAAACACCACGGATAGCAATTATTGACCATCGATTAAAATAAAATGAAGGGCTATGATTTGGGTTTGTTTGACTCACATGCCATCATCGAAGCTTCTCTTGCAAGCTAGCAACAATTATCATTCGTAAGAGACACCGATTACCAACACGTGGCTACTCAAAGCAAATCAGAAGGAAGTATCATGGATCAACATTGTGAGTCGTCGATTAGAAAAAAATAGAGGGTTAATATTAATTGCATGCTATGACTACACGAAAAAGAAAGCAAAACTTAGGAAACCCTAGATATTTCCATAGAAACTCTGCAACTCGATGAAATTTTCTATAAAGAAAAAATGAATCGCTAAGTGACCAAGGATGGAATCACTATGACTGGGGAATGAAATAGCGAACAACAAAAGGAATTATCAAGAGAACAAAAATTGAAAGAAAATTGTAATAAAATGACATCAAAGGAAAATGAAGTTGACAGCGACCGAAAGCAACAAGGTAAATTCTTAATAGATTTTTTTTGTTTCTAGTAAGGAGTCACAGAAGATAAAATATTTTATCTTCTAATAATTCTGCTACAAAAAAAAACTAGTCATTATACCAACGTAGACGCATAAATCATTTTATCCGCTATGTTTTTCTACATTTAAAATATCTTCTTGAGAATATAAGGGAAATTCTACCTATTTGCATGCATAAAAATATTTAAAAAAAAATAAATAAATAAAATAATTGTTGTAGGTTTTCAGGCAGCCGAAGCAAAATTTCTAAACCATCCCATCTATTTTTTTAAAATAAAACCCTTACCATGTCTACGTCTGTCTATCAAAATGCCTAGGTCCTTATTTCACAAGAGGAGTGAACCCTCTTCCATCCAAACACTGAACTTCCAAAATGTAAGCACCATACTCATACCAAGTCGGCCAAATCTTCCCAAACTGCATAAAAAATATTGGTGTGAGAAGTTTATCCTTGAAAATAAGGAAGTGGGAGAGATGTCTGGACAAGATACTAACTTACCTATGCCCGAACCATCCACAGAGACCCTGACATATCTCCGAATGCAGCAGACTTTACTGCACATTAAAATTGACAAGCTCTGCAATGAGTTTGTAGATCACTCAAAATTGGTTCAAAGGGCCATTATTATCTAGATAGACTTATTCGAACAAATTGTTGCGGATAGGGTGACAAAACCTGCTGACCTAGTCAACCAACTGCCCTATGTCAATACCTCTCCAAAAAAAAGTTCTACAATCGATATAAAATAATGAAATCGACCAATTTTAACAAGATTATAAATTTCACCAAAGTTCTCGAAGAAGATAGCTCAATGCCAATTGCCAGTTTACTTCAACAAAACCATCCTCAAGAATCAGGCTCATCCAATAAAGTTAAAACTTCCTAAAGAGGTTTGGTCTTGGATGTTGGGATACCCCTAGATATTGACGCAGTCATTAATAATGTGGTTGCATCAATAGAACAACCTTTGCCTTCCAAGATGCAGGATACGATGTAGAAGGAGGGATTTGTTGAGGTGGAGCATGTAAAAAATATCATGGTTGAAACTCCAGTTGATGAGCATAAGGCCAAAGAACAGGTGCAGAAGGTGAAGCGTGAGCGGAAATTGCTAGCAACATGACTACCATCCTCACGAATTTCTTCTCGATGATCAAAAGTCGGATAAAAACTAAATACTAATAAATTAATTTTCATGATTTTACAGACAAACTTTATTTAATATTTAATGTTGATATAATTTCATTCTTGCAAAACGATTTGAATGCTTTATCTTCCATATGTTTGCAGATATATTCTATGATATGTGTTTAAAAAATATTGTAGTATGACATTTATGATTGAAACTGTTTGCTTACCATAACTATAGTATTGATGATTACATAATTGTGGTGTTTTTCAGCTTTAAGAGATCATCTCTATGCAACACTATGAAGTGATTCTGATATTTTATTTATTTTTCTACCAGAGAACTGTTATGATATTTTCTCTACAAGAGATAGAGATATTCTCTAAAGAGTTGAAATAATTTATTTTAACTACAAAAATTTACCTAAAAACAGTGTTATCATATTATCATATGCTGATATATGGTTTAAGTTTTTTGAAATTGTTCATTTCTTGTGATTGCACTACTATTACAAGTGTTTATCATAAACTACACTTAATAGATCTATTTGATTATCTTTGAAGAATAGTTCAACTGTCATATTTCATAAATCTACAAGAATATTTATGAGAAAACTAAAAATTTTATTTACCTATTATGTCTGAAATATATTATTTATCTACAAAAAATTGGATTATAATATCTGATATGTATGCAATATTTGTGATGTTCTATTAAATCTCATTTTCTTTGTATGCATGAGGACATGAATATCCTTCAGTTTGGGGGAAATGATGAGTGTTAATTTAGCATATATTGTATGATTTCTGAATTTAAATCATGAATGTAATGCACTTTTAATGATTACTTCAATTTATTGACGTAATTTATCAATCAAAATGATGAATGAGGTTAAATTGATAAATGCATGAATTTTACACAAAATATGTGCAAGTTTTGTATGCTTGGACAGGAGAACGTTGAAGAACACTTCACGAGAGATTGATGTGGTAGAACAAGACTTGAACCAGATGTTGAGCCTAGGAAGAATAGTCACAAAGATGACATGTTAATAAGATTGTAGACTCGGGTTACAGACAAATGTTACATAACACAGTTACTAGAATATGTTACAGACGACATCTGTTGAAGACTGTTACCAAAGACGTCTACCAACAAGAGTTACGAAAAAATTTGACTAAGTCAATTGACTAATGCATTGCATGCCACATTAGTGATAGCATGGCACTTTTATGTGGTATAATATTGTTACGAAATATTTCCAGTCAGCACAGTTGATTGACATGTCAAAATTATGCACGAGAAAATTATGATTATTGAAGTTGTTATAAAGTTGTTTTATAAAATTGTAAAATTAGTATGTTGTTAAGTTGTCTAGATTTCGATGCAAGATGTTATGTCCTCTCCTTAAATAAAGGGGCATATAGTTGTATTGTTATATCTTGCGAATATTCAAATTAGAATTTTTTTGTTATGTTCGTTTGTAAGATGCCACTTGGACCACTTACATTATGATTGAGTCCAACTAGGTTAGGAAACTATGTTAGTTTAGATTATTTCTGTTAGGAATTCAGTTGTCGTATTATCAAGTCAACAAAGCCACATGGAAAATGCATGGAAGAATTTTATTCAGAATTTCCAAGCGACATTATATATTACAGGAGAGACCTCTGAAAAGGTCTTGTTGGTCACGAATATGCCACAGGAAAGGATTTTTACAATTGCGCCCTAGACCCGGCCAACATTGAAAGGCTGGAAGCAAGAAATGGCTCCTAGACCAATCTCCAGAGTGGGTTGGTTCCCTTCACTACTCTAAAAATGGGTTTAAGATAGGGTTCTTTGGAAAGAGATTTAAAAGGTTGCGAGAAAGAAATGGGAAATATGGCCACGAGGCGAAGTGATGGGATCAGAAAAACAACAGCAGGAAACTAAAAACGCAACAACAGCAAGTAACATAAGAAATCAGCTTCATCCTCGCACAATCACATGCCGCAAATCCCTCCAAACCCACATTCCAGGAATTGTACCCTGACCGCAGTATTTAAATCCAGTATGCAGAATTTAAATGTAATAGCAATGCAGGAGTACGAATGCTATTAGAAATGCAGAAAACGAGAAAGCAAATTCATCCATGCGACGCTTGAAAAATTAGAAGTCGATCCTTTTATTCCCGCAGATACAATTCCAGTTTCTACAAGCAAGTTTTTCCAACCTTTGCAAATGAAAATTACATTGGTTTTTATAGAGGTCCGTCCTCTTTGCGGCATTAAAAACGTAAAACCAACTTCCTCGTGATCTACAATAATATCTTGAAAATCGGGAACACGACCCCTTAATAGCGGCCTCAAGGAAATAAAAATTAAATGCCATGAAACGTTCGCGGTCCTTTATTAAATACGATTCTTCGAACATGTGCATGAAAACCGTTGAATTAATCCACGAACCGCAGCTTTGAACCAATAAATCCTTTAATTTTGGTGGCCTGGGCACTCTTCGACCTTAACCGCATCGGAAATCCGCAAATTATTTAATTCGGGTCAGCATTAAATCATCGGAAATCGGAAAAACCCTCTCGGCCGTTCATACTGCACTTGGCGGGAAAACTGCGCAGGTCGCGAAAATGCGACGGGTCGCGAAATCGCGACGTGTTTTTCCGCCGTACGCTTCGCTGCTGAAGACCCGCGAAAATGGAACATGTAGCGATTTCGCTACATGTTTCCGCCGTTGGCTCCTCCCTGCGCTCTGCCCCGCGAAATCGGAACATGTAGCGATTTCGCTACATGTTTCCGTCGCCGCATCAATCGCCATTTTCGGTCGCGATTCGCTGACATGTCAGCGACGCGCTGCAAGTTTGCACTTTTTGCCTTCGACGCTGCCCCGGTCGCGATTCGCTGACATGTCAGCGAATCGCTGCATGTTTTCAACTTAATGGTTTTTGCCCGCCGACCCGCGATTCCGGAACACGTCGCGATATCGCGACGGTTCCGCCAACCTGCCTGCGTTGACTGAGTTGACCGCGATTCTGCAACATGTCAGCGCGTCGCTGCAGTTTTCAGACTTAACCATTTTTTGCTCAATTTTTCTCCTTTTTTCGCCCAAGCTGCATCAATCAAAGGTCAGATCCCCAACAATACATCAATGCATTCATCAATGAGAATCAATGTGGCAAAAATGCCAACATTCTTGGCGGCTCACGGGGTATACAGCTCGCTGTATGCAAGAATCCAGGCCTTAGTCCATTGGGCATAGAGTCATATCCGAACAGAAGGCGGGCTGCTGCAATACATGTTCTGCTGAAAAATTGAAACTGAAAAAACCCTGCATATAACTGATTATGAAATGACTAATGGAACGCGATGATGGAGTGAGCTCTTGCGGTTGCGCAAGCGGTGACTGCAATGGAATGATGAAATGAAAATGAACGAAGTTATGGAGTGGGAATGGAACTAGGAAAGCTGTGAAATGAAATGAACTAGACTGTTAGCAAATGCGTAAAAGACTAAACTTAGAGGAAAGGGATAAGAAGGGACAGGGAAAAACAGAAAAGGGAAAAAGAAACAACAGCCGTGGCTCATTTTGTTTTAATGCAGAAGAAAAAGAAGGAAGAAGATGAAGAAAGGAAAGAGAGGAAACGGGGAAGGGAAAAGAAGAAAGTGCTAGAAAGCCACCAAATCGTTGGGAGGAGAAAAACAAAGGAAAAAACAAGCATCTACGGCTCGCAGGCAACAAGAGCCGAGATGAACAAATAAAAACAATACCAGCTTTTTTTTTTTTCTTTCTTCTTTTTCTATTTTTTTTTGTTTTTTTCAAAATACTATATACAATAATTCACGACATGATTGGCATGTCGCCACCAGACACCCAATCTCAGAATGTTATCCGGTAAATCTGCAATGTCCCGACCAGATCTGATCATACTTAAGTCGGTCCTTGAAATTAGGCTGGCTCTTTCCTGAAGTTCTCCATGGTGCGAATAGGATGCAATGCAGCAGATTATCCTTCTTACTAGTACCCCCATGGAAGACTTCTTCAGGTACTGGATGTAGTGGCTGGAACCAACACCACCACTTTGCAGACTTTACTGGCTGTGGGCTGAGTACAGGCTCCTCTAACTCCTTGATGTGATCACAGGGCTCTTCAAGTGAGAAATCCGATTCTGGGATCTCCTCAGGCTCTGAAATTTGCACTTGTTCTTCTACTTGGCCCATCTCTTGATGAAAACTGCAAGCAACCATATTGTTCATTGCTGGAAAAGTGCTTGCATGTCCCAATCCTTGACTTTGGACAAGATCTGTCCCTTGAACTCCACATGACTGGATCTCAGGTTTCTGCTTAGTATAAGGAATCTGGCATGAAAAGTACTCTGCAGGGTAAACAGGAGCAGCAACCACCGGAGAAGGTAATGGAGTTTCTCCCCACGGTAATTTTCCTGATAAGAGCAACAACTGTTCTGCTCGCACTGCTTCCTCAAAGATTTGTGGGAAGCGTTGTTCACCTGACTGCAGCAAAAAGAGACCTATGTCAGAGTTCAAAGCTCGAACATAAAAGAGGTGGGCTTGGGTGGGTGATGGACGGATCTTCTCTGGAATTCTCTTCCAACTTATCAAGAATCGGACATTGAAGTCCGTGATGCTCTCTTGAGGTGCTCTCTTGATGTACATGAAAAATTGGTAGAGATCCAAAGAACTATAGAAAGGATCTTCGTCAAATCTTTTGATCAGTGCTCCCGCTAGATCATCCCATGAGCTGATGCTTTGACGTTTGAGCAATCTGTACCATTGCAATGCTCTTCCTTCCAAAGACTGAACCAGAAGTCGGATCATGACATCTTCGTGTTCTATGACATGGATCATGGACAGAATAGCAATATCTTCAACATGTGTCAGAGCCATGCCTTTGGTACCATCATATTTTGCCAGGTTCTTCAGGGCACCTTCGGGAATTTCATGCCGAACTTGTAGATTCAGAGGGCCAGGATCATCCCATCTAGAAAAAACCCTCGCCTTTGTGGCAGTGGTCTGCGGAATCACGGCCATCGCCATTAAGTCAGAGTTGCCAGAAAAAACATTCTTTGAAATTTTTTTTTTTTTTTTTTTTTTTTTAAACAAAAACAGGCGTCCACGAACAGATCTTCAACTCAGCAAAGTCGCCAGATGAACTTAAAAATCTCCGCTGTGAGGCCAAGACAGCTCATCAAATCTTGAGACCTCCGGGTGTTAAAAACGTGCCAAAACTGTTGGCACCGGTGGGGTTATCACTTTGGAAAATTATGCGTATCCCACCGATTATGAATTCTTGGAGACAGAAACAGTCTGTCCCACCGGCGTGCCAAAAACCGTTGGTCACGAATCGCCACAGGAAAGGATTTTTACAATTGCGCCCTAGACCCGGCCAACATTGAAAGGTCGGAAGCAAGAAATGGCTCCCGGACCAATCTCCGAGTGGGCCGGTTCCCTTCACTACTCTAAAAATGGGTTTAAGATAGGGTTCTTTGGAAAGAGATTTAAAAGGTTGCGGAAAGAAATGGGAAATATGGCCACGAGCCGAAGTGATGGGATCAGAAAAACAACAAGGAGGAAACTAAAAATGCAACAACAAGCAAGTAACATAAGAAATCAGCTTCATCCTCGCACAATCACATGCCGCAAATCCCTCCAAACCCACATTCCAGGAATTGTACCCTGACCGCAGTATTTAAATCCAGTATGCAGAATTTAAATGTAATAGCAATGCAAGAGTACGAATGCTATTAGAAATGCAGAAAACAGAAAGCAAATTCATCCATGCGACGCTTGAAAAATTAGAAGTCGATCCTTTTATTCCCGCAGATACAATTCCAGTTTCTAGCAGCAAGTTTTTCCAACCTTTGCAAATGAAAATTACATTGGTTTTTATAGAGGTCCGTCCTCTTTGCAGCATTAAAAACGTAAAACCAACTTCCTCGTGATCTACAATAATATCTTGAAAATCAGGAACACGACCCCTTAATAGCGGCCTCGAGGAAATAAAAATTAAATGCCATGAAACGTTCGCGGTCCTTTATTAAATACGATTCTTCGAACATGTGCATGAAAACCGTTGAATTAATCCACGAACCGCAGCTTTGAACCAATAAATCCTTTAATTTTGGTGGCCTGGGCACTCTTCGACCTTAACCGCATCGGAAATCCGCAAATTATTTAATTCGGGTCAGCATTAAATCATCGGAAATCGGAAAAACCCTCTCGGCCGTTCATACTGCACTTGGCGGGAAAACTGCGCAGGTCGCGAAAATGCGACGGGTCGCGAAATCGCGACGTGTTTTTCCGTCGTACGCTTCGCTGCTGAAGACCCGCGAAAATGGAACATGTAGCGATTTCGCTACATGTTTCCGCCGTTGGCTCCTCCCTGCGCTCTGCCCCGCGAAATCGGAACATGTAGCGATTTCGCTACATGTTTCCGTCGCCGCATCAATCGCCATTTTCGGTCGCGATTCGCTGACATGTCAGCGACGCGCTGCAAGTTTGCACTTTTTGCCTTCGACGCTCCCCGGGTCGCGATTCGCTGACATGTCAGCGAATCGCTGCATGTTTTCAACTTAATGGTTTTTTGCCCGCCGACCCGCGATTCCGGAACACGTCGCGATATCGCGACGGTTCCGCCAACCTCGCTGCGTTGACTGAGTTGACCGCGATTCTGAAACATGTCAGCACGTCGCTGTAGTTTTCAGACTTAACCATTTTTTGCTCAATTTTTCTCCTTTTTTCGCCCAAGCTGCATCAATCAAAGGTCAGATCCCCAACAATACATCAATGCATTCATCAATGAGAATCAATGTGGCAAAAATGCCAACAGGTCTAATGTTGAAAATGTGCAAATATTATAATCTGTGAAAATAATCTCTCATATGCAATTTTTGAGGAAATAATGCGCAACTATGTACGTTTGAATTTCCAATAATAAAGCATCAACACTTTTGTTATGCATATGGTAATTGTGTCAATTACTTTCTTTATGCTTTGCTTGCTTTCGTAACTTCCCTTTCTTTTATTTTCCTGTAATCATGAAATAATTAAAATTAGAGTAATTTAATGAAATAGATTTTTGAAGTTAAAATAGAGTAGAAAAATGGTAAGGGATTAATATTAACCTTCCAGAGGTAGGGCCCACTCTGAAAGGTTAATCCTTAAATCTCTTCCCCCACTAACATGGTAGATAAAATTAGAATATAAACTTTATTATAATTACGTATCATAAAACTATAGAAATATTTGATAAATATTTCATTAGTAAATCATATGTGGATCCACACATACTCATATAGACTTAGTCTAAATTGCATCTTTAATTTAAACACAATTTTATTTTCTTTTATTTCCTGCAAAAATTAATTTCTTGTAAAACCTGAGACTAAAGAAAATAGAATCAAGTCTACAAATTAATCACTACGGTACAATCTATACTGGATTTATACTCTTTAAATCTAACCTAGATTAACTCGGATTGACAAATTTAAATATAAGCATCTATAGCTGAACATCAACTACCTTAAGCTAACTTCATACATCTACTAACCTTGGCTTCTTTTCACTCTAAAATATGCCACTGATTTGATCTTGTAATGCATCCCTTAAGACAACATGTTCTAACAACTCCTCCATGATGACCTCGATGATAAAATTGTCATCATTTACATGTTATGTGACTTCCAAGTGTAAGAAGAGTTCATCCTCAACCATGGTGATGTCATCATCCTTGTTCCTTGAGATAAATATCATCAACACCCTTTCTAGTAAATACTTTCTCCTAAAATCCATTCGATCACATCTATTTCATTCCATTTAACAAGTATTTCAACTATATCATTCTTTTTGACATTCTCACTCTTCACTCTACTTTGCAAATTATATTATCAAAGAATATAGTCCAAAACTTTTCATAGACTAGTGTACATGGAATTTTCTGAAACTAACTTTTTGCTTCTCACCACCAAATGACTCTTTATAGACTAATATGCATGTAACCTTTTCAATATATATCCAATAATTACACTTGCACTTACACTTTTTTGAAATTGTGTGCAATGATTACACATACCAAATCCTCCTATGCTATAATGTAATAATTATTTGCTACTACAAATATCAAAATAGATGATTTTTGGCTAGTGTTCATAAAAGTCATTCAATTTTTGCTTTTTCTAAATAACATTAATCCACATGAGACTCTACAAGCTCATGCACAATGTTATTTCTCTTAATTTTTTCCAATACATGTTATCGACTAATATACATCAAACTCATCCATGTTTATAAAATTATTTGTATTAATGTATATTGAGTTAGAAAGGGTCAAGATTTTTTATAACCTTTGTTTATGATAAGATTAAATAAAAATTAATATGAACTGCTTATTAGTGCAATTGCAACTTCCTTGATAGGAAGTAAGTCAATATGAAATTGTTGTTTTTCTTCTCATAATTTTTTTTATAGACTTAATGAATTTTATTGAGAACTATATTATAAATATAATCAATGCAAATTGAAAAAATTGCTTAAAAAATATCTTGAGGTTACCTTAAATCCATTCCATGAGGGAAAGGAGAATGACCTACCACTAATTAAGTGACAACCAAGTAAAGAGAAATCCTTAAGCAATTATGCCTAAATTTAAGTTAATAAAGGAAGCCTTTATAAAATATTTGCTACCTTAAAACCACCAACATTAAGGGCTAGCACAAGGGGGTAGGGGGAGAAACTTGACAACTATACAAACAAAAGTGTAAACAATAATTTTTTAAAATAAAGATTAAAGGACTTGACACCACACATCAAGAGGATATTCATCAACATCATCCAACATGGCTTTAAAAGAGATTAAACAAGAAGTCTAATAACACCTCTCTGCAAAAGTGGATATATAGACTATCCCTCACATTACCAAACCATTATGGTCAATCCCCTATTTGCAAATTTATTTGAAAGTATGGTTGGGAGTAGAATTAGCAAGCGGGTAGAAGAAAAGAAACATGACAAAATGACAAGATGGTTTTAGACCAAAACACTCAATAAAATTGAGACATCATTAAAAAAATATAGAATAAAAAAAGAGAAACCTATTTCTATTTTATGGACTTCAAGAAAGCTTATAACATAATACCTAGAAGTAAACTATGGAGCAGAAGGGAAGACTTAAGCATACCCAAAAAGGATAGTGTAGTAGTTCATGGACTTCATGAGGAGGTCTAAGCTAAAATTAGAATGTAAGCATATTTTTCAAAATGTTTAAAAAGTGACATAGGAGTTAAACAAGGATGCTCATTATCTGTTGCCTTATTTGGTAAATATATTGATAAATTAGAAGAATGGCTAAATATGAGTGGAGGGGACAATGTTTTTTTAGGAAGATATGTAGTGAAACTTTTTTTGTATTAAGATGATCATTGATGCAGGAGCATCCAGTGGTAGCAAAGCAATCTTGCATCAACAAAAAAAAAAACAAAAATTTTCTAAGTGTTTTGCCTTTGTGTTTGTCGACCGCCAGTTGGGCGAGAAAGTAGAATTTAAAATTTTGCATGGGCGGGAAAGTTAAATTTAATTTTTTTTGCATGGGCAGAAAACTTAAAAATCATTTAAAGGGGGGGAAAATAGGATTTAAAAAGGGATTTTGGATCTAGAAAAAAGGGCTTCGGATTGGGCTCCAAGATTGTAAGATCTGGCATTGTAATTTCTACTCCTTTTGGTTGACATTAATAAAATAATTATTTTCTATTGTGATTTAACTCCTTGGATGGTTTTGTTCGTGTTTGTTCATCCTCAAAAAGTTTGGCATTGTAATTTCTGCCCCTTTGGTTGGCATTATTAAAATAATTATTTTTTATTGTGATTTGGCTCCTTGGATGGTTTTGTTCGTGTTTGTTTTTCCTCATCAAGTGGTATCAGAGTGGGAGTTCCTGAGTGTGTAAGTAGATCCTCGAACGTGAGGTAATTTACACCAGGATCTATGGTTCGGGTTTGGAGAAGCTAGAGCAAGATGCCCCCATGAAGGAACCAAGGTGTTGCCAGTAATGTCGTAGTGCCAGCAGAGGATTTTCGAGCTTTGTAGAGGTAATTCCATGCATTACAAGAATAGTTGCATAGAGGGTTTGACCCAAGAAGAGAGGAAAAGAGCAAATATGAAGCCAAAAAAGAGGAAGACCAATTTGAGGAAGAAGAAGAGGTAGTAGATCTTGCCCAAGCGAGGTCGTATAGAGTCATATCCCAGATTGGGAAGAGGTCAAAGATGGAGGTTTCCACATACTCGAGAAATCTTAACCTAGAGGAGTTGATTGACTGGATCAATGACCTAGAAGAATATTTTGAATATGAAGAGGTGGAAGATCCTGACCGGGTCAAGTTTGCTAAGACCAAACTGAAGGGTCATGCTAGAATCTAGTGGAAAGGAGTACATCTTGACAAAAATAGAAGAGGAAAAGAGAGGATCACTAGATGGGAACGAATGGTGGAAAAGTTGAAGAGGTAGTTTATTCTGGTAGATTATGAGTTGGATCTATTGAAGAAGATTCAAAGTTTGAGACAGTTAGGAAAGTCGGTTAAAGAATACATCGAGGAGTTCTACAAGATCTTAATCTGAACCGACCATTTTGAGGCTAACAAGGAGAAGTTAACCCATTACATCCATGGGTTGAGAACCAATATTCAAGAAGAGTTGAGTTTGGTTAGGATGAGCACCATTGAGGATGCTTACCAGTTTGCTCCAAAAGTGGAAGAGAAACTAAACAAAAGGTTTGAGGGCAAGCAGAAAGGAAGAGGTCATGGAGAAAGAACTGGTGGAAGAACAGATGAAGGATAAGGTGATAAGAAAGAAGAAGCTAGCAGCAGTGAGTACCAGAAGGGAGATAATGCTCACAGATCCCATGGTCACAACAACAACTACCCAAGAGGAAGAGGTAGATCTGGTCGAGGAAATGAAGGAAGAGGGTTTCATAGAACCTACTTCAACTGTGGAGAAGAAGGACATCAAGCATATGAGTGTCCACAACACCAAGAGAAGCTAAATAAGAGGCCAACAAGTAATGCCAGAGCTGTTATTGTAGATGGAGCTGAATAAGAGCACTCTAAGGAGGGAGAACTTCCTCAACTCATAAGCATTTCTTGGACTACTCCCATATACAATCTGAAATGATGATTTACCAGTACTCTTATTGACATAATTATTATAAGCAAATTTTGCCTATGGTAAAATCATATCCCATCCCTTGGGCTTATCTCCTACCAGGCATCTCAGTAGGTAACCCAAACTCTTGTTCACCACTTATGTCTGTCCATCAGTCTAGGGATGGTATGTAGAATTGAACTTCAAATATGTCTTCAATTTTTTCCATAAGGTCTTCCAAAAATACCCAATGAACTTTGTGTCTCTATCAAAGACTATACTCTTTGGTAGACCGTGAAGTCGTACCACTTCCTTCAAAAATAGTCCAACAACATGAAATGAATCACTAGTTTTCTGGCAGGGAATAAAATATTCCATATTTGAAAACCTGTCAACTACCACAAATATGGAGTCATTTCCCCTTTGTGTCCTTGGCAGACCAAGAACAAAGTCCATGCTGATGTCCTCCTAGGGTCTCTTTGGTAGAAGTAATGGCTGATATAACCCAGTGTTCTGCCTCACACCCTTGGCCATCTAGCATATTCTGCAACTTTGTACAAACTTCTTCACATCTTGTAGTAACTATGGCCAATAGTAGTTCTCACTCACCAAGGCAATGGTCTTGTCTCTACCAAAATGTCTAGCCAATCCTCCACTATGCTTCTCTTTGACTAGATTCTCCCTCATTGAACTCCTATGAATGCACAACTGGTTCCCCTTAAACAACATTCCATCTTGGATCATAAAATCCAACCACTTAGTCCTATCCAGAGTAAATGGTGTTGTACAAGTTCTCCAAGCTTCGACAAAATCTAGATCTTCAGGGTACAAACTCTTAAGTTCTTCAAACCCCACAACTTCCACTCTCATTGCTATTAACAAAATCTGCCTTCTACTTAAGGCATCTGCAACTCTATTTGACTTCCCACTCCTATGCTTTAGCACAAAGGTATAGCTATGTAAAAACTCAATCCATTTTAAGTGCCTCTGATTCAATTTTCCTTGACTGTTATTATACTATAAAGCCTAATGATCAATATACAAAACAAACTCCTTTGGCAACAAATAGTGTCTCCACTTATTTAGAGCCTGAACTATAGCATAAAATTCCTTATCATAGACAAAATATTTCTTCCTGGCATCATTAAGATTTTTACTAAAGTAGGCAACATGCTTACCTTCTTGACTCAATACAGCTCCTATGGCACTACCACTAGCATCACAATCTACCTGAAACACCTTATTAAAATTTGGAAGTGCCAACATAGGTTGCTGAGTGACCTTCTTCTTCAACAACTCAAATCTCCCATCAACTCCTAAGGTCCACTTAAAGTATTTCTTATCCCCTCTCATTGTTTCAGTTAGGGGTGCACAAATACTGCTAAAATTTTTAATAAACTTTCTGTAAAAACTTGCTAGACCATGAAATGATCTTACCTCAGTTACGCTCCTTGGGGTAGGTCAGTCAATGATAGCCCTTACCTTCTCTGGATCCATCTTCAAACCTTCAGTTGAGATGATAAATCCTAAGTACACCAACTCCTTTATAAAATTGTACGTCTTCAAATTTATCAGTAGATGTTCCTCCCTCAGCTTCTCCAAAACTCTTATGATGTGCCTCAGATGTTCCTCCAAGGTCTTGCTGAAAATTAGAATGTCATACAAATAGACAATGACAAACTTTCCAATAAACTCCTTCAATACTTCATTCATAAGACTCATGAATGTGTTGGGTGCATTGGTTAGCCCAAATGGCATGACCAACCATTTATATAAAT
This sequence comes from Wollemia nobilis, assembly GCA_028583015.1. Lineage (NCBI taxonomy): Eukaryota > Viridiplantae > Streptophyta > Pinopsida > Araucariales > Araucariaceae > Wollemia > Wollemia nobilis. Next base: position 6,222,299 of record JAQPPZ010016385.1, on the reverse strand, counting down.
CCTATTTTGTCTTGAAAGTTGTCTTCCACTCATCTCCTTCTCTAATGCAGATCTGATGATACCCACTCTTCAGATCAATCTTTGTAAAATACTTGGATCCACTCAAACAGTCCATTATGTCATCCATCCTTGGCAATGGAAACCTATACTTGATGGTGATCTTGTTAATAGCTCTGGAATCTGTGCACAGTCTCTACTCTCCATCCTTCTTTGGTGTTAGTACTGCAGGCACTACACATGGACTTAGGCTTTCCCTAATCAGTCCCTTCTCCAATAGCTCCTAAACTTGCCTGTTCAGTTCCTCATTCTCCACATGAGTCATCCTATGAGCAGTATTGTTTAGCAAACTAGCTCTTGGTATCAAATCAATATGATGGCTAATCTTTCTCATGGGTGGCAAACCCTATGGCACATTATCAAATATAATATATGAGAAGTATTCCAACAGACCTGAGACTTCTATAGGGACATCTTTGTTTGGTTCTTCCCTAACTCCAGGAATTAATGCATAGCACACATGCTCATGCTTCAAATCGTCTAGAAATTTCCTACCATTAACCAAACAAATTCTGCCACTGTTACATACCTTTTCATCCATCTCCTTCAGTGGCTTCAGTTTATGGCACACTCCTTCCTTTGTTAGGGAGTAAGTGTTGGCATGTCCATCATGGATTGCACGATGATCAAACTGCTATGGTCTTCTTAACAATATATGGCAAACATTCATAGGTAGGATATCACATAAGACCTCGTCCTTGTATCTCCAATATTAAACTTGACTAAGCACTATTCACTGACCAATGCCCTATGGTACTTCTTCAACCACACAATCCAGTATGGATGTAGGTGTCTCCTCCTCTCTAGCTGTAACTTAGTAACCATTTATTCAAAGACCAAGTTATCAGTACTGCCATTATCTATAATAACATTACATACCTTACCTGAACATTTGCACCTTGTGCAGAACAAGCTCTTCCTCTAGTAAACATCAACACGAATGGAGCAACCAAGGATAACCTAGGGGTAGTGGGCATTAGTTTCCTCAGAAGAGACTACAAGGGAAATGTCCTTTACTAGGAATTGGAAGGCCTAGGAGTAACAACAAATAATGAAGTAGAGGCTTTGGCAATTAGACAAGACTCTCTCAATGCTTGGGAGAATGGAGTTCAAAAGTTCATAGTGGAGTCCCACTCACAAATTTTGGTGGGGTCGCTAAGTGAGATTAGGAATTTCAGATTGAGTGTGTGGCAGACCAAGAACGTAGTGAGTCAGATCAAAGCCATTTGACATTCGTTTGAGGATGCCATCTCGATTCATGTAGGCAAAGGAAAGAATGTTGTGGCTAACTTTTTGACTAAAACAAGAAGCGAGCATCTTGCTAGTTACTTGTTAAAATCTGATCAAAATAGAGATACTATATATTGGATGGAGGTGAACCAACATGTTTTATTACTAGCCAACAAGGATTTAGGCAATGAAGTGTGTAGGACTAAAATAGATAATTATTATGATTAGTCTTTGGTCTGACATCATGTTACTACTTGCAGCGTTCTTAGTCCCAATTTGGAATAACCTCTAAAGTCATGGCATAAGAGAGAAGCTAATCTGGGCTCTCTGGAATAGTTTAACCAAAACTATAATTAAGATAAGAGTTTCTACTCTTTAGATTGCACTAAAAAATTTATGGTCCAAAAAATATGAAAGTTAATTTTATTAAAATTTTGGGGATGACAAAAATAACAAACCAATAATTATAACTTTATACTTGACTTCTTCATAAGATTTCTAATTTAAAAAAAAAAATGGTTATATCCGTGTCTTTCTCTCCTTAATATATTTTATTTTTTATTATGATTCGTGGCCCATCCTAAGCATCACATGATATTCTTATTACTTAGTGTTGGGTTTGTGTGTTATTGTTAACATTATTCGATTATAGCTTTACGGGTCAATTAGTTTAGTGCATCTCATGGCTAATAAATGCTTGTTATTCCCCATTTTTATGCTAAAATTATGGTTCATATTATGAAGGCATGGAGACGAGGGATCACTAATCACTAATTTCACGTGAATGTCCCTGCTGTACACTATAGTGGTATGTTTTAGCTCCCGTGTGTTTATAAAGAAGTATTTTGCGGAATGAATATTTTGGCACAGACTACGAGTTTATTGAGCACATCTGTGGATAGCCACGGTGACAGGCGAAGCCCTAGTAAGAAGGCAGAATGGGTAAAGAAAGGTGCACCCGTCAACATGTAAGTTGTTAAGTGTTTATTTAGCACAATATTTATTAAGAATACATTTAAGTTTATCAACAGTATGTTTGTAAAGGTAGTAGTTTGATTGAATGATAGTATGTTTATAAAGGTAGTAGTTTAATTAAATCTTAGATCAATGATAATGGTACAAATTTCAAGCAGAAGGTGGTCCCCTTTACGCCAGATCAATAATATTAAAGTGAAATAGGTTTGATGGAAACGGTGATTTGAACCCTACACTTGTTAATTATTAAGAATAGTGTAGTTATGACCAACTCTTTTAAAACAGATCTATCATTCAATTAAACATGTATTTCATGTTTGTCTTTGAGTGTTGGAAATATTGGAGTCAAAGCGAAGTGGAATAGGTTTGATGAGAGCAGTCCTGCAATTTGTAGTTTGAACCTGCACTTGTTAATTACTACAAATAATGTAATTATAACCAACTCTCTTAAATTTTTTATAATTATGACTAACTCTTTAAAAAAATCTATAATTCAATTGAACATGTATCTTATGGATATCTTAAAAAAAAACTATGTAATTATAACTAACTCTTACAAAAAGCTCTATCATTCAATTTAACATGTATCAAACGGATGTCTTTGAGTCAAAGCCGGCTTAAAGTAAAGGCGGCGACTTCAATTTGTTTTCCCTTTTAGAGTGACCGTTTATGAAAAAACAGAAACAACCCATAGTACCTATTGGCGGTCTCTGAAGAGCGTGTAAACATCCATACTCTTAATTATTTTTGGAGATATAATTTGTCGTTGTTTATAGCCAACTAAAATGGTTACGAAGTCTTTTTTTCTTCCAACCACATGACCTTTTATAATTCCCAATTAGGTGCGATCTTCATTAGACGGTACCATGTGAATTCCTAAACGGATTGCAGGGGTACATGTGTTGCCCTTTCAACAACTCATGACAACTCTCTAGGTTTTTCTTGTATCCCAAGTCTCGTGAAACTGATTTGAATAATGTGACTTGAGAGGGATTACAAAGGCGCCTATTCTAAAAAGCAATATAGAGTGATCTCAAAGTATTAAAAGGGGACTCTGCCTCATTCAAAATTACAATTATTTGCTTCAATGCTCTTCAGGTGGGTGTGAAATCTGATCTTGATATTGGAGTATGTATGAAGACTTGAGCGAAAGATGACTGCTGCGATAGGATTTTGCTGCTTTTCACTCATGCAATTTTTGAATGCTTTTGATGTAGACAATCCTATGGTGAACAGTAAGTGTCATTACATGGTTTGAGTTTTTTCCGTAACCATTGTGTGTTTGAGATTTAGTTTTTTCTGCTGTCAATGGACTTTAGGTAACTTAGATTGGGGCATGTTCAAAGTAGGCATCTATTATTCTTGGAGATAGTGAAGGGGGTGGGAAAAGGAGTACACTAAAATAAAATGGGTGTGCGTTAGTTTTGAGGGAAAGCCTTCAACTGATTTAGGTGTCCATTGTAGACTGGAAAAAGCTTTCGACTGATTTGGGTGGGTGCTAAAATTTGGGAAAGCTTTGAACTAATTTTGGTGGTTGTTGAAATCTGTAGGGTGATTCGGGTGGATACTGAAATTTGTTGATAAGCTTTAAACTGATTTGGGTGTCTCTTAAGGGCTGTGGGGTGATTTGGGTTGGTACTGAAATTTGTGGAAATGGGTGATTGGTATACCATGTCAGCAGCTCCTCGCACCAGTGGGGGTTCCCTAGACATGGGTATTAGCATTAACTCAAAGAGGCAGAGAAGACCGAGTGTCAGGCTTGGTGAAATAGGGGAGCAGTCTGCAGAGTCTTACAGAAGGAAGAAGGAAAAGTGGGATGAGAAGCAATGGAAAAGTGTACAGGAGGATTCCAAGGGATCATTGCTTCAACTCCCTTGGGGATTTTCGAAGCTGAGCACAGAGTTTGTAGCTTCAGGAGGCCTGGGCTATGGCAACAGGATGCCAAAAACACAGCATTCAGTGGATGAGAATCACCAGGGACAGATTCGCACATCAATTGAAGTTCAAAAGCATGAAAATACGAACCCATTATCACCTAGGGAGGAGAATCAGACGGTGCTGTTGGAAGGGGTTATGGGTGTTGCTAATAAGAAGATGCAGGTAGATTTTGGGGCGGCAAGTAAGAAGGCCCGGCATGGGAACCGTAGAAGGGTAGGGAGTAGAATTTCTTCTGCAGTTGGAAAGGGAGTAAAGTGTATAAAGGGCAACCCTGAAACTAATGATGAGAATGAGAAGGGCTCTGGGGAGGATGGACTTGGGGAGCCATTATCTAATGCATCATATGATATTTATTCTCCTGAGGGATTCAGGCATTCGGACCTTGAAACTTCTGACAGCCCAGGGGATATGAAAGAGACATGTTTAGCAGTTCAAGTTCCCTCACTGGAGGGAAGAAGTCTTAATATGGGTTCCACTCATGGTCACCAGACAGTGAAAGAAGTATTTCAGAACGATGAATTGATATCAGTGCAAAGAGGGCAGGGAAAATCGGGGGAAACTTGGGCGGTAAATAATGCAGAACTGACTAGGCCTATGCAGGACACAAGTGGTCTTTTGATCAGGGAATTGGGAGGTGAATCTGATATGAAGACTATACCTAATAGCGCAAGGCATGGAGCTAGCCCCAGAAGTGGTATAAAGGCATGGTTGAATGGGCTTGGCCTAGGCAGGTATGCTCAGATTTTTGAAATGCACGAGGTCGACATGGATGTCTTGTATTTGCTAACCTTTGATGATCTTAAGGAGATGGGAATTAATGCTGTTGGCTCTAGGCGTAAAATGTACAATTCAATCCAGCAACTTGGAAAGGGTTTTGCAGGATAATGTAATCCACTGGGAAAGCCTCTTGCTTCTCCTTTGAATGCTGAAATATGAGTAGCGAGTAAAACGGATATGTTATTATGTTGCCTTTTTTCTTGTAAATAATCTTCTTTTTGTTAATGAATGGCAATGCTTTCTTTAATGCAAGTGTATACCTTTTTCAATGATCTAACGGTTGTTGAAGATTTTGTCGTTTGGACTTTTATTTGTTGTGACTGCCAAGTTTACTTCACCTACAAATCAGATGTCGTAGTGCCAAAATGCCTTCATTTGGGAGGTTAAATTTTTCTATGAACTAAATCAAATTCTGTATCTAAATCGAAACAATTTAATATGAGACAAATTTCTGTCTCTAGAACTTTCAAGGACTGTTTTTGTTTTAAAATATATCCAAGTTGAAAAAAAAGAGAAGGAAAAAGAATGCTCCAAAAACACATCCAGGGTTTGAGCTTTATAGGTTATAGGGAGATTTTTCTGAGCATGCAAATAGTTTTCAAAATGGCATTTGTTACTGCATAACCATGTCATACATTATTTGTTCATATGCAAAAATAGATCCTTGAGATCCCCATCCCTCCCTATATCATATGTATTAAAATGGTCATATATGGATTCCAACTTTTTAAAAAAATGAGAAGAAGAAAAAAACAAACTATATTGTCAAGAGCTGAAATGCAGTCTTAAAATTGATGTCTTTACTTTACTTTGATCATTTTAAAGTGGCTCCTTGACAATGGTGGACAACTTGTAACATGCAAAGATGCACAAATGAATGATGCATAAGAAACGTATCACAAATGAAGGAGAGATTTGATCTTCTATATGATAGGACAATACCATGGAAAACTATTGATTGGGAGTAATATGAGTGGGACTACCATGCTTCAAATTTTGTGTGCATATGTAAAAACAAGTGAGCAAAAAAGAGCATTGTCTCAAAAACAACCCTATAATCTTCTACAAGATTAAATTGATTCCAAAGTGGCTTCTAGTTGCTAAGAGTTTTTTTATTTTGTTAAATTTTTGTGAAATCCTGGCTGTATAAGGTTTCCTACAAATGAAGACTGAACCTGCAAATGTGTGTATCATGTTAAGTCTGATTTAAATTGGTTTGAAACATCTCAACTTTGTCTAGAAAATTACTGACAATGGTAAATTTTAAATTTTGATAGCTGATTATTTTTTAGAGTTGGCAAAAATATTAAGCGTCAACCATCGACCCTACAGGTGAAACTAAAGGGTGGAATGGATAATGCGAGAAGGCTTGTCAATTTGTATTGACAACACTTTGGGGAAAAAAATTATGTTCATGAGCAATAATACTTGACCTCCTTAAAAAAGGGGTTGAAAGTCAAAATTTCCTCAAAAAATGGGTAACCTTGGTAAAAAAGCTTTTAACTATGATTAAGATGGGATTAACGTATGTTCAGGTTTTTCTAACATGGCTACATCTGGAAGCAGCATTCCCTGAAATGCTGAAAACATTAGTTTGTTTTCGTAATACAATTCAAATCTGTTGCTTGATTCAGTTTTGCATTCCAGTAACTGTTTAGTTGGTTTAATGGCCCATACCAATTTGTTTTTGCGGTGGCTTATTAAATATGACATTATCAATTTAGAATATTGTAAGTCATTAATGACACAGCAGTAGTCTTCTAAAGTTGTTTTAAAGTGAAAAAATAACTGGTTTCAGACTGTTGAACGTGGAAATTGTCAAATGAGATTTCTGTCTACAGTCACAGTTCAATGATTGGACGGGAAGGAGCTACACTTTCCAACCTCCAGATTTGGGCCAGTTCCCTACAACTCTGACTGAAATAACGTAAATCTGAAGCAAGTAAATCTAATCTATTTTTGTGAGGAAAAGTGTGAGAGAGAAATGAGTAAATGCGTAAAGTAAATACAGTCGGAGCCACAACAAGGATTTGAGCGGTCCAATGAAAATCTCAAGTGTAAGCTGAATAACACCAATGAAATCAAAATATGCAAATGCTTGCAATCAATGAGAGTGAAGACAAACTGGAAGATGAGAGGGCAATACCATTAACATCCATGAACAAGAGAACATGCAACGCATTTGATTCATAAATGCCAAGCTTCCCCTTCTCATTAATTGAAAGTTTGACTACAATTTACAAATAGCAAACTATTTGCAAAGATTAGCTATAGCCCTCTTGAAGATGCCAAAGGACCCTTATAATGATTGTGAAACTCTTATTTATAGATGAAAGCTACCCTACTCTACTGAGCTACCAAAAGTAGTGGTTTGCACTACAAGATTTTTTAAATTTTTTGTGAAATTCTGGCTGTATAAGGTCTCCTACAAGTGAAGACTGAACCTGCAAATGTGTGTATCATGTTAAGTCTGATTTAAATTGGTTTGAAACGTCTCAACTTTGTCTAGAAAATTACTGACAATGGTAAATTTTAAATTTTGATAGCCGATTATTTTTTAGAGTTGGCAAAAATATTAAGCGTCAACCATCAACCCTACAGGTGAAACTAAAGGGTGGAATGGATAATGTGAGAAGGCTTGTCAATTTGTATTGACAACACTTTGGGGAAAAAAATTATGTTCATGAGCAATAATACTTGACCTCCTTAAAAAAGGGGTTGAAAGTCAAAATTTCCTCAAAAAATGTGTAACCTTAGTAAAAAAGCTTTTAACTATGATTAAGATGGGATTAACGTATGGTCAGGTTTTTCTAACATGGCTACATCTGGAAGCAGCAGCATTCCCTTAGTTTGTTTTTGTAATACAATTCAAATCTGTTGCTTGATTCAGTTTTGCATTCCAGTAACTGTTTAGTTGGTTTAATGGCCCATACCAATTTGTTTTTGCGGTGGCTTATAAAATATAACATTATCAATTTAGAATATTGTAAGTCATTAATGACACAGGTTTGTTTAGACTTATACACAGTAGTCTTCTAAAGTTGTTTTAAATCAAAATATGCAAATGCTTGCAATCAATGAGAGTGAAGACTAACTGGAAGATGAGAGGGCAATACCATTAACATCAAACATCCATGAACAAGAGAACATGCAACGCAGTTGATTCATAAATGCCAAGCTTCCCCTTCTCATTAATTGAAAGTTTGATTACAATTTACAAATAGCAAACAATTTGCAAAGAGTAGCTCTAGCTCTCTTGAAGATGCCAAAGGACCCTTACAATGAGTGTGAAACTCTTATTTATAGATGAAAGCTACCCTACTCTACTGAGCTACCAAAAGTAGTGGTTTGCACTACAAGATAAAATACCATTATCATTCCTTCATGAAAGAGGAGGGTGCAGGCGAATGAGGTGCACTCTTGACAAATGAGGCACATTGCTGTTTTGGAACGAGGTGCACTTCAACCTTGCAGCAGGGCATGCTTCAACTTCAGAGCTAAGCACATTTTCAACTTTATGTTGGTATTCATAATATTTTTTAGAAACATTCTGAAACTTACATTCACTACAATTATATGCAAAAAAAGGAATAAGAGCGAAATAAAGGAGCATTTAGGCCAAAAAGAGAGAGAAACAAATAGAGATGATAGATATTGGCACCCCTACAATCTCACACGTCACTTCACTATCTGCAGATCATTACACTCCAATACAATGGATGGAGTGGCTGGGGATATTTATATCAATACCGAATTCCTAAATTACATAAATGAGTTTAACCTAAGCCAACATAACAAGAGGGCTTTAAGGTTAATTACAAGTTATAAGATGGGTTTAACCATAACAAGGTTAACTGCAGCCCATAGGGCTTACATAATAAAATATTACAATAAATTAAATACATTGTACAATGATTGCCCTTAGGCCTATACAAGATTCCATCATACAATGTCAGCCTTGGCCATTAATCAGATTACAATTTCCCCCACATGATCCAAATTGAAGGGCCAAGGAGAGAAGACATTTGTGACAGTACTATCTTCCATCCATAATGGATGCTCTAGTGGGCCTCCTCACTTGGGGAAGACTCATCTAGATCTCTCTCATTATCTGAAATCTGCTGATGCAAAAATGCCTCTGCACAAGAATCTCCTTAAGCTGGATTGTAGTCATCACTGCCAATATCAGATACTCTTAGTCTTGAACGTATCTAAAGAACACCTCCACTAAGACTCCATATGAGAATGAGAAGCCAAGAGTATTCCCTCTAGAGAAAAAACTGCCTCAATCTTCTACAGTTGCATAAGGTAAGACTTAGAAGCATAACTTTCCCTTTTACAGCATACATCACCTTGTTTGAAGACTTCAACTTGTCCTTGGGCCACTTGTTTTCCGTCACCAAATAAGCCTCTGCATGGACCTGTTTATGAAAAAGAGCCATTACAAACTTGCAAGAGTACTTGGACAAAGAATAAGAGGAAGAGAGTGAAGTTCTTCATGAATAAGCTGAATATTTAGCCCAAAGGATGAAGAGGGATTGACTAAAGCACATTCTGAATCCTTTTCCTGTATGCCTCCAAAAGACTAAAAACTTGCTACAATTGTCACAAATCCAACTGTTTCTCTTAAAAAAGTAGACCAAAGGTTTTGATTGCATAGCATAAGGTAAATTTGCCCTTTCAAAATAGGGCAATAGAGCTTGAGGACTATTTTGCACAATTCGGCCCCTGACACTAGAACAAGTCTTTTTTCAAAAACACTAGAACAAGTTTGTAAATTGGTGTCATCAAGTTGTAGAGCTTGAAAAATTATGCAATTTGAAAAAAATGGGCTCAAGACTCTTACCGCATGCAAAAGTTATGTCCAATGGAAGTTTTTCCCTAATAGTCCTAAAAAAATGCAAAAAATTGATCTCACAAACCTTAGGAAAAAGGCGTCCAATTGCGACTCACCATATGTCATCCTTTTATTCACAGGTGTCTGCCATTGATATCTTGCCACCTATGCACCACTTGACTATATGATTGGCTGCTATTTTGACACATGCCTTTCACTGATTGCCTAAGGGGTTTTATTAGGTAATGAAAAGATTTGGTGGTATGCGAAGGTGCCACGAAGGCCGCCACGTCAACAAAAAATCCATGCAACTCAACACATTGTAAGCAAGCTTGGAGGGAATCAATCTCGGTTTACTAGCTCCTAAAACTCTTCCGCTAACCAACTACCCAACTTCTATATTGAGGCCAAGAATGCACATCCTTTTAAAAGGATCAAATGAACCCCTCTACCCATGGGACAAATTTTTACAGGGTTTCGAACACTTGACCTCACTCTCCCTAATACGCATCTACTATCCACCAAAGGTGCCACTTGCTAGTTGATCGGAAAATGCAGCCACTCCTTGAAGTTGACCATTGACCCCGATTAAAAAAGGCTTCAACTTGCAAAATGGAAGGGCATGGGATTTGAAACTGCATCCTCCTTCCTCCAAGGTACAAAATGGGGTTCTCTTGACCAAGATACCACAGCACTAACAATGTTGGAAAATGGGAAACACCAAAAACAATAGATCTCACAGAGACAATAGACATGGTAAAATGAACGTTGACATCTTGCCATTACCCAAACGCTATTGAATGAAAGCAGTTTGTAAGCCATAATCTTCATGTTGACCTGTAGCAAAAGGGGCATGAGAAACCTCTCTTTTTCCCGCTGCAGAAACAAAATATTCAGCAGGATATTTTCTCGTTTAAATTCAAATTTGGGATTTTTGGAGGGAAAGAGCATTTTTTTTGCAAGCAGAAAAGGAGATATTAAACGACGAAATCATGAAAAGTTATGAACTTGGACCCCCCCCTGAAATTTTGCAAGGAATCCATTGGAACAGACGATTCGTCCATGTCTGCCACGGTTTGCCCTGTACAACCTTTTTGTTCGATTGAGCAAAGTAGTTTTGTTTTGGCTCTGATACCATGAAATATTCCGAAACATACATTCATTACAATCAAATGTAGAAAAAGGAAGGAGTGAAATAAAGGAGCATATAAAAAAAAAATAGAGAGAGAAACGCATGGTGATGATAGATAAAAAGAATAAGGGGTGAGTGCCTGTAGGCACCCCCATGATCTCACAGATCACTATTATTTGTAATCACTACCACCCCTCTTATACAATTGATGGGGTGGTTGGGGGTATTTATATCAATACCTAATCCAATCCCTAAATTACATAAATGAGTTTAACCTAAGGGAACATAACAAGAGGGATTTAAGGTTAATTACAAGTTAAAAGATGGGTTTAACCATAACAAAGTTAATCGTGGTCCATAGGGCTTATGTAATAAAATATTACAATAAATTAAATTCATTGTACAATGCTTGCCCTTACCCCTATACAAAATTCCATACAATGTCAGCCTTGGCCATAAGTCAGATTACACTTTCAACACTTTAGAGCCAAGCGTGCTAGGTGCACTTTAACTTCAGATCTTCAACTTTGCAAAGCAGGGCGCATTGGGGCCTTAGCCATTTCCTCTTGATTCATCCTTTGTTTTGCTTTCTGCCTTAGCTTAACATGATGGATTTCTATGCAGAGCATGATGGCAGTAGCAGGCTACTACAATTCTGGCGGCTTATGGGGATGTCAATCCTGATTGATAGAAAATCCTATATTGTACCTTATTCCATTGGGTGAAGGGGTCTTGCAGAATACGACCAACCAAACTTCTAAGGAGGTATTATTCTGCCTGCAATAACATCCACTTTGTCGGAGTTAGGACTCATAGGATCTGTAATGTCCCTTTCCTGGCTAGTAGGCAGTGTGGGTGCATTTCAGAGGAGGTTGGGCCTTTGCAGGGATGTTGTCTACTCTCAGATGCCAGTTTCTTGGAGACATTCTGAGCTTGGATGATGGACTTACTATTTTTAGTAAGTCAGTGATTAGGGTTTCTGGTCGAGCGGACAGGGTAATGATATTCCTCGCCATATTGGGTGTCCAGATATCTCTTTTGTTGCTTGATTTTTGGCCTTTTCGGGCTCGGGTGCAGAGACTTACTATTTTTAGTAAGTCAGTCAGGGGTTTGAATTTCGGAAAACGGATGTTACGGATGGATAGTTCGGCGAAATGGGTATCCGTTTCTACTTTCATATCTTGGGTCCGGCATGAGGAGAGATTATTTTAATGCCCGAAGATTATTAATGTAATAAATTAAATAAAAATGTAACTTTATAATGTTGGGCATTATATTTTATTAATTGGATGTTATAAGGGGGTCATATAACCACTTAAAAGAAAGGTCATGTTATAAAGTGTTAAAATAAGGAGGCCTAGACATGATACGCCCTCTAGGGGACCCATTTAATTAAAAAATGAATAATTTAAAATCATAAGTTTCCCTCCCATTTTGGTCGACTCATTTGAAGAAGGAAATAAAAGGAGAGTTTGGGAATTCATTTGAATCATCTTTGGCATTTGTTTTCTTGGTGAATATTGGAGAGCACTTGCAAATTGGATTTGCAGGGGTTTGATAGCTTGTTTGGAGACGAAAACCTCCAGCAGGAACACCATTCTCGAGATTGGAAGACATCTTTAGAGTGGTATTGGGCATTCTCACTCAGAGGATGCATTTGTGCTGACATTGGTGATACATTTTAGTGATTGAAGATAGTTTTCATAGGGGTTTGAGGAGATTTTGGACGACATTCATTTCATAGCTTCACTCCCAGCATGGCCGTACCATTTGCAGTTGGATTGATGCATTTTTGATGTGTTTTTGGGTTAGGGTTTGTTGGAGATTGTGCAAACATCATTAGCTACACCAGCCGTACCCTCCACAACAGATTCCTAGGTGTTTTCAGGCAGATTGAGGTGCTACCAAGCAGACTGTACTTGCCCTAGGCTGGCCGTACCATTTGGAACCATTTACCAACCATTACTTGTTGAATCACCCTCTTTTGGGACTGCATTTTGGCTTAGTTGTTGGTGCCTAGTATTTGTAAAGGCTGCTGTTGTATTTGATGGTTGGAGAACATTGTATTTTGAGCATTACATGTGAATATATGAAGTTTTCAGTTGCTGGTGCAATTTTCCAGAAATTTTCAGACTTGCATTATTACGGGTACTTTGCACTTGAGCCAATTTCCTCAAAAGGGTTTAATTATTTATATGAGTAGATGTTTGTGTCAAATTTTCATAGCATTTGAAGGAGTATTTTGTGAGTTATTGTTAGTTTCAGTTTGCTGCATTTTCATTTCAGTATTTACTATCTTATTGCAAAAATTCCCCAAAAAATCATATATTTGCAAAAATCACAAAAACAATACAAACTATCAAAAAAACCCAAACAAGGCAGTAAATTCTTGGTGATCACTCGGGGGTGGTCATTACAGGATCTCCCAGTCTGAATCCAAGGGAATCAGGAAGTTATCCAATGTGTCGGTACCCATTACTAGATCATCATATGAATCCGTTTGGAGGTCTTCTACCTTTTTTGCAATTTGCTTAACATTGTTTAGTAACTCCTCCAATCTGCTTGTGACTTCTAGTAACTGCTCCGACTGGGCATCCGATTCCCTCCTGTTGTCAATAACTTCACTTAGTTGTTCTGTCATGACAGGCTCAAGATCAAGTAGCCCTTTCTCTATCAACTGCTGAATCTCTTCATCCATTCTTTTAATTATTTCATGTCAACAAGCGATTGTTTGTATCTCTTCAGCATTTGTTGTTTATTAGGGTTATTTGTCAGCTGGATAAGAATTGTTGCTCTATCTGTTATGCCAAGCTGCTCAATGTGACTGACATTCATTGTATGCACTTGTCACATCACTTCATAATATCCAGATTTTGCTCCCAACTTGATCTTATTTTGCTCTATCTTGGAGGTGGTTTGTTTAACCAAAGTTTCACACTCCTTGAGGTATGTCAAAAATTCCTTTGCTCGCTCTACATTGACATATATTTGATCCCAAAGGAATCTTACTCGAACAACTGCAGAGGACTGGGATTCCAATTCTTCAACTTTCTTCTTCATGCCTGCCCATGCTTGCTTAAGAAGTGTGATCTTGTCATTCTTCTGGCTTTCCATCTCTTGCGTACTGGTCTCCAGCTGCTTCATTCGTTCTTCCCACTCATGCTCTTTATGGTCATGCCCCTGTTTCATCTGTTCCATCACTGCTTCTGTCTGCTCCCTTGTATCTTGAATTCTTGTTGCGTTTGACCCCTTTCAGCCTCCAATTGTTCTTTCATGGATTCTAATTCCTGTTCTGCCTTTTGTTTTGAACAACTCCTTTTCTCCACAAGTTGTCTCCTCAATTGTTAATTCTCTTGTTCGAGTTGTCTGATTTGTTCCATTTGTTCTTCATGACTCTATTTCTTTTGTTCCAATTGCATCTTATAATCTTCCCTCTCCTTTTGAGCTATTGTCAGACGAGATCAAAAATTGCTTGTGTCTTATGTAGCTCCCTACTCTTCTCTTGCATCTGACCCTCATAACTTCTAGCCGCCGAGTTTGCCTGTGAAAATTTCCCTATCAAAGCTTGGTGTATTTGACCAAGCATATTCAGGATGTTCATGGCTGAGGTGAAGTTGTTGTTCTTGCCACTCATGCTCTTTATGTTCATGCCCCTATTTCATCTGTTCCATCTCTGCTTCTGCCTGCTCCCTTATACCTTGAGTTCTTGTTGCATTTGACCCCTTTCAGCCTCCAACCTTTCTTTCATGGATTCTAATTCCTGTTCTGCCTTTTATTTTGAACAAACTTTTTCTCCCCAAGTTGTCTCCTCAACTCTTCATTCTCTTGTTCGAGTTGTCTGATTTGTTCCATCTGTTCTTAATGACTCTATTTCTTTTATTCCAATTGCATCTTATAATCTTCTCTCCTTTTGAGCTATTGTCTGACAACTATGCAATCGGGTAATTTTTTTTCTTTTATGATAAATAATTGCTTGTGTCTTATGTAGCTCCCTACTCTTCTCTTGCATCTGACCCTTATAACTTCTAGCCACCTAGTCTGCCTGTGAAAATTTCACTATCAAAGCTTGGCGTATTTGACTAAACATATTCAGGATGTTCATGGCTGAGGTGAGGTTGAAATCCAAATATCCAAAGGGTACTTCTAATCCTGGACAATGGAATCCAGAAGCAGGGTCAGAGTAAATTTGTTGAGTTATTGTGAGGAGACAACTGGAGGAAGAAGGTTGTGTGGATGATGCGGAAAGCAGGACAGATTGTGCGATGACATGCGTGGTGGCAAAAGATGGATTGGTGAAAGGTTGGATGGCTGTTGTGATGAGTTGATCTGCCCCGAGTGTGGAGGACACTAAGGAGTTAGTGAAAGCAGGTGCAGGTTGGTGCGGCATAGTTGACATGGATGATAGTGAGTGCACAACAAGTGCAGGCCTGAGTATGGAAGTGGTGGGTAGACCTGCCCCTCCTGCTGGAATGGTTGTGTTTGGACTAGAAGGAAAGGTGGGTGGAGTGAAAGTGTAGGTGTTTGGAGTGGGTGAGGCATGATTATCTAGAGCCTCTAAAACAACTGTTCTTGCCCTGGCTGTTTCTTCGTCGATGAAGCTATTAAACTTTTTTGTATCTTGGAGGGCTATGTCTATTTGCGGCAGGCCCATGTCATCTTTGATCTCCAAAACAGTCTCCTCACCAATTTCAACATGTGGATTCTGAGGTTTCTGGGGTACTATTGTTTGAGACAAACCCGTATCATCCCTAGTTCCTTTGGCAACTTCAATATATGGATTCTGAGTCTCTTGGGGTATTTCACCTTTCTCTTCGCTGCTTGGCTGATCTTATGTAGTTAAAGGTTCTTCCAGCACATTTTCCTTTCCCTTCCTAATTGGTGTTTTCTAAGTTGAACCCTAGTCACTCCTCTGTGCTGGAGTACTAATAGACCTTACTGTTGATTTCAAGTGAACATGACTTCTTACCTTCTAAGACGTATTTCCCTTCTACAAACGTTTCTCATCATGATGATTTTTATCCCAGCTATTGAGAATGTAAGGTCTCATTTATCTTTGTACAGTGCAGTTCCAACCCCCTCTAGTTCGTATGTCATGCACCTCCATGCAAGTACCTTTTCTAAGCTCCATTGGCGTCTTTTTATGAGGACATCAATTATCCTGGAGATAATGTGTGTATCTGGGTTGATATTAGTCCAGACCCTTTTATAAAATGCTAACCACGGAGGCAGCTCACTGTACCACTTGTCTAGCCTGTATTCATACGCCTTTGGGGCACTTAATCTAGCCATCGCGAGTTCCTCATCTAGGTTTCGCTCAGCCTCTAAACCAGGTCTTCTTTCATGAGCGTATTTGTTTTTTTCCCCATTTTTTTATTAAGGCTGCATTAAAATATGCATCTGAATCATAAGATCAATGATCTCTCATCAACCTCAATTCGAGCTGTCTCAACCTCTCTGCTAACTGCTGCTTGCAATCTTTATGTTTGGGGGTGATTAGCAAATATTATTTTTTATTCTGTATAATGAGGTCCTCCTTTGCCCTTTGAAAAATTGCTGATCTGTACAGTTGAGCTCATAGACGACTTCAAGCCTGAACAAGTAGTTGGAATTTGGGAACATGCATAGGCAACTCAAATGGCCTACCTGAATATCCATGCAGTCTATTAAATGCCCTCTTTTTCCCCAGATAGAAGTCCCATATTGTATCTCCTTTTTTTTGGTCCGATTAGTGCTCTTGCATATTTGGATAGCCTGGGAGTCTCTCCTAGATTTCTCATGATGGGCTCGTACATCTTGACGTAGAACTCATAGCTATCTCTTTCTTCATCTTTGATAGGTATTTCGGTGCTTTCACACACTGGTAACAACTTGCTTGTTCATCCAATTGGTCCAACTGCAATACTTGGAACTTTCCTTTTTCTTATAGATAATCAACCATATTGTGTACAAAGGATAATGGAACAAATAGGAGTCATGGCAACCTTTAAGTTGGAAATCTAGCTGATCGTCAATTTGTGTTGCACAATCCATTTAAAAACTTAATCCCGGGTATTCCTGAACTGTGCGCAATATTGCAATATGTTCCTCATGTACGTGTTCATCATCATCCTGTCCTAGCATTGCAGCTATTCTTAATAGAGCAATTTGTACATCATGTTTGAATTAGTTATTCCTGAGTGGGACTTGAAAATTTGTAGGTTGTTTTGGCTTGAGCAATTGTTCTCTCATAAATTCTTCCCATCTCTCCTTCTCAAACCTTTTGTAATAGTTCATGTTAGATGTAGGTCGAAAAGGAATCCATTGTCATGTGACATTCTCAATGCACATTATTGCCCTTATTATATCTGCAGAAATGGAGATCCTTTCTTCACGGTCTACTCGGACTTTGATAGTCCTGGTATTGGAATCATACCATCTGGCACAAAACTCATAATTTCAGGACATTCCCAAATCTGTGGTGATAAAAATATTTTGAGGCCGGAAGTCCACATCCTGCTGATCGACCGAGTATCCGTTCCTGGTCCAAGCTTGAACCTTCTAATAGCTTCATTCCTAACAGCGCTAGGTGAGTGCTGGTACCTACCCTCACGGACATTTGCATATGGATCATCATACATAACTTTATGTATCCTCTTTGTGGAGGCCCTTTTCCTCTTCTTGCTCTTCTGTTTTTGGGATTTTGACTGATTGGTCTGCGCTGGCTCATACTCTGGTTCTTCTCCACTTGCCTCAACTTTGTGTACATAACTTTTGCTGACACATCAGACTGTCATGGCCTCCAATGTTCGCTGGATATTTTCTACGAGAGAATCATTGCTTATGGTTTGATGTTCCATATTGTAGTCAGAAGAGATTGCCTTGTTCCCAAATTTTTATCTGACTGACAGAACTGGCTCCATTTTCGGAGCAGGGTGTGGTGCAAGACTGGTGGGGCGCACCTCCCTTCAACATTTGAAAAAATCAGCATGCAAGGTACAGGAAGATATCGGGGCACACTGGCAATTGGTAGGGTGCACCAAGATGGAGTGGGGCACACTGGTCCTTCAGCAGAAGAATGCATGAGAGGGCATGAGGCGAAGTGCAAGTAGCAGGGCACACTTTATTCAACAGTTGGAAAGTCAACAGAAGAGGTATAGGAGGATATTAAGGCACACTGGCATTGGGGGGCAAATTGAAGAGGTGGGCGCATTGGCAACTGGTGACATGCACTCAAGGTTGATACAAGTGAAATCTCGGTAGAAGCATGCCATCAAGAAGCAAGGCACACTTGTACGCACACTTGGCCGAAATGAACAAATGAAGCGCATGGAAAAAGGGGGTGGGGCACACCAAAAAGCAAGGTGCACTTGCAACTGATACTTCGAAATTTTCCGGCTAGGGTGCGCAACTTGAACGGGGTGCACTAAAGGATGGGGTACACTTGGCAAGGAAAGCATGGTCTGTAAGCATAGAGCGAGGTGTAGTTAGCAATAAAATCGGGGTGCACTTGCTCATATTTGGGAAATTTGGGCAAAATGTTGGTTGCAAATTTTTGGGGATTCCTTGGCCAATTTGTCTGAATTCTTGGAATGACAGGGAAACTTGGGGAAGTGTGTAGCTTTATTATTGAAGACAAAAACAAACCACCCAAGATTCCAAAATGGAAATTACCAAGTGGAAGATGGAACAAAATTACGCAAAATTAGCTGCCAACAAGAGTGAAACTCTCGAATCTTTGGAAGTGTATTGTTGTTTTCTAGATGTGGAAAGTCCCAAAAATGATAGCAACGACTTCTCCTCCTGAAGTGCCAGCCACTTTTCATCTCAGCCAGTTACTTTGGAAAAGCGAAACCCTTATCTTCCTCTGTTGGAAAACTGTGTGTTAGAGGCATTTTCCAAAAAACAAAAACCCTGGGTTGCTTTCTTTCTCCTTGTGCTCAAATGAGTTTTTCGTGGAATTGAAATCCTTTGAGAGGAGTGCTAGAGGCATTTTCTAAAAAACAAAAACTGTGGGTTGCTTTCTTTCTCCTTGTGCTCAAATGAATTTTTTGTGGAGTTGAAATCCGTTGAGAGGATTAGCGGCTGCAAGTGAACTCCAAACTGAGGGTTTTGAAGCTTTAGAGAGCAAAGTGTGTTTCATGAAAGCAAAAATATGCAAATGAATACTATTTTTCATTATTCATTTGAACCCCCCTTTTATGTTAAGTGGCCCTCCTTTTCTTTTTATAATTCACTTTCACTTTATGCCCCTCCTTAATGAAGCAAAAAGAACTAAATGTCTTTGCTACTTTAATTTCCCAATGACACAGTTTTGGACAGTTTTTTTTTTTGGGCGTTTCATTTCGTTATGCCTTCTTGGACTTCTTTGTTTCCAAAGACGTCCCATTGACTAACGTACTGCAGGAACACTTTTTTTTCCAGCAATTAGTCTGGAAATGCACTTGAGAGAATGTAGAAACAAGAAAAGAGAAAATGGGAAAGTCGAACATCCTCATGGAGATTTTCGTTTGGTCATACGAGGCATTTTTTTTGTTATTTTCCAAGTTAGCGGGGCACACTGCTCATATAGTAGGGCTAATTAGTACCTTAGTGCCATAGCGGGGCGCATTAGTACCTTGGTGTTGTGGTAGGGTGTGCTTACCTTGGACGGGGCATGTTGCTTTGAGAGTGGGGCACACTGGCACACTTGGGCAATTTTGTTTTGGCACATATGTACATTTTGATGTCTTTTGGACAATTTAGAGGTGTCTCAAGTGTTGCCCAATTATCAAGATGAGCAATAGATGAACTTCCAAAGGTGCTAGCTTATAAGCATTGACCCCTTTTTCATGGGTGATTTGATAGGGGCAGATCACAAGGAATTAAACTTGGTATGCTAACTTGGCCTAGTCCAGTCTTCATCCACTTTAGAACTAAGTCAACTTCTTTGAAGTTAATGTGCGTGGCCCACTTGTCAAACCATCTTTTCACTATAGCTTGATGGTCCACACTTTTTAAATGCCTTTTCCCTTTTTTCTTCAAGAAACAACAGCTCTTTTAACCTAGCTTGTATAGGAATTACGTTTGTATCTTCTAATTCAAGCTGCTGTGACAACTCTAGAGATAGGAGTTCAAAGTTGATTGGCGTAACACAATTTCTTTACCAAACACTAATTTATATGGCAAATTCCCTGTCAATGCCTTTGGCATCATCCTATCAGCCCACAACACCCTCTTTAGTTGGGTATGCTAGTTCCTCTAGGAGTTTGCTATAGTCTTCTTTAAGATTTTGACCAAATTCTTATTGGTGGATTCGATGAGTATGTTTCCTTGTGGGTAATAATTTAAAGAAGTTTTTAGCACAAAACCATACTCAAAAGCAAATTGTTTTAGCTTATCTCCTATGAAGATTGATGCATTATCACTGATGACTACTAAATGTACTCCATATCAGGTGATGATCTCCTCTAGCAACTATGTCACTATTTAGTGATTGACTTCCTTTACCAGGACTGCTTCTACCCACTTGGTGAAATAACTAGTTGTAGTCAAGATCCATTCATGTAAGGCATTGGAAAGAGGATTGATCTTGCCTATGAAATCTAGCTTCCATGACTTGAATGGCTCTGAGACGATCATGGGTTGTAAGGACATTGATGCGATCCTCCTCTTCCCTATGAATATGCAACATGATTTGCACTTATTTACCCATCGAAAGGCGTCAAATATTACCGTGGGCCAATAGAACGTAACTCTCAAAAATTTATGAGCTGTGGTGCAAGCCGAGGAATGTCCATCATCATCATGATATGTCCTCAAAAGATCATTTATTGTTTCTCCTTTGACATATCTTAAGTTAATGTCGCCATACCCTTTTCAAAATAAGACATCATTTATAAGGGTGTAACTCATTACTCACCTTCTAAACCGTCTCCTCTTAGCTTTAGGACATCCTGTCTGGAACAATGCTAGATCAGGGGTATTATTCAACATCTTTCATCCATTTAGGTCACCGTTCTTTCTTTGCTTGTGCCTCTGATTGTTCTCCCTCACTTGTGAAGGCTATCTGTTCCTTGGCACATGACTGGGCTAGATTTTTGCATAACGCTCAACCTCTTATAGATTTTTCTAAAATGCAATATAGTTGCTTTCCTCCTTAAAAACAGATTTGATCACTATATCTAAAACTTTGACCAAAGCTGTGATTATGATATGATAATTTTCATAGCGTAAAGCTGCATGAGATGCATTAAGATGAATGTATACTCACTCATGATTCTCTTTTTGTCTCGTTGGTTTTACACATTTGCACCTTTGCTGAACAGTTAAAACCTCCGTGGAAGAAGTTGAGACAAAATTTTAGTTGGGATTCTTTTTTTTTTTTTTATGAAAAAAGCAAATTTATATTAATTTAAGATAACAACCTTTACAATAAAAAAAAGTGGGTGGGTTAACACACCCCATGGGGAATCAAACTAACCCTCATTGACAAGGGTTAGTAAACAAAGCCACCAACAAAACACAAGTTTACCAATCATGATCATTGATGATCATTACATCAAAGAAAGCATATCATATGGAGTAATGTGCCCTGGCGTGTTGTCCTGCATAAACTGCTAGTGATTATGGGATGGGAATCCACCCCTCTACATCACGATTAAGGCCTTCAATACCCGCATCGCTCCAACCAACAACTGGCCCAGGTGAAACTGGTTGAACATCATCCCACCCCCATCCTGGCGGGATGAACAAGCAATGTCAACATTAGGATGCTTCTTGACTAGTGAGGGTTGGGACCAATGCCTATCTACGAGAGCACTTCTTGCATATGATGGAGGTCGACGGTGAGAGCGGGATTGAAAATGCTCTTGAGAAGAGCGCTCTGTGGGGATCCGATTGACTGTACATGGAGCATTGGCCCAGTGCACCAGAAGAACTTGCAGATGATCCAAATCCATAGCAACTTTGTTGGCTTGAGTACATATCTGTAGCCACATGTCATTAAAAACTTCTAATTTATCAGCATGAGTAAATGTGACAGAAGGTGTATACTATTTAAAAATAATTATGTTACGGGCCTTCCAAATATGAAAGAGTAGGCTAATCTTGAAAACCTGCCACACTTCAAAAAGTGGGAGAGACAAAGTAAAAGAGTCCCCAAGAAGAGCTTGGGGCCAAGAAACTCTTGCAATTGTAAATGGGGAAAAAAAGAAAGAACCCATTCCCAAGCTTACCTAGATCTTCTGCAATTCCAAAAGAGGTGAATACAAGACTCGGGAACACCACAAAAAGGACATTTAGGATCAGGAATTCCAAGGTGCTTCAAACGTTCCCCCAAGGGAAGGCCTTGACACAACAAGCTCCATGCAAAAAAATATTGCTTGGGCTCAACATAAGTAGCCCAAACATTCTGAAATCTAGAATTCCATCTAGTCCTTGTAGAAAATAAGTCCCAATGCTGATTGAGCTTAGGCACCAAAGGAAGATGAGGAGATAACCATTTATACCCCAAACGAGCCTTATAATTAAGCAAAGGAGTGTCAACATGCCATCTCCAGTCTGACCACCAAGGATGCTGCGAGCACACACCAATCTTATGCAACATAGAAAAAGGGGTGAG
Source organism: Wollemia nobilis (assembly GCA_028583015.1). Taxonomy (NCBI): domain Eukaryota; kingdom Viridiplantae; phylum Streptophyta; class Pinopsida; order Araucariales; family Araucariaceae; genus Wollemia; species Wollemia nobilis. The sequence goes on along the minus strand of JAQPPZ010016385.1, from coordinate 6,199,775 downwards.
AGCAATAACAACATCATATGTATCTTTGTCCACACCATTTAGCTTGAAGGTGCATTTGAACTCATTCCATGGGATCCAATCCCTGGTCTGGCGAGAAAAGAAATCAACTATTGTAACAATACCCTTTTTGAAAAACTATTGAGCATGAATCCATTGCACCCGAGCTAAGGGAGAACCTTGATGAAGAAACATGGGGGACCACCAAATATTCATAGAATTGATGGATAAGCCTTTACGGAAGCCATCTCCTCTCCAACAGATCCAAGGAGTGAGCTGCTGCCAGGCTTTCCATATACTTTTAATAACAAAGGAGCCAAAAATCTTAACAAAAATTGGAGCAACAATGAGAGAGGGAAAATCCAACCCTCTCCATGCTCTACGGTTTAAGGGAAGACTAGAGGAAATGAAATGTTGAACCAAAACTTTCCAAGCTTCAGCTCCCCTCAGAGCCCTGACCACCCACTTAGCACACAAAGCAATACCTTACCGTCTACAATCCAACAGACCCATTCCACTAGATTCTCTGGGAAGACAACAAATATCCCAGGCAACTCTATGAAATCCCTTTGTTTTAGAAGAATTATTCCAAAGAAAATCTCGAAGGAGTTTCTCAAGCTTCTTATAGCAAGCCTGTGAAGGAACCCAACAAGAGGAATAATAAACATGAGTTGCAACTAAAACTTTAGAGCAAATCTAAAATTTACCTGCTAATGATAACTTCTTAGTAAGCCAAAAATCAAGTTTCTTTTCAACTCTTTGAAGCACATAATTCCAAAGTTGAGCAGGGGAGCCTTGAAAGGCAAAAGGAATACCAAGAAACTTAAAAACTTCTCCAGGAGGGATCCAATTCCAATGATACCCTTGAAGCCAAGGCGACTTAGGCAAGGGAGACTGTCTGAAGCAGGAGGTCTTCCTCCATTGTATGCTAGAACTAGAGGTTGTGCAAAAGGTGTTCAGACAAAATAGAGCATTAGAAATAGATTGCTCCTCTTCCCTTATAGTAAGAAAGGAGTCATCAACAAAGTGACCATTAATAAGTTGTCCCTGATCATTCAGAAGAGCAATTCCTTTAATAAGACCTGTAGAAGCTTGAGCAACTAAAAGATAGTCGAAGGCTTCAATAAGAAGCACATATAAAGAGGGAGCAATAGGACACCCTTGCCGAATAGACCTAAAAAGGCCCACTACTTTAGACTGTGAATTGTTTAGATTGAGAATAGTCGAAGCATCTCTGAATAGCATAGCAATAGTCTGAATGAAAACTGGCCCGAATCCTAAAGCTTTGAGCATAGCAAGAATGAATCTCCATTCAATGCGGTCATAAGCTTTCTCAAAATCAATCTTAATAAAAAGCATGTTCTGGTTTGACATCCGAGCCCATTCCATGCCCTCCTAGATAGCCAAAACATTGTCGAGGATGTACCTTCCTTGAATAAAGCCAGTTTGCTCTGATCTGACTATCAAAGGAAGAAGAGGCCTAAGGCGAAGAGCCAAAGCTTTGGCAATGATCTTGTAACTAACATTCAACAAAGTAATAGGCCTCCAATTAGTAATCAACTCTGGGTCCCCTTGCTTGGGTATGAATTTGATATTGCCCCTATTAAATAATTGCTCCCAAAGAGCCTACTCGAAGAGCCTCTAGATAAACTTTATGCAGATCAGGACCAACTAAGTCCCAAAGACCCTTGTAGAACTCATAGGGAAAGCCATCCAGACCTGGCGCTTTATCATTTGCCATTTGAGATAATGCATCCTCCAGATCTGTAAGGGAGAGTAGTTTATCACACCCTGCTCTTTGAGACTCTGAAACCTTAACTGGTACAACTGCCATACAAGCTGCCAGTGCTTGCTCCCGCTCAGGGGAATAAGCTTGAGCGACAAAAACATTAGTATAGTGCTTGACAAAAGCATTAATCATCTCAGGAAGAGAGGTAAGCCTTATTCCATTGTCTTGAATGACCTTGAATTGAGTAGCTTGCCTAGGAGGGCGGAGCCTTTGAAAAAATTCTTTGGTGACCCTATCACCAACTTTAAGCCAATGAATATGGGCTTTAATTCGAGCTCCCCGAGCCTCATAAAGTTTAGCAAGTTTAAGTTCATGCCTCAGCTGGGCAACATGAGACTGAAGTTCAGGATTAAATGGATAAGCCTCAAGCTTGAGAGAAGCTTTGGCAAGCTCATCATGAAGGACAACATTGGAATGTCTTCTGAACTACGCCACCTTTTTCCCCAAAGTACGGAGCAAGATAGTTGTACGAAAAATGGCATCATTCCACCATTCTATCCAACCCAACTCTCCAGTAGGTCTAGGAACTAGATTCCAGACTCTACGGATATGACAAACCATGGAAGGGTGCTGAAGAAAGGAAGTATTGAAAAAAATTGTGACTTGTAGTGTCTCTGAGGTAGGGATTTCATCAACACATTAAACATGATGGGTGAATGGTCGAAAGTAGTAGTACCAGGAATGGTTTCCACAAACGGAGTTGAAGTATTTCTCCTATGAAAGAAAAATTGCACATGATCTGAAAGCATGGCTCTATCCAGCCTTCTCAGAATTCTTGCATGGCCAGCCTAGAAATTGGACCACGTATACCACAAATTTTTAGAAAAATCTTGAGGAGAAAAACAAGAATTGGGGTCTGACAAACCCAATTTGTTTTTCATGAAGTACTAGGCCTCTCTTTCCCTAGTAGCCCACCGCATGGGAAGTTGTCCTATCTTGTCTGTAGGCTTTTTAGTCATATTAAAATCTTCACACATAACCCAAATAATAGGTGGTAAAGAAAAAGCACACCACCACTAGAGGCTACAATGCTCCTGAGCATCATTGGAGGCATAGACATTAATAATGCCAAAATATAACCCACCAACCTCAAGTAAAACCTAAACTGCATGATTGGAAGGGTCCACACCCCATGAGACAAAATTATCTTTCCACCTAGCTACCAAAATAATGATAACTCCCCCTCTACTAGGGGAATGATTGGTGGCATAAAAAAGCAACCTGGCCAAAGAAAAGGGCAAGTACATTGCAGAATAAAGTCAAAAATCTTAATCTCTTGAAGACAAAGAAAGTCAGGATTACCATAAAACCTGGAGCATGAAGCAATCTCATCTCGGACCAAGTATTTGCGGACTGGGTCCATCAGCCCTCTGACATTCCATGATAAAAAAATCATGGAGATCGATCAAGACTCATATGTCCGGCTACATCTTCAACGTCTCCGAGGTTTGAAAGAGAATCATAAATATTACTGAGAAAATGCTCTTGACCTGCTTTCCAAAACTCCGTTTGATGCCTTTTGTCCTGGTGAACCAAGGATTCTCCCCATGGTGGGCTACGGGATCTTCGGCCATTGATAGAAGCCCGTTCAGGTTCCATGAAGCTTGAGGAAGACTGCCCATTGATATGCAGAACTAGAGAATCTAAGATTGAGTAGGAGCAGAAGAAGTAACAATTTTGGCAAAGGAAGCACTAGTCGGTGGTACATTAGCAACCATCTGTGAAGCCCTAGCACTAGGTGTCATCGGTTGCGTGGTATGTTGCTCCGTCACCACACCATGCCCAGCTGGCACAGAAGACACAAGGGGTTGAGGCGAGCTGCTGGGAGCAGCCGTAGGGTTTACATTTTTCCCATTCTTACCCTTCTTCTGGACTACCTTCCATTCATCTTGCCCCCCTTTGGAAGCAGGGATAGAGCTAGTAGTAACAGGAGCCACAGTCGTCTCCTTAGCTTTAATCTTGTCCACCATTAAAGGATAATATTTTATCTTATGGGCAGCTGATTGGCAATGGTAACATGTGTTAGGCAGGTTTATGTAGACAACACGTTGCTTGAACCTATAATCACCAACTTGGACATCAACAGTCTCCCTGAGGTCTTTAGAAAGATCGACTTTGACACAAAAATGCTTTTGAGGGCGTGAGGCATAAAATTTATCCGTTTCACAATAGACAAATTCACCAATGGGGGCCACAAGGTTCTGATAATAAGGCCAGAGCGGCAGAGGAAGACCAAGGAATTCAACCCAAACCGGAACCCACAAGGAAACATCATTAGTGACCAAAAAATCCTTGGTCCAGGGCTAAAAAATCAACAAGGAGCTACGAACAGACCAAGGCCCACGACTGAGGACCGCTTTGGCCTGAGCAGGGTCAACAAAACGAAACAAAAAAACCCTTTGGTGAGGTTCTGGATACCATCAACCTTGACGCCATGCCAAGCTTGTTGGACCCAGTTTCGAAGGAGGGTCTCACCAGGGATACGACCTAGAAAATACCCTACCAGCGTATGGCTTTCCAGCCAAGAACAAGTAGTATTAAACTCACTCAATGGGATAACAACATCCGGAGGAGAAATATTACCTCGTGATAAACTTTGGGAATGAACTTTCGTGGTTGCTTGTTCACCTTTAGCGCCATTGCTCCCTTCTGCAGCTTCAACAGAAGTTGGAGCTGTTGATTGAGCTCCGTCCATAAAAAAGAGGTTCAATCCACCAAACGACGGAGTAAAGTCGGTGAAAGCAGCAAAAAAATGCCCTAAGAGGCGTCCCGCACACACTCCAGAGTGGAGAGGCAGTATGGCACCAAGAACTCGAAACCCTAATGCATGCAGCTTCTTCCTCTGGCTTCTTCAGATCGCCAGTTGGGATTCTTTTTGTTTGGGTGGATAAACACCTCAATGATACTCTTCCTCTGCAAATTCTGCAGCAACAGTTATGGTCTTAGATTCAAGTTGTAATCTGTAGTAACATTTGACAGTGTTGATATGTATGAAAGGATGTAATTATGCTTTGATAGTAGCAATGAATAATTATCACTATGAGTTTAGATGTACGACAAAAGCTTGTTGGATTAAATGCATCCTTGTCCAAACTGGTGTGACTTTCATAAAAAGGAATATGTTGTTGGCTGTAAAACCTGAGTGCCAATGTAATTGTTGATGGCATTGAGTTTATTCTGTCAATACAAATATAGGATCTATAATGTTTGTTGATTTTGTAATCTGTTTACACTTGAATGAATTGGCTGAAAACCTTTTTGAATCTTCAAGTAAACTAATGGTTAGGTTCAAGTAATTACTGGAAGAAAATAATATATTTGGTTTAAGGACTAATACAGTTTTAAATTGAATAAGAACCAGCAAATGATTCAGAACTGAAAATTGATGTATTATTGCCATTTGCCTTGAACAACCAGATTTGATTCTTTCTTAAGAATGAATCTGAAACTATATCTTTTATGATATAAACACTTCTGTTTCACTTTCTTTATTTATATGGAAAATGATGAACCTGTTGTAGTAGGACATTAAACTCAATTACAAACGAGAAGTATATGCTATATTGAAAGGAAATGAATGTTGACTATGTATGGAATATGGCTTATGCCAGGTACTAGAAGGAAATTGAATTTCCTCTAGGGGGCTTATTGGTAGTCGATAAGAATGGGATATACTTGGCTTTGTAGAGGTGGATCCCAAGAACTATACATTAAGAGCAAATTATTGCATTTACTCTACCCAAGAACTATACATTAAGAGCAAATTATTGCATTTACTTAAACACTTGTGATTTCAATTTCTCCTTACGCATCTCTATGAAATTATGATTTGAGTAACTTGCTTGGTCTACACTGTTGATAGGCAAATTGACCAATGAATAAGTTTTGTCATTTTGTGTTATTTTGTAGCTCGTATGCAATGTATTTGACAAATTGAGTACGTAAAAATAATAAAGTCATAAAGTGAGTCATGAAATGAAATGTAAATGTAAGTCAAATGCATGTCAATAATAAAGTCATAAAGTGAGTCATGAAATGAAATGTAAATGTAAGTCAAGTGCATGTCAAATGTAATTTAAGAAAATGATGAGGTGTTAGGTAGGTAGTTAGTTGGAGGATACAACTACCTCCTTAGTTGTATAAATAAAAACCCTCCCTCATTCATTCGAAGGTTGGTATGTGGGTATCAAGGTTGGTAGGAAAGGTTGGCATGGTATTGAAGGTTGGTGTTGTATGTTGGCATTGCACATGATAGTAGAAGTTGGCTGTTCCAGGTAGAGGGGGTGCTATTCCAGGCAGATTGAGTGCTGTTCCAAGTAGTCTGAATGTTGTTCTAGACCGATTGAGTGCTGTTCCAGGCAGTCTGAATGCTGTGCCAAGCAGTCTAAATTGTTGTGCTAAGCTGTCTAGTAAATGTTGTGTGTGCAGTGTATACATTGTAATTGTAAGTTCTTCACATTGTATATTTTGTTCATTTAAGTGGTAATGGAATTGTGTTGTAGCATGTTGTATTCCATTTCTACATTTTGGCACTGTTGCCTATTTGAAGTTGGGTCAAGCTTAGTGACAAGCAAATCACTCAAGAAGGTGCACAACGATAACAATGGAATGATTACAATGCAATTGATGAAGTAGATGAAAACATAGACTTGTTTGTTGATGCTGACAAAGGGTCGATGCATGACGCAAATGTGCAAGTGGAAGTGCAACCATACACACACGAAGGAGACGTGCAAGGGTTTGTGCATGGAGAGTTGTGTGATGGTGGTAGAGAGTTGCATGTTGGTGGTGGAGAGTTGCATGGCGACGGTGGAGGGTTGCATGTCAACAGTGGAGGGTTACATGATGACGGTGGAGAGTTGCATGTTGGTGATGGTGAATTACATGATGATGATGGGAACTTACCTGATAGCAATAGAGAACACGTGGTGGCGAGTTATGCGGCGATGAGGAATTGCATGATGACAAAGTATGTATGGCGTTGGAGGAATCTCAAATCGATGGCGTGTTCGATAGTGCACGAGACGGGAGTCCAACAATTAAGCAACTGTAGGTTGGTGTGCTCGATGGTGAGTGGGATGGGAGTTCGACATCAAAGCAACTATAGGTTGGCACCTTTCATGGTGTGCGGGATGGGAGTTCACCTTGAGAGCAATTGTTGAGGACTGAGCCTAATGATGTCCGTGAAGAAGGCGAGACATGTAAACAACCACAACCAATGTCAAATCAACCTGTCATGGCAAAGACCAATCTTGGTATATCGCATCCCATATTTCATGGTGGGGAAATGGAAGATCTAGTTAGGCTTTGGAAAATTTGCCTCATGATGTTGAAAGCAAATGGGCAAGATAATGACGTAGATTGGAGGAAGTTATTCCCTATGACATTTCTTGGAATCGTAATGGATTGGTACATGAGATTGCCAGAGGGTGAGTACCAGATGTGGGGTGAGTTGCGTGAAACATTCGTGAAAGAATTTTGGTTGTTCCACAATAACAATGAAGTCATTGTTGAAATTTATAGAATGGAATAGGGTGAGAAAGAACCTGTTCGTTTGTACAACTAGAGGTTGAGTGGGTTGTTTACCCATTTGGAGGAAGATCCATCAAATGCATTGAAGAAGAGGTTGTTCGTGGAGGGACTTCTTCGTACGTCTAGGAAGAATATCGGGGTGGTCTCTCAAACTTCATATCAAGACGCCTTGGAGCGCACTTTGAACTTGGAAAGTGATGCAAAAACATCATTGAAGTGTTGGGGTCATGTTAATTTGGACGAGAGTGACCCTGAAGATGAAAGTGACTTTGATGTTGAGAGTGATTTTGATAGTGAGAGTGACTCTGATAGTGAGAGTGATGGTTTTGAGAATGAATGTAGTTCGTTATCCAAGTGTTGGAGTTGAGAAGTCAGTGAAGGAAGCGAAGCTGAAGAGAAGAAGAACGACTTCGAGGATGAGTGCGACTCGGAAAGCACAAGATCATTACTACAAGTATATGCAACACAAAGGGAGATTGTACAAAGGGGAGATGCCATTAGTGATGTGGTCTGACACCCGTTAGAGAACTAGAAGACGTCAAATTGAGTATGATATTGGTGACAAACCTATTGTCCAATGTTGGCGATGCCATTTGTGGGGGCACTTTGCACGTGAATTTCAAGGTGCTACAGGTTGAGACAAACTAGTGGTGTGGAGAGTTTGAAATGTTGGAGAAGAGTTAACAACCCTAGTTAGGAAGCAGAGGAGGTGAACTTGATGAACTTGATTGCAATAGAGGAGGTGAACTTGATGAACTTGATTGCAATTGAGGAGGTGAACTTGATTACAATCGAAGAGGCAGAGTTTGAGTAGATAGTTGAAGGTGCATAGGAAGAGCACATTGCACAAGTGGCTGATATAGGTGACAAAGTGAGTGATGCAGATGGTAAAGAGAAAATTCGTTTGGCGTTTGACTCCGCTAGGGTTGTCTGGCCATATGGACCCAAGTCTCAATTGTTAGGGGATAGGCTGTTTGAGACTAGGTCGTTTGATTTGCGACCTTGGCCATCTGGTGGGGACAACAGGTCCTTGGATGTCCCTTGGGCCTTTTATCCCAAGGGGAGGGCCATCTAGACCTTCCTTAGGCCATCTGAGCCTCAATATGTCCCTAGGCTGTTTGAGCCTTAGTCTATCCCAAAGCTGACAGACGAACACCCCAAGTTGTCCAAAGATAGATCACGATTGTCTTGAGAACATGCAAAGCCGTCTGAGGAAGAGGATGAGCCATCTGAAGTTTGGGATGAAAACAATGTAGAAATAAAATTTAACATATTGAAACTTGATTCCATTTCTACTTAAATAAACTTACAAATCTACCTTATGCAACAATTAGCAGTGAAAATACACATAAGAAACATACAATAACAACAGTTGAAGATGATAAATGATATAAGCAGATTTGTATTAATAGCAGTTTGTGCGGCAATAGCATTCCATACATAATCTGCAACCCTGTACAAAATCTCCTTCATTCCAACAACATACTTTGGCTAACAATCCTCACACACGTCAGCCAACTCCACAACCATACATCACATCATCAACCTACATGACCCGAATGAATGAGGCAAGGGTCTTATCTATACAACCAAAAGGTAGTTGCATCCTCCAACTACACGACACGTCATCAATTTCCTAAATTATATTTGACCTACATTTGACTCACATTTACATTTCATTTCCTAACTCACTTTATGACTTTGTCGTACATTTTAACATTACACATTATTACATTGCCACTTTATAACATTATTAATTATACGTACGCACATTTCATCAAAGACTTTGCGTACGAACTACAGAATAACTCAAAATGAAAACAACTTATTTACCAAATGCAAACATGTCAATTTTCCTGCCATTGAAACCATTGAAACCGTCACTGCCTAAACTTATTTACCTCAATAGCAAAACCATTGAGACCATCATTGCCTGAACTTATTTACCTCAACGACGAAACCATTGAAACCATCACTGCTTGAACTAAAATTTTCTCCTTGTGTGTATTTTGGCAGTCTTTGTTCGACCCACTTAAATAGCTTTCCCTCAGCTCTAAATTATTCCTCTCTTGCTCCAATTGATTGCTTCTTGGCCTCTAACTTAGCCTTTGACCGACATCCCTCTCCTTGTACAACACCTCCTTGTACGATAGGTCCTTGAACGACCTAGTGCTTGAACGACACTTGCTTGAACGACAAGCATTGGAATGACCAACATTGGAATGGAAAGCATTAGAACGACAAACACTAGAATGGCAAGCATTAGAATGGTAAGCACTGGAATGGCAAGCACGAGAATGACAAGATATGTTGGTAACACGTACAACACTTATCATCGACACCACTTGTACGACATTCCTCGTTGGTACCACTTTTACGACATTCCTCAGACGACACTTCCTTCAATGTCACTTTGTCAGACGACACTTCCTTGAATGGCAGGTCCTCCATTTGAATGACAATCTGTCGTTCTTCCTTCAACCACTTTTGCAACTTCTTCCTACACAACCTCGACTACCTGCTAGATTTTTGCCTCCATTGAAATCAAATTCACCTCTTCAATTCCAATCAAGTTCATCAAGCTCACTTCCGCAATCAGGTTCACCTCCTCCGCTTCTTGGCAAGGGCTGCAACTCTTATTTGTCTCTTCAAACTCTCTACACATCATTGGTTCATCTCGACTTGCAGCACTTTGACATTCACGTGCGAAGTGCCCCCACAAATGGCATTGCCGACATTGCACACTGGGTCTACCGTCATTATCATACTGAATTCTTCGTCTTCTAGTTCTCTGGCAATTGACACAAACTGCATTCCTAGTGGCATCCCCTTTGGTACAATCTCCCTTTGTGTTGCATATTCCTATAGCAATGATCTTGCACTCTCCGAGTCACACTCATCCTTGAAGTCATCGTTCTTCTCTTTAGAGTCACTTCCTTGACTTCTCAACCCCAACACTTGAACGATGAATTACTCTCATTCCCAAAAATCACTCACTATCGGATTTACTCTCCACATTAGTCACTTTTGTCCTCAGGGTCACTCTTGTCTACTTTAACATGACCCCAACACTTTAGTGATGTCTTTGCATCACTTTCCAAGTTCAAGGCTTGCTCTAAGGCCTCTTGATATGATGTCGGAGGGACCACCTTGATCTTCCGGTATGTAGGAAGAAGTCCCTCTATGAACCACCTCCTCTTCAATGTGTCTGATGGGTCTTCCTCTAGATGGATAAACAACCCACTCAACCTCCAATTGTATGAAAGAACAAACTCTTTCTCACCCTGTAGCATTTTATAAATTTTAGCAATGACCGCATTGTCATCGTGGAATAACCTTAATTCTTTCATGAATGCATCACGAAACTCTTCCCATATCTGGTACTTGCCCTTTGGAAATCTCACGCACCAATCCATTATGACTCCACAAAATGTCGCAGGGAATAGCCTCCTCCAGTTTACGTTATTATTCACCTCAGTTGCATTCCACATTGTGAGGCAAATTCTACAATGCTTGACTGAGTCTTCTGTTTCTCCTCTATGAAACAGTGGACACTTACCCAATATGCCCAAATTGGCCTTTGTTGTGATAGGTTGACTTAACCTTGGCAATGGTTGTTCACGTGTCTCTCCTTTATCACACAACATCAGGCACACCACGTTGCAATTGCTCTTGTGCCAGACTCCTGTCTCATGCACCATAAATTGCTCGTCTCCTATCTCTTGTCTGATATCGGACTTCCATCCCGCTCACCATCGAGCACACCAACCTATAGTTGCTCTAGTGCTAGAATTTTGTCTCGTGCACTATTTGACACACCATATCACATTTGTACTGATGTCGGACTCCCATCTTGCTCACCATCGTGCACCACAACTTGCAATTGCTCTAGCGCCAAACATTCTTCGTCGTCCTGCAATGCCTCATTGACACCTTTTGACAACTCTTGCTATACCTTGCTTGTATGACCCTTGAACTTGTATTTACGTCTGTTTGCACTTGTATGACAAGCTCTATTTGTATGACAAACTCTATTTGTACTATCCACTCCAATCGTACAACGCACTCCAATCGTACATGCCCTCCATTCATATGACACTCCTCCATTCATACAACAAACTCCATTTGTACTACGTCCTTATTTGTACGACAAACTGCATTTGTATGGCAAGTCTCCTCATTTGTACGGTAGACTGCATTTGTACAACAAGTCTCCTCATTCGTACGACATACTGCATTTGTACGGTGCACATCACTTGTACATAATCTGCTTTTTTGTCTTAAGCATCCTCCATAGTCCGCAGTTCTCCTTCCTTCTATGTGTCTACTATGCACGTCTTGCTATACGACTGCATTTGTACAACAGGTCTCCTCATTCGTACGGCATACTACATTTATACAGTGCACATCACTTGTACAATAGTCTGCTTTTCTGTCTTACGCACCCTCCGTAGTCCGCAGTTCTCCTTCCTTCTGTGTGTCTGCTATACATGTCTTGCTTTATGAGTGCATTTGTACGGTAGACTGCATTTGTACAACAGGTCTCCTCATTCGTACGACATACTGCATTTGTACGGTGCACATCACTTGTACAATAGTCTACCTTTCTGTCTTACGCACCCTTCGTAGTCCACAGTTCTCCTTCCTTCGTTAGTGTCAACAAACAAATTTGCGTCTTCTTTTGCTTCTTTGGCTGCATTCCGTTGTTGCTGTTGTGCACCTTCTTGACCCAATTTTGTAAAGGCAATGGCACTAGAATGTAGAAATAAAATTTAACATATTGAAACTCAATTCTATTTCTACTTATATAACCTACAGTATGCAACAGTTAACAATGACAATACATAGGAAACATACAATAACAACAGTAGCAGATGATAAACAATATAAGCATATTTGTACTAACAATTTGTGCGGCAATAGCATCACATACATAATCTGCAACCCTATGCAAAATCTCCTTCGTGCCAATAACATACTTCGGCCAACAATCCTCACACACATGTCGGCCAACTGCACAACCATACATCACACCATCAATCTACATGACCCAAATGAATGAGGCAGGTGTCTTATTTATACAACCAAAAGGTAGTTACATCCTCCAACTACATGACATGTCATCATTTTCCTAAATTACATTGGACTCACATTTACATTTCATTTCCTAACTCACTTTATGACTTTGCCGTACATACTAACATTACACATTATTACATTGCCACTCTATATCATTATCAACTATATGTACAAACATTTTGTCAAACACTTTGTATACAAACTACAAAGCAACAGAAAATGACAAAACTTATTTACTAAACGCAGACATGTCAATTTGCCTGCCTACAGATAGGTTGTTAGAAGAACAAATGGGATTGTCTGAAGAAAGACATGAGCAGGGTGGAATTCATGACATTCTACGAAGACAAGGGGTAGAGTTGTTTGGCCCCCTAGGCCGGTTAGACCACTTAGAGGGTTGTCTAAGAAAAATAGTATGCCATACGGGCCGTTTGACTACAGAAGATCCAGATTGTCTAGAGCAGGGCTGTTCGAAAGCAGGTTGTCTGGAGCTGGGCCGTTTGGAGTTGGGTTGATTGAGGTAGGGCCGTTTGGAGGTGGGCCATCCGGAGTCAGACCATCTTATGCAAAAAGTGTGTTGTTTGACTCAGGAGGTGGGTTGTCCAGGCCAAGAAGTGAGCCTTCTGACCCAAGAGGATGCCTGTTTGAGACCAAGGGATGTCTATGAGAGGCTAAGGTAGGGCCGTTAGAGGCTAAGAAGTAATTGTTTAGAGCTAGAGAGAAGGCATTTAGATCTGAGGGGAAGTTGTTTAAGAGGGTCAAGTGAAGGCTACCAAAATGCAAACAAAGAGAAAAATTCAGTTTAGAGGGTAAGGTTTTCAATGGTTTTGCCGTTGAGGGTATGTGCGAAGGGCACTGCCCCTCGACCCTACAAGGGGTGCTGGCCCTTGACCCTTGCAAGGGGGCTCTTGCCCCCTTGACCACTAACAAAGGTGGCGATGGGCGTTGCCCATCATGTTGGTCATGTTGATGATGCGGTTGATTGTAGAAAGTGGAGTGAGGGGGAGTGAGCAATCAAAAAAGATGTGCTGTTGGTAGCAGTTTGAAGTAATGCCAATTGCAAAAGATGTCTAGAATAGAAGAAAGCGAAAGGAGCGCGACAAGAGATTCTAGTACGGTGTTCAATGCTTCTATCCCTAGTGTTCGGTGTAGAAAGGGTTTTTACATATCCCAACAATTCCCTTTCCACGTAAGTAATCTACAGATCTGCAAGCATTGTAGTATAGCAATAATAATACGCAGAAATTCTGCAACAGCATTAAATAACAGCAGTAATGGCAGAAAATACAGCAATGACAGTTAACAGTAAATGCAGCAGTTTTATATTAATAATGGTATATGTGATACAGCATTACAGGTTCATCAATACAATCTACAGCCAGCATATCCATGGCTGTACACAGGACTGGGCTGCACTTTTCCATCAATCTGCATGAATGCCCTGCAATATCTCCTCTAGGTATCCACCATTCAACCCTAGGCTGAACATCCTTCATGGCTGCATATCATGCTAGACTGCATTCTGCCCATAGACTTCAATCCTCACACGTACCAATCTGGAGCAACTCTATTGAATGAGGGGGGGTTTATTTATACACCCACCAAGTAGTTATGTCCCAACTACCTTGCAACTACCCTCAATTACATTTGCTTTGCATTTGCTATGCATTTACATTTCATTTGCACTACAGGACGAAATAGCTTATTTAGCGGACTTACATGATTTAATATGACTTTACATGACTTTATTCTTTACGTACAATATTAAATTGCACTTTACAACATTAAAATATATGCACGGACGTTTCGTCAAACACTTTGCGTGCATTTACAATAAAACACATAATATCAAGACTGGTTTTGCAATTAAGGATATCTCAATATGCCTGTCTACATTCGGCTCATGTGTCGTGGAGGACATCGACAAGTCTTGAGGAGGGGATAGATTTAGATAGGCAAATTGACTAATGAGTAATTTTTGTCATTTTGTGTTATTTTGAAGTTCATACACAATTTGACAAAATGCATACGTATAAATAATAAAGTCATAAAGTGAGTCATGAAATGAAATGTAAATGTAAGTCAAATGCATGTCAATAATAAAGTCATAAAGTGAGTCATGAAATAAAACGTAAATGTAAGTCAAGTGCATGTCAAATATAATTTAAGAAAATGTTGAAGTGTCAAGTAGGCAGTTAGTTGGAGGATACAACTACCTCCTTAGTTGTATAAATAAAACCCTGCCCTCATTCATTCCAAGGTTGGTATGTGGGTATCAAGGTTGGTAGGAAAGGTTGGCATGGTATTGAAGGTTGGTGTTGTATGTTGGCATTGCACGTGGTAGTAAAAGTTGGCTGTTCCAGGCAGACTGAGTGCTGTTCCAGGCAGTCTGAATGCTCTTCCAGGCAGGCTGATTGCCTTTCCAAGCAGACTGAGTGCTTTTCTAGGCAGATTGAGTGCTGTTCCAGGTAGTTTGAATCATGTGCTGGGCAGTCTGAATTGCTGTGCCAGGCTGTCCAATATATGTTATGTATGCAGTGTGTGAATTGTAATTGTAAGTTATTCATATTGTATATTTTGTTCATCTAAGTGGTAATGGAATTGTGTTGCAGTACGTTGTATTCCATTTTTACATACACTTGGATGAATTTCAAAACAATTTGGAATGGGTTAACTATAGTGCTGTATGAACACTTGTGACATTTGAAGGAAATCACATACTCTTGCCAACCTAGACCTAATACTCAAACAAGAGCAAGCCATTTATTGATATAAATCGTATGGATATAAGAATTGAAGATCCTAAAGATTGGAAATAAACCAAAAGAATACTACATACACTAGGATGAATTTCAAAACAATTTGGAATGGGTTAACTATAGTGTTGTATGAACACTTGTGACATTTGAAGGAAATCATATACTCTTTCCAACCTAGACCTAATACTCAAACAAGAGCAAGCCATTTATTGATATATATGATATGGATATAAGAATTGAAGATCCCTAATGATTGGAAATAAACCAAAAGATTTGAATTGTTTTCCAAATGATTGGGATGATCCCTAGAGATTGGGAATGAACCTTGAGGACTTGGAATTTTCCCTAAAGGATGGGAATGAATAGTTACAATGGTTGTGTACCATATCAACATCAATGAATTCTTTAGGTAAGTTTGGGTAGAAGACATTTTATGAAAAATGTTCTGGACCTATCCATTGACTATATTTTATTTAATGTTAAATAGATAATACGGTATGAAATGAGAATTTAAAAAAAAGAAAAAAAAATTCACGCCATTTTTAGAAACCCTGAAAACTAGGTTGTTATGAAAGGGCAATTGGACTGCCACATGGAGAAAATCTTGGACGGATTTTCCCTTTGTTGATGAGTTGTATTTGGTGTTGGATCTCATCATTCTCCCAAATTGATCTGTGATATAATGGACTGTTTGGAAGCAGGGAACTTTGTAACAGGTCAATTTGATGCTTCAAAACACCATGGAGAGGGAATTCCTTTGGCTCTTGGAAGTCATTGCTGTATGTTTCCAAGCAGTGTTGTTTTGTCACAATTGTATAGACGTGTTAGCCAAGCTGCATGCAATTAAGGCATGCTTGTTTGTGTGCTTAGGACCCAAGTTCTTCAGGACAGACCATAAGAAGCATGAATTGTCGTAAATGTGAGATCAACTTCTTTCATTGCTTCATGAAAATGAGAGTGCCATGGGTCTTTGATAGACACTCAGGGATGTGGTAGTTGATGTTGATTCATACAGATCGTTGTTGTGGATTAGCTTGACAGGTCACTTTCTAGTCATAGATTTATGGTCTTCCAAGTAGAACATCATAGATTTCCAAAGGTGAAGTAGCATAGGTGATAGAGTTCCACATAAGTGTGATGCAAAGTACATAGGTGCCTTATTTGGAGTGCCTTTTTCATAACCGTCCAAGAAATTAGGGCTGAGAGGATGCACATTAGTTGCAAGTCCTAGATGCTTGACAATGTCCAAAGCAATGATATTTTTCTGACTTCTTGAGTTGATGATGACATGGAAAGGCTTGCTTTTGACCTAGCAACGAGTGTGAAACAAGCAGTCATTCCTAAACGTTCTCCATGTTATGCATTGGCATTCGAACATGTAAGTTGATGTAACATTAGGCTCACTAGTGCTTTCTGGTTCTTGTTCATAGTCCAAGTATTTGGCCGCACAATAAAAGATCTCCACTGTGTACAACATCCATAATCGCAATGCATATGAGCCCTATGGTGCTCACACCACTTGCCTTCTTTTTTATGTTTGTTTTTGTCCTTTGTGGTTGGAGATTGTGGTTTTGTTGTGCAAATTGTCTTAGATTGATTCTGCATTTTGGATTGTTGATGATTCTTCTGCATAATAAGTTGATGCTTTTGTGCAGGGATTATGCATGACCCTTTTGCTTAGCTTTGGATTTCTCTTTGATCTTGGTCCCAAAAGAATAAGCTTGTGCCAGAGTTCTGACTGAGAGAAACTCCATTTCTAAGCGGATGTAGTAATACAGGTCACTTACCTACTTGATCACATGATTCTTCTCCTCATATTTCATTAAATTTGTTAGTTTACCTGGATTTATTGGTCCCATCATATGTGCAATTGCTAGAAATGATATGTCCTTGTAGTACTTAAAAGGGATAATATTATGTGTGCATTGCATCCACAAACTCTTTCCAAGTATTGATAGTGTCTTCCTCTCTCCCACATTGTGCACTGGTGATTTGCCACAAGCACAACAGCGAAGTAGACATTTTCAGGGCAGCAAAAGTGATATTGCCTTCATCAGTGAAGCAATTAGTTGTATAACCGACAGAAATTTTGAGTTTACCAGAAGCGATTGTGGCTTCATTGATGACACAATTAGTGGGATGATATGCTTGAAGCTCTTGAAGCCATGTATCCAATGCCTTGGTGTTGAACTTGTCTTGAAACACTAAAATGCCTATGTTGGTCCTCACCTTTAATGGACTGTTGAGCTGAAATGATGGAGTTGCCTGTGGAAGACTGAGCTGAAGCATTAATTCACAAAACTGCCCAAACAAATTATTTCTCAGTTCTTTTAAGGCATCCTTGATGAGTTTTTGGAAGTTTGCGGTATTAGTTTCGGAGAACTTTGCAGATTCAGCTATCTTGGAATACAAACAACGTTTGTCTGGATTCTTGGACATGGCACAAGGTTGAGAACTTTTCTTTTGGTGTTGTCAGTGGGTTTGAGCAAGCATTTAGTGATTGAGTGTATTGAATGACTTACATTGTCCAGAATATGTGGCAACATAGATACTAAAAACTACAATTGAATGGAAATATGCTCTAATACCATTAATCTGCACCGTGGGCCTAGGATATTTTGCTGGGGACAACTTCCTAGTTCAGTTAGTGATCCTAAAGAGTCATAAGATTTGCACAATAGAACATGCACAAGAAATGCATAGATATTCAACAAGACAAAGGTCTGCAAATTTGTAACATATCTCCTTTGCTGATTTATAGAAACAATGTAGAATTGGCTCTCTCGTACTCATCTAGCTAATCCTTACATATATAGTTGGAAGAAATCTCATTTATGCAGGCAGTCCAACTTCTTGAATGACTTCTTGAACTGGTCTCTTACTTGTTTTAAGATGATGTGGTTGATGCTACTCGGGATGGTTTCTAGTCTTCATAGTTATCAGGTTCATCTGAACCGGGCCTAGGTTCAGTCTGGTTCAATTTGACCATTCTTAATTTTTTAGATTTTTATTTTTAGTTGTGTAAAAAATTTGCAAATTTTTAAATATATTACGTAAAACTTTGCAAATTTTGTTTCACATGTATTCCTAATACTGTTGGATATTTATATTTGCAAAGGGAAACAGAATGATGTTCAATAATTTGTGGCACAGCTATATTTTTCAGTTTGTAAATTTTCAAACCGAACCGAACCAAACTATTTTTTCCAATTTCTCAACTTTTGAACTTTTTTGGCCCTTTGTTTGGACAAACTTTCACTATGTTGGTCTTCCTTTTGTGCTGGTTAAACTTCCTAGGCACAATAGTAGTGTTGTGCATAATGTCGTTTTTGCATGCAATGCTATAGAGCCATTTGTGCACAGTTAGACACAAGCTTCTGTGCACTTGAAGTTGCATGCCTACCCGGGTTGTGCTTGGATCACTACCATTGAGCTACCAGCCCTTTGTGGCTCTAGTAGTGAGTGGCAGGGATTGGAAAATATGTGTTGATTGATAGGCTTCAACATTAGTTACAAATTTTGTGATTGAAAAGTTCTACGTTTTTTTTTTAACACACACACACCCTGTCTTGATTTGAACTTGAGTCTCCTAGATGAGATCCCAAGGCCAAACCACTATACTATCCCGCATGGACTTAAAAAATGTTAGGGTAAAGCATGGGTTTTTATGAGGGGTCCCGGTCCTCTCGTATTGGGGTTTGAACTTGGGTCTCCTGGATGAAACCCCAAGAACTTACTACTATGGTATCCCTCTTGGGACTTAAATGTTAGGGTACAGAACAAGTTTTTATGAGGGGTCCCGTTCTCCTCGTATCGGGGTTTGAACTTGGGTCTCTTGGATGAAAACCCAAGGACTTACCACTACGGTATCCCTTGTTAGGAGGTGAAGTCCCTATGCAGTGTTTTTAGCCAGCAAAGACTGCTGCTAGACATCTAGGCAACAATACTAGACGTCTAGGCAGCACTGCCAGACGTCTAGGCTGCCAGTTGTCTAGGCAGCATTGCCAAACGTCTAGGCAACAAACATCTAGGCTACTAGACGTCTAGGCAGCATCAGACGTCTAAATGCGGAAGATGAACAGTTTCAGACGCCTTCCTTGGGAGAGGAAACAAACAGTTTTCGGAGGCTTCCTTTGGGAGAGGAAACGAACAATTCAGGGTCTTCCTTTTCTGCTCTATAAAAGGGAATTGATCCATTGCATTAGGTTGTAATGTGAATGTAAATTTTTGCTGAAAATAATAAAAAGGAGAAGTTGCCATTGTCCCGTGGTTTTCCTGCACATTGTAGGTTTCCACGTAAATTCTTTGTGTTACTTGTGTTGCTGTTTTTGTTCTCTGTCATTGTGTTTCTACTTGCAGGTATAAAATCTGAAGTTTTTCCTAACATCTGGTATCAGAGCCTAAGGTTTTGTGCGAGTGGGAGCTGCAACAGTGACAAGAGGTGTACCTAAGTTCGAGATTGAGAAATTTGATGGCAAAAACTTCACTTTATGGAAGATGAAGGTGGAGGATTTGCTGGTCTAGAATGACCAAGCTCTAGCCTTGAAAGGGATCGCGAGTAAACAGAGCAGCATGAAAGATAAGGAGTGGGCAACGCTTGATAGGAAGGCGGTTTCTACAATTCGTCTATGCCTAGCGGACTCTATCTTGTTCAATGTAGTTGAAGGGAATACCGTGAAAGCCCTTTGGCAAAAGCTTGAAAGTTGTATGAGACAAAATCAACAACAAATAAGGTTTTTTTGAAAAAGCAGTTTTATAACTTGAGGATGAAGGAAAGCTCATCCGTGGCAGATCATTTGAATGAGTTTAATACTCTTATCAGTAAATTGGTTTCAGTTAATGTGAAGATGGAGGATGAGGATAGAGCTATCACCCTACTTTGTTCCCTCCCGGACACCTGGGATCATATGGTGATGACCATCAGTAATGCATCATCAAGAGCTTTAAAATTTGATGATGTGGTAGTCGCTTTGTTGGCAAAAGAGTTGAGGCGAAAAACGTCTTTGGAACCCTCAACCAATGAAGACCTGTCTGTGAGAGGTCGATATTTTGAGAGGAGTAAACAAGGTAGAAAACAATCCAGATCTGTCTAAAGGACAAGCAAAAAGGGAAGTGCTGGTATTGTGGGAAGTCAGGGCACTCAAAGAAGGATTGTTGGCAATTAAAAAATGGTGAAAAGCAAAATCAGCCATCGGCTGAGGCCAGTGCAGTAGATTCAGGAGAGACGTCAACATGTGAAGGCTTCTGTATCAGTAACAACAAATCTGTTTTATATACTTGGGTTTTGGACTCAGGTGCATCTTTCCACGTCTCCCTACAGAGACTAGTTTGAAAAATATCAACCATACTGCGGTGGAAAGGTCTATTTGGGTGATGCTCACCCTTTAGAAATTGTGGGAAGAGGGGATATAAGGATCAAGCTGGACGATGGTAGAGAAAGGATGTTATGTGATGTACGACATGTGCCCGATTTGCAGAAGAATTTGCTCTCATCAAGATGATGGATAAGCTAGGGTATTCTATCACTTTCAGTAACAACTATTGCAAAATTAGCAGAGGAGCTCTTGTAGTAGCAAAGGTAGAATCTTATGGGACCATATATCGTTTATGCGGTGATACAGTGACAGACCATGCAACAACAACAACTTCTGTTCAGGATGCAGTAATGCTATGGCATCAACACCTAGGCCATATGAATGAAAAAGGTTTGAAAATTTTGCATGACAGAGGTATGCTTTCTGGGATTAAGTCTTGCTCTTTAGACTTGTGTGAGCACTGTATTTTTGGTAAACAAAAGAGGGTTCGATTTACTGCAGGTCTTGGTAAGAGTTCTGATTTTCTGCAACTTATACATTCGGATATATTTGGACCAGTCCCCACTTAGTCCTTAAATGGCGCCATCTATTTTTTGACTTATATAGATGATTATTCTAGGAGAGTGTGGGTTTATTTTATGAAGAAGTCAAAAGCTTTGCAAAAATTTAAAGAGTTTAAAGCACGAGTAGAGAAGAGTTTGGGCAAGTCGATTTTATATCTCAGGTCAGATAATGGGGGTGAATATTGCTCGAAGGAATTTGATAAATTTTGTATGCAGGAAGGTATTAAGCACCAGAAGATTGTACCATATACTCCACAACAAAATGGTGTGGCTGAGCGGAATCATGGAATGTGCAAGAAGCATGCTTAGCGTAGCCATGTTGGAGAAAAAGTTTTGGGCAGAGGTTGTTAATACATATGTTTACTTATCAATATGTCACCTACAACTGTGTTGGATGGACAAATTTCGAATGAGGATTAGTATTGTAAGCCAGTTGATTACTCTCATTTGCGTACTTTTGGTTGTGATGCGTTTGCCCGTGTACCCAAAGAAAAAAGGTCCAAGCTTGACCCAAAGTTAAGCAAATGTGTTTTTCTCGGCTATGGAGATATAGTGAAGGGGTATAGACTGTGGGATCCTACTACCCACAAGGTAATTATTAGCCGGGATGTTATTGTTGATGAAAATCCATGCAAATGAAGGAGGTACAACAAAATCCGAATGTTTTACTAGTTGAAGTAGAAATGGATGAAGATGAATGTAAAAATCTGCATGCTGAAGTTTTTGATCAACATGTAGAACAACAAGCAGAGCAACTACAATGATCACAAGACCAAGAGCCACAATCAACAGATCATTGGGTTAGAAGATCTACACGTCCACAAAAGTGTTTGGAAAGGTATTCTCATGTTTATCAGTTCTCTTTTTATTTGTTAACTGATGATGGTGAACCTAGTTCATTTTAGGAAGCTAGAGAGTTTGAAAATGCAAAAAAGTGGAGGAAATCGAGGCACTTCACAAGAATAAAATGTGGGAACTTGTGGATCTCCCACTTGGAAGAAATATTGTTGGAAACAAGTGGGTGTACAAAGTGAAGAAGAACAACGATGGGTTGTTGGAACACTATAAAGTTTTCTTGGTGGCAAAAGGCTATGTGCAAAAGTTAGGTATTGACTTTAATGAAATTTTCTCTCCAATTGTGAAGATGACTACTATTAGAGTTCTACTTGCACTTGTAGTTGCACAGGATTTAGAACTAGAGCAACTTGATGTAAAGACTGCTTTCTTGCATGGTGATCTCGAGGAAGAGATTTATATGGATCAACGTGAAGGCTATGAAGAAAGAGTCAAAGAGCATTTGGTTTGCAGATTGAAAAAATCACTGTATAGGTTGAAACAGGCACCAAGGATGTGGTACAGGAAATTTGACACCTTCATGAAGAGCTAAGGTTTCAACATGAGTGAAGTTGACCATTGTGGATACTATAAGAGGTTTGATGATGGCAATTTTATTATTTTGCAGGCCCCAACATGAAGAAAATCATTGAATTTAAGGCTCAGTTGGTTAGGACATTTGAAATGAAGGATATAGGAGCAACAAACCAAATTTGAGGGATGAAGATACACAGGGACAGAAAAGGAAGAAAGATATGGTTAAGTCAAAAGTCATGTGGAAAAGATTCTACAACGCTTCAATATGTAGAGTGCAAAACCAGTTAGTACCCCACTTATTTCACACTTAAAATTGTCTTCCAACCAGTGTCCTAGAACATAAGCAGATAAGACAAGCATGTCTCATGTACTGTATTCATCAGCAGTAGGAAGCCTCATGTATGCCATGGTGAGCACCATATCGGATATTGCCCATGCAGTGAGAGTAGTCAGCCGGTACATGACAAATCCTGGTAAGGAGCATTGGAATGTGGTGAAGTGGATATTTAGATATTGAAGAGTCACTTTAGATGTTGCCATTTACTTTGGATCGACAAATTTGCAAGTTAAAGGTTTTGTGGATTCTGATTATGGTGGATATAGAGATGGGAGAAAGTCCACTACAGGATATACCTTCACTCTTACTGGTGGAGCGGTGAGTTGGGCTTCTAAGTTGTAGTCTGTTGTGGCTTTATCAACCACTGAAGCAGAATATATTGTAGTGACTCATGCCAACAAAGAGGCAATTTGGCTAGAGCGACTGTTGGGTGACTTCAAGGTAATGTAGGATAAAACTACGCTGCATTGTGATAGCCAAAGTGCTATTCAACTAGTGAAGAACCCAACATTCCATGATCGCACGAAACACATTGATGTCAAGTACCACTTTATAAGAAGTGTGGTGGAAGAAGATAGGATCTTGTTGTGGAAAATCGACACTGAAGTGAATCTTGCAGATATGCTTACAAAGTCAATCAAGGTAGAGAAGTTTGATTGTTGTAGAACTTCTCTGGGCTTGCTGAAAAGTAACAAGGGCAGCATTGGGCAATTGGCACTGGATGAAAATATTTGGCAAAAGAATTCCTAAATACTGACTTCAAGTGGGAGAATGTTAGGAGGTGAAGTCTATGCAATGTTTTTAGCCAGCAAAGATTGCTGCTAGACGTCTAGGCAACATTACTAGACATCTAGGTAGCAGACCTATCCACTAGAGACTACTGTCCTCTGCTTTGTCATCTCCAAAGCTTGCTCTCAGCTCTACTCAATATCTATCTCAAATTTGCACTAAACACTATCCTCGGTCTAGCACAAATCTGCTCACAAGTCTGTCTCTGGTCTAGCACAAATCTATCCATAAATCTACACCAAACTGTATCCTCAAATCTATTCTCAAGCCTTAACACAAGGCTTGATCCAATCACAAATGAACTTTGCTTAGATCTTCTCCAAGCCTTAACTCAAAGCTTGAACAAATCAATCAATCAAATCTGGTCTCAAGACTTCTCAAAGACTTGCCTCAAATCTTCTTCCTCGTGAGTGACTCAACTGTCCAACAAGTTCTTCCTAGAACTTGTCCAATCTTCTCAACAAGTCTTCACCAAGACTTACCTCAAATTTGTTCAACAAGTCCTCTCTAGAACTTGTCTAATCTACTCAACAAGTCTTCCCTAAGACTTGTCTAATCTACTCAACAAGTCTTCCCTAAGACTTACCTCAGATCTGCTTGTAAGCTTCCACAAAATCTCACACCAATCTTTCCTTAAGTCCCCTCTAGGACTTACTCAAATCTGCTCAAAGATTTCACAAAAGCTTGCTTAATTCTGTCCTTAAGTCCCCTCTAGGACTCACTCAAAACTATCCACTAGATTTCACAAAAGCTTATTCAAATCAATTGCAAAACTTGCATACAAAACTCAATTTAATCTCTTACAAAAAACCTCTTCAATACCACAAACAAGTTTCACTTAGAATCTTGTTTAACCACAAAAACATATAGAGAATTATTAGAGACTCAATATGTTTCACACTCACAAAACACTCAATCACTTTCAAACTCTCTTTCAAATCAATTCAGAAATAAGGTATAATTTGTTTCACAAAACTTGAACTATCACTCCAATACTTCTAATCAATAATGCTCAATAAACTTCACTCAACCATTCACTCAATGAAACACAACTTGCTTACAAACCCTAACCAAGTGTTTCACTATACTTCCAACAACTCACACTATGGAACTCAAATCTTAACTCAAGATGATTCCAAATTCACATAACAATGATACTCATGTTATTTCACAAACCCTAGTTCAAGATAGTTCTCAACTTCACATAACAATGATACTCATGATCTTTCACAAACCCTAGTTCAAGATAGTTCTCAACTTCACATAACAATGATACTCATGATCTTTCACAAACTCTAGCTCAAGATAGTTCTCAATCTCACATAACAATGATACTCATGATCTTTCACAAACACAAATCATGCATATGAAAACTCACTCAACATTTCCAACAATGCTCAACAATCCTTTTCACTCCAACTTTGCATTTCACAACATTCAAGCCAACAATATTTCACTCATAAGGAAGATGTGCCCATACCTTTTGTTTTGATGGAGATATGTCTTCAAAACCTATCTCAATCACAATCAAATCCTCTTTGCCAATATCAAGGTTAGATAGCAACAATCTATCTCAAAATCTCCACTCAAATATTTCCCTCAATAATTATTTTACCATACAAAAATATCAAGTCTCAAGTACACCTTATAATCTCCAAACTTCACAAAAATAATATTCAATTCATAAACAATCAAACTCCTTTGAAAACACTTTATAAACCCAATCTTCACACTTAGCAAAATAAAAATTAATTCCTTTGTTTTAACACTTTTAACTCCAATCTTTACACAATAACATTCAACACAATTAATTTCCTTTCTAACACCTTATATCTCCAATATTTATTTATAATGCTAATTAAAAATTAAAATATCAAACAACCTTATGACTCCCTATCTTTCACTTTAGCAAAAATTAATCACTTGGCCTTAGGCGCCTTCACAACTATCACGTGGCCCCCTAGCGCTATTCACACCTTGGCAAAAATTAAATCGAGCGCTTACCTTATGCGATGGCCCACATCAAAAAATTTGCACCCACAATGAACGCGCCCAAACTCAAACCCAAAACATGTCACCACCGCAGTGCCCTAGCCCAAGGCTAGGCTACTGTTGGGCTACACGCCCAAAACAAAAATTAAGGCGCATGATGCGCCCTTTATCCTTGCTTTTGGCAATTTCCAAAATAATCAAAGACTCTTGTTGTGCTCAAAATGAAGGAGACGCAAATCGAACCCCTAACCTGCCTTGCACGAACTCCTTAACCAACCGTCGATCGCCGCTTGCGCTACCAAGCGCTTTGGAAATTATTTTGCGCTCCACTTGGATTTATCACTAAGCCTGCCCTCTTAAATTTAACACATGCGAATTCCTTTCTCTTCTCTTAAGCAGTGCACGAATTTCTTTTTGCTTTGGGCATACAAATCACATGGATAATTTTGAATAAAAACCATTGCCCCTTTTATACCTTTTGCTATGCACTCCAACACGTCGGCGTTTCCAATTCGAATTTTAATTCGAATTTTAAACTTAACTTTTGGCGCCTTTATTATTTATTTAAATTAAAATTTTAACCTATGGTTAAAATATTTTAATTTAAATAAATTAAATAATAACCTTTACAATCTACCAAATGGGTCTTTTGAAGGAATTATTTCTTAATGACTCCTTGGACCTCATTTTTCTTCACCTCAACCTTTAGCCCAAAATATTATAATATTAAATATTATAATATTATTATTTCCTTTTAAACCTGCTTCTCCTTCCTTGGGATTTCCTTTTAAACTTGCTTCTCCTTCCTTGGGTCTTCAATCTTTTAGGCCGCTTTAGGCATATAATATTTAAAATAAATATAATATCACATTCCTTTAAAATACTTGCCTTTTGGAAAAAAGAACCTGATGACATTAATGACGACGAAACTTGGACATCAACCTCTTGACACCAATGACAACAAAACTTGCTCAAATTTCCAACACATTATAGATGATATACAACCATACATTAGTTCAGTAGTAATTTCTATAAAGTATTGGAATACTTTAGCCAAGATATTTAAAGGAAAAAATAAAGCCACTATCTTGAATCTTCAAACCCAATTGCATTCTGTAAAAGTTAATAGTGGTGAAAGTATAGAAACATTTCTAAGAAAAGTGTCAGATATAAAAGGAAAATTATTAGCCTTCGAAGAGAAGATAGAAGACAAGTTTCTTGTTCAAGTGATCCTAAGAGCACTTCTAGAAAGCTCCAAGCTTCTAGTCACATCTTTACAAATTCTAAGTAAAGATACATCATTTGATGAGTTAGTCAATATTCTACAAGAGTATGAGGTAGAGAATTCAATCAAATATGAAATGAGTAACAATACCTTAGTATCAAAAGATAATCCACAAGAAAATGTTGCTTTATTCTCAAGGGATAGATCAAAATGGAATAATAGATATTGTCAAGTTTACAAAAAGGGAGGACATAGTACAAATTATTATAGATTCAATCCAAGAAATTAATATCAAGGGAATCAAACAAATACTAGAAGCCAATCAAATAGGTCATTTCAATCAAGACAATACCAAAATCAATATAGACCACATCAACAACAATTTTAGCATCAATATACTTCTTAGAATCAATACAATCAACCTTAGCTACAATATAGAGAAGAAATTCAAAAGGGACACTCAGCTCAAGAGATTCAAGAAATTCAAGAACTAGAAGAATCTGCAGAAGAACATGAAGTTAAAGATCTTTCGGTAAAGATAGTATTTTATGAAGATACTAATTATTTACTTGATCTGGATATAGACATGGAGAAGAATGAAGAAAGCAGAAAATAAGAGCATAAGTTCCAGAACTAGGATGAAGACCATATTGAAGACTAAAGTCTTCAATAACCAAATAATATAATACATGGGGGTGTTAGAGTATATTACATTATTTGGTACATGCTAATGTACCACCTTGGGTACATCTTTAGATTAGAAGTGTGTCCTAGATTAGAGTGTGAGTAAATATTTTATGTAATGTAATAATGTGTAGGAAATGCATAAGTGTCATGTAGTTAAGTGTGCAAGTGTGTTGAGTGTAGATGTGCACAAGTGTCCATTATGTAAGAGTGCACGTGTCCTTAGAGTAGGAAAGTAAAGATTCTCAAGAAGAGTGAATGTCAAGAGTACTCCATATGGAGAGTTACATTCCATTATATATATGTCTGTGTGTGTGTGTGTGTGAAGCACCATGTAGAATGAGAGTGTGTGAAAGTATGGTGTATTTGAGACCTTTATTCTATATCAATATACTATTTTTGTGAGCATTTGTTAATGGCTATTTTATGAGGTGTTGCAAAAGTTAAACTTTGAATTTTATATGATTAAAATATTGCCATTATCATATATTTCATATTGCAACTTTATTTGAGATCTTATGGTTATCTGCTTTAAGTAGTATGCATCAAAAGCTAACAAGAACTAAGGGTCATGGGCTCTCAGAGTTGTCAGATGATAATTATAACTTGATCATATTTTAACTCCAAGGGGATAAGGGATGTAGCTATGGCCATGGAATCCACATGGCGGTTAGAGGATCTAGGAATGGAGTTTATGGTTATCTTCTCAAAGGCTAACATAAGCCTGGTAACGATTTCCTTATAGGGATTCAATTTATCATCTTTGGTATGATAAACATCATTGAATTGATTAACCACAAGTTGAGAGTCACCAAAGATGAAAAGGTTTCTAAATTTTAAGGCAAAGGATGCCCTAATACCTAAGATCAAGGCTTCATACTCTGTAGTATCATTAGTGTAGGAGAAGTGCAACTTAAAAGAAAGAGAGATTAATTGCTTTTGTGGAATGACTAGAACGATTCCAACCTTTACACCCTTTAAGCAAAAGGCTCCATAAAAACAATGTCCAAGAATCAGGTTCTTCTACAACAAGGTTAAAGCACTCATTAGTAAACTCTATAACTAAGGGATAGGTATATTCTAAAGGGGTTGCATCTAACTGGTCAAAAATCGCTTGACCTTTATAGTCATTTGACTTATGAATGTTAAGTCAAACTCACTAAGGGCAAGGACCCACTTGGCAGCTTGACCTAGTGAGGCTTTGACATTAAATAGCGAAGGGTATAAAACCTTGCAACTACCAGTGTCTTACGACTAAGCATGTAATGTTGCAACTTTTGAGATGTAAGCACCATAACAAGATAACTTCTCTAAAGGGGCGTACCAAGTTTCATAACTAACAAGGGTTATACTAATATAATAAATTTCTCTCTTTATTTTGATCATCATGTTGATCCAACATAGCCCCTAAAGCTTGGGTTGTTTCTACTATGTAGAGCAATAAATACCTGGTTGGGTTAGGTGGGGTAAGGACAGGCAAAGAAGAGAGATACTTTTTGAGTTCATCAAAAGCTCTTTGACACTCACCATCCCACTTATACTCCACATTCTTGTGAAGGCACTTAAGGAAAGGATGGCACTTATCAACTAATGGGGATATGAAATGTCTAATGACTTGAAGTTTCCCTTGTAAGCTACATAACTTAGTAAGGTTGCATGGAGGAGGCATGTCAATAATAGCCAAAAGTTTGGTTGTATCTACTACAATGCCTCACCTAGACACAATAAAACATAAAAGTTTGCTAGATGTGACTCCAAATACACATTTAGAGTGCTTAAGGAAAACTTTGTATTCTCTCAGCTTCAAATCTTGTGCATGAGTTTCTCAATGAATGGAGCAACCAAGAAGATCGTCCACATAGTTTTCTACAATGTCATGCATCAAGTCATGGAAGATATAAATCATGGCCCTTTGATATGTGGCACCTACATTCTTTAAACCAAAAGGTATAACTCGATAGTAGAAGGTGCCCCATGGAGTAATGAAAGTCATATTGGCTTGGTCTTTGAGAGTGGTTTTGATCTGGTTATACCCTAAACCATCCACTAAAAGTAGCATTTCACATTCAATAGTGAAATCTATGATCATGTCTATGTTGGGTAAGGAAAATCATAGTTGGGACAAACTAAGTTGATATCATGAAAATTGATATATATTTTGATTGTGCCTTCTTTCTTGACATGAACAATATTTGATATCCAATCAAAATAGTTGATTGATGAAACTGACATCAAGAAGCTTTTGAATCTTAATAATAACGTGATTTTATGGTGCATTTTTCTAAGTTTTTTTTTGACAGGTTTAACATTTGGGTAGAATACCAAATGGTGCATAACTAAAGAAGGGTCAAGTCCAAGTATGTCAGCATATGACCAACTAAAGATGTCTTGAAATTATTTTAGTAGGTTGGTCAATTATTATTGCTTGTCCATAGAGAGGGATTGCCTTAATTTAAGGAGCTTAAGCTTTTCTAAGGTTCCTATGTTAATGTCTATAGTTTCTTCAATGAGGATATGATAATTATCCTTATAATGAAGAGAGGCTGGGATGACTCCTAATTGCTCAAGGTCTTCGAGAGACTAAGGGACTGATCCATGAAAGAAAAATATATTTTAGAGAATATCTTCATCATATATATCACAAAGGGTATCTCCTTCAACATACTCTCCTAGGGTTGTAATTAACTTGGGATGAACAAGGGTAATTACATTGCAAAACAAAATGGTGGATGGGGAAGGGGGTTCCTTATGTTGATCACTCCATTCCAAGCCATGATGATCTATAAATTTTGTAAAAGTTATGACTTGATCATCATCAATGGGTAAGGGTTGGTTCTTGTTGGGAATGTAGCCTATGCCACACCTCCTAGGCCAAATTTCAACTTCTAAAGGTTCCTTAATACCTTGTTGTTGAGGCCCCAAATCCTTACCTTGATATCCCATCTTAGTTAGAATTCGCTAAGGTAATGGGTAATCATTGGAAAGGTAACAAGTGGTAAACAATTTTTCTATGGTTAAGGGGTTACTACCATGGATTTTTTCTTCATGATATGTTCTCACATAAGTAAAGGTACACATATCTATGTGTACTACTTTGACCACCTTATGGGGTACACCCAAGGTTCATGGCGAAGGTGGTAGTGTGGTGATGTCTATAAGAGGATTTTGAACCAATTGATTGATTTGATCCTTAGCAGAATGGATGATTGGATGCTCCTCACTAATTTTTAAGTTTTTGAACTTCTTTGCAATTTGAGGAGAGAAGAAGAAGAAGAAGAAGAAGAAGAAGAAAGAGGAAATTCATTGAGAGAAATTGTGGGACAAAAATTGAATTTGGCTTGGGCTTGCTCAATAATTAAACAATATCAAAATGGATGAGGGCCACCCATGATGGTTATGAGTTGATTCTACAATTTATATTTAAGGCATTGATGAAGAGTTGATTGGATAGCCTTCATGGCATGTGAAATGCTAAAAAACCAATGCATAATAATGATCACAATAAATGAACACAAGAAGCATGCGATGTAACACACTAAGATAAAACAAGTAAATAATAAATCGGGTCCTTTATATTAATAATAACTTGTTTTGATCAAAATGAGTTACAATACATGTGTTAGGATCTCACTATTAAAAATAAGCACACTCACACAAAATACTGAAAAATAACTCAAATACATCAAATAACTCAATAACACTATGCATAAATTAAATGCATAAATGGAACAATCTCACAATAACACAGAATCGCAGGCCTCTTCGAGGGGGCAACCTCCTTCAATATTTCATTAGCTTGCAAAAGGATGAATTTGTACATGGCTTCATATATTTTAAAGAAAAACTTCATGCAACCCTACCTAAAGGCTCAAGAGTTGGCTTACATGCAAAATGCCACTCGAGCTAGAATCTCCTACCTACCATCGGTTACAATCTTGATAAAAACGGTTACATGAGATGGCGCCACTTGGCTAGGAATCCTACTTGCCACATACATTACAAAGTATTACAAAATAATATCATAATGGGATCCCCCACGTTGGAAGTGGGTCATTACATAAGTAAATGAGAATTACAAAATGGCGTTAGGATAGGATCCTAACATGTCCTTCCCCTTTGAAAAGCTTTGTCCTCAAAGCTGAAAATGAGGAAACTGGTGTTGGAGCTGATGGAGAGACTCCCATGTAGCATATTATGGCTGGATCCCGCGCCATTGAACAAGAACTTCTGTGATGGTACGGTTGCGGAGAGTGTGGGTTCGACGATCCAACAATTCTTCAGGTTCGAGTAATATGGACCCTTCTTCATCCAATTATGGTAATGTTGATTGAACCTGTACCTGTGTGCCCACAACTTTTTTGAGAGAAGAAACATGGAAAACAGGATGGAGCTTGGAGGTGGGCGAAGAGCCAATTTGTAAGTAGTGGAACCAATCCGTTGAAGAACTTGGTAGGGTCCATAGTATTTTGCAGCAAGTTTCTAGCACCGACGGAGTTGTAGAGATGATTGTTTGTACGACTGCAAGCGAAGGAAGACCATATCACCCACATCAAAGCTACACTTAGAACGATGTTGGTCAACCTGTTGTCACATCCGATTCTGGGCCATGTCCAAATTTTGCTTTAGCTGGCGGAGAACATCGGTATGTTGGCTGAGAGTAGTGTCGACTACCTGGACCTTGGAGCTGCCTGGGATGTATGAAGAAGGCGTGAGTGGAGGGCGCCCATAAACGGCCTCAAAAGGGGTGAGTTTGGTTGTTGTATGATAGGAAGTGTTGTACCACCATTCGGCCAAAGGAAGCCACTTCGCCCATTGAGTAGGATGATCTGATGCAAAGCAACGAAGATAGGTCTCCAAACATTTGTTGACAATCTCAGTTTGACCATCCGTTTGCGGATGATAGGTTGAACTCATTTTGAGCTGAGTTCCCTGCAACTTAAACAATTCTTGCCAGAAATGACTAGTGAAGGTTGGGTCTCGATTGGACACAATGGAGGTGGGCATACCATGAAGGCAAAAAATAGAATCAAGAAATATTTGGGCAATGGTGGAGGTTGTGTAAGGATGGCCAAGGGAACAAAAATGAGCATACTTCGAAAGGCGATCCACTACCATGAGAATAATAGACTTACCGCCAGATTTAGGTAACCCTTCTATAAAATCCATGGAAATATCAGTCCAAACCTGATCTGGAATGGGCAAGGGTTGAAGAGTACTCGGAGAATGTACCGTTTCACCTTTCATCCATTGGTAGGTATCACAAGCTGCTACAAAATCACGGATGTCCTATTTCATACCTTTCTAGAAGAATGTGCGCTTGAGGCGTTCATATGTTTTAAGAAATCTTGAATGGCCTGCAGAGGGAGCAATATGTAGTTCCTTCATGAAAAGCTCACGGAGTGGGGACGTGCGAGGAAGAACAAGGCGTTGGCGATAACGTAGGTCATGGCCATCCCAATTGTAGCCTGGGAATGAAGTAGGATCATCACGGAGCGAGGCCACCAAAGCTTTCAAGTTTGCATCCTGAAGTACCTCCTGTCGTAAGGAATCTATCCATTGAGGAACAGGTGAGGAAATGGCACATAACATACTGAGGGCCTCAAATTGGCAAGAGAGAGCATCAACCACAAGATTCTCTTTGCCCTTTTTATAGGTGATATCATAATCATATCCCATGAGTTTAGAAACCCATTTTTGTTGTTCTGGGGTAGCAACCCGTTGTTCCAAGAAGTATTTGAGACTTTGATGGTCTGTTTTAATGGAGAAATGGCACCCAATGAGATATGGTCGCCAATGGGTTACGACATGTAAGATGGCCAACATCTCCTTGGCATATGTAGATTTTCCCAAGTTACGATCAAAGAGTGCCTTACTAGTGAAAGCCAAGGGTCTCCCTTCCTGCATCAAAACGGCCTCGATGCCACGATCGAAAGCATCACTTTCAATGACGAAAGGCTTGGAAAAATTTGGCATGGCCAAAACTGGTGTTGTGGTCATAGCATGCTTCAATTCGAGGAAGGCTTGGTCAGCGGGCCCCGTCCAAGTAAAAGAGTCCTTCTTTAACATGGATGTGAGGGGGGCTACTATTTTACCATAATTACGAACAAATTTGTGGTAGTAACCTGTAAGCCCTAAGAATCCCCGAAGTCCCTTGAGAGTGCGAGGTTTTGGCCAGTCTTGAACTGCTTGAATCTTCTTGGGGTCGACCTTGATGCCATATTTGGAGATAATGTGTCCTAGATACTCCACTTCATTTAAACCAAAGGAACACTTGGACCGCTTAGCAAAAAGTTGATGTTGTGCCAACAATTGTAATGTTTGATCCACATGGATAAGGTGTTCTTCCCACGAGTGGCTATAAACCAAGATATCATCAAAGAAAACCAAGATGAACTTCCGTAGGAGAGGGCGAAATATGTTGTTCATCAGGCTCTGAAATGTGGAAGGAGCATTTGTTAGACCAAATGGCATTACCAAGAACTCATAGTGACCTTCATGAGTACGAAATGCAGTTTTGGGGATATCCTCGTCCTTGAGCCTGATTTGATGGTAGCCAGAACGAAGGTCTAACTTGGAGAAGTACATAGCTCCATGTAATTCATCCAACAATTCATCCACTACCGGAATGGGGAATTTATCCTTGATGGTAATTTTGTTGAGCTCATGGTAGTCTATACACAATCGCCATGAGCCATCTTTCTTGTGAATGAGTAAAACTGGAGAAGAGTAAGGGCTGGTACTCGATCGAATGACACCAACTTTGAGCAATTCTTGTACCATCTGCTCAATTTTGGACTTGAGAGCATGAGGATACCGATACGGTCTGATGTTGGGTGGTGCATTACCTGGTAGTAGTGGAATAGCATGGTCATGTGAGCGACGAGGCGACAGGGTAGTTGGTTTTGAAAAAATGCCATCGTGCTTGGTCAGAACAAGTTGCAAATATGTTGGAATTTGATCCACTATGGAAGTGCTTGGTTGAATTGAAAATATTTGTGCAATGACCCCATGGGATGACTTTTTCAACAATTTCTCCATACGATTGGAACTAATAATTTGGGAAGGGCCTGTTTTGGCACCATGGAGGGTGTGTGTTTGTCCATGTTGTGAAAACTGCATCCATAGTTATGCAAAGTTCCAGTTGATAGTGCCCAAGGTGCTCAACCATTGGGATCCCAACACAATGTCACATCCTCCCAATTGGAGGGCAAACATGTCTTGCTTGAGTTCATAATCCCCCATATTTATTTTAACATTGCGACATTTACCTTTACAAGGTAAAGTGCCTCCATTTGCCACCATGAATTCAAAGGAATTGCATGTGTGTATATAACAATTGGCCTTCTTAGCAACTCGAGGATCAATAAAGTTGTGTGTACTGCTTGAATCAATAAGAATAGTAAGGCATTGGCCTTTGAAAAACCCACAACTTTCATGGTTTGTGGAGTGGTAACCTCGGCAAGAGCATGGACAAAAATTTTTGAGGGTCTTGGGTTTCCTCTTCCTGTTGAGTTGGTGCTTCAGTTGTGTCACTCTCCTCATCACTATGGTCACTGCTATCGGGTTCCTCTGCATCTATTAAGAACAATCTCTTATTTGCACATCTATGCCCCTTCACAAAATTTTCATCACAATTATAACATAGCCCTTGGGCGTGATGCACATCCATTTCATTTGTAGTTAGTTGCTTAGGAGTAGGAGGTTTATTATCAATATTATTTTGGAATTGAGGAGGAAAGGGAGGTTGAGCTTGAGAAAATTGTGGTGTCCGCCGTTGAGTTGAGAGTTTAGATTCGGCCAATCGGGCTAAACTGATAGCCTCCATCATGGTTTGTGGTTTAAACATCTTGACTTCAGCCTGGAGATCATATTTCAACCCACTCACGAAACAACTCATAAAAAATCCCTCATTCAAGCCCCTTGTTTTATTGGCCAATTTCTCAAATTGTGTCTGGTAATAACGAACTGTGGTAGTTTGTTTCAGCTTTGTCAATGCTCCTGTAAAGTCTTCATAGTCATTAGGGCCAAATCGGGTGAGTAGTTGGGACTCAAAGTCCTCCCAAGATAGATCAAGGGTAGTGGATCGTAGCCATTGGAACCAATGTAAGGCTTCAAATTCTAAGTTGAAGGAAGCCATCTGAACCCGATGATATATAGGGACATTGTGGAGTCTAAAGAATTGATCAACCTGACATAACCACCCATCGACATCATTTCCATTGAACTTAGGAAAATTCAATTTAGGCATTTTGAAGGTCAAATCATGGTCATAGTGAGTGTCTTCGGTTCCCCTTATTCGGTCTTTTGTTTCCCTTCTTCGACCTCGTTCAGAGTTTTCAGCTTGGTGTTCAAATGTGAGAGTACCCTGCAATTGTGTCTCCACCTCTGTGAGTTGTTTTTCTAAGAAGATTCTAGTGGTATCCTGATCTGTTCGGAGCTCTCGAATCTCTTCTCTTATGGTGTTTGTAGTGGTCAAGTAGTCAAGGGCTTTTTGCATATTGGCCAATATTATGGCAAGTTCCAACTCCTTTTGTCCACGAGTGCTGCTCGCCATTGTGGGCCCTCTTTTCCTCAGTTACTAAAAATAGAAGTGGGATTTCAGGAGTTACTATTTCTAGTAAGGGTCCAAAATTTAATTTGGGAAATGGGTTGCAACACTGATTTTAGGATACGGTCCACTTCGGTGGTTGTTTGATCTGAGCGCTCAATGAGGAGATATACTAAATTTCTTGAATTTTTGTGATCTCCTGGTTGGTTGCAAGTTGATGTCAAGGTAATTTATTCCACTTGGAATTAAAATTTCACCAGTGAGTCCTTGAGGGTATTTGGTGTAGAATAAAAAGTAGCTTCTATTCCCAAAAATTTGGATAATTTGATTGACCGTTGAAAAATTATGGCCTTAGCAAGAAAAATAAAAAATTGCTATTTTTGGGAAATCGGTGCAAAATCTGACCAAGGGATCCAAGGACAATTTTATCTGGAATAGAGTGTAGAATTATCTACTAAATTTTTGAGTCAATCTGAGCTCTGTGTGAAGAGATATACCTGTTTTAATAAAATTTCAATGACTTTGTTTTTTGGTTTCTGATTTGGAGTTACGGTTCAAAAGTTGGGGTCTGGGATTAACTGTATCTGACCTGTAGTATGCCCCCTGACCACCCTGTCACTATCATGTCTCTTCCTCTGTCACATGTACTGCGGTTACTAACATAGTTCCTGTTACTGAACTGCAGAGAAAATCCTGCGAGTTATCTCTAAATCATTATTACAATTTATATTTAATTAATTGATTTCATTCAACGACATATAACCATAATGCAAGGACACAGATAAACCGTAATGGAATTTCAAGTAAATTGTTTAGCCACTTGAGGTGGGCACTCCATCGCCGTAAAGGCAATTGTGCGAATAGCGTAGATGAAACTTGAAAATAAAATATAGGTGATTAAAATCAAAACACTTGGACATATTAATAATCAAATCTTGTTATAATATAGCCGTCGGCTATATTAATAATGGAATGTAACATGACTCCCCTCCTTGGAAAGCTTTGTCCTCAAAGTTGGAAATGACTAGAAGATACTTTCAGATTCCCAGGTTGCATCTTCTTCAGGTAAATCCTGCCACTTGATGAGAAATTCTTGGATGTGACGAAATCTGAGTCTGCGTGTTCTAGTTTGTAGTACGTCTTCTAGATGTAGATAGATATGCCCTTCTTCATCTAGCACTGGTAATTCCGACTGAGAGTGTACTTTCTGGCCAATCACCTGTTTAAGATAGGAGATATAAAATACTGGATGTTTGCAAGAATATTGGGGTAACTCAAGTTGATATGCTACCTCGCCAATGCGATGCACAATTCTATAGGGACCATAGAATCGTGGTGACAACTTCTGACTGGATTTGAGCTTCAATGATAGCTGTTTGTAGGGCTGAAGACATAGGAATACCATATCACCAATATTGAATGTTCTTTCTGAACGTTGCTTGTCCTGTTGCTGCTTCATACGATTATGTGCTTGGACCAAATTATCTTTCAAAATAGTGAGCATTTCTTGTCGCTTCTGTAACCAATCGTCGACTTGGGCCACTTTGGAATATCCTGGTACATAATCGGCTATTGTTGGTAGCTTTGTTTCGTATAATGCTTCAAAAGGAGACATATTAGTGGAAGAATGGTAAGAAGTATTATACCACCATTCTGCTAATGACAACCATTGATTCCATTGATATTGTTTATCCTGAACAAAACATCTTAAGTAGGTACCCAAACATTTGTTAACTACCTCCGTTTGACCATCTGTTTGTGGATGGTATGCAAAAGACATATTTAATTTGGTGCCACTAAGTCGAAACAATTCTCTCCAAAAATTGCTAGTAAATATGGGATCGCGATCACTTACAATATTTTTGGCATTCCATGTAATTTAAAAATTGAATCCATAAATACCTTGGCCACTTTGTTTGCTGAAAATGGATGTTGTAAAGCCTGAAAATGAGTATATTTGGAAACGCGATCAACTACCATGAAAATTACTGTTTTACCTTTCGACTTAGGAAGACCTTCAATAAAATCCATGGAAATATGTTCCCATTGGCGATCTGGAATAGGTAATGGTTGAAGCAATCTTGGTGATTTGACTGTTTCTCCCTTATTGCGTTGGCACACTTCACATTCAGCTACTCATTGCTTAACCTCTGCTTTTAATCCTTTCCAACAAAAGGATTGTTTAACCCACATGTAAGTTTTCAAAAACCCTGAATGTTCTGCTGAAGAAGAAGCATGTGAATCCTCTAGAATCTGTACTTTGATTGGTGAATTGTGAGGGATGTAAAAGTGATTTTTCTTACGTAATATTTGGTCATAATATGTGAAAAGAGGGTATTTAGAGGAACCCATAGATAATTCCTGAATTATTTGAGTTGTTTCACTGTTGGGCAAAAATTCTGCCTGCAACTGAGACACCCATTGTGAACATGGTCCTGAAATGACATTAATAACTACTTCATCTTTGTATTTTCTAGATAAGGCATTTGCTGCCACATTTTCTTTCCCTTTCTTATATTCAATCACAAAATCATATCCCAATAATTTAGTCAACCACTTATTATGTTCGGGATACGAGAACCTTTGTTATAGAAAATGTTTGTGTAGACACTAAAATGTGGTAAATCCGATTAAGCACCCACAAACAAAGATCAAATTGACATCATATGGCCCCTTGGGCAGCCCTCAGGAGGCTCACAGTGGTTCTAGCCACTCCGGAAGAGATTTTGGAGGCTACCGGTCCAATTTTGGGAGGATTTGACCCAAAATTCACCATCGTCCCACTCTGGAACAATGGTAGATTACCATCGTCCCACCCTGGGACGGTGGTGAGCCATCGTCCCAAGGTGGGACGGTGAGCAAGTTTGACCCAAAAAAGTCAAATTTGGGCCAAGTGGCACCCAAAAATTACCATCTAGCACGCCATTTGGAGCATACAGGTCAGAGGGCACTGAGTCCTTATAACATGCTTCATAATGGAGGCCCAAAATGGATATTCTCTTCCCCATCCAGTGCATGCCTCCCGTTTGACAAGTGACACCTCCTGCCATGCATGCCCTTGCATGCCTTTTTGCACATAATCCCATTTGGGCTATAAAATGGGTTTAATATCCACACAAAAACATAGAGGAGTTCTAGGATATGCAATGGAGTACTTCCGAGATTTCCACTCACCTTATTGCACCTTTTTGCCCTCGAAATCTCCCTTTTGCCAAGGAGGTTACCGAGTGACTTCAAGAAGGTAATCCGAGCATAACTTTTCCATCCGGGTGAATTTCTTCACCAAATTCGATGACAACACACCTTAGGTTTTTTAGGAACATCTTCTAGTGATTTGGTAACAAAAATTTGCCGGATTTGGTGGGTATCCCCTCCTAGGGTGCCCCCCAAATAGTTGTAGTCACCATCGCCCCCCCTGGGACGAGGGTAAATTCTTAAACAATTTCATTACTATTTTTAATTGGTAATTTTCTATATTTTCTCATGATGCTACATTTCAAATTTCAAGTGATTTGGAGTTAAAATGAAAGAGTTATAGCATTTTAAAGTTTTCGCAGGCTCGTAGGGCCCATCCGGGAACCCCAGTTTTATGCAGGTGGATATGGGCACCAATTTGAAAATCTAATAATATGTGTTGTCTTAAAATGTCAATTTATGCATACTGACCAAATTTCATTAGTTTTGGATATGTTTAGGTTCAGGATTTGCTTGTCTTATCTTTCGTAGGTTACAGGCGAGCGACGCAAAATCGAGGGGTCCACAAATGCAAATTTTGATCTGTTTTTGGTGATATCATCCCAAAACCTCCTATTTAACATCTCTGCAATTTTTCAAGTCATTTGGACATGTTTTGATATAGTTTTAATATATGCGCTATTTTGCTCCTATGGGGATTGCATGTTTTCACCATACACCCTTGCTATTTGATCCCTTTTTGCTTCCTTGTGTGCAGGTGCAGGTTCTTAGATCGCATTGGGAAGGAAGATCAGACATAATATATTGAAGATACAAGCAGCGACGACATTGGCTCTCTCACCTCGATTGTGGGTACGCGGAGAAACATTGGATGTGCACCTTGATTCCGTGAAAGACTTGGTCTTTGGGCACCTAATATTGTAACAATTGTATCAAATTTTGAGCCCTCAAGGGGACTTATGTGTAACCTTGGATCTGATCCAACAAATTAATGAGATAAGACTGGCTTTGATTCATTTCCTTTCGTTTGGTATTCTTTCCTTTCCACATGCATGCTTCCTTTTTGATGCCCATGAGGGAGATGGGGTAGATACACATATATTTTTTACATAAATTGGTGCACCGTTTTTCCCTACTTCAGTAGCGATCACAGTGGGATCCTTGTCCCTTTTGATTTGGGTGAAAAATTGACCTCTTTCTTGCATTTTTGTCCTTTTTGTGTTGCAGGTGCTCCCCTCCCCACCCTGGAACGGTGGCAGCGGCTTTATCTGGCACACCTTGGGATGGTGGCTTCATCGTCCCACCCTGGGACAGTGGTCAGGCTTCTACTCGCCCCACCCTAGAGCGATGGTGAAATAGAGAGATTTCTGCCCAAAAATTCAGAATTTGGAGAGCTCAAAATGGACAGAGTAAGTGCCTAAACCCTCTGTTTTTTTGCTACATTTTCAGAGACTGTCAAAACTCAGTTTTATTGCTTCATTTGCTCACATAGAAAGGTTAAAAGTTACATTCTTGCTTTTCTTATAACATCACATAGCAAAAGGAAGAAGAAAAATCAAAAGAAATCTAAAGTAGCAATGCATATTTATGGCTTGATTGCTTGTGGCTTACCCAATGGGTAGGTTAGCATTTAGGGCTTGCATCTATAAGTGACATTTGTAGGTTCCTTTTATCCTAGATTTTGAAATTAAAACACACCTATTGCATGCATTTAGTGAATGATCATCCAATGCTTCTTTGTTTACTTTCTTTGGATTAAAAGGAACCATACACACTTGCACGTTCCACTATAACATTGGTAAGGTTGGATTTCATCACCAACCCTCAATTCATACTGGTGACTTTGGATCTCACCTCCTTACACCATATTGCCCTCTGGATGACTTAGATAGAATAGGGCACTCTCTCAAGATTGAATAGGTCACTAATGTTCAAACTGCCTCCCACTGTTGGAAACACTATTTCAGAGTGGAAGAGCTAGGCGAACCCCCCCACTGGGATTTAAGCGGTGTACCCTAGACTCTTTTGAGAAATCATGTTTGGCACTAGTGTCCCTAGTCACCACTTTGGTTGAGTTCCCTCATTCTAATTTTGCAACAAGAGAAA
This sequence comes from Wollemia nobilis, assembly GCA_028583015.1. NCBI lineage: Eukaryota > Viridiplantae > Streptophyta > Pinopsida > Araucariales > Araucariaceae > Wollemia > Wollemia nobilis. The sequence goes on along the minus strand of JAQPPZ010016385.1, from coordinate 6,158,494 downwards.
AGAACAACAATAAATCTAAATACACTGAAACCAGTTTAGGACACATTTAATCACTAAAAAGATAATCATAGTCTGCTTTGTGTGTTTCTTTGTTATCTGGGACAAAAACCTAACTCATATTTTTCAAAAAATAGGGTTTAAAAAAAAATCTACTTTTTGATTCTGCATCCAACGCTTCAAGAATCGTGCAAAATGGAGCTATAACGAAAAATTTATTTTGGTTTTATTTTTACTTTATTTTCAACCTCGAAAATAATGAAAAACTGTACTAAAACAGTCAGAGTGGGCTAGACAACTCCAAAAATTGCCAAATTTATTTTGTTGTCTTAGTTATCCCATTGTGAACCTCCCCTAGAAATTTTGAGTCGTATCTCTTCATGGTTCAAAATTCCCAAAAATTCCTAAAAGTGGGCATTTCCCCACGGGCCCCGGTGGGCCAAATATTTCAAAAATATAAAATTTTGACCCAAAAATCATATTTTGGAGACCTAGCCCATTATTATCAGCTCGTCGCACTGATCGTTTTGATATATAACACTTATAACCTTTTTGGGAAAGTCAAAATTTTCTAAAAATGGCCGATGGACCCCCGTTTTACCAATTTGGTCCAAAGGCGGTTGAAAACAAGACCTCCAATTTAGTGAGAGACTCAAGCTCCATAGCTATTGAATATCTCCAAATAATTCTAGAGGACATGCCCATACCTGAATGGCATCCTAGATCCTATCATAACAACAATATCATCCCTAGGGGGGCAAACCTTCGAGATACCCCTACTAGGGAAGCACCCATAGGTCCTCCAGGAAAACTCCTTGATTGGGATAACTTGATAGAATTCTATATAGCAAATAATCTGCCCACTGAGGAGTCTAATAGATCAATATCACGGGTTCACACCCCAACTTACTCTATACATAAATCAGAATATGAACATGAGAGTACACCATGGCCTAGCCTGGATGAGCAAACCACCCTATTTGATCGAGCAAGTCGCCCTCATACTCCTCATAGAGAGCACTCAAAATCCACACATCGTGCTTCTGTGCAGCCTGAATATATAGAGCTTACATCCAAAACTGAATATGAGGCTTTCCTAATAGATGAGGGAGAATATCCCAACCATCTACCTACTCCTCGTGAAGAGTACTTGGTGCAACCATATGGTGGCTCTACATCATCGGACTATACAGAGCCAATTCATAAATTTGAGTCTCAAGGTAATGTGATCCTTAGGGAGCATGGAAAACAAGCATTAGACCCTGCTAGAGGGGAAAGACATGATAAACCCATCCATATTTCAAATATGAGGATACACAAACCCCATGCAACGGAGCAACCAGATCATACTCATCAAGAAATTAGGCCAAATCTTAATAGACAACAACATAGGATCAACTCCAGTTGGCTCAACAACAAGTACATCAACAATGGGTGGAATCACAATGAGCACACCTGCAAGAGTTGTATCAACAAAAGATACAAGAACAACAAAAGATACAACAAGAGCAATTACATAATGCAGTACCTAAAGTTATGCTTATACCTAGCACCTATAGGATGCAACAACGGGCAAGATGCCCAATACAATCTCAAAATCTTCCCCCTTGGCCACGCCAAACTCGCATTCAACATCAAAGGCCATTATCTAGTTATCATCAAAAGCCTCATACTCCGCAACAGTACCAAGATCAATACGAGGAATCATATGAAGAGTCCCAATGGGGACATCAGGATCAAATAGATGCCTACCACTGAACCCGATTATGATGAGGTACCTAATGATCATACTTATCATCCACCTCAACATCAAAAGTGACCTCCTTCATCTAATAAAGGGTGACAACAGGATGATCATATTATGTCATCGGGGCCATACAAAGTGCGAGCTGATCGGTTGAAGGCATTAGAAAAGCCAGATCAAATTTTGGGTTATCAAAAACCCACACTAAAGCAACTTAGTAATCAACCTGTACATCCATCAGTGTCATCACTGGCATACCCATCGAATTTCCAAATACCCAAGCTTGAAGATTTCAAAGATGATGAAGATGTAGAAGAGCACGTGGCACGCTTCATTCTTAGGTGCTCTCATCTTCAAGATTATGATCCTTTGATGTTGAGAATATTTATTACAACATTATCTAGAGATGCTTTAAAATGGTATAATCATCTACCACGCCATAGCATAAACACCTTTGAGCAATTGGCCGATGCATTTTTGGGACGTTTTGCCTCTAGCACTAAGAAAAGGACAAACTTGACTGACTTGTCTAGCCTTCATCAACTTGATGATGATCCAGTCATGGAGTATGGTAATAGATGGAGAAAGCTGATGTTAAAACTACCTTTCACCCTGCCCACAACGGATCTCATCCGAATGTTTACTAGAAGCTGTTCAAAGCAGATTTCACTTCTTGTACAATTACAACGATATCAAACATTCGAAGAGGCCTTAGCATAAGCCCAAATCATTGAGGACATCGAGGTCCAGGAGGGTGATGTACGACTCCACAAATGGGAACAACCAAACAAGAACATTAAAAGTGGTAACATGCAAAAAAATGTATCCCCAATCAATCAAGTGGTTCTAAGCATCTTTGAACCCTTAAACTAAGCTCCCCTACTGCAATTACCAATGCAACCTAATTACCAGGCTCAACGTCCGTTGGCAAAAAACCACCTGCAACAAAAGCAAAGACAATATACTTATTTTTCAGAGCCCTTAGCATCAATATTCAATCGATTGTATGAGGTACGAGCAATCACACTTCCCAAGATCCATCCATTGAAACCTAACAAACGTAGATCAAAGGCACACAGGAAAGATCTATACCGTGTTTACCATAGACAAAGAGGTCATGACATCCAGACATGTTATCCTTTTAGAGATTTAGTTCAGGATATGATCGAGATGCGAGAGCTTCTGGTGGGAAATCCTCTTGCTCCTAGCAACCAACCGATAGGAGACTTCCAAGACCTCTGGCCCATACACGAAGCAAACACAATATCTGCCAACCACTTTGATCAACCCAAAGGTAGCATACCTTCCCCACTATCCACATCATAACCAATGAATCATAGTGAGAACTCTAAAGGTATCACACCTCCCTCACTTTTGTTGGGTAGCACACACACTGGGGGTGCCTAAGGTATCATGCCTTCCCCTCACAAAATAATCAAAATTTCAAAAACAATTTAAAACATTAAAATTTCAAACAAATAAAAAAGCAATAAAATCCAAAAACATTGCAAAATATTAAAACACAAAAACATCTTGCATACTGGGGGTACACAAGGTATTACACCTTCCTCCTAAAAGCACAAAATAATCAAAGTTACAAAATGCTCCAAGGGTGCCTACATCCTTCTTGGTCAACCTAAAATGCTCCTAGGCAGTCTAGAACAGTCTAGGTCACCCCAAAATGCTCCAAGGGTACCTACATCCCGCTTGGTCAAAATTGAAATGCTCCTAGGCGGCATAAAACCATCTAGGTCACCCCTAAATGCTCCAAGGGTGCCTATATCCCGCTTGGTCAACCTAAAAGGCTCCTAGGCGATCTAGAACCATCTAGGTCACCTCAAAATGCTCCAAGGGTGCCTATATCCCGCTTGGTCAACCTAAATGCTCCTAGACGGTGTAGAACCACTAGGTCAACCAAAAAGCCCCAAAGGCATCCATAAGCCCTTTGGTCTCCCCAAATGTCCCAATGGCCCCAATAAGCCCGTTATATCAATCAAAAATTCAAAAACATCATCAAAACATCAAAATACAAAAACATTGCATTGCATTGCACTTTCATACATATATACCAATCCAAATTTCAAAAAGAAGGGCATTATCAAAATTTCAAAATTTCAAAAAAAAATATTGCATCACATCACATTGCATCCCATTGCATTTTATCATCGCTTGCATTTAGGCATATCCATCATTTGCACTTTGCATTTTAGAGTGGCTCATACATGTCTAGCACTAAGATGGTACACTAAGTACAATTCACAATCAATGTTGTCAAGGTCATCATTCACCTCATTCCATAGTTACTTATCATTTCCATCTACATTTCATACATTACCATAGTCGTGTCCATTCCCTTCACTTAGTCATTTATTTTTAGAATGTCATTAGGGTTTTCGGTCACTTACCCATATCTAGTTTCTTATCAGATTTTGTAGAAGGCTAGCGAGATTTTAGGAGGTAGAGTCTTTATTGGATTGTGCCTCGTATACATCAAATACCAGCACATTTCACACTAATAAATCCAAGTTTCATGAAAGGAAAGATGAAACCCACAAAGTGGTCTAGGGTACCTTGAGCAAAAATTTTATCCTGCTCGTCCCCCTATGCGAATGGTTCAAGGATGCTGAGAATTGGCCAAAGAACAAGCTCTTCCTTACCCAATTCCCAAAAATAAACAGTGGTTTTCACCACTATCAAAAATCCCAAACACCCTTGATCCCTAAACTTGTAAGGATTTGTACTACATGTCCCTGAGAAGGATGGGTAGTCATCCCGAAGGCCTAAAAGATCAATACCAAGATCAATACCATTCCAAAGCAAAATTCCCAAACACCCTTGATCCCTAAAGTCGCAAGGATTCGTACTACACGTCCCTGAGACGGATGGGTAGTCATCCCCAAGGCCTAAAAGATCAATACCATTCACAAGCAAAAAAAATCCCACAAGCTCAACTTTGAAATCAAAATACTCAAAAAGCAACAATAAAAAATAACAGTGGTTATTACCACTCCCCAAATCCCTTGCTTGAAGAAAATCAAATGCAAAATAAATAGTGATTATCATCACTACATATGAGCAAGTATCCCTGTAAAATTGAATAAAAGAACAACGCCTGAGCTTGAATCCCTGAAATTCTCAGCATCTGAAAAACCATTTAGGTGATCCTCATTACGGGTTTGGTGGATAGCCTATCTGACAATGACAATATTGTTGTTCCGACTTTTATACACACCCTATGAAGAATGAGCATAAAACTATGATAACACTTATACGGGATAAATCCCACTCACTTTAGGATCTAGCTGGTTATCCAAGGTGTGAGTTACAGAGTCGGGTCGAATGTCAATTCACTCTTTTCCGCTTTCGGAATAGTTTTCAATATGGACTGTCTCATTACCTTACAACGGGCTCACCGAACTTGTTCGATAATGTTCGAAGTTGTCACTTGTTGACAATCAGATTTAAAATTAATTCTTTGATCTAGCTCTTATGGGTTAGCAGATTTAAATAAAAGACAAATTTAAAAGAAAATAAAAATGGATCATTTCACGGTAAAACAAAGGGGGTAGGGTAAGGCAGAAAGAGAAGTTTATCAAACTTAACTGTAAAACAACACTACCAATTTTATTTATACTATCAACTTCACAATAGAACAAATCAAAGAAGAAAGTGTCCAGTTTTCTAAGATCACTTTCTACTAAGAGCATAAGGCAGAGATGAAACAGATCTAATAGAAAATTATAAACCGAAGGGAAGTCGGTTAAAATTGATATCTTTCATCGGCAGCCTAGCTCGCACAGTGAGGACAGAGCAATTAGAACAGACCTGAACCTCAAATCTGTAATTTTCCCTAGCATACAAAAGAACAAATGAAGCCCAACAACATATTTAATCTTGATAACACAGATTTACAACATATATTTAACAAACTTTAATGAAACGGATAACAAAAGAAGATGAACTTATCACAATCTGCAAAATATTAGGCTCCTGGCCATGCTATCACAGAAAACAAAAGCACATCAACTCCAAGTCCAGAAACAAAGTATTTAACAATATTTGCAAGAAATTGCTTCAATAGCCTTTTATTTCTAAGTCTCTGCCTCCTGCGATTACATTGAGAAAAAGTATTTATAGACTCAGGACAGACCCTGATCTTTTCAAAAATATCTTCTTCTCAAACCCTAAATCTTATCACTTAAACCCTAGTACTCGGGTTTTACAATACAAGCCCTTTTAAAACAAAGTTCGGATAAAACTTAACCATTCTGCAAATTAGTGCAGTCACTTGCCATAAATGGAGAAGGCGAAATCCGAATGCCACTTGCATTCACCCGCAACTGTGAGTAAATGCCCTCATTAACTCCCTCGGGTAATCTGGATGAGTCACCACTTCTCTGACATTTCATCTCCGCAGAGCCATCCCTGAGTTGAAAATGTCTGCAAGCTATTAATTCTGCCATAAATTATCATTAAATGCATTCACCGGCAAATTCCAGTAACTGTGTGTAGATATTTCCATTTTTCGGCCAATTCCCGACATACTCCATTAAAAGGGCAGCTGCTTAGTCACCGTAAAGTCTCTTTGTGGCCAGATCTGTAAAATTTGGATGAAGCAGCAATCTTCGGCATCTTTCCTATCAATACGGCTGTCTTTGATTAATTTGCACTTAACTTTGTATTTATGGCCATTTCTCCGTTATCATGTAAGTGCCAGATGGCTTCCTGCATGAAAGACAAACAATGATTAGCATTTTAAAATTATTAAATCAAAAGCTTAAATATTAAAATGAAGCCCTAAAGTTCACTTGCATGTCGGCTCTAATCATCTGATACGTGGCCTGCTTTGTCTTGACACGTGTCGCAAAATCATGACACGTGTCCATTCAGCTGTCTTTTCATTATGGCCCTTCTTTGTCTAGGCCGCGAAAAATGCAACATGTCACGATTTCGCGACATGTCGCGAAATCGCGACCTGCCCTGACTTCCATGCATCCTTCCGCCTCCAGGCAGCGAAAACGCGACATGTCGCGAAATCACGACCCTTCCTGCACTTCTGCAACTCTTCTCCGCCACGAGCCGCGAAAACGCGACATGTCGCGATTTCGCGACCCTTCCTTGACTTGCCCCTGGCTTGCTTCATTTGTCGCGAAGTCGCGATTTCGCGACGTTCTCATGCCTTAGCAATTTTTCTTTGCTCGCACTTTGCCTTAGTGATTTCTTGCCAACTGTGCTGTGTTGCTCTTGTTTTTACCATGTCGCGATTTCGCGACATGGTGACACCCTTCGTTGTTCGTACTTCACCATGTCGCGATTTCGCGACATGGTGGCACCCTTTGTTGCTTGCCTTAGTTACGTTTTGGTTTGGTTTTGTTGCAACCCTCGGCGTGTCGCGATTTCGCGACACCTTCCGGTCTCGGTCCCCCTCTGCCAACTGCGTCGCGATTTCGCGACACCTTTGTCATTTGCACCTGATTTTCGAACTTTGCCGCGATTTCGCGACATCTTCTTGCCTTGGGCGTTTTCTTCGTTTGATTCCTCTTGCTCCCCTTGCTTGCATTGCTTTGACTTGGACCCGTCGCGATTTCGCGACATGTCGCGAAATCGCGACGGTCCGTACGCCTCGGGCCTCCTTTGCGAAAACGTCGCGATTTCGTGACGTGTCGCGAAATCGTGACCATTCTGTGCCTTAGTCGATTTTTCTCTTCTGCCACAGCGAAAATGCGACATGTCGCGATTTCGCGACATGTCATGCCTTAGTCATTTTTTCTTCCTCGCAGCTGCGAAAATGCAACATGTCGCGATTTCGCGACATGTCGCGAAATCGCGACCTGTTTTGTCCTTTGCCTCCTTTTGCCTCCTGCAGCCGCGAAAATGCGACATGTCACGAAATCGCGACGTTCCGTACGATCTGGATTTCTCTCTCCTAACCGGTAGCGATATCGCGACATTTCCAAAAATGGAAAGTGTCGCGATATCGCGACATTTCCAAAAATGGAAAGTGTCGCGATATCGCGACATTTCCAAAAATGGAAAGTGTCGCGATTTCGCTACGTTTTTCACACTTGCACCTTTCTTCCAAAATGTGTCGCGATATCGCGACGTTTTTCACCCTTGCACCTTGCTTCTCTCTTGCAGCCGCGAAAATGCGACATGTCGCGAAATCGCGACGTTCCGTACGATCTTGCTTTCTCTCTCTAGACTGGTAGCGATTTCACGACATTTCCAAAAATGGAAAGTGTCGCGATATCGCGACATTTCCAAAAATGGAAGTGTCACGATTTCGCTACGTTTTTCTGACTTGGCGGATTTTCCAAAACCCGTCGCGATATCGCGACATTTCCAAAAATGGAAGTGTCACGATATCGCGACACTTCCAAAAAAGGAAATTTTTGGTTTCTAATGAATTTATCTATCTGGAATCTGTATTTTTTCATACCGGTGAAAGATTTCCTTTAATCAGCAATGATTCTAACATGTGAAAAATGAACTCTGGAATAAATCAAAGCCAGATGCAAATAAAAGCACAACTTGAAAAAGGAGGCAAGCAAATTTGAAATTAAAACCTGAAAAATATCAAGAGGGTCCTTACTGCAAAATGAAAGCTCAAGGTTTTCAAAGGATGGAAATTCATTTTTCAGTGGGGGTGTGTTGCTTCTCAACAGGTATCCTAAACGCATGACGATATGTCTACCACATTAGCTTTGCGTGTGTGTAGACCAATGTTTGCATGTGAACGAGCTAGCTTTTGGTCACCTATACTACCTAGTGGTCTAATCCAAATGAGTACAAAACTCCGGATTGTGGCATTCATAGAGTGATCCTCATTACAGATTTGGTGGATAGCCTACTTGTCAATGGCGGTATCTTTATGCATCTTGCAGGAATGAACTCACTTGCATACACAGGGATATTGAGTATCTTGGTCATCCTAATAGATTCATACCTTGTCAAAAAGTCTGGCATGGTTAGTATACAACTTTTGATAAATTTACTAGAGTGTTTGAGTCTCATGAAAACCTCATAGGCCTTCTAGAACATTCATTTTATTCATTCCATTTTATCACATGTATTTCAGTTTCCATTTGCACAAATCCATTACATAGTCTCATGACAATATTTCACATGAATTGATGAATTCTATACAGTCTATGGTGCTAACATAGTATGTCATATAGTGTTCATATTCCATCAATACACATCAATAGATCATCCATTTCATTATGCATACACACATTGCATATCATAAAATAACATCATAGTACAACACATGCATCCATAAATTCATCCATAGATCATAACACATAATGCGTCTAATGCTCCAAATTATCATAATTGCAAATCAAGAAAACATTTTTGTAACATCAACTGGGGCATTATTGTTATCATACCTCCCCTAATCAGCAATCAAACAGTTAAACAATCAACCTCAAAAAGCCCCAAAGGTATCCATAAACCCTTTGGTCACCCAAAAGCTCCAAAGGTATCCATAAACCCTTTGGTCACCCCAAATGCCCCAATGGCATCCACTAAGTCAATTGGTCGTAATAACATGTTTAATCCAAATCAACAATGGATAACTTAATCAAGTTAATCGTGTTCATATTGCGAATTATTGCCAAAGACAGTCATGCACCCCATTTGCTTGGGGCAAATAAGCAAAATATCAAAAGCAAATTCAAGCAAACTAGTAAGCTTATCTCCTATTGCGATCAAGGCTAGGATTTGATTTAAGCTTATCTTCTATTGCCATCAAGGCTAGGATTTGATTTAATCTTATCTCCTAATTGCCATCAAGGGTAGGCTAAAGCGTGGACTTGAGCTCGTCTTCCAACTACCGCCAAGGCTAGGATTAGACTTAAGCTTGTTTTCCAATATGCCAAAGAACACCAAAATCAAGTTCCTTAACTTGTCGAAGGCATTAAGAGGCATACCCTTTCCATGGTTGGGGCATCCAATGTTGACGAGGTATTCTTTTATGAAATCTCATCAAAATTCAAAAATTCAAAAACAATTAAAACTATTAAAACAATTAAAACACAACAAAAACAACACAAAAAGCTAAAGAAAGGGTCCAAAACCCACCAAAATTAAGTCAAATCTAGGTCAAGTGACTCGTCGCTTTTCTCACTGGTCATTCCCTCATCGACTCATCGCTTGAGGGGGTAGTCATACTCAGTACAAATCAGCAAGCACACACTCAATTATGCGAATGGCGTCCGTTCAACGAATCTTCGATAAAGACAATCACGCTCCTGCTTGTGGCAACAAACAATCACATAATATCACATTATAACGCTTGACATTACTAGCATCATGAAGACATGAGCCTTATCCTTTCATGACGGACAATGTTCAAGCATAGGCACGCTCATTTAACGAGTCAAAAGCAAGGATTCAAGAACACATGCCCTTTCCATGATTGGGGCATCTAAAGTTGGTTAGGTTATCGAGTAACCTTAATCATTCCACATTTTGGTCATCTATTTTTGCTCAGCGTTGTGTTGCACACAACACATCTCAAAAAGGGGCATCTTTAGACACTAAAATGTGGTAAATCCGATTAAGCACCCAAAAACAAAGATCAAATTGACATCATATGGCCCCTTGGGCAGCCCTCAGGAGGCTCATAGTGGTTCTAGCCACTCCAGAAGAGGTTTTTGAGGCTACCGACCCAATTTTGGGAGGTTTTGACCCAAACTTCACCATCGTCCCAGCCTGGGAAGGTGGTAGATTACCATAGTCCCACCTTGGGACGGTGGTGATCCATCGTCCTAGGGTGGGACGGTGTGCAAGTTTGACCCAAAAAAAGTCAAATCTGGGCCAAGTGGCACCCAAAAACTGCCATATAGCACGCCATTTGGAGCATGCGGGTTAGAGGGCACTGAGTCCTTATGACATGCTTCATAATGGAGGCCCAAAATGGAGATTCTCTTCCCCATCCAGTGCATGCCTCCCATTTGACAAGTGGCACCTCCAGCCATGCATGCCCTTTCATGCCTTTTTGAACATAAACCCATTTGGGCTATAAAATGGGTTCAATATCCACACAAAAACATAGAGAGGAGTTCTAGGATATGCAACGGAGTGCTTTCGAGATTTCCCCTCACCTTATTGCACCTTTTTGCCCTCGAAATCTCCCTTTTGCCAAGGAGGTTACCGGGTGACTTCAAGAAGGTAATCCAAGCATAACTTTTCCATCCGGGTGAATTTCTTCACCAAATGCGATGACAACACACCTTAGGTTGTTTAGGAATATCTTCTAGTGATTTGGTAACAAAAATTGGCCGGATTTGATGGGTATCCCCTCATAGGGTGGCCCCAAAATAGTTGCAGTCACCATCGCCCCCCAATATGAGGGTAAATTCTTAAACAATTTCATTATTGTTTTTAATTGGTAATTTTCTATATTGTCTCATTATGCTACAGTTAAAATTTCAAGTGATTTGGAGTTAAAATGAAAGAGTTATAGCATTTTTACGTTTCCGCAGGCTCGTAGGGCCCATCCGGGCACCCCAGTTTGATGCAGGTGGATCTGGGTCCCAATTTTAAAATATAATAATATGGGTTGTCTTAAAATGTCAATTTATGCATACTGACCAAATTTCATGAGTTTTGGATATGTTTAGGTTCGGGATTTGTTTGTATTCTCTTTCGTAGGTTGCAGGCGAGCAACGCAAAATCGAGGGGCCCACAAATGCAATTTTTGATCTGTTTTTGGTGATATTCTCCCAAAACCTCCTCTTTAACATATTTGCAAATTTTCAAGTCATTTGGACATGTTTTGATATAGTTTTAATATATGCATTATTTTGCCCCTGTGGGGATTGCATGTTTTCACCATACACCCTTGCTATTTGACCCCTTTTTGCTTCTTTGTGTGCAGGTGCAAGTTATTATAAGGCATTGGGAAGGAAGATCAGACATCAGATATTGAAGATACAAGTAGCGATGACATTGGCTGGCTCATCTCGATTGTGGGTACGCGAAGAAACATTGGATGTGCACCTTGATTCCGTGAAAGTTTTGGTCTTTGGGAACCCGATATTCTAACAATTGTATCACATTTTGAGCCCTCAAGAGGACTGATGTGTAACCTTGGATCTTATCCAAAAAATTAATGAGAAAAAACTTGCTTTGATTCATTTTCTTTTGTTTGGTATTCTTTCCTTTCCACATTCATGCTTCCTTTTTGATGCCCATGAGCGAGATGGGGTAGATACGCATATTGTTTTACATAATTTGGTGCACCGTTTTTACCTACTTCAGTTTGATACTGTTGTGATCAGTTTTAATAATAAAACGACTATTGATTAAGTAATGCCTCCATTTTTCCACTACATGTAAAATAGCCAACATTTCTTTTTCATAGGTGGATCTACCCAATTTTTTTCCTGAAAGTTGTTTACTTTCAAATGCCAAGGGATGACCCTCCTGCATGAGTATTGCACCAATACCTGTTCCTGATGCATCACATTCAATGACAAATGGTTTTTGAAAGTCTGGGGTGGCCAAAATTGGAGTCGTACACATTGCCTCCTTGAGAGCTTCGAAGGCTTTAGTAGCTACTACTGACCATTGAAAAGCATCCTTCTTGGTGAGAGATATGAGAGGACCCACAATTTTACCATAGTCATGCACAAATTTGTGGTAATATCTCGTGAGACCCAAAAAACCATGAAGTTTCTTGATGGTTTTAGGCAAGGGCCAATCTTGTATTGCCTTAATATTATTGGGATCTACCTTAACACCTTCGTGAGATACTATATGATCAAGGTACTCAACTTTTTGAACACCAAAGGAGCATTTAGATCGTTTGACAAACAACTCTTCTTTGCATAGGATACAGAGAATTATTTCCACATGTACTAAATGATCTTTCCATGATTTACTATAGATAAGTATGTCATCAAATAAGACTAGAACAAATTTTCATAGGAATGGACAAAATACTTGGTTCATGAGACTTTGGAATGTAGATGGTGCATTAGTGAGACCAAAGGGCATGACCAAGAATTCATAATGACCTTCATGAGCTCAAAAGCTGTTTTCGGTATATCTTATTCCCTAACTCGGATTTGGTGAAACCCTGAACGTAAGTCTAATTTGGTAAAGAATTTGGCACCATGTAATTCATCTAGTAAATCATCAATGATAGGGATAGGAAATTTATCTTTGATCGTGATTTTGTTGAGAGGATGAAAATCAGGATACATACGCCAAGAATTGTCTTTTCGATGAGCTAAGACTACTGGTGAGGAGTAAGGGCTCGTACTATGACGGATGATGCCATGGTCTAATAGCTCTTGGACAATATTTTAAATTTATGTTTTCTAGGGTTGGGGATATCGATACGGACGACCATTGGATGGAAGACTACCAGGAACTACATGTATGGCATGGTCATGAGATCTTTTGGGAGGTAATCCTTTTGGTTCTTGAAAAGCCTCATCATAGTTAGCCACAATGATTTGGAGATCATCTTCTTTGATTTCAGGAATATATTGGTCTAATTTCTCTATGCAATTGATTCGGGCTATGAATCCCCCACCATATTTTCTTAATATCTTTTCCATTCTATATGAACTTACAAATTTTGATGGAGGTGTGGGTAGTCCTTGAAGACGAATAGTCCTCCCATTGGCTTGCCATTCGACAAAGTGATGTTTGTGGTTAAAACCAACTGTGGTTTCCAATTTTTCCATCCATGCAACGCCTAAAATAACTTTTGAATTTCCTAATTCCATAACAAAAATAGGAACTTTCCAAGTATACATACTCATTTGTAATGAAACCGAAGATGTCTTACTGAGACATTAAGAAATTTACCTGCTCGCGGTTCTGACTTTAAACTAATCTTGACTAGAAGAGAAGACGTGCAACCCCAATGTCCTTACAACTTTTGCATCAATGAATTTGTGACTACTTCCGAAATCAATTAATACTATCACCCTCTGTTTCCAAATGAAACCAGACACCTTGATTGTATGGTGAGAAGATAACCCCATGAGAGCATGTACTGAAATAGTCATAGTATCATCCCTAGCGACAACTTCGTTGTGTTCATTTTGGTCCTCAACTGGGAGATCCTCAGGTGCGTTATACTCCTCTATTTCTTCTTCTTCCTTGTCGGCATATTGAATCTAAAAATTTTGTCGTGGTGTACATGCTTGGTATTTTTGATGCTGAGTGCAACATTTGTAGCAGAAGTACCGTGCCGGTTGATCATTTCTGCGAAAATATTTGTTACGAAATGGAGGTCGCCCATATGAATCACGTCGTGTGGATGGGCCTACGTGTGCCTTCGTCTCCGCAAAATCAACAATCCTTATACACTCATCCAACTTGGATGGATTGTGTAGGTCTACTTCAACTTTAATATATGTGCTTTTAATCCATTTCAAAAAGCCACTACTACCACGTCTTGTTGTAGGTCTTGTGCATAATGAAGCATACTGGTGAATTCTGAAATATAGTCCCCTACTAATCTTGTTTGCTTAAGTGAAAAAAATCGTACTGTATATGAACCTGTGGGACATTTGTCGAATCTATGAAGAAAGGCTTTTATGAAAGTATCCCAATATAATGCATACTGGGGATCCTCACGTTTATACCATGTAAACCACTGGTAAGCTTCAGTGCAAAATTTGGTTGCAGTAAAAGGGACTTTGTCCTCGTCCTGGAATTTATAGAATTCTAAGATGCCTTCCATTTTTTCAATCCATCCGCGTGGATCCTGGCCTTCAAAGGTAGGCATGTCAACGCATGGATAATTGACTCCAGTTGGACCTCTTGGTTGGGAGTGAAAATTATTTCTATCTTGTTCCTCGTTACTCCTCTGTCTCTGGTTATTATTTTGATAAGGTCTGTTAAAACCTCTTTGTTGCTCCATATTTTCTTCATCACCCCCATCCTCAATATTTTGGTGACCATTGTGATTTAGGGACTGACTATTTTGACCTCTATGGTGTGTATAGTCGTCATAGTAGACATCCATATTCCAGTGATTGGAACTAGAAGGATTTGGTTGGGACGGTTTCCTAGAGGTGTTGAAGCTTGCAATCATCATCTGAAGATTTAATACTAACTCTCTTAACACCACATCAGTGATTAATGGATAATTACTTTCTACTTGGGTGACGTTGTCTTGTGTGGAATCGGGAGAGGTATTGGATGCCATTGGGTTGACTACTAGATGACTCGGATTAAAACTACCAATTTTGGAAGGAGAAGGAGAATTTTTTGTACCTTGGATTCGACGAGATCTTCTTGCATTGTTGTTTGGATTTTCCAAGCTGGATAGTCGACTGTTAGCTCCTTTGATCCACTGTTTGCTCATGCACTAACACAGTAATATTTTGAATCTACAAAATGCAGATGTATTATGGCAAAAAATTTATTTAATTTTCGCTTGCAATGTCGCTCCAACTACGACGCGGATTTGCTTTTGGCTCACCTCCTTGACCGCAATTGTGACCACTTTTTAGCAACTTTGTGACAACCTTTAGAAACTTTTCAGCCACTTTTTGTTTTAGCAACTTTGTGACAACTTTTGACCACTTTTTAGCAACTTTGTGACAACTTTGAGCCTATCCGACGATAACTTTCAGCACTAACCGACAATACTAACCCGACACACTATACAGTGGTACTGATGAGCCCTGACACAACCTTTTAGCACTAACCAAAAATATTGACCCGACACACTATTATGGTATTGACAAGACCCGACACACAACCGACACCGATATGGAATAGATAGATGACAACTCAATGAGGACGACGTACATCACGATGAAGACACGAAGGTAAGTTGGACACTGGACAGGACAAGTGAGACAAGACATAAGGACAATCTGGGCCACTCGAAGGACACAAAAATGACTACAAGGAACAAATGAAAGCACGACACGCGAGATCAATAGCTCAAACAACATGACATGCGAGATCGACAGTTCGGAAAACACGACACGCGAGACCGACAACTCCGACAACCGGACTCGAAAACATAGGACGTAGAAACAAGACAACTAGACACCAAATGACATGTGGACTAATCTCTATGACCATAGCATCAACTCATATGAAGGAAAGGCAGGATATGTGATCGAAGTCACAACCAACAAGGGATGCAGACTTATTTTTAAACACCGTTCTTGCCAACCCACATTGCATGTGGAATAATTGCTCAAAGTGAAAAATAAAAAATAAAATATTTGTACCTTAGTTGTATGCCGAATTTTATTCTAATATCATGACGTGATTGGCTGGCATAACAACGGATATTTTTCAGCCTCTGCAATGATTTAGGGCGTGTTATTTTTTTAAAATATGAGTTCTCGCCTACATGGGCGTCGTTCGCCAAGGATTTGAACTGTCCATCTTGTGAGTTACAGATTCTACCTTGCTGGTTTGAAAATATGACGACCGTGATACGTTTCCTTGTTGGGATTACCTCCACTAGATTCTGGCGTGTTTGATCGCTTTAGAACCTCCCGTGATGCGTTTCAAGAGTGCCAAGGTTGATATTAATAACAAATATTAATATGCCCAGTGTTGTCGTCTTAGGTTTTACACGCTGTTGTTTAGACACCATTACAGAAGACAAACAGTGGCTACTCGGATGCTGTTATGGAGACGACGACAGATGCTTTAGCAAACTTCAAAAACGAACACACTTGCTATCCGCTGCGGTGAATGGACGTGCCTATGACACCGAAAACGGTGTGTTACCCAGATATTATGACTAACTGATACCACTTGTAGAGAAACTCCTGCGAGTTATCTCTAAATCATTATTATTATTATTTTTAAGCGAAAAACCCCTTGTGGGGCCGCCTTGGTCTGAGATACCATGAACAGGGGGTTCTACACCGTCAAAGTCACCCGAGAGTCGCACCCAACCCTGCCCGCACCAACATTATCAATTGGATTTTGGGTACCCAATTCAGCTTTTTGGTAGGGTGGAGATTCGAACCTGGGACCTCTCTTGGAGGATTGTCCTCTCCTCTCCAACTCACCTACAACACCTGGGTATCTCTAAATCATTATTACAATTTATATTTAATTAATTGGTTTCATTCAACAACATATAACCAAAATAATAATGCAAAAACCCTAATGGAATTTCAAGTAAATTTTTTAACCACTTGATGTGGGCACTCCCTCGCCATAAAGGCAATTGTGCCGATAGTGCAGATGAAACTTGAAAATAAAATATAGGTGATTAAAATCAAAACACTTGGAAATATTAATAATCAAATCTTGTTATAATATAGCCATCGACTATATTAATAATGGAATGTAACATGACCCTAGGGATTCTTTGACACTGACAATACTAGAGGTCTGTAATTGTGGACTATAACAAAGGGCTATTATTGTCGACTTGACTATCATTGTTACTGACCAGACTGTTTCTGTCACTGTCATAACTATTCTGTCTTTGACCACGGGCTATTGCAGACACTTGCAAAATCTGTCCTAACTGTTGGTGTATGCAAGTTTATTTTCTATGATAAGGAATGCCTTCTCTGTAGGCTCACTTTTGAGGTTGTGAATGCAGGATAACAAAACATAGATGGTGTTGATTTGTAGGTGGAAGTTATGTAAGGGAGTATGTAATACCTATAGACCTTTTGTTATACCATAGTGACGAACAATATTGCTCGGACTAATATTTCAGGCCACTACCCAAGGAGGATTCCACACATACCCTTGAGCACACTATCTGCCTCTCTGATAGTACGGGAGAGTGATCGTCCAGGATGTTGTGTCCCGCGGACTATGGATAATACAAGGCCGAAAAGCTTCCTAATGGATACAAATTTGTTTAAATCTAGGTTGTCTCCCGATACACCCAAAGATGCGTGGGAGCTCAAATCCATGCGCGAGTGTTGTCTAAGGCCTGGGTATTGGAGCCTGATCGCCCTTCATTTCACTAGACGCTTTATGGGCTATCTAGCTTAGCCAATAACGATAGCTCCTTCACGATATTTTAAAACACCCAACACAGGGTTTCTAACCTACACAACTACTGAAAAAGAGTTCATTTTTTTTGTGTTTTTTGGTTTTTTGGCTGAAAAAATAGATTGTATTTATTTAATAAAGGAAAAAAAATGAAAAACATAGAAAATTATACCTAACAGGCGAAATGGATGGCAAAAATTGTCTCAGTTGTAGTAGATTTCGGCCCTGGAAAGCGCTATGATACCACTTGTTAATATATCACTATTAAAAATAAGCACACTCACAAATTACTGAAAAATAACTCAAATACATCAAATAACTCAATAACACTATGTAGAAATTAAATGCATAAATGGAACAATCTCATAATAACACAAAATCACAGGCTTCTTCGAGGGGGCAACCTCCTTCAATATTTCATTAGCTTGCAAAAGGATGAATTTGTACATGGCTTTATATCTTTTAAAGAAAAACTTCATGCAACCCTACCTAAAGGCTCAAGAGTTGGCTTACATGCAAAATGCCACTCGAGCTAGAATCTCCTACCTACCATCGGTTACAATCTTGATAAAAAATGGTTACATGAGATGGTGCCACTTGGCTAGGAATCCTACTTGCCACATACATTACAAAGTATTACAAAATAATATCATAATGGGATCCCCATGTTGGAAGTGGGTCATTACATAAGTAAATGAGAATTGCAAAATGGTGTTAGGATAGGATCCTAACAACATCCCCTTTATGGAGTTCAATAGTGTGATACAATTGGTACATAATCCAAGGGTTTGACCCTATCTAAAATAGTTCTGGTGCACTATGCGGCCTTCTCGCATCCACAAATCATCCTGCAAAGGGTTTCTTTGTGACCTTCGCAAGGATTTATGATTTCCAACTTTTATGTTTCTCCTTCCTTGCAAAAAACCTATAATATGCACACAAGGAACACAAAAAAGGTTAATAGCATGTGCGAATGAAATGATAAGTAAAAGCGATAAATGACTGAAATATGATGAGTAAATATGTAAAATAAAATGCAACTATGCTAATATGATGAAGAATGCAAACAACTCAAGGGTCTGTGGTTCAATTCTAGTAGCACTTCATCACTTGAAAACTCTGAAACTTGGGATCATTTTGAATGAGAGTGGATACCAGTTTATAGATCCCTCGAAAGAAACCTATTATTGGAAAAAAATCTTCACACAAGAAAGGTGTCCTACATGATTTTATTTGAAATCCTATGCGATGCCACTTGGCTATCCTGGCCTATGCAGTGCTATTATAGGATCAAGCATGCATGCTAAACTAGGCTCGAGCGTGCACAAAATCAGTGGTGCAAGCCCACATGTGGATTCTTTTTTTTTATTCTACTTATGGCACGACCATATTAGGGTAGGAAGACCTTGATTGGGGGCTACTTTGGGGTAGGACAACCTTGAATGGGGCCGCTCTAGGGTAGGAAGGCCTCGATTTGGGGCCATACCTTAGTGGGATGACCTCTGGAGACCATTCCTAGGAGGGATGACCATGGTTGCAAAGGGAAATTTCCCTTGTTTGAGTGGTGAAAACCACTATTTAAGCCCTAGGGCCACCCAAGGTGGGTCATTTGGTCTTTAGGGAGTCCATATAGGTAGTCTCCTCAACATGACATGTTTTAGGTGTCTAAAAATACCCCTTTTTGGGATGCATTATGTGAAAAAACAACGCAGAGCAAAAATAGATGACCTATAGTCAAATTGAGGGTTGATGATGTTCACTAATCTTATCAATTTTAGATGCCCCAATCATGGAAAGAGCATGGATTTTTGAACCATTTCTTCTGACAAGTTGAGGAACTTGATTTTAATAATTCTTTTAGCCAGGATTATAACTTTGAGGTATACTTGACCTTGGAAAACTTTTTCAGTCATGTGGAGACACTATGGGTCTATGAGCCTCAATTCTGCATGAATGCCAAGTCGTTTGTATTGTTTAAAATTTTTGCTTGTTGTCTACCCCAAGCAAGAAGGACATGATTATCTTTGGCAATGATTCTTGAATGAATGCAACTTGCATGATTGAGTGTTTGATTATTGATTTGATTATGAATTGTGTGATGTATGACTACCCCCTCAAGAGATGAGTCAATGAGAAAATGATAAAATTATGAAAATGATGAGTCGCTTGACCAAGATGATTTTATTTGGGTATTCTAGAACCATTTTGATAGTTTAGAGGGCTCATATCCTCATTAAAACCTTGATTTGACCCATTTATTATTGTTTTTTTGGTTAGTGATCTTATGGTAATTTACGCATCCTACTGAATTGCATGGACAACCAATCACTGCAATCGCCAGGTTTATAGAGTAAATCACTAGATATGAGTTTCACTCAAATTTTTCATATTTTATGTTATCAAAGGGGTAAGGTGCCTTTGAAGCATTTTTTATTGTAACCAAAGGAATGTGAGTACCTTTGGAGCCTTTTGATGTTGACCAAAGGGCTTAAGGGCCTTTGGGGCTTTTGGATGAATTTTGACCAAAGGAATATGGGTACCTTTGGAGCCTTTTGATTGTGACCAAAGGAATGTGAGTACCTTTGGAGCTTTTTGATGTTGACCAAAGGTCTTAAGTGCCTTTGGGGATTTTGGATGAATTTTGACCAAAGGAATGTGGGTACATTTGGAGCCTTTTGATTGTGACCAAAGGAATGTGGGTACCTTTGGAGCCTTTTGTGATGATTTGACCAAAGGGATTAAGTGCCTTTGGGTATTTTCAATGAATTTTGACCAAAGGAATGTGGGTGCCTTTGGAGCCTTTTGATTGTGACCAAAGGAATGTGGGTACCTTTGGAGCCTTTTGTGATGATTTGACCAAAGGGCTTAAGTGCATTTGGGGCTTTTTGTGATGATGATTTTGTTATTATTATTTTTAAACTTAATAAATTGAAGATGTAAAACAACCTAAATGTAAGCACCACAAATTTACAAAATTCATCAATCAAAATGTTAACATTTTCACCAAAGTCATACATTTGAAAGCCAACCATATGTAATATGATGAAAATATAGATGATGGATGGATGACTAGTAAGATGCTATAGGGGAACAACATGGTTTTCATGAGACTCAAACACCCTAGTTAACCAGTCAAAAGATGCATACTAACTATACATGACTTTGAAATATAAAATTATGCTAGGAAGACCAAGATATTAAATATCCCTGTGTGTGCATGTGATGTTCATTAAGATGATGCATACAACTACACCATTTCTAGGCAGGTTTCATTCAACCCATTATTATAATGAGGATCACTCTATGGTCATTATTATCTTGATTTTGGACTCTGTTGGACTTGACTACTTCGCAATACAAGCCACCAAAAACTAGCTCATCTGCTTGCTAACATTAGTCTATACAACAGAAGGTTTCTAATGTGATAGACATATCGCCATGCGTAAGACTACCCCATTTCCAGGCGGGTTTCATTCAACCCATTGTTGTAATGGAGATCATCCCATGGTTTTTTAATAACTGAGGATTCTAGGGATTCAAGCTCATTACCTCATTTTATTTTGATTTCTTTGGGAGACTTGCTCATTTATATATATTTTTTTTGAGGAGCAAGGGGATTGATTTGTATATCGGTGAAAACCACTGTTTGTTTTTTTTGGATACTTGCTCATTTTTGTGGAGCAAGGGATTTTATTTCTTTGGGTAGGGGGGAGCTTGTCCTTTTGTCAATTCTCAAAATCCTAGACTAGGCACATAATAGGATGGGCAAGGGAAACATTTCACTTAAGGGGCAAGGAATACTTTGTAGCTTCATACTTCCTTGTTCAAACTTGGATTTTAATGTATGAATATGTGGTTGGGATTTTGAGATATGTTGGGTTTTATCAAAGTAAGACCCTACCTTCCAAAATCAAGACAACTTTCTACACAATCTAAAAGGAAAACTAGGAATGGCTGAATGATCGAAAACCCTAGTGAACACCCCATAACAACTTATTGGTTGTGTTGAAAAACATAGTTACTCATAAAGGGAATGTGGATGATATGATGTTTGTGATGTGGGGGTTTTCCCTATAATCTTTTGCAAACTAAAATGTGTTCATAAAATAGTTAGTGGCCATATAAACATCATTGCTGATGTTCATATGGTATCTACCCTATCTTATGAAGACCCCTTAATAAGTAAGAGCTCATAAGAAAAAATACAAATGACGATGGTGGATAAGGTTGATTAAGAATTATGACAGTCATACAAGCGTGGTGCTTATTTTTGGTAATGCAATAACAAAACATTCTAATGCAAATGTAATGAATGAATATGCCTAATGCAACTAGTCAATGAATGCAATGATGTGAAATGCATGACAAATGAAATGTACATGAAAATGCAATGTTTTTATATTTTTGATGTTTTGTATTGTTTTTGTTGATTATTTATTTATTTTTTGTGTTTTTTTATTTGACCAAAGGGCTTAAGTGCCTTTGGATCTTTTTGTGGGTTGACCAAAGGACTTAAATGCCTTTGGAGATTTTTGTGCGTTGGGATTTAAGTATGAAATTTTTGTAGGTGGAGAATGTTGAGAGGTTCAGGCTCCTCAACACCCTCGAGAGAAACTAACATATATATCCCAGGACCTATATTTTGAGTGATGATAAATGGGCTTAATAAGTTTACCATGAATTTTTCTCACAAGTGCGGTGGCAAATTGGAGTTTTTCTGATTTTATTTGAGCACAAGGTCTCCAAATTTAAAGTCACTAAGATGGAATTTCATATCATAAGCTTGCTTAAGGTGATCTTGATAAATGTGGAGGTGCTCGAGAGCATTAACACATCATTCATCAAGAAGTGTCAGCTGATCAAGGTGTCTGTCGTGAAGTATCATCGTCGATGAACTCTTGGAGTGATATGTGCAACAATAAAATCTCTAATTCCAAGGGCATAATGTCCTCAATACCATATACTAGCAAAAAAGGAGTTACCCCAATGGGTGCCCTAATGCTAGTTTTGTAAGCCCACAATGCAAGAGGTAACTGTAGATGCTAATATTTGTGATTATCTTTGATGATTTTCTTAAGAATGGAAATAATTATTTTGTTCGATGCCTCTGCTTTTCCATTGGCTTGTAGATAATAAGGTGTAGAGAAGTTGTGCTGGATGTTATAATTTGTATTCAAAGCTTTCACATATTTGTTCTTGAATGGAGGCCCATTATCCGAGATAATTTTGTATGGTATACCAAAATGACACACTATTATGGAGTATGAACTCTACAATTCTTGGTCCAATCGTAGTGGTAAGAGGAATTGCTTCCACCAACTTGGTAAAGTATTATGTGGCCATTAAGATAAACGTATGATGACCCGATGATGGGGGTGAGATTTTCTCAAAGTCCCACTACAAAAAAGGCCATACCAAATGAATCCATTGCAAGGCATGAGAAGGTACGTGTGAAATATTAGCATAATGTTGACATTTCACACACTTCTTGACATAAGTGCAATGATCTTTCTCCATAGTAGGCCAATAATAGCCCATTTGGAGGATGCACTTGGCAATAGCCATACTTCTAAAATAGCCACTGTAAGTACCATTGTGAGCTTGTGAAACTCAAAAGATTTATGGGGCTCTAGAAAATGAAGGAGAAGACCATTGTAGCCTCGACGATACAAGATGTCTCCTAACAAGACATATTTTATTGATTTTTGCTTAAATATTTGTTTGGTGGCATGCAACAATCTCAATGGGATATTAACAAGATTTAAGAAATCTTTGATTTGGGTGAACCAATCTTGATATTGCTGAGTCTCAACTAAATGAACTGCTTGCTCTATTCGAGAGTCATCCCACACGAATGCTTATTGGGATACAACCTTAAGATGAATTGTTGTGTTGTTCTCAAAAGGACCATTTGAGATCAAATACCCCTAGGAAGCATGTTTCAAAAAGTTGTGTACGTGAGAGAACCGTTCTTGGTGCGGCTTAATGTGAATCATGTGGATAGCTTCATCATATTTTGAAGCCTCACACAAAATTGCTGATTACAAACATTTTTTGACATGAATGTTTGTAATATCATCTAAAGGGTTATATGGAATTAAAGATCCCAAAAAAGCCATGGTACCCACAAAACAATTAGATGTATGAGGTATTGCCTCGATGTTATACAATTCAAGTTTAGCTAAAAACTTATCCACAAGGGCTTTAAAAGACTACAATATTGGACACCTGTATTGATATATCTCTTTGACTTGGTTGATAATGAGAAAGGAATCACCAAAGATATTTAGCTTCTTTATTTTCATGGCGATAGCTACCTAAAGGTCTAAAAGGAGGGTCTCATATTCAAAATTATTATTGGTGCATGAGAAATGGATTTTGAATGATAGGGGTATAGGAGCCCCTTGCAGTGTGTAGAACATGATTCCCATGCCACCCCCTTGCTCACATTTGGAACCATCGAAGAACAATATCATATCAGATTTTTTTCTAGTTTTGGTTCAGGTGAGTTGGATAATGCAAAAACTGCATCATCAGGCAACTCGATGGTAAGAGGTTGATTGTCCTAAAGAGGAGCCTCTACTAATTTATCAACAATTACTTGATATTTGATAGATTTTTGGCTTATGAATTCAAGGTCAAATTCTATCAATAGCATGATCCACTTTGTGGACTATTATGATATGTCCGCCTCATCATGTACTACAAAGGGTTTTCTTTATATATGACATATGTGGTTTGATTGAGCATGTAATGGCATAACTTCTTAGTGGTAAATACCACTGTTAAGAAAACATTCTCAACATATGCATATTTAGTGAGTAAATCATCTATGTAATCCTCCAGGATCTTATGCATGTATTCATGAAAGATTTATGTCATGGCTTGCTGATATGTGGCACTAGCATTTTTAAGACCAAATAACATGACTTTGTAACATAATGTTCCCCATAGTGTGGTAAAGGTTATCTTGGACTGATATTTGGGATTGATCCAAATCTAATTATAGCTTTAGAAACCATCCATGAGGGATAACATTTCATGTCCTACAGTTGTGTCGACTAGAGCATTGATGTTAGGAAGTGGGAATTCATCCTTAGGAGTCATTTTTTTTAAGATCTCGAAAATATGTGCATATGTGAATCCTCCCATCAAGTTTCCTAATGGGTACCATGTTGGAGACCCATGGAGGATAATCGATGGGTTGAATGAATATGGAATTCAAAATTTTTTGAAGTTCATATTTAACCGTTAATGTAATTGTGGAATGCATCTTTCTAAGCTTTTGCTTGAACGGTTTAACTTTGGATCGAGTGTCAAATTGTACACGACCAAACTCGGGTCAAGACCCAACATATCCTTATACAACCAAGCAAAGGCTTCTCTCTTTTCTTTCAAGATATCTATGACAACAACTTGTTCCTCTAGGGACAAACTGAGTCCCAACTTGATAATTTTAGGAATTGTGGGATCAATGCCAATATCTACGTCAATTGTTTCCTCAATTGACATGTGGGATCCCTCCTCAAGATGATGAGGTATAGGGATCAAATGGATGTTGTCATATAGATTTGGAGAATCTATATCTTCATTAGGCTTTACCTTAGCTTGACACACATATTTGAATGACCTTTGTAATAAATGAAATGGCTATAACATCTCTTCAAAAGGGAAGAATTCTGTGGGTGATAGGGGAATTTCAGTGTGATCAAAATCAATGGCCTCATGGTTGAGGTGCAATGGTTTTGAAGGATCACTGAGATTATGAAGTGGTATGGTTAGGTCAATGGAAATCATAATGACATATGGTGGATGATTTCCATTTGCAGGTGGATAGAGCCTATCGAAAATAGGTGGCCTCAAACGCATTGAAGGTGGCTAAGGTGGAAGTGAAATGACTGGATGAGGCATAGGAGGAGCTAAGATGTTCGTATCTTTTGCTGGTAGTAGCTGATACAAAATGGGTATCCCCATAGGGAACAAATGAAGGTAAAATTCCTTGAAATCATCAATAGGTGTAATAACAACTACTACATCCTATGAGCTATCTAAATAAATGGATATTGCATTAGACTCATGGTAAGAGGAATAAATGGACATGTTATCCTAATATTGAGTGGATCCACCACCCTATTCAAATAAATCATTCTCAAGATCATTGGCTGGGCCATGCCCTTCTTGCTTGTTGGTCTCTGCTTCTGTATTAGAGACCCAACTACTAATGTAATCTAGATTAGAGTAGAAGTGAGAATTCATGTGAATTTGATCACTAATCCACTGCATGTGGGTAGGGCCTAGGTAGGCTAAGTCTATCATATACTTGGAATCTTTGGATACCTCACTAATAGACTCATGAGGTTGTTGACTGTAGCGAGGACTGAGGTATGCAAGTTCTATCTCATTTTCATACTCTTTGGATGTATCATTGAGGGAGTCAATAAGATGGATAAAAACTATTGTAATAGGGATATGATCTCCTAGCAAATGAAAATAGTTTGGGTTAGCGTAATCATTTTCATTGATCTCTTCTCGAAAGCCTAAGGTTGGGCACTGGAGGGAGTCTGGAAGGAGTCCATCTAGTATACGTACGGAGTACCCTAGTCCAAATTTGTTTGTAGGGAGTAGATATTGTGGTTGGTAAGGTGTCTAAAGACCATGATTTTTACATTGATAAAAATTGGAGCATATTCTTCTAGGATGGTGGAAATGGAGGGAGGAATCTCATCGATTGGCCCCTTCAACCTTTTCTCACTTGGAGGATTCGAGGAGGAAGAAGGGATATCAGAAGAAATTGATGGTAATGATAGAATGTGGTACTAGATCTAGACTCTGTATGGGATCATTCATTTGATATCTAGATATATGGATGGGAAGGTAGAATCTTGCGGGTGGTGCACCACATTACAATACTTGAAAGGCTCAATATTAGCATGAACCACATGTACTTGCCCTTCATGTATGTATTTGAGACATTGATGCAAAATAGAGGGGATGCATTTCATGTCTTGCATCCAAGGCCTCCCCAAAAATAAATTATACTGCATTGCACCCTCTAAGACATGGCAAAATGTAGAAATAATTTTTAGCCCAACCTAAATAGGAAGGACTATTGTGCCAATGGTGGAGCATAAAGCATCATTAAATGCTTGAAGAGTGAATGTGGATGCTACAATATGTGAGGTTAGAAGGCTAAGATGATCTATTGCATCAGTTGTTATGATATTTATTGAGGAACCTATGTTGATCAACAACCATTTGTAAGGAATATGATTCACACTAGAGATGATGTGTAGTCAAGGATCGAGCCCAGTATTGGGAGTCACATTGATATGATGATCATGAAATGTAATGACAGGCTCTCTATAGTTTTGAATATACCCCATAAAATTAACAAATGAGTTAGGATCCTAGGTTTGAAATTCAACTAACATTAGAATTTCCATTAGAGCTTCATAGTGGGACTACGACTGCTATATGAGCTCATAGATGGAAATTCTATCTAGTGCCATATGTAGACTCTGAGTAAGCCTACTTATAATAGTCACCACTAGATGAGATGGTGGACCTAGGATATGACTTGTTGATGGCACAGGATGTGACGTGGAAGGGATGTTTATTGAAGCTACAAGTGGTGTAGCCTAATTTGGATACCTCATATTTCATGTCACAATATTGATCATTACTACAAACTCATGCATAAGAAAGGCTATATGGACTTCATTTACCTAAAAATTTTGATCTACTGACACATCATGTGTAGGCAACAAATCCTTAAAGATGCAAATATTTTGGTTGTTGGCTACAAGAGGATTATCGATTTAACGGTCATAGAATAGGGCTATCCTAGGGTGATATTATTGTAGAATAGGTTCATCCTAGGGTGAGATGATCGCATTTATTTACCATATCTATAAGAGACGATGGTACCTACAACTCAAAAACACCAAAAATAACAACAATTAGTAATGTTTATGAAAAATAGGGACTAGGTCCCACCGTGATCGCCACTAAAATGTTAAAAACTAGTGCACAATAACTTAAAAATGATCACAATAAATGAACACAAGAAGCATGCAATGTAACACACTAAGATAAAACAAGGAAATAATGAATTGGGTCCTTTATATTAATAATAACTTGTTTTGATCAAAATGAGTTACAAATACATCCCCTTTAGGGAGTTCAATAGTGCGATACAATAGATACACAATCTGAGGGTTTGACCCTCTCTAAAATAGTTCTCGTGCACTATGCAGCCTTCTTGCATCCACAAAAAATATTGCAAAGGGTTTCTTCATGACCTTCGGAAGGGGTGATGATGTCAAAGTTTTACATTTCTCCTTCCTTGCACAAAACCTGTAATCTGCACACAAGGAACATAAAAATGTAAATAGCATGTGTGGATGAAATTATAAGTGATAAATGAATGAAACATGATGAGTAAATATGTATAAAAAAATGCAACTATGCTAAGATGATGAAGAATGCAAACAACTCGAGGTTATGTGGTTCAATTCCAGTATCACTTCATTGCTTGAAAACTATAAAACTTGGGATCATTTTGAATGAGGGTGGATGCCAATTTATAGATCCCTCGAAAGGAACCTATTATTAGTAAAGAATCCTTGATTGGGAGACGTGGCCTACATGCTATTCTCTTAAATCCCATGCTATACCACTTGGATGTCTTGGCCTATGTAGTGCTATTATGGGGTCAAGCATGCATGCTAAACTGGTCTCAAGCATGCACAAAATCGATGGTGCAAGCCCACACGTGGATTCTCTTTTTTTATTCTACTTCTGGCACGGTCATCTTGAGGTAGGACAACCTTGAATAGGGGATGCTTTGGGGTAGGATGGCCTTGATTGGGGACTGCTACAAGGTAGGACAACCTCGATTTGAGGCTATTCATTGGTGTAACGACCTCTGGAGGCCATCCCTAGGAGGGACGACTAGGGTTGTAAAGGGAAATTTTTCTTGTTTGAGTGGTGAAAACCACTATTTAAGCCCTAGGGCTACCCAAGGTGGGTAGGGAGTCCATATAGATAGTCTCCTCAACATGACATTTTTTAGGTGTCTACAACATGAATCCAAGGGTGTCCAAGAAGAACATTGAAATAATTTGAACAAGATACTACATAGAAGAGAGTGTCAAGGATTTTGGTTCCTACCTTAAGGAGAAGCAAGAGAATATCGTAGGACTCTTGGGCTTCATTTTTGAGTGCTTTAATGATTACATGATATTGCTTTAGGTCTTCCTCTCTTAATCCAAAATTTTGAATGAATTAATAGCTACATATATTGAGGGATGAACCATTGTCTACCAAGATTCTCTTGATAAACTTATCCCCAATATAGTCAGTGATATAAAGGGGAGAATCCCCTTGTAAGATTGTGGGAGGAAGATCATATTATAATATATGATTGACCCCAAGAGTACCAACAACATTAGCTAGGTTATTAGGTGGAAGATATTATAGGACAAATTATTGGCTTAAAAGTTTGATTAAGGCTTCTCTATGGATAAAGGAAGTCTAAAGAAGTTCTAGGAGGGAAATATTAGTTGATGTACTAGCTAGTTGTTGTCTAAGATCAAATGAGGGTTTCAGTTGAGGTATAAAACTAATGGTGGTTTTTTAGTACTTGTGTCCTTATTTTGATTGTTCCTCAAAAATAATGGTGGTCTAGAAGGTTGACTAGAAGTTGGAGTTGCTTATGTCTAAGGTTGTTGGGGTTATTGTGATTGAGGTTTTTGTCTAGTTTTTACCACTATCATGCCAACAAAATGATCATATGGGTGTGGTAGGACATGATAGGAAACTTCATTAGTCACTTGTTGCTCATGGTTGGGTAAAGGGTTTTGAAATATCTCCATATCTTAGTTAGTGGACTGAGTGGATTGGGAGTCACCTAAAACAAGGTGACATTAATCTATTAAATATTGAACTATATGTTTAAGTATCTCACATTGGTCAGTAAGATGTCCATCCACTCAATGATAGTCATAATGTTGATATGGATTATACCAAGTAGTTGTTGTATCTAGTTTTCTAATATTGGGTAACTCAATCATTTTGGCATCTAAGAGTTGTTTGAGGATGGATGATAATGGTTGGTTGAGTTTTGTAAAATTCCTTGGTGGAGGTCTCTAAGGTTTGTTGAGAATCAATTTTTATAAGGTACTTGTGTTTACATTATTGGTTTGTCAATTTTTGGTGACTCCATCATCTAACACATTTTTATTTTACTGTGGTTTTGTCATCTTTTCATCTTCTTTCCTAGGTTTAGTTGTCCCCTTATTATAAGGGCCTTTTCTACTCTTCTAACTAAATCTACTTCTTGGTCAAAATATTTTACGGTTGTAGTTTCTAACTTGTAAGAGAGTTGTTCTAAATTATTGATAAAAATTTCTAACATATTCCTAGGAGGTGGAGTATATTGTAGTCTTCCAACTAGTCGTCTCCATTGAGATAAAAATTCTGAAAACTCTTATCTTTGGCTTATTTAAGAAGGCATAGATCTTAGAGAGTTACTCTCTTTTCCACGTAGGCACCAAAATGATGGGAAAATATTTTAGTAGTTTCCTAAAAATTCCTCAAAGAGTGATAGGGTAATTGATAGTATTGTAGACACCTAAAATGGTCACAACATGAAGCCATGCCCAGTTATATACTAAGGCTACTGACAATGCACATGAAGGCTCAAAATTCCTTCGATACAACCCACATGACTTACCTTTACCTGAAAAACATTCTAATAACCATCTTAGAGACAATTCCACACACAAGAGATTTGAGCATTGATATACCCCCACTAGGAGGACTCTAGTGGGATGTCCCCATGACCAAGATGAGGATATTATCATACCTCATCTATCACATGTTTCTTCTAGATGAGATACACCCATAAAGGGGTCTAGCAGAGGGGTCACATGTATTCGTGTATCCAATCGATCTACAAATCCTTCTAAGCTGGTGTAGAGTACATGCCCTTGCTTAGTAGATATGAGGGAGATACTTCTCTTGACCAACCTTGGAAGAGCCATAAGATAAATCACCTAGACAGGTATGACCCTAATGCAGCTCCTAAATTACCTTATTCCACCTACACTAAATTTAAGGATGGGTGTGATAAAGATAAAGTTCATCCTATCCATACGTGAGGGGAGTGTACTACCGAACACACCCCACACCCGCACCATACTTGTATCGCTCCAAATTTTTCACATCCTTACCTTTAGGCTATAGGATCCATGCCCGAAAGGAGGATGGGAAAAGGATGGCGCGGTACCTCGGACTAAGAGGCCTTGCGAAGGTCTCGCCTCTCGGGGGAGGTGTATTATGGTGATTTTTTGATGGATGGTGGGTTCACCAGGAAACGTTTGAATGGCAGTTTCCACGCCTAGGTTGGGAATGTGTTTTATGTGTTCAATTTTATCTTTAAACATTCGAGTCCTAGGTTTGGCCAAATGAATCTAAGTTCTATTATGAAAATGCAGATTAAATGAATACAAAAAAACAAATTAGAACAGAAAACAGAGAAAGTAAGCAAGATTAAAAAGCCATACCTGATCTGGATGTCTGATGAATATTATGATTCTTGAAGCAGTCAGGATCACCTCTGATTTGACAGGATTGTCTGCTATCAGACAAGATCGTCTGAGATTTGACGAATTCGTCAGAGACCTGCAATCAGAGAAGTAGACACAAAATGCAGAAAATGCAACTATTCTAAGAGAGGGCAATGATGTAGAATAACAACAATAACATTAAAATGATGATAATAAGCAAAATAAGAGTGCACTACAATGATTTGATGACAATTGGTGACTTTATTATGCATTTAAAGCTACATGGGTGAACTACAAAATGCAAAGTAATAAGAAATAAACTTAGATTTAACTAAATGTAGAACAATGTATAAAATAAAAAGATAAAGAAACGCAAACTCTGGGCACTGATTGCCTCAATGTTGACTACAGTTGAAATCATCTCGCATTGATACGAAATTGTCTCGAATCGAACAAGATCGTCCAAGACGAACTGAGCTTGCTCTGGCTGAAAAATACTAAGGTTCCTGCAACAAAATTTGGATAGGACTGGTGCAAATAGTAATTTATGATGTCTTAGTGCGTATAAAGTCAAATTACAAAAAATATCAGCCAGGGGGATGCCAAGGGGAGGGCCTAGGATTAAATAGGCTTAGGAGGGAGGTTAGGAGGTTGGAGATCATCCCAATTTGGGAGATCTCCAACGAGGAGGGTCTCTAACGATGTAGACACACTTCTGCCCGGATTAGAGACGTCGTTGGAACAGAGGCTAATTGAGAAAAATCAATTTTGGGACAAGATCGTCTAGACGTCCTAGTCTAGATGAAATCGTCCAATCTGAGGTGATATCGTTTGATCGACGACGATATCGTCAAACGGTAAAAAAAAACTCTAAAAATGGCGCGGGAAAGGAGGAAACAGGTTAAACGGTGGTTTGGGAGTGGTTTGGGGGTTGAAATTTGAATTTGAATATTTACTAGAGTAATTGTAATTATTAAGGTTTTACTGCGCCAATTTTAGGGTGCTACATTTTGCCCCCTATTTAGCGAATTTTCCGAAGAAAATGCGTTAAAGATGAGTTCTTCTCGATCTATGAGAAAGCAAAAATTATTTCCATTTTTAGGCGACGATTCTAGGTCGAATCGTACGACAGCTTACTATGGTGCCCCCTCCGTGTTTTTACCCAAATCGAACGTTTGAGGTAAAAACGGGAAAAAAAAAAATTTGAAAATGTTTTTAATTGTTTTTTGAATAAAATTAATAAAAATAGGGTAAAACCCTAATTCATTGTTACTGTTCATTTTTATAGTTTTCTGGTTTCTGGAGCTCTGGAGACAAAAATGGTCGAGACAGCGCACCGATCGACAGAGGTCCGACGCGGGCTACGGGTAAGGGTCTAAACTTAGTTTAGAATGCTTAATTTTAGAATTTAATGCTTTTTATATTAATTTTTGATTGATTTTTGAGCATCGCGGCCGTTTTTGGGCCGTCGACGTTGTCGAGACGAAATCGTCTCAATTTCGTCGAAATTGTCTCGATATCGCTGATTTCGTCTGAGGGCGAAATTAGCGATAGGGGGACAATTTTGTTAAAAAGGGGACGATTTCGGCTGGCGAAATCGGAGACGAATTTGCTCAAATTTGGGACGATATCGTCTAATTGTGGACGATATCATCATTTATGAAATTGAACTTATTTTGAATTGCATTTTTAATTAATGATTTAGTAATTATTTTTATTGTTGATTTTGTTTATGTTGCAGAGGGGATTACTAAAGAGCAGAGAATGAAAATATGGTGGGTTGAGGGATGATTTGGCTGCCCTATCGCAAGTAGAGCGAGATCAGCTGACATAGGTCGGCTTGCAGCACGTGGCAAACATGCCACAAGTTTCTACAGACATGGGGCTATTGACAGCCCTAGCAGAGAGGTGGTATCCGGGTTCTTCCTATTTTTGGTTATCGACAGGGGAGATGACTCCCACACTGGAGGATGTATGGAGGATTTTGAGGATCCCCATACAAGGACGGTTGATCACTCCTGCGGCCAATCAAGGCCACGTGATGATGTGACTGTGTCGCGATCCGAGCTTCACCCTGGAGAAGGGCAGAGTGAATATCGAGTCACTGCACTAGATGCCTGGGGCATCTAGACTCACATGGGTTTTGGCTGGGGTGGTAGGTGGATTTTTGCTGTGCCATTAGAGTGGATGCAGGATACCATGGGTACTGATAGATGTGGTCTGCGACATGTGAGACCACGGATACAAATTTGCTTAGGGGAGCTTTGTGCTCTACAGATTGTACAAGATCCTACATGGGGTCGTGTACAAGGGCAACCGATGTCTGGTTATGACATCGCTACTACAAGTTTGGTGCTGGGAGCACATCGTGATGCGAAGGCCGATAGGGCTTCCACTGACAGGGATTGACGGGGAGAGGCCCCGAGTTTTCTACTGGTGGCTCCGGAGAGGGGCACAGCGGCGGATAGATCTACCAGTGTCTCGGAGACTACTAGATGACCTCGTCTCCGACCAGATCACCCGGAGGCCTTGGAGAGATCATCCAGGGTGGGCCGAGGACGGACAGGAGATGGCTCGCATCAGGCGAGTCTGCTGGCTGAGGATGGAGAGGGGAGAGGTGGAGCTCCACCGGTATGACCAAGTTTTGAGGCAGTTCGGTCTACAGCAAGGGATTCCATCTATGAGAGACTATGAGTTTTCTTGGACTGTCCAGGATAACACTATAGTTAGCAGGGCTCCAGATATGCAGCGATTCTGGAGTCAAGACGTAGATGACGCCCCCATTCAGCCAGTGGATGGGGACGATGCTGGGGTAGCCGACGGCTATGATGCCTGGTACACAGGCATCCACCCTCCTCGGATGACGAGGGCTCAGGGTCCGATTCATGCAGTTGTGCGTCGGATGGGGAAGTGGTGCCATGCGACCATTGAGGTAGCACAGGGTCATGGCAGGAGAGAGTAGAGGAGGCCACAGGCTCCGCATAGGCCACGATAGCGGGAGAGGAGGGAGGAGAGACCCCCTTCTCCACAGAGAGAGAGACCACCATCGCCTGATAAGGGCAAGGGTGTTGACACTGGGGAGAGCAGTGAGATAGCGACTCTCCGAGCAAAGATAGTCTGTCTCCAGGCACAGGTGCAGACATTGCAGGATGAGGCTACATGCCACCAAGCTGAGGTTACACAGCTCAAATATGAGATTGCACGCCTCAGAGCATGGGGTGGAGGAGTGAGCATGTAGGAGCTGGCATGGTCGATTGCTCAGACCACATTCTACCAGGGTATCTACTTCTAGATGGTGCTCGAGGGTCAGAGGGTACAACTGCCAGCCCGACATTGCTGACCCGATCAGGATTGGGTCGTCGAGGACTTCATCTCGATCGACGACTAGGACTCGCAGTACCACACATACTACGATGGGGCCACCTCATCCACCTTAGGGCGAGGGAGGAGATGAGGCTGAGAGCTCGAGGGGTTCTCGAGGCTAGGCTACTGCACTGTACAGACTGATTGTATGATTTGAGAGGATTGAGTATGCCAAGATGTAGATTGTGGCATACCAATCTATTTTTGAGATGATGTACATATATTTGATATATATATAGATGAGATATATATATTTTTTGATCATATGACTTGTCTCATGCGTTTGTATAATGCTTTAATGTTTAAAGTGTGATTGATTTAATGATTCATGTAATTATGTCGTTTGGAAATATATATGGTTTTTAATAAATGCTTTTAAAATTTAAATGAAATAATCTGATCGAAAAAATTGGTTGTTTGTGATGTGGTGATTTGATAATAAAAAGACTTTTAACAATAATTTCAAAGGACATTGTTGCTATTATAGACCATTTCATGGAGTCGCCGCTCACTCGGTCGTCAAGCTAATCCCAGTATAGAAATATTGTTAAAAAGTAAAAGAGTGCTTAAGAGACTGTCTTAAGACTTTGGTGTGATGATGCAAATGATGATGATGATGATTTTGTTGTTCAGATTTTTCATGAAAATATTATGCATGAAATATTGTAAAATGATTTTTGCTAGGCATAAATTCCTAAGTGTGATAAAATGTTGAATAATTCCTTAGAAATTATACCATGGTTGCAAATTTGCATATTGACATGATGACATGAAATAGAATAGGTGTTTGTTTGTTTTGAAAGCATAATTGTATAACATAATGATTTAAGTCATATGGATTTTATGATTTGTAAATAAATGGAGAATAAAAATTGATACAATGGTTTGCGCTAGGCATAGAATATTTAGATATAGACTTATACCATCATCACGAAATCCAAAAAGAGATAGTTTTGTTGCATGGTTGATTTTTAATAAACAGAAAATATGAAGATGAGGACTTGTGCTAGGCATAAAATTTTAATTTTGGTTTTGGAACTATACCATCGTCGCGAAAGTCGACAATATATACATATGTGTTTTTTATTGTATGGTTTGAAATAAATTTTGATTTTTGATTATGTATGTAGTTGTCTTTATACTAAATAACTGTACTTTAAAGAAGAAAATGAATTTATTCCAAACAATTTGCAAAAATATTTCAAAGTATCTTAAAGACAAAAGTTAGATTTATAAGGAATCCCATGTGCATATGTGAGTTAATTTCCAATCTTGATTTATCATAATGATACACAACATCTCTCAAATACAAAATGTGTGTGCAATTGCATTGTTCAATTACCATTTTGAGCAAGATACTATGATACAAGTGATTTGAATGAACCAAATAAGTGCTCATTAACCATGATTTAGATGCATATAACCATACCAGACTACTATGTAAGTCGGATTATCAAGAGCTAGCTAATCCATAAGTAGACATAGGTCTGTACAAAAGAAGGTCGCTAATGTGACAGATATATCGCCACGCTAGGAGTTACCCAAGGCCAAGCGAGGTTGGGCACAAACCACCTGTTATGGGGCTTACCTCACAGTTTTCGAATAATTGAGAATTCCAGGGATTCAAGCTCATCAACCCTTATTTTCTTTTCAAAGGGTAGGGAAAGGGATTTTATTGCTTTTGCTTTTGCTGTATTTTGCTTTTATTTTGCTTTTATTTTGTATTTTTACTTGATAATGCTTGAAGCATTGCTGTAATGATATAAAATAACATTTTTCTTTTTCTCTTTTTCTTGAACTTTGCTTTGCTTTTTTTTTTTTTTCTATGCTAGGGATACTTGCTCGGATTAGCTGTAGAGCAAGGGATTTTTATTCCGGGTAGAGGTGAGCTTGTCCTTTTGTCAATTCTCAAAGATTCTAGACCATGTGCATGATAGGATAGCAGGGGAAACTTTTCGCTCAAGAAACCACTTCTACTATGTAGCATAGCATGGACATTACAAATATAATCATTTTATTGTGAAAGGATGTGCTTGGTTTAAGTAAATAATAAGATCAATTCTCTGTGTTCAAACTTTATTTAATTGAATTTTGTGGACTTTGATATAAGAGAGATTAGTAATCATGCCAGATAAAAATCAAGATATTTATTTTGTGTTTGTGAAAGTGAGGGATTCCAAATAAATGCTAATTTATCCAAAATAATTTGAAATATATAACTGCAACATTTTTAAGAAGAAATATATACAAACACTTTTTTTGAGAAGTTTGAGAATGTTGACTCTCTCTTTCTTCTTTATTTGGTTTTGGTTTCGAAAGAGTCAAGAGTATTGTTGTTTTTATTTTTATTATTTTTATTTGTTTTTGTTTTTGTGTAAACAATTTGATATATATTTTTAAAATAAAACAACATGCAAAATATGTACAAATGATGAAATGATTAATTTTTGTTACACATAGTAACGTTTAAGATGCAAAATGTTCATGGGTTCTTTAAGTTCTTTACCATCCAAGGTAGATAATTTGTATGCTCCCGATTCAAATTTAGCAGTGATAATGTATGGTCCAAGCTAGTTGGGCTCAAATTTACCTTTAAGGTCTTTAGTGGCATTAGAATTTTTTTGATTTTCTTTTAAAACAAGGTCGCCCATCTCAAAGGATCGAGGACAAACTTTTTTAGCATATGATCTTTTAAGCTTGTTTTGGTAGGCACGGAGATGCTCCAAAGCATTGATGCATTTTTCATCTAGGAGTTCCAGATGACTGAGTCTGCCAGCTCGATATTCATCTCCTACTTCGGTATCTTGAAGTAGTAGAGCCAAAGAAGGAACTTCTAATTCAAAGGGAAAAACGACTTCAACACCATAAACCAAAAAAAAATGTGAAGTTCCAGTGGGA
This sequence comes from Wollemia nobilis, assembly GCA_028583015.1. Classification (NCBI taxonomy): domain Eukaryota; kingdom Viridiplantae; phylum Streptophyta; class Pinopsida; order Araucariales; family Araucariaceae; genus Wollemia; species Wollemia nobilis. The sequence continues at coordinate 6,120,952 of JAQPPZ010016385.1, read as the reverse complement.
GTTCAAACACTAGTTCGGTAGGCCCACAAGGCTGGATATAATTGAATGTGCCAGTTGCGGCCAGATTTATTGACCAATATTTTGAGAATTTTGATTAAGGTTTTGTTAGATGCTTCTGCTTGACCATTACCCTGAGGATAATAGGGAGTGGACCAGCGATGTTGAATCTTATATTTTTGGCATAATTTCTTGACATATTTATTTTTGAAACAAGTTCCATTATCAGAGATGAGATTTGCAAGAATTCCAAACCTACAAATGATTTGATTAAAAATAAATTTAAAAACTTGTGTGCCAGTGCAGGAAGCTAAAGGCATAGCTTCAACCCACTTCGTGAAATACTCGGTGGCGGTTATGATGAATTTGTGTCCATCAGATGACACAGGATTGATTTTTCCAATAATGTCTAAGCCCCATTTTGAAAAGGGCCAAGGAGATTAAATAGCCTGCAGCTCTTGTGCAGGGGCATGGACAAGGTCAGCATGTTTTTGGCACTTGTCGCAATGGCGCACATACTCATGTGCATCATTTTCCATGGTAGGCCAAAAGTATCCTATCCTAAGGAGCTTTTTAGCAATGACACTACCACTGAAGTGTCCTCCACAAGATCCATCGTGGGCTTCACTCAAGGCTGATTTGGATTCTTCTAAATTCAAACATCTTAATAGGATACCTTCAAAAGATCTCCTATATAAAGTATTGCCAATTATTACAAATCGACCTGTGCGTCGACGTAATAACCGACGCTGGTTTCTATTAGAATTGGTAGGGAAAGTCCCATTTTGAAGAAAATCAAATATATCTGTATACCAAGGTTTAGGAGTAGTTTCATTGATTAGAAACACATCCAAAGGTTCTAAGCATGACTTATTTGAAGCAGGTTCCTGGAGTCGACGAATAATGATAGTTGCGTATTCATCATCTAACTCCAAGGGCAGAAGAGATGCAGCTGTGGCCATAGCGTCAGCCGCATGGTTGCTAGTTCGAGGAATAGCTTCCAAGGTAACTTGATCAAATAGAGACATTAATTGTAAAACATAAGCTTTATATGGGCGCAGTTTATCATCTCTGGTCTGATAAAATTTATTAATTTGGTTTATGACAAGCTGAGAATCACCAAAAACTAACAGATGTTTGATTTTTAACGCTAAGGCAGCTCGTAATCTGAGGATTAGAGCTTCATATTCAGCAGTATTATTGGTGCAAGCAAATGTTAATTTGAAGGACATAGGAATGATGTGTTTTTGTGGAGATATTAAAATAATACCCGCACCAGCCCCACTCATGCATCGGGCTCCATCAAAGTATAAGGACCATTGTTCAATATGGTCTGCCTCTAATTGAAGGCATTCATCAGGAAACTCAATGATGAGGGGATGGGTAGACTCTAAGGGTGCAGCAGCTAATTGATCTACTATGATTTGACCCTTAACAGACTTCTGTCCTATGAATGTGAGGTCAAACTCGCTTAAAGCAAGAACCCATTTGGCTGTACGATCCGATAAATAAGGCCGACTCATGAGATACCTCAAGGGATCATATTTAGCAATGACATAAGTTTTCTGACTAAGCATATAATGGCGTAATTTTTGCATAGCAAAAATGACTGCTAGACATAGTTTTTCTAACGCTGTGTAGCGGGTTTCATAACTGATGAAGGTTCGGCTAATATAATAATTAGCACGTTATCTCTTCTCATTATCAAGCTGAGCTAGCATAGCTCCTAAGGCAAAATATGAAGCTAAAATATACAGGAGAAATGGGTGATCAGGTTTAGGCGGTGAAAGCACAGGTGGGGTAAGGAGGTAGTGTTTGAGAAGTTCAAAAGCTTCTTTACATTTGTCGTCCCAATTAAAAGGGACATCCTTCTTAAGGAGCTTAAGAAAGGGACCGGTTTTGTCCGCCAAATTATCGATGAAGCGACAGATAGCTTGAAGTTTACCTTGTAAACTTTGTAATTCAGATATATTGGTAGGTGCGGGCATATCAGTGATAGCCGCAATCTTGAGAGGGTCAATTTCGATGCCACGTAAAGAAACTATAACCCCTAATAGTTTACCGGACTTAACTCCGAATATGCATTTGGCTGGATTTAATCAAATAAGATATTCTCTTAATCGATTAAAAACTTTTCTCAAATCATCTAAATGATTATCTTCATTAATAGAGCGAGCTATAATATCATCTACATAATCATGTAGGATATCATGCATCATATCATGAAAAATATAAGTCATAGCTCGTTGATAGGTTGCACCTACGTTCTTTAAGCCGAATGGCATCACTTTCCAACAAAAGGTACCCCAAGGGGTAATAAAGGATGTTTTAGCCTGATCTTCAGGAGCTATCCTGATCTGATTATAACTAGAGAATCCATCCATTAAGGACATCATCCCACTCCCGGAAGTAAAGTCAATGATTTGATCCATGTTTGGAAGAGGAAAATCATCTTTAGGGCATGCAGCGTTAATATCTCTAAAATCTGTGCAAACCCTAACTTTGGTGGCTTCTTTCTTGGTGACTGGAACTACATTGGAGATCCATTCAGAATAATCAATAGCTTGTATAAAAACAACATTCAAGAGTTTTTCTAACTCCCCTTTGACTAGCAGGGCCACTTTGGGATGCATTTTTCTAAATTTTTGTTTAACAGGTTTAGCATCCGGATGGACTACTAGATGATGCATGACTACGGAAGGGTCCAGGACCCTGGCATATCTTCGTATGTCCAAGCGAAGACATATTCATATTCTTTAAGGAATGCAATGTATTGCTCTTGTTTTTCTTGACTTAATTCTGACCCAATATTGATTATGTGAGGATTATCCTCAGTTCCAATGTTAACTTTAATGACATTTTTGACTTCCATGTGTAGATCTCTTTCAAAATTAGGTGGTGCGGGTGAGACGCCCAATTATTGTAATTATTTTAAGGTTAAGTTGGATAATTCATCTTGAGGATTAGTGGTCTCAAGCTGGGCTATAGTTGGTATAGAACCATCAAAATAAAATCCATTGTGTAACATCTCTTCAACGGAGACATCGTGGAAGATATCTCCTTCCAACTCATCATCGGATTCAGCGATCATTTTAGGGTAAGCTATGGATAGCATGTTACATGTAAATGGCTGATTTTGTAGAGGCAAATCATCACGCCTATCTAAATAATCTTGATAACATATGAGTTGATCGTCATCTTCAAAAGGGAAGGGTTGACCCTTACTAGGAAATAGGCCCACACCACATCGGGCAGGCCACGGTTCTACCTCGAAAGCTTCTTTCATGCCATTTTGGAAAGGTCCCAAGCCTTTCCTTTTATATCCCATTTTAAGCATTATGGGTTTAGCTTTAATATACTCATTAGTAAAATAACACCGAGCATATCCATCATGATGAGTTTTGATATTCCGAGGTATTCTTCCCCAGTCATATCCTTTATAAATGAAGGCACAACTCCCGACTTGGTAAGTACTTCCCATAGGTTTTGGGAGGCCCAAGGTACGAGGATATGGCGACAAGTTATTTAAAAGAATTGAATCTTGCATGAAAGCATTTGTTTTTTCTGATATTAAGATTGTGGATAAATCTGGTAAAAGTTCATCAAAAAGAGCGTAAGATGTAGAAGGATCATTCCCTATATCTTTAGATGTGGAAGGTATGATAGATGTGGATAATGTGGAGGTATCAATAAATGGGTCTATAGGTTTTGAAATTATAGGGATAGAACATGAAGGATTGGTTGTGGATTGAAGATCTTTTTGAGGTTCTAGAGTGGTTTGTTTAGAAGATTGTTGATCTATATATGAAGGTGAAATTAATGGAGGAGAAATAGGTGAAGCTATGGGTGTGTGTTTCACAGTTTTAGATGAAAAATAAGAATTAGGATGTGTCGATGACAGAGCAGGGCAAAATTGCACTCCAACAGGTTCTGCCAAAGCACACATATCAAAGGGTCTAGGATCACCATGGATAGTGACCAAATGATTTTTAAATTTGAATTTAACACATTGGTGTAAAGTGGATGGGACAGCCCACATTGCATTGATCCAAGGACGACCCAAGAGTATATTGTAAGATGTGGGGCAACGTACAATAAATACGGTCGTATCTAAGGTTCTAGGACCAACTTGCAATGGGATGGTAATAACTCCACATGTTTCTTGTGTTTCGTCATTGAAAGCTTTTATGATCATGTCAGTTTTCTTCATTTCATCACTTCTAAAGCCAAATCGTTGATAGAAGTCAAAAGTGCAAATGTTTAGAGATGAACCATTATCAATCAAGACTCTTTTAACAGCTACATCTCCAATTAGACGAGTAATATATAAGGGATTATCCTTATGTAAGCTGTGTTGTGGGATATCTTTATCCTGAAAGTCAATACAATCGACTTCTCTAGTGATGATAGTATTGGCCATGGCTTCAGGTTGAATGTTTTGAGGTACCATCATTTGGCTTAATGTAAGCATCAACTCATCCCTATGGGTAGGAGAAGATATTAATAAATCCAAAAGGGAAATTATGGCTGTAGTATTGGATAATTGCTCATTAATATTGTAAGGGGGTTTAGTTTGAACATTAGGAGCATGATTCCCTTTATTGGTATTTTTCAAAAAAATGGAGCGGATCCAGCATTATGGTTTGGTTCTTGTTGAGAATTTTGAGCCTGTTGTCGGGTAACAACTTCGATGGTACCTACAATGTTATATTGAAGACGTTGAACTGGTCTCGGTTGAGCATTTATGGCTTGTTCATTAGGGAGAAATTGATTAGAAGAGGGTCGAGTAGTAACTCTTATAGGAAATGGTTCTTCTAGAACCATAGCATCTGTGATGGGTTGAATAGGATCTGATTTATTTTCAGAACTATTCGATTGGTTTGAAGTGATGTCTATTTCACTTTCAGTATCTGATTCTACATCACTAGGATCTGGAGTTTGAATATTATGTAGGGGCCTGGTTGTGACCAAGGATAAGGTTGTGTCAAATATTTGAGGATCCTGAATAGGTAATTGTCCGCTAATAGTTCCTACATATCGGGTAGGAGGGGGAACATTATGATGCTCGATTTGATTGGCCACCTCTTTACCATGTCTTGGTAAAGGATGTTGAAATATATCTAATGATTGATTAGCATTTTGATTTTGATTTTGGGGAATGGTCTTTTGAGCATTATTAGGAGTATTTTGTTTAGGTTGGAAAGCTTGCACCTCCATTTCATTATTATCAATCAAATCTTGTATTTTATGTTTCAACCTTTTACAAGCGTTGGTAGAGTGTCCAGGTCCTCTATGGAAATCACAGTGTAAATCGACTCTGTATCCGGGTATGGTTGGATCAGGTTCTCGGATAGCTGGTAATTGAATCAAACCTCTTTCGAGTAATTGAGGTAAAATAGTTGATAATGGTTGATTCAATCTAGTAAACTCTCTAGGAGGTTTATCAGCAGGTTTTAATATAATTTTTTTTGTTGTTTTCGTTGCATTGATATTAGCAACATTTCTGCTATTAGTGACTCCGTCACCTACAACTTGTTTGTTTTTATATTGATTTCTGGATGTTTTCTCATCATCCTTCTTCCTAAGTTGGCCTCTCCTAATGAGGGCATCTTCTACTCTTCGAGCTAAATCTATAGCCTAATCGAAGGTAGTTAAAGTAGCAGTTGATAACTCATAAGATATTTGTTCTTGTAAATTATTGATAAAAATGTCCAACATTTCTCTATAAGGTAGCACAAAGTACAGTTTTCCTGTCAACTGCCTCCATCTAGCTAAGAAATCAGCAAAACATTCATCTTTGTCTTGTTTTAAGTTGTATAAATCTTTAATGGTTACATGCCTCTCGATGTAGGTGCTAAATTGATGGACAAAATATTTAGCTGTTTCTTCAATGTTTCTCAAAGAATGAGTGGGCAATTGATAGTACCACTCTAATGCCATTCCACCTAAACTTTTCGGGAACATTTTTAGTAATAGCAAGTCATCATGTGATATATCATGACATGCTATTCTAAACATGCGAATATGTTCTATGGGATCTTCCGTTCCTTTATATATAGGCAGGATGGGCATGGGAAAATGCTTAGGGTACGGTTGTGCTACAACTATGGGATCCAAAGGTTGACTACATATCTCTCGATAATTGTACGAGGGACGGTAGGGATCTATCCGGTCCATACGCGAAGCTAACTGTTTCACCATGGCTTCCAGATTACTAGTTTGCCCACCATATTGGTTCGGTAGGGCATTGATATGGGATTTGTGAGCATATGATGGAGGGACATGCATATTAGATGCTATATTGCTATTGTGTAAATTGTTGTTAGGAAAGGTGTTATGAAGGAATTTTGAAGTTGTATTATGTTGTATTCTAGATTGTTGAAAATTGGTGTTTGGCTTCATTTTAGATTTTTGTTTACTTGAAGCATATTGATCAATATTTTGGCGAAGTAAAGCAGTGAAGGAAGTTTTCTTTTGTGTGGGAATGATTTTAGGCTCAATAACGGGTTCCTTAGGAGGTTGGGTAACCTGTTGTTTTGGCATGTTTTGAATCATAGTGACCATATCTCTATTGGATGGTCCAGCTTTATCACTTTATTGATCAATGAAAGACAAGGGATTAGTGTGCACATCAAACATATGTTCCATGGCTTCTTGAGTGTCACTAATTTGCCCTTTATCAATACAAACTGCCATATTAAGAGCGCCAATGTTATTATTGAAAAATTTCCAGAAATGATCTAGGTTATCAAAAGCAATAGTTCCATCTGGAGCTACTCTAGGGGATGAGGATCCATCCTCTTTAACATTTTCTTCTTGTTCATTGTCTTCACCTAGGTCATCTTCTGGTTGATCTAGAGTTTCTCCTTCCGAAATTGGATCCTCAGGAAGGACATTTGGGTTTGTAGTTTTATCTTCTAACCAATCTTCTTCTTCTCCTTCAGTTTGTTTACCATTCCTAAGTTTAGGCATTGTGTTTTAATTTAGATTTTAGCAAATATATATATATATATATATATATATATATATATAGCAACAAGCTTAAGAGGTATATATTAATTATATACCTACTATAAAAATTAAAAATGAAATGTTTTGGTTTTTGTTATGTTTTTTTTTTTAGTTTTTCTTGTTTTTGTAATAATATTGTAAAGATAAGAAACAACACAATAAATGCAAGAAATAATGAAAGCAATGATCTAGTTTTCTATAAATAATTTATAAATGTCATTAATGGGCTCAAGTTCTTCAGGAGTCATGAAGTGTTCTTATTCAAATTGAAAATTTTATTTTAAGAATTTAATGAAAAGGGCTATAGTGATGTTATCTGTCTCAGATTCTGGTTGATAGAAGTAAAGCTCGTGGAAATACTCTCAATATAACATAGCTCGAGGAACTCTATTCCATATTTCTCTATCCGTAAGAACGACCTCTTGGTCTTCTATACGACCGAGGAACTGGTGTATAGTGGTTGCGTTTTCGAGGTATTCCTCGAAGGTGAACAATTTTGAAGAGACAAGAGCTCTCCTATAAGCTAACCATCTATGGCAGGCTCTCTGAAGTTCATGATAAAAGACAAGTTGATGAGGATCCAGGATTCTATCTAGGACAAGCCTCTTGATTTGTTTAAGTTTTGTTGACCTAGATGAAATGACACCTAGTCTTCTATCAAGTTCGTCCCACAAAAGTTGGTTTCTATCTGTTTCAGGTACACTAAGCACATAATTGATTTCTATGGCTACTAATTGGTTTTCGACATTTATAGTAACTACTAATATTTTCTTAGGAGCTACCATCTAAACATGATATGCAACTTATTATTTTTAAATGATTTTAAATGCATCTATTGTTTTTGGTTGTTTTTTTATTTTTTATTTTTTGTTTTGTTTTCAAAAGTTTTTAAATGCATTCACGTCGGGTTCACCAAAATGTATCGCTCCAAATTTTTTGCATCCTTACCTTCAGGCTATAGGATCCGTGCCCGGAAGGAGGATGGGAAAAGGATGGCGCGGTACCTCGGACTGAGAGGCCCCGCCTCTCGGGGGAGGTGTATTATGGTGATTTTTTGATGGATGGTGGGTTCACCAGGAAACGTTTGAATGACAGTTTCCACACCTAGGTTGGGAATGTGTTTTATGTGTTCAATTTTATCTTTAAACATTCGAGTCCTAGGTTTTGCCAAATGAATCTAAGTTGTTCTATTATGAAAATGCAGATTAAATGAATACAAAAAAACAAATTAGAACAGAAAATAGAGAAAGTAAGCAAGATTAAAAAGCCATACATGATCCGGATGTCTGATGAAGATTATGATTCTTGAAGCAGTCAGGATCGCCTCTGATTTGACAGGATCGTCTGCTATCAGACAAGATCGTCTGAGATTCTACGAATATCAGAGACCTGCAATCAGAGAAGTAGACATAAAATGCAAAAAATGCAACTATTCTAACAGAGGGCAATGATGTAGAATAACAACAATAACATTAAAATGATGATAATAAGCAAAATAAGAGTGCACTACAATGATTTGATGACAATTGGTGACTTTATTATGCATTTAAAGCTACATGGGTGAACTCCAAAATGCAAAGTAATAAGAAATAAACTTAGATTTAACTAAATGCAGAACAATGTATAAAATAAAAGGATGAAGAAACGCAAACTCTGGGCACTGATTGCCTCAATGTTGACTGTAGTCGAAATCGTCTCGCATTGGTACGAAATTGTCTCGAATCGAACAGGATCGTCCAAGACGAACTGAGCTTGCTTTGGATGAAAAATACTAAGGTTCCTGCAACAAAATTTGGATAAGACTGGTGCAAATAGTAATTTATGATGTCTTAGTGCGTATAAAGTCAAATTACAGAAAATATCAGCCAGGGGGATGCCAAGGGGAGGGCCTAGGATTAAATAGGCTTAGGAGGGAGGTTAGGAGGTTGGAGATCATCCCAATTTGGGAAATCTCCAATGGGGAGGGTCTCTAAAAACGCAGACACGCTTATGTCTGAATTAGAGACATCATTGAAATAGAGGCTAATTGAGAAAAAATAGTTTTGGGACAAGATCGTCTGGACGTCCTAGTCCAGACGAAATCATTCGATCTGAGGTGATATCTTCTGATCGGCGACGATATCGTCAAACGGTCAAAACAAACTCTAAAAATGGCATGGGAAAGGAGGAAATGGGTTAAACGACGGTTTGGGAGCGGTTTGGGGGTTGAAATTTGAATTTGAATATTTACTAAAGTAATTGTAATTATTAAGGTTTTACTGCACCAATTTTAGGGTGCTACAATACTTATATGAGAAAATCACCCCTAAGGTAGAGCACAAAGTTAATGCAGCCTCGATTGATCTAGGTAAGAGGATAGCAACCCCTACTACATGAACTACAATTACCAAAACCCCTCGTATCGAAACAAGAAGTTATAAGCCACATATAGTGGATAAAATAGATTGGCTACCTTATCCCGATACTAGTCATAGGGAGCAATTGATTCAATTCCAATTGGATGATTTATGTCATGAGCGAGAGTGTTTAGATCATGAGCACGTAGAACAACAAAGGTTACACTGCCAGTGGTTGTACAAACATAGATTGTGTGAGCAAAGTATCCTAGAATAGAGATTATGTGAAGAGCAATCACATAAGGTAGCTCATGAAGAAATACCCATGTCTAGTACTTATAGGTAATAACTCAATATGAGGTGCATTGCACAACAACAAGAGTTACCACTTAGGACAACTAAAAAACAATACCTTCTTGCCTCTATGCATCATTATCGACAAAGATACCACCAAGTGCCAAACCCACCAAAATATGAGATCTACAAAGAGACAGAATTAGATGATAAGGACCAAACATATCCTGAGCCATCTTTTGAGGATGTGCTAGGTAATAAAAATCCACCATATCAATCCAACAAGAACCATCCACCACCTCTTCCTAAGAAATCTCTTTGGGAGAATGATATCATCTCATCGTAGGTATAAAAAGTCCTCACAGAGCAAATTTAGTCACTCGAGAAGCAAGGAGCGAGTTATCAACAACCCACATTACACAAATTGTACAATCGGTACCTAGATCCATCGGTACCTTGTCTCGCTTACCCTAAGTATTTTGAAATACCTAAGCCAAAAAAATTTAGAGGGGACAAGGATACCCAAGAACATGCCACAAGTTTTATGAACTTGTGTTTTTGACTACAGAATAATGATGCTTTGTTGTTGTGAATATTTGAGATAACACTCTTTGGTTCAGCCTTAGAGTGGTATAACCAACTACCTCAACATAGCATCTCTAGCTTTGAACAACTAGCGAATGCCTTCCTTGAATGCTTCTCCTTTGGAGTTAAGAAGAAGGTAAACCTATCTGACTTGTCAAACTTACATCAATACGATGATGATCCAGTTATGAATTATGGGAATAGGTGGTGTAAGATAATTTTAAAACTACCATTCACCATTCCTATTTTGGAACTAACCTGAATGTTTAACAAGAGCTGCTTGAAAAACATATCACTTATCTTGTAATTGCAACAATACCAAATATTTGAAGAGGCTTTGGCATAGGCCAAAGTCGTAGAGGACATTAAGGTCCAGGAGGGAGGCATAAATATTTGTAAGAAAGAATGGAACAAAAATCCTCATAACAACAATCATCAAACGAAACTAGCCTCGGTTAATCATATTGTTTTACATGTTCCTAAAGAAAAAAAAGTACTTTAGCAACCTAACTATCAAGCTCAAACCCCTCCAGTGTAAAAAAATAATTAGCTATAGCAGAATCAAGCACAAAAATGATAATGCTGTACACCTCACACTTACATGCCATTACCTGAATCTTTAACATCATTTTTCAACCGATTATGCGAGGCCAAGGCTATTACTTTGCTTAAGGTTCATACCCTCGATCCTAATCACCCAAGAAATAAGGGGCACAGGGAGGACCTATATTGTTGTTGGAAATTTGTCCCGTTTTGTTGTCATTGATGTCACAAGGTTGGTTTTATAAAAGGCAAGGAAGTGGTTAAAGGAAAAAGGATATAATATTTATTTTAATATTATATGCCTAAAGAGGCCTAAAATATTGAAGACCCAAGGGAAGAGAAGTAGGTTTAAAGAGAAATAATAATATTATAATATTTAATATTATAATATTTTGGGCAAAAGGAAGAGGTGAAGAAAAACGAGGTCCAAGGAATCATTAAAATAATATATCCTTGAAAATACCCATTGAGCAGATTATAAAGGATTTAATTTAATTTATTTAAATTAAAATATTTTAACCTATGGTTAAAATTTTAATTTAAATAATCAAAAGGCGCCAAAGTTTAAAAATTAAATTTGAATTCAAAAATCGAATTTCGAATGAGCCGACGTGTTAAGCACAAAAGACAAAGTATAAAAAGGGGAAATGATTTTCATTTCCAATTACCTATGCTTTTGAATGCCTAAAGTTGATATAATTTTTGTGCACTACTTTGTTGAAGGGAGAAGAGAATATTTATGGTTTTTAAAATTTAAAGAGGCAAAATTTGGTTGAAATTCACGTGATGTAGCTAAAACGTTCTAAGGAGCTAGGTAGCGTAGACGGTGGTCAATGGCTTGCTAAATCACTCGTGAAGCAGAGGTCATCATTTTGAATCCCACGCGATTCACTTTTACAAAGGAGGAAGAAGATTTGGTTTTCACTGAAATCCGTGCAGTAGGATAAGCAGGAGTGCATGGAATTAGGTTCATGTGTGGGTGTGTAGCCCAGGTGGTAGCTTAAACTTGGGCTAAGGCGCTATGGCGGAGGTTGGTCATGGGTTCAAGTTTGGGTTCAATCCCCATGGCGAATATGTATATGTATAAGAAGTATTTACTCAATTAAAAATAATACGTGCGCAATAGTTTTGAGATGTGGGCCAAAGTTTATAAGGTATGCATATTTTTATTTAAATTTACCTAGGTTTAGAAGATACAAATAACATAGAGGCCACATCATAATTATAAAGTGCATAGGTGGAATGAATAGGGAGTCAAGGATAAATTGAAAAATATTTTATTTTTGTTACTTAGAAAAATAAATAAAAGGATTGGAGTTATATGGTGTTAACAAAGGAATTTGTTTTTTGTGTTAAATATTATTTTGAGAAGTTTGGAGATTATAAGGTGGACTTGAGACTTGATATTTTTGTATGGTGAAATAATTATTGAGGAGAATATTTGTGTGGAGAATTTGAGATAGACTGTTGCTATCTAACCTTGAAATTGGTAAAAGAGGATTTGATTGTGATTAAGACAGATTTTTAAGACACATCTCCATCAAAGCAAAAGGTATGGGCATATCATATTTTGTTTGAAATATTGGAATGAATGTTGTGAAATACAAGGTGGAGTAAAAAGGACTGTTTGATAAGCATTGTTGGACATATTGAGTGAATTATTATATGCTTCATTGGTGGATGTTTAGAAAATACTTGAGATAGATATTGAAGACTATTTGAGTTAGGGTTTGAAACGCACTTCGTGCACCTTGTTGAAAGAAGTATGAAAATACTTGTTTAGGGTTTAGGGTTTAGGGCATATTTGAGGCAAGTCTTTGTGGAGACTTGAGAGTAGAGTTGATTGATTGATTTGTTCAAGCTTTGTGTTAAGGCTTAGAAAAAATCTAAGCAGAGTTGATTTGGGATTGGATCAAGCTTTGTGTTAAGGCTTGAGGATAGATTTTGGTGTAGATTTAAGAATAGATTTGTGCTAGACCCGAGACAAATTTAGAGAAAATTTGTACTAGACTGAGGATAGTGTTTGGTGTAGATTTGAGACAAAGTTAGATTTGGAGGTGATAGAGCAGAGGATAATAATATCCAGTGGATAGAGATCCATTAGCCAGGGTAGTGAGGATAGAGGTATTTTGAGTGAGGACAAAGGTCTTATGTGGAGAGAGATCCACAAGCCAGTGTAGTAGGGGTAGTAGTCTTCTATAAGATCACCAGCCAGAGCATAGGATAAAGAGTTCTCATATGGATAGAGATCTATGAACCAAATCAAGGGAAAAGAGTTCTCCTATGGAGTGTGATCCGTGAAGCAACTAGGAAGATAGAGTTCTTTTGTGGAGAGAGATCCATGAACCAATTGAGGAGAAAGAGTTATCCTAGGTCAAGTTCCACGAACCAAAGAAAAGGGGAAAGAGTTCTCCTATGGAGAGAGATCCACAAATTAGAGCATTAGGATATTTATTTCTCATTTGGACAGAGGTCCATAAACATTATAATAGGGAAGTTATTCCCAAGATATTTGTTGAGAAAATTTAGTAGAAATATTTTCTGTGAAGTAGCCCACATTGGGTGAACAACGTTAAATTGGTGTCTCTATTGTGTGTGATTATTTGTACATTGCTTTGATTACTGCTATTGATATTGCCATTGATTATATTGGATAATATTGTTTGAGAAAGAAATTAAAAGTTGATCTTATACTGTTCACCCCCCTCTCAGTATAAGCTTGTGTTCTTCGATTGGTATCAGAACCGATTCCTTTGGAAGAGTTTAAAAACTTGAAGGAAAAGCTTATAAAAACATGGATGACATCATAGAGTGGATCTTCAGCAAATAAGGTACCATTGTTCGATGGAAACAATTATGCATTCTGGAGTATAAGAATGAAGATTTACCTAATGGCACAATGAAATGAGATATGGCAAGCAGTTGAGGATGGGTACACACCGCCAGCTACTCCTCCTATAGATAAAGATGGTAAGATTCTACATCTAAATAATTCAAATAAAATGAATGCAATATTAAGTGGTTTATGTGAATCATATTTTGTAAAAGTTATGCATTGCACATCAAAAAAAGAGATTTGGGAAAATCTGAAGCAAACATATGAGGGAGAAAAAAAGATCAAGGTGGCAAAATTATAAAATTACAAGAAAATATTTGAAGACTGGAAGATTAAGGATGAGGAAGAAATTGCTACATACTTCATGTGGATGAGGTTGTTAACTCCATGCAAGGACTTGGGTTTAAAATTGAAGAATCAAATGTTTGTCAAAAGGTTTTAAGGTCTCTCCCTAAGAGGTATAGTGAAAAGGTTTCAATCATAGAAGAAACAACATATATTGAAACTCTGACTAGGGATGAGTTACATGGAACTATCATAGCTTTTGATATGAGAATAGGAAAGGATCCTATCCCCAAGATAGAGGTAGCCTTCAAAGTAGTAAAAAATACAAAGGATAAGAAGTTAGATTCAAGTGATGAGTCATCCAGTGATGAAGAAGCAAACTATGGTAGAGGGAACAAGGACTCAAGAAAGCACAAAGGTATGAAAATAGTTAAGTATTTCAATTGTGGTAAATATGGTCACTATGCATCTAACTATCCAGAAGTTGGAAGTAGCAATGGTGAAGAGAAACAAGATCATAGGAACAGGGAAGAAGGAAAATCTAGGCATCAAAAGAAAAATAGGTATGGATAAAAAAAGCATGAAAAGAAGTAATTCCAGAGGTATAAGAAGAGTTTCTATGCAGATAAGATAGGCAAGAGTTCAAGTGATAGTGATGGAAGATCCTCAGATAATGAAGAAGAAATTCTCTTCTTGGAAATAGAGGAAAAAGGAAGTTCTTCTATTGGAGATAAATCTAAAAAATATGAGGATGCTCTTGAAGAAAAAGAAGTAGAGGTAGAATACAAAAATAAGAAAGGAGCAGTTGATCTAATAGGTGATCTTATTTTTTCTCTTAAGGAATTAAGAAAATTTAGAAAGCATAATTCAAAACTCAAGGTTCAATTTCAAGAATATGATGAAGAGAAAGGAAAGCTTATACAAGATCTAACAAATTCAATATGTAAGACAAGGGGATTTAAAGAAAGGTTAGTGGTAAAAGTCTTAGAATGTGAAAAATTAGAGCATGAGATAGCTTACCTAAGAAAGGAAGTGAAATAGTCTAAATAAAAGCTACACAGGTTTGGGAAAAGCTCAAAGACCTTGGATAATATTATCAGTGTACAAAGATATTCTTCAAATAAGATAGGACTTGGTTTTGAAAATTGAAAAAGAGAACAAGGAGAGGAGTCAAGCTCAAGCTCCAAAGAAGAAGAAGTTTCAGAAGAATAAAGTTAAGGAGAAAGTGAGACTTATGAGGATAAGTTGAAAAATAGAAGGTTCACCAAGGAAGGAAACAATGCACAAATGAGGAACATAAAACATCACAGGGAAGAAGATACTAAGAGACCAATGGGTCAAAGGAAATATTTCTTCAAAGGATATTGCTTCTCATACCGCAAGTTTGGTCATAAGGCTATGCAGTGCAGGACACATGAAAAGAAGGAATATAGTTTTGGTATTGGTTTTACCAAGAGATATTTCAGAAATGGGCATCTCTTTCAAGGGTATTGTTACTCTTGTAATCAGTTTGGTCATAAAGCAGTTAATTACAGGGTTCATGACATGAATGGATATGGCTTCACCAGGAGGAACTTAAAGATATTTGAACCTTCAAGGAACCACAACATTAAGTGTTATAAGTTCAATAATGTTGGGCATATGACTAAGTGGTGTAGAAAAAAATTTCCAGAGACAAGTAGGAACAAAAATACTCAAAGGAATCAGAAGGATTAGTTGAGGAAGGTGGAAAAAGAAAAACAACATTGTATGCTGGGATTTTAAATACTCCCACCCCAAAATTACTCACCTCAAGGAAAGGAGGTGGGGAGGGGGCTGAGCTAAGAGTCTTATCTTTAGCCCCAAAGGTGGACCTTTGCCATTGATGTCAAAGGGGGAGAAATTTGAGTTAGGAGAAGAGCATTCAGTTAGGGGGAGCAATTTCTCAGGGGAGCAGAACTGAAAAAGTAAAAGGAATGTTTTAAAAAAAGGGGTTGCCATAAATAAAAAAGGGGGAGATTGTTGGAAATTTGTCCAGTTTTGTTGTAATTGATGTCACAAGGTTGATTTTCCAAAAGGCAAGGAAGTGGTTAAAGGAAAAAGGATATAATATTAATTTTAATATATTTTTTTTTGTTAAGTAACAGTATATAAATAACAGGTTTTTTAAGAGGATCCCAAAACCTTATAACAAAAAAAAGGAAAGAACCTTTAAGGCCACAAGGTTGAGACCGGAAAGCAAGTCTCAGACCAAATTACAACAAATTTAAACAAAACAGTCAATCCCCACAAGAAAAACAAAAAAATTCCCAGCAACAAAATCCCAGAATCGGGCGAAGAGAGCAGGAAACGTCGACCATCTTAGATCTTCTTGGGGTCCTCCTGACCGCCAGAGGGTCCACCCGAGTGCTCCTTGAGTTTGCGGAGGCAATGGATCACCGATTCAGCTCCCTTGGTGATGTTTCCCATGGCATCAATGGCCAGATCAATAAGCAAGTTTAGTGGCACCTTATTCTGCTCCGAGTCCGAGTTCGAGCTCAGATGGAGCGGAGGACCGGCATCGACTTTCACCTTTGATTTCTTGAGCCGTCTCGAAGATCTGACGGTTGGAGGATTGTCTTGAGCACGCCTGCGGCTGCGGGAGTCGCTCTTGAGAGGGGACTGCCTGGGAGGACTAGGGGCCTCACCCTGGGGAGTATCGAGGACAGGGGAATCCAGAGGGTTGGAGGCAAGGGGAGGGATTTCCTTCGGGGGAGGCCTGTTGGCTGCAACATGGTGAAAGATGACCGCCATTAGCCCCTGATGCCGCGGCTTGGATTTAACCTTCAGGGCAGACTCTACAGAGTAGCAAAGGGAATAATGGAGGAAGTCAGGGATGCAGAGCTTTTTGGAAGAGCGAAGGTGGTTAACGAAGCTGATGTGGTAGCTTCGAAGGGGTTTGTCGGGATCATCACAACAAATGAACTGCATCAAGGGCTTCACGGCCCAGCTCCAAGGCTCATCCAGCGAACTTCTGAAGAGGGCCGACTTATCCCATCCCAGGTTCTTCCCTTTGTCGGGGAATTGATCCAATTCCACATAATTTTAATATTATATGCCTAAAGAGGCCTAGAATATTGAAGACCTAAGTGAAGAGAAACAGGTTTAAAGAGAAATAATAATATTATAATATTTTGGGGTTAAATATTTTAATTTAAATAAATTAGATTAAATCCTTTATAATATACTCAATGGGTTTTTAAAGGATATATTATTTTAATGATTCCTTGGACCTCCTTTTTCTTCACCTCTTCCTTTTGCCCAAAATATTATAATATTATAATATTTTGGGCAAAAGGAAGAGGTGAAGAAAAAGGAGGTCCAAGGAATCATTAAAATAATATATCCTTTAAAAACCCATTGAGTAGATTATAAAGGATTTAATTTAATTTATTTAAATTAAAATATTTTAACCTATGGTTAAAATTTTAATTTAAATAATCAAAAGGCACCAAAGTTTAAAAATTAAATTTGAATTCAAAAATTGAATTTTGAATGAGTTGACATGTTAAGCGCAAAAGACAAAGTATAAAAAGGGGAAATGATTTTCATTTCCAATTACCTATGCTATTCGAATGCCTAAAGTTGATATAATTTTTTTGCGCTGCTTTGTTGAAGGGAGAAGAGAATATTCATGGTTTTTAAAATTTAAAGAGGTAGACTTTGGTTGAAATTCATGTGACGCAGCTAAAATGTTCCAAGGTGCTAGGTAGCGCAGACGGTGGTCAAAGGCTTGCTAAAACACTCATGAAGCAGAGGTCATCGTTTCGAATCCCACGCAATTCACTTTTACAAAGGAGGAAGAAGATTTGGTTTTCACCAAAATTCGTGCATTGGGATAAGCAGGAGTGCGTGGACTTAGGTTTACGTGTGGGCATGTAGCCCAGGTGGTAGCTTAGCCTTGGGCTAAGGTGAAGGTTGGTCACGGGTTCAAGTTTGGGTGTAATCAAAGACGTGCACAATAGTTTTGAGATGTGGGCCAAATTTTATAAGGTATGCATATTTTTATTTAAATATGCCAAGGTTTGGAAGATGCAAATAACATAGAGGCCACATGATAATTATAAAGTGCATAGGTGGAATGAATAGGGATTCATAAGGATAAATTGAAAAATATTTTATTTTTGTTACTTAGAAAAATAAATAAAAGGATTGGAGTTATAAGGTGTTAACAAAGGAATTTGATTTTTATGTTAAATGTTATTTTGAGAAGTTTGGAGATTATAAGGTGTACTTGAGACTTGATATTTTTGTATGGTAAAATAATTATTGAGGAGAATATTTGTGTGGAGATTTTGAGATAGATTGTTGATATCTAACCTTGAAATTGGCAAAAAAGGTTTTGATTATGATCAAGAAAGGTTTTGAAGACATATCTCCATCAAAGTAAAAAAATATGGGCACATCAAATTTTGTTTGAAATATTGGAATGAATGTTGTGAAATACAAGGTGAAGTGAAAATGATTGTTTGGTAAGCATTGTTGGAAATATTGAGTGAATTCTTATACGCTTAATTGGTGATTGTTTAGAAAAAATTTGAGATAGATATTGAGGACTAGTGAGTTAGGATTTGAAATGCACTTTGTGCACCTTGGTTGAAGAAGTATGAAAACACTTGTTTAGTATTTGTGAGCAAGTTGTGTTTCATTGATTGAATGAATGAGTGAAATTTTTGAGCATTGGTCTTGAGTGATATTGAAAGTAATTGTGCAAACTTTAGAAACCAGATTTGTGAAAGCGATAGACTTAATGATTGAGTAGAACATATTGAGTCTTTGATAGAGTACATCATTCTCTATATGTTCCAGAGGTTAAATGAATTCTGAATAGAATATGTGTAAACTGCTTCAAGTTAAAGGAATTACTGTGAAGGTTAGACAAAGCAATTGATAGCATTGTGTGCAAGATTTGAGATTAATTGAGCATATCTTGTGAGCTATTTTGAGTATGTGTTTGAGCAGATTTGAGTAAGCTTTTTGTTAAAGCTTAAGGATAGATTTGAGTAAGCTTTTATGAAAGCTTAAGGACAAAGTTGAGAAAGCTTTTATGAAATATTGTAGGTAGATTTGAGGTAAGTCTTTGTGAATACTTGAGAGCAGATTGAGCAAGTTGTTGAGAGGATTTGAAGGCAAATTTAAGACAATTCGTAGTGAAGACTTGAGAGTAGATTTGAGATAAGTCTTAGTGAAAACTTGAGAGTAGATTTAAGAGCAAAATTTAGGTAAGTCTTGGTGATGACTTAAGAGCATATTGAGCAAGTTCTTGAGAGGAATTGAGGGCATATTTGAGACAAGTCTTTGTGGAGACTTGAGAGCAGAGTTGATTGATTTATTTGTTCAAGCTTTGTGTTAAGGCTTGGGGAAAATCTAAGTAGAGTTGATTTGGGATTGGATTAAGATTTGTGTTAAGGCTTGAGAATAAATTTGAGGATATAGTTTGATATAGATTTAAGAGTAGATTTATGCTAGACCTGAGACAGAGTTAGAGAAGATTTTTACTAGATCGAGGATAGTGTTTGGTGCAGATTTGAGACAGAGTTAGCTTTAGAGGTGATAAAGTAGAGGACAATAGTCTCTAGTGGATATAGATCCATTAGCCAGGGAAATGAGGATAGATGTCTTTTGAGTGAGGATAGATGTCTTCTATGGAGAGAGATCCACAAGCCAGTGTAGTGGGGGTAATAGTCTTCTAGAAGATCACAAACCAAAGAAAAGGAGAAAGAGTTCTCCTATGGATAGATATCCATAAACTAGAGTGAAGAGAAAGAGTTCTCCTATGGAGTGTGATCCACTAAGCAGTTGGAAAGATAGAGTTTTTCTATGGAGAGATATCCATGAACTAGTTGAGGAGAAAAAGTTATCCTAGGTCAAGTTCCACAAAACAGAGAAAAGGGGAAAGAATTATCCTATGGAGAGTGATCCACAAATTAGATCATTAGGGGATTGGTGTCTCTTTTGGACATAGATCCATAAAAATTGTAATAGGGAAGTGATTCCCAAGATATTTATAGAGAAAATTTAGTACAAATATTTTCTCCGTGGAGTATCCCACATTGGGTGAACCACATTAAATTGGTGTCTCTATTGTATGTGATGATTTATACATTGCTTTGATTACTACTATTGATATTGCCATTGATTATATTGGATAATATTGTTTGGGAAAGAAAATTAAAAGTTGGTATTATAATGTTCACCCCCTCCCATCTCAGTAAAAGCTTGTGTTATTCAATTGCATGTATCATCGGTAGCATGGCCATGACATCCATGATTGTTATTCATTTAAAACCCTGGTACAAAATATGCTTGATAAAAATCAACTTCAAATCGACAACCCTCTTGCTATTGATAATCAACAAATCGATATATTTAAATATCCCTTACCCAAACATGAGGTCAAGGAAGATCAAATAGAGCATGTGAACAAGGTGCATATAGCCCCACCTAATGAGGGTTTTATCGACATGATCAATATCACGACATGGAGTAGAAAAAATACTAACTGAACTGCATCAATTGTGAATCCAATAAACACTCATCATACATCATAATCCTTAAAACAATTAAGCCCCATCCAACCATATAAGGACCTTGTGATCACTTTTTGCAAGTACAATATTAGGCCAACCCCTATTAAAAAATATGATCTAGCATTATATTATATCTAGCATAAATTAGACTCCGTATAAATGAGTTTTGATTGATATTGGTTAATCTATTAATATCATCATTACCACTACACTAAAATATCTCAACCTTCCTCCTTTACACATCACTGTATCCATGTTTACCTTATGAGATTTTAATGATGCCTTATCCCCTCTTGTTGGTACAATAACCCTACCTATTCAGGTTGGAATAAATATTTGCCTACGTTGTTCCACATATTAGAGGATGAAAGACAATACAATATACTTTTGGTAAGGCCTTGTATGAGAGATATGGAATGCATACCATCCATAGTACATCAATATCTTAAATTTATACACCAAGGTCAAGTCCATGTGGTGTACACTGATCCAAAAATCTTCAAGTATTACAAAGCGATCGATGAACCACAAAATCCTCCTTCACCATCTAGTACCCTAGATATCCATTCAAATAATATCATAAAGTATTTGGCTCTATCATTACAACCATTTATTAAACCATCATCACCTATTTCATCTCCATTGTTGCTATTGGTTCTTCCTAGTACCCCTTCTACATCATCAAAATCCCTTGGTGGAAGAAAATCAAAGGAGCCAATCAAGGAGATTCCACCATATATTCCCATCAATTTAACACAAGATATCATCACCCCTATGGATGAAGAGGAAACTACAGTTGTTACAACCAAATTAAGATCCCCTTTACTATCAACATCTATCCTACCATATGCTTCAGATCAGCTAACTAGCCTTGAGCGAGGTAAGCACATACACCTATCATCGAGTTAGTAAAATACCTAGGTCACCCTCCCATAAAATCTTCATCCATGGATACCATTATTGATTTTTTACCTAATAATGGGGTACGAGATTCTTGTCAGGTGTATCCTAAGCAGATTAATGAGGTATGCATACCTCATATAGATGAAGGATTTATGGGAATGATCAATTTGGTGACAAAGGACAAGTGTCCTAAAAGTCCATATATAATTTCTACAAAAATACAATCTGTTCAATCTCATACCGAAAGTGACCAAGTACCATCATAAATCCTACAACACATCCTAGATCACCTAGATAAGATAGAGATATAGATTGATAATAAAAATAATGCTTTACAAAAAATCATGCAGTAGCTCATGAACATGGAGCTATAGAAGCAAATGACATATGAGGCCAAACAACCTCCTTTACAACCACAAGAAAAATCCCAACAAGATCAAGCACAGAGTTGGCCACACCAATCACCTCATATTTATATGCCACTACCTGAACCTATGGTATCGATCTTTAATCGATTATGTGATATGAAGACCATCACTTTACCTATAATTTGCATCCCATATTCATACCATTAAAGTATATAGATAATATTTACATTATCTATACCATTGACTGGATGGTCATGATATTCAATCATGTTACGTCTTCAGGAACAAAATATAAGACATGTTTGAGAATAATCAACTTCAAATTGATAACCTTATCACTACTAAAAACCAAAAAGTGAGTATAGTTAATGATCCATTACCTATGCTAGAAAAACAAGAGCAACCTAAATAGATGACTGAGATACATGTAGCTTGGCCACCTCATCAAATTTTGCCACTACATCTTCCTCACCTAAAATACCATTTGCATATTTGGACTCCATTATCCAAGCCAATGTCAACCATATTTCAGAAGCTACGAGAAACAAAAGTAATTATCTTACCAGACATACCCCCTTTCAACCCGAACAAGCCCAAGCCTAAAGGTTACAGGGAGGATCACTCTTGTATCTATCACCAGATAAAGGGTCATGACATTGACAATTGTTATGCTTTTAGATATGTAGTCTAAGATCTTATTGATAATAAAGCTTCATTCACAAATGGGTCACTCATATTACCCCATAAAGATATTGAAAGTACACATAATTCCATGCCACAATAGGGGGAGTCAGTTTCTATCATTCCTCCTAGACAAGTCAATCACACTACATCAGAAAAAATGCATACCGGGGGTCTTCAAGGTGTCACACCTTCCCTACCATCCATATCACAATCAATGAAGAAAATTGGAGATTCTGAAGGTATCACACCTTCCCCACTTTTTTCAATTATCACACATATTGGGGGTACACAAGGTGTCACACCTTCTACTTAAAATCATAAAACAAACAAAATCATAAAAACAACAAAAAAAAATCATCAAAATTCGAAATAAATTAGAAAACATTAAAACACAAAAACAATTCAAAAGATTAAAATACAAAAAACATTTACATTATGTTATCATGCATTTCATCATATGCACTCATTAGTTACATTGCATTAGGTATCTTCATCCATTGCATTCACATTAGGACAGGTTGTGTTTACATTCTTAAGAATGACACCATGTTTGTATGCCAATCATGAATCCACATATCATTATCATTCACATTTTTCTTGTGAATAACAGTGTTTATAACATAACTTACGAGTTGCTATAGGGTGTATCTGAGGGTTTTTCAATCATTTATCCATCCCTAATTATATTTTTAGGTTATGTAGAAAGCTATCTTGGCTTTTAGAATCTAAGGTATAGTTTTTATAGTACCTTGCATGTTATAATCCCAACATAATTATACACATTAACAATCCGAGTCTAAACAAAGAAATATGACACTACAAAGTGGTCCTAGTCACCTTAAGCAAAAGGTTTTGCTTGCTCATATTATTATGTGCATGGTCTAGAATGCTGAGAATTGAAAAAAGGACAAGCTCCCTCCTACCAAAACAATTCCATTACTCTCTCACAAAACAATCAAATTCCCAAAATAATACAAAATAAACAATGATTTTCATTACTAAGCAAATCCCTTGCTAAAAAATAAAACAAAAATGCAAAATAAATAGTTGTTTTCACGACTAAGCATGAGAAAGTATCCCAAGAAATCAAAAGAAAATATGGGGGTAACGAACTTGAATCCCTAGAATCTTCAACATTAAAAAGCCATGGAGTTATCTCCATTAAAAAAATGGGTTGAATGAAACCCATTGGCAATGAAGTAGCCTTATGCATGGTGATATGTCTGTCATGTCAGTGACCTTATTTTGTATAGATCAATTTCAGCTTTTGGATGAGCTAGATTTAGGTGGCTTGTATTGCCTAGTTGTTTAGTCTAACTATGTCCAAACTTAGGATCATTATGACCATAGGGTGATCCTCATTACAACAATGGATTGAAATAAACCCATCTGGAAATGAGGTAGTCTTATGACTCATATAATATATCATCTTGCATACATAGGGATAATGAATAACTGGGTCTTCTTAACAGGCTAGTATATTTTAAGAGTCTTGTGTAGTCATTATACAACTTTTGATCAATCAACTAGGGTGTTTAAGTCTCACGAAAAATCTCAAAAACCCTCTCATAGCAATAAATCATCTCATCAACATGCACACTTTTCCTTATGAACTTTTGTTTATTAAGGGATCCTCATAAAATTGGATAGATACTGGATGGATATCAGCAATGATATTTAGATGACCACTAACTATTTTATGTACACCTTTTAGTTTGTAAAAGCTTATAGGGAAAGCCCCTACATCTCACATAATTTATTTCACATGTGCATATACAAATGTATAACTCTTATGATAAGGGTTAACATTTTAATTCATGATTTTTATATATTTTGTGGTGTCTACAATTAGTTTGTTAAATACATATTAGATTCATTTATTATATTTTAAGTGATTAAAGCATACATGTACATTTGCATTAGATCATTCATATAAAATTAATGCATATGACACATGAATTCACATTTGTAATCAAAAAAACAAATCTAATCATACATCTAACATTAAGCACATCACCTATATGCATAAATCTATGCATAACATTAAAATTAGTTTGGACATTTAACGACATATAATGGTCCAAAATCTCAAAAATTGTAAATCACCCAAACATTTTTACATCAACTAGGGCATTATTTGTATTATTACTCCTCAAATCAATAATTAAACAATCAAGAAACACATATCAAATTCAGGTAGTGCACCTTCCTAATCCAAGGTCTGATTCAATCTAGTCATCAATCCAAACATCTTAATTGCTCGGTTTCCAAAAGGTTAGATCCTTTTCCTTGCATACAATCAATTCATAAAATAAATTGCTAGGTTGCAAAAGGTTGCATATTTTGCCTTACATTCAATCAAATCATAACAAATCCACAGTTGGATTTCAAGAGGTTGCACCCTTTGCCTTGCTTTCAATATAATCAACTAAATCAGTTGTTGGGTTGCAAAAGGTTGCACCCTTTGCCTCACATTCAATAAATCATAACAAATCAAAATTTTGGTTTCAAAGGTTGTGCCCTTTGCCTCACTATCTCAATTTCAAAAGGCTCCAAAGATGCCTAGTTTCCTTTGGTCAAATCTCAAAAAGCTCCAAATATGCCTAGTTTCCTTTGGTCAAATATCAAAAGCTCCAAAGAAACCTATACCTTTGGTCAATTCATCCAAGTCATCTTGGTCAAGAGACTTGTTGCTTTCATCATTTTTCATCTCCTCATTGATGTGTCACTTGAGGGGGTAGTCATAATCACAACATTCATAATAAAAGTCAATAATCAAACACTTAATCATGTTAATTGCATTCATCCAAGAATCATTGCTAACAACTATCATAAGATTTTATAATTACTAGGGTAAAAAGCAAAAATGATAAACTAAGCCTTTGGCAATCTAAACTAGTGAAACATGTACTTTTACAACACTACCCAATTGTCATCAGAGTTGTTAAAGTTTTACATAAATTAAGCCTACCCATTTGTTGGAGGTAATGATTCGAAGATGCATGCTCTTTCCATGATTGGGGTATCTAAATTTGACCAGATCAATGAACATCAATCAACTTGCAATGTGATGTTAGGTTATCTATTTTTACTCAGTGTTGTGCTTTCACACAATGCATCTCAAAAAGAGGTATTTGTAGATACTTAAAACACATAATTTTAAAGAGGCTACTCATATGGACACCTTTGCAGGCCATATGACTCATCTTGGGCCATCCCAAGACCTAATAGTGGTTCTAACCACTTAAATAGGGCAATTTGACCCTTTAAAACTTGGGTTGCTATCCCCCTCAATGGATGCCTAATGGTGGTTGAACCCAATAACGACCCACAGATTGGGTCACACCCATTGAGTATGGCCTTGCCTGTATTGGGCTCCCTAAGCTGAGCCAAATCTGTTACAAGGTAACTAATCTTGAGCGGTTACTCACAAGAAGCTTCTAGAAGCTGATGCCTGGTCTCCCTGAGCCTAACAGAATCTTGATCTTGGATTCTTTAGCAAGCCAATATTGTAATTATGGAAAATATATAAAATGGAGCATTTCCTTCATCCAAACCCCGGCTGTCTTCCACAATAAAATGTTGCCAAAATAGACTGTGAATCCAGAATTATCTACGATGAAGTGTTGTTAATTTGTGTAACAGAGAGATCAATCTCTCATAAGCATCAAGGTGCTACCCACATTTCATCATGAAGCTTGCATTCACATCCATGAAGTGCATTGGAGCTTGAAGAGAAAATATCACCATTGTTCACCATCAATCCTCATGAATTCGAGTCAATTTCCACCTTTAAGTCATTCCTCATGAATGCACCAAGAACATCATCCCATTTGACAATTAAATTAAGCATCACCCCGCATAGAGCATGAAGAAAAGGCTCTATGTCCAATGACCGCTTCGCCCCGAAGCGACCTGCAGGTGCAGTCACTAGATCCTATGATGGTTAACATAGTTAGCCGCTATACCCCACAAAGTCCTCACAAAGATGTTTGAATTGCTATTTTTTTCTTAGTTAGATTAGATTTAGCAACTTTTAATTTAGTTTCTAACACAATTTAGCACATTTTCATTTAGTTTTATATGCATTTATTTACTAATTAACGTATTTTATTTTCAATGGTTTACTATGAAATGAACCTCATCTTGAGATATTCTACACTTACTACTAATTTCTTGTAAGTCCTTTTGTGTGCAGATCTCAAGTTTCCACAGAAGCTAATCATCATAAAGATCCCTGATATTTACATATTCAAGCGGAGGTCACAAAGAAATCCTCCATAATTCGTTTTGGGAGAGCAAATATCTTGCAAATTGCACCTACCTTGTGGTATTATCATTTGTAATTTGTATCAAATTGGTGAATCCCTAAGAGGGATCTTTTGTAACATTTTGTAAAGACATTTTTAACTATTAATGAGGACACCATATTTTCTATATCTTTTTATCATTATGGTGACTTGATTTACATTTGCAATTTGATATCATATTGCATAGTTAGGTGCATGGTTTTTGCTACTCTACAAGTACCACTCTAAAGCTACTCCTCCAAGACTCTTAGGGAAGGTTTTCAGTAACAACATGTCATCATAAGCGATGTCATGACAAGTTGTTCTAAACATCCTTATATGTTCAATTGGATATTTTATTCCTTATAAATTGATAATACAGGTGTAGGAAAATTCTTAGGATGTGGTCTACAGGCTACTATAGAGTCCAAAGGCTGGTTACACATTTCTCTATAAGAATAAGTGAAACTAGGTGCTTACAATATGTCCATTATTTGAGATAATTATTTCACTAAAGAGGTTAAGTTTTGAATTTTGGGGTTTTTTTTGTGTAATGCTAAAGGTTGTGTTGTTGGTATGTTTACTCCAAAATTTTCTAAATGTGGATTATAGTTGTTTGTCATAGGCTATTGATATGGAACTTTGGTTTAGGTTTAAAGCGTTTACACTATTATGATAGGGATTATGATAAGGAGGATTTTGTGTAGTATCTTGTGGAGGAATATAATTAGTAGTTGGTGGAATAGAAGAACAATTATTGATATTAGGAGGAAGAGAAACATTTGGATTAATAGAAAAATATTGTTATTAGAAGGGTTGGAAGGAAATTGACTATGATTGTGAAGAATGCCACTAGTCAGAGGTGGTTGAGAGATTTCTTCAATATTGGTTGTGGTAATAGTAGCATAAGTAGGATTATGGAATGATAAATATTATAATTATAAGAATATTATTGAAACAAAGGATTAATATGAATATTATGAGGGGGTGAAGAACTAGGATGAGAACTATGTGGATGATGGGATGGTCTAACTTCATTGAAGTGGATGTCCTTTTCTATAATTTTAGACATGATTTATTTATTCTGCAAAATAAATTAATGACATGATCATGTGATTTGAAAGTAATTTGACCATGACGTCCTTCTATTGGATCATACTTATTTTTGGTTAATATGTCATCATCATCTTCTATAATGGGGTTTTTCCTATCGAGTTGATCATCAACATTCCGCAAGGGATTATCACTTGGGTCCAAGATATTTGTCTTACTTCTAAGGGTAGGTGCCATTATTAAATAAAATATAACTAAAAAACTATCTACTATAGATACAAAATGACACAAATTATTAAATCTCTAATTTAATGATCTAATCTACGCAAAAAAATTTAAGTGGTCTTATTTTAAGTTTAAAAACAAACTTGAAGAAAGGTTTTCTAATGGCCAATAAGGAGGTGTTTTATGTCAAGTTCACCAAAAATGTGAGAAGGTTCTAATGAATATCTTAGCTGATCCATAGGGCCCAAAATCCCTATGAGGTTTATCCTCACCTCAGGCTTGGTGTAATTTGGATTTGAGAAGTTCACCAAGAGTGTTTTTAAGAATCACTTCAAGTATATAGGGAGGGTTTTATGTATAAATTAAACAATCACCTAAGTTTGGTCTATAAGAAAAGAAAACTACAATAACTAATAAAAAATGCTTTAACAATGCAGGAAGACAAATAATGCAATAGACAAGAGCTATCCTAAAATTATTCTTTATTTGAATGACAACTAATCCTAAGTATAAAAAATAAAATCTTTTCTCTTGTAAGCAGGGGGACAAGGAAGATGTGTAAATAAGAAAAATTAATGCATAACTACATGCAATTCAATTTAAATGCCCAAGAGTTAAAGATAAATATATTTTTTGAATTCTCTAATATTAAATTCCTAAGCTTCCTTTTAAAATTATGAATAAAATAAAACTAACATTATTTTAAACTTTAATTACTGAAATGAAACTAAAATTATTTTTTCTTTTATGAAAAAATAGAGGAAAATAGGAATGCAAACAACAAAGAACAAAATTTAACCAGATGTATAAAATATTTATCTAGAAAACTTAACTCTTTTGGAAATTGTCCCTACATTAATTTTGTGTCTTGTAGCAAACGATCACGAATTTGATTTTTTGCTCCATAAACAACAATGACAAATTCGAGCAAACACCTGCAAAAATAGAAAACTTGAAATTTATTGTTAGTGTTTGGGGTCTTCTTAAGTCATTGTGGATGCTAGGATCGTAGATGTGGTAGTCAAGCCCCCTTGGTCCTTTATATTATAATAAGTGAACATAAAAGTAATTAACCTTTTAGAAGTAGAACCAAATTTATGCCTAGTAAGGGATGAGCACAAAATTGAGAAGAGATGAAAAATAAATAATAGAAAGAAGAGGGTTGGCAAAAATAAGAAACAAGAAAACACAAAGAGCAAATAGGAAACAAAAGATGGAATAAAAACCCTCCAAGTCACTACAACACAATCTGCTAAGTGTTGGGCAAATTATGGAGACTAATTATAAACTTGTTTTTGATGAAGGGAAATGTATCATTCTTGATAAAAAAATTTGTAATCATGTCATCAAACAGGTTCCTATGACCAAGAATCAGTTATTCCCTCTCCAATCTGGCGAGCTAGGGGGAGCTCAACTTGCAAATGTAGCTATTGCAAATCCAAGTGTGCTTTGGCACTTGCGATATGGTCACCTTAATTCTGCTAGCTTGAAACTGTTAACTTCTCAAGCTATGGTGACAGGACTTACCAAAATCAACAAACAAAAGGAGGTCTGTGAAGGATGTGCTTTGAGAAAGCACTCAAGGTCTAAGTTTACAAAAGAAAAAGCATGGAGAGCCAACTATCCACTTTAGTTAGTGCATTCAGACATCTGTGGTCCAATGCAGAAAAAAAGTATAGGAAAAAATTCCTATTTTCTCACTTTCATAGATGATTTCTCTAGAACGTGCTGGATTTATTTCCTAAAATATAAAGATGAAGATTTTGATTGCTTCATATATTTTAGAAATAATGTAGAGAAAAAAAGTGAGTATTTTGTAAAATGTCTTAGAACAGATCGAGGAGGTGAGTACTCCTCAAAATAATTCTTGAAATATTGTAAAGCAAGTGGAATCAAAAGGAAATTCATTACTGCCGATACCCCATAACAGAATGGTGTGGCAGAGAGAAAGAAACACACCATAGTTGAGATGGCATGAACAATGCTTCAGACTAAGCATCTAACTAATATGTACTAGGCCGATGTTGTTAGAACCAGTGTATATATTCTAAATAGAAGTCCAACTTCTAGTTTAGATGGAATCACTCCTTATGAGGGATGGTATGGAAAGAAACCAAATGTAAAGCACTTCAAAGTTTTTGGTTCTTTAGCATATGTACACATTACTGATGATAAGAGGAAAAAGCTTTATCCCAAAATTCAAGCTTGTATATTTGTAGGGTATTGTGAGTCTACGAAAGCCTATAGACTCTACAATCCCAAGTCTCATAAGATTATTCTTTCAAGGGATGTAATTTTTGATGGAGGAGAATGGGGTCATCAAATAATTTTTGTTGATGATGGATCCAAAGATGTAAATTTTTCACAGGTACAACAGGTATAGTTGGTATCTCCCAAGAAAAGCAAAGGCACACCACCCCTTCCAAGCCCAAGCAGGAGTACTTCGAGTACATCTGATGCCACTCCAAGTTCTTCTCCATAGAGATCAGTAAGTTCTTCATCGATGGACATTGATAGTGACTCTCCATCAAGAGGTAAAATAACTTTACAACATCATCCATCCTTTCAAATGCTGGATCAAAATTTCCAGAGAAGATTCACTAGAAGCCAAGCTTGTGAAATGAATACAGTTTTGCAGCAACTTGAAAATTTGCAATTGTATGGGGATGATGACTCCCATGATCATAAGGGATATGTAGTCAATTATGATTTATTTGCTAGTGCATGACTAGAACCATCTATCTATGAGAAGGCTTGTACTTAGAAAGTATGGAAAGAAGCCATGAAAGAGGAAATAACCTCTATAAAAAATAATGATACATGGGAGCTTGTAAAGCTTCCAAAAGGAAAAAAATGTGTTGGATGTAAATGGGTCTACAAGACCAAATACAATGTTGATGGAAGCATTGAGAGGCACAAGGTGATATTAGTAGCAAAATATTTTACTCATAAATTTGGCATTGACTATGAGGAAACCTTTGCTCCTGTTGCACGACAAGAGACAATCAGATCAGTTATTTCCTTAGCTGCCTATAAAGGATGGAAAATTCAAAACATGGATATGAAAAGTGCTTTTCTGAATGGATAATTTATAGAGGAGGTTTATGTTCAACAACCTCAAGGATTTCAAGAACAAGGAAAGGAGAACCTTATTTATAAATTGAAAAAAGCACTTTATGGCCTCAAGCAAGCACCAAGAGCTTGGTACTCGTGCATTGACGACTATTTCAATGAGTATGTATTCACTAGAAGCAAAAGTGAACCGAATCTGTACTACCTAAAGCATGGTGTAGAAATTCTCATAGTTTGTATGTATGTGGATGATCTAATATTTATGGGTAGTAACACTAAAATGAATATGGAGTTCAAAAAATCCATGATGAAGCAGTTTGAGATGAAAGATATTGGTTTAATGCAATACTTCCTAGGCATGGAAGTGCATCAATAAAATAAGGGGATCTTCATATGTCAACATAAGTATGCTTGAGATATGATCAAGAAATTTGCCATGGAGCAGTGCAAATCAATTGCAACTCCAACTGGACATGGAATCCAATTGAGCAAGGACGACGAAGCACCAAAGGTTGACATGGCCACTTACAGGAGCATGGTTGGGAGTCTGATGTTTCTCACAAACATAAGGCCCGATATTCAATATGATGTTTCTCTATTTTTAAGGTTTATGGCAAGTCCATATGAGCTGCATCTACAAGCAACTAAAATAATATTAAGGTATGTAAAAGGTACATTGGATTTTGGAATCCACTACCACAAATGTAATTTTGTAAAATTAGTTGGCTTCAGTGATAGTGATTGGGGCAGCAATATAGATGATAGGAAATCTACATCAGGGAACTATTTTAGTCTAGGATTAGGACTAATAAATTGGAATTCCAAGAAACAAACTATTGCAGCATTGTCATCTACTGAGGCTAAGTATATAGCCATCACACATACTAGTACTCAAGCCCTATGTTTGAGAAAATTTCTTGAAGAGATTGGAGAAAGTCAAAGTGGTCCAACTCGACTGTATTGTGATAACATAAGTGCCATTCAATTGGCATACAATCCAATCCACCATAGTAGATCAAATAATTTTGATATGAAGTATCACTTCATTCGAGACATGGTGGAACAAAAAATAGTTGAGCTTAAATATTGTAGCACTTTGGACAACATTGCAGATATCTTCACCAAAGGCATGGCTAAAGCTCAATATATAAAGCTGAGAGACTGTATAGTAAATCCTCTCAACTTTAAGGGGGAGAATGTTGGAAGTTAAAAGGGTAAAATGGTAAAAATTTATTTTATCACTGTAAGCTTTGGACCTTACCCTTTTAGCTCCTTGGACGACAACTGAGTCAACAGGATTGGATGGCATGGACGACAGGGAGTTTGAATCCTAATTCTATTTTTCCTTTCCTCCCTATTTTCCTTCCTCCCTAATATTTCTCCTAAGCTTTCGAGCTTATGGTTATTAATCTATGTATTTAAGCATTGTAATATTTCGAACCTAATGTTAATGAATATCAGTGTGATTATTATTTGTGCTCCTAAATTTCTAAGTGCTATACATGAAATCACAATAACTAAGAGGAGGGTCAAGGAGGTCTAGAAAATATTACAAAAAGTGGTTTGGAAAATTCATGCCCCATAAGAGGTGACTACAAATTCACAAATAAGACAAAACTAAGATAATAAATAAAACAGAGGGAGGAAATGGTTTTCTCCAAATTCATAACTCATAAGAATGGATCACAAATTTGTGATAGAAGCGAAGTTAAGATAAAAAGGACGTAGAAAAGAATCTAAAAGCTATCTATGACTACACGCAAGTTTTAATAGACATAGTTAGAGCTAGTGAAGCTAAGTAAATTGTTATAAAATAGAAAATAAGGAAATGTAGTAGAAAACTAATCTAGAAGGTTAAATAGAACTAGTGAAAATAATTAAAAGTAAATCTAAATCTAAGAGCTTAAATAAAATGAACTATAATGCCAACTAAGCAAAAGAAGGGAAAAGAAAGGTAACAACTAGTAGGGGAGTGATCTCCTAATATGAGCCTAACCGTCCTTCCTCCAAGCCTTCTAAGATGGTGAAGCAAACTTGAGAAGTAAAAAGCACTTGAGAACAATCTATCAAAAAACAATTTGATCACAAAGAATAATTTGTTTGCTCATTAGTTTACACTTAGTTTCTAGTTACTAGTTCATAGTTCACCATTCATTTATCGTGGTATATCCAAAAGGGAGCTCAATACCACCTATTTATAGATTTTCTAGGGTGATGTTGGAAAAGGTTTAGGTTAAGAACTAGGGTAAGTTCAGATCAAGGATTAGGTTTTAGAGAACAAAACATTAAAATTATGATTTTCCAAGAAATCAAGGTTGAACATGAATTCATGAAATTTGACCATTGAAAGTTAGATTAACTGACGATGGTACCCAAGCAAGCTGTGTGAATTCATGGTCAATTTGGGATAGTCATGAATTTGAAAAGACTAGGGAAAGGCTAAAAAAAAGAGGTGGAGAGCTCAAAATTTTTTCTTAGCAACTTTGAGAGGCTTCCTAGACATCTAAGGGAAAATTGACTCATTACCTATCAGAGTAGGTGTTTAGAATCTAGCTCATGCTCACCTAGGTACTTTATTTTTATATTAGTTTAACTTATTTTTCCCCACCCACTTTATGTGTGGATATTTATTTTTACCTTATTTAGATATTATGGGGATATTTGGAATTCCTAAGGAGTAACTCATTGATTACATTTGGAGGGTTGAGATCTTTTCTCCATGGATCATATATCACCTTGGGTCCATCCTACAAAGGTATAAATGCTTTGGAGTGATACAATAACTTACCATGCCATAGCATTTATACCTTTGAACAACTAGCCAATTCATCCTTGGAATGCTCCTCATTTAGCATTAAAAATAAGGCTACCTTGACTGACTTGTACAACCTTTGCCATCTATAGTAATAGATGGAGAGAAGTTATCACAAAATTGCCCTTCATATTATACATTATGGATATAACTCATATGTTCACCAGGATTTGATCAAAATAAATCTCACTTTTACTGCAACTTAATTAATATCAAACTTTTGAGGAAGCCCTAGCCCAAGCAAAAGTTATCAAGGACATTAAAATCCAAGAAGGAGATATCAAGCTCCAAAAGAAAGAATGGCCCAACAAAAATACTAAAGGAAACCAAACCCAACAAAAGGTATCTCTCATAAATCAAGCCATTTTGAGTGCCCCTAGGCCCTCTAATCAAATCCCACTATAGCAACCTAATTATCAGGCTCAACCACCACATGCCCAATATCATCCTCAACCACCTCATCAACCACTACAAAATTAGCCTCCAAATAAACCACGTTGCCCACCTTGCCAATGCACTCCATTGTCTAAGCCCTTAGTGATAAATTTTTATTGATTTTGTGAGGTGCAAGTGATCTCCTTCCCTGAGATTCACCCACAAGATCTAAACCGATCCAAATATAAATCCTATAGGGATGATCACTACTGCGTTTATCATAAACAAAATAGTCATGCTTCTAATTCAAGAACTTAGTGAAATATATGATTGAATGGTAGGAAATTAAAATTGATAACCCTCTTGCCTATTCTAATAAAAACATTGGTATTCACCAAGATTCATTACCTCAACATGGGGTAGCTACAATACCTACCATTACAACTGAATAACCCAAGAAAATCAATCAAGTACACACCACACCATAAAACCAATGTTTTATTGGAATGATAAGCATCATGATGAGGAATCAAAGATATACAAATTGACCCACACAACCCATGGATCCCTCTAATATTCCCTCAATGTCACATGCACCTCCGTAATCAAATCTAGTCACACCTTCTCCACCTCACCTGGTCCTTACACTGAGAAATAGGTTTACTCAAAGTATTAAAATGGCATAAGACAAACTCTCCATTTATGATATTATACAACAATTGTTGGCAATTTTGGGTACCTTGGGTACATTGCTTTTGCTCAAGTGTATAAGTTGTCATTGATGTCAAGAAGCTTTTGAAGGAATTTGATTTGATGTAAAATAATTTGTTTTGATGAAGGTTCGGCATGACAGGTTCGAAAGAAAGTAAGTTGGAAAAATGTCGCGATATCGCGACATGTCGCATTTTCACGACTTAAGCAGGAGAGAAAGCTTTTTAGAAAAGTGTCACGATATCGCGACATGTCGCAGTTTCGTGACTCAAAGAGGAGAGAGAATGTTTGAGTCAGAAATGTCATGATTTCGTGACATATTGCAAGGAAGGTTGAACGAAAGAAAAAGTGTCACGATTTCGTGACATAATGCAGGAGAGAGAGTTTGGGAGAAAAAGTGTCACGATATCGTGACATGTCGGGTTTTCATGACCCGAAGAAAAGAAAAGCGCTAAGGAGAAAAAGTGTCACGATTTCGCGACAAGTCAGAAGACAAAGTGGAAGCAAGATAAAGTGTCACGATTTCGCGACATGCTGCAGATGAAAATGTTCCAAGTAAGAACTGTCACGATTTCGTGACATGCAACAAAGGGAAGAGTCTGAAATGAGAAGCGTCGTGATTTCACGACAGGTTGCAGAGAAGTCGTACGGAAGCTGAAAGCATCACGATTTCACGACAGGCTGCAAAGAAAACGTACGGAAGCTAGAAGTGTCATGATTTCATGACAAATTCAAGGAGGAAGAGCTCAAAGGCGAAAGCATCATGATTTCATGACATGTTCCATTTTTGCGGGCGTAAGGCAGAGAAAAACACAAGGCAGTGAAAGTGTCACGATTTCGTGACATGTTCCATTTTCGCTAGTGCAAGCAGACAAGAGTGCAAGGAAGAGAAAGTGTCACGATTTTGTGATAGATTGAGATGGCAGCGTTCGGTTGGAGAAAGTGTCACGATTTCATGACAGAAATAGAGTGCAGGTCTTCTATAGGAGAAGTGTCATGATTTCATGACAAAAGCAGAGAGGAAGGCTATGAAGACAGAAGTGTCATGATTTTGTGACAAAAGCAGAAAGGAGGTCGACGAAGGGAGAAGTGTCGCGATATCATGACAAAAGCAAAGTTGATGCTGACTAAGACAAAAGTGTCATGATATCGCGACAAGAGCTTAGTTGAAGTCGTCAAAGGCTGAAGTGTCACGATATCACGACAAAAGCCAAAAGAAAGTGTACGGTTGCAAAGGTGTCACGATATCGTGACATGTTGTAGTTTCGCGGCAGAAGCTACAGAAGAGTTGCAGAGGCAGTGAGGCCGACAAAGTTAAATTTGGGCCGACGAAGATTAGGGTTTGCAGCCGACGTAGTTTAGGGTTGTGCAGCCGACTAAGATCAAGGTTTTGATCTTGAAAGTGTTAGTATAAAAGGAGGGCTGTTTGGAGAGTTGTGAAGTGATCGAATGCGTTGTAGAAGTGCGAAGTTCGAAGATAGTGCGCAAGTTAAGTCCACGGGGCACAGAGAGCAAGTCATGTCGAATCGAGCTAAGTGCGAAGCAGAGTGCACAGAGAGCAGAAAAGCGCAAAGCTATTGGGTGCATCATTTCTGCGACGTTCAGAGATAGTGCGCAGGCCTTGATGGTTTTGGACAAATCATTGAGAGGGATTGTTGGACAGATTTGAGCAAGCTTTTGTTGAGCTTGTGGAGCAGTTTGGGCAAGGTTCTAGTGAGAACTTGCAAAGCGGATCCGAGACAAGTCTTGGTGAAGACTTGGGTGAAGATCAAGCAAGCTTTAGTGGAAGCTTGTGAACAACTTCTGTGAACCAGATTTGAGGACCAGTTGAGGACAAAGATTGGTGCAGTTTCGAGGACATTTGTGCCAGACCGAAGGACTGTGTTTGGTGCAGATCAGAGAAAGAGAACGAGGACATTTGTGCTAGACCGAAGGACTGTGTTTAGTGCAAATTCGAGGACCAGTTTTGGAGGTGATAGAGTTGAGGACAGAGGTCTCCAGCCAGAGCAGGGAGGACAGGTGTCTTCTATGGATAGAGTTCCATTTGCTAAGGGCGATGAGGCTAGAGGTCTTCTAGAGGATCACCAGCTAGAGCAGAGCTAGGGGATTGGTGTCTCCTGTGGGTTGGTGCCCACGAACTCGAGATTAGGGGATTGGTGTCTCCTTTGGGTTGGTGCCCATAAACATTGTAATCGGGAAAGGTATTCCCAAAATTTGGATTGATAAAATTTAGTGAAAGATTTTATCCGTGGACGTAGCCCAACAATTCTGGGTGAACCACGTTAAAATTGTTGTCACTTTGTGGATGATTTTGTGCATTGCTTTGATATTGCTTTGGGTATATTGCTTTACTATTTTGTAGTATAAAGGAAAAAGTAAAAAGAGGTCTTATACTGTTCACCCCCCTCTCAGTATAAGCTTGTGTTCTTCAATTGGTATCGAGAGCGGGTGCCTTCGAAAAGTTTAACAGCTTGAAGGAAAAGCTAGTAAAGAACACAATGGATTATTCAAGTGGCAATGCAACACCTATTCTTGATGGGTCAGATTTTGGTCTTTGGAGTGCAAGGATGAAGGTTCATCTAATGGCACTTGGTAATGAGGTATGGGAAGTAATTGAAGATGAGTACACTATTCCTGTACATGGTCCAAATACTAAAGAAGAAAGGCTCCTACATCACAACAATTCAAAAGCAATGAATGCAATCCTGAAAGGCTTACAGAAAGCAGATCTCACCAAAGTGATTCACTGCAAGACAGCTAGTGAAATGTGGAAACAGATTGCGAGTGGTTCATACGGGTGATTCAAATGTCGAAAAGGCCAAGTTGAGACACTTCAAAGGTATGTTTGAACAACTCAAGATGAATGATGATGAAAATATTAGTGACTACATGCTTCGTATGGATGAGGTTGTTAACTCCATGAAAGACTTAGGTCTTGAGCTTGCTGAAAATGATGTTTGTGATAAGATTTTAAGATCTCTTCCTAATAGATTTAGTGAAAATATTTTTGCTATTGAGGAAGCTAAAGATTTGGATAAGTTGAAAAAGGATGAGCTCCATAGTATACTTGCGGCATTTGAGTTGAGAACTCAAGTGAAGGTTGATGTCAAGAAAGAGGCGACTTTCAAGGCTACCAAGAAATCCAAGGGTAAACAACTTCAAGAGAGTGATGAGTCTTCTAGTGATGAAGAGGCATATTACGACAAGAAAGGCAAGTTCTCTAGAAAGCACAAAAGCGTGAAAAATATAAGATGTTTCAATTGTGGAAAGTTTGGTCATTATGCTACAGACTGTATTGTTCCCAAGGATGAAAGTGATGAAGATAAACAGGATTCTAAGAGCAAGGATTCTGAAAAGCACAAGCATCACAGGAAAAACAGAGATGAGCACAACAATCAAGGAAAGAGGTATTCTCACAAGCACAAGAAGAGTTTCTACCTAGACAAAGCAAGTAAGTGTTCTAGTAGTGATAGTGAAAGTTCTTCAAGTGATAATGAAAATGAGATGTTGTTCATATCAGAAAAAGAGGAAGAACCGAAACATAGATTCATTATCATGAAATGTCTTAGATGTGGAAATTTTGGTCACCTTGAGGATGATTGCACAAATAATGATTTGGTTTCTAGTATGTATGAGGATGCTTCAGAAAACTATAAGGAAGATGCGTGTATGGTTTTTGAAAAAGGTAGCACCTCTAGTGATAAGAAATCTGAAAAAGGCTTTGATGATTCGGAAAGCAAACAAATAAAGGATCTTGAAAGTGAACTTACTAATGCTCTTAGTGTTTTGAAAAAGGAAAGAAAGAAGAATGCTAGACTCAAGGATAAGTTAGATGAATGTTGTATGGAGAGAGATGATCT
This sequence comes from Wollemia nobilis, assembly GCA_028583015.1. NCBI lineage: Eukaryota > Viridiplantae > Streptophyta > Pinopsida > Araucariales > Araucariaceae > Wollemia > Wollemia nobilis. The sequence goes on along the minus strand of JAQPPZ010016385.1, from coordinate 6,082,165 downwards.
TATAGAAAGTCTTGACTTCTCTATGGCTAAGACACAAGAACTCAAGGATGAGTTAGAGTCTAAGGTTCTTGAGTATAGTGAGTTAGAACAGAAAATGGCTTCTTTGAAAGAGGAAACTAAAGAGTACAAGGATAAGCTTTACGGGTTTCAAGATAGCTCCAAAAAGGTTAAGTCACTCATCAAAGGTCAAAGAAAGACAACGGATAAAACAGGCCTTGGTTTTGTTAAGCCACACAAGGAACAAGCTGGAGAGTCTAGTAAGAGACTCCAAAAGGAAGAGAGTTCTGATGAGGAAAGTATTTCAGATCATGAGTCCTTGAATGATAGATGCGCAGAAATAGAAAACGAAATTCAGAATGAGAAGAAGAAGTTTTCAGGACCCAAGAGGTCGAATAAAAGAAAATTTCATGACAGATGTTTTGCGTGTCACAGGTTTGGTCACATGGCTGCACATTGCATGGCTCAAGTGAAGAAGGTAAACGACAATTTCAGAAGTGCTAGTTTCTTTCAAGGGTATTGCTACTCTTGTCAATAGTTTGGGCACAAGGCAGTCTATTGCAAGGTTAATTACAGGAACAGGTTTGATCAAAACAGGTTCGGTCAGAACAGGCGGATTCAAAGAACAGGTATGCCTAAAAGAAATAACATTGTTACTTGTTATAAGTGTAACAATGAAGGTCACACAGCTAGACAGTGTAGAGCTGAACTTCCAAGGTACAGGAACAGAAGCAGTGGTATGAACAGGTCCAAGGATCAAGGCATGGATAAGAACAGGAATGATAACATGAACAAGAACAGTGACAAGAACAGGAATACGGGCAAAGAGTTCAAGAGAAGGCCCGACAAGGAAATTATAGACGCTGATGATGATCAGTGCCTAATGGGAGTTTTACTCCCACCCCAGAATTAATCACCTCATCAGGAGGTGGGGGAGGGACTAAGCTAAGAGGCTCATTCTTAGTCCCGAGCCCCAAAGGTGACCCTTTGCCATTGATGACAAAGGGGGAGAGATATGAGTAAGGGGGAGAGCTTCAAGTGAAGAGGAAAGCTTCAAGTCAGGGGGAGCAAAACTTCAAAGGAATATTCTCAGTTGTGGGCATAATTTCTCAGTTGTTAGCACAGTTGGTTTCAGTTTTGGCTCTTGAGACGTGTTTTCAGTAAAGGTTTGCCATCAATGACAAAGGGGGAGATTGTTGGCAATTTTGGGTACCTTGGGTACATTGCTTTTGCTCAAGTGTATAAGTTGTCATTGATGTCAAGAAGCTTTTGAAGGAATTTGATTTGATGTAAAATAATTTGTTTTGAAGAAGGTTCGGCATGACAAGTTCGAAAGAAAGTAAGTTGGAAAAATGTCACGATATCGCGACATGTCGCATTTTCGTGACTTAAGCAGGAGAGAGAAAGCTTTTTAGAAAAGTGTCACGATATCACGACATGTCCCGTTTCGTGACTCAAAGAGGAGAGAGAATGTTCGAGTCAGAAATGTCACGATTTCGCGACATATTGCAAGGAAGGTTGTCCGAAAGAAAAAGTGTCACGATTTCATGACATAATGCAGGAGAGAGAGTTCAGGAGAAAAAGTGTCACGATATCGCGACATGTCAGGTTTTCGTGACCCGAAGAAAAGAAAAGCGCTAAGGAGAAAAAGTGTCACGATTTCGCGACAAGTCAGAAGACAAAGTGGAAGCAAGATAAAGTGTCACGATTTCGTGACATGTTGCAGATGAAAATGTTCCAAGTAAGAACTGTCACGATTTCGTGACATGCAGCAAAGGGAAGAGTCTAAAATGAGAAGCATCACGATTTCGCGACAGGTTGCAGAAGTCGTACGGAAGCTGAAAGCGTCACGATTTCATGACAGGCTGCAAAGAAAACGTACGGAAGCTAGAAGTGTCATGATTTCATGACAAATTCAAGGAGGAAGAGCTCAAAGGTGAAAGCGTCATGATTTCGTGACATGTTCCATTTTCGCGGGCGTAAGGCAGAGAAAAACACAAGGCAACGAAAGTGTCACGATTTCGTGACATGTTCCATTTTCGCTAGTGCAAGCAGACAAGAGTGCAAGGAAGAGAAAGTGTCACGATTTCATGACAGATTGAGATGGCAGCGTTCGGTTGGAGAAAGTGTCACGATTTCATGACAGAAATAGAGTGCAAGTCTTCTATAGGAGAAGTGTCATGATTTCATGACAAAAGCAGAGAGGAAGGCTATGAAGACAGAAGTGTCACGATTTCATGACAAAAGCAGAAAGGAGGTCGACGAAGGGAGAAGTGTCACGATATCGCGACAAAAGCAAAGTTGATGCTGACTAAGACAGAAGTGTCACGATATCATGACAAGAGCTTGGTTGAAGTCGACAAAGGCTGAAGTGTCACGATATCATGACAAAAGCCAAAAGAAAGTGTACGGTTGCAAAGGTGTCATGATATCGTGACATGTTGTAGTTTCACGGTAGAAGCTACAGAAGAGTTGTAGAGGTAGTGAGGCTGACAAAGTTAAATTTGGGCCGACGAAGATTAGGGTTTGCAGTCGACGTAGTTTAGGGTTGTGCAGCCGACTAAGATCAAGGTTTTGATCTTGAAAGTGTTAGTATAAAAGGAGGGTTGTTTGGAGAGTTGTGAAGTGATTGAATGCGTTGTTGAAGTGCGAAGTTCAAAGATAGTGTGCAAGTTAAGTCCACGGGGTGTAGAGAGCAAGTCGTGCCGAATCGAGCTAAGTGCGAAGCAGAGTGCACAGAGAGCAGAAAAGTGCAAAGCTGTTGGGTGCATCATTTCTACGACGTTCGGAGATAGTGCGCAGGCCTTGATGGTTTTGGACAAATCATTGAGAGGGATTGTTGGACAGATTTGAGCAAGCTTTTGTTGAGCTTGTGGAGCAGTTTGGGCAGGTTCTAGTGAGAACTTGCAAAGCAGATCTGAGACAAGTCTTGGTGAAGACTTGGGTGAAGATCAAGCAAGCTTTAGTGGAAGCTTGTGAACAACTTCTGTGAACCAGATTTGAGGACCAGTTGAGGACAGAGATTGGTGCAGTTTCGAGGACATTTGTGCCAGACCGAAGGACTGTGTTTGGTGCAGATGAGAGAAAGAGAACGAGGACATTTGTGCTAGACCGAAGGACTGTGTTTAGTGCAAATTCGAGGACCAGTTTTGGAGGTGATAGAGTTGAGGACAGAGGTCTCCAGCCAGAGCAGGGAGGACAGGTGTCTTCTATGGATAGAGTTCCATTTGCTAAGGGCGATGGAGGCGAGAGGTCTTCTAGAGGATCACCGACGGAGCAGAGCTAGGGGATTGGTGTCTCCTGTGGGTTGGTGCCCACGAACTCGAGATTAGGGGATTGGTGTCTCCTTTGGGTTGGTGCCCATAAACATTGTAATCGGGAAAGGTATTCCCAGAATTTGGATTGATAAAATTTAGTGAAAGATTTTATCCGTGGACGTAGCCCAGCAATTTTGGGTGAACCACGTTAAAATTGTTGTCACTTTGTGGATGATTTTGTGCATTGCTTTGATATTGCTTTGGGTATATTGCTTTACTATTTTGTAATATAAAGGAAAAAGTAAAAAGAGGTCTTATACTGTTCACCCCCACTCTCAGTATAAGCTTGTGTTCTTCAACAATTAACTCCCCATCATGAATCTCTAATGGAGATTCTAAAATCCATCAACTTACAACCACAAGACCCCAATGCTTTCATCAACTTTGTGGGTCACATTCAAACTTGCAAGGATCCTGTAATAACATTTCATGACCATGAAATCAAGAACATAACTATCGAAGCACCTGATCCACCACTACACATCATGGCTAGTGTGGATGGGATCACTTATAAATGCATATTGATTGATACAAGATCTTCCATTAACATCATCACCACCTCCACCCTCAAACATCTAAATCTTCCACCACACATTGGATCATCCACCTTCACCCTCCTCACCTTTAACGATACCTTGTGTTACACTATTGGAATAGTAGTCCTCCCTATTTAGGTTGGACTAAAAACCATTTATAAATTATTTCATGTCTTGTAAGGTTCCATGCAATATAAGTTTTTACTTGGTCAGCCCTAGATCTAGGATATGAAGTGTGTGCCTTCCATATTGCACCAGAGCATCAAATATGTACATGAAGGCCAAGTTCATTGCATCCTCATAGAATTGGAGCCATTAAAAATTTTCCATATGGTCTCACATCCACATGAGTCCACCTTGTCATCCACTCATCTAGACATTCAACCCAATAATCCCATCAAATACACAAATCCTCCACTAAAAACCTTTTTTTCTCTATCATTACAATTTCCATTACAACCGCTATCATTATCTTCCATGGGAATTCCTTCTTGTTCATCGAACCCTCCAAATAGGAACCCATCAAAAGCACCAATGTCATCCTCTTAATACATACCCTCACCACCTACTACATCCACATCTCAATCACCCATTCCACCTACCACACCTATTTCAACCATCTCCACAATATCTGCCCACACTTCTCTTGTTCCTATGGAACAACCCTTAGCCATATATATCCCTTCACATTTCACGCTACCTTCTTTGTTGGAAACTCCCAAAAATGTCATTCATATTCTTGTGCATGAACATAGGACAAATCCCTCCTACATTCCATCATCCTCCATTGATTCCTCCCATGGGGCTACCCTCACCATTCATTTGGGAGCACTTTAATCCTCACCTATACCTCCTCCATAAGTCATAGTCCATATGAATAATATAGGCCTTGGTGAGTATTTAGTACAAAATTTTACATTCACTCCTCTCATAAATTCAATTAAAGAATTTGTATGACCTCGTGACACACCAGTACCTATTGGTACCATCACCCCCCTTGGGATTTTTCTAAATTATATAAAATTTGTCTATGGAGGTATTGATACCTCTATTGACACACCTATTATATTGATAGAGGAAGAACCAATTATTGCAAATATTTAGTACCTATCCAATCCATCATTTTCCCTACAATATTTCCATCACTTCCATTGGTACAAAAATGGTCTTGATCACTACGAGGAAGGCTCATGTACCCCTCTTGAACCACACTATCAATTACCTACAAATAATTTAGGATTAGGAGACTCCATATGTATACCTGATGAACTCCTTGTAGATTTTATTTAGCACCTTACCCTAGGAATTGAGGAGGATATTTATGGTAATGAGTATACTAATCTTAGCTATACTCATTTACTTAGCGATCATTTCCAAATTACCATATTTTTTATTGATAGTTCTAACTCTTCTAATGAGAATTATGAAGACAATTTGGATGCACTATCCATTACTTCATCTATATTGAAGGATGAATCCTCCCCTATTACCTCCATTGTAGATGATTAATCTTATCTTCATCTCTTTTCCATACAAATTCTAATTTGGTGATAAATTATTCCACTTAAGCACCCAATTATCCCCATTCCACCTTGCTCACGCCCTGTTATCCCAATTCTACCCCAACCACCTCCTACACATTTTTTCCCGCATATTACTAATCACCTCCTTCCACCTGATAATGAAGTTCATCCACCATCCATTCACATGATCTCCATCGACCCCACCAATCCACTTTATTATGAGTAGACCTTCATAGTATTTATCTCTCAATCCTAAGGCCATCGATTTTGACTGTATTACTCTTACACCTCTTCTTTTGAGTTTCTTCCCTTCAAGGACATGCTACAATTGTATAATTTTTTTCACATCCACCCTTAGATATTTTTCAATCTAAGATAAATTTTGATGACACATCTAACTCCTCTAATCCAATTAATGACATCCATCTGATCCTCACTCCTTATCAATTGGAGGAGGTATCTCACATGTCAATTGAATAGACCATTGATATTGATATCAAAATTAACCTTGAACATCCTTAGATCCTTAAATTGGGAAATATATCTCAGCTATGGAACATGCTACATTCACCACTCTTATGGTAAAATATAAGTAAATTTTTTCTTGGTCATACAAAGGCATGCCTAGTCTTGACCTGAAATTAGTTGTTCATAATTTAACTCTCAATCCAGTAATTAAGCATGTCAAGTAGAAAGTTTGAAAACTTCATCCAATGATATCCCTAATGGTAAAATATGAATTGAAAAAATTGTTGGATGCAGGCTTCATCCAACCCATCAATTATCCTGAATGGGTTTCCAACATGGTACCTATTGGAAAGTTGAATGGGGGGATTCACATATGCATAGATTTTAGAGATCTTAATAAAGTGATCCCTAAGGATGAGTTTCCATGCCTCAACATCAATATGCTTGTGGATGTAAATACAAGTCATGAAATGATTTCCCTCATGGATGATTTATAAAGCTATAATCAAATTCATGTCAATCCTGATGACCGGTCCAAAATTATCTTTACCACACCATGGGGAAATTTCTATTACAAAGTCATACTTTTTGGTCCCAAAATGCTTGTTCTACTTATCAACAGGCTATGACATACATTTTTCATGACTACATGCATAATATTGTTGAAGACTATATCAATAATCTATTGGAAAATATTTATTGTACCATGAGCATATCAGTATTTTACGTAAAGTATTTTATCGCCTCTTGGAACATAATGTTCAATTGAATCCTAAAAAGTGTGTTTCAGAGTAACTTTTGGAAAACTTTTAGGCTTCATCCTTTTTAAACGAGGTATCAAAGTTGATCCAAAAAATTCAAGGTAATGTTAGACATGTCTTCCCCCACCAATCTTAAGCAACTCCAAAGCTTATAAGGGAATATTTAGGCCATTCAATGCTTCATCACACAACTCTCAAATAAATATTGACCACTTAATAATCTTCTACAAAAGGGGGTCACTTTACACTAGAACCATGATTTTCAAAAGACCTTTGAGGATATAATACAATATTTGGATTCTCCCCCATTATTATCCTCTCCTTGACCTAATGCTTATTTTCTATTGTATGTCTCTACCATTGATTTTGCCTTAGGATCCATGTTGTCTTAAAAGAATGAGGTTAATAAGGAGTAGACCATCTACTTCATTAGTCACACCTTGGTCAGTTATGAAGTCAAGTATGCTTATGTTGAGAAGCTAGCGGTGGTCTTTGCCACTAATTTTTTCATTACATGATCAACCAAACCACTTATGTTATCTCCAAGGAAAACCCCCTGTGGTATATGATGAGTCACATATATCACAATAGTCATACCACAAAATAGATCATTCTTTTGATAGAGTTTGACCTTGAATTCATCAACCAAAAATCTATTAAAAGGTCATCATCAATAAATTAGTAGAAGCTCCTCTTCCTAACAATAAAACTCTTAATATCAAACTACTTGATGATGTAATATTTGCATTATCTAAATTTGAAGAGCTAGACGAACATCAACACAAAGCTAAACTATGTTGTTCTTCGATGGCTTTAGGTGTGAACAAAGGGAGTGGTGCTAGAATCATATTTTTCATGCCACAAGGGGCTCCTATTCCAATTTTATTCAAACTCAATTTTCCATTCACCAATAACAATGTTGAATATGAAGCCCTCCTTTTGGGTCTTCAAATGGTCCTTGCAATGAATATAAAATGACTTAACATCTTTGAATATTCGTTTCTCATAGTTAACCAAGTTAAAGAGATTTATTAGTGTAAGTACCTAGTCTTAAAAACCTACAAGATCCTCGTGGATAAATTTCTTACCAAATTTTAATGGTATGACATCAAGGCTATCCCTCATTCCTCAAATTAATTTGTGGATACAATGGTTTCCTTGGGATCCCTAATTCTGCAGAACCCTTTTGATAAAATCACAACCATTTATGTTAAAAGTATCTCTCAATTCACACTTTCATAAGATGTTTCTAGAGAGAAGAAAGACATCCACTTAGTCTAAACTGAACCATATCAAGATTGATTCTCTCAAAATCAATATTTCTTGAAACTGGGTAATCCTTTTGATAACATCATAACCATTTATGTTAAAACTCTATCTCAATTTGTACTTTCATGAGATGTTACTAGAGAAGAGCAAGATATTCATCTGATCCAAACTAAACTATATCAAGATTTCTTGAAACATGGTAATCATCCTTCAAACTTATCATTTGCTGCCAAATTCACATTTAAGAAAAAAATGATTAGATACTTTTTTCTAGGGGATATACTTTACCGTTGAAGCTATGATGGTCTTCTTATTTACTTCTTAGAGCCCCAAGAATCTACTTGGATCAATTCTTAAGCTCACGATGGTACTTGCAATGGCCATTTTAGTGGCATGTCTATCGTAAAGTGCATCCTCTGAATGAGCTATTATTGGCCTACCATGTAGTGGGATTGTTGTGCTTATATCAAAATGTGTATCAAGTATCAAAATCTGTTAGAATATATTTTATTTTAGCTGTTATTTCATTATTTTGAGGTATTATTGTTAAGTCGTTCGACTTAACTTAGCATAGTTTTATTTTGGGCTCTAATAGGTTTCTTAGAGCCTATTTGTATGGGCTATTCTAAGCAGAGATTTGTACTATTTATGCTTCATTTGATTAATAGAAATTTGTTCATTTATCAAATAGTGGTATCAGAATGGGTACGCTTTGAGGTGATTAGTCGAGTCAGCTATAAACATCTTTATGGATAGCCAGATCTATGTCTTGGATTGGATTGAATACCATGGAAAAGGATATGACCTTCTGATCTAGTTATAGACATGAGGACATGTCTCCCATGGTGGACATATAATCTCGGTGCACAGACTGAGAAATAGGACTTTGATCTATTCAACTCTCTACAATCTAAGACATGGTGGCTCTACAATTCAACCCTGATGTAGTGGATCGACCTGAGTGCATCTAAACACTACTGACCACTCAGAATACTACCTAGACCATTGATTGGACTAGATTGAAGCGACACATGGGACGACACCTACATATTTCCTACATAGGACCCTAGGAGGATGTCAAAAATGTGGCTCCCACATGGAGGGTGGAATCAGATGCACAAAAGATATCCAAAAATTGTTTACACCAACACATGGTGTGATATGAAAATATAGAGGTAATTGCATGTTGAGAGGTTGGGTATAGTATACCTAAGGGTAGATATTTTATTAAGTAGTCGTTCTTTCGTTTAAATCACTTAATACATCCTAGAATACTGCATGTTGGATATTGTGTTATGGTGTTAAAACTTCATTGAGAAGACTGCATTAAGCGGGTGTGAAAATACATCTGATATTTTTCTTGGCTATTCGTAATGATGAAGAGATATGAATCGAGTTCACATTGTAGTTTCAGACATCATCTAGAGATTACAAAAGTGTAGGGGATATTCGATCAACAGAAGATAAGATCCAAACATGACTCACGCTATCGATGAATTTATGGGAAAAGACAGAGATATGCAATACAGAAGAACCAATCTGTATCATTTGTATCATCAGGTAATTGTAGAGATCTTCTATGCCAAACTTGTATTTTACAGATTTCAACACCCAAGGAATCTGAGTCACACTGAAGAGAACAGTGATAATTGTGAACGACATGGTTTAGACATTGCTAAGGCATACCACATTTGGTAACTATGCAAAGATAATCTACATATATAAATACGTGAAGGTCCATCGATAACTTAGTCAGAGAGGATGCCAGCTGGCGTGCCACCTCCTCCCGTAGCCTCGAGAGTGAATAAGAAGGGGGAACCATCCCCTTCAATTTCATCGAGCTTGATAGCTCGTGTGGTTGGGATCTGAGTGCTAAGGGGCTGCTGACCGATAGGTCTGAGGATCAAATCTCACCAAAGAAGCTTCAAAGTTATATATTTTTTATTATTTGTTTAAAATTTGAATTTTTAATGTTTACAAAATTTTTTAGTTAAATATTTTTTTGTTCTTAATTATTTTTTTTAAGAAAATTTAATTAAATGAAGTTTTGTTTCATTGGATATTCTTTTTCCCTTTCAAACTTAAATTTAAAAGTACCTTCTATTTGAAGCATACAACAATTTCATTCGAGTACATTTTGCAACACCAAGGGGGGGCATTTTTTTAATGTCATTCTATTGCAAAATTCTCAAATAATGATGCAAAAGGGGGGAATAGAGAGTGAAAATTATTTAAAAAAAAAGCAATTTGGTATTGTAATTAGGTGCATTTTCGATGGAAACCGACACCTAAAATTTTCAATTTTTTGTGGGCACTTTCTATTGATAATTGTATTTACATTTCATTTGCACTACATCATTAAGTATAAAATCAAGCACAATTAAGTACCCAAAAATTGAACCCATTAGTGTAATTTATTTGCACAACAACATTCGGTATAAATGGTACCTCTGGCCCATGCTTACAGGTAAAGTTGTCGTGATGTGGACTATTGTATCTATCACCTGACATAGCTACAAAAATGATGTTTGAGATTATTTTCTATAAATCGTAGGGGAGATATAAGTTTACAATTTTGTTATTTTTTTACTCCATTCACTACCCTAATAATTATTGTTGTTAGACGTAAATCCTAACAAAGTGTCTATCCAAAGTGTTTAGGGGAAGTTAAGCCCCACACATGAGGAAGAACTTCTATGGTAGGTGTCATAAACAAAATGATTCCATTTTAGTATTGCCTATTTTCCACGTATTGTTCTGCTCTTATGTACCTATAATATCCCTCACGTATAAATACCTGGCAAGTATAAAGAAAGGGGAACCATTTGGTGATATAAGGAACCCTCATTATGGTAGCCATACTCAAATATCTGTCAGATACTCAGTTACCAAAATGTTCCAATTACGCACCATGGAAGACAAATATGAAGGCTATTCTACAAGTAGAATAATTATGGGATGTTGTTTTTGGCACAATAAAACATCCTACAATATAAGGTGCAGATCTGATTGCATATGACAAAAAATATAGTAAGGCAAAAATGCTCATATTGCTTGCTATCACAGATGATGTTCAACCTCACATAGCTGACAAAGAACATGGTAAATATGCATGGGATGCACTTAAGACCATCTATGAGGGTAAGAATGATTCCACCATTCTCAACCTTCAATCTCAACTTCATAGTTTGAGTATGAGGTATGGAGAGATAGTTGAACTATTTCTATGTAGAGTGGCTAAGTTGAAGTTAAGATTGAATTCTACAAAAGAAAATGTAGAAGATAAGCTCCTCACTTTAGTGATTTTAAGAGCTTTACCTAATTCATACAAAATTTTGATAACTTCCCTTAAAGTATCACAAATACAAGTTACGTTTGTGGAGTTGGTCAATCTGCTCCAAACTGAGGAGGCTATCTAACTTCAAAAAGATGAAACTTCTAATACAACCCTCTATTCAAACAAGAAGGGTTCTAAGAATAAAGGTAATTTTTAGAAGGGAGGATCTTCTTCCAAGGATTCCAAGGGAAAACAACCTCAACAACAGAAGATATATTGTAAAATTTATGATAAGGATACCCATGAGACAAATTGGTGTTGGTACAAGAACAAACAACCTAAGAACAAGGGTAATAACAAACCATAGAACAAAAACAAGAAACCCAAGGTGAATGTTGTTGAAGAATTAGACTCAAATTATGAATAGATACACAAGGTGCTCATGACTAACACATCCTCCAAGCAGAAGGATCTTGTGTGGTATGTTGATTCTGGCACCGGTAAACACATGAATAGTGACAAGTCATGGTTTGAGATATTTGAAGCCAAGGAAGGCAAACTAGTAACTATTTCTAATGATAAGACCTACCAGGTTTAGGGTGAGGGTACAATTTCAATCACCCTTCTAGATGGAAAATGTTAGATTGATAGATTCCTTTATGTTCTAGGATTAGCAAATAATTTGTTGTCAGTTCCTCAAATCCTGCATAAGGATATGATTATTGAATTTTGTGTTGAGGATGGAAAGAAGTATTGCTTTATCACAAATAGGGGTAAACACATCACAACAACTTCATACAAGCATGACTTGTTTGCATTAGATGCTATCTACACCCCTCATGTTTCCATGGTAGTATCTACAAAGGAGGCTGCTTCACTTTGGTACAAGAGATACTGACATCTAATTTTTGGATATTTACTTGAGATAAGTAAATATAAGATGGTAAAGGGTCTTCCCTCCCTTTCCTCTACATTGCCAGTGTGCTCTGATTGCTTAGCAGGGAAGCAACATAGAGTACCATTTGAAAAAAGCTCTTCATGAGCAAATAAACCTTTAGAGTTATTTCACACCGATCTATGCGGTTCTATGTCGAAAAACTATGGGGAAAAGAGGTACTTTCAGTTGTTTGTAGATGACTACTCATGGAAGATATGGGTTTTATTTCTTCATCTAAAATCAACAGCTTTCATTTACTTCCAACAATTCAAGAAATCTCTTCAGGAGTCAGGGACTTCTATAAAGACCCTCTACTCAGATTGAGGGGGAGTTCACCTCTAAAGGATTTTCCTCATATTTGACTATACATGGGATCAAGAGAAAACTCACTACTGTCTATACTCCACAATAAAAATGGAGTTGCTAAACAGAGGAAGCACTCCATCATGGAAATGGTTTACTGTATGATTATTTTATCGACACAAATTTTTCATGCCCTTACCTTCAGGCTAAAGGATCCATGCCCGGAAGAGGGATGCGAGAAGGATGGAACAATACCTCAAACTGAGAGGCCCTTTGAAGGTCACGTCTTTTGGGGGAGGGGTATAAGGGTGAATTTTTGACGGATGGTGGATTCACCAGGAAAATTTGAGTGGTAGTTTCCACGTCTAGGTTGAGAATGGTTTTTATGTGTTCATTGTATACTCTATCATTCATAATCCTAGGTTGGCCATAATGAATCTAAGCTATTCTATATGAAAATGCTGATTTATATGAATACAGAAAGCATGAATGATTCCTAGATACAATGAATATGCTAAATGAGAAAGAATGTACCTAATTTCGGATGTCTGATGAATATTTTGAAGCTTGTAGGAGTCCAGATCATCTTGAATATGATAGGATCATCTGGAATTGTATAGAATCGTATGAGATAACAGGAAATCATCTGAGATTAGACAAGATCATCGTCTATCTTATGAATTTGTCAGAAAAATTTGTCAGAAACCTGCAATCATAGAAACATACACCAAAAACCAAAAATGCTACTACGAGAATAATGCAAAATGATAGAAATGATAGTATAAATGCCTAACTGATAAATATAGATAGTAGATTAAAGGAAATGCATTGTTTTAATAACTTATTTTAACTTTATCATGCATTTATGTTAAAATGAGGTGAACTCCAGGATGTAGAATGAAAATAATCAAGCTAATGCATAATAAAAATAAGGAAGAAAGATGAGAAATGCAAACTCAGGGCTTTGATTGTCCCCAATCTGAACTGCAGTCGAGATCACCTCCAATTGTATGAGATCATCGCTGATCTACGATAGGATCATCCGAAATCATCTGGAATCGCCTGTGACGATCCGAGCTTCCTCCAGTTGAAGCACAGTGAAAACCTGCAATGAAAAATTAGAGCTACGAGTGCAAAGCTTACATGGTAGGGAAAATCAACCAGGGAAAGAGTTAGGAGGAGAGCCAGGTAGGGGATCCAGGGAGTCAGGGGGATAAACTAAGAAAATCCCAGTTTATATAGGATTAGGGGGAGGTTAGTTGGTTTGGGATCATCCCAATCTAGGAGATCTCCAACGGAGGAATCTCCAACTGCGTAGACATGCTTTTTCCCAAGTTGCAGAGGCTGTTGAAACAAAAGCTAATTATGAAAATTTGGTTTTGGGATGAAATCCTCTAGACGTTCTGTTCCAGACAAATTCATCCGATCTAGGACGATTTTGTCTAATCGACGATGATATCATCCAATGGTCAAAACAAATCCTAAAAATGGCATGAAAAATGAGGGGAGTGGTTAATGGGCGGTTTTGGGGTTAAAATTCAAATTTTTATCTTTTACTAAGGGTTTAACTGCACCAATTTTAGGGTGCTACACTTATATGAGTCCATCTAGAGCAACAGTTTTGGGTAGAAGCTATCACAATAATAATGTACCTGATGAATAAGGCACCCACAAAGGCCCTAAAGAATATAACTCCACAAGAAGCATGGAGTGGTCGAAAACCCTTCATTTCTCATCTACGCATTTTTGGATGTAAGGATTTTATGCACATACCAAAAGTAAAGAGGAAGAAATTAGATGAGAAGACCTTACAATGTGTTCTTCTTGGTTATGATGAACATTATAAAGGATATTAGTTGCTATATCCTTTCACCAAGAATATTCATGTTAGTAGAGATATGGTATTTGATGAAGCTTTTACATCACATAACACATCCAATTTATACGTTGATTTTGAGGAGTCTAAGGTTGAGAAGTCTCCTTATTATTAACCATAGAAAAATATTCCTAAGTGGTATACAAGTACTATTCAAGACTCAAAGATATCCACACCACCAGATATGAATTTGAATAGACCTCGTACTTGTAGTATGGCTCAACAAGAGAGAGCAGAAGTAGAGACTACTGAGGTTGATGATCTTTGTCAATCCTTTGAGGAGCTTTCTGTAGATCCAACAAGAGAAATAGAATATATGGATGTGGATTATGATAGGGTGTTTATGTCTTCACTGGATGAGCATGAATCCACTACATTATAAGATTCTCTTAGTGATACACAATGGAAGGTTGCTATGGATGCAGAGTACATGTCTCTGAAGAATAATCAGACTTGGAAGCTTATTGATCCATCGCATGGAAAGAAGCACATTGGCTGCAAATGGGTGTACAAAGTGAAGTAAAAGGTAGATGGAAAAATTGATAAGCATAATGTCCATCTTGTTGCAAAGGGCTATACACAAAAATAAGGCATCGACTATGAGGAAACTTTTACACCTATTTCTTCGATGACTACCATTCAAGTTCTTTGTGCTATAGCAACACATTTTGGGTGGAAAGTACATCAAATGGATATCAAGAGTGCATTATTGAATGGTGATATCAAAGAGGAGGTATATATGTCACAACCAAAAGGATTTAAAGTGGAAGACCAAGAGCAAAAAGTTTGCAAATTGGTCAAGTCCTTGTATGGTTTGAAATAAGCTCCACGATCTTGGTACATTAAGATGGATGATCACCTATTGCAACATGGATTTAAGAGAAGTCCTTCAGATGCAAATATCTATTTCAAGAAATAAGTTTTTAAAATAGTGCTACTTGTACTCTATGTGGATGATTTGATTATCACAGGCAGCTCAAAAAAATTGATAACTACCATCAAACGTGACTTGTGTAAATATTTTGAGATGACATATCTCGGACTTCTCCACTATTATCTTGGCTTGGAAGTGAACCAGAAGAAGCATCACATCAAGGTGTCACAAAAAATGTATGCCAATATATTGTTAGAAAAGTATCACATGACTTATTGTAAGACAATGGTAACTCCGATAGAATAAGGGCTTTAGTTATCATGGTATGATGATTCACCTCAGTTAGATAGTACTCTCTATCACCAACTGATCGAGAGTCTCATATATCTGACAAACACTAGGTCAGATATCATATTTACTATAAATTATATTTGAAGGTTCATGTAGGAGCCTAAGGTCACTCATTGGAAAGTAGAAAAACATGTTATTCACTATGTCCATGGTACTATTGAGTATGGCCTAGAGTACAAGAAGAATGATCAATTCTTCTTGCAAGGATACATAGACTCAGAATATGCCAATTCATTTTATGATCAAAAATCAACTTTAGGATATATTTTTCATCTTGGATCTGGTCCTGTCTCTTGGCACAACAAGAAGCAACAGGTGGTTGCTATTTCATCTACAGAGTTAGAGTATCACACCACACATGAAGCAGTGTGTGAGGTGATATGGTTGCATCACATATTGACTAGTATGAGTCTTTCATAAAAATATCCAATTCACTTATTTTATGATAACCTAGGTGTTTTGAAGCTCGTTAAGAATCCAATGTTTCATGAACACACCAAACACATTGACACTCAATATCACTTCATTTGAGACGAAGTTCCAAGGCACCATATTAAGCTTTAGTACATTCCTACCAATGAAAAAGTTGTGGAAATATTCACTAAGGCACTTGCATGTGTCAAATTTGAGTTGTTTCACAATTTCCTTTGTATTTCAAGATAATGCAATAAAGAGGGGATGTTAGGATATATTTTATTTTAGCTATTATTTCATTATTTTGAGGCATTATTGTTAAGTCGTTCGACTTAACTTAGCATAGTTTTATTTTGGTCTCTAATAGGTTTCTTAGATCCTATTTGTACGAGCTATTATAAGCATAACTTTGTACTATTTATGCTTCATTTGATTAATGGAAATTTCCCAAATAAACATCATGCTAATCTATCTCATGTGCTTTCACAAGCTTCACAACCTATTCATTCATTATGACCTTTTTCTCAATGGGGCTTTGATTTAATTGGAAAAATTTTATTCCTATGTTTGGGCCACCATACATTCATCCTCACAACCATTGAATACTTCACTAATGGGTTGAGGTTATTCCCCTTACCACTATGATTGGATCATACATCATGAAGTTCCTACTTCATAATATTATCTGTTGTTTTGGTATTCCATCTAAAATCATATTAGATAATGGGAAACCCTTTAAGAATAAGGATGTTTGATCTTTGTGTACCAAATATCATAGCCCATATAGTTTTTTGACTCATTATCCATAGAGTAATGGATAGGTTGAGGTCTCAAATAAGATAATTATCGCCACTCTTAAAAAATTATTAATGATCATCATAAGGATTGAAACCTTCAATTACCTTTGGTACTATGAGCTTATTGAACAAGCATTCAAAAACCAACTAGAGAAACCCTATTTTATTTAGTCTATGGTGCTGAGGCCATCATGCCCTTGGAACTTGAATTTATTTCATCACACATCTCGCTACAAGAACTCATCAATGATGACACTGTGTAACAAGTGTGCCTTGATCAACTCACTCTTCTTGATGAACAACGTATTAATGCTATTGAAAATATTTGTGTTTATCAAGATTGCATTAAACAAGCCTATGATACCAAAATACATCTTAGAGAATTTCAAATTGGCGATCTTGTGTTAAAGGATAACCAGTAGAATTCTAACTTACCTAGCCATTTGCATGATAAATTTTCTACAAACTAGTTAGGCCCATTCATTATCACATATAAGCTAGGACCAAGAACTTATCAGCTAGCTACACTTGAGGGTGTTGAGGAACCTAAACCCCTTAATATTCTTCACCTATGGGTATTTTATGCATGACAATAAAAATAAACAAAACAACAAAAAGAAAAACATAACAAAAGCACAAAAATATAACACATTGTTTCATTTCACCATCCACCACATTTCATTTTGCATCACCATTACATTGCATATTACCATTTATTGTACCATGCATTTGATTATCTTTGCTCCTTCTTATATCTCATGCTGTCTAGTCACATGTTTCATCATATTACATTAGATATTTTGTTTGTTGCACTTGCATTTATATTTTATTTTGTTGAACACTATGCATAGCACCATGTTTGTACAAATGTCACTTATCTCGATGTAATT
This sequence comes from Wollemia nobilis, assembly GCA_028583015.1. Lineage (NCBI taxonomy): Eukaryota > Viridiplantae > Streptophyta > Pinopsida > Araucariales > Araucariaceae > Wollemia > Wollemia nobilis. The sequence continues at coordinate 6,064,575 of JAQPPZ010016385.1, read as the reverse complement.
TATTTTACCTTGGGCATACACCCCATTATATTGTTCATTCTTATCCACATTTCCCTCCCTTGGTGTTTATTTACCTGTCTCTTACTCCCCTTAGTAGTTTTTGTAAGATATTCAAAATTGTCTTTCGATCACTTTACCATTCCCAGTATTCCTTTTAGACTTCATTGAACACCATATTGATCTCTAGCGGTAGAGTATTTATTTGGTTGTACTTTGTTTGTATCAAACTTCCAACACATTTTTAGACTCTTAATTATGATTTTGAACAAGGAAATATGACACTATAAAGTAGTTATTTCCTCTTAAGCAAATGATTTCCCTTGCTCCTCCTATCATGTGTATGGTCTAAAGGTTGAGAATTGATAAAAAGACAAGCTTCCCCTAAAAAAAAAATCCCTTGCTCATCCACAAAATGAGTAAAATTCCAAAAAGCTAAAATTCTCTTGCTCCTCCACAAAATGAAAAAATTCCAAAAAACAATAAATTCCCTTGCTCCTCCATAAAACTAGTAAATAGCAAAAAGCAAAATCCTTGAAATTCCAAAAAAAGAGCTTGAATCCTTGGAATTCTCAGTTTTGACAACCATGGGGTAATCTCCATCAGGGGTGCGCCTGACTGGTAGTGGAGAATCCTTACGTGTGGTGACATGTCTATCATATTAGAAACCTTCTTTTATACATACCAATATTAGCTTGTGATTGAGATAGCTTTTTATGGCTTGCATTTAGAGTAGTTAAATCCAATTGCATACAAAATTAGGATAATGAACTTCACTATGCACACATAGGGATATTGAGTATCTGGGTCTTCCTAGCAGATTTTTATCTTTTAGGTTCTTGAATGGTTAGTATATGACTTTTGATTGGTTGAATAGGATGTTTGAGTCTCCTGAAAGACTTGTTGTTCCCTTGTGACTTCTCGTTGCCCACCATTTACCACCTGCAACCTTATTCATTCCATATCTTTCCTTGCTTAGATTTAGTTTAAGTGTATTCCCTTGATGAAATTGTTTAAATATTGATTTGTGGCTCTTATACATTCTTTAGTTCCTACACTTAGTTTATTCTATCATCTTAGATTCATTTTTTATGTTCCATTATTCAAGAATATATTCACACTTTACATTAGTTAATTTGTTGTGTCATTAGTGCATTGCATAAAAACCTACTTCTATGCATACATAATAGCTCTATCATCTCACACCGTTCATTCATCTAACATACATGCATCATCATAATTATAAGTCTAGGTATACATATATACTCATCTATCACTACAATCATGTATCCATCATTACACACACATATGCACAATAACACCACAATAAAACACCAATAGTCATCTCATATATATATATATATATATATAACATGATATAAAAATTCTTGTAGGCTACAATATAATAGGTCCTCAAACCTCACATCCAAAATCAAAAGCTAATAGATAGGCTCCCTCCTCAGACTGATCCTACACCCCTTCTCTCCTTGTTATTCTCGACCTTGTCTCTACGAGCCTACCTCACTCTACTTGCCCCTGACATCTGGGATATCCTTATAGTACAAATTATGGAACAAGTGGTGTTATTGATGGATCTCTTGATGCCCTACTTTGTTAACTTTTCTAAGACTAAGATGCTCATGATCATTATGGTAGCACCCCACCTAGTCTATCCACCTCATCCTCTAACTACACCACATAATAATACTCTATGTGATACTGAGCATGATTTATGATTGCCCTGGTATACAATCATGTGACCTCTAACCATAACCTAGTAACCTCCTTTATATCCCATCCACCTACGGATAGCTATGCCCACTCAATTATCAAAGCTGATACATGTGTTTGTAGAGCATATTACTCTACCACAAGCATATATCTCTCCTTCTAAAGGCTCTATACCTAGGCCCATAGGGTATCCCTATCCTCCTCCTAGCCCTACCAATGCTACTTATATATCATCCAATGGCTCTACTTTATCTATTTGTTGGCCCTCAAGGATGCACACCTACTCTCTTAAAGTCATGATCTACTCTTACAAGTCCTCATTTCCATCATCACCCCCACCACTCCTTATATATGCCTCTACATCCTTTGTATCTCCCTGTGATTCATCCACATCCCTCTCCACTTGATGATGCACTCGTCATTGTAGTGGCTCCTCTGTTACATTAGCCTCATCCTCCTATCTAATTGTTATCCCTCCCTAAAATTGTCAAGCTATCCACCAAGCATTATACTCTAGTGTGGTCCCAGGATCCTTGATATATAACTTCATTAATGCCACATCTGACTCCTCACTCAATAGCTTAGGTCATGGTCATGCCAACTAGACCTCACTGCCCCTCTTCTTGTATGTAATTATAGCTCAAGAACCCCTTGTGTAACCCTAAACTATCGGGTCACTCACAAGGATTGGAAGTACTCATGCTCTATTCCATGTCATCCAACCAACCATATGCTATGACACACTCACCTTAGGTGTACAGTGTCCTTAGCCCATATCGTTCCTCTCCTCTAGGATCTCCATATAATATCCCCTAGTTGTAATATGGTCCATGAATCTATATAATGCTAGAGAATACCCTGATACGAGTGCCTCTTAACCTGCTCTCAATCATTACCCCATCATATCACATATGGGATATCTTTTAGTCCATGTCATTGTGTACCTTCTATGGTAATCCAACTGGTCTCTCCATCCAAAAATACTCCCATCCCCATATCTATAGAAGGAAGTTGCATTCCAAGCCCAATCAACCTTGCTAACATATCTCATACAACTCATTGTACATGTATGCTAAAAAAGTGGAGCCCCATACCATGATCTTGGACTCCATAAAATCCATCACCAGGTATAGTAGGTTTCATGGGAACCTCATACCTAAAGAGTATGGTAAAATAAAATGAGATATTAGTGATATCAATATTGCCTGCCTAACGCTTAGCAACCTTGTATTATAGTCGGTGTTCACCCTCACCCCATCGTTATCCATGTCATAATCAACATACCACCAATGCTCCCGGTAGACTCTCTACAAAATTACCTCTCGCTCATCATTCATCACGATCACAATCCACTCCACCTTTATTAGAACTTGTAGAATCTAATACACATCCTCTAAAATGATGGTAATCTCTTCGACCAACTTATCAAACATGTTAGTCTAACTATACCATCTATCAATCAAGGCTATCAAGTAGACCTGATCTACGTGAATTAAATCCAATCAAGCCATGTGCTGTAATCCGATGTTAGGTACCCAAGATAGATACTTAAAAATTTATTATTGTATTGTTAGGTACCCAAGATAGGTACATAATAATATTATTATTATATTGTATAATGGTATGAACTATAATTAATTATTGAGTAAGGAAGACCACATGTTAAATTAGAAATAGGTATGTCATAGAATCATATATGTAACCGTTGGGGAATATTGTCATATGTAACTGTAAGGAATATTATCATATCATTATGCACTTTGTAACTCATGGAAGGTGAACCACCACATGGGTGATCTTGTATCTCATGGAAGGTAAACCACCACTCTTGTATAAAGAGAGATGTACCCTCATTGTAGAAGGTATCTATGATGTATTCTTGGATAAGTCTTGGCTTGTGGAGCTAGAAATCTTATGGAGTGGCTTCCTTCCAAAATGAGCATTGTATGGTGTTGCCCTACCTCAAGGGTATAATCAATCTCTATTTTATTGAGCAATTTATTGTGCAATTAATTTATTTATGGATGCATGTTGAATATTTATGCAAATTTTTGAATGATTTATGGAATGAGAAGAGAGGTTCATAAAAGTTGGTATCAGAGCAACAATTTTGGCAAAGTGGGTTAGTTTTTGCAAAGCTATGGCACATTTTTTCAAAAAAACATCACTTTTTGCAGACCATATTTTTTATTGTAGTAGTCATTTTCAGAAGGTGTTTATACCATTGTATATATATATTTGAGTACTATAAAAATAATAACTCATTTATTAAATTATGATTAGTATCGAGAAAGTTATGGCTAATTTAAGTTGGGTTATTTGTGTTGTTTTTTTGCCACGTGAATTTTTTTCAAAATAAAAAATTCGTATTACATTTTTTATCAGCCATTTTTAGAATATTTTTATACAAAAATGTAGATTATTTTGAGTACTATAAAAACAACTGCTCACTTGTGAAATTATGATACATATTGAAAGATTTACAACTGTTTGAAGTTGGGTTGTTGAGGCTATTTTTGGGCTGCGTATTTTTTTCAAAAAGAAAAATTCATATTAAATTTTTTATCAGCCATTTTCAGAATATTTTTGCACTAGAATATATATTATTTTGAGTACTATAAAAATGACTACTCACTTGTGAAATTATGATATATATTGAGAGTTATTGTTGTTTGAAGTTGGGTTGTTGATATTGTTTTTTGGTTGCACAAAATTTTTTCAAAGAGAAAAAGATTGTATTAATTTTTTTAGCAGTCATTTTTAGAATTTGTTTACACTGGCATACAATTTATTTTGAGTACTACAAAAATGATTATTCATTTGTTAATTTTTTATAAGTATTGAGGTAATTCCACTTATTGCAAGTTGGGCTTTTGGTGTTGTTTTTGGGTTGCATGGAAAAGGAAAAAATTAATATCTCTCAATACGAGTATGCAAATCAGTTACCGTTTGTTTTGTTTTGAGGAAAATATGCATATTTAATTGTTTGAATAAATAAATAAATGAGATCTCAAAATTTTATTTTTTGAGAAATTTCAATTATTTCAAGCCCTAACTACTTAAAAAAAAATCTAGTTGCCAAAATTTTATGGTAAATATGATACTGATGCTAAGGAATGTTGGGAAAATATTAAGTCTTTATATTCTTCTGAATCTTTTTTACGATTTCAAATTTGCATTTCCTTGCAAGGGGAAGCTTCATATTGGTATTCCAACTTTGCTAATTCTTGTGATTTTCTACACGAGAAGAATTTGAAGTTGTATTTTTAAGAAAATAGGGATTAAAAGAAAAGGATAATAATATGCAGGCTAAATAAACTACACCTTGTGTATCAAGTCTAAACAAGGATGAAAAAACTTTGTTTGAATGTAAAAATTCTATATTGCAAGTTCATGGTTACATTAAAAAAATATATATTGTTTCCATTAACCCTAGCAAAAAATATAATTTTATCTATATGTGTTTGACTAAGAGGTTGCAAGTTCAAGAAAATAAAATCAAAGGCATACAAATTGAAGGTAAACATGTTCAAATTTTTGAAAATTTAAATTTCACCATGGATAAATATGTTTTTCATTCTATTAAGATGAATGATGTAGATATTGTTCTTGGTTATCCTTGATTGTATTCTTTGGGTACTATTAAAATTAATGTAAAAAAGCAATTCATGAAGTTATGGTACAAGAAGAAGAAGATAACATTACAAGATATTTCTCAGTGTAAGGACAAACAGGTAGCTATTGCAAGGGAACACAATGAAGAGCAAACAAAAGAACCTAAAATAGAATCTTAGGAGGAGGCAATAGTAGAAATCAATGAAGCAAAAGTAAGGGAAGAATCAATGAAAGAGAAAAATAGTTTGAACATCAAGCTAAGGTTGGAGTATATCACCATCCACACCACCATGAGAGGCAACAATCATGGAGACAGGGCTTGAGGTAGCATAAGAACAATGAGGGACATACAAGGAACCAAAGGAGCCAAAACTTTGGATATGCTACAAGTCATAAATACAAATAGGTATGGATGAAAAAGATAAAATTTATGCTTTCAACACATGGCATTGGCATCAATGAAGACCACCACCAGTCATTGTTCCATTAGGATGGATGGATGATCGATATTGGTACTGGTATTCAACATGGCTTAGAAGATCATATTAATTAGCCTCTTCTAATGTTTTGAGGATGAAGTATTTTGTAAGGGAGATGGAATGTTAGGTACCCAAGATAGGTACTTAATAATTTATTATTTATTATGTAATGGTATGAGACATAAATTAATTATTGAGTAAGGAAGACCACATGTCAAATTAGAAATAGGTATGTCATAAAATCATATATGTAACCATTGGATAATATTGTTATATGTGTTGGAAATTTTGAGTCCTCTAATTCAAAGTTGTCATTGATATCACCTGCTAGAGTTATCACTCATATCAAGGAATTCGGCAAGAAATAAAGTTGTAAAAGGTTGTCACTATCATCCAGGAAAAAGCTTCAACAATGCAAAAGTTAAAGGTAAAAAGGCTCCATAATATTTTAATATTATTGGGAGCACATGTTAAGTGATTGGTTCATAAAAACCCAAGAAGGCTTATTGCAAAGGTTAAAAATGAGGTCCAATATTTATTTTATAAATTATTTAAACTCACAAGGAATTTAAATTTTATAAATACATATTCGTTACAAGGTTGTACAATAAGACAAGACTCCAAGGTTTAATTAAGTTAAAGCCTAAGGTTGGTTGGATTTAATTTATAATATTTAAATTTAATTTTAATTAAATTTAAATACCTTATAACCTAATCAACCAAGTCGACGTCGAATTAAATCGATGCACCGATGTGATTGCATGGAAGACAAAGGGAACTATATATAATGCCTAAAAGACATTGATTAATTCATCCTTGCTCGAAATAAGAAAAGGTATATGAATTGGTGGTTGAGCTCGTGAGAAACAACGAAAATATTTGAAGGACGACGATCAAAATAAAGGAAAGCACATTGAAATCCTCAAGCCAGTTGGGAAGCATGGCATAGTGGCAAGGAGAAATTGGTTAAGTTTTTATGGTAATGTTGAGCTACGTTCGAATATTGGCAATACACAATTTGGTTGGTGTTGGGAACACCAAAGAACTATGCATGTTTTTGTTTTCACCGACAACATAAGGAACTTAGATCATGTGGTGCTCTCAATGCTCCAAGCGAGTTCTTAGCTTGCATGGAAATAGAGCCACGACTAAGGTGCATGTCATGGGAAAAGTTAGGGGTTCAAATCCCCTCCAAGGCAGAGGTAATATTTTTGTTGAGCATTTAATAATATTGCCTATGTTGATGATTAATTACTTTTAGAAAAGTGGGAGTTAAAAGGTTTTTATTATTTGGAAAATTGCTAGCTGAGAATTATTGATTGGAAATAAAGTTAGGAGGCATAAGGAGTTTAGGTATTGTTTTAATTAAAGTCTTAAATAATAAATTTTGGATATTTGAGAAGTAAGACTTTAATAGAGTTAATTTTATTGTGAAAGAGATATTTGCCAAGGAGATTATTTTTGAAAGATATTGAGCATTGTTTTATAGATGGAGTGATAAGGTGTATTTTGGTTGATATTATTTTTGTGTTGTGATTTATTGAGAAAATAAATATCCTCTAACCCTTATTAAGTTTGTCAAAGAAGTAATTGTGAGTGTGGCAGATTTACAAAGACAATTACTCTTCAAGAAAAGGTATGGGTAAAATTCTTCTTTGTTGAGTAAGGTGATTAGCTTGATTGAAAATTAAGTTTGGAGTGAAAAGGAAATGATTAGGGTTTCCTTTTTGAAAGTGCTTGGTTTAATGCTTCGATATTTTTTGATTTGAGAGTTGTGATCAAAACCTTATTTTATAAGCATTGTTGTTGAAACCATTGGTTGCATGAAAAACCTGAGTTAGAGTTTGAGAAAAATATGAGTATCATTGTTAGATGAAGAATGTTTTATTAGCATTGTTGTTGAAGCTAATTGGTTATGCAAATAACTTGAACTTGAGTTTGAAAAGAACATGAGTATCATTGTTATGTGAGATTTGTTGTTGAGCATTGTTGGAAATATTTTGAGCTGGTTGATATATACTTGGACTAGGGTTTGTGAGAAAGGGTTGTTACTTGAAGTGATTGGTTGAGTAGAGTTGATTGAGCCTAGTCAAGTGAATGTGTGAAGTGGTTGTTCAATTTCCATAAAACAAACTATTCTATATTCTGATTTGAGTTGAGATTGAGCTTTGAGAATAGAACATATTGAGTCTCTAACAATTCTCTTTATGCTTATATGAGATTGATTTGAGTTGAGATTGAGTTTTGAGTATAGAACATATCGAGTCTCTAACAATTCTCTTTATGCTTCTATGATATTGAATTGAGAAAGTGATTGAGCATTGAGTATAGAACATATCGAGTCTCTAACAATTATCTTTATGATTCTATGAGATTGAACAAGTTCTGTGTGGACTTGTTAAGATGATTTGAGGTAAGTCTTTGAGAAGACTTCTGGACTGGTTTTGTGTGAGATTTTATGGAATATTGCAATGCAAATTTGAGTAATGCCTAGAGAGGAATTATTGAGCATATTTGGATAATTTCTATGTGAGCTTGTTGAGTATATTTGGACAAGTTCTATGTGAGCTTGTTGAGCATATTTGGACAAGTTCTGAGTGAGCTTGTTGAGAATATTTGGATAAGTTTTATGTGAGCTTGTTTAGTAGATTTGGACAGGTTCTGTATGGACCTGTTGAGCAGATTTGAGTAGGTTTTGAGTGGACCTGTTGAGAAGATTTGAATAGGTTCTGAGTGGAGCTGTTGAGCAGATTTGAGAAGGTTCTAAGTGGATCTGTTGAGCAAGTTTGAGCAGGTTTTGAGTGGACCTGTTTAGAATATTTGAGCAGGTTTTGAGTGGACTTGTTGAGCAGATTTGAGAAGGTTCTGATTGAATATATTGAGCAGAGATTTGGAGGTGACATAGCAGAGAGGGCTGAGTCTCTAGTGGATAGAGATCCATCAGCCAGGACATTTAGCACATGTCTTCTTAGTGAGGACAAAAGTCTTCAAGTGGAGAGAGATCCACAGTCAGTGCAGTGGAGGCAGTGTCTTCTAGAGGATCACCAGCCATAGCAGAGGATAAGGAGTTATCCTATGGATAGAGATCCACAAACCAAATTTAGGGGATCATCATCTCATTTGTACAGAGGTCCATAAACATTGTAATTGGGAAGGATTCCCAAAATATTATTTGAGAAATATTTAGAAGAAATATTTTCTCTGTGGAGGTAGCCCACATTAGGTGAACCATGTTAAATCTGTGTCTTTATTGTGTATGGTATTTTGTACATTACTTTGATTAATTCTATTGATACTGCTATCTATACACTGCATAATATTTATTTGAAAGGAAAAGTAAAAAGTGGTCTTATATTGTTCACCCCTCCTCTCAGTATAAGCTCGTGTTATTCAATATGCAACTACAAGGAATATTGTCATATCATTATGCATTTTGTAAGTCATGGAAGTTGAACCACCACATGGGTGATCTTATAACTCATGGAAGGTGAACTGTCACACTCTTGTATAAAGAGAGATGTACCCCAATTGTAAAAATTATCTATGATGTATTCTTGGATAAGTCTTGGCTTGTGGAGCTAGAGATATTATGGAGTGACTTTATTCAAAAAAGGAGCATTGTATGGTGTTTTCCTACCTCAAGGGTATAATCAATCTCTATTTTACTAAGCAATTTATTATGCAATTAATTTATTTGTAGATGCATATTGAATATTTATGCAAATTATTGAATGATTTATGGAATGAGAAGAGAGGTTAACAACATCCGATGGCCCCTAGCCACTCCCAATTGACCTATAATAATGTGTCATGAACTTCCTTGAACATTTGGGTAAATAAATATCAAGCACTAACAAGCTGTCACCACAAACTTTTCATTCAGTTCAAAAAATAAAATTAAATAAAAGCAACATATATTTAGGAATCGTATCGAGTTGAGATGATTTTAAAATTTATATTTTTCTCACCACAAAACATTTCATTCTAGCCATTCTACCTTTGTCAAGAGCTTTGTCATTCTCATCATTTTAACTCTCCTCCATTGAATCATCACTTGAGGGGGTAGACATACCTACAAATTTTCATCTCAAATCAAGTCAATACTCAAACACTCAATATTGGAAATTACATTCATCTAAGAATCATTACCAAAGACTATCATACACCCTTCTTGTTGGGGCAAAAGCAAAATTTTTAATCAAATAAATACTTGGTATACCTAAAGCATAAATATTGTAGACTAATAACATCTACCTAAGGCTAACAGGTTTACCAAAATAAAATCAAGTCCATTAATTTATCGAAAGTAATGATTTGATGATGTGCATATTTTCCATGATTGGGGTATCCCATGTTGAATTTTATTTTAGACCATCTTACACCACTCCCCTTCAAGATCATTTCCATCAATCAACATTATTCATCATCAATTCAACCATTTTAGATCATTTATTTTTGCTCTGCATTGTGCTTACGCATAAAGTGTTCCAAAAAGGGGTATCTATAGATACCTAAAATACGTTATCTCGAGGAGACTCCCAAAAAGCCTCCTTCAAAAAAACATAATCTATTTTATCAACCTCAAGGCTAAACCCATTTATTTCTCTAATAACAAGCAATATTTTACAAAAAAATTCACTTTGGCACAACCGTCTCAACCTGAGATGGTCATGCATTTTCCACCGTCTTGACCCAATATGGTCCCACACATACAAAAAATAATAATAATAATAAAAATCGAAGGTAGGTAAAATGCCTATTGGTGGCTGTGCATAGGCCAAAAACTCCATGCCCTCCTTTGTACTGGTCGTCAATCACTTGCTAGTAGTAATCACTTGTAGTCACCTGTTAACATAAAATTAAGCTTCCCCTAATTACCTCCTTTTCCTCACCTTCCTCTTGCCAAGAAACTTATAAATTGGCATCCCCCTCCTTTGCAAGAAATAAGAGAACAAAGAAATTTTATGCCATGAAGTGCTACCAAGAATCCGCTAGACCCTCTTGCTATGAACAAAATGTTATCGAATTATCGCCAAGGATTCAAAATCACACCCATTTATCTCACTTAAATTCCCCTTACAGTATCACTAGTCTTTGATGTCTATTTTGTCACCCTTCTACGCACAACCTGTCATCAAAAACCTCCATGCTTCAACCCAAATTCTACTTAGACCTAATCACGCTCAAGCATAGACCTATAATAGTGATTATCTCATCCTGAGATGGTCCATAAACTAAAATCATCTCGACCAGCCAGGTGATAAGTTTTTGTTTGTATTTTAGCTTAGATTTGTTAATTTTTTATTCATACTTTAGTTTAGATATTTGATATTCAATGCATTTAGTTATTTTCTATATTGTTTCACATTTCTAGATCAGATACAGATCCAACATTGGTGTACCTTGCATATGCTACTAATTCACTATTGTTCCCTTAGTGTGCAAGTGATAGGAATTGAGAATAGTAAAATATTCTAGATCTAATCCGACATGATGATCGTAAGAAAACCTGATCCCCAAATGATCTGTTGGTACAAAAAGATCTAGATTGCACCAAGAGACACTCTTTCTTAAGAAAAGGGGAATCACACCCCTTTCTTACCTTTGTATCACTTTGTAAAATCCTCTCAAGAGGATTCTCTTGTAACCCAAAGTTGTATTAAAATATTCATATATAAAATCCATTTTTATAGCTTTAGCATTTTATTCATTGTATGGTTAAAATTTCTATCCTTCAGATCTTTATCTCTTTGTTTATCCAATGGCTATAGTGGATCTTCCTTGCCTATTTAAGCAAGGCTTCACCATTGTATTCACAATCAATTTTAACATATGATATGATATTGCAGTATTTGTGTTAGCTTCCATTATCTTGTTTTTGTTTTTTAGTCTCTCTATTTTAGTTAATGTGGTGTTGCTTCAACCCCTTGATCCTATTGGAAAATATGGCTATTACATCATTTGGTTATTTCCTAATGTACCCTCATGGGTGCATATTTAGTTTAGGATTATATTAGGAGTTATTGCTTTATTAGTGTAATAGAATAAATGCACAAGTGTTAGAATGTGCAATGATGTAAATGTGCATGTAGTCCACATGTACATGAGTCTTAGGGTTGAGTGAGAGGCAAGTAACCTATATTTCTATATAAAGGCCTCATTGTGAGTGATTGTGAGAGAGTTAAAGTAGTGCAAAGGTGTGAGTAGTAGTAGGCACAATGTAGCTCCATTTTGCTATCATGGAGGAGTTGCAAACTCCATGAGAGGAGCATTGTAATTTTTGTGAGCTTTCTATATGAGCATTTCTAGAGCATTGTATCAAGTCTTCTATCATATTTTCATGCATGGTTTTTTGCTATTATCATAGTTGTATCATTGCATGTTTATTTCTATACTTGTGAATGCATTTTCTTTATGTTTAAGGCTCCAAAAGCTAACAGTGGTATCAGAGCCATGGTGGATCAAAGGAAAGCCACAAGTACTATTGTTGAGTATTTGCAAACTAGATCAGCCATAGTGCGCCGTTGCATGCAAATACCATCACAATAGATTTTTTGATAGAAGTAGCTCTAGGTAGAAGAATAGAAAATAGAGAAAGCCACATGATAGATTTAGCTAGAGTTTTTCCACAAGAGTTGTAATGCTTGTGAAGACTAGAACTCAACATTGTTCCACTAGATTGGCAATCCAACTAGTGAAGTTTATTTCTCATAGAGTCATAGAAATTTTTATTATCTCTAATATTTTATTGCAAGAGAGAAAATAAGTTTTTAGGAGAACCATTTGGTTACTATCATCTAAGTTTTTCTTGTTGCAGAAAATTAACTCTCAAAAGGTGGGAAGCTTCCTACAATAGATAGAGAAGAACTTCATCTTCATTGCCTGAAAGTCAAAGTTACTTTCCTCATGCAGGGATTGATTCTTTGTTGCAGAAAAATGAGGATTGAAAATTTGGAGGCCTAAGGAGAAAGGTCCCATTGAAATATTTGCAGATTGAAGACTCCTAGTTGATATATCGAGGAGAGATTTAGTGGCCAAGGAAGCCACATTGAAGATTATAAATCTAGGAAGGAGGTCCTAGAAAGAAGACCCCATTGAAGATCAAAGAGACTCAAGGAGAAGAGTCCTAGCAAAATATTGGAGATTGGTGATCTCCATTGAAGACTGAAAACTTTTGATTGAAGAAGAGGTCCATTGAAGGCCCTATTGAAGAAGAGATCCATTGAAGACTCTATTGAAGAAGAGGTCCATTGAAGGCCCTATTGAAGAAGATATTTCAATAGTAGCAGATTTAGGAGATCCTAGAAGAAGATCTCATTTCCATAGTTGAATATTGAAGAGGCCAAGGAAGGTCTCATTGAAGATTTAGAAGCTACAATATTGAGAACCTTGGAGAGGTCTCAAGAAGAAGGCTTGGTGAGCCTCATTGAAGGAGTTCATAGAAGGACTCATTGAAGAAATTACTACCAAATAAGAATCTAAGGAATTGGGACAATCATCGCCATCCGATGACAAGCCCAAAGGAGAAAGTTTGGTAAGAAGATTATCAAATCAAAAAGGTAGTATTGAATAGATCTCAAGATTGATAGATTTTTTGAGGAGGAGATCTACTTTGAAGTCAAAATTTGGCAAGTGAAAAGAGATAGAAGAACCACCAAATATGTGAGATTTGGGGGCCATCATTGAAGGAGGTTCTTGAGCAACATCTCAGCTATGATTTGGGGAGAATCCTACCAAATTTTTGGGATTCAAGGATAACATTTCAGTGATGGTATTGACTGCCTTACAATCTGGAAAAGTTTCAGATTTGAAGATAAAGAAAAGGGTAGCATATTAACAACACTCAGAGCTACAAAATATAGAGTTTATGGATAGCGAAAAAGGTAGCAAATCAAAGAAATTAAAAGCAACAGTGAAGATTGCTTAGTGCTGAAAATTTCAGAAATTATGGGCAGCATTAGTGACTACTAAAAATTAGATTCTAGAAGCACATTCTGAAGAAGTTTTGAAGCCACCAAATCAGAGTTTAGAGCAGCAAGTTGATAAGGTATTGAAGTTGCAGAAAGGTGAGCAAAGAGCTATTTTTGGACAACATAGAAGAGCTGCAAAATCATCCACAAAAGGCAACCATTGAGGTGACTTGAATCACCACTATCTCCATCATCTATGAGAGAAAAAGGTATGCAACAATAAGGTGCAAAATTTTCATGAGTTGAGCTTTCATATTTGGTTTTATATTAAGGTTTATTAAGCACCATTTTTTCAAAGGATCAAAAGTTGCATAGAATAGTTTTCATTCCAAGTCTTCAAAATAGTGCAGAAGTTATAGTTTACAAGGAGAAAACCTGCACATGAAAAAAATAGAAGTTAGGAAGACTATATTTGCATAAGAAAGAATGCAAAATATTACATTGAGTAGCTTGGGATAATAAGTTAAAGAATAGCCAAGCAAGAAAAATATTGTCAAGAGTTAAAGGTAATATTCTAGTTCAGCCAAACTAGTCATCAAAGGTAGATTTTTTAGAGCTCTTTTGTAGAAGTAAATGGCAGATTATTGTGGCAAGGAATAGCCACCAAAAAGGATAACAATACCTCCAAAATATGGAGAAGAGAAGCCAACAAATTGTAGTTAGAAAAAGAGCTTAAAAGGAAGAAGAAATTCAAAGTTTAAGTGCACATCTCCAAATGGATTTATAGGATAGTCTTGGAGAAGGTTAAAATAGTCTTAGGGAGCATACATTCGAACAACCACATCAACAGATTAAAGCCCACATTTTGAGCAAGGTAAAGGATAAATTTTCAAGCACAAGGGGGCAATCATAGTATACATTTGTGAGTCATCCAAAGGACTCCATGAGTGCAGCAAAAAGGGTAGGTTTTACAAAGGAAAAGGAAGTGTTAAGAACTCCATAAAAGGGCACTCTACAAAACCTTACAAAAAGAGCCTTCAAAAAGCAATAGAAGGTGCATTCAAGAGGTTGAAATTCTAGATTATCTAAGGTGTCAAAATACTCCCAAAGAAGTGTCATAGCCATCAAAATTGCTGCCCATATAAAGCACGAAAATAAACCTGCAAAAAGAGACAAGACAAGTGGAAAATACAAAGGTGAAGCTAAAGTCATATTGCAAATAAATTATCACCAACAAAGGAGGTACCATCATTGTTGAAGCAAGCTAAAAATAATAGGTTTTCCACATCCAAGAGCACCATTGAAGATAGCACAAACATTCTACCAAAGAGAAAATATTTACAGTAAGAAAATTCGTAGGAATAGAGCGTTGGAGAGTGCTAGAAAATTCAAAGGAAGATAGGAATCATTGGCCACGTAGAGGAGTTGTTCTAAGCACTCAAGGAGAAGAGTGCCACATTGCAAAAGGAGTTTGGAGCACCCAAAATTATAGTTTAACATATTCCAAGAAAGGATAATACAAAGGAGCACCCAACATCATAAGGTAACACTCCTCCAAGCCAAGATAAGACAAAGGAGCACCCAACATGGAAGTAGAAGGTAAGAGCATCTATAACAACCATCAACCACCAAGGAGTAAGAAGACGAGTGCCACTTGTCACAGGCATTGAAAGGAGGAGCTGAACAAATATTTTCAAAGGACAAGCACCACATGTCATAAGTGCTACAAGGAGGTGCAAGTATAAATGTTTTCAAGAAGGTGAAGAGGATAAGTGCCATTTGGCACTCCCATATCATATTGCACCAAGTAAATAAGTCTCCTATGTACGTAAACAAAGGAGGAGAGCCCAAGGTTGTATCAAAGACATTGAAGAGGTGAAAGATTGTTGTTTTAAGGATACATAGAAACCAACAAGTGATAGAAGACTACGTACCAGTAGAAGATCATTTTTAAAGAGAGAGTTCAAGCCCAAAATAGTGCACATATCAGCCAAGTTGAAGTGTGAAGAGTAGAGCACGTATCCAACCAGCATTCGATTGAAGAGAGAAAAGGAAAATAATCCTTCTACAAGGAGGAAAATGTTGACAAGCAAGGTGAAGAGAAACAAGGAAATCAACCCTTGCAAACCGCATACAAACAACTTGCAAATCAGAAGTAAGAAGGTGAGAAATATTCATCATTATATTACAAGTTTGATATCAAAGTTTATTAAATATTCTAGAGAAATTAATAGGAGCAATAAGGTGATGAAAAGATCTCTAGAATAGAATATTGATTATATAGAATACGTAGAGTAAAACTAGAAGCATTTATTTCATTTCCATTGCTTCTAAAGAATAGTTGCAAACTCTTAACATAGGGAGATATAAGGAGTAGTAAAAATTAGTTTGCAAAAATTTAATATTTCTAAAACTTCTAATTAGGGAGATATAAGGAATCCTACTTCAAATTAAATTTTTAGAAGTTTAGAACCTATCATTGCATCAAGTTGCTAGTTGGAAGATTGATTTATGAAGGACATATCCAACTAAATATTGAATTCATATTATTGAAGATTGCATTTCTAATAGATTTCTAAAGTAATTTATTGCAAGTGATAGAAGTGAATCATATTTATAGCATATCTCATTACTAGGGAGTTATAAGGAAGTCTACTACAAATAATTTATCAAAGTATTTCTAAATATAAAAAAAGCTAAAACTAAGTGAAATGTCTACCTCAAGTAATTGAAATAAACAATAACATGAACAACACTATTAGAAGGGAAAGAGTAATGTTATTAAATTTGGAATTAAGAATACTCATGAAGTATAAGGAAATCTAGATCCTGCTTCAAGATGGATCTATAATGAGGCACTAAAAGATAAGATTTCACTACTATGGAATATGATCTTCATGCTAGGCTTACCGAAGCAATTGAGAATGAAAAGCAAGATATTCAAATTCCTTTAGAATATAGAAGTATACTATACATGGCACTGCTTACATTCAAATGCTATAAGGATGAAAATGTAGAACAAAAGAGATTGATTGAACTACTTAAGCTAAAAATAGAAATGGATGAATCAACCCTCTCTAAGATATTTCAATCCTCATGCAACATTAGTACTACAAGTTCTACTAACTCAAAATATTATCTTGATGCTCTAAGTGTATGCTTAGAAGTTTCCTTTCAGGACACAGAAAAATATGACAAAGCCAAAAGCAAAAAAAAATTACTCTTGCAGGAATCAGGTGATAGTGCAACCACCTATGAAAGTTCCAAATCGAATACAGGGGAAGAAGATGAAGAGGAGGCATCAGATCAAGGAGGAATACAATGCAAGGTAAATTAAAGATAACAACAAGGAACCACATCAAGATGAAGACATGCAAAAGAGTCAAAGATCCATATTGAAGACTAATGTCTTCAAAACCAAATAATGTAATACAGGGGGTGTTGGAAAATATGGCTATTACATCATTTGGTTATTTTCTAATGTACCCTCATGGGTGCATATTTAGTTTAGGATTATATTAGGAGTTATTGCTTTATTAGTGTAATAGAATAAATGCACAAGTGTTAGAATGTGCAATGATGTAAATGTGCATGTAGTCCACATGTACATGAGTCTTAGGGTTGAGTGAGAGGCAAGTAACCTATCTTTCTATATAAAGGTCTCATTGTGAGTGATTGTGAGAGAGTCGAAGTAGTGCAAAGGTGTGAGTAGTAGTAGGCACAATGTAGCTCCATTTTGCTATCATGGAGGAGTTGCAAACTCCATGAGAGGAGCATTGTAATTTTCGTGAGCTTTCTATATGAGCATTTCTAGAGCATTGTATCAAGTCTTCTATCATATTTTCATGCATGGTTTTTTGCTATTATCATAGTTGTATCATTGCATGTTTATTTCTATACTTGTGAATGCATTTCCTTTATGTTTAAGGCTCCAAAAGCTAACAAATCCTTGTGGCTTGGTTTGATTTTTTGCATTTTTCTATCGTTCCTATATACAAGCTTTTTCTTTCAAATAGTTCACAAGATATTTAGTTTTCTGCAATATCTAAAGTTGCTTATTGCAGATCTAGTTTTTTGAGATTTGCAACCAATATTATTCACTCATAAGTTCTTTCTTAATTTCAAAATCAGATCTGCATTTAATTTACTAACAAGGTTTGAGAAAAATATATATTATTTTAAACGTATTTTACTGACAATTTTGTGTATTTGAAAATAACTTTGTAAAAGATTTGTTTTGTGAAGTTGTTACTCAATTTGTTTTTATTTTAAGATCTACAAAATTTTAGTGATTGTAAAAATAATATTTGATCATATACTCTTTGCCTAAATTATAAAGGCATTTGATTTTTGGGGGGCTCTTATTTCTGGAAGCATTGAATAAAAATATTTTGGGTGGGGTGTCTTGGTGTCGATTTGAACACCATCTTTGTGGATCTTGCATTTTATTTCTTGTGATTGAAAAATGGGTTTAGAGGATTTTGAGCCACTTAACTCACATAATTATCACATATGGAAGCCACACATGATGACACTTATTCAATCTAAAGGGTTATCAAGATTAATGCAAGAAGAGCTACCTAAAGTTACAAAAGAGTATCATAAGTTTGTTCGTGATTGCAAAATGGATGAATGTAAGGGATTAATTGGGATGCATGTGAGTGACAATTTATTGTTTCATCTTAATGATTGTGACACTCCTTTTCAAATTTAGGAGAAGCTTGAGAAGCTATTTGGGCAAGTGGACACTTTGAGAGTTTTACATCTTGATGCTAAACTTAGTGCTCTCAATCCAGATGATTTTCCATCTATGGATGATTTTCTCACTAAGTTTCAATCCTTGCTCACACTTTTAAAGGGTAGTGGAAAAACTAAAATGGATGAAGAATGTATTTTCATGATCTTGTCAAAACTTAGGGGTCCATTCCATATGTTTGCCTCCACATTTTTTGCCAATATGGATTCCATGGGTTTTGATCACAAAATGCCTACTTTTGAGAAGTTTTGTGCCAATATTTTGAGGGAAGAATCCAAAGTTCTTAACTTTGAGCATTACACCTCCTCACATAAGGCATTTGTTGCATCCTCCACTTCCACTTCCAAAGGCAAGGGAAAATCCAAGTCTAAGTCCCAACCTAATCCTTCCCCTTCTCCTTCATTTCATCAAAATCCTAAAGAGTCACATAAAAAAGAGTCATCCTCCAAAGAGTCCAATCATAAACCTAAGCAGTCCAAAAGCAAAAATAGGTCAAATGTTACTTGTTCATATTGTGGAGTCAATGGTCATTCCGATGACAAGTGTTGGAAAAAGTTACAAGACTTAGAGGAAGCCTTTAGGAATAAAAAATTATCCTTCACTCCTTCAAAATATAAGGGCAAGGCTTTGAATGCTTTTGGGAAATCATCTAAGGCTATTTTTGAGGATTGGATTTTGGATTCTGGAGCGACTCATCACATGACTTCATCCAGGGAGTCATTTGCCACCTTGTGTTCTACTTCTACATCTTGCATTGAGGTTGGAGATTCTTCTTCCATTTTAGTTAAGGGAAAAGGTGACATACAGGTTGATGGTGGATGCATTAAGAATGTTCTTTATGTTCCAAAAATTTCCACCAATTTGCTCTTCATGTACCAAATTTGTCATTTTGGGGGAGAAAAACTATGTTGTTTACACCTCAAGGAGCTAAGATTAGAGATTTGAGTGACCCATAGTCTATTGTTGCACAAGGAGTTGCTGACCATAGATCACATATTTATCACTTTGAGGGTTTTGATTCTTCACTTGGAGGTACTTGTTTGGTGGCTCATGCAAATTTAGAAAGCAATATTTGGCATGAGAGATTTGGCCATCTCAATTATAGATATTTGAAGGATTTAAGCACTCATGATATGGTCATTGGATTACCTAAGGTCTCCTATATTTATGGAGTTTGTCTAGGTTGTGTACTTGGAAAACAACATCAAGATCCTTTTCCCAAAGGTAAGTCCAAGAGAGCTTCTTCCCATATTGAGTTGGTGCATAGTGACTTGATGGTTTTTTCCACTCCTTTTTTGGGAGCTAAGTATGCACTCACCTTTATTGATGATTTCTCAAGGAGAACTTGGGTATATTTTCTCAAGTTCAAGAGTGAAATTTTTGCCACATTCAAAGTCTTTAAGGATTTTGTTGAGAATCAATATTTGAGTTGCATCAAGAAGCTTCGCATAGATAATGGGGGAGTATTTTAGCAGGGAGTTTTTAGATTTTTTGGCCCTTCATGGGATTCTACATCAACACTCTATCCCACATACACCACAACAGAATGGTGTAGCTGAGAGGAAAAATAGAACACTCAAGGAAATGGTAAATTGTATGATGCACTCACGAGATTTACCTCCCAAGTTTTGGGTTGAGGTAGTCAATTGTGTGAATTACATTCAAAATCATACACCTCATCGAGCTCTTGAGTAGATGACTCTAGAGGAGGCTTGGACAGGGACCAAGCCTGATGTTTCTCATTTTTGAGTTTTTGGGAGTCAAGCATGGGCTCATGTTCCAAAGAAGAAAAGGACAACTTTGGATAGAAAGAGCAAGCCACTCATTTTTGTTGGCTATTGTGAGGATATGAGGGCTTATAGATTACTGGATCCAGATACACATGAAGTTCTTTTTTGAACTCATGTCCAGTTTGATGAGCATTATTCTCCAACTGAGCCCACTCTTTCTACTCCTCCATCCTCATCTACTTTTCACTTTGAAGATGGTTGTTTTGATGATGATCATAGTGAGGATGAGGATATTGTTGAGATAGTTGCAGAGGTTCCTACACATGCTTCCCCCATGCCTAGATGGGCTCAAACTATAGTTGAGGAGGCAACACCTTTCATTGAAGGTCTCCCACCTTCAAGGTATACTTCTACTTTCGACATGGGTCTTCTTTGTTAGGTAGTTTCTATTGATCCATAGAGGTTTGATGAGGCCCATGGCATTCAGGAGTGGGATGATGCCATGGATGATGAGTATTCTTCCTTAATGAAGAATCATACTTGGGATTTGGTTCCTCTTCCAAAAGGAAGAAAAATGGTGAGATGCAAATGGGTGTATCACACCAAATATGCAATAGATGGGTCCATTCATAGGTACAAGGCTTGACTTATGGTGAAGGGTTTTTGTAGGTTGAGGGGGTTGATTACTCTAAGATGTTTACCCCTATCACCAAGTTGGATTATGTTCATCTTGTACTCTCTATTGTTGCATCATAGGGTTGGTCAGTTTACCAGATGGATGTGAAGAGTGCCTTCTTGCATGGATATTTGCAAGAAGAGATTTATATGGAGTAGCCTCCAGGATTTGTCCAGGATTCTTCATTGGTGTGTAGATTACAAAAATCACTTTATGGCCTCAAATAGGCCCCTAGGGCTTGGTATGAGAATATGGATTCTTTTCTTCTATCTTTTAGATTTTTGAGATGTCATTTTGATCCTACAGTTTACACTTTGAGGGATAGAGAGGACATCATCATCATTGTCTTATATGTTGATGATTTATTGATCATAGGTAGTTCTACTTCACGCATCCAGGTTGTGCAACGCTCTCTTTTTGAGCATTTTGAGATGACAGATCTTGGAATTCTGCACTTTTTCCTTGGGTTTCAGATTTCACAATCAGATTCAGGGATCTCTATTTGTCAATAGAAGTACACATTGGATTTGCTTCAATGATTTGGAATGGTTGACTACAAGCCATCTCCTACTCCTTTTCAGTCAAGTGTTGTTTTGAGTGCCACATGTTCTACTCCCAGAGTTGATGCCACCATTTATAGATAGTTGGTTGGGAGTTTGATTTACTTAACTCACACCCATATTGACATATCATTTGCAGTTGGTTTGGTCTCCTAGTTTTCACATGATCCACATGATAGTCATTGGTAGGCTGCCAAGCAAATTTTATGGTATCTTCGAGGGACTTCATATTTTGGGCTTCACTTTTCTAGGGGGCCTTTACAGTTGGTTGGGTATACATATTCTAATTGGGTAGGCTATGTTGATACTCGACGGTCTACTTCTGGTTATGTCTTCTACCTTGGTTCTTCACCTATTGCTTGGGCGTGCAAAAAGTAGACAACTATTGCACTTTCATTGATAGAGGTAGAATATTGAGCAACAATATTGGCTAGTCAGGAGATTCTTTGGATTCGATAGTTTTTGATAGAGCTTGGCTTCTCATAGGATCAGTGCAACACTTCACTTTGGTGTGACAACCAAAGTACCATACATATTTCTTGCAATCTTATTGAGCATCAGAGGACCAAGCACATTGAGATTCATATGCACTTCATTCAACAACTTATCTAGGATGGAGTGATCAACTTGGACTACATTCCCACTCAACAGCAGATTACCGACATCTTCACTAAACCCTTCCCATATCCTCATTTTCATTTGTTGTGAGAGATGCTTGGGGTGAAGGAAGTTGTCCTTGGGGGGTGTGGATGAGGCCACCTTCCTTTCTTCTTCTTCTCTCTTTCTAGTTGGATGGTTTTTCCCATATGGTTTTCCCTCCTAGTTTGAGAGCTTCTGGATACACATTGTACATGAGTACCTAATCAGGCCTTGTTTTTGAGACTCATACTATGGATATGCCACTTCTTTTTGACCCCTAGCTTCACTTGAGGGGGGTGTTAGAGTAGGTGTTTAGACTCTAGCTCATGCTCACCTAGGTACTTTATTTTTATATTAGTTTAGTTTATTTTTCCCCACCCACTTTATGTGTGGATATTTATTTTTATCTTATTTAGATATTATGGGGATATTTGGAATTCCTAGGGAGTTACACTCATTGATTACATTTGGAGGGTTGAGATATTTTCTCCATGGATCATATCACACCTCCCTATTTGTATGGTGGATATTGATCCTTATCTCTTTGTTGATCCTATGGTTGTGGTGGATCTTCCTTGCCTATTTAAGCAAGGCTTCTCCATTGTATTCACAATCAATTCTGACATATGATATGATATTGTAGTTTTTGTGTTAGCTTCCATTATCTTGTTTCTATTTTTTAGTCTCTCTATTTTGGTTAATGTGGTGTTGCTTCAACCCCTTGATCCTTGTGGCTTGGTTCGGTGTTTTAAATTTTTCCATCATTCCTTTCATTGCCTAGGTTAATTTTTGGTGTCTACATAATGAAATATAATAGAGAGAATGTTTAGTAGAGTAATGCTACTGAGAATTATGTTTTGAAGGAAAATTGAGGAGGGAAAATGAGATCCAATATGTCATTGGGGCATAAGACCAATTTTAATTTCATAGGCCTAATTTGAGATTAAATCATGCATGTTAAAAGAAGGTAGTGTGATGAAGGAATTTGTGTACCTCTGTTTCATGCCACAAATATTTTGCTCATATTGATAAAAGTGCCATTGGATGTCAAAAGCACTGCTGACACTTTTGCACCTAATTGGCTATTTTGATCAACAATTATGTTGACTTGGTTATATGACCAAAAATAAACATTTTGTGAAAGTCCCACTTGCACTTTGGATAGATAGTGGTAGTTTTGAAAAGGGCTTAATTTTATGTCTAGGGATTTTAATGAGGGAGACTATGGGAAAGGAAGGCTACACCTAAGATAACAATGTTTCTATGGTTGGCTATACAAAATAAGATCCTTACAATAGATAACTTGCATAAGAGAGGGTTTCAATTTCTAAATAGGTGTTACCTTTATGAAGCATAAGAAGATATAATGAAACACATAATGTTAGAGTGTAACTAGTCCATCAAGATACTTTAAGCATTAATTAGGAGATGGGGATTAAATGGGTTATGCCAAACAATATGGTAGGGTGGATTGAGTAGTGGAAAAATCCCTTTAAGAGTACTAGATTGAATAAAATATGGGACCTAATTCCTTTCCATTATGCATGGGGTGTATGGTTGGAGTGAAATAGAATAATATTTAATGGAGAAAAGAGAGTTACATATAGAAAAAGTCATATTACTTCAACTACTATAGTGTAAAATATGAAATCCTTAAGGATAAATGTAAAACCATAATCAGTAGAGGAAGCTAGAATAAGTGAATAATGAGATCTAAACCTAGTAGGGATGGAGCATAATCCCCAAGTAGATCCAAGAAGTGTAAAATGGTAGGCACATAGTGAGGGATTGGCTAGAGCAAAATTGGAAAGGTAGTTGGGAGTGAGAAAGTTGATAGTAGAGGAAGATTTAGTTAACATTATAAATGATCGTAATAAGAGGGTTATGGTGAGTTGGTGGATGTTAATTACAATAGAAGATACTCTAAGGATTTTGAACTCATAAGAGAACTTTGAAGTGGTCCATGTATTCATAGAAGGAAATAGAGTAATGGATTGATTAGAAAAATAGGAGGCTCTTAATGAAGAGGACAAAAAATGGATTCCCCTAGATACTGTTCATATAGACCTAATTAAGTAGTGAAAAGGGGAAGATATGATATCAGGGGTAATATATGATATTTTGAAAAAGTTGTCTAGAGATGAAAATTTGGAAGTATTAGGTGTTGATTGTTATACCATTACTATTTTTATGTAGGGTTGTAGTGTTTTGCTTGAGGAATTTAGTGTGAGAGAGGGATATTTGGAAGTTTTGGGTTCTGAATAATATTTTGTTACTACCTTTTGTGTAGGTTTTGGATATCTTGTGCACATGGTAGTGAAACTTAAGATATAAGGACTTTCAAAATTTTCTAGTGATTGGTCTACAATTGTTGTAAAGGTATGTAGTTCTTGCATTATATGTTCTTGGATTCAACATATTTATTTATTTGGTGGAGATCTTAGTTGTTACTTAGCTTACATTTATTTCCCTATTTCCTAAATTTATTATGACACATATAGAACATGTCTTGAAGTTTGTAGTATTTTATCTATGTTCCCAAGTAAATTAGTTTAGTATAAATATTGGCTCCCTTCTACAAAATCTTAAGAGTAGCAAAGTGAGAACTAAATGTTAATTTATAAATTAAAAAAATGTTTTATCTTGTGTAGATCAAAGAATGTAGTACTCCTATAAGTTGTTTTTATTAGGCCTAACAATGTTTAATTTTTATTTTTAGGTATACCTAAACTTGCACTAGTTTATTAAGCAATTGAGTGTGCCAGTAATATCTATTTCAAAATTGTGTTGGATTACATTAAGCAGACTACACGAGATAATTCATAATAGGGATGTTTCATGGTATGTTTATGCCAAAATAAATTGAAGAGTTGATGTGCTGAAATGTATTAAAATTTAGCAGTTGAGGAAAAATAGAATATAAGACTAGATAGTCTAGACTAGGCTTGTAAAAGGGTTTGAGCCCTTTCAAAAACCATGGTTTACTAATATAAAAATAAAAATAAAAATTGTTGACTTGTGGTAATTCTTGCATCATTTTCTCATCTAGTTCTTTTCAAGAACTAGGTAAAACTCAAATTCTATGACAAAAACTTGAGTTACTTTTTTTATAAAGGGGTTTTGGCCCTATTTTACCATTTTGTTTTATTCTCTACTCAGAAAGAAATCTTCGTAGATGTTATTTTTGAAATTTAAACCATATTTGAAGATAAAAACAATGGATTTAATGTTATTTAGAGGAGAATTCATTAAATTCCAAGATATTTTAGAGGTATTTTTTGGGCAAAATCTAGGATTTTTTAATGTTTCTTTTTTTGTTGTTCCTAAAGCATGTAGAATAACCCCTAGGGTATTTGTTTAGTTATTTATTTATTCTTATTTTTTCATTTGGAAAAATAGATGGATTCTTTGGGTGAGGGCCATGGAACCTCCACTAACAACAATGAGTTAAAATCTTCCAATTCGAACCACAAATCTAACCCCAAAGAGAGACTTAATATGAAAGCATAATATTAAAGGAAAATTGTTGATTCAAGTGTTTTGTGAATACTATGGCAAGAACATGTGAGGTGATATGAACCCCTACTCTAGAGAAAGTGATATAATAAAAAATGAGATGAATGCTTGGATGTGCAGTAAGGAGGCAAAGAAAATAGAACATAAAAATATGAGAGTTGCAATTGGACATAGAGTAGGGCCTTGGGCATTTTTTATAGGACAAGGCCAAATTGGAGGATGTTAGTTCTACTACCAAATAATCCATTCTTAGCCCTCACATCTGACTAGGTAGCAGAAGTGGAATAAATTTAAGTGTTGGTCAAGGCTTAAATACAAGATAAACAAGCCTTTAGAATACTACATGGAAGGAGAACATGAAGGAAGTAAGAATAACAATGACTAATTTATGGGATTACTACAACATACCCTTTAATTGTGTAAATAACCCCTATTATGAATCCCTAGTGGGGGTGTTGAGTGAGGTTGGAAAAGGGATCAAGGTACCTTCAACAAAATATTTTAACAGGCAATTTATGGAGAAGTGTATCATGAACATGTGCTATTTTAGAAGAGAAAAGAAATCTGGAGGAGAAAGGGTTGTAGTGTTCTTTCTAATGGATGGATGGATATGAGAAACCACATACTCCTCAACTTCATGGTGGTTTTTTATGGATCCATGGTCTTCCTAAAGTTGGTTGATGCTTCATAAAAGATGAATAATTCATAGATATTATTTAATTTGTTGGAGGTTATGTTGGAAGTAAGCATAGAGATTTTTATCCATATTGTAATGGACACAACAACATGTGTCTACGGATAGGATGAAATACCTCTTTAATTTTGGGAGCTCATGCACTTCCCATTGCATTGACCTCTCATTTAATAACATTAACAACTTGATACAAGGAAGATCATGGTGGAACATGTGAAGAATATTACATAGTTTATATACAACCACACATGGGTGATCATCTTGATGAGAGAGTATAATGAGGGGAGGTACATTTTTTCTATGGATCACTTGATTCCCTTCAAATTTTATTATCTTGTACAACCTTCTAGCAACATCGCCTACTTTGAAGTAGATGTTAGTGATAAAGGAGTGGTATGTCTCATCATTTCATTCAAAAAAGGAGGGAAAATGGTCTAAAGGACATTTTTGATGATTCATTTTGGGTGAGTGTGTAGGAAATTCTTAAAGTAATTGGTTGTTTAAATTTAAAATCTTATTTTCTATTTAAAAAATTAGTATTTTTTAGATTTAACTAAAAATTATAATTTATAATTAAATGTATGAGTAAATTAAAATGATTAAGGGTTCTTCACCTTGTAGATTTAAAAAAATTAGCAATGGGATTTCTGTATGCGATGATGGATAGAGAAAAAGAGTCCATCCAATGTTATTATGATGACAATAAGTGCAAGTATGAATTCGTTTGGAATATCATTGATAAGACATAGACGACAAAACTCCATCAACCTATTTATGTAGGGGGATACTTGTTGAACCTAAAATTCTTTTACATTAGCAATCTTAATGCTAATGAAGAGGTCTTGGATGTTATATACTTGTGCTAAGAGGATCATAGATGACCCCATTAAACATCACATCATCCTTCATGAGTTGTAAACCTATAAGGATATTCATGGAATCCTATTTCCATCCTAATTCTATAAAGGATCAAAATTAACCTTGTGATCATGTAAAATATTCAAACTTTTAAACAATTTTTCTTGTAGTTTACATTTATAACAACATAATTACAAATGTAAGTTAATAATATAAAGAATTCCTCTTTGTTTTGTAGATTTATAGTGGGATGGCTATGGTTAAAAAATGCATAATCTAAGGAGGATGTCAATCCGCATCTTGAGTTAGCTAGCCTTGTAGCTTGTAGTGCTTCTAGGTGTGAGTGCAATTGGTCTTTATTTGAGGTTGTAGATACTAAGAAGCTCAATAGGTTGAGCTAGGAGCACCTCAGTAACTTTTCATACAATATAATCTCCTTCACATCAAAGTGAAAGCAAATGAATCTTATGAGGCGGTTGACTTGGTTGATTGTCGAGAGTCCATTGAATATCAAGTTTACTACAAAGGACATCTACACACTAGGGTAGAAGAAAAATATTTGAGAAGTTGGAGGAGATATACCATGATGAACCCATACTTGAGGAGCTTCTAATTGGACCACCTACCAAAAACCAAGTCCAACCATCTAGTTCAAGGAAGAGGAAGGGAAAATAAAAAACAGTTTTAAACTGCTTTATATTTTGAAATTTTGTATTTGGTTAAATTTAATGATCAAGCACTATAATTATGCTATTTTTAATGAATATTTAATATCCTTCACATGAAACAAGTGAAATCAAATGAACCTTATGAGGCGGTTGACTTGATTGATTGTGGAGAGTCCATTGAATATCAAGTTTACTACAAAGGACATCTACACACTAGAGATAGAAGCAAAAAATTTGAGAAGTTGGAGGAGATATACCATGATGAACCCATACTTGAGGAGCTTTCAATTGAATCATCTACCAAAAACCAACTCCAACCATCTAATTCAAGGAAAAAGAAAGTAAAATAAAAAACAGTTTAAAAACTACTTTATTTTTTGAAAATTTATATTTACATGGTTAAATTTAATGATCAAGCACTATAATTATGCTCTTTTTAATGAATATTTAATATGAAATCAACTTTCTACTCTTCTCCAAAACTGGAGTGATGAATTTATCCTGCATTGTGATTTTTACAATTATACCCACAAATATTAGGTTTTTAAATTAGTCCTTATTCGATACGGACACAACCACACAATTTTCCATCACCTTTGTCCACATAAACTCTCTAATTTTCTATATTAACATTTTGAAATACAAAACATGGTCTTAAACTCAACGATGGATTTTAGAGGCAAATGTTTGATGCTTCATTCCTACTGGTCTTGAGGAATCCTATTATGCAGTGCTCTCTCTTTGGATGACATTGATTGTGACGCCTCGCTGTGCCTACACAGTGTCCATACATTATGCAGAACTTGTCTTGTGACGCTGAAATCTCAAATATGGACTATGTACCAGACATGGGCTACAAATCATCCTGATCAACATTGAGACACCACCATGTGGGACTGACATGTGTGGCCTCAATGCTTCCCATTCCCGGAGGGCCCAAGGAACGAATCTACATTAAATAGGAAAAAAATAAAATATCAAAACTATAGATATGAATTCAGTGGACAATATGCAATGCTGAAATCACAGTGAAGCACCAGAATTGGATATGCATTAACAGAGGCCTTGGGATCCAAACAGAAACGAACAGAAATCATAATATGCTTCTTCTTTTTTTAATAATAAATTTGAGCATTTACATTATAAAAGGATTTATCTTCAAAATGCGACGGCAAACGGCAGCTCTCTTTGGCTTGGCCCCATGGCCATTGGCTATGGAAGGCAAACGTAGCTGCAGGTGTTGCACAATAGGTAGCAACCCACGAGTAGGTGGGCCTTTTGACAGGACTCGACTACTACCATATATCGTATAGATTTCGCTGTAGCTAACTATTTCCATATTAACACGATACTGTGAAAGCAATTGACAGCGCCGTGCTGTAAACCAAATAATTCCCTCCCTCTGATTGATCTCCTCCCTCATAGGTGAGCGATAATAGCTAATTGTGTATTGGAGGCCTCTTGTGTGCAGGAGAATAGTCCATATCCATAACGTTTCCATGCAACGGAGGAGACTCTGTGAAAAAGTTAGTCCCTTCACCTACAAATGGAGGGCTGTTTGCTGATGATTTGGTGACCAACATCCTCCTTTTGGTGTT
Organism: Wollemia nobilis; assembly: GCA_028583015.1. Lineage (NCBI taxonomy): Eukaryota > Viridiplantae > Streptophyta > Pinopsida > Araucariales > Araucariaceae > Wollemia > Wollemia nobilis. The sequence goes on along the minus strand of JAQPPZ010016385.1, from coordinate 6,035,148 downwards.
TTTCCTTCGATCACCCATACTGGAGTTGATTAACGAGCTCCTCGGCTTTTCTGGCTCCTAAGATAACCAAAGACATCATAATACTTAATTATATGCCAATTTTTTTTTTGCCAGAATGCATCCGTCTCCACGTTTAAATCACAAAGTTTTCAAAATCAACCGTATAGATTAGAAATAATACCTGCAGTTCAGGTGGAGTCATGATCACTTCATTGACTGATGACGCAGATTTGAGGGACACTGCAGCTTCAGCTCCTGCCAGGAAACATGATAATTTACCGTATTAGAACACTTTCCGGACAAGAATCTTTGTGTCTTTCACAAAAAGCCAAAAAAATGCAGCAGAAACCAGACTTCCATGTGTCATTATTGTTTACATGTGAAAGTGTGACAGACGTATACGACGATATGCCATTTGAACGTTTGACTTCATGGAACAAGCTCAGAAACGCTACTGAGCGGTGAAATCATTGAGTAGAACACGTTATACAAGGAAAGGATAAATAAAATCCATTAATCTTGTCATCCATTAATTTTTTCAGAAAGAAATTTTAATATAAATATACTAGTAAAACAATATGAACAGATCACAATTTAAGAAAACTAAATACACCACACATACCCACATATGATAACTCGATGTTATTAGATAATGAATTGCTCTTTGCTGAACTATATTCATTTTCGTAACGGAAGGCAATTATGATTAAATATAAACACTCTTGTTGGAAGTTTTTTTAAACCCTACTAAATTTGATTTTTGGACATCATGGCTGAGCAACAACCGCTGAAATCTGTACAAGAAGAAAAGGAGACTTGTACAGCAAGTAGCTAAGAATGGTCCATGTACTCATATGCGGAGCTCATGGGTCTTGTCTTCCTTTTGCATGCATTATGTATCTATACCGGTTTTGTTTCTCGTAATTGCAAATCATATGGCCTTGCAATCATATGGCCTTGGGGTACAGTTGTACTCATCAGGTCGGCTGGAATAGTGTTGGTCATCGATTATTCTTGGGAGGGTGGGTTTTCGGCCCACTGTAATCGGCATTAAACATAGGAGGTTCTCTATGCGTCTTGGAGCTTATGTCACCTGATAACTTGTTCTGATGGCCCATCATCCTCTCCTTTGTATGCGAGCCGGCAGAAGAAAGGAGCTCCCTGGGCTCGGATGGTGTTGCGTTCTGCACTTCTCCACCTACAAATTGTTTTGCACTAATCATTTTCTGCCAAAAAAAAAAAAACAAAAGTTAAGAACACGACCGAAGGACTCATGCATAAAATCATGAACGTCAGATTCTAATACAATCAAGACATACGTCATGCTTAGTGTAGGCTTGGGGCTTCGAGCTATGCGTTGATGCTCCATGGCCTCCTCTGATATACTGCAATTCGGCTGCACCTGCAAGAAACCAGACATACATGTTTCAGCACTGGCTTGACTATTTCATAATCTAAAACTTGGAAAACATAAATCAATTGGCAAATTGTTACCTTGGTCACGTATCTGTCTGCTGCCGTTGCATGGCAGGAGAAAAGTTGAGAACAACATAAATACGAGGACCTCGTACGCCACCATCTTTCTTCTTCTTCTTCTTCTCAGGCACAACAATCGATCAAATGGTTCTCTGTAAGTGGTATCCGCAGAGGAAGGTTCTGAATTAGTAAGAATAAGGCTCAACCTGAAGCCCACACGGAATACAAGATGAACCTAGAGGAAGGGGCTGAATTCAGAGCGGTTTGCCAGAGTTTTGTACTATGATTGACGACATGGGTGTCGTGATATTCAGATGTGTGTCTGTTGGCAGGTAGGTAGGCCGCTGCTTGTGGGCTACCAGAGTGTGACACAACGGTGGGCAACGATCAAATATGTGATATGTGAATAGAAGAGATTTCTACATAAATGTCTAATAGGACGTTCAACATGCACTTTTAGCGTGTATGGTTAACAATAGAAACGATCCAACTAGGGTCTGCAACTGCTACAGCCTTATTAATCTGATCCAAAAAGTCTATCTATGAACCCTGCAATAGATCTATCAGGATAAAGACCGACGCACAGTCTGAAAACCAAGGGCTTTAAGAAAGAAGTTACAAAAGGCTTTGGAATGGAAGGAAGTTACAATGGAAGGAAGTTACAGGAACAAAAACGAGGAAGGCATGCATGCTATTTGTGATTCCGAGTTGCGGTGGGATGAAAATATATAGACGGCAGAAGAGGTTGTATTATATCTTTTTCACGGAAAACAAAGAACGATAGAGCGGGAGTCGGAGTTGTCGAGCGTGGAAGTCCACCCTCGGAACATGTGTGACAGCAGACACAAATGCATGGGTTACCGCCGCCTGCTACTGTTTGTGCGGACCCTCCACAACTCCCAATTCAAAAAAGAAAAAAAAAAACTTCGTACACACAAATCATGGAGTTACTCAATCCTAAACCCCCTATCTACCCTAATCTATCTTCTTCTTTTTCAGTACACGGGTTTGAATTACAACTAGATTTATAAATGATATAGGTTTGAATTACAACCAGATTTATAAATGATATCAAACATTTTATGCTCGTGGTTTGCACGAAACACGTTACAAAACCCACAGTATTCATTTTGAGGGTCAGTCAATTCTCAACACCCCAGAATAACCCACAAGTACTTTTTAAGATTTATGCCAAACTTTATCCCCTTTAAGAACTGTTGCAGCGAGCCTGAACAGCGTACACATTAATAGTAGGTCAAATCTCTTATTACGAAAGAGTTTTTCTCTATTCTTAACATTCGGGGATGTGGATAGTGAAGTTTATCACGACCGGGTGCAAATAAGTTTCCACGCGGATTTACGTCTTGACTTCAAGTTGCTGTATCATAAATAAATTCGAAGAACTTTTCAAACCAGTACAGGCCAATTCCAACATCTGTCCTTCTCTCAGTTAAAGCTCTTTTAATGGATAGAGTTCAAATTTGCAATATTCCCGGTGAATAAACTTAAAAAAACTAAGACTTCGTGCCAACGTCATGAACCTCCTAATATTCATTATGGAACTAGGATTATCAACGACCTCCAACATCTCTTCGAACGGTAATCTTACGTCTACCGTCTCATAAAAGCACGTACTCATAGAATCTATATGTCGAAAGACCAAAACCCTTGATTCTAAATTTAATTTGCCCTTGATTCTAAATCTAGTTTGGGTTTTCAAGGGTTAGTGGACTGGTAAGATTTTGGATACTTATCAAGAAGAGACCTAGGTTCAAATCTTGGTAAGATTTTGGATACTTATCAGGTTCAAATGTTGGGGCATGTCTAATAAAGGTAAAGGTAGCAGTCTAACTTGAATCCGCTGAGTGCATGCCAGCTTGACGCGCTACCAACTTGAGCCACCGGGGGTCTCAAACGACACACCTGTACCAACCCTGAGCCACAGGGGGTCTCCCTCATTCTGAGCCACCTTTACTGAGGAGAGGCAGGGGTTATTGAGCTACCTGGGTCTCCCTCATTCCGTGTCCAGCTTACTGAGGAAAAGCAGGAGTTATAAAGACAATTTCAATGATTTGATCTATGTTCGAAGACAAAAAAAACCTTAAAAAGAATGTTTCACCCCATACCCAATTGTACTCCATACCCAATTATTAAAGATGAAAAGATGTTAGGATTCCTATATTAAAAAAAACCAAACCAGCTCGGCCTTCCGTAAGCGGGCTTCCTAAACGTGATGCCATTTATGGAAAACGATTAGCTTATTTTGGGGAGGCCACTCGCCGGTCTCAACTTTTGGCACGGGAATTTAAGCCTTATAGCATGGAGCTGAGACCGGAATTTAAAATATGGCCGAGACTAGGAAGGTGGGGCCGCAGGTTCGGTAGCCCATAGCGACAGGCGCCCCCTTCTTATAGAAGTAGACCTGGGAGGGTTGGATTCTGAGTCAATACACGGTGAACATGGATTACATGCTCAAAGTACGGTGTCCCCAAAGGGCGGGAGTTTTGTGGAGAGGGTAGCTCCAACGCTTTCTTCCCTTCCTTTCCACATGTACACAGACTTTGAGTTATCGAGGGGACCTCAGGAGGAAATGTGATATATTTGATTTATAGGACGGTAATTTTTTTTTTTCTAAAACTGTGATGATCTTTGTCTTGCCTGGACAAAACAAGTGGAGGCATCGTCATATGGAGCACATGTTATGCATCTGGTCAACCATCCCTCTCAGATTTTATGAATGATACTGATAGAAGCTTCCTTAATGCAGTATTGGGGGAGCAGAATGTAGCGTATTGGAGTAGAGAACTTGGGCATTAATGTGTTTTACGTAATGTCACATGGGTTGTTTGGAAAAATTGATCTCCTTCGTTCTAGACCATGTACTTCTTATCGACGTCAAGAAAAGCTGTCATTTTGGATTCACCTCTGTGCAAACCCTCACTTTCGTTCTTGCAGGATTGTTGCACAGCAATTTTTTTGTTTTTCCTTCCCCGCCTTAAATTGGACGGTTGCTGTGTACTTAATTTCATCGTTCTAGGACGATGGATCTTTCAGCTTTTTGTAAATGAGTAAAATCATTTTCTAAATGAATGTTGAGTTTGATTTAAGTTTCGAATTTTATTCTTTGATATCATGGTAATTTGGATGCTGTTTACATCTTATATATATAAAAGTTACATATGTGTTTTAAAAAATTTATCACAAACAATTTTGAACAACTACTTTTTCTTTTTAAATAATTTTGAACAACTATTTTTTTTTAACTACTTTGCTTCTTATAGTAGCATCAAATTATGGTGCTACTATTATAACCCCTATCTCATTTTGGTAAACACAACTCTTAGTGAAGGAGACCCTGATGGTTCGAAGTTGGTACCGTAATCATCAAGTTGGCACACACTCAACGGACTCAAGTCACACTACTACCTTTGCCTAGATTGGGCATGCCCCCAAGGTTTGAACCTAAGTCTCCTCTTGGTAAGTGTTGTTGAACTGAAGTATGGATCACATTACTCAATTGACCATCTTACACTAACTTGACTACTCACTCACCCTTCACAAACAAATTTAAAAACAAATAACACATTTAAAAATTTCTGCTTAGAATAAATATTTTTAAATTTTTTGAAAAACTGCAAACTGTGCAGTTTCATGTTTATAGTATGAAACTATATATTCTCTAAATAGAAGTCATACTCCAAATATATAATTTTACAAGTGGAATTACATTTAACTATTTTTTTGGAAAACATATCAAAAGGGATGTCACTTTCGGGTAAGACCTAAGGAGGCAATTATTCAGGGATCACACCTGGCCTACCACCTTTGACATACTCAAGGAACAAACCTGAAACAAAAACAACAAAAAAAACACAAACACGACACACAAAAATATTTAAAAATATAAAATAAAATATAAAACATGCTCCTTGAGTGTGTCGAAAAAATAAAGCACAACCAAACACACACAATAAGATTAAAAAAACCAACACAAACTACATAGAAAAAACACAAGAACAACATAACAAAACACAAAAATGAAAAAAACAATAGATTGCTACAAAGACATAACCAACAAAAACATGAAAAAAAAACCAACCAAAACCTAAACAATTAAAAAAAACAACCAACAACCAACAACAGACAATAAACAAAAACAAAAACATAGAAAATACTCACACAAAAACACGAATTAACATAAACATACAGAAACACAAGAACAAGAACAAAAACAAAAAACACAAAAACAAAACAAACAAAAAAAACTAAACAAAAAAAAAATAGAAAAAAAAAAAAAATGAACACAACAATGACCTTTCTAGACCAAAAGACTTTTAAGGCAATAATCAGCAGAGGAAACAAAAGAAAAAATAGTTTGAGCTAGGGAACTAAAATACCTTGATCAAACAAAAGAGAAGCAAAAATAAAGCAAGAAGAAACTAAATACCTCCAGAACTGGAGCCATCCAAAGAAATGATAGAAATAAGAGTTTCTCTTATTTGTGAAGCCCACCATCTAGGAGGGTGGCCATAACAAGTAAGATCACCTTTGTCCAAAGCCCAATTAGCTAAAGCATCATCACTCTTGTCGTGATCTCTGACCACATGATTGTAATCAACTTTCAAAAATCTCATCTGGATTAGTTGAATCTTTTCAATAATTCTTTTTATTCTCCAATCAACCTTATGATTCTTAAGAGTCTTCAAAAGATTAATCTTGAGAGTCAAACTCAAGTAGCACCTTTTCCCAACGAAGGCTTCTGAGGACACCATACCCCTCAGCAAGCTTATTCGAAAGAATACCCAAATTTTCAGCAAAAGTAAAAACAAGGGAGTCATCTAAAAATTTTACCAATTCCTCCTGCACTAGCTTTTCCGGGATTCCCTCTAAAGGTTTCATCATTATTGACTTTTCCAAAATCCTTAAGAGGAGAATTATACTTAAGTATATATAATTGCATAGGATATTTATTATATTTTTATATTTATAATTTGATATTGTAATTGTAGGATAACATTAAAACAAACTATATTATTTATTAAAATTACAATTTAAAATTTTATTTTTTTTAATATATTAAAATGTTTATATTTAATATATTAAAACTATTTCTATGTTTATTATAAATCAAATTTTAAACTTAACACATTTTTCAGTGATGGAAAAGTATACATAAGTGTTACACAATTTAGTAGTGTGATGGATTTATTTAGATAGTTAAGGTGAAGTATACGATGATTGATATAATTTTTGTCGTATATTGTATCATTTTTTAATATTTTTATTTATTTAAATTTTACATTTTAAAATAATATAAAAAAATAAAATTTAAATAATTATTATTCCTAATCAAATATTTTTATATACATTCGTCAAGCCTTAACTTTTTTACCCATAAAAAAAAATTACTTTTAAAAATATAATAAACTAATTTTAAACCTATATAATTTTATTGAACAATTTGGAATATTTTCCTCTCATATATTTAAAAAATACAGAACTATTACAATAATTTGTTATAACTTGAAAAAAAATCGTATCATCTTTCAGCGTATATAATTTATATATGTTCGTTAAAATCATGAGCTTAGCACGCTCATGCATTATCAGTGTCTAGTCTTATATAAAATATTTTAAACTTGATAATGGTAGAATACTGATTTTGTAATTATAATGGCAAGAAGCCGTTAACGATGATAAAAACTAACAGTGGGATGATGGCATATCAAATCAATGAGGTCTATGTGGTCCTAGAAAGCATTAAATCCGTGCTGTATCGTATCCTCGCAGAAAACTGTCGTCGTTCTCCATGATAAGCACACAAACAAAACTTCACATTGAGATCACATGGCAAACAAGGTCCTAAAGTCCTTTCAGGAAAGGAACCGTGATTGAGGTGCACCAACATATGAAATAAGATTGGATGTGTATCACTAAGTATATTTTCCAAAATTATGGAAAGAGATTTTTGAAAGAGAGGGGAAACCGAAGACAAACATAAATAAAAGGTGTAATTATAATATTAAAATTTTATTTCTTATATAAGATTGATTTTTTATTTATTTATTATATCAATAATTTTATTATTATAATATTTTAAGTTTATAATTATTTTTGAAATTTGAATTTTGTAAAAGTTTGTTTAGTGAAACAATGTTACTGGTCATTTAGAAAATATAAAAATTTCCTTTGATTTTAAGATGTTTATTTCATTTTTTTAATATTCTTCTCGAATGCAAGAAATTTTGTTTTTATTAGATGAAGAGAGTGTATCTTTAGTATTATAAAGGAATTGCTAATAATAATAAACATGCATGCCTAAAACATAAAGATAAAGATTTTGTATATTTTAATTACCTTATTTTTCAATTACCTTATTATTTGTGTTTACATTTTATTTTTTAAGCACTTAAACTGGTAAAGTAAGCTCCTCAAGAATAAGGATATCAACATATTCTTTAATTTGATAATTTATGTTATATTTTTCATAATTCCTAAGACTATATATATCCTTCTCATCGTGGATATGTTTTCTAAAATCACATTTATAACAATTATATGAACATGACTCTAAAACTTGGGGGTTATGCACATGATTTCATATCCATTTATGGTCAAGGACCTTCTCTAGTCATCTCTTGTATTTTTGGGCATTATATTTTCTCTAATAGTTAGTCATTTAAAATGGTGTAATTTTCTTGATGCTCTCCTCCTCTAGATTTTCTTAATTGGCAAACTCTTGTGATGAGTCCCACCACCAATGCACATGGATTCTCGTAGGGTTCTCCTAATGGTAATCTCTGCTACCTTCCCATCCCTTCATCGTCATTCTCTTATGCAATACCAAATGATATTGTTAATGTCTACCCTTTGATTGCTACTTCAAGTATAGTTGCAACTCCCCTTTTGTCATTGTCTATCTTTGGAACTTTAGTCATGATCTCTACTCTTATCACATTTTTTTATTGATTTGTTATCTTTAGACTTGGTAATGATTGGTACCATCAACATCATATTGTTAAACCCTAACTTTGTTTCAACTACTATGTTTCTTTTTTTACACTCTCATTTCCACTTCTTTAGCCACTTTGGAAGGGGATGCCCCATTTTTTCTTGCTTCCTTTTAGGTATCCCTATGCCTTTCTTGATTTATCCATAATCCACACCTTGTCTACCAAGCCCTCTACCCCTATCTCTTTCCTTGGTGCAATTTTATCCTAGTCTTATGAACACTTCTTTGAACCATCTAAATATCTTAGCTCTTATAAAATATTTGCATAGATCAATCCAAAACCCTTGGTTTTCCAAATATCACCCAAAATAAATAGACCAGAAGGTGTTAAATGAGATTGATATGTTGGGGGGAGGAGGATTAAAACTCATTGTTAATCCTTTTTTAATAGTAAAATTTAGTGAAAATGATGAAATCGAAGGTAAAACCTAAGACCCAAGGCCAATCAATGATGAAAAATTTAATCCAAGACATTCAATGCCAGGTAAAGTCCTACAATTTATTCTCCCAAGTGAGTTTTTTAGAATTATTTTCCTGTGCCAAAAGAAGGGCTATGATTATTTTCTTTCTAAGAAAAGTGTTGTGTACAACATGATGTCTATACATGGTTGAAGTCTAACTAAGAGTTTGAGGTGGATAGTTGAACAAATGAGAGGCTTAGACAAGGATTAGCTAGCTTGTTAGTTTGCTAATATCAAACCTATTTGGAGTTATTACATCATAGACCATGTGATAAGTCAAGTGGTATAACCACTCCTCACAAGGTACATGCATGTAGTATAGGATAAGGTAGTTGTAATATTATTTGAAGGATTTTTTACCTAAAATAGGTATCTTATGTACTTAAATACCCTTCACTACCATAATACAATCATTTGAAGCATTACGCATTTCCTCGGGTCCCCGGAGGTTGTTGGGGCCCGGTTCCCTGCCCACTAAAGATGTGTAACCCCTATTAAAAAAATATCTAACATGTGGTATCAGAGTAGGTAAAAAGAAGAAAGAATTCTCCTTTTGATCCTCCTCTAGCTTTGACATAGAGAAAGCCACATGTGCACTCTATTTGAAAGAAAATCAAAGTTTAGATAAGAAGCTTTCAAGGGTAAAATTACCTTATGACCATGAAGGAAAATTCCATGGCACATTCAAGAAGTTTCAAGGTGAAAAATCCCTACCATAGGTAAAAATCCTTTCATATAATTAAAAGGGTTTTAATCCCTATTTAAGACCAAAGCTCATAAAGCCTAAAATAACCAAGCCAAGCTTAGCAAGAAGTAAAAGAATTACCATTTTAAAAATGTAATAAAAGAAAACATTTTGAAGCTCCTTTAAAAGGTTATAAGAAAAGGAAGTCATAGAAGCTCCTTTTGGAAATTACATTGAAGCCATTTTAAAAGACATTGGAAAAAAAGAAATAGAAAAGAAATATTGAAGAATATTTAAAATATAGAAGGCTAAAAATATAGCCCATTGAAGCCATTTGAAAAGAAGTTTGAAAAATATTAAATAGAAGGCTATAACCATTTGTAGCATTATAAACATTCTAAGGAGAATGTGTTAAGGTATAGAGAAGATTAAGTCTCTTAAAAGACTACAAATTAGAAACACAAGAAGGAAAGAAATAAAGTTTTTTGACAAAAAGTTCTTTCAAAGGAATTTCAACACTTTGAAACAGAGAGCAAAAGAAAGAATATTTAACATCGAAGTAAAGGTTCCAACTAGAATGACCATTGGAATTAATAGTGTATAAAAGGGAAGAACTGTATGAAGAAGCAATGCACAAAGGCAATAAAAAACTCATTGGATATTAATAAAAATACAATAAGGAGCATAGCCCATGAAGAGGCTAAATTGATCTCTCAAAGAAAAATCCAAGAAGACCAATAATGCTCACAACCAATAAGTTCGAGCAATTTGAGGCTATTTCAAGCAAAGCTCATGTTTCAATAAATTGTTTTAGGATCAAATTATATATATATATATATGGCAAAGGTATTCACTCATTAAAGCATTAGAAAAAGCATTCACTTGTTAGAGTATTGACAAAGTCATTCATTCATCAAAATATTAGAAAAGGTATTTGCTTGGTAGAAGATTGGTAAAAGCATTTTCTTGATAGAGCATTGGAAAATGCATTCACATGTTAAAGAATTAGAAAGATACTCAGCAAATATCAAAATTCATTCACCCAAGCATAAGATAAGGCATCTATATAAAGAAAGAAAAGAAACCTCATAGAAGTTAATCAAAGAAGAAACAAGAATCAAGAAACCTAGAGCAACACAACTAGGACTCTCAAACTAGCTCCCATGGTTTAAAAAAATCTCTTATTGGTTAGAGACTTAGGGAAACATAATAAGCTTACCCTATTGATTGCCATGGTGATGAATCTATAGGACATGAAAGATGAAGAAGTAAAACTGAGAGACAAGAAGGACACCAATATTTGATATTAACACAATATCCAATTGCATAATATTCAACATAATAGAGCATCATCTACAATACAGTTGCATTCAAAAGAGTCAAAGATACCTATCGAAAGCACCTACAATAGAGAGTCTTTGATTAAATCTACCAACAAAAAATGTTGAGCGACAAAGCATACTGCAAAATAAGATCTTTTGCCATACTAAGTGTGTGGAAGAAAAGAAAAATCAACATCAAAGAAATATTAAAAGACCACTTGGTGATAAGCATTGCCATAAGCAAGCATTATCAAGGTGTCCATAAAATTTTCCACCATAAAGGTTGAAGGAAGTCCAATAGGACAACAACACATGGATTAACGAGAGGTGAAAACATGGAGAAATTGTAAAAGAAAATATAATATTAAAAAAGTAATAATCCATAGAGGAAAAAGCATTCCCTCTACCTTTACATGACGAGACACAATTATTTCTTGTACTTTTTATGCATCAAATGAAATATGAGTATAGGTATATATATACTCATAGAAAAGATTTTTTTGAGACAAACTCAGTAAAAGAAGAATTTTAAGATTTTGTAAAGATCTACTATGTCTAGTGGAGCACCAAAGATCTTGTTACTAGATTTCCAATTATTGAGGGGAAATATTTGTTGCCTGGAAGACTAAACTCATGCCATAGCTTAAGTTTTAGAAATTTTGGCAAGTAGAAAATGATGTCCAAGCATACATTAGGATACAACCATAGCCAAATATGCATGGGAGAAGTTGAAAATAATATTTGAAGCCAAGAATCAAAATCAGATTCTATTCCTCCAAAGTTAGATCCATTGTCTAAAGATGAAGAGTGGAGAAAAGTTGGAATCATTCATGAGGAGAATAACATAATTATGAGCATAATTGCAAGCACTAGGAACTCAAGTATTTGATGAAATATTAGTTCCTATTATTTTGAGATCACTCTCATCAAAGTACAATATTTTTGTGACTACACTAAATATTACTAAGCAAACACCAAGTTTTGAGAATCTAGTGAACCTACTTCAAAAAGTAGAGGCCTCGTATACAAAAAAAGAAGAAAAATTACTAGTTACAATTCAAAGAGGAAGCAACCATTCAAAATAGATATAAGACCTCCACATCACTTCAAACAAAGAAATAATGTTCAAAGATATTAGAATCAAAGAAATGATTCTCAAAAGAGTACTTTCCACATGCAAAAGACATGTGAAAATTATGGAAGAAATGGACATACCATGAAGGATGATTAGAATATTCCACTCAAGAATGGATCACCTTTGAGAAATGAATCAACAACATGATAGGTCATTTTTAGAACAAAAAAATAAAAGTTGGAGAAAGGTACATCAAAGTAATATAGTCAAAGAGAATCAAGTCAACGAAGGACAAGAAGAATTTTGAGAAGAAGAAGAACATGTGTTTGTCACACAATTAGAAATAAGAAAACACATCAATTTTTGGTATAAATCCAAACATACTACAAATAAAGAAACTTGGATATATTCAAATCATCCAAATTATTATTGGTACAATGCAACCAAGAACATCAAGAACCAAGGACCTAAGAATGAAGATGTACACTTGGAATGTGATTCTTCACCATCAATAGAAGTTTTTGAAGATAAAAAAGAGAATGAGGAATCAATGCAATAAGCATTAAAAATATAACCATCAATAGCACATATAGAAGGTGTAACAACCCTCCTTTGCAGGACTTAACCTTGACAATAAACTATGTATTGATGTATGGATGTTTAATACATGGTTTTGTTTCATTGCTATTAATTAGTAGTTGCACTATAAGCTTTGGTTCTACTATTTAAATATGGTACTATTGATATATTTGTGGTTGTAGGACCAAACGCTATCACTAGTGGATTAGTATGAATAACCACCTAAGTTGAGAGAAAATTTTGGGAAATGATGGTGATGACTTTCTCATCAATAGCTCTAGGTAACAAAATACCCCTCATATAGATGCATTTGAATTATGATTGTTTCATAGTCACACCATTAGACCAGAAATTTGCTTGTGCAATGAGTCTCCTTAATAGGTTGGTGATAACAATAGACTATATTAAAAATACCACCTACTTAAGGATAAAATAATGGTGTGTAATATTGTTGGTGTGAATGACATATATGCTTGTGTGTGGTATGCATAGATTATGGTGATAATTGCTATAGTATTAAATTATTGGTAATATTAATACTTGAGAATATTAGTGTCAATGCTAATAATTAATATTAGCAATTAAAACTAATAAAGTGAATTATTAAATTAATTCTTGGAGATACTTTAATTATTGCATTATTTTCCTAATGTTTGGAATAAAATTTAAATGGCTTGCAAAACTTAGAATAAGCCTTTTTATTTATGGTTGTCATGCTTGGGTGGCACTTTAATTAGCATAAAGGTGGTATTGATGGAGTAACATATTCTTGAGCTTGTTAAACATTACCTCCACCATGCAAGAAGGGCACCTTAGTATATTTGAATCTTATGAGATGTTTTGGATCAAAGAAATATTTTTGGGAAGAAAGGCATCGAAGGCTTTGAAGGAGGAAGGACATGGCAACACGAATTTGGAGTGGAAGACGTCAGGTAGGATTGGAAAAAGGTAGCCTAAGTGCAATATTATTTGTTATGGCTATAGAATTAGATTGGTTCCCTTGCTTTGGTGTGGCTATGAGTTTTCATCTTGCATTGCTTTGGCTTCTTGTTGGTTGTATTAGAGTTTTGTTAAGAAAATATCACTCACAAGATTTCTTGGGGGTTGTTCTAACCATAATGATCTCCTTTTTTTGAAGATGTTGTCATGGTAGTTGGTCAATTGTCCTTCCTAGACCTGTGTATTGTTAGTTTTCTTTTATGTTGGGAATGACTCTTTAATGACTTGTTGTATGCACATGTTTTGTTGTAGTGAGTAGTGGTTCAAATGTGTTGTGCATATTTGGTTGTGTACCCTTATATAATCAAGTTTAAGTGTTATTATTTAGGGACTTGTTTAACCAATATGCTATATTATTTTCTATGGTCGTTTGCTTGGTGTTCAGTCATTTTATTTTAGAGAGTTGTCCTTGTTTTTGTAGTTTATATTTGTGATAATTTTTTAACTTTGGCTAAAAAGAAATTAAATAAGGGTTGTAGTCATCTTATTTATTTATGTAGAGGCCAAATCCTCTTTTTTATATATTGGTAAAGCATTTTAGTCATAATTATCATTAGTTTATTTTCTTTAGAATTAAAAGTTTGAGATATATAAATCTTTTAGCTTTATGGAAGTTGACATTTATTTAAAATAAATTCTTTTAAAATATAGAAGTTAAAGTTTATTTAAAAGAGAACTTTGTTGGATATTATCTTTGCAATATGAAGTTGGAGTTTATAGAAAGAGAAATATTTTAGTTTTATGCTTTAGCTTTTGTTGTTGTAAGGAAAGACTCTTCTATGGTGATGGTATTTTTTTTAGAATGATAGTTTGGATATTTTGCTTTAAGGAAAGAAAAACTATTATAATGGTTCCTGAGACTTGTGTAGGCAAAGGGACCATTTGAAAGAGAAGTATGGGATTCTATTTTATGGTTTGGTTTATTTAATCTTTAGTTTTGAAAGAGAAACTACTATAATGGTTGCTAATATTTGTGTATGTAAAGGGACCATTATAAAGAGAAGTATGGGATTCTCTTTTGTGGGTTGGTTTATTTAAGCTTTAGTTTTGAAAGAGAAACTATTATAATGGTTCCTGAGATTTGTGTGGGTAAAGGGACCATTATAGAGAGATAAGTATGGGATTATATCCTTGTTGGTTTGTTTTACTATGTTTTATGCATGGTTGCTTTTATAGTATTAATGGCATGATTAAAATGCATTGCATTTAGAGCTATCCTGACCCCTAAGTATTACTCAAGTTCCATGGGTGGATTTCCTTTCATGAAGAGGATTATAGAATATAGATGGCTTGGAGACTTTTGTGGATGGATTTATAGTACCTTTGAATGTAAAGTTGTTATGGAAATAGAAGCTATATAGAGGAATGCTCCATTAGATGAGTTTTGTAAGCTTGATCTATGTACAAACTAAAGATTGTTTTAAATTGCTTAAATATTACCTTGGGATTTGTTCAATAAGATGATATTGCAATATTTTAGTATGATAGATAGTGTTGAACTCTATCAATTTAATGGAATGCATCTTTACATAGATTTATGTTGAGCACTTGGATCATTTAAGTTATGGTATCTAAATTAATGGAATGCATATTTATATAGCTTTATGTTAAGCATTTGAGTTAAACAAATTATGACTCTTACTTTATTAAGATCCTTCCTTGTTTAGATTAAGTAGCATTTGGATCAATTAGATGATGGATTTTGATTTGATCAAAATGATTATGATTTTATGTGATGAATGATGCTTTATTTTAGAAGTATGATATTCAAGTGTAATAAAATTAATTTCAGAGAGATAGGTTTATCTTGGGTTGGTTATAGAATCTCTTGTAGGAACCAAGTCAATAAAAAGCCCAATCCTAGGAGGAGTTGAGTGGTTGCAATAACCAAATAGATATGAGTATTATATAGAGTTGTAAGAATACAATAGCTGGGAACTCATGAATATAGGAGTTGCATGAATGCAATAACCAAGTTTCTTGTGAATCAATGCAACTTGAATGTTGAGGATTGAGTGTATCCCATCTAGGATTTGTGGGACCATTCACAAGTCAACAATGGTTATTACTTGAACATGTAGTTCTGAGTAATCGTATCCATTACTAGGTGAGTGGTAATGACCTTAGTTAGCCCATAGAGGTATGGTAACTAAGCACCAAGGCTTTATGCCTGATTAACCTACCTAGTTGGACTTAGGTTAAGGTTAGGGAATAAGTGTCCCCTTTAAGTGTTATGGGTCTTTAAGGATAATCCCTATGTTGTGGTCACATTATTTTGTATCATGGAGGGTATGGGAAAGTTGTGGGGACCACTTTGGCATCTTTCTAATGATGTTTAGTAAGATGAACCCCAAAAACTATGGGATGTTGGCCATTATTTTCCACTAAGTTTCATATACAATGACATAGAACTCAAATATGGTGAAGCCTTGAGAATGCTAAAAGAAATATATTGGGAACTCTTGAGAACCTTGCTTGTGTTAGGTTTAAAAAAATTGTTCTCTCGGGTTGGTAGTTTTGGGTTGTTATAATTGGTATCAGAGCTCTAGGTCATAGGGCTTGAAGCTTCCAGTGAGTGCACTTAGGATAAGACTTAACTTGATGTACTACTTTGCGAATACTAACTTTTCTAGGGATCTTAATGTGATCTGGGATAAATCAGGTATTGCACACAATTGGGACTAGTAAAATCAAGGAATAAATCCTAAAGAGTATAGTTTATTATGGGGAAAGGCACCTTGTAGGAAGGCAAGCACAACCTTGATCATTATCAATTGAGTGATAACAATCTATATTAGTTCATTAGGAGAATGAAAATAACTTATTGTAAGTACAATTAAAAAATTGTAACTTACCCAACTCCTTTGTGTGGATAGGAGATGGAACCTATATTAAGAGGAATTTTATCCAAGAAAACTAGAATGGTTGTACACGAGGGAAATGCAATGCAAAATATCAGATACAATATAGATTGCAACAAGAAAACTAGGAGAGCAACAACTCCTAGAAAGAGTGATGAGAGAATAATGAACCCTGATAAGGACATCGGGGGAATAGAAGGTTCTGATGGGAGAGTAGAAGATCTCTCCTCCATAGTGAAGTTGCTTCAAGAATGGTTGGAGTAGCAACAAAAATTGATAGAAACCTTGATCAATAAGGAATCTAGTACTATAAATGTAGAGGGTAGGTAGGAAGAGAACCCTATTAAAAGAATCCAAGAGGGCAAATCCTAGATAGAGGTTGAGCTAGCTAGAGACCTTAAGAATGTTAAAGTAGCCAAATTTAATGGGAAAGAAGGAGGAGATGCAGTCGAGTCATGGTTGAAAGAGTTAGAAACCTTATTTTCTATGAAATGTTACTCCTCTAATACTCAGACTATGTGGGATACCCTTCATATTTTGGATGTATCCCTAGAATGGTGGGACACATTCAGTATAGGCAAAAATATCCAAGCCACATAACTTAAGTGGGATGATTTCATTGGGGATTTTAAGAAAATATTTCTTTCTAACCAATTTTATGTAGAGAATTTTGAATAATTCTCTACACTTCAACAAGGATCACTATCGATAGAGGTGTATTTTCAAAGATATGTGAAACTTTTGAAGTATTGTAGACTTGAAAAATTGACCCATTAAGATGAGTCATTTTCCTTAGATCCTTAGCTTTTCCCTCAAAATTGCTAAAATGCAAATTTTAACCCCTTTTCCTCTTTTTTTAGCTTATTTTTCCTTAGCCTTACCAAATTTGTACTTGTCCCTTATGGGGTGCAAATTTGGTATTCCAAATTTGCACCCTCTAAAAGCAGGGTGTGAATATGAAAATTTTGGATTTTTCCTCTCAAAAATCCTTTTTAGTGTTAGATCTTTGTGATATTAGTTCTTCCCTGAGGTTAACCTTTGTTTTATTGCCATTTTCCTACCCAAAACATCATATAAATAGAGGAATTGGACTCCATTTTTCCCCCATTTGTAACCAATTGTGAAGTTCTAAGTTCTTTTACAAAAGGTGCTCTCGATGAATCTTTGCTCTTTTGGATTGTTGTTGCTTTACTTTTGTGTTTCTTTGGATTAGCTACCCTTGGTGAAAAAGTGGAGGAGCCTTAAGTTAGGAGAGGTCTACCAATTTGGTCGTTGCCTTCACTTCCTCATTTCTCTTTGCTTTCTCCATTAGCTAATCAAGTTTCCTTTGTATTATTAGTCTTTTAGAACATTAATTCTCTATTTTGTATCAAATATTTAAATTTTGTAGGCTAGAAAAGGCTTTGAACCAAATTTGCACCCAGTCCATACAAGGTGCAAATTTGGCTTGCCAAATTCATACTTTCCTATGGTGTGAATTTGGTAATTAGGGCTTGGGGGCAAGTTTTTTCTTTCAAAACCCTAATCCATCTTCTTGAATATTTTGTTTTTATCATTTTTTTCTACACTCTATTTCTACCATTTAATGCTTGTTATATCTTGTTTGATTGTTCCAAAGGTCAACAATCACATTTTATTGAATGATCAACTAAAAGGACCAAGGGCACTTGACTACTGCACCTCCAAGCTTAGTCACATAGTGGCCTAAGTAGGCCCCCAAAAACTGATAAATTTTCCAAGTGTTTTGAAGCTATCTTACAATTTTTAAAGTTATTGAATATATCAAGACAAAAGTTAAAAGCTAGGATCAACCACTGGATCAATTAGGTGCTCTAAATAGACTTCTTAAGCTATTTATTGTTTGCTTAATATTCATTTCTATTCCAACCTTAAACTAAAGTGTTTAGTTTTATTTTTAGGTATTTAAAAGAGAAAAGGCATATAGTTTACATCTAGGTTAATCATATTTGTGTGTTATCTTGAACCTTTGCTTAAAAAGAAAAGAATTTATTTATTCCAAATTAGGAATAGTCATCATTAAAAAAAAGAATCATTCTAGAGACAATTTCTTGTTTTATTGTATCATTGTTTTCCTTGGATTGTTCTTTAATTTTTCATAGCTTAGATATTAGAAATATTTAACATATGTGCTTGTTCAAAATAAAAATATAAAACATTTCATCCTAGACTTAGAGTGAGTCCTTAAACCATTCTTGGTGAACCCTTCGATCCCTTGAGCCCTTGCGTGTAGAGGAATCAACATACCCCTGTGGTCACCTTGATTCCCAATAGATCCACCCAAGAATCATACATTTTAGGACAAATTTCACCCCTTTGCAAGTATTTTCTAGAGCATGAGAACAATGAGAATATAAAGGTGCATAAGTTAAGCTTAGGGGTAGACCCTAATATTAATATAGTAATTAATTTGATTAAAACTAAAACTTTACAAGAAGCTTATGACTTGGCTAGGCAAGAAGTGACTAATCTACAGACTAAAAAATATTTCTTTAACTATTCAGGGTTGACATAGAAAAAGAAACAAGAACTTAAGAAAAGAAAGAGTGCAAAATTTATGAAATGAGAATCAAGGACAACATAAAAAGAAGTTTTAGAAAAGGGATTGTACAAATCCTCATCCTCCAAAACAAAATGAGTTAGCACAAAATTATATGAAATATAAAATAAAACATAGGAGAGATCTTAGGCACCGAGGGCAGGTTTCTACATATGTTGGGATCCTCATTATGCCAAGAAATATACCTAAAGATCAAAGTTGAGTTACCAAGTAGAGGAGCAGTTGCACTAGATATATGTCGCTACTAGGAGTTAGAACTTAGATGGTCAAGCAACACCGATATTAATAAATTGTAAGTTGTTTGAAAAAGATGCCAAATTGTTAATAGATAGTGGAGCTATAGATAATTTTATTTCCACTAGTATTATTGGGAATATGTCAAAAATATCAAGATTTTTGGCACAAGGGTAGAAATTTGAGTATGGTTCTAGATAGACCTACTAAGTCGACTAATGTTTCCATAAAACTAATATAACCTTACCCAATGGGTCCACTATATGGCACTTCTATGTGGCACCGCACTATGTTTTTGATATTATCCTAGGGATGGATTAGTTGAAGGCTCATGGAGCCTTAATCAAATTCCAAGATAGGTGGATGGATTACACTAACAATGATAAGAGGAGAGTAAGAGTACAAAATAGGTAAGGTTCTTTTCAAACTCACTTATTTTCATTTATGTAGTTAAAGAATACATTAAAAGAGGTGGTATATTGTATGTGGTGAAGATCAATGGAAATATTGGAGAAAAATGGGATAAATAACTATTTAAGAAGCATTTGATTCTATATGAATTTTAGGATGTATTCCTTGAAGATCTTCCAGGTCTACCACCCTGACAGGAATTCAAATACACTATTGAGTTAATGCCAGGGGTAGAACCTATTGCAAGGACACCTTACAAAATGACCCCAATTGAGTTGTAAGAACTGAAAGTGCAACTTCAAGACTTGTTAGAAAAGGGTCTGATCAAACCTAGTGTGTCATATTTGGGTACGATATTATTTGTGAAAAAGAAATATGGTTCCTTGATTTTGTGCATAGATTATAGAATGATGAATAAGTTAACCATTAAAAATAAGTATCCTTTACCAAGGATTGATGATCTCTTCGATTAGCTCAAGGATGCTACTATATTTAAAAAAAATAGATCTAAGATCAAGGTATCATCAATTAAGAATTTTAGAAGAGGATACCCATAATACAACCTTTAAGACCATATATGGGGACTATGAGTTCATAGTATTGCCATTTGGGTTGACAAATGCATCAATAACTTTTATGAATTTGATGAATAGTATGTTTAAAAAGTATATATATCGGTTTGTCTTGGTATTCTTAGATGACATATTGATATATTCTCACACAAAAGAGGAACATGACCATCATCTAAGGTTGGTTTTGGAGTTGTTGATAAAAACCAGCTATATGAAAAATCGTCCAAGTGTGAATTTTATACCTCATAGGTACAGTATTTGGGACACATCATCTCGATCGAAGGAATTGCCATAGACCCAAATAAAATTGAGGCTATATTAAGTTGGTCTGCATCAAAAAATATGTCAAAATTCAAGACTTTTATGGGACTCATTGGTTATTATAGCTATTTTGTGAAAGAGTATTCTAAGGTTACCTATTCAATCACCAACCTTCAGTAGTATATGATTTTTATCCTAGGAAAATGCTATAGTAGCCTATGAGTCTAGAAAACCCAAGAAGCATGAGGTAAACTATGCTATGTACGACCTAGAAATGGTAGCACTTATGCATGCCCTAAAGTTTTGAAGATATTATTTATTGGGAAAACTATTTGAGCTAAAAATAGACCATCAAAGTCTAAGGTATATTTTTACCCAACCTATGCTAAACAAAAAACAAAGAAGTTGGATAGAGTTCTTAATAGAATATGACTTTGGTATTGAGCATATCAAAGGGAAAGAAAACAAGGTTGTATATGCCTTGATTAGGAGAAGGTACATAACCGCACTGACCTAGAGTTATATAGACTTGATGGATAGGGCTATGGAAATACAACTTTAGGACCCATATTGCATAGAAATCTAGAATAAACTTAGATAAATTATAAAGAGAATAAGGCGAGGATAGGGTAGTTATACCCAAAACTGGTGATCTAAGGAGATTGATTATGCAAGACACATAATTCATAGTGTAAGTTTTTAATGATGTTATCCATAAATATATAATTGGCATAATAATTTGAATTCAAATAGGATTTGATCTATGTCCTCAGAAGCAATTCCTCTAAACAATGGTAATAGTAAAGATGAAATATTTTTCATTGGAGATTCTTCATCCAAGTTTAACCTAATTGGAAATGTAAGTTCTATTTGCATTGCTTTCTTGGTCTCTTGCATTAGCATTATTTATTTCATTTGCATTTCTTTGCCTATCCTCCATATCAGGATATCCCTAATAAAAGTTATAGATTTTCTTAAATTTATTAGAGGTTGCAAATAAGTTTGGGCTAGGTGGGGGACTATTGGATTATTCTATAGAATATTCAAAAAATATTAACAATCCTTGTATTTATTATGATGGTCCACCAAGCATGATGGCCTATTCCCTATGGTTTGTTGAGGGGTTTGACTAATGAGACTACCCTTTGAATATTTAGGTCTATTCATTCAAAAGGGAAAGGTAATTTTAAATAAAATGTAAACATTCAAAAATGAAAGCATTTTAAATAAAATGCAAACTATCACACTTAGAAATATTGTAGTTTCATATTGCTTTTGTATTGTAAACAACTACCTTAGTAATTCCTCCCTAGGTATTTTTAGAAATGGCATGATCCCAAATAATGATGCCAAAAAAATATAGATGTTTTCAATCCCTCCACTTTAGTTTGTCAATCCTAGGCTGGTGTCCAATTACTATATGCACTAAAATCTATAGGAGGTCCCTAGGTATGGGATTTCTAGATTTTCTAATTGAAAGGAAATAGATGAAAATTAAAGCTTGCAAGAATAAAATAGCATTCATGAAAATAACAATGCTTGTAGGAAAGTAAATAATTTATTATAATTAAGCTATAGAAATTAAAAAACCACTTAATTCATGCAGAGATGCTTTAAAAAGCTAGATTCTATACACTAATTGTCTACTACAAAAATGAGTAGGAAAGTACAGAATAAAAATATTATTGTTGCAACACATCAAACATCTAACATACTATATCAAAAATAGGAAAAATACCTCTTTAGAAAAGTGAGTGAATGGGTTCTTCCTCATGATAAAAAAAATTAGAAACTAGCTTTGAACTTAAACTATTCTAATACAACATAAGATTTGAAACCATACTCTTTACTACAACTATAGAATGCTTAAATTATAGATTTCTAGTTGTTTTGAATCTAACAATCATCATTGTCTAACCCCCTTACTATCATCAGGGTTAATTATTTATAATAATAGTTTAAACCAAATACTATGAAACCTATAAAAATAGCAAGGATGATATCCTAGAAATAGACTTAGCAACGTCATTTCTATAATGGGATTTTTCTAAAGTTACCCTTTGATAGTTACAGTGGTTTAAACAAATATTAACCATGAGCATTCATTGGTCAACTTTATGGAAAATGACAACAATGCATCCTAGAACAATGCTTCTCCAAATGATAAGGTAAAATCACATGCATCCTTGACAACCATAACTCCATTCTAGGAAAGCACCAGAACCAAACAACTATCAATGTAATGATTAGAGCATTGACCATTGTGAATAACCTTTTTTCCAGTTGATATGTTGGGATCCATTCTTACCTACTTAATATCTTTCCTTTTTCATGATACCAAGTATCCATGCAATCTATCCCTATGAAGTTTTTTCTTCTTATTTAGCACATCCTTCATACAAGTTGTATTTATTTTTAGCATAGGAAATGCTATAGAATGTGCTCCAAACCTTACAATCTTGAGTAATTTTGTGAATTTTCTAGAATATTAATCAAAACTACCATTAAAAATACAAAAGTTATCTCAAACTAATGAGGAAATGCTATTCACCTTTTCATGCTCATTAAATCAAAACGTCATGGTAAACTACACAAAACTACACATTTATAATACACATATATACTAAATATAAGGCAAGAACAACTTTAAAATGTTGATAAGATGAGATAATTTTAGGCCTCATCAGATACTACCATACTAAATTTTATAATGCATTATGGATGGATAGAACAACACTAAAAGCATTTTTATACCATCCCCATATAAACTAGTCTATGACAAGGAGGTTGTGTTACCAATCAATTTTGTAACAACCCTCCTTGGTAGGACTTATCCTTGACAATAAACTATGTATTGATGTATGGATGTTTAATGCATGGTTTTGTTTCATTGCTATCAATAAGTAGTCGTACTATATGCTTTGGTTCTACTATAATACTATGGTACTATTGATATATTTGTGGTTGTAGGACCGGTGGATTAGAATGGATAACCACCTAAGTTGAGAGAATTTTTTGGGAAATTATGGTGATGACTTGCTCATCGACAAATCTAGGTAACAAAATTCCCCTCATATAGATGCGTTTATATTATGCTTGTTTCATATTCACACCATTAGCCTAGGAAGTTGCTTGTGCAATGGGTATTCTTAATAGGTTGGCAATAGCAATAGACTATATTAAAAAGACCACCTACTTAAGGATTCACCAATGGTGTGTAATATTGTTGGTGTGAATGATATATATGCTTGTGTGTGGTATGCATATATTATGGCAAGAATTTCTATAGTATTAAATTATTGGTAATCTTAATATTTAAGAATATTAGTGTCAATACTTATAATTAATATTAGCAATTGAAAATAATAAAGGAACCTCTCATTAAGAGTGTTTTTGATGCCAAGGTCAACTCTAGCTTGACTTCAAAAATTTGAGTCCCTCTTGTGGGTCATGATTCTATTATAGAGGTAGAACAAAATTTTAAAAATGCTCTTGATTTGTCTAGTCCCAGACAAAATTTTATTTTGGTAGCTCCTCCTGTGAATTTTCATAGGACCTCTATTTTTCATCCTTCAGAAGCAAAATATTATACTATTGTTGTCTCCTTTAAAACTAAGAGAGATCTCCTTCCTGATTGTCAATTTGACCTTGATCCTATTCAGATGTATTTATCTATCCTTTCTTATCTCTTAAAGATCACCATGGAGGAGGGTGAGACTTCTCTAATTGAAATATTATTGGGACACTCCAGGCTTGATATGGATGCAATAAAGAGGTGGGCATTTGCAAAATGGGATCCCAAAGGTCAGATAAATATTGTTGCCCTCCCTAATGGTTTTTTTATTCTTATTATTTTTATGTTGGAGGATATTAGGTATATTCTTGGGGGTGGCCCCTAGTTTTTTGGTAGGAGATGTCTCTTTCTACGTAGATGGGGGACAAATTTTGATCCAAATACCCAAAGAATAAAAACTACCCCTATTTGGGTTAGGTTTACAGGCCTTCCCCTTCACTTTTGACATGAAGCTATTTTGAAGGGAACTGCAAAAATGATGGGATATTTAGTTATGATTGATGTGAAAACCAAAGCTAGATCTAGGATGATTTATGCCTGCATATCCTCTACCTACCTTTATTCTGAGTTTAGAGACCATTCTATAAAAAAATATCCTCGAGAATCTTCGACAAAGGCCCTAGTTCCCAAATCTGGTGGAGGTAGATGCAGGATAATCATCTGATACGATTGTTGGTTGTTGTAGCACCTTGGATCTTGTAATTCCTATTGGATGGGATATTTTTCAAATTTTATTTGTGACTCTTGGACGAGAAGATGGAAGACCTTTTTAAATTTTTAAAAAAATTGAGTCTTGTTTTGCTAGGTTTCACCAGTCTCTTCATGAAGAGCATTAATTTCCTTATGATTCTTTTTACCTTGAGATATTTGCATCACCTGTGTTAGGATTCTCTATTATTTCTTGTTATTTGGGTCTAATTGTGTTGTTTCATGGTTATCCTTTTGGTTTGGGGTATCCTTAACCCCTAGTTGTAAAAGGTTTGGGATCCCTTTCAAAATCCCTTTTTATCACCCAATAAAAAATAAATAAAGTGAATTATTAAATTAATTCTTGGAGATACTTTAATTATTGCACTATTTTCCTAATGTTTGGAATAAAATTAAAATGGCTTGCAAAGCTTAGAATAAGCCTTTTTATTTATGGTTGCCATGCTTGGGCGTCACTTTAATTAACACAAAAGTGGAATTTATGGAGTAACATATTCTTGATCTTGTTAAACATTATTTCTAGCATGCAAGAAGGGCCTCTTAGTCTATTTGAATATAGTGATATGTTTTGGGGTGCAGAAATATTTTAGGGAAGAAAGACATCAAAGGATTTGAAGGAGGAAGGACTTGGCAGTGTGACTCTAGAGAGGAAGATGTTGGGCAAGCTTGGCAAAGGTATCATATCTAAATGCAATACTATTTGTTATAGCTATAGAATTAGATTGGTTCCCTTGCTTTGGTGTGGATATGATTTTCTTCTTGCATTGATTTGGCTTCTTGCTGGCTATATTATGGTGTTGTTAAGCATGTGTTTCTCACAAGATTTCTTGAGGGCTATTTTGACCAAAATGATATATTTTTTTTAAGATGTCGCCATGATAGTTGGTCAGTTATCCTCCCTAAACTTGTGTATTGTTAGTTTTCTTTTATGTTGGGAATGACTCCTTAATGGCTTGCTATATGCTCATATTTCACTATAGTGAGCAATGGTTGTGATGTGTTGTTCATATTTGGTCGTGTGCCCTTCTATCATTGGGTCTGAGCATTCTTATTTAGGGACATGTTTAACCAGTATGATGTAATATTTTCTATGGTGGTTTGCTTGGTGTTCGATCCTTTAATTTTAGAGACTTTTCCTTATTGTTGTAGTTTATATTTGTGAGAACATTTTGACTCTGGATGAAAATAAATTAAAGAAGGGTCATAGTTGTCTTCTTCCTTTGTGTAGAGGCTATATCCTCTTGCTTAAATGTTGGCAAAGTGTTTTAGTCAGAGTTGTTTTCAATTTCTTTAGAAGGAAAAGTTTGAGATATATAACTCTTTTAGCTTTATGGAAGTTAAATTTTATTTATAAGAAATTATTTTACAATATATAATTTTATTTAAAAGAGAACTTTGTTGGATATTATCTTTGCAATATGAAGTTGGAGTTTATATAAAGAGAGATCTTTTAGTTTTATGCTTTAGATTTTGTTGTTGTAAGGAAAGACTATTTTATGGTGATGGTATTGTTTTTAGAATGATAGTTTGGATCTTTTGCTTTAAGGAAAGAAAAATTATTATAATGGTTCTTGAGACTTGTGTAGGTAAAGGGACCATTATAAAGAGAAGTATGGGATTCTCTTTTGTGGGTTGGTTTATTTAAGCTTTAGTTTTGAAAGAGAAACTATTATAATGGTTCTTGAGACTTGTGTAGGTAAAGGGACCATTATAAAGAGAAGTATGGGATTCTATTTTGTGGGTTGGTTTATTTAAGCTTTAGTTTTTAAAGAGAAACTATTATAATGCTTCCTGAGACTTGTGTGGGTAAAGAGAGCATTATAGAGAGAGAAGTATGGGATCATCTCCTTGTTGGTTTGTTTTACGTTATGCATGGTTGCTTGTATAGTATTAATGGCATGATTAAAATGCATTACGTTTGGAGTTGTCATGATCTCTAATTATTCCTCAAGTTCCATGGATGAATTTTATTTCATGAAGAGGATTGTAGAATATAGATGGCTTGGAGATTTTTGTGGATGGCTTCATAGTACCTTTGAATGTACAGTTGTTATAAAAATAAAATCTATATAGAGGAATGTTCCGTTAGATTAGTTTTGTAAACTTGATCTATGTACAAACTAAAGATTGTTTTAAATTGCTTAAATGTTACCTTGGGATTTGTTCAATAAGATGATATTGCAATATTTTAGTAGGATAGATAGTATTGAACTCTATCAATTTAATGGAATGCATATTTACATAGCTTTATGTTGAGCACTTGGATCATTTAAGTTATGGCATCTAAATTAATGGAATGCATATTTACATAGCTTTATGTTAAGCATTTGAGTTAAACAAATTATGGATTTTACTTTATTAATATGCTTCCTTGTTTAGTTGATGTAGCATTTGGATAAATTAGATGATGGATTTTGATTTTATTAAAATGCTTCTGAGTTTATGTGATGAATGATGTTTTATTTTAGAAGTATGTTATTCAAGTGTAATAAAATTAATTCTAGAGTGATAGGGTTATCTTGGGTTGGTTATAGAAGCTCTTGTAGGACCCAAGTCAATAAAAAACCCAATCTTGGGGGGAGTTGCATGGATGCAATAACCAGGTATATATGAGGCTTATAAGGAGTTGAAAGAATACAATTGCTAGGAACTCATGAATGTGGAAGGAGTTGCATTAATGCAATAGCTAGGTTTCTTGTGAATCAATGCACCTGGAACATTGAGGATTGGATGTATCCCAACTAGGATTTGTGGGACCATTCATAAGACAACAATGATGATTCCTCAAATATGTAGGTTTGAGTAATCATGTCCATTACCAGGTGAGTGGTAATGACCTTAGTTAACCCATGGAGGTGTGGTAACTAAGCACCAAGGATTTACACTTGATTAACCTACCTAGTTGGACTTATGTTAAGGTTAGGGAATACACATTCCCATTTAAGTGTTATGGGCCTTAAAGTATAATTCTTACATTGTGGTATCATTTTCCTATACTCTAGAGGGTATGGGAAATTTGGAGGGACCACTTTGAAATCCTTTTAAATTATGAGGTTTAGTAAGGTGAATCCCAAAAACTATGGGATGTTGGCCACTCTTGTCCACTGAGTGTCATATACAGTGACATAGAACTCAAATATAATGAAGCCTTGAGAATGCTAAAAGAAATGTATTAGTAACTCTTAAGAACCTTACTTGTGTTAGGTTTCAAAAAGGAAAATATTATCTCTCTCAAGTTGGTAGTTTTAGGTTACCACAGTTGGTATGAGAGCTCTAGGTCATAGGGGTTGAAGCTTCCAATGAGTGTGCTTAGGATAAGCCTTGAATTGATGTGCTAATTTGGGAAGACTAACTTTTCTAGGGATATTAACATGATTTGGGATACATTGGGTATTGCATGTCATTGGGACCAGTCAGACCAAGGAATAAAAATCCTAGAGGGTATAGTTTCTTATAGGGAAAGGCACTTTGTAGAAAGGTAAGCATGACCTTGATCATTATCAATTGAGTGATAATGGTCTATGTTAGTTCATTAAGAGAATGAAACTAACTAATTGTAAGTACAATTGAAGGAAATTGTAACTTACCCAACTCCTTTGTGTGGATAGGATATGACACCTATATTAAAACCTGTACTTGTGAGGTATAAAACTCACACTTGGACAACTTTCCATATAGTTGGTTTTCCTCAACACCTCCAACACCAACCTTAGGTGATGGTCATGTTCCTCTTTGGTGTGAGAATATATCAAGATGTCATCTAAGAATACCAATACAAATTGATCTAGATATTTTTTGAACACATTGTTCATCATATTCATAAAAGTTATCGATGCATTTGTCAACCCAAATGGTAATATTGTGAAATCATAGTACCCATATCTATTCGTAAAGGTTATATTATGGGTATCCTCTTCTCAAATTCATAACTAATCATACCATGATATTAGATCTATTTTTGAAAATATAGTAGCATCATTTAGATTATCGAAGAGGCCATCAATCCTATGTAAAGGATGTGTATTTTTAATGGTTACCTTTATTCAACATTCTATAATCTATGCACATCATCAAGGAATCGTATTTTATTTTTATAAATAATACTATAGCACCCCATGGCAACACACTAGGTTTTATTAGACCCTTATCTAACAAGTCTTGAAGTTGTAATTTTAGTTCTTGCAACTTAATTGGGGTTATTATATAACATGTCATTGCAATAGGTTCGATACCTAGCATTAACTCAATAGTAAAGTCAAATTTCCATCGGGGTGGCATACCTAGAATATTTTCAAGGAATACATCATGAAATTCATGTAGAATCAAATGCTTCTTAAATACTTATTCACCCCCCTTTTCTCCATTATTTCCATTGACCTTAACCATATATAGCATACCAAATTTTTTAATAATTTTTTTTAACTACATAGCTAAAAATAAGTGAGGCTAAAACTAAACTTACCTACTTTGTACTCTTACTCTCCTCTTATCCTTGTCAGTGTAATCCATCCACTTATATTGGAAGTTGATTAAGGATCCATGAGCCTTCAACGAGTCCATCACTAGGATAATATCAAAAGCATGGAGTGGTGCCACATATAAGTGCCATATAGTGGACCCATTGGATAAGGTTATCTCAGTTGTAGGGAAATGTTGATCCACTAAGTAGGTCTATCTAGAACCATACTCGACTTTCCACCCTTGTGCCAAAAATCTTGGTCTTTATGGTATATTTCTAATAATACTAGTGGAAATAAAACTATTTGTAGCTCTACTATCTATTAAAACTTTCACATCTTTGTCAAACAACTTACCATTTAGTAATATCAATGTTGCTTGACCACCCAAGTTCTGACTCCCAATAGTGATATATATATGGTGCGACTACTCCTACAATGGATAAGTTGACTCTGAGCTTTAGGGATATTTATTGGGATAATGAGGACCCCCACATATGTAGCAACCTATCCTAGGTGTCTGAGATATCTTCTACCTTTTCTTCCCTATTTCTTATTTCTGTGCTAACTCATTTTGTTTTGGAGGATGAGGATTGGTTTTATCCATTTTTTGAAACTTCTTTTTATTTTGTCCTTGATTCTCATTGTTCATGTTACTGAATTTTGGGTTGTCTTTGTTTCTTTTGTTTTTTTTTAATATTCCATTTCATAAATATTGCACTATTTATTTTCCTAAGTTCTTATCTCTTTGTATCTATCAACCCTAAATAGTTGAAAAAAGAATTTTTGGTCTCAATATTAGTCTCTTATTTTTTAGAGAAGTTGTAATCTTCTTGCAAATTTTTAGGTTTGAGAAGATTAATTAATATCCTAATCTTAGGGTCTACCCCTAAGATGAAATTATGCACCTTAAGACACTAATTGCTCTTATACTCTAGAACATACATCAAAAGTTTCACATATTTTTGAAAATAGACCTTTATCGATAGTGATCCTTGTTGAAGTGTAGAGAGTTCTTTAAAATTCTCTACATAAAATTGGTCAAAAATAAATCTTTTCTTAAAAGTCCCAATGAAATAAGCCGACTTAAGTTTTGTGGCTTGCATATTTTTTCTTGTATCGAATGTATCCCACCATTCTAAGGTTGCATCCAAAATATGAAGGGTATCCCACATAGTTTGAGTCTTAAAAGAGTAATTTTTCATGGAAAAGAAGATTCCTAGCTCTTTCAACCATGACTTGGATGCATCTCCATTATTTCCCATTAAATTAGGTTACTTTAAAATTATTAAGGTCTCTAGCCAGTTTAGCCTCTCTTCGAGCTTTGCCCTCTTGGATTATTCTAATAGGGTTCTCTTCATACCTACCCTCTACATTTATGGTACTTGATTCCTTATTGATCAAGATTTATATCAATTTTTATTGTTGCTCCAACTATTCTTGAATAAAATTCACTTTGGAGGAGAGTTATTCTACTCTCCCATTAGAACTTGTTGTTCCCCTAGTGTCCCTATCAGAGTTCATTTTCCTCTCATCCCTCTTTCTAGGAGCCACTACTCTCCTAGTTTTCTTGTTGGAGTCCATAGTTCATATAGTATTTTGTACTACATTTCCCTCCTATGCAGCCATTCTGGTTTTCTTATACAAAATTCCTTTTAATACAAGTGCCATCTCCTATCCACACAAAGAAGTTGGGTAAGTTATAATTTCCTTTAATTGTACTTACAATTAGTTAGTTTCATTCTCCTAATGAACTAACATAGACCATTATCACTCAATTAATAATGATCAAGGTCATGCTTGCCTTCCTACAAGGTGATTTTCAAAGATAATATCCAACAAAGTTCTCTTTTAAATAAACTTTAACTTCTATATTCTAAAAGAATTTCTTATAAATAAACTTCAACTTACATATAGCTAAAAGAGTTATATATCTCAAACTTTTACTTCTAAAGAAAATAAACTAAGGATAAATTTGAATAAAATACGTTATTAAAATTTAAACAAGAAGATTTGACCTCTAAGGTAGGAGGACCCTATCCTAAATTCGTACTTTCCCCCTTCCTTCATGTGGATTTCTAGTCAGGATGACCCTCTATCATCCCTACTGCACTTCCAAGACCTTTATGGGATCCTCCTGGGGCCTTCTAAGTTGGGTTTTCCTATCCTAATAGGTTTGTTGGTGCTGGAATAGATCATCCTTGAGTTATTTCCATGGTAGCCTCCAGTGGTGGTTGGTTTTTAGATGGTCCAAATCGAGATTTGGAGTTTTGAAGACTGTATCGATAGATCTTTCTAGATTTGGGAGGGGCCTGTGCATTCTTGCCACTAGTTT
Organism: Wollemia nobilis; assembly: GCA_028583015.1. Classification (NCBI taxonomy): domain Eukaryota; kingdom Viridiplantae; phylum Streptophyta; class Pinopsida; order Araucariales; family Araucariaceae; genus Wollemia; species Wollemia nobilis. The sequence continues at coordinate 6,003,548 of JAQPPZ010016385.1, read as the reverse complement.
TTTTTCACTACTTATTTCTTGGGTTCAACATCTAAAATGGGGTTCCTGCTTTATTTACCCATGTTTTCTTAGCTTGGGGTATGCTCTTTGATTTTTCTTGGTCTTGGGGAAGGGCCATGGTTTTATCATTTGTAGGTGAGTAGCTCTTAGCTGGGACTGATGTGGGTCTTATAAAGTGAAGGTTTGTGTCTATATTGGGATTTCTATGATTCATTTCACTGCATCATCTTTATGGAATCTAGGAGGGCCCTAGGTTTCTCATGTTGCTACGGGTGTTGGAGTTCATATATCTTCTTTGGATGAAATTCTATTGGGGTTGGTTGGTATCTTTGCTCAATGGACTATCTAATGGATTTCCTCTTGGTAATTTTTTGGTATATGAGAGCCCTGTGCATGCGTGTTTACTACTAATGATGATCTCTTGTTGATAGTACTCAGTGTGTTGATCCCTTCCAGTAATGGAGTGCCATGGTGGTTTAAATTTTTAGGATTTTCTTACCTTCATCAGGGAACTGTCTCCTTCATAGGGAGATCTCCTGGCCTATCGAGATCTTAGGTTCTTGTTGATCCACTTTTTAGGTTGTGTTTCTCTTTTGGTTCCAGCCTGAGTTCTTCCAATGCCTTTTGGGATGGGAATCTATTTATTGGTTCCAGTTTCTCTTGACTGGGAAACATCATTTCAAATTTACAGATTTATTTTGGGTGGGATGCCCTATTTCAAATTTATGTAGGATTTCCTTCTGCTATATTTTCAAATCCCATATCCATTTTGATTGGGTCTATCCTTTTTTATTGTCCTAGGATCTCGTAAGCTGGGTTTTTAGTTTAGTTTTATTTTATTCTTTTGTTGTCTCTCTTGTTCTCGATCTGGGTGAGATTTCTTGTTGTCCATTTTGTCTCGGGCTCTCATAATCCAGGTTTTCTGTTTCATGGTTCTATAGCACGGGATGATCCTTGTACATTTTTTCTGGTGGAGATCTTCTCCTTGTGGATATTTTCTCCCTATCTCAATTGTAAAGGGTTTGGGGTCCCTTTCAAAACCCATTACCCTAATAAATAAATAAAATAATATTTGAACTCTACACAAAGGAAGAATATGACTATGACCTTTCTCTAATTTATTTTTAGCCAGAGTCAAAACATTCTGACAAATATAATCTACAATAGTAAGGACAACAATCTAAAATAAAAGGATTGAACACCAAGTAAACCACCATAGAAAATATTACAACATACTAGTTAAACAAGTCCCTAAATAAGAATGCTCTAACCTGATTATAGAAAGGCACATGACCAAATATGAAAAACACATCACAACCACTGCTCAAAACAACAAAACATGCACATACAACAAGCCATTAATGAGTCATTCCCAATATAAAATTAAACTAACAATACACAGGTCTACAAAGGACAACTGGTCAACTATCGTGTCATCTTAAAAAAAGGATATTTTTTTGGTGGGAACAACCCTCAAGAAATATTGCAAGCGGCATAGGTGTAATAACACCATAATACAACCAACATGAAGCTAAAGCAACTAAATAAGGAAATTATAGCCACACCAAATCAAGGGAACCAATATAATTCTACAACCGTAACAAATAATATTGCACTTAGATAGGCTACCTTTTCCAAGTCTGGCCGATGTCTTCCACTCCAAAGTCATGGTGCCAAGTCCTTCTTCCTTCAAAGCCTTTGGTGCCTTTCTTCCCAAAAATATTTCTTTATCCCAAAACATCCTACCTAGTTCAAATAGACTAAGGTGCTCTTATTGCATGGTGGAGGTAATTTTTAACAAGCTCAAGGATATTTTAATCCATAAATGCCACCTTTGTGCTAATTAAAGTGCCACCCAAGCATGGAAAATTTAAATAAAAAGTCTTATTTAATGTTTTGCAAGCCATTTAAATTTTATTCCAAACACTAGGAAAATAATGCAATAATTAAAGTATATCCAAGAATTAATTTAATAATTCACTTTATTACTTTCAATTGCTAATATTTATTACTGGTATTGACATTAATATTCTCAAATATTAAGGTTTTCAACAATTTAATACTATAACAATTATCACCATAATCTATGCTTACCACACACAAGCATATATGTCATTTACACCAACAATATTACACACCATTGTTTTATCCTTAAGTAGGTTATATTTTTAAGATAGTCTATTGCTATGACCAACCTATTGAGGATATTCATTGCACAAACAACATTTTGATCTAATGTATTTGAATATGAAATAAGCATAATGCAAATGCATTTATATGAGGGGTATTTTTTAGTTGGAGTTATTGATGAGCAAGTGATCACCATCATTTCCCAAATTTTCTCTCAACTAAAGTGGTTATCCATACTAATCCACCAGTGAGAGCACCTGGTATTACAACCACAAATATATTAGTAGTACCCTATTCTAATAGTAGAACCAAAGCATATAGTGCAACTACTTATTAATAACAATGAAACAAAACCATGCATTAAAAATTCATACATCAATATGTAGTTTATTGTCAATGATAAGTCCTACCAAAGAGGGTTGTGACATACTCCCCCTTGGACTAAACATAATCCCCTATTTTTTTTGCAAGCGAGAAAAAAATATTTCATTCAAATAAGTATGGAAATTGTTGTTTCATTTTTTTAGCATTTTCCCATGTGACACAATTCTTAAAATATTGGTCCCACTGGACCTTACATTGATATAGGGTTCATTTCATCAACATATTGGAATGAAGCCCTTAATATTTACTGGTATCACCTCATTGGTTGAGGGATATACCATCTGCAATTGAGAAACATTCCACACATGAGTAGGATTAGTAACATACTTACTAAGCATGGATATATAGAAAGTATCATGAATCTTTGATAGGTTGGGTGGCAAGGCAAACCTATAGGCTATAAGACTAATATTATCAATGATATCAAATGGCCCAAAATAGTGAGGATCCAAATTAGTTAACTTGATGGAACTTTTCATGGGTCTTACCCTCAAGAAAACTTTGTCCCCCACAAAGAATTCTCTTGGTGATCTTTTTAGATCAGCATAGCTCTTTTAGTGATCGACCACTTCCTTGAGCCTAAGCCAAATTTATTTTAGCTATTGCTCCATATCTCAGATAATGTTTGGTATGATCATCACTCGATCCTCCAAATTATCCTATGATAGAGGTGTTATGCATCTTATACAATATAAGGCTTCAAACAGGGCCATTCTCAATGATGCATGGTAACCATTATTATAAGCAAATTCCATAAGATGCAAAAAGCACTCCCATTTAGACTTTTGGTCCATGTAATACATGCATAGCATGTCCTCTAAAACTTGGTTTACCCTCTTTGTTTGACCAACTATTTTTTGAATTATATGTAGAAATAATATTTAGCTTAGTGCCCACTACATAGTGTAGAGCCTACCAAAATTTTGATATGAGCCTAGAATCCCTGTTTGATATGATCACCTTAGGAAACCTATGTAGCCTATTGATTTATTTGGAAAAAAGTTTTGCCATGACCGATGCATCATATTTTATGTTCCCTGTTATGAAGTGTGCAGCCTTGGTTAACTTATCAACCACTACTAGGATTGCATCATGTTGGTACCTAGTCTTATGTAAATTGATAATAAAATCCATATAAATTACCTTCCACTTTTGCATAGGTACATCATGTTGGTACAATTTCCCTGATAGGTGCCAATATTTTACCTTGACCTTTTGTCATTTTAAACATCTCACAATAAAACTAGTGATATTCTACTTCATTTCGGCCTAGTAGAAGGTCTTTTTCATGTTTTATCTCATTTTTGACCCTTCTGGATGAGTAGAATAAGGAGAATTATGTTCCCTTGCATAATAAATATCCTTAGATCACTAGTTTTGGGTATAACTACTCTATCCTTGAAGCATAAAAGTCCATATTTTATGTTGAGACCCTTATTATCTTTAGAATTTATCTCAGTTTTATCTCATATTTCTATGCAATATGGGTTCTAAAGCTGCATTTGGCTAACTATATGACTCTGGTTCAGTGTGGTTATGTGCCTTCTCCTACTCAAGGCATATACAACCTTATTTTATTTCCCTTTGATATACTCAATACCAAAGTTGTATTTTGCTAAGAACTCTATCCATATTCTTTATCTTGCATTCAACATAGGTTGGGTAAAAATATGCCTTTCTCTTTGATGGTTTATCCTTAGCTCAAATGGTATTCCTAATAAATAATATCTCCAAAACTTTAGGGCATGCATACTGCTACCAATTCTAAGTCATGCATTGCATAGTTTACCTCATGCTTCATGAGTTTTCTAGACTCATATGCTAATGTAGCCTCTTCATGGGATAAAAACCCATCCAAACATTTTAAGGATGCATTTGTGCACATGATAAATTTTCCAAGAGGGTCTGGTATCTTGAGAATCAATGTCGTAGTTAAATTATTCTTCAAATCCTCAAAGGTAGCCTCACACTTATCCATCCATTTGAACTCTTTCCCTTTTCTCTGAAGGTTGGTGATTGAATATCCAACCTTAGAATAATATTTCAAAAAATACCTATAATAACTAGTGAGTCTCATAAAAATCCTTACTTTTGACATATTTGTTGGTGTAGGCCAACTTAATATAGCCTCAATTTTATTTAGGTCCATGACAATTTCTTTGATCGAGATGATGTGTCCCAAATATTGTACGTATGAGATACAAAAATCACACTTGGACAATTTTTCATATATCTATTTTCCTCAACACTTTAAATTCATAAAAACTATCGATTCATTTGTCAAGACAAATAAAAATATTGTGAACTCGTAGTGCCCATATCTAGTCTTAAAGGCTATCTTATGGGTATCATCTTCTCAAATTATTAACTAATGATACCTTGATATTACATTTATTTATTAAAATATAGTAGCATCATTTAGTTGATAAAAGAGGTAATCAATCCTTGGTAAAGGATCCTTATTTTTAATTGTTACCTTATTCAAAATTTTATAATCTATCCAGAACCTCAAGGAACCATTTTTTCACAAATAATATCGGAGCCAAGGTGACACACTATGTTTGATCACGCCCTTTTCTAACAATTCTTGAAGTTGCACTTTTAGTTCTTGCAAATCAATTGGGGTCAGTTTGTAAGGTGTCTTTGCAATAGGTTCTACCCCTAGCATTAACTCAATAATGAATTTGAATTCCCTATGTTCTACCCCTAGCATCCTGAAACTCATATAGAATCATATGTTTCTTAAATACTTCTTCATCCCCATTTTTCTCCAAACTTTCCATTGATCTTGACCATATATAAAATAACACCTCTTTTAATGGTTTTATTTAACTGCATAGATAAAAATAAGTAATGTTGAAAATAACCTTTCCTACTTTGTACTCTTACTATCCTCTTATCATTGTTGGTGTAATCTATCCACCTATCTTGGAAGTTGATTAAGGCTCTATAAGCCTTCAACCAATCCATCCCTAGGATAATATCAAAAGCATGGAGTGGTGCCACATAGAAGTTCCATATAGTGGACCCATTGGGTAAGGTTATCTCAATTGTAGAGAAACATTGATCCACTAAGTATTTCTATCTAGAACCATACTCGAATTTCCACCCTTGTGCAAAAAATATTGATATTTCTGGCATATCCCCAATAATACTAGCAAAGATAAAATTATCTATAAATCCACTATCTATTAAAATGTTTACATATTTGTCAAAAAATTTACCATTTGTGCAAAATTCATTTCCATGGTGGTAGAATTGGAAGATCTTTAGGGAATACATCCTGAAATTCATGCAAAATTAGATGTTTCTTAAATACTTCTTCATCCCCATTTTCTCCAATATTTCCATTTATCTTCACAACATACAACATACCACCTCTTTTAATGGATTTATTTAATTTCATAGCTAAAAATAAGTGAGGTTGAAAATAACCTTACCTACTTTGTACTCTTACTCTCCTCTTATCCTTGTTGGTGTAATCCATAAACCTATCTTGGAAGTTGATTAAGGCTCCATGAATCTTCAACCAATCCATCCATAGGATAATATCAAAATCATGGAGTGGTGCCACATATAATTTTCATATAGCAGACCCATTAGGTAAGGTTATCTCAGTTGTAGAGAAACATTGAACCATTGAGTAGGTCTATCCAGAATCATACCCGACTTTCCACCCTTGTGCCAAAATTCTTGATATTTCTAGCATATCCCTAATAATACTAGTAGAAATAAAACTATTTGTATCTCCACTAAAATATTTGACATATTTATCAAAAAAAATACCATTTATTAATATTGGTGTTGCTTGACCATCTAGGTTTTGACTCCTGATAGCAACATATATATATAGTGCGACTGCTCCTTTGCTCGGTAGCTCGACTATGATCTTTGGGGATATTTCTTGGCATAATGAAGATCCCCACATATGTAGTAACCTTTCCTTGGAGCCTGATGTCTCTCCCACATTTTCTCCCCTATTTCTTATTTCTATGTCAACTCATTTTGTTTTGAAGGATGAGGATCGATATTATCCATTTTTTAAAACTTCTTTATATTTAGTCCATGATTCCCATTGTTCTTGTTACTAAAATTTGGGTTTCCTTTATTTCTTTTTTTGTTCCTTATCCCATTTCATAAATCTTGCACTCTTTAATTTCTTAATTTTCTTTCTCTATTATAATTAATTTTCTTAATTTGGGTTTACTATTATAATTCTTCTTACAAGGTTTCGTAAATAGTATTATCTCTTTAATTTCTTCATCCAGTATTTTGCACTACATTTCTTGCCTATGCAGTCATTCTAGTTTTCCTAGATGAACTTCCTTTTAATATAGGTGCCATAACCACACAAAGGAGTTGTTTAAGTTATAATTTTGTTCAATTGTACTTACAATTATTAGTTTCATTATCATAATAAACTAACATAGACCATTATTACTCAATTGATAATGATAAAGATCACAATATGCCTTTTACCATAAGAAAATACACCCTCTAGGATTTTTATTCCTTGGTCTAAATGGTCCCAATAATGTGCAATACTTGTTGTATCCTAGATCACATTAAGGTCCCTAGGAAATTTAGTCTTCCCAAAGTAGCACATCAAGTCAAGGCTTATCCTAAGTGCACTCATTAGAATATTCAATCCCTATGACCTAGAGCTCTGATACCAACTATAACAACCCAAAAATACCAACTTGAGAGAGATAACATTTTTTTTTGAAACCTAACACAAGCAAGGTTCTCAAGAGTTCCCAATATATTTCTTTCAACATTCTCAAGGCTTCACCACATTTGAGTTCTATATCACTATAGATGACACTCAGTGGATAAGAGTGGAAAACATCCCATATTTTTTGAGGTTCACCTTACTAAACCCCATAATTTAGAAGGATGCCAAAGTGGTCCTCTCAACTTTACCATACCCTCAATAGTACAGGACAATATGACCACAATGTAGGGATTATCCTTTAAGGCCCATAACACTTAAATGGGAACACCTATTGCCTAACCTTAACCTAAGTCCAACTAGGTAGGTTAATCAAGCGTAAAGCCTTGGTGCTTAGTTACCATACCTTCATGGGCTAACTAAGGTCATTACAACTCACATGGTAATGGATATTGAGGAATCACCACTACTATCTTATGAATGGTCCCACAACTCCTAGTTGGGATACACATGATCCTCAATGTTCAACGTGTATTTATTCATAAGAAACTTGCTTCTTGCATTCACACAACTTCTTCTAGATTTATTAGTTCCTAGCTATTTCATTCTTGCAACTCCTAAGACTCATATCTATCGGGTTATTGCATCCATGCAAATCCTTCTAGGATTGGTTTTTTACTAACTTGGGTCCTACAAGAGATTATATAACCAACCCAATATAACCTTATCTCTCTAGAATTAATTTTATTACACTTGAATAACATACTTCTAAAATAAACATCATTCATCACATAAAATTAGAAGCATTTTAATCAAATAAAAAGTCCTTATCTAATTGATCCAAATGCTACATCAACTAAACAAGGAAGCATCTTAATAAAGTAAAATCCATAATTTTTTAAACTCAAATGCTTAAAATAAAGCTATGTAAAAATGAATTCCATTAATCTAGATGCAATAACTTAAATGATCCAAGTGCTTAGCATAAATCTATGTAAATATGCACTCCATTAAATTGATATATTTCAATACCAACTATCCTACTAGTAGATTGCAATATCATCTTATTGAAAAATCCCAAGGTATCATTTAAGCAATTTAAAATAATCTTTAGTTTGTACATAGATCAGGTTTAAAAAAACTCATCTATTGGTGCATTCCTCTATATAGATTTTATTTCCATAACAAATTTACATTCAAAGGTACTATGAAGACATCTACAAAAGTCTCCAAGTCATCTATATTTCACAATCCTCTTAATAAAAGGAAATCCACCGACAAAACTTGAGGAATACTTAGGGATTAGGACAAATCAAAGCAATGCATTTTAATAATGCCATTAATACTATTTACGAAACCTTGCATAAAACATATTAAAACAAACCAACAAGGAGATAATCCCATACTTCTCTCTCTATAATGGTTCCTTTACCCACACAAGTCTCAAGAACCATTATAATAGTTTCTCTTTCAAAACTAAAGCTTAAATAAACCAACCTACAAAATAGAATCCCATACTTCTCTTTATAATGGTCCCTTTACCTACACAACTCTTAGGAACCATTATAGTAGTTTATCTTTTAAAAATAAAGCTTAAATAAATGAACAAAAGAGAATACCATACTTCTCTTTATAATGGTACCTTTACCTACAAAAGTCTCAGTAACCATTATAATAATTTTTCTTTCCTTAAAGCAAAAGATCCAAACCATAATTCTAAAAAAATACCATCACCATAGAAGAGTCTTTCCTTAAAAAAAATAAGCTAAAGCATACAACTAAAAAGAGTTCTCTTTCTATAAATTTTAACTTCATATTGCAAAGATAATATCCAACAAAGTTATCCTTTAATTAAACTTTAACTTCTATATTCTAAAAGATTTTTTTTTTTAAAATAAACTCCAACTTCCATAAAGCTAAAAGAGATATATATCTCAAACTTTTACTTCTAAATAAAACAAACTGAGGATAACTCTGACTTAAACACTTTACCAACATTTAAACAAGAATATTTGGCCTCTACACAAAGGAAGAAGACGACTATGATATTTCTTTAATTTCTTTTTAGCCAGAGTCAAAAAACTATGACAAATACAAACTACAATAGTAAAGACAACTCTCTAAAATAATAGGATTGAACACCAAGAAAACCGCCATAGAAAAGATTACAGCATACTGGTTAAACAAGTCTCTAAAAAAGAATGCTCAAACCTGATTATGGAAGGGTACATGACCAAAGATGATCAACACATCAAAACCACTGCTCATTACAACAAAACATGCACATACAACAAGCCATTAAGGAGTAATTCCCAACATAAAATAAAACTAACAATATATAGGTCTAGGGAGGACAACTGACCAACTACCGTGTCGACATCTTAAAAAAGAAGATTATTTTGGTTAGAACAACCCTAAAAAAATCTTGCAAGTGACATAGGCTTAATAACAACATAATACAACCAATAAGAAGCCAAAGCAATGAAATAAGGAAATCATAGCCACACCAAATCAAGAGAACAAATATAATTCTACAACCGCAACAAATAATATTACACTTAGATAGGCTACATTTTCCAAACCTGGTCGATGTCTTCCACTCCAGAGTCATGCTGCTAAGTCCTTCTTCCTTCAAAGCCTTTAGTGCATTTCTTCCCAAAAATATTTCTTTATCCCAAAACATCCTACCTGATTCAAATAGATTAAAGTGCCCTTATTGCATGGTGGTGGAAATTTTTAACAAGCTCAAGAATATGTTACTCCATCAATACCACCTTTGTGCTAATTAAAGTGCCACCCAAGCATGGGAACTTTAAATACAAAGGCTTTTTCTATGTTTTGCAAGCCGTTTAAATTTTATTCCAAACATTAGGAAAATAATGCAATAATTAATGTATCTCCAAGAATTAATTTAATATATGAATTTATTAGTTTCAATTGCTACTATTAATTACTGGCATTGACATTAATATTCTCAAATATTAAGGTTTCCAATAATTTAATACTATAACAATTCTCACCATAATCTATGCATACCACACACACACATATATGTCATTCACACCAACAATATTACACACCATTATTTTATCCTTAAGTAGGTTGTCTTTTTAATATAGTCTATTGCTACATCAACCTATTGAGGAGATTCATTGTACAAGAAATGTTTTGATCTAATGGTTTGAATATGAAACAAGCGTAATGCAAATGCATCTGTATGAGGAGTATTTTCTTACCTAGAGCTATTTATGAGCAAGTCATTACAATTATTTCCTAAAATTTTCTCTCAACTTAGGTGGTTATCCATAGTAATCCACAAGTGAGAGCACCTAGTCTTGCAACCACAAATATATCAGCAGTACCATATTCTAATAGTAGAACCAAAGCATATAGTGCAACTACTTATTCATAGCAATGAAAAAAAACCAGAACAATCATACATAAATACATAGTTTAATGTCAAGGATAAGTCCTACCAAGGGGGGCTATTACATACTCTCCCCTTGGACTAAATAAAATCCCCTATATTTTTTGCAAGTGAGAAACAAATATTTCATTCAAATAAGTATGGAAATTATTGTTTCATTTTTTTAACATTTTTCCATGTGACACAGTTCTTAGAATATTGGTCCCACTAGACCTTAAATTGATATAGGATTAATTTACTCAACATATTGGAATGAAAAACTATAATATTTATTGGTCTCATCTCAATGGTTGAGGGATCTGCCATTTACAATTTAGAAATATTCCACACATGAGTAGGATCAGTAACATACTTTCTAAGCATGGATATGTGGAAAGTATCATGGATCTTTGATAGGTTGGGTGGTAAGGTGAGCCTATAGGCTACAAGGCTAATCTTATCATTGATATCAAAGGTACCAACATAGCAAGGATCCAACTTAGTTGACTTTATGGAAATTTTCATGGGTCTTACCCTCAAGAAAACTTTATTCCCACAAAGAATTCTCTTAGTGATATTTTCAAATCAACATGGCTTTTTTGGTGATCAACCACTTCCTTGAGCCTAAGACAAATTTATTTTAGCTATTGCTCCATCTATTAGATAGTGTTTGGTATGATCATCACTCGATCCTCCAAATTATCCCATGATAGAGGTGTTATGCATCTTCTACCATGATGGTAGAAGATGCATAACACTCCCATTTAGACTTTTTATTCCATGAAATATATGCATAGCATATCCTCTAAAAATTGGTTTGCCCTCTTTGTTTGACCATCTATTTTTGGATTATATGTAGAACTAATATTTAGCTTAGTTCCCACTACATGGTGTAGAGCCTGCCAAAATTTAAATGTGAGCTTAGAATCCCTATCTGATATGATCACCTTAGGAAACCCATGTAGCCTAATTATTTCTTTGGAAAAATTAATTTCCACGATTGATGCATCATATTTGATGTTCCTTTCTATGAAGTGTGCAACCTTTGTTAACTTACCAACCACTACTAGAATTACATCATGTTGGTTCCTAGTCTTAGGTAAACCCACATTAAAATCCATAGAAATTACCTTCCATTTTTGCATAGGTACATAATGTGGGTACAATTTCCCTGCTAGGTGCCAATGTTTTACCTTAAACTTTTATAATTCTAAACATCTCACAATAAAACTAGTGATATCCTACTTTATTTCAGCCCATTAGAAGGTCTTTTCCATATTTTATCTCATTTTTTACCCTTCTGGATGAGTAGAATAAGGATAATTATGTGCCTCTTGCATAATAAATCTCCTTAGATCACCATTTTTGGGTATAATTACCCTATCCTTGAAGCATAAAAGTCCATATTTTATGTTGAAACCCTTATTCTCTTCAAGATTTTGTCTCAGCTTTATCTCAAATTTATATGCAATATGGGTTCTAAAGCTACATTTGCCTAACCCTATCCATCAAATCTATATGACTTCGGGTTAGTATGGTTATGTGTCTTCTTCTACTCAAGGCATATGTAACCTTATTTTATTTCCCTTTGATATACTCAATACAAAAGTTATATTTTGCTAAGAACTCTATCCATATTCTCTATCTTTGACCTTGATGGTCTATCCTTAGCTCAAATGGTATTCCTAAAAAATAATGTCTCCAAACCTTTAGGGCATGCATAACTACTACCAATTATAGGTCATGTGTTGCATAGTTTACCTTATACTTCATGATTTTTCTAGACTCATATGCTAATATAACCTCTTCATGGGACAAAACCCCACCCAAACCTTCTAGGGATGCATTTGTGCACATGATAAAATTTTGAAGAGGGTCTGGTATCTTGAGAATAAATGTAATAGTTAACTTATTCTTTAGGGCCTCAAAGGTTGCCTCACACTTATCCATCCATTTTAACTCTTTCCATTTTCTTTGAAGGTTGGTGATTGAATAGGCAACCTTAGAATAATATTTCATAAAATACCTATAATAACTAGTGAGTCCCATAAAACTCCTTACTTATAACACATTTTTTGGTGTAGTCCAACTTATTATTGCCTTAATTTTCTTTGGTTCCATGACAATTCCTTCAGTTGAGATGATGTCTCCCAAATATTGTACCTATGAGGTATAAAAATCACACTTGGGTAATTTTACATATAGCTATTTTCCTCAACACATCCAACACCAACCTTAGGTGATGGTATGTTAATATTTGGTGTGAGAATATATCAAGATGTCATCTAAAAATTCCAAGATAAACCAATATATATGCATTTTGAACACATTGTTCATTAGATTCATAAAATCTATCGATGCATTTGTCACCCCAAATGACAATATTGTGAACTCATAGTGTGCATATCTAGTCTTAAAGGTTATATTATGGGTATCCTCTTCTCAAATTCTTAACTAATGATACCTTGATATTAGATCTATTTTTGAAAATATAGTAGAATCCTTTAGTTGATCAAAGAAGTCATAAATCCTTGGAAAAGGATACTTATTTTTAATGGTTACCTTATTCAACATTTTATAATCTATGCACAACCTCAAGGAACCATATTTATTTTTCACAAATAATATCGGAGCACCCCAAGGTGACACACTAGGTTTGATCAGACCCTTTTATAACAAGTCTTGAAGTTGCACCTTTAGTTCTTACAACTCAATTGGGGTCATTCTATAAGGTGTCCTTGAAATATATTTTACCCCTTGCATTAAATCAATAATTAAGTTGAATTATCGTTGGGGTGGTAGACCTAGAAGATCTTTGGGAAATACATCTCGAAATTCATATAGAATTAGATGTTTCTTAAATACTTCTTCATTCCCATTTTCTCTAGTATTTCCATTGATATTCACAACATACAACATACCACCTCTTTTAATGACTTTCATTAATTGCACAAATGAAAATAAATGATGTTGAAAATAATCTTGCCTACTTTTTACTCTTACTCTCCTATTATCATTGTTGGTGTAATCCATCCACCTATCTTGGAAGTTGATTAAGGCTCCATGAGACTTCAACCAATTCATCCCTAGGATAATATCAAAAGCATGGAGTGGTGCCACATATAAGTGCCATATAGTGGACCTATTGGGTAAGGTTATCTTAGTTGTAGGGAAACATTGATCCACTCATTAGGTCTATCCAGGGACCAGAACCATACTCAACTTTCTACCCTTGTGCCAAAAATATTTATTTTTTTGGTATATCCTTGTTGTTGCCCTTGCACAATGTACCCCAATCTTGGGAGACCCACTTGAAATTTGATGTTTATATAAAATTTTGGTTTGCTTTGAATGATTTGTTGAGAAGTCCCTACCAATGAATTTGATAATATGGAGTCCAAGGTTTATATGTTGGTTTAATATTTCTTTATTTTTTTAATTTTTTTTGTTAAGTTTAATATGTTTACTATATTTTTAAATGTTTGTGTCATGTTGAGTTTTATATTTTTTTATGTTTTTAATTTTAATACTATATTGAGGGTCATGTTGAGTTTTATATTTGTAATGTATTTAATTTTAATGTTATGTTGAGTGGTATATTGAGTTTTATATTTATTGATGGCCAAAAATAAAAATTATTAGTTTTACGTTTGAATTAAAATTAATTCAAGCATTTAAAATTAAAAAAAAAAAAAATGTTTTAATAAAAAGGGGTTTTGTTTTGTTTTTTTTGACATGTATTTTCATGTTTAAACAGGTGGCATGAATTTTGAGGTAGAAGGCAAGTCAGACCAGTGGACATAGTGCATAAGTGTAATCAATGCAGTCAACAAGCTCAAATTTTGAGACGTTACCAAGTGACACGAACCAAGACACCCCTATGGCACATAGCTAAGTCATTTAGACTATTGCGCATTTGCATTGATATAGTTCTCATAGCACCATTCTCGTACATATGTGGGATCAAAAGATATATGGAAAAAATTGTGGTAGTGATAGTAATTGACCTCAGTGAATGATGGATGTGAATGGAGTTAGAAGAAATCAACAGTGTTGACAACAAGCCAGTGATGAGCAGATCACTCGAATTATTTTCATCCTCTTTGACACAGGCAAGACGATGAGGGATTTCAGAAGAATGGATTACCATTTTCTAGTTTGGGATGGCCTATTGCATGTGTTGAGTGGTGTTTTCACCCAATTGTGAAAGCACACTCTCCGGTAGGATCTGAGTCCCAAAATCCTCTGCTTGCAAAGAAAGTAATTTCTCCAAGGTTCCTCTTATGTTGATTCTAAAACACCAATGATGCTGCTCATTGTAAATGCAGGGAATACCTTAGGGTTGCAAGTGGATGTTAACAAGGGGCACTGTAGTTCACTTTAATTTGGATTTGCAATGGACTCTGAGCTTTGATGGGTTTTCAATTATTTATTTAAATGACTGAAATTAAAATACAAAAAATAAATACAGGTTTAAAAATAAAAATAAAAGCAAATGAATATGCAACTAAGCTACGTCCAGAGTATTGCCATCTTGATTGATAAAACCGAAGACAATGAGGTTTTTGCATGCAACCCAACCTAATGAACCTACAAATTCGCACAATTCGGATAAGCCGGTGCGGGTTTCTAGGGTTTCTATTGTAGTTTCAGATTTAGGCATTCGCATGAAGCAACCAAGAACACTTGCATTCAACTTCACCTATAAGCCTAGAAATCTGAAAGGGAAAGATAACACATTGAATCATGCATGCAAAAAAGACTCCTTCTTTCTCATCAATGAAATGCCAACACTCTGTATTTCTGCATTAAAATGATGTATCAATTACAATTACTAGAATGTTCCAGGTTTTACAAATCCAGAACAAATGAAGGAAATTGCCCAAGTGCAGGCCCAGAATGGCATGAAGCCCTTGTCTCTGCAACTCTGCAAGCAGCAATTTCCAACCCTATCTTCAATCTGCACTTCTGGCTTTATACTGTCTGGCGCGGCTCTCCGATTCTCCCTGCGTCTCTTCGTTTCATCTCCCAGAATGCGCCTTTTCAAATTCCTGCCTTTTCGATGCTTTTACTTCATGCTCGATTCTAAAACGCTCAAAATCTGCCGCTGCATGTAACGCTTCTGCAATTCCGACACCTGTATGCCACGTGTCCTACGTTTTCCATGCCTTCTATAACGTCTTCCTGTGAGAATCGTGACAAAAATAGCATGCAGCCCGTTCACCTTCCTGGCCACAAAACGCGACATGTCGCGATATCGCGACGCTTTCCTCGTCCGTACGTCTTCGGCCGCTTCTTGTCGTGAAATCGCGACCATTTTCTCTTTCGGGCCTTCTTTCCATAAATCGTCGCGATTTCGCTACGTTTTCGGGCCTTCTCTCGCGTAGTCGTCGATTTCGCTACCGTTTTCTGTTTCGGGCCTTCTCACTGCAAACTGTCACGATTTCGCTACCGTTTTGACTCTGCACTCCTTTGCGCTCAATGCTATCGCGATTTCGCTACCATTTTCCATTTTCGTACACTTGCCAATTTTTCGTCGCGAAATCGCTACGCTGCCTCCATCCGTACTACTTCACTGCTTCGGAGCCGCGAAACTGCGACCTGTCACGATTTCGCGACGCCTTTTCGCTTCATTCCCCTTTTTTGCTTTCTGTCGCGATTTCCTGACCATTTCTACGCATTATGCTTTTTGGTTGATCCTGTCGCGATTTCGCGACCATTTTGGCCTTTTGCCCTGTTTGACTGGTTCCTGTCGCGATATCGCGACGTTTTCTTGCTTCGTGCTCTTTGACCTCTTTCTGTCGCGATATCGCGACGTTTTTCCGCTTTGTGCCCTTTGACCAGTTTGACCCATGATTTTGCGACGCGTCGCGATATCGCTACGCCTTTCCATTTTGCCTTTCTCTCTCCTGCCTGGGCCGCGACAGAGCAACATGTCGCGATTTCGTGACACTTTTTCGTCTTCATTTTCTCTCTCCTCTTTCTGCCGCGACGGAGCAACATGTCGCGAAATCGCTACGCTATTTTCATCCGTACAACTTCTGCAGCAACACGTCGCGATTTCGCGACACTTTTTCATTCTGGCAGCGACGGAGCAACATGTCGCGATATCGCGACGTTTTTATAATTTGGCGCGACGGAGCAACATGTCGCGATTTCGTGACACTTTTCTGTTTTGGCGATGACGCGACATGTCGCGAAATTCATGCTTTTCTTTTCTCGCGATGGAGTGACATGTCATGATTTGACACTTCATTTTTCTTTCGTGACATGTCGCGATATCGCGACGTTTTTTATTTTGCGATGGCGCGACAGGTCGCGATTTCGCGACATGTCGCGATTTCGCGACACTTTCAACACTTAGGCATTTTTTTCCTTTTCTTCATTTTTAGCATCTGGGTCACCGGGATTTCTTCTACAAGCCTGCAAAAAAGGTGGGTCCCCAATTTTGGGGTGTGTTGTGGATTAGCCACAACAAATGGCGACTCTGCTGTAACATGCTCTTGAGCATTTTTAGTAAGAACCCAACCTGAAACATATCACAAACTCGAAAACATGTGTTAGCACATAAGCAATATAACAAATGCCCAAAGATCAAAAGTATATGAATCATCAGAATCATCAAGTATTAGCTCAGTGTGTGCAATGAATTTCTTTCCCTATCGTTTGAAATTGATCCACACTCCATTATCAGTTTTGCATGAATGCATATGTGAGATGGTGAATGATTTGTGTACCCTAATGAATGTGCTAGGAGATTTTTGCTTTCATAAAAAGGCATGGTCACTCTTCTGGTATTATGCACAATCATTCAAGATTGCCAAACCCTCTTAGGATCTACTAATTCATTACCTTATTGTATCCCAAAGTTGGTTATGAGTCCCTACTATCTGGAACCCATGTGCAAGTGAATGTGAAATCAAAACTTTGGGGAATCAGACTCCCAACCAACCGAGATGAGAGTTTAACCCTATCCTTACTATTCTGATTTAGAGTTCATTACCTCACTTTAAGCAAAATAATTAAACCAATTATGGAAGAAATGGTCATGCTAGTCTAACCCTCTAGACAATCAGTGGTCTTGTTTTTGAGGCAAGACATGATGCCATGCATGGGCATATCTAACCCCACAATCCAAAACTTATCCTCATTTCTTTGGACCTTGGGGATGACTACCCATCCTTTGCAGAGGACAAGTAGTACAATCCTTACAATCCAAAATAAAGATGAGATGGGAAAAATTTATTTTTTTACTTCTTGGACCTTGGGGATGACTACCCATCCTGGCTAGGGACACGTAGTACGATCCTTGCAATCCAAACTTTAGATGAAAAACATTAATTTTGTTGCTTAGACCTTGGGGATGACTACCCATCCTTTGCAGAGGACAAGTAGTACGATCCTTACAATCCAAGATTTTAGATGTAGATGGAAAATATTAATTTTGTTGCTTAGACCTTGGGGATGACTACCCATCCTTTGCAGAGGACAAATAGTACGATCCTTACAATCCAAGATTTACTATGAAATGAGACATAAGAGCTTTGGGGAATCAGATTCTCAACCTAAGCGAGATGAGAATTTATGCCTTATCCTTACTACTCCATGTAGGTCAAATCAAAGTTTTGGGGAATTGGATCCTCAACCTAAGTTCGATGAGGATTTAACCCTATCCTTACTACTCTGATTTTAGGCTTTAGGCTCTATGGAAATGGTCAAAACCACTTGTTTTAAGGATCATGTTGCATAATAGGATAGACATGAAAAGCTTCTTTCGCCCAACCTTTTCTTCCAAGTTAGGTTTTGATCATTTTGCTCAAGATCCTTTTTAATGAATGAGACGTGCTTGATTCTAGATATCTCAAGACTCAGTTTCCAACCTTAGGATTTACTTACATTTATGTTATAACACAACCCTAAGAGGATTTGACATACTTTAATGACATGTACTTAAGATGCATATGCAACTAAGATGAAATGTATGTAAGGTGAGATGGAACATGAATGCATTATCTCTTGAATTGCAAATGAAAATGATTTGTCATGCAAAACTGACTCTTTCATGCATCACAAAATCAAACAATACAACTTAAGATGCTTGTGGTACTTGTGAAGCTTTTACAAGATAATTCCAATATTTCATATTCTCCTAACCTTAAGCATAAGTTGACATCTCATTTTATTATTATTATTATTATTATTTATTTATTTATTTTTATCAGAATAAACAAAACATGTCAATTGAAATCAAATCCACAACCAAAATCCTAGCTAAACTAACAATCCTAAACAATAAAAACAAAAAACTGAAAACTCCCACCAAAACCGAAAGAATAATATCAAAAAATCTCACAACCTAAGGGCTAAAATAATGCTTTAAAATCTGCCCATTAACCGGTAGCATAAAATCTCTCCCTTCTAAAGTTTTTAGCTTGAAGGTATTCTTCCCAAGAATCTCTGAAATCTGATATGGGCCTAACCAAAGACAATCAAACTTTTGATGATTCCCTTTTTCCTCATGTCTTTTGTCCCATAGTAATACCAAATCTGAAATTCTGAATGATTTAACTTTGGCCCTTCGTCAAACCATCTTTTGATAACTTCCTGGTGTTTATTCATGTGATTCATGGCCTCTTCTCTCTTTTCATCAAGGTGCAGCAAATGACTTGACCTGGCTTCAACTTGATCATCTGTCCCCAAGTACTCTTGTATGAAATGTAAGGTCCGCAACTTCAAATTTGCGGGAAATATTGGGTCTTGCCCATAGACCAAATGATAGGGAGTATTCCCTATGGACTCTTTCACTCTGGTCCTATCTGCCCAAAGGGCAAACTTCAATTGGCCGTGCCAGTCCCGAGGGTTCTTTTCCAACAACTTCTTAATGGTATTCAACAAATTCTTATTTGAAGATTCGGCCAACCCATTTCCTTGAGGATAATAATTGGATGCAAACTTTAAGCTCACTTTGTTATCATATGCCCAATCTGCAAATTGCGTAGAAATAAACGCTTTACCATTGTCACTGACAATAGAATTAGGCATTCCAAATCTTGTTATAATATGGTCCTCAAGGAATTTAATTACAACGTCTGTGGTGGCATGTTTAGTAGGAATCGCTTCGTCCACCTTGTACGAGTAGTCCGTAGTTGTCAATATGAATTTATGAGAATCAAAAGAATTTGGGTTAATAACCCCGATGAAATCCAGTCCCCACTTGTGCAAATGGTCTCATTTCAACTACAGGTTGTAGGGGCATGGCTGCATTTCTCTCTCTATTGGCAGCCACTTGACAGATATGACAAGATCGTACATGGGCATGTGCATCTTTGAAAATATGCGGCCAGTAGTATCCTGCTCTCAGGATTTGATGCGCTGTAGCATTTGCTTGCACCATGACCGAGTTCCATGTTTCCCGTGAAATTCTTGCAACACCCTGGCGACTTCTTCTTTGTTCAAGCACCTCAGGTAGATACCTTCATGATTCTTCCTGTAAAGCACACCAGATTTCATCAGATAATTGATAGACTTAAGCCTCAAAGCTCTTCTCTATGTTGAATTCAGATTAGAAGGACACTTACCAGTCAATAAAAATTGCACAATATCAACATACCAGTCATCCTTAGCAATGTATTCTGTATTCGAGCATTGGCCTGTTATTTGCGGATTATTTTCTGCGATCGCCTTCGCCAATCCCTGTCCTCGAACTAGTTTCATAGGTTGGATTTCGAGATCAAATTCTTGGATGGTGGAAATCCATTTTCCTCTCTTCTCACCTAGTTCATTTTGTAAAAACATCGTCTTGACAGCAGAGTCGGGCACGATGGCAATAACTCTGTTGTGTACAATGTAGTGCCTAAATTTTTTCACCGTTTTAAAAAGTGCGTACATTTGCTTATCAAGGATCGAATACCTTAATTGAGCATCTTTCAGGGGGGCACTTAAAAATGCTATGGGTTTTTCGGCACTATCCTCGCCTTTTTGGGTTAAGACACTCGCGAAGGAGTGTTCTGATGCAAAAGCATAAATATAAAAAGGCTTGGAGTAGTCTGGGCTTATAAGGACAGGGGCTCTGGAAATGGCATCTTTGATGTTCTGGAAGGCCACTCTACTTTCCTCGTTCCATTTTACATCCACATATTTCTTGAGCATCTTGTTCAGAGGTTTGGCTATCTCAGCAAAGCTAGAGATAAACTTCCTCACAAAATTAACCCGCCCAAAGAAAGATCTCAATTCTTTTTTACTACTCGGGAGAGGTAGGTTTTGGATAGCTTGTATCCTTTCTGGGTCGATGGATATGCCCTCTTTTGAAATAATGTGACCCAACAACTTTCCTTCTATTACTCCAAAAATGCACTTTTTGGGATTTAAGGAAATTCCATGTTCTCTGCATCTTTGAAGCACTTTCTTTAAATCTTTGACATGGTCCTCTCTCTTCTTCGAGAAAACTGGGATATCATCCACATACACGATGATGCATTTGCCTATGAGCCCCTTGAATGCATAATCCATGGCGCGTTGAAAAGTTGCACCAACATTTAATAGTCCGAACGACATTCTCTTATATGCAAATGTCCCCCACTTGGTAGTGAAGGCTGTTTTCATCCTGTCATCTGGATGTATAAGAATCTGGTTGTACCCAGAATACCCATCGAGAAAGGACATCATTTCAGATCCATTTACCATTTGTAGAATTTCATCGATTGATGGCAGTGGATAATTATCTTTTTGAGAGGCTTTATTAAGATTTCAAAAATCTATGCACGACCTAATCTCTCCACTCTTTTTTCTCACTGGAACGAGGTTAGCCACCCAGGTTGAGTGCCTAACGGGAAAAATGATTTTCGCTTCCAATAATATTTTAACCTCCTTTTCGATCAAAGGCTCCAATAGCGGGTTAACAACTCGCTGTCTTTGCCTAAAAGGCTTGGAGTCTGGCTTCAAAGGGATGGTATGTGTGATAATGTTTTGGTTGTATGTCTTCAGCTCATTGTAGTTCCAAGCAATACAATCTATGTAATGTTTCAATGCCTGCATTATATTGCTCCTTTCTTCCTCTGTACATGCCTTTGCTATGTACACCTCCTTTGGATTGTCTGCACTCCCTAGATTAATTGAATCACATGCATCTTTAGGGAGTGGGACTCTTTTTCCTTTCTTGGTCTTGCATCCCATGTCGAACATCTTTTCCAATGAAACCACGTCTTTAGGAATTTTGTTGGATTGATACGCAGTTTCTATTTCATTTTCTGTTTCATCCTGCCACCTTTGCTCCTCATCAATCACCTGATTTTCAAAAATACCCGAGTTCGTGACAAATTTGAAAATATGTCTGTCACTTTCAAAAACATGGAAATTCTTTACATTATCGGGTATTGATGGACAAGGAACCAATTCAATAGAAAACTTTTTACATCTTTTTATATCAACCGGGTTTAACATGCCCGCGACGACCGCAAGAGAGTCTGCTATTCGATTTCCTTTCCTGGAAATAAGGGCTATATTGAATGCGTCGAATTCCTCAATGAGGTCCATAACCCTAGTTCTATAAAGGCTCGACCTTCTATCGCGGCATGTATACTTGTCCTTTGATTTGCTTGACTACCAACTCAGAATCTCCCAAAACCTTCAAGCATTTAACATGTTTGCTCAATGCTAGACGTAAACCAAAGATCAATGCTTCGTATTCTGCCACATTGTTCGTGCAAGGAAATTGCAGTCTGTAAGCAGCTAATAATGGTTTACCTCCGGGGCCAGTGAGCTCGACTCCAGCTCCTGCTCCCTGTCTAGATTTTGATCCATCGAACCTGAGCAACCACGTGAAATCATTTTCATCAGAAGAGCTACCAAGATGTGCCCCCTCCTTAGGCTCTTCCGCTGCTTCCTCAACATCAAGTGCATAAACTCCTAGTTCTGGCTCAGAAAATTGAACTTCATTCGGCTTGTTAAAATCTGTTATAATATCCTTAAGCCTCGGTTCATTTTCCACTCCGATTTGGTTTGCAATTCCCTTCCATGGTAACCACATATGTGAGCAATCTGTTGAAAAATAGCCATTCAGAGTTTTCATCCAATCCCTCGCAAGTAACATTCCATACCTACTTGGGATATTAACCACCAGAATGTCCACAACCTGCTGAACCCTGGGTTCAGAGTTCAATTGAATCTTGACATCATATAGAGTCCCCACTACATTTACCTCTGATCTGTCCAGTTGCAGGACTGTACATTTGGATGAAACAGGTTGCAGGCCTAGCATCTTACATATTTTTGCAGGCATGAGGTTGCTCGTGGCACCTGTGTCCACCAAAAAGTTATGCAAATTCTTACCCGCAATTCTCAGAGTCAGTAAGAATGGCGGGACATCCCTTCTCTCCTTTCGCAAAATGAGATGGGATTCAACTCCTTTTCCTTTCCACGTTTGATCAGGTGAGTTCAACGCTTTTATCAATGCCTCCTTTTGGCCTGGCAATCTAGTCTGCGTCCAAGAACGAAAGGCTAGATTTGGACTTCTTTAGATCCTCCACTATGTCATAGTTTGGCTTTTCGAATTTGACTGTTTTCTGCACATCATTAGACATTTCTCTTCTGAGTGGAGGGGGAGGATTATTATTTGCCTTAGTATCGGGAGGAAGAATAGAGTTGTTTGGAGGTGTTGATGAAGTTTTAGGGGTTTTAGATTTACTTCTCAAATGGTATCCATGATTCCCCTTCCTAAAATCTCGAAAAGCTTGCACCTCCTGTTCCAAAATTTTGTCTTCTTCTTCCTCACTCTCACCTTCTTGATGATATACAATTTCCATCACCATAATATTATCATCTTGATGTTGTGATGGATCCTCATTTGATACCAGTTCCAAATCATCAACTTGTGCCTGAAGACAATGAGTGTATCTCACAATTTCAGGACAATTCCTCTCATTGTGTTCTTTCGTGTTGTGCAACCTGCACCCCCTTTCCCATGCCAAATCTGAAAGATTCAAAAGAGAATTGGATTGGCTAGGTCCTACAGAAGTATCTAATTGATTAGCAATGGGAGCGGGTACTCCCCCATTGTTTGGCTTGGTGTTCCAGTGCCTCCCTCTATTGTTAAAATTTTGATTTGGGTGAGGGGCATGGGACTCATACTTCTACTGTTGAACCCTGTCATTGCTCAGTTTATGAACTAATTTCTTGAGCTCTTCGACTTCTGAATAAATCTCCTTCGGTGGAATCACATTGTTGTTAACCCCCGTTGGATTCGCATAATTGATGGGGTCTTGATTCAACATTTGGGTCGGGTTCTGAGGAATTTGATTCCCGTATGGATTGACACTTTGAATCGGGGTTGGATTTGGAAAAGGAACTATGGCTTGAGGATTGACTTGGCTAGTTCCTTGCATAGTTGATTGACTGTTCTACAAAAATGCAGGGACAGGTGGAATGGATGTGATTGGTTGGATTGGAATGGGTGCATACGTGGGTGCTGGTGGATACGGCTACTGATATGGGAAGGCGTTCATGCTTGGCATTTGTGGTGCCATGAGTTGATTTGCCTGGGGAGCTTGACCATATGGAGCATATTGTCCCATCACAGGCATCTGGGTAAACCCGTAGCCCTGTGGCGTCATTTGTTGCTCGATAGTCATGGCTTCGTTATAGGCTAAAGCCAGCGTGGTGACTTGAGGATTACGTCTCGCAAACATGGCTGTCATGGGGTCCAATGCCCCAAAATATATCTGCAAAGCCACTACGGGATCGATGGCAAAGTGCCTAATTGCTCTATTATAGCACTTTTGGAATCTCTGATTAAACATTCTGATCGGTTCCCCTTGGCCCCTTTTGCATGTAATAAACTGATTGTAAATAGTTGCGGGATCTAAGGGTGACCTAAATTGATTGACAAAGGCATTTTCCATTTGTGTCCAAGAGGTGATTGAACCAGTTGGCAAGCATATATACCATTCATATGCTATTGGATCTAAGCTCATGGGGAAAAGTCTGCAGGCCACATCTTCATATTGAACTTGCAGCCTAATTAAAACATCCCTATAGGCTTGGATATGTTCTTCTACTGTTCTTAGGCCATCTGGCTTGTATTTAGGCAGAAATATTTCAATGTTCTTGGGGATTTCATGGATATCCCCAGCAATGTTCAAAGGAGTATTATTAGCTCCATACCAAGGAGTTGCTTGGAGCTTGAGCCATTTGACTCAAAATTGATGAAGACAAACCTACAATAGCAGTAGAAATATTATCGACAATAGGAACACTAGTGGCAATTGATATTACGGGCGTAGATCCACTCGATGTTCCTGGAGAAAATAGGTCTTTTGTGACTGGTGAGCTTACGACTTGCTTGGCTTTACTCTTGGGAGTACCAGTAAGGTCATGAAAAATGGTTTCCCTAGTTGTTTGGGACCTGGTTGCAATACGACGTGGTGGGTCCAGCCTGCCTGATGAAACCCTCGATTATTTCAATGAAAACCTGCAACAAAAGAAAGCAAAAGCTGCAGTTTAGCTGTTTGTGAGAAAATATTTCAAAATTAAATCAAAAGATATTATTCATGTATGAAAACCAAAATAAAGTAAACCGATTCGTGCCCTCCTTCTAGCGCCAATCTGTTGAGTGGTGTTTTCACCCAATTGTGAAAGCACACTCTCCGGTAGGATCTGAGTCCCAAAATCCTCTGCTTGCAAAGAAAGTAATTTCTCCAAGGTTCCTCTTATGTTGATTCTAAAACACCAATGATGTTGCTCACTTGTAAATGCAGGGAATACCTTAGGGTTGCAAGTGGATGTTAACAAGGGGCACCTGTAGTTCACTTTAATTTGGATTTGCAATGGACTCCGAGCTTTGATGGGTTTTCAATTATTTATTTAAATGATCTGAAATTAAAATACAGAAAATAAATACAGGTTTAAAAATAAAAATAAAAGCAAATGAATATGCAACTAAGCTACGTCCAGAGTATTGCCATCTTGATTGATAAAACCGAAGACAATGAGGTTTCTGCATGCAACCCAACCTACTGAACCTACAAATTCGCACAATTCAGATAAGCCAGGTGCGGGTTTCTAGGGTTTCTACTGTAGTTTCAGATTTAGGCATTCGCATGAAGCAACCAAGAACACTTGCATTCAACTTCACCTATAAGCCTAGAAATCTGAAAGGGAAAGATAACACATTGAATCATGCATGCAAAAAAGACTCCTTCTTTCTCATCAATGAAATGCCAACACTCTGTATTTCTGCATTAAAATGATGTATCAATTACAATTACAGAATGTTCCAGGTTTTACAAATCCAGAACAAATGAAGGAAATTGCCCAAGTGCAGGCCCAGAATGGCATGAAGCCCTTGTCTCTGCAACTCTGCAAGCAACAATTTCCAACCCTATCTTCAATCTGCACTTCTGGCTTTATACTATCTGGCGCGGCTCTCCGATTCTCCCTGTGTCTCTTCGTTTCATCTCCCAGAATGCGCCTTTTCAAATTCTTGCCTTTTCGATGCTTTTACTTCATGCTCGATTCTAAAACGCTCGAAATCTGCCGCTGCATGTAACGCTTCTGCAATTTCGACACCTGTATGCCACGTGTCCTACGTTTTCTGCGCCTTCTGTAACGTCTTCCTGTGAGAATCGTGACAAAAATAGCATGCAGCCCGTTCACCTTCCTGGCCGCGAAAACGCGACATGTCGCGAAATCGTGACATGTCGCGATATCGCGACGCTTTCCTCATCCGTACGTCTTCGACCGCTTCTTGTCACGAAATCGCGACCATTTTCTCTTTCGGACCTTCTTTCCGCAAACTGTCACGATTTCGCTACCGTTTTCTATTTCGGGCCTTCTCTCCACAAACTGTCGCGATTTCGCTACCATTTTCTGTTTCGGGCCTTCTCACCAACTGTCACGATTTCGCTACCGTTTTGACTCTGCACTCAATGCTGTCACGATTTCGCTACCATTTTCCATTTTCGTACACTTGCCAATTTTTCGTCGTGAAATCGCTACGCTGCCTCCATCCGTACTACTTCGCTGCTTTGGAGCCGCGAAACTGCGACCTGTCACGATTTCGCGATGCCTTTTCGCTTCATTCCCCTTTTCTGCTTTCTGTCACGATTTCGCGACCATTTCTGCGCATTATGCTTTCTGGTTG
This sequence comes from Wollemia nobilis, assembly GCA_028583015.1. Taxonomy (NCBI): domain Eukaryota; kingdom Viridiplantae; phylum Streptophyta; class Pinopsida; order Araucariales; family Araucariaceae; genus Wollemia; species Wollemia nobilis. Next base: position 5,976,821 of record JAQPPZ010016385.1, on the reverse strand, counting down.
ATCCTGTCGCGATTTCGCGACCATTTTGGCCTTTTGCCCTGTTTGACTGGTTCCTGTCGCGATATCGCGACGTTTTCTTGCTTCGTGCTCTTTGACCTCTTTCTGTCGCGATATCGCGACGTTTTTCCGCTTTGTGCCCTTTGACCAGTTTGACCCATGATTTTGCGACGCGTCACGATATCGCTACGCCTTTCCATTTTGCCTTTCTCTCTCCTCCCGGGCGCGACGAGCAACATGTCACGATTTCGTGACACCTTTTTCGTCTTCATTTTCTCTCTCCTCTTTCTCCGCGACGGAGCAACATGTCGCGAAATCGCTACGCTATTTTCATCCGTACAACTTCAGCAACACGTCGTGATTTCGTGACACTTTTTCATTCTGGCAGCGACGGAGCAACATGTCACGATATCGCGACGTTTTTCAATTTTGGCAGCGACGGAGCAACATGTCGCGATTTCGTGACACTTTCTGTTTTTCGGCGCGATGACGCGACATGTCGCGATATCGCGACAATTTTCATGTTTGCCTTTCTCTCTCCTGCCTGGCCGCGACGGAGCGACATGTCGCGATTTCGCGACACCTTTTCATTTTTGCCAGCGACATGTCGCGATTTCGCGACACCTTTTCATTTTTGCCAGCGACATGTCGCGATTTCGCGACACCTTTTCATTTTTGCCAGCGACATGTCGCGATATCGCGACGTTTTTCATTCTTTTTCAGTGACGGAGCGACATGTCGCGATATCGCGACGTTTTTCTGTTTTTCGGCAGCGATGGCGCGACAGGTCGCGATTTCGCGACACTTTTAACACTTAGGCATTTTTTTCCTTTTCTTCATTTTTAGCATCTGGGTCACCGGGATTTCTTCTGCAAGCCTGCAAAAAGGTGGGTCCCCAATTTTGGGGTGTGTTGTGGATTAGCCACAATAGCATGTTAATTTATCTAGAATTAGTTTGTGAAAATATGATGGCTATCTCTATGCAAAAATGAACTGTCATTGTGAGAAATCATTGAGCTATATCACACCATATAAAATCGGTTATTATCATAGTATTTTTGGGAAGATTCAGTGGTCTTCCAAACTCATCTAGACTTGGATCCTTATAGTTGCATAAAAGAAATTCATAGTTTGCATATGCTATTAAGGCGAATCACTTGGAGGCTATTCAAAAAATTCTTAGATGATGAAAATTTGATGGCCTCCCATGGATTTCTAGACCGTTGGATGCATGTTCATAGAAATGTCTAACAGGGACACCAAATTTCTATTTGGAGGTATAAATGATCGACAAGATGTAACAAATTCCTAACTTGACCTTCAAATTATTTTTTTCAAATGTTCCACCATGATGGGAATGATAATGTGATTAATTTGAGGGAGAAAATGCTCAAGTTCGATCCTCATAAGTGACTCATAGTGGACGACACACTACAACACGATCTCATGGCATATATAATGGTAGAATGTGTAAAATAAAGCATATATCTCCAGAATTCTCACCTCTAGATGCATTTAAGTCTTTTGTAGATCCCAAAATATCATTCAAGGTTGGATCTTAGATGCATTGTAGAATACAACTTACACTTTCCATTCTTGAAAGTATACATGCTTGATCAATTTTTTTATGAAATTTGTCATGTTCGAGTTGAAGTAGCTCCATGCATCTGAATAACACAAACATGTTTGATGGACTAACTTGTGGATGAAATAATTTACAATGGAATTTGAGTGTTTTCATGACATTTTTTTGTTGGGTAAATGACGAGGAATGCAAGGTCAACGAAAGGAGATTTTCCAACTTCACCAAATAATTGGGCTGCCATTTAAAATGGTGGAAATCTTCAACACATATGAAACGATCATATAGTCTATCAAAGCCATGGTTGAATATGTCTGATTATATTACGAAGGGTGATCTCATTTAATTATGTATTCCCATGATTAAAAACTAAAGCCTTCAATCATAGTGAAGTCAAAGATAGAGTGTTATGGAAAAGTTGGAGGGCATGGTAGTTACAATGGAAGAAAAGAAAGCATTATAAAAAAATAAAATTTTGGGAAAAGAAACGAAGACTTTTCTTCTCAAATTTTAAATATCCATTGAAGCGAACCAAAATGGGAATGAAGGATTGTTGGCAGCGAATTGCATGTTGGAAATCATTTTTTTGAAGAACTCTCCTCCCAAGTTGCTGGATTGGACCAAATTTCACCATTGTAATATGTGAAGGTAGGTATTCTACAAGAGCATCAATTTAATATCTTTATATTAGAAATATATTGAAGTTATTTTAATAAGTTATAAGCATGCGAGTGGTATACTTTATTTTTTTTTTAATATATTATGTTTTTCCCCTTTGAAGATTGCATCACATTAATTTTGGATTGCGTGAAGATGGGTCAGATTAATGTTGGTTTAGTGTAGGATGTTTGTTATGCTGATTCGAGATAAGATTTTAAAGTGATAGCAACTTGTTATTTTCTTTTGTTTTCTCTAACCCTAGCCCTTTTACATTTTTTTTAGTTCATCAAATACAAAATACAAAAAAAAGAAAGAAATTAAAACCCCCAAAAAAGAAATATGGCAATTCCAAAATTAAATTTCAAATTCTCATTTTATGCAAGTTCACAATTTTAATGAAAGTTTGAGTTTTTTAAACTTTGCACATTTTTCCAAATAATCAAATCAATTTCATTTTATGGAAGCTGAAATTTCAATAAATGCCAACTTTTCGTTAAAGTGAATACTTAATACAACATTTCAAAGTTTTTTTTTTACATTACAAAGTTATATTCAATCAATTCATTTTTTTTTTCAAGCATATCTTAACAAAAGAAGATAAAATTTGTAAACAAAAGAATATAAAACTTGGTTAAAAAAAGAAGATAAAATTTGATAACAAAAGAAGATAAAATTTTTTAACAAAAGAAAATAAAATTTGTTAACAAACAAAGATAAAATTTGGTTAACAATCAAAGATAAAATTTGGTTAACAAAAGAAGATAAATTTTGTTAACAAAAGAAGATAAAATTTGGTTAACAAAAGAAGATAAAATTTGTTAACAAAAGAAGATAAAATTTGTTAACAAAAGAAGATAAAATTTGTTAACAAAAGAAGATAAAATTTAGTTAACAAAAGAAGATAAAATTTGGTTAACAAAAGAAGATAAAATTTGGTTAACAAAAGAAGATAAAATTTGATTAAAAATTGGAGTCGCGACTTCATATCCCTAAGAATCGAAATAACAATGGTTTTGAACTTTTAGCTTGAGCTCTGGCGTTTTGGCGGGAATCCTTCTGCACTGTCGACGGCCGTGGCTCTAGGGTTTCAGTTCGAAAACCTCCTTCAGCGTGTTTGGAGTCGTTGCAGGCCTCTGGACTAGGATCTTTCGGTCTCCCGGGAGGGCCCAATGGGGTCTCTTCCTGGTTCTCGTGAAGGAAAAAAGACCTCTTATGCGGAGATTCTTCAAGATAATCCTGCGTCTTCCTCTGCTGAAGCTCAACGCAGCGCCTTCCATCTGCTAGCCAAGAATGCGGGCAAGGGCTCTCCTAGGCACAGAATTAATGGTTGTCTCCCACAATCTGCATCAAGACCGAAAATAGTCATCGAACCAGAGCTGGTTGAAGACACGATAAACTATCGGACCATGCATGATCTGATTTGCAAGTTCATGGGCATTCGACCCACCCTGCACTTTTTACATTCCTGGGTGAGACAAAACTGGGAGCCAATCGATGAGTACTCCTTATGGCCCATTAGCAATGGGTATTTCATTATTAGTTTTTCTTCCCTACTGGATAGAAACAGAGCATTTGAATCAGAGAAGAGGAGCCATGGCCCGGCAGGGTTATTTGTCCAGCCGTGGAGAGCGGGTTTCGACCCTCGCATTGAACCCACGGCCGTCCCGGTTTGGATCCGGATGTATGCTCTCCCAATGGAGTTTTGGGGTGAGCGGATTCTTGAATTGATAGGCAACTCTTTAGGTAGATTTTTGGGAGTTTCTAAGGATACCATTGAAGGAAATACTGCCGTTTATGCAAGAATCTGTGTAGAATTGGATATTAGTCAATCGCTACCAGCTGAGATGGAATTGGAGCTAGCAGGACATTCTTGGGTACAACAGCTAGACTATGAAGCCCTACCTTTCCGTTGTAGAGTCTGTCATTTGCATGGCCATTTGGCAAGGTTCTGCCCAAATATCTTGAGCACCAATGCGGATGCTACACAGGGAATGTCAAATCGCTCCCGAGGAGGTAAGTCCACTTCGGCCAAGGAACCATCTGTCATTCCCACTGGGTCTGAGGTCCAGAATGATGGCTTTGAACAACAGAAGAGGAGAAGAAACAAAAAGAGAAATGGTAAGGAGCAAGCTCTCCCCAAGCCAACAAATCGGTATGAAATCTTCAAATCTCTTGTGGATCAAGAAGACCAACCTATGGAAGGAGCAGATGGGATCCTTGAGGATAATATTATCCTTACTCATGCCCCTCCTTCCTCAACCCCTGTCCTTGAACAGGATTTTGATTCCTCTGAGACTTTGCACCATGAAAACCTTGGGACTCTGGTTATCCACGCCCCAGCCCAGCCCGTTATTAAAGATGTTTCTATGGGAATTGCAGAAAAGCTCAGAGAAAGACCAGCTCTTGGAATTTCCCAGGTAGAGAAGAGATCGAAAAATAGTAATTCCCAAGGGGTGGGCAGGAAATCCAATAAGGATCTAATCGCAGTGCAAGGGGATAAGCTAATCAATGGAGGATTGGCAAGAACAATTGATTCGTATTGCTCCCAAGGTTTCCAATGATTATACAATCTTGGAATGTGAGGGGTTTAAACAGTAGAACCCATCAATCTGCTGTTCAAAGACTGTTAGAAGGAAGTAAAAAAGACTTTCTGCTCATTCAGGAACAAAAATGTCATTAGACCTCATGAGTAAAACTGTCGACCGAATACGGAGGGGTGTCGGCCATATGGCAGTGGTTGCTCTTGGTGCCTCGGGAGGGATTGCTACTCTTTGGAATCCTTTGGCATGGATAGCAGTAGATCATATAGCCTGGAGAGGGGTCCTAACATCTCTTTTCAAGAATATAGTTACAGCTGAACAAGTCTTAATTACAAATTTCTATGGGGTTCAGAATACCGAAGGTCAGCGGTCTCAATGGAAAGCTGTTCAAAACATGAGGTCCTCCCGGGAAGATCTTGATTGGATTTTAGCTGGGGACTTCAATGCTAAATTATCCGCTAGAGATCAGGAAGGTGGCATCCCTATTCTGGATACAGGGGATAGGTTGTTTATTGCCCACGTTCAGGCCTTTAACCTTGTTGACATCAAAGGCCCTGGTACAAACTTTACCTGGACTAATAAGAGAAGAGAGCCATACAGTAGGAGGGTTAAGCTTGACAGGTTTTTGGTCTCGGAGGAAGCTTATGTTAGATGGAATATCAAATTCCAGATCTTGGAGGGCCCAGTCTTCGATCACTCTCCCATTTTGCTGGAGGGAGGGACTATGTCAGGAAAGTATTACAAACCTTTTAAATTTGAAAATTTTTGGTTGCAAAAAGAGGACCTACGAAGGAAAATTCCACAGTGGTGGGAAGAAGGCCATCCCCCTTTTGGAATAGCTATGTTCAAAATTCACAAACAGCTCCTCTATGTTAAGAGTAAACTGAAACAGTGGAAGCAAACTAACAAATCTGATTTCCAGCTCCAACGTGCCCCCTTGCTGGACAGATGGAATGAGGTGCAAAAACAATTCGAGAGAAGGAATTATTTCCGAGCATCTTAAATTTGAGGATGACGCCTTACGCAAAGCGGTTGAGGACATTGATAATCAAGAAGAGATCTATCGGAGACAGAGAGCCGAAATACTTGGCTATTAGAAGGAGATAGAAATACTAAATTTTTCCATCGCTCTGCTTGTGCTAGAAGGCAATTGAATAACATGGAGTTCCTCCAAGATGAGTTTGGAAATTCTTTTGACACTCTTCCTGACATGCATTCCCTTTCTATGGAGTACTTCTCAAACCTCTTCAAGGAAAGTTTGCTGCATGATGTGGAAGCTCAAAATGAAGTCATTGACAGAATTCCCTCTATTATTTCTCATGAAGAGAATCAGTCCCTCCTTAAGCCCATTGATCGTGATGAACTCAAGAAGGTGGTCTTTGGGATGTGCACAGGAAAGTCGCCTGGTCCGGATGGTTTCCCTATTGAGTTCTTTCAGGCCTTCTGGGACATCTTGGAGGAGGACGTGTTGGCTATCATTGAGGAATCCTGAATTAACAAAAGAATTCTCAAGGCTCTAAATCATACCTTTATCACCTTAATTCCGAAAGGAGAGGGGGGGCTCTCATTTCTGATTTCAGACCTATTGCTTTATGTAATGTGATCTACAAAATTATTTCTAAACTTATGGCTGAAAGACTAAAACCCCTTCTTCAAAATTTAATTTCCCCTGAGCAAGGGGGTTTTGTTGAAGGAAGACAAATCTTGGATGGAGTGATCTTGGCTCAGGAGGCTATCCATTCTATGCATAATTCAGGTAACAAAGGAATGTTCATCAAATTGGATATGTCTAAGGCTTATGATAGAGTAGAGTGGGGTTTCTTGGTCAAGATGTTGGCAGCCTTTGGTTTTTCTCAGAGTTGGATTTCCTGGGTCATGAGCTCGTATCTCTACGCCTTCATACTCTGTTTTAATTAAGGGGCTTCCCTCGCCACCTTTTGGAGCCTCTCGGGGTCTCCGTCAAGGAGATCCCTCGCTCTCCTTATCTCTTTCTTATCTTGGCTGAAGGTCTTGGCAGACTCCTCCTGAGAAGAAGACGTCAAGGATAGATTACTGGAATTAAAATCGGAGCCAAAGTTTTGACTCATTTACAGTTTGTGGATGATACGGGCTTGGTGGGGGTTGCCAGCCTCAGAGAAGCAAGAGGAATCAAAGATAATCTTAACGTCTACCTTCGGGCTTCTAATCAAGCCATCAATGATTCAAAATCAAAAGTGGTCTTCTTCAACCTTGATCAAAGGTCGCAAGAGAGAGTTATGGAGATTCTGGGTTTCACTCGGACCTCCCTTCCTGTTGCTTATTTGGGGGTTCCTCTACATTTCAAAAAACTGACAGCTGATTTTTGGAAGGACCTGCTAGATGGCATCAAAGAGAGAATGAATCATTGGTCTCATAGATGGTTAAGCTATGGGGGCCGACTAACTTTTCTGAAGTCTGTTATTCAGGCTTTGCCTATTTACAAATTCTCAATTCTGGCCGCCCCTCCCTCAATCTGGAAAGAGTTGGACAAAGCGGCTAGAAGTTTTCTTTGGGAAGGTGCCAATGGAGAGAGGAAATGGGCCTTGGTTGGTTGGGATAAGGTCACCCAACCCAAGGAAAAAGGTGGGCTGGGCTTGAGAAGCTCCAAGTTTAACAATCGGGCCCTGGCTGGGAAATTGTACTGGAGGTGGATTTCTCAGCCTTCGTCCCTCTGTAGCAGAATCCTTTCTAGTAAATACTTGGGTCCTGTTCCTCCCAATGACTTGGGCCGCTATCCTCTGGAAGGTAATGGTTCTCTTGTGTGGCAGGCGCTCAAGCTTGGTTCTTGCATTATCAAAGATCAATTGTTTTGGAAAGTTGGGAGAGGGGAGAAGGCCCGGTTCTGGACTGACTCTTGGGATCAGCATCCTCCTATTCTTGCTGTGTTTCCCGATCTGCTTCCACTAAAAATAGCTCTTGAAGATAAAGGTTGGATTCATATTCAGACCTACTTCACTATCATGCTGGGACTGTGCTATATTGGGAATTGCAAGTTCTGGGATATGCCACAAAAAATGAAGCTGAGGCCTTTGCTATTAAATCTGCTTCCATCTGGGCCGTCAAGCATGGTCACAGAAAGATAATCATTGAGTCTGATTCCCAAATCTTGGTTGGTGCTCTTGATTGCATGCGGAACTTTGCCTTAAAATCTTGGAGGCTCCGGATTTTGGTCGCCCAAATTTTAGAGCTTTGGAAAGAAATTGAGGATGTGATTCCTGTTTATGCTAGTAGATCTCTCAATAAAGCGACCGATTTCCTTGCTAAGTTGGGTGCTGAGAGAGAGGTTGGGATTCATCTGCATAGCAATTTGTCTGTGGAGAATGTCGAGATCAGACAAGGCCTTGAACAATTCCTGAAATAATGTGTAAAGTTTTTTTTTCTAAGGGTCCTCTCTGTCGTGATTTCATGACATGTTGCCCTGTCGCAGCTGTTGGCTGGTTACTGTCACGATATCGTGACAGGTTGAGCCTCTGCAGTCTCCAGCTGGTTTCTGTCGTGATATCGTGACATGTCGCGTTATCGTGGGTCGCGATTCCGTGACATGTTGCGATATCGTGACATGTCGCGCTATCGCGTGACGTGATCCCGTGTCTTGTTGCGATATCACGACATGTCGCATTTTTGTGCCTCGCGATTCCTCGACACGTTGCGATATCGCGACAGGTCCCGCTTTCCAGGTTCGATTGGTGTTTTTATCGCGCTCTCATTCCCTTCTTGAGGTTGAATAGAAATGTTAATATTTCATCGTGTTTTCACGACAAGTTTGAGTTTTGGAAGCTGCATGGTTCTTCTGTCGTGATTTCGTGACACTTTTGGCAATTAGGCGGCTGGTTGGTTAACTGTCACGATATCGCGACCTGTAGTGATGATGCAACTTCGAGCTGGTTTTTGTCGCGATTTCACGACAGGTTGTGCCCTCCTGGTCTCTGGCGTTTTTCTTGCGCGATTTCGCGGCATGTTGGGCTCCTTTGTGACTGGGTGGTTTTTCGTCGCGATATCGCGACCTTCATGAGGCTTGATTGTTGCTTTCTGTTTCTGTCGCGCTGTCGCGACGCTTTCTGCGGGTGGCTGTCGAGGGCCATTCCTGTCGTGATTTCGCGACATGTCGCGATTTCGTGACATGTCGCGTTATCGCGCCTGTTGGTGCCAAAGTGGCCGTGACGGGTTTTCCTATCGCGATTTCGTGACATGTTGCGTTTTCACGACCTGTTGCTGTTTCGTGCCTTCCATTCTCTGTGCCTTGCGGTACCTAGCTTTGCCTTGGTGCGCCTTCCTTGCTATTTTGCTTGTGGCTCTGGCTCGAGATGTGTTCTCTCCCGCTGTATCTGGTTCTTGTTTTAATACAAGTTTTCATTTTTTCAAAAAAAAAAAAAAATTGATTAAAAATTTGAGATAAAATCAATCAAATCAAAATTTAAAATATTTAAATAAGATATTTATCAAGTTTCAAAGTAGATAGTTGATCAATAATGTCACTTTTTCACAAATTCCATGAACAAACAAATCATTACAAATCAAATCAATACCAAAAAAGGTCCCTTGTTAACGAGTACATGCAACACTGAGGTATCCAATTAGTTTTTAGTATTTCACATTTTTCACTAAGAGTTGCAAGAAAGTTTAACATATTAAACATAACCTTGGGAAAGTTACAAATATTTCCTTGCAAGAGAGGATATCCGGGCAGAATCCTAACTGTGGGTATATTTTTGTGATTGGACAAAAATATCACTCAACAAAATTGGTGCTAGAAGGAGGGCCTAATTGAAGGTATTGGCTTTGACTAACAAGTTTTTTTTGTTGAAATTTGTTCACATTTATTGATTGGAAAATTCTCTAATTGATGATGCATTGATGCTAACCTTTTACAAATTTGAGAATGTTCCTTATTGTTAGGATTTGATTGATGCCTTATAATGAACATGATGATGTATTAGTTAAACTTTTGAAAATTGGAAGTCATTTCATTTTAAGAGTACTAAGCACTTGTTGTTTTCATTGTTAAGGATGAAACCAAAAACCATAATCACAAGATCTAAGGCTTACGAGGAGACCATTTTCCATAGCATTTCACCCAAAAATAAAATTAGAAAGTCTAAGATTCAGATGGTTGTTATTCTATCCAGTAGTGATTCATATGTACCTATCATCTCTTTTGTTCACCCACTTGTAAATCTAATAATAATAGTTGCAAGATTGTAGCCTGGTTAGGTACTCATAGCAGTCCTTTAAATATTCTTGGAGTAGCCCATGACATTCCCAAAAATGTAGAAAGGTATTTACCTAAATATAAACATGATGGAAATAGAATTGTTGAAGAGCATATCCAATCTTACAAAGATACCTTTATTAGACTGTAAGTTGAACATGAGGATGTTGCTTGTAGAATATTTCCTCTCACCCTCAATGAAATGACATATTATTGGTACATTAGTTTTCTTTCCAATTCCATTATATCTTGGGCTTAGCTGGAAATCACTTTTGTGAATCAATTTAGGCTACCCATAGATCTTGCTATAATCTATCATCAATTTGCATGATCCAGGAGAGAGCCTAATGAACCTTTGAGATTGTTCAATACTCGTTTCCATAATTTTTATAACAAGTTAGTTGCTCCTTATACTCTTCAAGTAGATGCTACCATAAAAATGTACTTTAGGGTGTTGGACCCTTTAACATCAATTTTTGTAAGGATATATCCTCAAATCACTACGCTTCCCATGGCATACAGTGAGGCTTTAAACTATAGAACAATAGTTTATACCTAAGGTTTTGGGATATGATAGTTGCATTCCATAGGACAAATAGGTGCCTATAATAAAGCACCTATGATCAATCATGCTTTGTCACAAAAAATTCCTATGTTGAATACCATACCATTCAATAATTTCAATTTACCATACAATCCACGTACCATCCCCACTTATCCTACCACTCCACTATATTTAGAAAATCAATTCACCACTCATAAAATGGTAGAAACAAATTCTCAAACCATGCCTACATTCTTCAATACAACACCCACTCCAAATGCTTTAACATTTCATCAAAACAACACAACATTTCCATAGGTTGTCCAAAATTAAAATTTGCCAAGTTTTATAAATCCCACGGCCACTACAAGTAACAAAATCAATCAACCTATTGTAGGATAAAATAATGAACCTAATTCTCAAGTAACTGACCTACAGAGGGTTGTCCAAAATCTCATTAGTGATATGGTTCAAATGCAGAAATAATTGCCTCAAAATTCTCATCAAAATAAAAATTTTAGTTTTCAGAGAAAACAATGGAATACTCATCCGAATAATGGAGGAGTACCTAGTCCCATGGTTAATCAGAATAATGCTACCACTAGTTCCAATCAAACCAACACTATTGTTAATATTTCAGATTTGGCTTTAAACAATTGGTGTAGAGTGCATTCTACAACCCAACATAGTGATAATGAGTACCTTGAATTTAAAATAATACTAGATATTCTACAAAAAGATATGGATAACATGGAAATTATTTCAAATGAAGATCCTTCCCAACAGGCTAGTACTAGTAAAGAGAAAGAATCATTTCTAGTAGTTGAAATATTTGAGCCAACTGAAGAAGATGAGGAAGGGTATGATGGATCTATAGAAGAGGAAGTTCAAGCTTTCAGATAATTTAAAAAGGGGAATCATAATTACAAGCTTAGGAGTAAGACTAAAGCTCCTTTTACTTCTTCTACTCCCCCAAATGACACCATCATTCCTCCTAACACATGGGCTAGTAAAAATCCCATGCATCCATATAAGGTTGATCTGCCTCAACCACCACATGACAAAATTGTATATAACATTGTGGAGAATTTAAAGAAAATAAAAGCAAATATATCCTTATTTGAGGTTGCTAAGTTGACTAATAAGCAAGAATTTTTTATGCAATATTTTTGTGATCAAAGAAAAAACAAATCCCAAAAGGCCTTGGATGCACAATTTCCTTCATGAAGGGATAAAGGAGAAGCTCCTCCCTTTATTTTTACCATAATAATTGTAGGAAAAAATATGCATAATTATCTTGTTGATTCAGAAGCATTTGGAAATATCATGCCTCACTTTGTTTGTCAAAAATTGGGTTTGAAACCCATCCCTTATAATAGGATAGTTGTTCAATTGGATAAATTTGAAGTCCATGTGGTTGGAATACTTAAGAATATTCACATACATCTAGCCTTAGAGCCTAGGATACAATAGTATATTGATATACATATTTTATATATACCTTATAAGTATGGAATGTTGTTGAGTAAAGATTGGTCGAGGAACCTAAATGGATACATGGCCACAGATTGTTTGCATATGTGGCTACCATGGAAGGGTGTGGCTACCCAAATTAGAGTTGAAAGAGAACCTAGAATCAAGGATTTGATTATTGAATATAACAAATTCAATAATTTTTTTTACAATGATTCTGAGTTAGGTGTCTACACTTTAGAAATAAAATTGGATGTAGGTGAACCTGAAAATGAAATATCATCTATTAATGCAATTAAGGATTAAAATCTTGTTTGGATGCTTAAATTTTATGGATCTAAATTCAAAAAAGGTAGCGGAGCTAGTGTGGAAATGATTAGTCATAAAGATAAGTCATTTTTGGTAGCCTATAGATTATAATTTTCTTGCACTTGTAACACTATAGAATATGAAGCCTTAATTTTTGGTTTACAGTTAGCTTTAAATAAGAACATTCAATGTTTGAAAGTTCTATGATATTCAAAAATGGTTTTTAAATAGGTGAAAGGCCAATACACATGTCATGATAAAAGGCCAATTCATTACAAAAATAGAGTTAGGGATTTGATTGATGAATTCTATGCTTTTAATATTTGATTGATATATAGGAAGAACAATCAAATTGTTGATTATTTAGCTATCATAGTAGGTACTCTTAAGCCTATTGATAATAGGAGGTTAAAGAAATTTTCAATTGAGTTGATACCTTGTCCTTCAATACCTAACAATGTGAAAAATTTATAGGTATTTGAAAGTGACAGACACATTTTTAATTTTGTGACTAGTTCAGGTTTTTTTGAAAATTAGGTGATCGATGAGGACGCGAGATTACAAGAAGATGAATATGAAGATCATGAGGTAACACATAAAATCAATGTGATTCCTAAAGGTATAGTTTCTCTCGAGAAACTTTTTGATATTTATTACAAAAGCAAAATTTGTAATAAAACCTCACTCCCGTAGGATGCTTATAATTCCATTGACCTTGGAATTAATAAAGACCCGCATAATATACTCATAGGAAAAAATTGCACTCATCATGAAAAAGAAGGAATAATCCAAGATTTGAAATATTACATTGATGTAATAGCATGGATTTATGAGAATTTAAATACTTATGATGAAAACATCATAACACATACTATTCCTTTAAAGCCATATTCTAAAATATTTAGACAAAAACAAAGACCAGTTAACCCATTGCTACAACCTCTTATACAAAAGGAGATTAAGAAATTATTGGATGTTAAAATTATCTTTCCAATCGGAAACTCTACATGGGTAGCAAACATTGTACCAATTAGGAAGAAAACAAGTGAAATCTATTTGTGTATTGATTTTAGGAATCTCAATAAGGCCTCACAAAAAGATAATTATCCATTGCATTCCATTGATCATATTTTGCAAATGGTTAATGGCTCTGAGATGATGTATTTTCTTGAAGGTTATTCTAGATATAACCAAATTATTATTGATCCAAAAGATAGAATAAAAATTGCTTTTACCATGAAGTGGGGTACCTTTTATTACAGAAGAATACCTTTTGGATTGCTTAACGCAGGTGCCACATTTCATAGAGCCATGGACTATGCATTTAAAGAATTGATAGGTAAATGCATAGTCATTTATATTGATGACATTCCTATTTTCTCAAAGAATAGATCTGACCACGTTAATATTTTGAGAAAAGTTCTTCAAAGGTGTAGAGAACATGGCATTTCACTAAATCCCAAAATGTGTATTTTTGGAGTGATTGAAGGTAAACTTTTAGGACATGTCATCTCAAAATATGAAATTTCCATAGATCTTGAAAGAATAGAAGCCATAAAGAAAATCCCTTTTCCTGGTACCAAGAAAGAATTAAGATCATTTTTTGGTAAAATCAACTTTGTCAGAAATTAATTTCAGGATTTGCTGAAAGAGTCAATACATTTAATGATATGTTGAAAAAGGATGCTAACATTAATTGGACTGGTGAAGCTAAAGTAGCTTTTTAGGATGTTACAAATGTAATATCTTTTGCGATTGTGCTTGTGAGTCCTAATTAAAATAAACCTTTCTATATTTATTCGTTCACTTCTGAGCATTCTTTTTCTAGTGTATTAACTCAAAAGAACAAAAATAATTCAGAAAATCCTATTGCTTTCTTGAGTTCACCACTAAAATATGCATAGTTGAAATACACTATTCTAGAAAAATAGGTATATGCTCTTTTCAAAACTATGAATAAGATTAGAAATTATATTTTGCATAGTAGAAGTACCTGACCCAACTGTCAAAACAATGTTGATGTAGAACAAACTGGGAGAAAAAAGAGGCAAATGGTTGGCTACTTTGTAGGAGTTTTATTTAGAGATCCATATGATGAAGCTTGTCAGAGGACAAGGTTTGATAAAGTCTCTAGAATAAATTTATCCTCAAATCGCATGTCATAAATACACTACAGAAAGCATCACCACGGATTAATGGTATAATGGCAGTGTATTTATTTTGAATGGTAAGTGTCCTGACCACTTTAATGATAGGCAAAGAAGAGCACTTCAATTAAAAAGCTCTAATTTTATGATTAAAGCTGATGCGTTATATAGAAGGAATCACGAAGGAATTTTCCTTAGATGTTTGAGTAAGGATGAGGCTATGCAAATTCTTAAATATTTTCAAGATAAGTATGGGACTAGGCATGGATCAACTAATGCCACAACACACCAGATTTTGAGATCTAGTTACTATTGGTCCCACATTTTCAAGGATGCACATGCCCTTGTTCATTCTTGCCATACAAGTCAGATTACAGCCAAAAAAGAACAATATGTCACCATGCCTTTACAACCCGTATTTGAGGCTAGAAATTTTGCACAATGGGGTTTAGTTTTCATATGAGTTATAAAACCAAACTCTTCATCTGGCCACAAATATATTTTAATCATCACATATTATTATACGATATGGATTGAGGTCATTCCTACTAAGAACTGTACTTCAAAAGTAGTCATTAATTTTTTAGGACACACTACCACTAGATTTGGTATGCTATATTCTATTGTTTGTGACAATGGTTCCACTTTCACTTCACTTCATTTTGCAGAATGGACATACGACAACAAGATGAGCATCAAATTTTCTTCCAATTATTATTCGTAAGGTAATGGTTTAGCAGAATTATCTAATAAGAACTTGTTGTCAATTATTAAGAAATTTCTTGAATATAATCCTCGAGACTGGCATAATAAATAAAAATTTGCATTATTGGCAAATAGAAAAAGAACTAAAGGGTCCATAGGAACTTCTTATTATCATTTAGTTTATCACCAAGATCCCATTTTTCCTACTAACTTGAAATTGCATACTCTTCAGTTTATGAAAGATTAACTTGAAACTGATGATAAAACAAAGGCAATATTTACTCATTTAATGAGTCTAGATGAAAAGAGGGAAGATGCCCTACAATATTTTAGTAAGCATAAATGTATTTTTAAAATGTGGTTTGATAAAATATCCAAGGTCAAAGCCTTTAGGATTGCTTATTTTTTTTTTTTGTGAGATAAAGCACACGAAAAGAAGAGTGATCATGATAAATTTGATATTATTTGGTTAGGTCCCTACTAAATTTCTGAGATTCTTGGGGAGAATGCATTTAGATTGTAGAATTTGAGTGGAGAGAGCATTCCTTTTCCTATTAAAGGGCAGTTTTTAAAGCACTATTTCCATCCCTGAGACAACAAGCACAATCATCACTTGTATATATCCATTTTTTGTACTTAGTTTTTGATTTTGTAAATTTTGCTTATATGTAACTTTTGTGTTTTTTTTGGGTTTCATTTGTGCATAGTTTTATGTGTGTGCATACCATTTGGATGCAGTCATCACTTGTTTGTTTGTTTTGTTGTTTTTCATTTTGAAATTTTTGTTTGTTTTCATGTTTGTATTTCAACAATGCAGGTTCTTGCATAGTTTTGTGTTTTGGTTTATGTGCCCATTTTGGCTTCTTCATTTTCATAGCATATTTGTGTTGAATTTCCAGATTGTGGTATGGTTGTGTAGTTGCAATAAACTTTATCACTTTGTTAGAAATATTCTTAGTCATGTAAGAAAAATAACTTGTTTGAAATTAGGTGAAATTGAAGCTAAGGAGACTAGATTGTTTAGTAGTTATTCTTGAATTGTGGACTAAGATAGTGGATATTGAGGAAATACGATGTTTTTCTAAAGCTTCACATGTAAAATCACATTTAAAGAATATTTTTGGACTCCAGGAGGATGAAATAATTTTGGTTAATTGATTAGGCAAAAAAAATTATAGACTCCATCTTAAGCCTTAGATGATCTCTAACCCAAGGGTGCATATGATATTTGCAAAGAAATCAAATGCTTATATATATATATATATATATATATATATATATATATATATATATATATATATATATATATATATATATAAAGGAAATGCAAATAAATCAAATGCCTGGGTGGTTCAGATAATATCTACCAGGGCTATAGATGCCTGACTGGCAGTAGAACAAGTTCTATAAGAGATCAAGGTCATCTCCACCGAAGCTATGGATGCTTGACTGGAAGTAGAACAATGCAGAGGCAAAATTTTATGAGTAATATTTTTATAGCCTAATTGTTAAACAGTTGATTGAATTTATATGGTTTCAAAAAATAAAGATTAAATTCATCGAAAACACACTAAGTTGAAGAAAATATAGTTATTTCCAATTGAAATTATCTGACCCCATATGTCTCGGATACTCGATGATTTACATTTATGATATTTGGTTTTCTTGATTCCATACTGGGTTCTTTATCCAAAATGCTCATGAGCATTTTTTAGTTGCCCTTGCACAACGTACCCCAATCTTGGGAGACCCACTTGAAATTTGATGTTTATATAAAATTTTGGTTTGCTTTGAATGATTTGTCGATAAGTCCCTACTAATAAATTTGGCAATATGGAGTCCAAGGTTTATATGTTGGTTTAATATTTATTTAATTTGTTTTGTTTTGTTAAGTTTAATATGTTTAATGTATTTTTAAATGTTTTAGTGTTATGTTGAGTTTTATATTTTTTTATGTTTTTAATTTTAATATTATATTGAGGGTCATGTTGAATTTTATATTTGTAATATATTTAATTTTAATGTTATGTTGAGTGGTAGGCTCAATTTTATATTTATTGATGGCCAAAACTAAAAAATATTAGTTTTATGTCTGAATTAAAATTAATTCAAGCATTTAAAATTAAAATAAAAAAATGTTTTAATAAAAAGGGGTTTTGTTTCATTTTTTTACATGTGTTTGCATGTTTGAACATGTGGCATGAATTTTGAGGTAGAAGGTGATCCGGACTAGCAAACGTAGCACACGAGCATAGTCAACATGGTCAATGGGTCTAGATTTTGAGATGCTATCAAGTGGCACGAACCAAGGTACCCTATGGCCCATAGTTGAGTCATTTAGACTATTATGCATTTGCATTGATATAGTTCCTATAACACCATCCCTACACACATGTGGGATCAAAATATATATGGAAAACAACATGGTAGTGATAGCAACCAACCTCAGTGAATGATGGGTGTGAATTGCATTAGAGGAAATCGACATCATTAACAACAAGCCAGTGATGAGTAGATTGCTCAAATTATTTTTGTCCTCTTTGACACAAGTGAGATGGCGAGGGATTTTAGAATAATGGATTACCATTGTCTAGTTTTGGATGGCCTATCGCATGTTAATTTCTCCATAATTAGTTCATGAAAATACAATGGCTATCTCTATGTAGTAATGAACTGTCATTATGAGAAATCATTGAGTTAAATCACACCATAAAAAATTGGGTATTATAATAGTGTTTTGGGGAAGATATAGTGGTCTTTTGAACTCGTCTAGACCCCGACTCCTTATAGTTGCATAAGAGAAATTCATAGTTTTCATATTTTATTAAGGTGAATAACTTGGAGGCTATTAAAAGCATTATTAGACAATGAAAATATGAGGGTCTCCCACATATGGTTGAACCGTCGGATTCATGTTCACAAAAAATATCTATTAGGGACGCCAAATTTCTATTCGAAGGTATAAATGATCAACAAGGTGTAACAAATTACTGACTTGGCATTCATATTATTTGTTTCAAATGTTCCACCATGAGGGGAATGATAATGTGATTGATTTGAGGGAGAGAATTCTTAGGTTCGATCCTCAGAAGTGACTCATAGTGGATGGTGCATTGCAGCACGATATCTTGGTAGATATAATGGTAGAATGTGTAAAAGAAAGTATATGTCTCCAGAATTCTCACCTCTAGATGCCTCTAAGTATTTTGTAGATCCCAAAACATCATTCAAGGTTGGCTCTCAAATGCATTGCAAAATACAACTTACATCGTCCATTCCCATAAGTATACATGCTCAATCAATTTTTTTTATGAAATTTATCACATTTAGGTTGAAGTAGCTCCATGCATCTGAATAACACAAATATGTTCGATGGACTAACTTGTGGGTGAAATAATTTACAATGGAATTTGAGTTTTTGCATGACATTTTTTTTTTTGGGTAAATGGTGAGGAATGCAAAGTTGACGAAAGGATATTTTCCAACTTCGTCAAATCATTGGGCTTCCATTTAAAATGGTGGAAATCTTTAGCAAGGATGAAATGATCATATAGTCTAGCAAAGTCGTGGTTGAATACATCCAATTATCTTGCAAAGTGTGAGCTCGTTTAATTATGTATTCCCATGATTAAGAAACTGAAGCCTTCAATCATAGCAAATTTAGAGATAGAGCATTATCAAAAAGTTGGAGGGCATAGAAGTTACAATGGAAGAAAATAAATCATTATAAAAATTAAACCTTTGGGAAAAGAAATGAAGAGTTTTCTTCTCAAATTTTAAATATCCATTGAAGCGAACCAAAACGGGATCAGATAATTATTGGCAGTGAATTTCATGTTGGAATTCATTTTTTTTTTAAGAACTCTCCTCCCAAGTTGTTGGACTAGACCAAATTTCACCATTGTAATCTATGAAGCTAGGTATTATGCAAGAACATGAGTTTAATATATTTATATTGGAAATATATTAAAGTTATTTTAATAAGTTATATGCATGCGAATGGTATAATTTATTTATTTCTTTAATATATTACATTTTTTCCCTTTGAATATTGCATCACATTAATTTTGAACTGCATGAAGATGGGTCAAATTAATGTTGGTTTAGTGCAGGATGTTTGTTATGCAAATTCGGGATGAGATTTTAAAGTGAGGGCAACTTTTTCTTTTCTTTTGTTTTCTCTAACCCTATCCATTTTACATTTTGAGGATAGAGTTTTGTGTGGATTTGAGTACAATTTTGTGCCAGACCAGAGATAGAGATTGAGTAGATTTGTGCTAAATTGAAGGACTGTGTTTAGTGCAGATTTGAGATAGAGCTTTGAATATGAAAAATTATAGAGGATGACAGTGTCCAGTGGATAGAGATTAATTAGCTAGGATAGTGAGGATAGGTGTCTTTAATGGATAGAGATCCATTATCTAGTGTAGTGGGGGCAACAGTTCTTCTAGAAGATCACCAATACAAGTTAAGAAAAAAGGAGTTCTCCTATGGATAGAGATACACAAACTTGATTAGGGGATTTGTGTCTCTGTTGAGTAAGGTGTTGCAAGAGGTTTGTCATTGTTGTCAACATAGGCAGTTAGATCTAATGATGCAGTGGACAGATAGTTTAGGAGTCATTCAGATGCAGAGGACAGCAGTCCAAAGGATAGTCAGCTTATGTAAAGTGCAATTCTAGGAAAACAGAAGTGACCCAGTTTCAAAAATTCAAAGAAAAAGACAAGTTAGAAAACATGTCGCGATATCGCGACATGTTTTTTGTCGCGATTTCGCGACAGGTCAGAGGAGAGAGAAGGCGTAGCCGAAAATGTCACGATTTCATGATAAAAAGGAGAGAGAAGGCATAGCCAAAAATGTCATGATTTCACGACAAAAATGAGGAGAGAGAAGGCGCAAGGCAAACTGTCATGATTTTGTGACATGTTGGAGGCCAAGAAGCTAAGTCAAGAAACTGTAGCGATTTCGCTACATGTTGGATTTTCGCTGGCCGAAGCAAGGAGAAAGCGTTAAGTGGAAAAGTTGTAGCGATTTCGCTACATGTTGAAATTTCGTTGGCCGAAGCAAGGAGAAAGTGTTAAGTGGAAAAGTTGTAGCGATTTCGCTACAAGTTGAAACTGCAAGACACAAAGGTGTAGCAATTTCGCTACAAGTCAAAAGTGCAGAACACAAAAGTGTAGCGATTTCGCTACAAGTCAAAAGTGTAGAACACAAAAGTGTAGCGATTTTGCTACAAGTCAAAAGTGTAGAACACAAAGGTGTAGCGATTATGCTACAAGTCGAAAGTGCAAGGCACAAAGGTGTAGCGATTTCGCTACAAGTCAAAGTTTCGCGGGTCGAAGCAAAGTTGGAAGCATAAGGCACAAAGTTGTAGCGATTTCGCTACATGTCTTGATTTCGCTAGTGCATGAAGCGAGAAATGTACGGAAGCCGAAAGCATCATGATTTCATGACAAGAATGAGGATGACGTCAATGAATATGGGTCAGATTAATGTTGGTTTAGTGCAGGATGTTTGTTATGCAAATTCAGGATGAGATTTTAAAGTGAGGGCAACTTTTTTTTTTTTTTTTTTTTCTCTAACCCTATCCCTTTTACATTTTGAGGATAGAGTTTTGTGTGGATTTGAGTACAATTTTGTGCTAGAACAGAGATAGATATTGAGTAGATTTGTGCTAAATTGAAGTACTGTGTTTAGTGCAGATTTGAGATAGAGCTTTGAATATGAAAAATTATAGAGGATGACAGTGTCCAGTGGATAGAGATCCATTAGCCAGGATAGTGAGGATAGGTGTCTTTAATGGATAGAGATCCATTATCTAGTGTAGTGGGGGAAACAATTCTTCTAGAATATCACCAATACAAGTTAAGAAAAAAGGAGTTCTCCTATGGATAGAGATACACAAACTTGATTAGGGGATTGGTGTCTTTGTTGAGTAAGGTGTTGCAAGAGGTTTGTCATTGTTGTCAACACAGGAAGTTAGATCTAATGATGCAGTGGACAGACAGTTCAGGAGTCATTCAGATGCAGAGGACAGAAGTTCAAAGGATAGTCAGCTTATGTAAAGTGCAATTCCAGGAAAACAAAAGTGACCCAGTTTCAAAAATTCGAAGAAAAAGACAAGTTAGAAAACTGTCGCGATATCGCGACATGTTTTCTGTCACGATTTCGCGACAGGTCGGAGGAGAGAGAAGGCACAGCCGAAAATGTCACGATTTCATGACAAAAATGAGGAGAGAGAAGGCACAGCCAAAAATGTCACGATTTCATGACAAAAATGAGGAGAGAGAAGGCGCAAGGCAAACTGTCATGATTTCGTGACATGTTGGAGGCCAAGAAGCTAAGTCGAGAAACTGTAGCGATTTCGCTACATGTTGGATTTTCGCGGCCGAAGCAAGGAGAAAGCGTTAAGTGGAAAAGTTGTAGCGATTTCGCTACGTGTTGAAATTTCGCTGGCCGAAGCAAGGAGAAAGTGTTAAGTGGAAAAGTTGTAGCGATTTCGCTACAAGTCAAAAGTGCATAACACAAAGGTGTAGCGATTATGCTACAAGTCGAAAGTGCAAGGCACAAAGGTGTAGCGATTTCGCTACAAGTCAAAGTTTCATGGGTCGAAGCAAAGTTGGAAGCATAAGGCACAAAGTTGTAGCGATTTCGCTACATGTCTTGATTTCGCTAGTGCATGAAGCGAGAAATGTACGAAAGCCGAAAGCGTCGCGATTTCATGACAAGAATGAGGATGACGTCAGCGAAAGCTGAAAGTGTCACGATTTCATGACAGGTTGCAAGAAAAGCCTCTGGAAGCCGAAAGCGTCACGATTTCATGACAAGAATGAGGATGACGTCAGCGAAAGCTGAAAGTGTCACGATTTCACGACAGGTTGCAAGAAAAGCCTCTGGAAGCCGAAAGCGTCACGATTTCACGACAAGAATGAGGATGACGTCAGCAAAAGTTTGAAGTGTCACGATTTCATGACAAGAACGGTGGCAAAGCTTTCAAAGGCCAAAAGGGTCACGATTTCGTGACAACAAGGACAAGAAGGCGTACGGCTACAAAAAGTGTCACGATATCGTGACATGTTATTATTTCATGGCAATAGTTATAGAAAGGTGACAAAGGTGGCAGTAGCAGTTAAGGCCGACAAAGTTGAATCTGGGTCGATAGATTTTAGGGTTCTATAGCCGACAATTTCTAGGGTTTTGTAGCCGACGTTCTTAGGGTTACAGTCGATGGATTTTAGGGTTTTGCAAATTTCTAGGGTTTTGTAGTTGACGTTCTTAGGGTTACAGCCGACTATTGTTTAATATTTGATCATGAAATTTCATCTATAAAAGGAGGGCTATTTTGAGTTTGAAGTGTTGCAAGTATCGTGTTTGTGCAAGTGAAGTCCGCGTCGAGCAGAGAGCGAGTCATATCGATTCGAGCTGAGTGCGAAGTCGTAGGTCGAGTTGAAGCGAAGAGTGCGTATCGTGATTGCATGAATGAAGAGCACGGGGTGCAGAGGTTGAGTTCTAAGTGCGAAGTGATAGCGCGCAGACAACAAAAGTGATCGATCATCAGGTTGCAGCAGAGAGTGCGAAGAAGTTCACAGAAGTAGTCGGATAGTGCGAAGTGTTTTGCGCAGAAGCAGCAGAAACCCTAGGAACAGCAGACTGTGAGAAATAAGGTGAAAGTATTATTCTATATTTTTCATTATCTTGATTGACTTCCAAGTTGCAGCTTGGCATAAGGGGTTGGTGCCTCTTTCCAGTAGGTGCTGGTAAATTAGGAGTTGGTGCTCCATTCTGTTGGTGCAAAAAAATTGAGGGGTTGGTGCTCCTTCCAGTTGGTGCTGGTAAATAAGTTGTAAAGTTGTTGCTTTGCTTGAGCTGGATTTGGATGGTAGTCCAAGCAGCCATTTTTGAGGAGTAGCCACATTGGTGAACCTCGTTAAAATTGTTGTGTTGTGTGTGATGCTTTCTTGCTGTAATTGATATATCTTTTATAAGTTTTAATCTGCTGCTGGTTTTTAAACTGTATACTTGAAATTTAAAAGATCACACTGATTCACCCCCCCTCTCAGTGTCACTGTGATTACAACAATTGGTATCAGAGCAAGGTTCCTGAATAGGCTAAATCAGCTAGGGTGATCTTGGAAGTGACAAAATGGCAGGTGGTGAAGGATTCTCCTCAAACAAAGCACCATTGTTTGATGGAATGAATTATGCATTCTGGAAGATCAGAATGCAAACATATCTCCGTGCTTTGGGATTTGATATCTGGAGTGCAGTAGTTAATGGTTACACAGCTCCCGACACTGCTCCAACCGACAACACTGGGAAAAAGGCATTTGAAAATGACTCTAAAGCAAAAAATGCCATCATGTGTGGATTGGTTGACAGTGAGTTGGTCAAGATCATAAATTGCGAATCAACAAAAGATGTGTGGGACAAACTAGAAAATATTTATGAGGGAGATGACAAGATCAAGGAAGCCAAGCTTCAAACACATCGAGCTCAATTCGAATCATTAAAGATGACCAATGATGAGAACATAGAAGCCTTTATGCAGAGAGTTAATGGAATCACTAACTCAATGAGAGGTCTTGGCGAAGATTTGGATGATGCAACTATCGTGAAAAAGGTATTAAGATCGCTTCCCCAAAGATTTAATTCTAAAGTCTCAGCCATAGAAGAAGCTAAAGATCTAAATCACTTCAGTATGGATGAGATGCATGGTTCCCTGACTGCTTATGAAATGAGAATAGGAAGATCTGATCCCACAGATAGAGAAGCAGCCTTTAAAGCCCTAAAAGGTAAAGACACAAAACAAGAGTCTGAAGAAGAAGAAAATTTGGATGAAATGGAAGCAAATTTTGTTAGAAAGCTGAGAAAGGGAAAAGGAAAATACAGAGGAAAGCTTCCTTTCAAATGTTTCAACTATGGGGGGATTGGACACTTTGCTACCAAATGTCCTCTCAATGATAAGAACAAAGGTGAGGAAGCATCTCATCAAGAAAGAAGTGAATGGAGAAAGAAAACAAACTTCAGAAAGGGAAATTTCAAAAAGAAAAGTTTCATCTCCAGAAATGCAAATTCTTCAGAGGACAGCTCTAGTGAGGAGTCTGAAGAAGGAACAGGTGAAGCTCTATTCATGGCTTTTGAAGTAGAAAAATTAGAAGAGGTAGAAAAATCAGAGAAGAGAGAAGGAATGAACTCTAAAGCATGTGTTGAAAAACCTGAGGCAGAAGTGGATCTAGAAGGTGAACTGGTCTCTGCTCTTGAAGAATGGAAATCTGAGAAAAGAAAGAATTATAAACTGTCAAGAAAGCTCGAGGATGCAAATGACATTATAACCAGTTTAAAAATACAGGCAGAAGAATACAAGAAAATATTCGAAGATCTTGAAGTTCAGATAACCGTGAAGATAGATTACTGCTGTAAACTAGAAGAAGAAAATCTTGGCCTACGAATGCAGATACAAGAGCTGGATCAAAAAATTAGCTGCCATCACAAACGTGAAGAAAGTTCGAAGAAGCTGGATAAAATCTTAAGTGATCAACGACCTGCAGGCATTAAATTTGGTCTGGGCTTCATTGAAGGAGAATCATCAAACGGACCAAAAGCCAGCAATATTGAAACTATAAGGAGTGAAGATGAGAAACAGGCTGATGAAAGAAAAACAAAGCATGCAAAAGAAAGCAGTAATACCGGGCCTGAAAGAAGAACTGACAATGATGGCTTTACCAAGGTCACACATCAAAAGAAAAGAAGGTCTATGGCTCCTGCAACAACCTGGCAAAGACCATCTTTCAGGTTCAATCATTACTTTTATGGTTTCTGTTTCAAATGTAATGGTTATGGACATAAAATTGCTGACTGCAAGTATAATGTAGGACCACGAAGTTTCACCAGCAGAAATACTTTTGCTCCTCTAACAAGTTATGCAGTAGAATGCTTTAATTGTCACAACTTTGGGCATATTGCTAGAAATTGTCGTAGTACCTCTGTTTCAAATCAATTTGAGAAAAGAAGAGTTCAACCATATAGGGCAAAACAAAATAGAAATCTTTCTGAAAGATATGTGCAAGATACTGAAAAGGGGAAATCCAAGCTAGAGCCCAATACCATAGTCAAAACAGAGTGGAAACAGAAAGAACAGCTCAGGGAAGAAAAGGAATCTCTAATAGTACAGACAACTTTCAAGGCTCAGAATAAATGTGTTCCATGGATTCTTGACAGTGGCTGCTCAAGTCACATGACAGGTGATAAACAGAAGTTTGAAAAACTACAAAAATATGAGGGTGGCTCTGTAAAGTTCAGAAATAATGATGGAGCCAAGATAATCGGAAAAGGATCTATCAAAATTAGTGATGGGAAAATCAAGTCAGAAGAAGTTCTGTTTGTGGATGGTCTGAAACACAACCTGTTGAGTGTCAGTCAAATCTGTGATAAAGGACATGAAGTGGTCTTCAAGAAGCAGGGTTGTGAAGTCAGAAAGATAAACAGTGGGAAATTAATAGCAACTGGCTCAAGGACGTCTGGCAACCTGTACACACTCTCAGAATCTTCAGAAGGTATGTGTTTTATTGGACAAGAAGAAGAGAACTGGCTGTGGCACAAGAGGCTTGGACACATAAGTTTCGATAACTTGGTGAAAATCAGCTCGAAACAAGCAGTGAGAGATATTCCAACCATTAGAAAACCTTCAAATAATATCTGTGCTTCATGTCAGAAGGGAAAGCAAACCAGAGTCTCATTCAAAACAAAAGAGTACCACACTAGCAAGCCTTTGGAACTTATACATACAGACTTATGTGGACCCATGAGAACACAAAGCATAAATGGAGACAAATACTTTATGTTGTGTATTGATGATTATTCCAGAATGACATGGATATTTTTCTTAAAAGATAAAACAGAAGCTTTTGAAATGTTCAGATCTTTCAAACAACTAGTTGAGAATGAAACAGGAAAAAGGATAAAATGTTTACGATCAGATAGAGGAGGAGAATTCATTTCGAATGAATTTTTAGAATACTGTGAAAAACATGGAATCAGGAGACAATATTCAGCAGCTAGAACTCCCCAGCAGAATGGTGTAGTAGAAAGAAAGAACAGAACTGTACAGGAAATGGCACGCACTATGCTGGCAAGAAAACAAAATAACAGATGCATTTCTGGAAAGAAGCAGTTCACACAGCAGTATACATCCAAAACAGATATATGTTAAGAACTCATGAAAGCAAAACACCTTATGAGTTGTGGTTTGGTAGAAAAGCAACAACAAAACATCTCAAAGTGTTTGGCTGTAAGTGTTACATCAGAAAAACTGATGACAATCTTGGGAAGTTTGAAAATAGAGCAGATGAAGGTGTTTTTGTTGGGTATTCACCAAAAAGCAAAGCTTACAAATGCTATAACAAGAGACTCAAGAAAATTGTGGACAGTGCAGATGTTAAATTCGATGAAGGTGGGAAACGACTAGCTGACTTTGAGGAAAACTACCCAATCTATGAAGAAGTCTTCGAAGGAGATGAGGTGAATGAAATAGAAAATAAATCTACGTTTGATTCAGATGAATTAATCGATGACTCAGAGGTGCAAGAAAACAAGAAATTCAAAACAGGCAGCTGGCAGAAAAATCATCCAAGAGACCAAATAATTGGAGATCCCACAGCTGGTATTCAGACAAGAAGGAAAGTAATAAGTAATTACTCTCTTTTATCCAACATTGAGCCCAAAAACATAGATGAAGCAAGCAAAGATGATAGTTGGATGAAGGCAATAAATGAAGAGTTAGATCAGATTGAAAAGAACAGAACTTGGGAATTAGTACCTAGACCTAGCGAATAAGAATGTAATCGGCACCAAATGGATATTTCGAAACAAATTAAATGAAGACGGAGAGGTCATTAGGAACAAAGCAAGACTGGTTTGTAAAGGATATGCACAGGTCGAAGGCATTGATTTTGAAGAGACTTTTGCACCAAGTGGCCAGATTAGAAGCAATTAGAATGTTTCTGGCCTTAGCAGTCCACAAGAACTTCAGAGTTTATCGATATGGATGTAAAATCTGCCTTCTTAAATGGGAAACTTGAAGAAGAGGTCTATATTGAACAACCGAGATGGCTTTCAAATTAGTGAAGATCCTAACCTTGTCTGCAAATTAAAGAAAGCATTATATGGATTAAAACAAGCACCACGGGCATGGTATGCAAGGCTAGACAACTATCTCTCTCAACAGGGATTCAAGAAAGGTTTAGTGGACAATAATCTGTATGTGAAAACAGAAGGTGGGCATCTCATTGTTCTTGTTGTCTATGTAGATGATATCATATTTGGCAACAACAAAGATGAATCTTGTAAAGACTTAGCAAATAAGATGCGAGAATGAATTTGAAATGTCTATGATTGGTGAACCTGTCTTACTTTCTTGGGCTACAAGTTAATCAAAATGAGAAAGGCATATTCATTTCCCAAATCAAATATGTGAAAGAAATGCTAAAGAGGTTCACTATGGAGGACTCAGTAAGCCGCTTAGCACTCCCATGACAACAGGCTGCAAATTAAGTAAAGAAGACAAATCTCCACCTGTAGACCAAACCATGTACAGATCTATGATTGGAAGTTTACTATATTTAATAGCTACTAGACCTGATATTCTACAGGCAGTTTGCATGGTAGCTAGATTTCAGGCCAGTCCCAAAGAGACTCATGTGACAATAGTTAAAAGGATTTTTCGGTATCTCAAGGGGACCATGGAGTATGGGTTGTGGTATCCAAAAGGCAAAGACTTCACTCTTATATCATATTCAGATGCAGATTGGGCTGGATGTGTTGATGACAGAAAGAGCACAAGTGGAGGTGCTTTTTATCTCGGTGACAGGTTGGTTGCTTGGCACAACAAGAAACAAGAGTCAGTTTCTTTATCAACAGCTGAGGCTGAATATATTGCAGCAACAACTTGTTGTACTCAAGTTTTATGGATGAAACAAACTTTGAAAGATCTTGGAATTAATTTCAGTGAACCAATATCAGTTAAGTGTGATAACACCAGTGCAATTAACATCTCCAAGAATCCAGTTATGCACTCACGGACAAAACACATTGCTATAAGGTATCATTTCTTGAAGGAGAAAGTTGCAGAAGGAGAAGTCAAGTTGGATTTTGTCCCAACCACAGAACAAGTAGCAGATATTTTTACAAAACCATTGCCCAAGGAAGTGTTTGAGTACCTTCGAGACAAATTGGGAGTAGTCACATTTCCCAAGAAGTGACTAGCTACAGGGATCACTTTCTCAGGGGGAGCATTTGAGTATTTGACTACTCTTTTGCTCATGATCATAATTTGTGCTAGATGCAACAAATTGTGCCTGAGAATTGTGAGGATGGACTCAGGGGGAGTCTGCAGCAGCCCTTTGGTATTATTGACAAAGGGGGAGAAGAGTTACAGGAATGTACACAGGTGTTGCCAACAATTCCAAAGGGGGAGATTGTTGAGTAAGGTGTTGCAAGAGGTTTGTCATTGTTGTCAACACAGGCAGTTAGATCTAATGATGCAGTGGATAGACAGTTCAGGAGTCATTCAGATGCAGAGGACAAAAGTTCAAAGGATAGTCAGCTTATGTAAAGTGCAATTCCAGGAAAACAGAAGTGACCCAGTTTCAAAAATTTGAAGAAAAAGACAAGTTAGAAAACTATCGCGATATCGCGACATGTTTTCTGTCACGATTTCACGATAGGTCGGAGGAGAGAGAAGGCACAACCAAAAATGTCATGATTTCATGACAAAAATGAGGAGAGAGAAGGCACAGCCGAAAATGTCATGATTTCATGACAAAAATGAGGAGAGAGAAGGCGCAAGGCAAACTGTCACGATTTCGCGACATGTTGGAGGCCAAGAAGCTAAGTCGAGAAACTGTAGCGATTTCGCTACATGTTGGATTTTCGCTGGCCGAAGCAAGGAGAAAGCGTTAAGTGGAAAAGTTGTAGCGATTTCGCTACGTGTTGAAATTTCGCTGGCCGAAGCAAGGAGAAAGTGTTAAGTGGAAAAGTTGTAGCGATTTCGCTACAAGTCGAAACTGCAAGACACAAAAGTGTAGCGATTTCGCTACAAGTCAAAAGTGCAGAACACAAAGGTGTAGCGATTATGCTACAAGTCGAAAGTGCAAGGCACAAAAGTTAAAAGTTGTAGCTCTGATACCAATTGTTGTAATCACAATGACACTGAGAGGGGGGGTGAATCAGTGTGTTCTTTAAAAACTTAAAACAATTTAGACTTTTAAATAAACTACAGCAGATTAAAACAAAAATAATAAAAGTACTAAGAGCATCACACATAACACGACATTTTAACGAGGTTCACCGATGTGGCTACTCCTCAAAAAGACTGCTTGGACTACCATCCAAATCCAGTCAAATGCAAAGCTACAACTTTACATAATCATTCACCGGCACCAACTGGTAAGAGGCACCAACCTCTAAATTTTATCTCGCTACAACGAAATGGAGCACCAACTCCAATTTTTCCAGCACCAAGCTGGAAAGAGGCACCAACCCCTTTTTCAAGCTACAACTTGAAGATAATAATAAAAATTGCGAGAATGTAAACTTTCACCTCAATTATCACGATCTGCTATTTGTTTTTGCGATCTGCTTTGCTTGTCGGCATTCGACTGCTGCTGTGAAAAATGATTCACACTTTTTCAACCACTCCTCTATATCTCTCCGCGTTCTCTGCTGCAACTTCACAGAAATCTCACTTCAACCATCTACGTATTTTTGCCTCGGACTTTAAACACGCCGTCTGCATATCACTCTCTTTGTTCTCGATCAGTCGATACGAACTCACTCACTATCTCCTCGCTGCGATCTCTTTTCTTTAACTCCAAAGAACTATCACTTTGCTCATACTCGAGATCGAAACGACTTACACTCTGCTGCACACGAACTTCATTCACATAGATCGCATCACTCTCCACACTTTAAACTCGAAGAACCCTTGCTTTTGTAGAAGAAATTTTAGAGGCAAACCCTAGAAGAACGTCGACTGAGAAACCCTAGAATTTGTCAGCTGCCAAACCCTAAAATCCGTCGGCTGTAACCCTAAGAATGTCGGCTGCAAAACCCTAAAATCCGTCGGCCCAGATTTAACTTTGTCGGCGTCATTCTCCACCTTCGTTACCTTCCTGTAGCTTATTGCCGCGAAATAGTAACACGTCGGCCCTTTTAATTTAATTTAATATTCTAATTTAAATTTTTAATAAAATAAAAATTTAAACTAAATATTTAAAATTAAATATCTTCATCACCGGGGCATCTTTTTCAACAAAACGAAGAGCCAACTTGGGTTTTAAGAAAAACCCATTTCAAGTCTGTTATCCACTGCATCCTTGGACCTAACTGCCTGCATCTTTGGATCTAACTGCCTGTGTTGACAACAATGACAACCTTCTGGCAACATCTTGCTCAACAATCTCCCCCTTTGGAATTGTTGGCAACACCTGTATACCTTCCTGTAACTCTTCTCCCCCTTTGTCAATAATACCAAAGGGCTGCTGCAGACTCTCCTTGTGACCATTCTCACACTTTTCAGGCACAATTTTGACTCCCCCTGAGTCCATCCTCACACTTCTCAGGCAAAATTTGACTCCCCCTGAGTCCATCCTCAAACACTCAAGTGCTCCCCCTGAGAAGGTGATCCCTGTAGCTAGTCACTTCTTAGGAAGTGTGACTACTCCTAATTTGCTTCGAAGATACTCAAATACTTCCTTGGGCAAAGGTTTTGTAAAAATGTCTGCTACCTGTTCTGTAGTTGGGACATAGTCCAATCTGACTTCTCCTTCTGCAACTTTGTCTTTCAAGAAATGATACCTTATAGCAATATGCTTTGTCCGTGAGTGCATTACTGGATTCTTAGAAATGTTGATTGCACTGGTGTTGTCACACTTTACTGATATTGGTTCACTAAAATTAATACCAAGATCTTTCAAGGTCCTATTTCATCCACAAAACTTGTGTGCAACATGTTGCTCGCTGCAATATACTCTACCTCGGCTGTAGATAAAGACACTGACTCTTGCTTCTTACTGTGCCATGCAACCAATCTGTCCCCCAAATAGAATGCTCCTCCATTGGTACTCTTTCTGTCATCAACACATCCTGCCCAATCTGCATCTGAATATGATATAAGAGTGAAATCTTTGCCTCTTGGATACCACAATCCATACTCCATGGTGCCTTTGAGATACCGAAAAATCCTTTTAACTCTTTGTTACATGAGTCTCTTTGGGACTGGCTTGAAATCTGGCTACCATGCACACTGCCTGCAAAATATCAGGTCTGGTTGCAGTTAAATATAGTAAGCTTCCTATCATTGATCTATACATGGTTTGATCTACGGGTGGAGATTTGTCTTCTTTACTTAACTTACGACCTGTTGTCATGGGAGTCTTGGTCGGCTTACTATCCTCCATAGTGAACTTCTTTAACATCTCTTTCACATATTTGATTTGGGAAATGAATATACCTTTCTCATTTTGATTAACTTTGTAGTCCCAAAAAATAAGACAGGTTCACCAATCATTGACATTTCAAATTCATTCTGCATCTTGTTTGCTAGGTCTTTACAAGATTCATCTTTGTTGCTACCAAATATGATGTCATCCACATAGACAACAAGAACAATGAGATGCCCATCTTCTGTTTTCACATACAGATTGTTGTCCACTAAACCTTTCTTGAATCCCTGTTGAGAGAGATAATTATCTAGCCTAGCATACCAGGCCCGTGGTGCTTGTTTTAATCCATACAATGCTTTCTTTAATTTACAGACAAGGTTGGGATCTTCACTGATTTGAAAGCCATCTGGTTGTTCAATATAGACCTCTTCTTCAATTTTCCCATTTAAAAATGCAGATTTCACATCCATCCGATAAACTACTGAAGTTCTTGTGAGCTTGCTAGTGCCAGAAACATTCTAATAGCTTCTAGTCTGGCCACTGGTGCGAAAGTCTCTTCAAAGTCAATGCCTTCGACCTGTGCATAGCCTTTGCAAACCAGTCTTGCTTTATTTCTAATAACCTGACCGTCTTCATTTAATTTATTACGAAATATCCATTTGGTGCCGATTACATTCTTGTTTGCAGGTCTAGGTACTAACTCCCAAGTTCTATTCTTTTCAATCTGATCTAACTCTTCATTTATTGCCTTCATCCAGCTGTCATCTTTGCTTGCTTCATCTATGTTTTTGGGCTCAATGCTGGATAAAAGAGAGTAATTACTTATTACTTTCTTTCTTGTCTGAATGCCAGCTGTGGGATCTCCAATTATTTGGTTTCTAGGATGATTTTTCTGCCAATTGCTCATTCTGAATTTTTTGTTTTCTTGTACCTCTGAGTCATCTGATAAGTTACCTGCATCAGTCGTAGACATATTTTTTGTGTCATGTACTTCATCTCCTTCAATGACTTCTTCGTAGATTGGATAGTTTTCTTGGAAATTAACTATTTGTTTCCTCCCTTCATAGAATTTAACATCTGCACTGTAGCATTTGTAAGCTTTGCTATGTGGAGAATAACCAACAAACACACCTTCATCTGCTCTATCTTCAAACTTTCCAAGGTTGTCATCGGTTTTTCGATGTAGCACTTGCTGACCAAATACTTTGAGATGTTTTGTTGTTGCTTTCCTACCAAACCACAGCTCATACGGAGTTTTGCATTCATGAGTTCTTAACATATACCCGTTCCGAATGTATCTTCTTTGTGTGAACTGCTTCTTTCCAGAATCTATCTGCTATTTTGCTTTCTCGCAGCATGGTGCGTGCCATTTCTTGAATTGTTCTGTTCTTCCTCTCTGCTACACCATTCTGCTGAGGAGTTCTGGTTGCTGAATATTGTCTCCGATGCCATATTTTTCACAGTATTCTAAAAATTCATTCGAAATAAATTCTCCTCCTCTGTCTGACCGCAAGCATTTAATTCTTTTCCCTGTTTCATTCTCTACCAGCTGTCTGAAAGTTCTGAACATTTCAAAGGCTTCTGATTTATCTTTTAAGAAGAATATCCAAGTCATTCTGGAAAAATCATCAATACACAGCATGAAGTATTTGTCGTCGTTTATGCTTTGAGTCCTCATTGGTCCGCATAAGTCAGTATGAATGAGTTCCAAAGGCTCGCTAGTGTGATGTTCTTTTGTTTTAAATGAAACTATGGTCCTGTTTTCCCTTCGACATGAAGCACACATGTTGTTTGCAGGTTTCTTAATGATTGGAATATCTCTCACTGCTTGTTTAGAGCTAATTCTTACCAGATTATCAAAACTTATGTGTCCAAGCCTCTTATGCCACAACCAGTTCTCTTCTTCTTGTCCCATGAAGCACATACCTTCTAAAAATTTTGAGAGTGTGTACAGATTGCCAGACGTCCTTGAGCCGGTTGCTATTAATTTCCTGTTCTTTGTTTTTCCGACTTCACAACCCTGCTTCTTGAACACCACTTCATGTCCTTTGTCACGAGATCCGACTCACACTTAACGGAGTTATGTTTCAGACCATCCACATATAGAACTTCTTCTGACTTGATTTTCCCTTCACTTATTTTGACCGATCCTTTACCTATTATTTTGGCTCCATCGTTATTGCCGAACTTCACAGAACCACCCTCATATTTTTGAAGATTCTCAAATTTTTGTCTATCACCTGTCATATGACTTGAGCAGCCACTATCAAGAATCCACGGTACATATTTATTCTGAGCTCTAAAAGTAGTCTGCACTATTAAGGATTCTTGTTCTTTCCTGAGCTGTTCCTTTTGTTTCCATTCTGTCTTAACTATGTTGTTGGGTTCTAGCTGTGACTTCCCCTTTTTAGAATTTTGCACATATCCTTCAGTATAAATTCTATTTTGTTTTGCTCTATACGGTTGAAATCTACTTTCCTGAGGTTGATATGAAAAAGACATACTACGACAATTTCTGGCAATATGCCCAAAGTTGTGACACTTAAAACACTCTCCTTGCATAATTCATTAAAGGAGCAAACGCATTTCTACTAGTGAAACTTCTTGGACCTATATTGTATTTGCAGTCAGCAATTTTATGCCCATAATTATTACATTTAAAACAAAAACCATAGAAATAATGAGTAAACCTGAAAGATGGTCTTGGCCAGGTTGTTTCTGGAGCCTTGGATCTTCTATTCTTTTGATGTGTGACCTTAGTAAAGCCATCATTGTCAGCTGTCATTTCAGGTCTGGCATTATATCTTTCTTTTGCTCGATTCGTTTTACTTTCCACAGCCTGTTTCTTGTCTTTGTTCTTTTCACTTTCAACATTGCTTGTTTTTGGTTCAATTGATGATTCTCCTTTAGTAAAGCCGAGACCAAATTTGATGCCCGTGGATCTTTGATCGCTCAGAATTTTGTCTGGTTTCATCGAGCTTTCTTCACGTTTTAGATGACGAGTTGATTTTTCGATCCGGCTCTTGTATTTGTATTCGGAGACTCACATTTTCTTCTTCCAATTTGCGGCGGTGGTCTATCTTCATAGAAACCTGTATTTCCGGATCTTGAGACATTTTCTTGTATTCTTGGGTCTGTGTTTTTAAAGCGGCAATAATGTCGTTTGCATTCTTAAGTTTCCTTGTCAGTTTTTCATTCTTCTTTTTCTCCGATTCCCATTCCGTAAGAGCAGACACTAGCTCACCCTCTAAATCAACTTCAGCCTCAACATCTTCAACTTCAGAGTTCATCCCCTCTATGTTTTTTGATTCGTCTATTTCAAACGCCATAAAGAGAGCCTCACCTGTTCCTTCTTCAGAGTCTTCACTAGAACTGTCCTCTGAAGATTCTACAGTGTCTGTTGGAGCAGTGGCAAGAGCTTTGTAACCATTGACTACCGCACCCCAGATGTCAAAGCCCAAAGCACTGAGATAAGTCTGCATTCTAATTTTCCAGAACGCATAATTTGTCCCATCAAACAGCGGTGCTTTGTTCGAAGAGAATCCTTCACCACTTGCCATTGCTTGATTTCCAAGATCACCTTAGCTATTTAAGCCTCTTCAGGTACTTGGCTCTGATACCAATTGTTGTAATCACAATGACACTGAGAGGGGGGGTGAATCAGTGTGTTCTTTAAAAACTTAAAACAATTTAGACTTTTAAATAAACTACAGAAGATTAAAACAAAAATAATAAAAGTACTAAGAGCATCACACATAACACGACATTTTAACGAGGTTCACCGATGTGGCTACTCCTCAAAAATACTGCTTGGACTACCATCCAAATCCAGTCAAATGCAAAGCTACAACTTTACATAATCATTCACCAAGCACCAAGCGGTAAGAGGCACCAACCTCTAAATTTTATCTCGCTACAACGGAATGGAGCACCAACTCCAATTTTTCCAGCACCAACCGGAAAGAGGCACCAACCCCTTTTTCAAGCTACAACTTGAAGATAATAATAAAAATTGCGGAATGTAAACTTTCACCTCAATTATCATGATCTGCTATTTTTTAGCGATCTCGTTGCTTGTCGGCATTAGACTCTTCTCTGTGAAAAATGATTCGCACTTTTTCAACCACTCCTCTATATCTCTCCGCGTTCTCTGCTGCAACTTCACAGAAATCTCACTTCAACCATCTACGTATTTTTGCCTCGGACTTTAAACACGTCATCTGCATATCACTCTCTTTGTTCTCGATCAGTCGATACGAACTCACTCACTATCTCCTCACTGCGATCTCTTTTCTTTAACTCCAAAGAACTATCACTTTGCTCATACTCGAGATCGAAACGACTTACACTCTGCTACACACGAACTTCATTCACATAGATCGCATCACTCTCCACACTTTAAACTCGAAGAACCCTTGCTTTTGTAGAAGAAATTTTAGAGGCAAACCCTAGAAGAACGTCGACTGAGAAACCCTAGAATTTGTCAGCTGCCAAACCCTAAAATCCGTCGGCTGTAACCCTAAGAATGTCGGCTGCAAAACCCTAAAATCCGTCGGCCCAGATTTAACTTTGTCGGCGTCATTCTCCACCTTCGTTACCTTCCTGTAGCTTATTGCCGCGAAATAGTAACACGTCGGCCCTTTTAATTTAATTTAATATTCTAATTTAAATTTTTAATAAAATAAAAATTTAAACTAAATATTTAAAATTAAATATCTTCATCATCGGGGCATCTTTTTCAACAAAACGAAGAGCCAACTTGGGTTTTAAGAAAAACCCATTTCAAGTCTGTTATCCATTGCATCCTTGGACCTAACTGCCTGCATCTTTGGATCTAACTGCCTGTGTTGACAATAATGACAACCTTCTGGCAACATCTTGCTCAACATTCGCTACAAGTCAAAAGTGTAGAACACAAAAGTGTAGCGATTTCGCTACAAGTCAAAAGTGCAGAACACAAAAGTGTAGCGATTTCGCTATAAGTCAAAAGTGCAGAAAACAAAGGTGTAGCGATTATGCTACAAGTCAAAATTGCAAGGCACAAAGGTGTAGCGATTTCACTACAAGTCAAAGTTTCATGGGTCAAAGCAAATTTGGAAGCATAAGGCACAAAGTTGTAGTGATTTCGCTACATGTCTTGATTTTGCTAGTGCATGAAGCGAGAAATGTACGAAAGCTAAAAGCGTCATGATTTCATGACAAGAATGAGGATGACGTCAGCGAAAGCTGAAAGTGTCACGATTTCATGACAGGTTGTAAGAAAAGCCTCTGGAAGCAGAAAGCGTTGCGATTTCATGACAAGAATGAGGATGACATTAGCAAAAGCTGAAAGTGTCATGATTTCGCGACAGGTTGCAAGAAAAGCCTCTAGAAGCTGAAAGCATCGTAATTTCATGACAAGAATGAGGATGACATCAACAAAAGTTTGAAGTGTCACAATTTCATGACAAGAACGGTGGCAAAGCTATCAAAGGCCAAAAGGGTCATGATTTCGTGATAGCAAGGACAAGAAGGCGTACGGCTACAAAAAGTGTCACGATATCGTGACATGTTATTATTTCATGACAATAGTCACAGAAAGGTGACAAAGGTGGCAGTAGTAGTTAAGGCTGACAAATTTGAATCTGGGCTGATAGATTTTAGGGTTCTGTAGCCGACAATTTCTAGGGTTTTGCAGCCGACGTTCTTAGGGTTATAGTCGATGGATTTTAGGGTTTTGCAGTTGAATTTTTCTAGGGTTTTGTAGCCGACATTCTTAGGGTTACAGCCAACTATTGTTTAATATTTGATCATGAAATTTCATCTATAAAAGGAGGGCTGTTTCAAGTTTGAAGGCATGCAGATATTGTTTTTGTGCAAGTGAAGTCCACGTCGAGCAGAGAGCGAGTCATATCGATTCGAGCTAAGTGCGAAGTCGTAGGTCGAGTTGAAGCGAAGAGTGCATATCGTGATTGCGTGATTTAAGAGTTTGAGGTGCAAAGGTTGAGTGCAAAGTGATAGACAGTAGAAGTGATCGATCATCAGGTTACAGCAGAGAGTGCAAAGAAGTTCACAGAAGTAGTCGAATAGTGTGAAGTGTTTTGCACGGAAGCAGCAGAAACCCTAAGAACAGCAGACTGTGAGAAATAAGATGAAAGTATTATTCTATATTTTTCATTATCTTGATTGACTTCCAAGTTGCAGCTTGGTATAAGGGGTTGGTGCCTCTTTCCGAGTGGGTGCTTGGTAAATTAGGAGTTGGTGCTCCATTCTGTTGGTGTAGAAAAAATTGAGGGGTTGGTGCTCTTTCCAGTTGGTGCTGATAAATAAGTTGTAAAGTTGTTGCTTTGCTTGAGCTGGATTTGGATGGTAGTCCAAGCAGCCATTTTTAGGAGTAGCCACATTGGTGAACCTCGTTAAAATTGTTGTGTTGTGTGTGATGCTTTCTTGCTGTAATTGATATATCTTTTATAAGTTTTAAACTGCTGCTGGTTTTTAAACTGTATACTTGAAATTTAAAAGATCACACTGATTCACCCCCCTCTCAGTGTCACTATGATTACAACAGTATCCTTTGGACAGAGGTCCATAAAAATTTTAATAGGGAAAGGATTCCCAAGAGATTGATTGAGAAAATTTTAGTGAAATATTTTCTCCGTGGAGTAGCCCACATTGGGTGAACCACGTAAAATTTATGTCTCTATTGTGTGTGTGATTTATGCATTGCTTTGATTACTGCTATTGATATTGCTATATATACATTGCATAATATTTATTGGGAAATAAAATTAAAAAGTGGTCTTATACTGTTCACCCTCCTCTCAATATAAGCTTGTGTTCTTCAATTGGTATCAGAGCGAGTTCCTTCGAAAGAGTTTAACAACTTTAAGGAAAATATTTCAAGAACACAATAGATTATAAGAAAGTGTCCTCATATAATTCAACACAAATATTTTATGGAAGTGATTATATATATTGGAGTATGAGAATGAAGATTCACTTGATGGCACTTGAAAATGAAATTTGGAAAGTGGTTGAAAATGGATACATACCACTAGTTGATCCACTTACAGATAAGGAAGGTAAGCTTCTATAGCTTTACAATTCAAAAGCAATGAATGCAATTTTAAGAGGTTTGCATAGAACAAAGTCCATAAAATTTATGCACTGTAAAGATGCAAAAGGAATTTGGGATAAGTTGCAAAGCATATATGAAGGAGATAAAGGTGTCAAGAAAGCAAATATACAAAATATCAAAGGACAATTTTAAGAGTTAAGAATGAAGGATGAGGAAAATATTAGTACTTATCTACTTTGAGTTAATGAGGTTGTTAATGTTATGCAAAGACTTGGACTCAATATTGAGGAATCAGATGTTTGTGATAAGGTCTTAAGATCTCTTTCAAAAAGATTTAGTGAAAATATTTTTGCTATAGAAGAATCAAAGGATGGTGATTCTTTGAAAAGAGATATGTTACTTGGTATTCTTACATATTTTGAGTTGAGAATAAAAGAACCTAATACCCATAAGGAAGCAACATTCAAAGCTACTAAGAAGACAAAGGGAAAAAAATTAGATTCAAGCAATGAGTCATCCAGTTATGAAGAAGCTAATTATGGTAAAAGGAATAAGGATTCAAGAAGATTTAAATATGGAAAATCTATTAGATGTTTCAATTGTGGAAAGTATGGTTACTATGAAACTTATTTTCAAGAAGCTAAAAATAACAATGATGAAGAAAAACAAGATCACAGGAATAGGGAATCTGAAAAATACAAGTACCAAAAGAAAGGCAAGGATGGACAAGGTAGACAAGGAAATAAGTTCTTTAAAAGACAAAAGAGGAGCTACTATATAGAAAAGGCAAGTAAATACTCAAGTGATAGTGATAATAGTTTTTTAGATAATGATAAATATGAAGTCCTATTTCTGATTAAAGAAAAAGAAGAAGTCAAGAAAAGGTCACAATAATTCTCAAGTATTTTAGATGTGGTAATTTTAGACATCTTGAAGATAGTTGTACAAGAGATGGTTTCAGTTTCAGTGATGATGAATATGAGGATGCACTAGAAGGACCAAAAGAGAATTTTCTAATGGCACTAGAATAACAAGAAGGTGGTCCTATAGAAGACAAGTTAGAAAATAATGAATATATTGACAAAGGTAAACAAATAGAGGAAGAATAAGAAAAAGGATACGTTGATCTTGAGGGAGAGCTTATTTGTGCTCTTAAAAATTTAAAGAAGGTAAGAAATCAAAAATCCCAACTTGAATTTCAGTTTCAAGAATGTGATGAAGAAAGAGGAAAGCTTATAGAGGATCTAAACAAATCAATGGCTAAGACAAAGAAGTTCAAGGATAATTTATAAGCAAAGGTCTTAGAATGTGAAAGGTTAGAACAAGAAGTAGATCTACTAAGGGAAGATTTAGAAAAATCCAAGGATAAGCTACACAAGTTTGGGAAGAGTTCAAATATTATAGATAAGATGATCAAGGTACAAAGAAGGTCAACAAACAAAACAAGTCTTGGTTTTGAATAGACTTAAAAGAAACAAGAAGAAGATTCAACCTCAAGTTTTTAAGAAGAAGAAACTTTAGAAGAAGTAACTTTAGAAGAAGACAATGTAAGAGAAAGTGAGACTTCTGAGGATGAGTTAGACAACATAAAGTTCAACAAGGAAAGGAACAATGCACAAATAAGAAACAGATGGAACAATAATCATAATAGGTTAAGAGAGACTAAGAGACCAATGAGGTCAAGACAAAGAAGTTTCAATGGACGATGTTTCTCATGTCATAGATTTGGGCACATGGCTTCATAGTGTAGGACACATGAAATATAGGAATATGAAAATTTTAGGAATAGATAACATTTCCATGGGTGTTGCTACTCATATAATCAGTTTGATCACAAGGCAATGAATTACAGGGTTCATGACAGAAAAGGATATGGCTTCACTAGGAGAAATCTTAAGATAATTACACCTCCAAGTAATAATAGCATTAAGTGTTATAAATGCAATAATGATGGACATACAAAAAAGTGGTGTAGAGTAGATATTCTAGAATCAAGCATGAACAGGAATATAAACAGGAATATGGACATGAACAAAAACAAGAACAGGAACAAGAACAAAAACATGAATAGGAACAAAATATGGATATGAACAGGAATAGGAATATGGACATGAATAGGGATAGAAACAAGAACAATTAAAGAAATCAGAAGGATCAAATGAGAAGAAAATAAGATAAAGGTAAATATTAGTGCTTTTTGGGAGTAGAAATACTCCCACCCTAGAATTAACCACCTCAAGAAGAGGTGGGGGAGGGGCTAAGCTAAAAGACTCATACTTAGCCCCAAGCCCCAAAGGTAACCCTTTGCCATTGATGTCAAAGGGAGAGAGATTTGAGTAAGGGGGAGAGATTTGGTTTAAGGATAGAGCATTGAGACAGGGGAAGTAATGTCCTAGGAGGATTAGAACAAGAAAAATGTCAAGTGTTTGGTAAAAATAATTTGGGTTGCCATCAATGACAAAGGGGGATATCGAGTCAAAGTTGTCATTGATATCAAGGCATGAAGTTGTCATTGATGTAAAGGAATGAACCACCGTTGATTCCAAAATTTCAAAAGGAGTAATGCAAAAGGTTGATGGCAAAAGAGCTTCATAATATTTATTTTAATATTATGAGAAGCATAAGTTAAAGTTTTTTCTTAAAACCATGGTGGGAAAAATAAAAGGTTTTATTAAAACCCTGGTTGGAAAAATAAAATGTTGTTCATTAAAACCTAAGGAGACTTTAATCCCTAATAAATCCAAAAGATTTAAATATTAATTTGTAATATTTCAATTCTAAATAATTTAAATAAATTATAAATTAAATATTTAAAAATGAAAATATAAGTGTCGACCTCCAATAAGTCTATCTTCGCTGACATGCATGAAATGGAGGATAAAGGTGTTTATACCTTTGCCAAAATTTAATGTTTGGAATTTGATTTACATCCATAATACTCGATGCAAAAGGCTCATGTGAAATTGAACGAAGAAGCATCTTCGAAGTGCAACGTGGAAGCAGGAAGTGTGTTGGTGTAGGAGCTAAAGGCTCTAAGGAAAAGCAAATAAGGTAAAGTGCATATTGTGCTTTAAAGGGGTAATATGAGTGTGTGGCTCACACTGTGTGGTAGCCATAGGCAAGGCTCTACTGCAGTGCATGGTGCAAGTTTGAATCCTACAAATTGCAGAATAGGTAACAAGTTTTTGATTTAATTTTTATTATTGCTTATGCTAAGGTTGTTGGAGAGATAAGAGGCAAGTAAATATTTTATTTACCTAAGTGGTGAATGGTAAATAGTTTCTAGGGTAAATTGTGTTTTTACCTTAATAAAAGTGGAAATTGATTTATTACATTAAAGTTATAAAGTGAGTTATTTTAATTAAATGCAATAATAAGAAAGGGGTTATAAGTAGAAGTGTTATTTTTAAAGGATATTTGATGAGATTTATGATGTTTAATATTATTTTTGAGATGGAGCAATAAGGTGTATTTGGAATTTAATATATCTTTGTGTTTGAGGAAAATTGTGAAAAGTGTAAGGGTGATAATTCTTGGCATCTAACCATTTGTACTTGGCAAAGAAAGTGGTGATAATTGAGATAGGTTTTGAAGATAATTTCTTCATAAAAGAAAAAGGTATGGGCATATTCTTCCTTGGTTGAGTTGATTGGTTGGTTTTATAAAAAACAACTTTGGAGTGAAAAGGATTTGATTAGGTTTTTCTATTGAGTTTTTGAGCCATTGTGAAGTGAATGCTATGCATCTAGTTTGATAAGCATTGTTGTTCAAGGTGAAGAACTTGAAATAGGGTTTGTAAAGATAATGAGTATCATTGTTATGTGATATTGGTTGATAAGCATTGTTGGAAACATTTTGAGTGAGTTTTCATATGCTTGGACTAGGGTTTGTGAGAAAGAACTATTTCATTGAAGTGATTGGTCGAGTAGATTTGGTAGAGCCTAGTCAAGTGGATGTGTGAAGTGATAGTTGAAGTTCTATGAAACAAGTTGTTCTATATTCTGAATTTATTTGAGAAAGAGATTGAGTGTTGATGAGTGTGAAACATATTGAGTCTCTAACAATTATCTATATGTTTCTGTGATAGAAGAGTAATTTAAAGTGATTGAGCATTGAGGTGAATGTGAAGCATATTGAGTCTCTAAAAATTCTCTGTATGTTTCTAAAAGAGTAATTGAAATTGATTGAGCATTGAGGTGAATGTGAAGCATATTGAGTCTCTAACAATTCTCTATATGTTTCTAAAAGAGTAATTGAAAGTGATTGAGCATTGTGATGAATGTGAAGAATATTGAGTCTCTAACAATTCTCTTTATGTTTCTATGATATTGAACAAGTTCTAGCATGGACTTTTTGAGCAGATTTGAGGCAAGTATTTTAGAGGACTTATGGATAGATTTGTGTGAGCTTTTATGGAACCTTACAATATAGATTGAGTAGATTTGATAAGTTCTAGTGAGGACTTATTGAGCAGATTTGGACAACTTCTAGTGAGGACTTGTTGAGCATATTGGACAAGTTCTAGAGAGGGCTTGTGGATAGATTAGTGTGAGATTTTGTGGAAGCTTTCAAGGCAGATTTGAAACAAGTATTTGAGTAGAGTTAATTGATTGATTTTTTCAAACCTTGGGTTAAGG
This sequence comes from Wollemia nobilis, assembly GCA_028583015.1. Classification (NCBI taxonomy): domain Eukaryota; kingdom Viridiplantae; phylum Streptophyta; class Pinopsida; order Araucariales; family Araucariaceae; genus Wollemia; species Wollemia nobilis. The sequence goes on along the minus strand of JAQPPZ010016385.1, from coordinate 5,933,504 downwards.
TTTGGGGTAGATCTAGCGGAGTTGATTTGAGATTAAGTCAAGCTTTGTGTTAAGGCTTGAATACAGAGATTAAGGACAAATTTGTACTAGACCGAAGGACTATGTTTAGTGTAGATAAAAAAATAGATAATGAGGACCAATTTTTGCTATATCGAAGGATTGTGTTTAGTACAAATTTTAGGATAGAATTTGGTGCAGATTTGAGGATAGGTTTGTGCCAGACGAGAGACAAATATTGAATAGATTTGTGCTAAATCGAAGGACTGTATTTATTACAGATTTGAGATAGAGTTTTGAAGGTGATAGAGTATAGAGGATGATAGTCTCTAGTGGATAGAGATCCATCAGCTAGGGTAGTGAGGATAGATGTCTTCAATGGATAGAGATCCATTAGCCAGTGTAGTGGGGATAACAGTTATTCTAGAAGATCACCATTAGAGCTAAGGAGAAAGGAGTTCTCATATGGATAGAGATCCATGAGATTTATTAGGGGATTAGTGTCTCCTTTGGATAGAGGTCCATAAACATTGTAATAGGGAAAGGATTCCCAAGAGATTGATTGAGAAAATTTTAGTGAAATATTTTCTCCATGGAGTAGCCCACATTGGGTGAACCACGTAAAATTGGTGTCTCTATTGTGTGTGTGATTTGTGCATTGCTTTGATTAATGCTGTTGATATTGCTATCTATACATTGCATAATATTGATTGGGAAATAAAAGTAAACAATTATCTTATACTGTTCACCCCCCCTCTCAGTATAAGCTTGTGTTCTTCAAATGCTACATCAACTAAACAAGGAAGCATTTTAATAAAGTAAATGCCATAATTTTTTAAACTCAAATGCTTAACATAAAGCTATGTAAATATGCATTCCATTAAATTGATAGAATTCAATACCATCTATCCTACCAAAATATTGCAATACCATATTATTGAACAAATCCCAAGGCAAAATTTATGAAATTTAAAACAATATTTAATTTGTTCATAGATCAAGTTTACAAAACTCATCTAATGGTGCATTTCTCTATATAGCTTCTATTTCCATAACAATTTTACATTCAAAAGTACTATAAAGCCATATACAAAAGTCTCCAAGATATGTATATTTCACAATCCTCTTTATGAAATGAAATACACCCATAAAACTTGAGGAATACTTAGGGATTAGGACAACTCAAAATGCAATTCATTTTAATCATACCATTAATACTATTCAAGAAACCTTTTATAAAACATAGTAAAACAAAGAAACAAGGAGAGAATCCCATACTTCTCTCTATAATGGTTCCTTTACCCACACAAATATCAAGAAATATTATAACAGTTTTCCTTTCAAAACTAAAGCTTAAATAAACCAACCCACAAAAGAGAATTCCATACTTCTCTTTATAATGGTCCCTTTACCTACACAATTCTCAAGAACCATTATAGTAGTTTATCTTTCAAAACTAAATCTTAAATAAACCAAACCACAAAAGAGAATACCTTACTTCTCTTTATAATGGTCCCTTTACCTCCAAAAGTCTTAGGAACCATTATAATAGTTTTTCTTTCCTTAAAGAAAAATATCCAAACAATAATTCTAAAAAAAATACCATCACCATATAAGAGTCTTTCCTTACAACAACAAAAGCTAAAGCTTACAATAAAAATAGTTCTCTTTCTATAAAATTCAACTTTAATAAAGCTAAAATATTTATATATCTAAAACTTTTACTTCTAAAGAAAACAAACCGAGGATAAATCTAACTAAAACACTTTACCAACATTTAAACAAGAAGATTTGGCGTCTACACAAAGGAAGAAGATGACTATGACATTTCTTTAATTTCTTTTTATCCAGAGTCAAAACGTTCTGAAAAATACAAACTATAATAGTAAGGACAACTCTATAAAATAATATTATTTAACACCAAATAAACCACCATTTAAATTATTACAACATACTGGTTAAACAAGTCCCTAAATAATAATGCTTAGACCTAATTATAGAAGGGCACATGACCAAATATGAACAACACATCATAACCACTACTCATTAAATAAAATATGCACATACAAAAATCCATTAAGGAGTCATTCCAAACATATAATCAAACTAACAATACATAGGTCTAGGGAGGATAACTGGAAAACTACCATGTTGATGTCTTAAAAAAAGATTATTTTGGTCAAAACAACCCTCTAACAATATTGCAAGCGACATAGGCTTAATAACACCATAATACAACCAACAAGAAGCCAAAGCAATGAAAGAAGGAATTCATAGCCACACAAAATAAAGTTAACCAATATAATTACACAAACATAACAAATAATATTGCACTTAGATAGGCTACATTTTTCAAGCTTGGTCGATGTCTTCCACTCCAGAGTCATGCTACTAAGTCCTTTCTTCAAAGCCTTTGATGCCTTTCTTCCCAAAAATATTTCTTTATCCCAAAACATCCCACCTGATTAAAATAGACTAAGGTGCCCTTTTTGCATGGTGGAGGAAATGTTTAACAAGTTCAAGAATATGTTACTCCATCAATGCCACCTTTGTGCTAATAAAATTGCCACCCAAGCATGGCAACTTTAAATAAAAAGGCTTATTCTATGTTTTGCAAGTCATTTCAATTTTATTCCAAACATTAGGAAAATAATGCAATAGTTAATGTATCTCCAAGAATTAATTTAATAATTCACTTTATTAGTTTCAATTGCTAATATTAAATACTGGCATTGACATTAATATTCTCAAATATTAAGGTTTCCAATAATTTGATACTATAACATTTCTTGCCATAATCTATGCATACCACACAAAAGCATATATGTCATTTACACCAACAATATTACACACCATTATTTTATCCTTAAGTAGGTTTTCTTTTTAAGATAGTCTATTACTATCACCAACCTATTGAGGAGATTCATTGTACAAGAAAATTTCTAATCTAATGGCTTGAATATGAAACAAACATAATGAAAATGCATCTATATGAGGGGTATTTTTTCCTAGAGCTATCGATAAGCAAGTCATTACAATCATTTCCTAAAATGTTCTCTCAAATTAGGTGGTTATCCATACTAATCCACCAGTGAGAGCACTTGGTCTTGCAACCACAAATATATTAGTAGTACCATATTCTAATAGTAGAACCAAAGCATATAGTGTAACTACTTATTGATAGCAATGAAACAAAACCATGCATTAAACATACATACATCAATACATAATTTATTGTCAAGGATATGTCCTATAAATGAGGGCTATTGCATACTCCCCCCTTGGACTAAACATAAGCCCTATGTTTTTTTGCAAGTGAGAAACAAATATTTCATTCAAATAAGTATAGAAATTTTTGTTTCATTTCTTCAACATTTTCCCATGTGACACAATTCTTAGAATACTGGTCCCATTGGACCTTACATTGATCTAGGGTTAATTTCCTCAACATATTGGAATGAAAACCTATAATATTTATTGGTCTCACCTCAATGGTTGAGGAATCTGCCATCTACAATTTAGAAATATTCCACACATGAGTAGGATCAGTAACATACTTGCTAAGAATGGATATGTGGAAAGTATCATGGATCTTTGATAGGTTGCGTGGTAAGGTGAGCCTATAGGGTACAACACTAATATTATCATTGATCTCAAAGGGCCCAAAATAGCAAGGATCCAACTTAGTTGACTTTATGGAACTTTTAATGGGTATTACCCTCAAGAAAAATCTATCCCCCATAGAGAATTCTCTTAGTGATCTTTTCAGATCAACATAGAGATTTTGGTGATCGACCACTTTCTTGAGCCTAAGCCAAATTTCTTTTAGCTATTGCTCCATATCTTAGATAGTGTTTGGTATGATCATCACTCGATCCTCCAAGTTTTCCTATGATAGACATTTTATGCATCTTCTACCATATAAGGCTTCAAACCAATCCATTCTCAATGATGCATGGTAACCATTATTATATGCAAATTTCCTTAATATGAAAAAAACACTCCCATTTAGAATTTTGGTCCATGAAATACATGTATAAAATGTCCTCTAAAATTTGGTCGATGAAGTTGATTAAGGTTCCATGAGACTTTAACAAATTCATACCTAGGATAATATCAAAAGCTTGGAGTGGTGTCACATAGAAGTGCCATATAGTGGACCCATTGGGTAAGGTTATCTTAGTTGTAGGGAAACATTGATCCACTCAGTAGGTCTATCCATAACCATAATCGACTTTCCACCCTTGTGCAAAAATCCTTGATATTTATGGCATATCCCCAATAATACTAGTGGAAATAAAATTATCTATAGCTCCACTATATATTAAAAATTTGACATATTTTTCAAACAATTTAACATTTATGCAAAATTCATCACTAGGGTGGTAGAATTGGAAAATATTTAGGGAAATCATCTTGAAATTCATGCAAAATTAGATGTTTCTTAAATACTTATTCATCCCCCTTTTCTCTAGTATTTCCATTGATCTTCACCACATACAACATACCACCTTTTTTAATGGATTTCTTTAACTACATAGCTAAAAATAAGTGAGGTTAAAAATAACCTTGCCTAATTTGTAATCTTACTCTCATATTATCCTTGTTTTTTTTAATCCATCCACCTATCTTGGAAGTTGATTAAGGCTCCATGAGATTCAACCAATCCATCCATAGGATAATATCAAAAGCATGGTGTGGTTCCACATATAAGTGCCATATAGTGAACCCATTAGGTAAGGTTATATTAGTTGTAGGGAAACATTGATCCACTGAGTAGGTCTATCCAAAATCATACTCAACTTTCCACCCTTGTGCCAAAATTATTGATCTTTCTCACATATCCCTAATAATACTAGTTGAAATAAAACTATTTGTAGCTCCACTATCTATTAAAACTTTGATAACTTTATCGAACAACTTACCATTTAGTAATATCAGTGTTGCTTGACCATCCAAGTTTTGACTCTCAATAGCGACATATATATAGTGTGACTGCTCCTTTTCTTGATAACTCGACTCTGATATTTGGGGATATTTCTTGACATAATTAGGACCCCGACATATGTAGTAATCTAACCTAGGTGCCTAAGGTCTCTCCCACCCTTTATTCCCTATTTATTCTTTCTAGGCCAACTCATTTTGTTTTGAAGGATGAGGATCGATACCATCCCTTTTTTTAACTTCTTTTTATTTTGTCCATGATCCTCATCATTACTATTAGTAAATTTTGGGTTTCCTTTGTTTCTTTTGTTTTTTTTCTTATTTCATTTCATAAATCTTGCACTATCTATTTTCTTAAGTTCTTGTCTCTCTATATCTATCAAACCTAAATAGTTGATGAAATATTTTTTAATTTGGAGATTAGTTTCTTCTTCTCTGGCCATGTCGTAAGTTTCTTGTAAATTTTTAGGTTTGGGTATATTAATTACTATCCTAGTCTTAGGTTCTACCTCTAAGATAAACGTATGCACCTTTAGACACTCATTTCTCTCATACTCTAGAATATACTTAAAAAGTTTCACATATATTTGAAAATACACCTTTATTGATAGTGATCCTTGTTGAAGTGTAGATAGTTCTTAAAACTTCTATACATAAAATTAGTTAGAAAGAAATATTTTCTTAAAAGCCCCAAAAAAATCATCCCATTTAATTTTTGTGTCTTGGATCTCTTTTTAGACATGGAAAATTGACCCACTTGAGTGATTCATTTTCCCTAGAACCTTAGAGAGACCCTCCAAATTGTCCAAAGCAATTTTGGGCCTCTCTCCCCCTTATTTTCCCTTTTTTTCTAGTTTCGTTAAAATCATGGTGGGCCCTTATAGGGCACAATTTCACCTAGCTAGGGTTATCTCTTATAGATCCCTAATTTTCCTATTTGACCTTCTTTGATGTCAGTCTCCCCTTAGTTTTCCTATCCATTATTGTTTCAAATCTCTTATAAATAGAGGGTTTGAATCTTTCTTTTTAACCTTGGAAAACAACAAGCTCTCCTAATTCATAGATCTCTTCTAATCATGAATTCTAAGTAAAAAAATATAAAAAGATACCTACAAGTGTTGATGCAAGTTCTAGCAGGACTCTTTTGAAGCTTTTTGGATTTTTTGGAGGTCTTTTTTGCTACATTTGATTGTGTGTTGCTATCCTTGGTTGATAAGTGTTGAAGCACTAATGAGGAATCTCCTATCTTGGAGGTCTTCATCCTTTTTTCTTCTTTTTTGCTACCACCAGGTTTTTTTTACTTATTTACATTTACATATTGTTTTTTTTTTTGAAAAAATTGAAAATCTTGTATTAAAACAAAGAGCAAGTACAAGAGGGAGCAAAAACATCCCTACCAAGAACCCAGAGACAAAAGACCTCAGCAAAGAGCGAGAGGGCAGCACAAACCAACACTAAGCACTAGAGAAAAACAAGGCGCGATATCGCGACAAGTCACGAAATCACGACGCACAATGCACGATATCGCGACATGTCACGATATCATGACAGAAAAGCCGGTCGAGGTCACAACCGCACAACCGGTCGTGAAATCGCGACATGTCACGAAATCGTGACATGTCACGAAATCGCGACGGCCAAAGCCAGCAGCCCCCGACCGCAAAAGATGTCGCGATATCGCGACGGAACCATCACAAAGCAGTCAGTCCACAGAATTGTCGCGATATCGCGACGCATCTTCCAATTGCCACCTTTGCGCCAGAAGTGTCACGATTTGGCGACATGTCGCGATTTCGTGACATGTCGCAAAATCGTGACGGCCAAAGCCAGCAGCCCCCGACCACGAAAGATGTCGCGATATCGCGACGGAAACATCACAAAGCAGTCATTCCTCAGAATTGTCGCGATATCGCGACGCATTTTCCAGTTGCCACCTTTGCACCAAAAGTGTCGCGATTTCGCGACATGTCGCAAAATCGCGACGGCCAAGTCCAGCTGCTCCCGACCACGAAAGATGTCGCGATATCGCGACGGAAACATCACAAAGCAGTCAGTCCTCAGAATTGTCGCGATATCGCGACGCATTTTCCAATTGCCACCATTGCGCCAGAAGTGTCACGAAATCGTGACAAGAAGACCCTTCTGCATCCAAACCTCCCAAGTGTCGCGAAAACGCGACAGGTTGACCACTCGGCGACCAATCATCATAAAAGTCATGAAATCGTGACTGTTGTCTTCCGTGTTGCCCCTGCAGCCAAAGCGTCACGAAAACGAAGCAACTTCGAGCCAATGGTCCCAGCGACATAACATGGCGCGAAAAAGAGACATCTTCCACCCGTTAGTCGCGACCACACAACCGGTCGCGAAATCGCGACAGCAACTAGCCAAAGAACGCGACGGCTCGGAATGTCGCGATATCACGACAGGAAGTCTCCAAAGGCCGTGGCGACGAAACCTGTCGCGATATCGCGACAGGTTGCCACCGAGGGTCGCGACAACACAGCAGGTCACGAAAACGCGACGAAAAACTCCCTTGACACAGAATTTTCTCATTTGCTCAAAAATTTTGCAAGACCTTGTCTAATCACAGCATCTTCCACAGGCATGTTACTGTGCGGCTGAACTCCAACCTCCTTTTCCGCACCCAACTTGGCAAGGAAATCGGCCGCCAAATTTGAATCCCGATTCACATGGATAGGGATCACATCCTCTAATTCCCTCCAAAGGACCTTGATTTGAGAGACTAAGATCTGAATCTTCCACGCTTTCAAAGCAAAATTTCTCATACAATCAAGAGCGCCAACCAAAATTTGAGAATCAGTCTCAAGGATTATCTTTCTGTATCCCTGAGTGACAGCCCAGAAAGAAGCAACTTTGATGGCAAAAGCTTCGGCTTCATTATTGGTGGCTCTTCCCAGGCCCTGCAGTTCCCAATAAAGAACAGTTCCAGTATGATCACGGCACACAACACCGATTCGCCATTTTCCGGATTGCCCTTTGCAGCTCCGTCCGTGTTAATTTTAATCCAGCCAACCGGGGGGGGTTTCCAACTAACCATGTTTTCTCTAACTTGAGCAACAACTCTCTCTTCCTGTGGACCCAGCTCAACCAGAATATCTTCTTCAGCATGTAAGGCAACCGTCTCAGTGACTTTGCTCCAGATAACCTGCCAAATTCCATCAAGGGAGGAGAAGGTCTCTCTGAAGATTCGAGCGTTTCTTTCCAGCCACACTTGCCACCAGATGAAGAAGAGACCAAGCTCCCACCCCAATCGAAGGGCTTTTGATTTAAATCTAGCTTTCTTCCATCTTTGCCAGATATTATTCCGAGTCAGAGCACCATTACCCTGGAGTTTAAAATGAGAGAACCATCGATTCCAGATCTGACCTGTGAAAGAACACTCGAACATCAAATGGTCAGCAGTCTCTTCATGCTTACGACACAAAATACACTGAGAAGGACCAATAATTCCTCTGCTTCTGAGGTTATCATAGGTGAGGATGCCATTATGCATAAACTGCCGGACAAAGAAGTTCACTTTCGGCCGGCACTTGGAATGCCGGATTTTCTTCCGGTCATGAACCGAAAATAAATGCGGGGGAGGCTGCGGGAGAAGCTGATCATAACCAGCCTTCACAGTGTAAATTCCAAGATTCCCATGGCCCCAAGCTAACTCGTCTTCTTCATCTCTGCCCATGAGAAATCTTGTTGTCAAGATGTTGGTCAGAGTGGTTGCCAGCTCCGGAGGGATAGTGACAGGCCACTCCTCAAGTCGCTTAAATTTCTTGAATTTATACTCACCCAATTGACTAGTGATGAAATAGTTCTCAATAGTGACCCAGCCCTTGGATTCTATGGCAGTTTTAATTGGAAGCAGTTCAGGATACTCCGCAATGATGGGTGGAAACTGGTCCCATGAGTCAGTCCAGAAACGTGCTTTCTCCCCTCTTCCCACTTTCCAGAACAATTGATCTTTAATTACTTGAGAGCCCAACTTGAGAGCTTGCCAAACTAGGGAACCATTACCATCCAGAGGGAAACGGCAAACTTCAAAGGGGTGGACGTTACCCAAATATTTGCTGGTCAAGATTCTACTGAATAAAGATGATGGCTGGGAGATCCATCTCCAATACAATTTACCTGCTAGGGCTTTGTTGTTGAGTTTAGAGCTTCTCAAACCCAGCCCTCCTTTTTCTTTGGGCTGAGTAACTTTATCCCAGCCAACCAAGGCCCATTTCCTCCCACCTTTTGCTCCTTCCCATAAGAATCGCCTAGCCAGTTTGTCCAACTCTTTCCAAATAGAAAGAGGAGCAGCCAAGATTGAAAATTTATAGATAGGCATGGCCTGAATTACTGACTGTAAGAAAGTTAAACGGCCACCGTAGCTTAACCATTTGTGAGACCAATGGTTCATTCTATCTTTGATGCCATCCAGAAGATCTTTCCAAATATCATTTTTCAATTTCTTGAAGTGCAAAGGAACCCCCAAGTAGACTATAGGAAGAGATGATCTAGTGAAGCCCAAAATCTCTATAATTCTGTCCTGCAGCCGTTGGTCAAGGTTGAAAAAGACCACTTTAGATTTGTTGTCATTGATAACTTGATTGGAGGCCCTAAGGTAAACAGAAAGAGAGTCTCTGATTCCCCTAGCTTCCCTGAGACTAGCCACTCCAACCAAGCCAGTGTCATCCACAAATTGTAAATGAGTCAAGACTTCATCACCGACCTTAATACAGTTATCGAGGCCTTGAAGTCTTCTTCTCAAGAAGAGTCGACCTAATCCTTCAGCTAAGATAAGGAATAGATAGGGCGAGCAAGGGTCCCCTTGTCGGAGACCACGAGAGGCTCCAAAGGGAGGCGAGGGAATCCCCTTGATGAGAACCGAATAAGAAGGCGTGGAAACATAGCTCATAACCCAGTCTATCCATTCCTGGGAAAAGCCAAAGGCAGCCAACATCCTTGACAGGAAACCCCACTCCACTCGATCGTAAGCCTTAGACATATCCAGTTTGATGAACATTCCTTTGTTACCAGAGTTTTGCATTGAATGAATAGCCTCCTGAGCAAGAACCACTCCATCCAAGATCTGTCTACCCTCTACAAATCCCCCCTGTTCTGAGGAAATGATGTTATGAAGGAGAGGTTTAAGACGTTCAGCTATAATTTTTGTGATAATTTTATAAATCACATTACATAAAGCAATAGGTCTGAAGTCAGAGATATGAACTCCTTCCTCCCCCTTTGGAATTAACGTGATAAAGGTATGATTTAGAGCCTTGAGCATTCTCTTATTAGATCTGGACTCCTCAATAACAGCCGAAACATCTTCCTCCAAGGTATCCCAAAAGGCCTGAAAAAACTCAATAGGAAAACCATCTGGACCGGGAGATTTGCCTGTGCTCATTCCAAAGACCACAGTTTTCAATTCATCTCGGTCAATAGGTCTGAGGAGAGCCTGATTTTCTGTTGGAGTGATAATAGGGGGAATAACATCAAGAACTTCATTTTGAGCCCCCACATCTTGGTCCCTATTTTCTGCAAAAAGCTTGGAGAAGTAATCCACTGAGTGGGAGTGCATGCCTGGAAGAGTATCAAAGGAGTGACCATTCTCATCTTTTAAAACTGCCATATTATTCATCTGTCTTCTAGCACATGCTGAACGATGAAAATTTTTTGTATTTCTATCTCCTTCCAATAGCCAAGAATTTCTAGCCCGCTGCTTCCAGTAAATTTCCTCTTGGTTATCAATGTCCTCAACAGCTTTGCGCAAGGCATCATCTTCAGTTTTAAGCTGTTCAGAAATTAAACCTTCCCTGAATTGTTTCTGCACCTCCTCCCAGCGGGCCAACAAGGGGGCTCTTTGCAGCTGGAAATCCGATTTATTGGCGTGCCTCCACTGTTTCAATTTAAATTTGACAAAAAGAAGTTGTTTGTGAAATTTAAACATTGCTGTCCCAAAAGGTGGACGACCTTCTTCCCACCATTGCGGAATTACCTCATGAAGGTCCTCCTTCTGAAGCCAGAAATTCTCAAATCTAAACGGTTTATGGAACTGCCCTGTCAGAGTCCCACCCTTCAGCATGATGGGAGAGTGATCAGAAACAGGACCGTCCAAAATCTGTAATTGCACATTCCACTTAACAAAAGCCTCCTCTGAGACCAGAAAGCGATCCAACTTTACCTTACAACAGTGTGGTTCCCTCCGTTTGTTAGTCCAAGTGAAAAAAGTTCCAGGACCTTGGACATCAACTAAGTGAAAAGCCTGAACCTGGGCAATCAGAAGCCGGTCCCCCGGGTCCAAAATAGGGGAACCACCTTCCTGATCCCGAGCAGATAATTTGGCATTAAAATCTCCAGCAATGATCCAGTCAAAAGCTTGTCTTGAGGACCTCATGTTGTGAACTGCTTTCCATTGAAGCCTCTGGCCATCATGGCTTTGAGCCCCATAAAAATTTGTAATTAAAACTTGCTCAGCTGTGACATTATTCCTAAAAAGAGATGTGAGAACACCCCTCCAAGCTATATGTTCTAAAGCAGACCATTCCAGGGGGTTCCAAAAAGTAACAATTCCTCCTGAGGCACCTTGAGCTGCCACATCCATATATCCAGCTCCCCTCCATATTTTACTAACTGTTCTACACATAAGATCTAAAGACATTTTTGTCTCCTGGATGAGCAAAAAGTCTGTTTTACCCTTCCCTATGAGTCTTTGAACAGCAGATTGATGGGTTCTGCTGTTTAAACCCCTAACATTCCAAGATTGAATAATCATTGGAAACCTTGAGAGCAATAAGAGTCAATTGTTCTCACTGATCCATCAGTGACCAACTTGTCTCCTTGCGATGCTATTAGGTCCTTATTAGACTTCCTGCCTGCACCTTGAGAATTGTTATTCTTGGACCGTTTTTCCACCTGGGTAATCCCCAGGGCTGGCCTTTCTCTATTCTTTTCGGCACTTCCCATGATGACATCCTTAATAACTGGCTGTGCTGAGGAGTGGATTACCAATGCCCCTGGGTTCTCTGGCTGTAAAAGCTCAGAGGGTTCAAACACTTGCTCTCGGGCGGGGAGTTGAAGAGGGAGAAGCATGAGAGTGGATGTTAATATCCTCAGTGTTCCCATCCACTCCTTCCATGACTTGGTCTTCTCGATCCACCGGGGATTTAAAGATTTCATACCGGTTGGTTGGCTTGAGTGGAGCTTGGTCCTTGCCATTTCTCTTTTTGTTTCTTCTTCGTTTCTGCTGTTCAAAGCCATCTTTTTGGGCTTCAGAACCTTGGGGGGTGTTTTGTGATTCTTTGACCGGGGTGAACTTACCCTCTCTGGGTCGATTTGAGATTCCTAGCGGGGCCTCCGCTTTTGTGCTCAAGGTATTCGGACAGAACCTAGCCAAATGGCCATGCTTATGGCAGACCCTGCATCTAAAAGGTAGGGCTTCGTAGTCTAACTGTTGTATCCAGGATTGTCCTGCTAACTCCAGTTCCACCTCAGCTGGTAGTGGCTGGCTGATATCCATTTCAACACAGATTCTAGCAAAGACAGCAGTGTTTCCCTCTATGGTATCTTTGGAAACTCCCAAAAATCTACCTAGAGAGTTACCAATCATCTCAAGAATCTGCTCGCCCCAAAACTCCATCGGGAGAGCGTACAGCCGGATCCACACTGGAACAGCCGTGGGCTCAATGCGAGGATCGAAACCCACTCTCCATGGTTGGACAAATAACCCTGCCGGGCCATGGGTCCTCTTCTCTGATTCAAATGCTCTGTTTCTATCTACTAAAGAAGAGAAACTAATAATGAAATACCCGTTGCTTATAGGCCATAAGGAGTACTCACCGATAGGTTCCCAGTTCTGTCTAACCCAGGTGTGCAGAAAGTGCAGAGTGGGTCGGATACCCATGAATTTGCAGATCAAGTCATGGTTAGCACGGTAGGTGATCGTATCCTCAACCATCTTTGGTTCTATGACTATCTTAGGTCTGGAATCCGATTGCGGGAGGCATCCATTAACTCTGTTTGCAGAAGAACCCTTGCCAGCATTCTTGAGAAGCGCTTGGTAAGCACCCCGCTGGGCTTCATCGGAAGAAGACGCAAAATTTTCTTTTAGAATCTCGGCATAAGAGCTCTTCTTCCCGTCTAGAGAACCTGGAGGAGACCCCATAGGGCCCTCCCGGGGTAACGGACGAGCCTTCAGAGGGGAACGATGTCAAACCGACAGAGACCCAGGTAGAAGCCGCTTGCCAGAACCCTAGAGCTTCGGCCTCCGACAGTTCAGAAGATTTCCCGCCAAATCGCCAGAGCTCGCCAAACAATCTATTTTGATCGTATATTGTGAGAGTTTGTTCTACATTTACATATTGTTAAATTTGCATTTATTGTTAGTTTATTTGCATTGTTCTACTACATTTTCCTTCTATTATGAAATCATGCCCTATAATTATAGGGTACGATTTCATCAAAAGAAAAATCATGGTCACCCCATATAGGGTGTGATTTCATCAAAAGAAAAATCATGATCACCCTGTATAGGGTATGATTTCACCAAATCTAATATTGGGGTCAAAAATTTGCATTCAAACCCTAGTTATGCATTTCATAATATATTTAGGGCATAAATATGTAAACTAAATTCTATTTATCACTCTATTATGTTGCATTATATTATGCTTGTTCATCTTCCAAAAAGGTCAACTTTTACTTTTGCATTCTAAAGGTCAAATAAAAGGACCTAGGGGGCTTGACTGCTAAACCTCTAAGTATAGTCATACAGTGGCCTAAGTAGACCCCCCAATGTTGATCATATTTTTTGAGGGTTTTGTGAAGTTATTTTTGAGGATTGAAGTTGTGGGACATTTTTGGATGCAATATAAAGCTTGGAACAACCATTGAATCAGATAAGTACCCTATTAGATCTTTAGGCTATTTTTTGTTTTATTTATATTCATTTCTAATTCAAAAATCTAGATCACAAGTAAAGGAAAAAATTTGATCAAATTTCTAGGCATTTGAAAGAATAAAAGCATATAGTGTGCATATAAGGTTTTAACTTTGTTTGTGCATCTCCCTTGGAACCTTGATCAAAAGCTTTGTTTTGTAATCCTAGGGTTAGTGATAATTCAAGCAAATAGTCATTCTAGGGTTAGCTCTTGTCTTCTTGCATTTTGCATATTGCTTTGTTCTTTTCATTTTCATAGTGTAGTTTTAGAAAGACCAAACATAAGTGCATGTTTAATTGATACATCAAAACACATTCCACCCTGGACTTAGAGTGAATCCTAAAACCATTCCTGGTGAATTCTTCCCTTGGTTTCCCAGTGAGTGTATATTTATAACATACCCCTATGGTTCACCTCATCTCCCAACAGATCCAACCAAGAATCATATGTGGTAGGGCAGTTTTCCCCCTCTACATATTTGGTGAACTCGACATGAATGCACATATTAGTGGCCAAATTAGGAAGCCTCTTCCTTGTGTGCTTTTCTATTGAAAGTATTTTAACAATACCATTAATTTATTTTATTATAATTAGAAGAACATTAATAAATATCTTAAAATCTTCTTGTGTGACTTTCATTAGTCTTCTTTTCTATCCTTTCGCTTCTTCTAATGGCTCCATTCCTTAGAAGTTAGTGAGGTTAGCTTGAGTCTGATCATATTCTCCAAGAAGATGATCAGATTGATAGAGAGAACCCTAACCTTAATGTAAAATAGCAAGAAAATAAGGAAACTAAAACAAAATATGACCTCCTTGAAGGGCTCGATGGGTGCTACATATTTAAATCATTTGATCATATGCAGGGTTTTATGAAATGCTATAATGAAGACTTGCTTGTAGCTATGAGGTAGGAAGCTTGACTTGATATAGGTGAGACTCCTTATCCTCCAATAGTATCTCCTAGATGTGTTCATACTAATCCTTTGTTTGAATATTTGAATCATGATAATATTGTCCATCAACCAACTTATACCACTACTGTAACTACCAACGATGGAAGAATCCCACAAGTCCTTCCAACTAGTAGTGTGTATCAAGATCATATTCAATTTCCTCCTCATTATGCTAATCTCAACATTATTGCTTTTGTTCCACCAATTTTTAGTTATCCTCTCTAGAAATATACCACATATCACAATAATATCAATACCTCCAATATGGGACAAGTACCCATTCAACAACCTACCTATCTCTTAGGGAATCTAGGGGTATTGCACACCAAAAATTCTAAGGTGGAAAGTTTAACTAATGTGGTGAAATAATTAGTTTCAAGAGTGGATATGATTCAACCCCCTAGTTTCACCTACAACTATAGAGAAATGTGCAATCAACCCTTAGATCCTATAGTTGTTGTTAAGCCTTATCCTAAGCATTTTTCCATATGGGTTTTTACTATATATAAGGGAAGAGAAGATCCAATTGAGCATTTGAGAATGTTTAGAATAAATTTCCATGATATTATATATGATGAAATGTTGTTGCTAAATATATTCCCTAAGAGCCTTGGTGACATGGCATTAGAGTGGTATTATCAGTTGACCAACTATTCTTTGAGGAATTTTGAAGAAACAACTAAATTATTTATACAATAATTTGGTGCTTATATTGAGAAGAATGTAACCATGAAATATGTTTATAATTTGAAGCAAGGTAAAGAAGAAATTTTTTTAGAATTCTTGTCTCGTTGGAGGAGTCTAGTTGGATGCTTGAGATATACCTTACCTCCTTGAGACATGCTTGAGATATTTATTGGAAATTTACAAGAGCAATTATCGTATGCATTTGAAACTAAAACTATCACTCAAAAACTAAGACCACGCTTGTAAATTACCAGATTTAAAATTAACCACACTAAGTAATGGGTAAATGAACCTCATTAAACTATCGATAATGAACCTCACCCTAGCTAGGTTTAGCATAGGTTAGTTTAGGGGTGGGTTTAATTTTTTAGGGTTTATTTGGGGAGGACGAGGCCCAAAAAGGGTCTCGCTCCTTAGCCACGGGTGGCAGCCATGGCTCCCAATTGGCAGATTGGGGGCCATGGATGTCAGCCACGATGGGATTTAAATCCCAATGGTCATATTTTTGACCGTTGCGCCGACCGTGGTTAGGACCCACGATGCGCAAACTTTAGGAAATTTTTCCAAATTTTTTATTTTTTTGGATTTTCTTGGCAATTAATGCCATTTAATGCATTTTTGAAGTGCTCTTTTGATTTTTTTTGAAATTTTTGATCATATTTTTGCATGTTTTTGTATTTTTATGAGATTTTATGATTTGTTTGTCATTTTTTAGTTGTTTTTAATTGTTTTTCATTTTTACTTTATTGCTGTCACTCAGGCCTTGACTTATAGACACGGAGCGGGGTTGGTTTGCTATGGTGGGGTTTGGTTATGTCTTGGACCTCCCCACCATCAGAGTTGACCAGTCCTACCTGACTACTTTGGCCCATCACTGGGATGCGCGGACCAACACATTTCACCTACCGATGGGTGAAATGACTATGACTCTGGAGGATGTCTACCACATCTTCCGCCTACCTATTGATGGTGAGGCCATCACCTCCTCTCCTACCACGGTGAGGAAGACTATTTTTGATGCTATATTTGGCCAATGGAGCCACGATGCATAGGGTCGCATCGACCATGGAGGCATCCATGTCCAGGAGTGGTTCCAGGCTGGCTTCTTCTCACAGTGGGAGGTTGTGTTTATGCACCTGATCATTCAGATAGTCCTCCCAGACTCCTCAGGTGTGAGGTTCCCTTGGAACCTCTTAGCTAGGACCAGAGAGGTGATGGTGAGCTCGACCGAGCGGCCTCTCATTCTGGCATGGGGGAGCACTCTTCTTGCACAGCTCTACCATGAGCTATTTCAGATCACGCACTACAGTAGGGTGGGCATCGACTGCAACATCCTTCTACAGATTTGGGGCTGGCAGCACATTCTGATAGAGCACCCCATAGACTTACCTTTGGAGATCACTATCATTCCTACTGAGCGATAGTGCTACGTAGCCTGCTGGCCCTAGGAGTAGGAGGGCTTCAGGAGTAGGTCTCATGCAGGAGACCTAGATCACTACATTGGTCACTTTACGTAGCTTCACCCCGAGCAGATATGATGGTGACCCTACATGGACTGCCCACCCTGGATAGAGGTAGATAGATACCTACGTCGGGTGCATAGAGATAGGTGGATCATCGATCGAAAGGCCGATATACGTGAGTACCAGTTCTACTCTCATGTCTTGAGGTAGTTTGGGATCCGTTAGGATGTCCTAGATATGCCTACCATCTACAGATACCTGGTCCTAGAGAGGGACCTGACTTGGCCCCAGGTGACTCCACTAGGGGATGTTGATGATGACTTTCAGGAGTCGGGCCTGGCAGATGCAGGCACTACTATAGATTATGATGGTTGGTGGTCAGACTTCTAGTGGCATGAAGAGGGTCCACTAGGCCAACCAGCTGATGGGTTCATAGTAGAGGGTGTAGAGGGCATAGAGGTAGATCCTCATGGGCGTAGGACCCACCAATGGATAGAGGGCACATGGGGCATAGGGGCCATAGTAGAGGAGGGCCCATAGGTAGAGGTAGAGGAGGAGGTAGGAGGCCTCCAAGGAGGGTGAGGTAGCTCTAGATAGTGAGGTAGGGTAGCTGAGAGCATAGGTTGTCAACCTCTAGAGCTAGGTGGGGAGACTCCACACCCAGCTCCTACACAGGGATACTTCTATCACCACTCTAGAGGTGAAGCTAGCTCATGGGTAGAGGTAGTGGTATGGATATGAGGAGGAGAGGGCAACTCTCTAGGAATGGGTGACCATAATAGACACTCAGATTACGTAGCTCACTGGCAAGCATGATCTATCATAGGCACATCTAGGTGCAGTGACCCTAGAGCGAGATCTACTCAGGGTGGTGAGGGAAGATCCCTCATCCTCATAGGCTATCATGGCACCTCTTGTAGTACCATCTACTTTAGTGCTAGTAGGTTTTGATCCTATGGTAGAGATCAGGAGGCTACATACCCTCATGGAGGAGGGTAATGATCGGCACACAATGGATGTAGCCTATAATGCCCAGCTGGAGGGCATCATCAGGTTGCTAGGTGGGTAGGTGCTAGAGAGGACCACTACCATAGGGTCACACCAGACTAGGACTAGGGAGACAGGGTAGTCATCGGCTAGCTCTAGTAACAGGATGCATAGGTCTGATAGGACTCATGGTACCAGCTCATGGAGGAGCCACAAGGATGGTGGAGGTGACGGTGGTGCCTCACAGACTAGGGGTGTAGGCCCTATCTAGTACTGATATTTAGAGATGCTATTGTACCATTTTTGAGTGTAAGGTCGAGGACCTACACATATGTAGCCTACGGGCATTTTGATTGTACCCCACTATGATGTACATTTGACACATATATACACACATATATATATATATATATGATATGACATTTCATCTCATTACATGTGTACTTTATTTTTGGTATTTTATGTTTTATGTTATGCATATGGATACAATGCGTATATTGATTAGATGCTATATGATGTGATGTATGGATGACATGCACTAGATAGCTATGCGATAGATGATTAGATGCTATGAGTTATGTATGCAGATGTACTACTTATGATGGATGCATTATGAATGCCATATTTTGATGTTACATGCATGTATACTTTGCTTTACTTGTATGCATTTATTTTATGCTGCTATGACATAATTTATGCCATGTATGTATTGCATGTATTTCTTTTTTGAATGCTATGTAAATGAACATGTATGCTTTAATCACTTAAAACATAATGTATGCAATATGAGTTTTAATAATCTAATGGATGACACCACATAATGTATAACAATCATGGATTGTAGTTGCTTTATCTTTTTATGAAAGATAGTACACCCATATGTGAGATGCAATGATATATGGTTTCTATTTATTAGTTTTTGTAAATTAAAAGAATATGTATAATATAATCAGTGGTCATCTAAATATCATTTCTGACATCCATCCGGTATCTAATTATATAGTACAAATAATTCTAATAAACAAACTCTCATAAAAGAAATTGATGTTTTGATGATTGCATTGAAAATTGGTTGTTGCTATTTGGGAATTTTTGAGGTTTACCATGAGACTCAAACACCCTAGTTGACTTATCAAAAGTTGTATACTAACCATACTAGACTTCTGAAACATAAGGCTTTCGCTAGGATAGGCCCTAACTATTCATTACCCCTATGTGTGCAAGTGAGTATATTTGATAAGGCATAAGCATACCCCGATGTCAGGCAGGATTCTTTCAGCCCATTGCTAAGATTGGGGGTCCACAAATGTCTTATCCAATCCTAGGTTTAGATTTTAGTTGGACTAGACCACTAGGCGATACAGGACACCTGAAGCTAGCTCTTCCACATTCAAACATTGGTCTGCACACAAGCAAAATGCTAATGTATCAGACATATCATCATGCGTAAGGTACAGTAGTGCTAACAATTCCAGGGATTCAAGTTCACCCCCTTCTTTTCTTCAATTTTTTGGGATACTTGCTCATATAAAGTGATAAAAATCACTGTTTATTTTTTACTATAGTGATAAGAATCACTATTTATTTTGTACTTTCCTTTTTTTTTTTTCTTGAGCAAGGGATTTGATACTAATTTTTATTTTCTTTGTACAATTTGATCTTCATTTGATCTGACTTTCTAGGATTTACATTTGATAATTTGCTTTAAAAACTTCCTTTGGGGATTTTGCTTTGTGGAACTATTTTTGGGATATCAATTTAGGATATCGATCTTATGATATCAATATGGGATATCAATCTGGGATGTCGATCTATGATATCGATCTAGGGTATCAATCTGGAGGATTGATCTAGGATATCACTCTGGGATATTGCTCATTTTAATGTAAGCAAGGGATTCTGGGTAGGGAATAAACTTGTCCTTTTTCCAATTGCCAACATTTCCCATACCGTCCACATAGGGGGATAAGCAAGAATAAAATTTTCACCTCAGGATACCTAGTCTCGCTTCATGGCTTTCATCTTCCCCTAGTCCTTATTAGGATTGTTTAATTTGTTGATTAGTGATAGGATTCTGATATGCTAAGGGCTATACTAACTAGACCTCAACTACAAAAGCAAAGCAAGATTTCTATCAACTCTTGAGAAGACCTCTAGGTATGGTTGAATGACTAAAAAACCCTAGTATATTCTTCATAGCAACAATATGGGTTGTGTTGAAAAACACAATTACTCACAAGGGTGATAAATGGATGAAAAATATAGTGCATAGATGCATGATTGAAATACAAACGTGGTGTCATTTGTAAGATTGTAAACACAATTTATTCTAATGCAAGTGCGATGGATGAATATGCCTAATGCAATGCAAAGGTGAAATGCATGTGGAAAATGAGATGCATGATGCAAAATGCAATGCAATGATGCAAATGAAATGCAAATGTTTTTTATTTTTGATATTTTTCCAATTTTTTATGGATTTTAACATTTTGACCAAGGGATTTTTGGAAACCCTTGGAGCCTTTTGGGATTGACCAAGTGGTTTTGAGAAACCCTTGGAGCCTTTTGGGATTGACCAAGTGGTTTTGAGAAACCCTTGGAGCCTTTTGGGATTGACCAAGTGGTTTTGAGAAACCCTTGGAGCCTTTTGGGATTGACCAAGTGGTTTTGAGAAACCCTTGGAGCCTTTTTTGATTGACCAAAGGGCTTACAGATGCCTTTGGAGCCTTTTTGAGTGACCAAAGGGCTTACAGATGCCTTTGGAGCCTTTTTGATGACCAAAGGGCTTATAGATGCTTTGGAGCCTTTTTGAATGACCAAAGGGCTTATAGATGCCTTTGGAGCCTTTTTTAGGATTTAGGCATAAAATACTTTAATATGAAGGATATTGAGAGGTTCAAGCTCTTCAACTCCTCCAAGCGATGTCAAGCGATATGTCCTAGGTCCAATATTCTTTGAGATCATATAAGGACCTAACTAGTTAGCCATGAATTTGTCTCATATTTTTGGTGGTAAATTTGAGTTCTGTTGGTTCTCTTTCAGCACAAGATCACCAACCTCAAAGTCTCTCAGATGGAATTTGCTATTGTAAGCTCATTTTAAGTGCTCTTGATAAATGTGGAGGTGCTCAAGGGCATTCATATGATGTTCATCAAGTAGCATCAATTGATCTAGGTGAGCTTGTCACGTAGTGTCATCATCAATGAACTCTTTCAATGTGATGCGTAATATTGGAATCTCCAACTCTAAGGGCATAATGGCCTCAATGCCATATACTAATGAAAATGGAGTTGCCCCAATGGGTATCCGAATACTAGTCCTGTAAGCCCATAATGCAAGGGGTAACTGGATGTGCCAATATTTGTGGTGCTCTTGTACCATATTTTTCAATATGGAGACCACTATCTTATTTGAAGCTTCAACTTATCCATTTGCTTGTGGATAATATGGAGTCACAAAACTATGTTTGATTCTATACTTAGACATCAAAGCTCTCATAATTTTGTTCTTAAATGATGTTCCATTATCCAAAATTATCTTGGATGGTATCCCAAAATGACTTATGATATTGGTGAGTATAAACTCAACAATACACACTCTAGTTGTCATTGTTAAGGGAATGGCTTCCACCCACTTAGTAAAATACTCAGTAGCCATGATAATAAAAGTATGTCAGCCCGATGATGGAGGAGAGATCTTACCTATGAGATCAAGTCCCCATTGAGCAAATGGCCAAGCCGCTTGAATGGGCTGTAAGGCCTATGATGGCAGGTGCATAAGATTAGCATGATGCTGACATTTAATGCATTTCTTGACATACACATTGCAATCCTTCTCCATAGTGGGCCAATAATAACCCATGCGAAGGATGCACTTGATGATAGCCATGCCATTGAAATGGCCACCACACGTACCATCGTGAGCTTGCAAAATTGCCCAAGATGACTCTTGGGGCTCAAGACAATGAAGGAGAACTCCATCATAGCTTCTATGGTATAGGATGTCTACTAACAAGACATACTTTGTCACTTTCTATTTAAATGTGCATTTTGTGGCACGCAACAATCCCTGAGGGATTACACCAAGTCTAAGGAAGTCATGTATCTGTGATGTCCAGTTATGATAAGCTTCGACTTCGATCGACAAGACAACATGTTCCCCCTATGGTTCTACACTTGCAAATGCAAACTGGAAAACAACCTTATGGTGAATGGTAATACCACTCCCCGTCGGATCCTACGAGATCAAAGACCCCCAGGATGCTCTCTTGAGAAAGTCTCTGGCTCTGTAGAACCACTCATGGTTTGGTTCTACATGAATCATGTTGATTGACTCTTTGTTATCCAATGCTTCACATTGCACAATAGAATGTGACAATATTTTTACATGGATGGTAGTGAAATCGGTAGATGGATTCTGAGGGATTAGAGATCCCAAAGATGCCATTGTGTCTACAAATCTATTGGATGAATGAGGGATTGCCTCGATGTCATACCATTCCAATCGAGCTAGATAAATATCAACAAGATCCTTGTAAGCTTTCAATATCGGACATCGACATTGAAATAATCCCTTAACTTGGTTAACAATGAGAAGGGAATCACCAAAGATATTTAACCTTTTTATCTTCATGGTGATAACTATTTGGAGACCCAAAATTAGGGCTTCGTATTCAACATTGTTGTTAGTGCAAGGAAAGTCCAACTTGAATGACAAGGGCATTGGAGCTCCTTATGGCATGAACAACACTATTCCTGCACCACCCCCTTGCTCACACTTCGAACCATCGAAGAACAAGGTCATATCGACTTTGTTGTCTGGTTCTTCAGGTTTGGGTGCTTCTGATAAGGCAAATACTGCATCATCAGGAAGCTCTATGGTGAGGGGCCTACTATTTTTGAGAGGCACCTCAGCCAGTTGATCTACTATGACTTGTCCCTTAATGGAATTTTGGCTTATGAATTCTAAATCAAATTCTATCAGTAGCATGATCCACTTCGCAGTACGTGTATTATGATATGTCTTGCTCATCATATACTACAAAGGATTTTGTTTGGATATGACATATGTCGTATGACTCAACATATAGTGTCACAATTTCTTTGTAGCGAACACTACTGCTAAACATAACTTTTCAACGTATGCATATCCGAGCTCATAACTCACCAAGGTTTGGCTAATATAATATATGGCCTGTTATTTGTCTTGCACATTCTTTTGGGCTAACATGGTTCCCAATGCAAAGTCGGTTGCTAATATATATAGCAAAAATGGCACATCTGGCCTTGGTGGAGCTAGCACTAGTGGCGTCGCTAGGTATTGCTTAATCTCAGCAAAGGCTGCTCGATAGTCCTCATCCCAATTGAATGGGACCCCCTTGTGTAGTAGTCAATTCATGGGTCGACATTTATCTGATAATTGTGTGATAAATCACTTTATGGATGCTACTTTGCCCTGAAGGCTTCTTAATTCTTTGATGTTTATGGGGGGACACATTTCTAAAATAGCCTTGACCTTTGTTGGGTCAACTTTGATGCCTCATTTTGAAATGATGAATCCTAAGAGCTTTCTTGAAGTTATACCAAATACACACTTCTTAGGATTCAACCTGACATTATGCTCTATCAAGTGATCGAAGACCTTCCTCAGGACCTCTGCATGCTCAGAATGCAATAATGACTTTGCCAACAAGTCATCAATGTAATCTTCTAAGATCTTATGCATATAGTCATGAAAGATATATGTCATAGCCCACTGATATGTGGCACCAACATTTTTAAGGCTGAATGGCATAAATTTATAGCAAAATGTCCCCCATGGCATTATAAATATGGTTTTATGTTGGTCTTCGGGCTTAATCCAAATTTGATTGTAACCAAAAAACCATCCATTAAGGAGAGCATCTCATGACCTATAGTTGCATCTACAAGAGCATCGATATTCAGCAATGGAAATGAATCCTTTGGTGTTGCCTTATTTAGGTCTCTAAAATCCATATAGATATGGATCCTTCCATCAGGTTTTCCTATAGGCACCATATTGGATACCCATTCTGGATAGTCGATGGAGATGACAAACTCTACATCCAACAACTTTTGCAATTCATCCTTAACCATTAAGGCTACTTTTGGATGCATCTTCCTAAGTTTCTGCTTGACTGGCTTCTTTGATAGATCTAGCGAAAGGTTATGAGTAACCAATTTTGGATCTAGACCCGACATATCTTTGTAAGTCCAAGCAAAGAGATCAGGTCTCTCTCTCAGTAGAGGGATGAGGTTGGCACGCTCATCAGGAGTTAAAGTCTCCCCAAATTTAACCTTCCTTGGATTGGTGGGATCATTATTGATATCCACTTTGAAGGTTTCCTCTACTGACATATGGGATCCCTCCTCAAGCTGATGAGGCGTAGGGATCAAGTGGATGTCATCTACTGGGTTTATAGGTTCCTCATTGGAAGCATCCTCAACATGATAGACATCATGTGCATAGCCTAGCGTAAAATGGAAAGGTTGCAACATTTCTTCATTAGGGAAGAAATATTTAGGCTCTAGAGGTGAATCAATATGATCCCAATCAATAGCATCTACATTTAGATGCAATGGTTTGGATGGATCGGTTGGATTGTGGAGTGGAGTGGTCAAATCAATGGAGATCATGTTGATGGAATGGATTATGTCTCTAGGACCACATGCAAGTGACTCAACATTAGCAAAACTTCCATCCTCGAGATGTGGTTCTAGGGGTATGGGGATCTCTGGATCCGGTCTATGAATAGACTATCGGATGGGATCATTGGGCTCAAGGAGCTCCATGTACGTTGGTGGATCAGGAAACACCATGTGATAAATCACATTAAGATTCGGTGGTCTTCCCTCTGAGAAGAGGATTGATATTGATCTCTCTATGCAAATCCTCTGTAGTGTAAGGTGCATTATGATAGCGTAAGTATGGAGGTCCTAAATAGGCTCTCTCCATCTCATCCTCATCATCACTATCATAATAGAGACCTTCATCACTACCAACTAGAATTGGGAGATTAGGAATATGAGGTCCCATGTATGCCCACACCCGATAACTATTATCGCTCATGAAGGATTGATCATCTTCGATGACTATTTCCTCTAGTAATAGATGACATAAATTATGAGGGCCTAGATAGGCCACCTCAGTCTCATCCTCATATAGCTCACTATTTGAGGACTCATTGTCATCATCATTCTCATGTATGCAACTTGGTCCACCTATCTCGTAGATGGACTCTATTGTATCCTCATTAGAATGATCTTCTAACTCAAAATTTATCACTAAATTATCATTATGAACCTACATGCCTATATCATTGGCTACCTCATAGATTTTTTGACCCAAGTTTTCTCTTGGTATATGGTCTGGACTGGTCCCCACCAAGATATCCTCGTGATATGTCTCGGGTGGTTCTATAGTGACATACGACACTATCCGGTTATCCCTCTGAAATGTAGAAGGATTAGGGTGATAAGGATTGAAGTCAACTTCACCCCTAGACTGAGGTACAGGTGGTCTAAAGATGCCATGAGGAGTTCAGCCTATCCTCCACTATAAAATCCCAACCTGAACCTATCAGTAGGTAACTAATACTATGGTTCTATAGGCCTCTTACGCCCTTGCTCAAATAGTCTGAGACCGTAACCATGCCAATGGTAATGCTCAAAGTATCACATGGCATAGTCTAGGTTAGAAATATAATGAACATTCATGGTGAATGGTTCATTATCATCCTCATCCATGGGTGTAGGAGATGCAATCTGGTCTAGCCCTCCATAGATGAAGTTGGTTTGGTTAGGTGGTACCCCTAATGGTTCCACCATCCCTATGGGAAGGTGATGGGCTCATGGTCGGCCCATGTCCTATGCAGTCTTGATAATAGGTGTGAATATCATATTCTACATAATGTATTCCCCTAATCTAGGATTAACCAAATGGATGGTCACCTACGGTGCATATGACCCTACTGAAGATGCAAGTGAAGTAGGCTGAGGTGCCTCTTCGACTCCTCCTTGAACTTCCTCTACTTCCATGGGAGTAGGGGCTTCAATGATAACTGGCTTGGGCATTTGCTTTATCTTCTTTTCTCCCACATTTTCTTTCAACTTCCTATCATCCCATTGTATCATGGATGTAGTCGGTCTAATAGAAGTAGTTGTCGTGTGCTCCGATCATTGAGATACAGATGTTGTAGGTCTAGCACACACTTCTTTGATTTTACCTCCTAGATATTTGATTGGTGATGCTGGTCACACATCTAGGTGCATTGAGGGGAGCATAAATTCCCTTAGTAAATCTTCTAGATTCATGTATTTAAAGGGTTCTTCATCCGAAGGCACCACGTGAACCTATCCCTCATGAATGTATTTGATACACTGATGTAGAATAGAAGGGATACAACACATTTCTCTGATCCAAGGTCTCCCTAGAAGTATATTATACTGCATAGCACCTTCGATTACATGACACATCATCGGGATGGTCTTCAGTCCTACCTAGATAGGTAAAACTATAGTATCGACCATCGAGCATAATGCATCATTGAAAGCTCTCAACGTGAAGGTAGAAGGGATGATATGCATCTTGGGTAACTTCAAGTGAGTTAACGCCTTGGTAGTTATGATATTGATCGATGACCCCATGTCAATAAAAACCCACTTGAATGGTTTGTGATTCACACATGCAATAATATGCAATGATGGGTCTGCTATAATAGTGGAAACCATCTTGACTTCATGGTCATGAAATTGAATGACCGGTTCTTGACACTATTGCACGTGCCCCATGAAGTGTGTAAATGCTTTGGGATCCTGAGGCTACACTTCTATGGACCTTAAGATGTCCATGAGCATCTCCCTATGCTTAGGAGACTACTGAATTAGCTCATAAATTGACAACTTTGCTGGAGTTGTCTGTAGGTTTTGAATCAACCTACTCCTGATGGTCACCACCGGTCTAGTTGGTGGGCTAGGCACATACTGGGCTGGCCTTGGAGGAGGCATAACTTGGACTCTAATAGGTATTGGAGGTTGATTCGGTCATTCATACCTCATGTTTCTTGTGACAATATTGACCATACCGATGAACCCCTAGGTTGGTGGTTCGATGCGTACTTGGTTGACTTGGCCAACATTATTCTTTGGTACCTCATGATTTGGTAGAGGATTTTTGTAAATCCCCATATTTTGATTATCAGGCACTTGTGGGTTGTCGACAAGAAGCGTACCTCTCTCGATCATATTTTGCACAAGATGTTTGAAAGACCAACATACCTCGATGTCATGGCCTTTCGATCGATGAAAGATGCAATAATGATCATCTTTATAGCCTTTAGGCTTAGGTTGATTAGGATCCATCATCTTGACTTCGGGTAAGTTTATAGCCTTCACCTCACATAACTGATGAAAAATCAAAGCCAAGGACTTCGATAACTGAGTGAATATGTGAGGTGGGTATTGTTCCTTATTTTTACCCTTATAATTGTTGTTGCACTGCTCATACTACATAGGCGAAGGTTGGGCTTGATAATTTTGCTTTTGCTACCCTTTTTCTCCTTTTTGAAGGTTCAACACCACTTGATTAACATGGGTTAGCTTGGCCTGTTGTCTCTCAATGCTTTTCTTGTGCCCCTCCTTATTCCTGAGCTTCAAGTTACCCTCCTATAACTTGATGTCCTCAATCACCTTGGCTTGCACCAAAGCCTCTTTGAATGTCTGGTATTGCTGCAACTATAGCAATAATAAAATGTGCTTGGCACAACTCTTCATGAACATTCATGTTAATTCAGAGGATGGGATGGAGAATGGTAGCTTTACCATCATCTTCCTCCATAATTTTCCATAATCCATCACTGGCTCATCATCATGTTGCATTAGAGCGGCCAGGTCGGATAAGTTTACCTTCTTCTTGATGTCGAAGGAGAAGCATTCAAGAAATGCATCAGCTAGTTGTTTGAAACTAGTGATGTTGTGCCTCTTTAATTGGTTGAACCACTCTCGAGCTAGGCCTGAGAGGGTCATGATGAAGGTGCGTAGGAGCAAAGCATCATTGCTCTCAATCTGAAAGCACATATCTAGAAAACTAGTCACGTGCTCCTATGCATCTTCCTCTCCTTGAAACTTTTCTAGTCTAGGCATCTTGAAATGCTTAGGATATGCTGGAATAGGCATTGATGTGCATAGAGGTTCATTATGAATTTTGTTCAAGGTAGGCTTCTGATAAGTCATTCCTTGCTTCTCTATGGCTTGAACCTTCTCTACTAAGGTCTTGTAGGCTTACGAGGAAAGAAACTCCTCTTCTCGAGATTGCCTTGGAGGCACCTTTAGAGGTAGATTCTTCCTCGATCGAGGTGGGGGACTAGGCTCACCCTCCTCCTTGAATTGGGAGATTTTTAGATATTCTTGTTCTAATTCCTCTCCCACTTCATTCTCATACTACCTATGCTCATGTTGTTTGGATGTTGGATATCGATCTCTATGTTGAGCTGTATGGCGAGTATGTGTGTCTATGTGCTCAGGGTGTAACTCGGGCTATGAAGCCACTCATCTATCGACACGCTCCCTGATCTCACTATGAGGATGTAAACCGATGCTAGCCAATCGATCCTCTCTCTCCACATGCTCCTTCTGATCGAGGATGCATTGTTCATGCATGCACTGTTCATATAATTTTTGTCTTGATGAACCTCTACCTCTGAGTATTCTCATTTTTGAGGTGCTCTTTCTCTACATGAACATCCTCCAATTGATCTTGGAGAATCTATCATCTCTAATTGAACATCACCATGATCGATCATCTTAGGCCTCTAGGGAGTGCACTCTATTCGAGCGACTTTATGGGTATGTCCTCCAATGGACTGATTTACCACACTCTTGCCTCGATCTATAAAGATGGCATTCATGTCAGGCTGTCTCCTATACTCAGTGCCTGCATGCGATGCAGGAGCACGCATGTCTCAAGAATGCTTGGAGCACTCTCCATGTTCTCGGGTGGTCCTAATGGTGCTTGCGCTACACTCACTCGTAGGTCGAGAGGGTGCAGGCATAGGCTTATATCCTAGATGCCCTAGGACTCTGTCTAGACCATCCAACTATTTGCTATGCCATGGCTCATGAGGTGGCATACCATTTGCTCCCACTTTGGATATATCTATGGTGAACTTGGTAGGTTCACCCCTATAGGGAGTCTGTGTGGGCCTATGCTCGGAAGTAGCCCTCTCGGTTCACCCTTGAATGGGTGGATCTTGGACATGTCTATGCTTTGATGGTGGAGGTCATGAGCCTCCCTTAGATACAGGTCAAAGGGGTACCAATCTGGATCCCTCGATGACATATTCTTTGGCTAGAACCCATGGATCCCCATGGAATGTGGTCATGGTAAATGCTACCATATGTGGAACCCCCATGCTGGGAAGTCCCATGCTCTGATCTATGTCTAGAGGGATGTCTAGTACTTCCTCTAATCGGGGTATTCTCAATGGAATCCCCTCATGTAGAATTATCCCCTCTAATGCTCGTTGAATGACGTCCAGGAGGATTCTATGATTGAGGGTATTCTACATCATGTTGTGCACTAGGTGGAGCTTGGGCTTCGATCTCGGGTCTATGCCCGAGTCGACCTCTCCATGTTTGCACCATTATGTATCCTATGTCTAGATTTAACTTTTATTAGCACGCAAAGAATACAATGATGATTATCTCCTTTTATAATTTTAAAATGAGCCCTAAACTGTTTGATGTGTTTTCAATTTGTTGTATCAGTAAAGTAACTCTTGTCATGTTTTGCAAAATGTTGATGATTTTCTCAATTTTTTAATGGCTTTCACCTGTATGCTCATAGCTCGACAACCTGGCTATGAACTCCAGGTCACGTAATCCCCCCAAAGTGTGGCAATGAAAGTCCACACCCGAGCAGGGAGCACAGGTCCTCCCAGATCCTCACCCATTTTCACCCAATCAGCGTTATACCCTCCGAAGAGGAGTATATGCAAATTTTTTGGGCTACGAATGGTTCTTGGATCTGGTATTGGTCTAGTAACATAGGGTACATGGGAGTTGGGCCAACGGATGGAAATCACCTCCACCATCATTGAAACCCTACTAGTGGTTGGATGTGACTCCCAACTCACTAGCGTTTAAATGTGTCATGGTGTGTGTGGGTTATTTTTAATTTGCATAAAGGAAATATGCATAATACAACATTAACATGATCATTTCCTATATGATATGCAATAAAGAATATTTGATATTCAGAGGTATATGCACACTACGCTACATGATGTTCAGAGAATGCAACTAGTATGAGTAATTGGCCACTGATTGGGCCTCATGCAAGCAAAATCTAACATTCATATGGCCTAGACCACTGGAGACTAGGGCGGGCTACACTCAGAGACCCGATTGTTCCTAGCAATGACTAGTAGAAGCATCAAATAAAAACCCCAAGGACCTAATTCATTTTATTGTTCTTTTTATCCTTGTCCTAGCTAGGTTTCATTTTTGATGTTCTAGAAAAATATAGAGATAGAAAATAGACACAGAGGGTGTCATAAGGGCCTACCTCAGGTCCTCATCTAATTTAGCTTTTTACTCCTACTCTATGGTTGGTCTATTTCTGACCATGGCTCTGATGCGTATCTGCGACTGTTGCCCATGCCTATCAACCATGGGCTAACTTTTTGACCATGGCTATCAACCACGATGAGTACCTACCATAAAAACATAGACCATAGTTAGTAAATCATGGCTAAAAATATGGAGTTCCACCGTGATCACCTTCTGTAACCACCAAAAAGGCTCTTGCTATCTAATCTATCTATTGCAATTCATGAAATAAGCACAAATGGGAAAACATAAGTTGACAACAAGAAATGAAACAAATATAAAGAATCCCTTTATTAATTTCAATGAAGCCAAGTTATAGATTCATCCCTCTTAGGGATACCCATTTGATACATCAATTACAATAGAGTTTCAAATCCCTCTCAAGGGTAGATGCAATCAAAATGCCTTCCAGGGTGACATGAACTGCTCTAGGGTGTCGATGACCCTCTTCTCCATGATTAGAGGCATTTTTTGCCTTGCATCCCAAAACCCTGTTAGTCCTACATGCAATAAACAACAAGAAACATTAAAAACAAAGGAGGCCTCTCTTGATGAGGCTTTAAAAGGATATTTGCACAAAAGATAACATGATAATCAAGAAATCAAGAAAGTGATTTAGTACATGTAAATTGATCTAAAACATGATAATATGCCATTAGAAACATGAAAGAAACTAATATGAATCTATCTAAGCTCCTAATTAACCAATTGAAGACATGAAAGCATGAAAAATATTCATTATGCCTACACTACAATAATGAAGGAAAATTGCAATTAACTCCTAATATGTCGGTCAAATATCTCTAGAATACTGAATTAAACCTACAAAATGATTAATCTAATCTAGTTAAACAAACTGCAAAATAGAGAACAAGGAAATCAGGGATTACCCTCTGACCGTGGGTCATTCACGCGGTGGGCACTGTTCACCATGGCTGATAGCCACGATGGAGACTGAAGTAAGTTTACCCTCCAAATCAAGGCCAATTCTCTGATTCTCCTTGCCAAATTGATGGTCAAGGGTCGCCTCTGTGTCCTCTGATAGATTTGGTGGTTGAATTGCTCAGTGAGTGCACGGATTGCATGGATTAGCATTTCTTGGCTCTCCTATCCTCCTAGGACCTCCATGGCAATGTGATCTCCAATTGGGTAGCAAAAGTATTCCTATCAATGCATGTGAGTGGTTATGCAATTCGATAGGGCTTCACTGCTCAATTGATTATGCTTCTCTCTCTCTTTTCCCCAATTTAGAGGGGGATTATATAGCAATTTCCAAGGGCTAGGAGTAGCTTCATGAGGAAGCTAAGATCAAGATTGGGTGGTTGAGCTTGTTGGATGGAAGGATCCAGAACCTTCCTCACTCAAACCGCTCCAATCCACAACCAATTGGCCATTGCAACCGATTTTGGGTCGGATGAAGGCCAACTGACTCTGAGTGCTGACCATGGATGACAGGCATGGTGAGCACTGCTAACCATGGGTGTCAATAGTGGCTAGCACTGACTAGGCAAAGGTGCCCAAATTGAGTGGTAAAAACCACTGCTATACCTTGGAATCTGTCCAAGGTCTTCCATATGGTCTTCTAGCATGTCCCATATGAGTAGTCGCCTTGGACATCAATTTTAGTTAAGGTATCGAGTGCCACAACCCCAAAATATTGAGGTAAACCCAATAGTTTAATGGCCACTATCTTCGATAGTGGTCTACAGTCATGGTCGCTCTAAGCAATAGTAGCTAGGGTCTAAGGTGTTGTTTCCTTAGTTGTAGCTTAGATTAGTCATTTATTTTTACCTTGTCATTTAGTTTTAGCATAAATATGATTTCTTTACTGCATTTACACTATTATTTCTAAGCTTTTCATGCATTTATCACTTAGTTTTGCTATATGTTGATCTTATTATGCTTATCTATATTATGATTTTTTAGATCTACTAATAAAGCCTCATCATGAGAGGCTTCCTATGCTACTGATATTTTAGTGTTGTTTCTTGCACTTAGGGTATAGGTTTCCAGGACCAAGTTAGAGCATCCAAAGCACCATATCCCTTTAGATAAGAAGGAGAAGAAGGCATCGATAAGCCTTGTTACAATTTCATGTATGAGATCGAGAAGCCTACAAAGTGCACCATCCTCTTATGGGGGACATCTTTACCATTCCTACTTGTATTTAATTTTATCAAACTGGGTTTCCCTTAGAGGGACCGATATGTAATCGAAATCCATTATGAATGAATAAAAGATACTTCTTATATTTGTCATTTTTTGTGTTATCTTTGTTTTCATGATCATTTATTTTGAAGTTATTATGCAAGTAGAGAAGGATGTGCACTTCCCAGGGTCATACACCAAGAGCCAATAGTGGTCCTAACCACTCACAAGGGGAAAATATGGACCATTCAGGCTTGGTTGCTATCAATCAGAGTGGTCACCAACACTGGTCACTGAAGCTAAGAGTGGCCAGATCTAGCCACTACTTTGTATAATGTCTAAAACCAAAACATAGTCTGGCCATGAATATCGATCCAGATCATATAGCCTGACTGCACTTGCATTATTTACAAATTGTTTTTGGTATAGATCTCCTAGAGCTCCTCCTGATTGCCCCTTCAATGCAAATATGTGACTAATCCTTCCCTCTTGAATGGTCAATTGCATGCAGATCTAGATCTTGGCTTCTCCAGGAAGCCAAGATCTAGATCTAAATTTGGGAGGTCTACATATGCATCCTCCTAAGAAAAATAAAGAATCATGAATATCATAATTTTTGTACAATAGAGCCCTAGAAAATTTGAGAGTGATTCCATACCCCTTTGAGGAGTAGTGAAGCGCTATCCAAGTGAGCAGGGATTACAAGCCATCCAAGAATTCAAATCAAGAAATTTTTCACTACCAATCAGTGTACAAAAATAGAGGTGACCATTGGACATCAATTTAGATAAGTAATCTAGTGCTACAACCCCTGGTTCATGAAGAAGAAGGTTTTATTTCACGGTCGTTGTCCTCGAAAGTGGCCTGCAGGCACAACCTAGGGTTTTAGACATTATTTTTTGAGGTTTAGCATAGATATTTTATTATTTTCTATTTTATCCATTAATATTAGCATAGATCTATTTTCCTTAATGCATATCCACGGTGATTTCTGAGTTATCAATGCATTCTTATTTAGTTTTGCTTCAATATGTTGTTATATTGCTTTTACATCATTCTTTGCAAATCTATTAAGTACGCTTCATCTAGAGAGATAGTAGGTGCTACTGCTAGTTTGTTGTTATTATTGTACACAGGTTACAAGTTCTAGGACTAATTCAAAGTATTCAAAGCATCATATCCCTCTAGGAAAGCAAAGGAGAAGGCATCAGTAAGCCCTTATACAAGTTTGTGGGCAAGCTCACGAGGCCTATGGAGTGCACCATCCCATTGCAAAGGGCATTTACCTCTGATTGTAACCATTGTATCAAATAAAGGTATCCTTAAGAGGGACCGATATGTAACTAGAGTTTCAAAAGAATTAATAAAAATATATCTCTTTGTTTTTTTACTTTCATATCATCTACGCATTTATGGTCTTTTCTTTTGATATTATGTTGTAAGTAGAGTAGGTGCATTGATTCTCGGGATCATACATATGGTGATCACAGTGGGACCCCCACCTGGTTTTTTAATTTTTATTTGTTTTGTTGATGTTTTTATGTTTTCATGTGTGCAACTCTAGCCGCACTAGTCGACAATGACTAGAAGATAGAAACTAATTTTGAGGACATCGACCAATAGTAGTTGCTCTGGTTGACAACGACCAACAAAAAATTAGCAACAAAGATCAGCCTGTGATTCATCAGATATGGATTTTAGGTTGGAGCCACTCTTTGCTATTTTTACTTTCTCTGTCTATGTTTTTCTATCAAAATACAATAGGGAAATTTTTATTTAATTAAGAAAACATAGAAAAATACTAAAATAAAAATGCATTGAAGCTTTTTAGTTTTCTTAGTTTTCTTCTAGTCACTACTAGGAATAGCAGACCTCTATTTTCAAGGTCTGCCCTAGTCTCCAGTGGTCTAGGTTTTTGTTTGTTAAGATTGCTTGCATGGGGCCCAACTAGAGGTCATTATTTCATAGAGTAGAAATGCATTCTCTGAAAGTCATTGAAATATTTAGACATGCATTTTTCTGAAGATAAAATGTTCCTTTTAGGCATATAGGGAAATAATCATGAGTGCTTCTTGATGCATTTTTTTTCATTATACAAAATTCTAAAAAGAACACTCACACACCATGATGCAATTTAACGCTAGTGAGTTAGAAGTCATGACCAACCACTAGTAGAGTTCAACAAGTTGGATTTCATCTTCACCCATTGTATTAAATCATGTGAACCTTCTATATTGGGCAATACCAGTTTCTAAGATCCATCATAACCCATGGGATATAGCATGTATCTCTCTTCATAGAGGTATATCGTTGACTGTGGGTGAACTGGGTGAGGACCAGGAGGACCTGTGCTCCCTAACCATGTGTGGACTTCATCACAATACATTATAGGTTGGATAACATGACCAAAAATTCTCTATCAATTGTCAATATGTGAGTAGACATGTGAAATACACTTGAAAAATCTAAGTATATCATCAACAAAATGCAAAATACGATGAGAGTTAGATTATAGCCATCAACAAATCTAAAAATACACTAAACCAATCTAGGAATACCAAGAAAAATTAAAAGAGATAAACACTTGTTTACTTTGTTTGTGTGTTCTAAAATCTACATAAAATGATAATTCATAATTGTCATGGTCTACACATAGACCAACCACCCTCAGTCCAACATCGAGGAAAAAATTGATGCTTCGCACACTCACAATCATAATGATGTTGAGCTGCCCATACACTAAATCACTACACAAAGTTTAGTGAGCCTTAGGGGTGATACCTCAACCCATGGGGGGAATCCTTAAGAAATCCCAGCTAGAGAGCCATATCTTGGTTCCTCTCATGGTAGGCATGAGGGGGCATCAAGGCCCCAATCATCACATAGACATGAGGAGGCCTCAAGGCCTCCCTCATAACATAGACATGAGGAGGCCTCAAGGCCTCCCTCATCACATAGACATGAGGAGGCCTCAATGCCTCCATCATCACATAGATATGAGGAGGCCTCAATTCCTCCATCATCACATAGATATGAGGATGCCTCAAGGCCTCCATCATCACATAGACATGAGGGCACTTCAAAGGCCCAATATTCACATAGACATGAGAAGGCCTCAAGGTCTCAATCTTCATGTAGACATGAGGAGACCTCAAGGCCTCAATATTCATGTAGACATGAGGAGGCTTCAAGGACTCAATAATCACATAGGCATGATGGGGCTTCAAGGACCTAATCTTCACACAAACATGAGGGGGCTGTAATACCCCAATATTCACATGACACACTTAGGTTAGATCAGCCCACTGAGGGGTAGAACACAAGGGTTGCACCCATTCATAGACCAAGAGCACCTCCTAGCCTCCCTAAATATGGGAGGATATCCATAGATCATAATATCATTGGTGCTTGTTGGGTACTAAATTGCACCATGTTTTCACTCGATACTGCAGTTGTCTATATTCCTATTTTTTGTCTAGACTTGCACTCGATAGCTGTAGCTCATCACTCAACATTGAATGGACCAAAATAGAGTTTCTGATCCAACCTTCAGAGTAGGTTGGTTCCTTGTCAACTTAAATAGGGGGTTAACTCAATTATGCTCACTTAGTATTTGAAGGTTAGGGTAATAAAAGACTAGGGTTGGAGAAATGTGAAAAATAGTGGATGGATAGGCTAACAACATTGCACCACCATAAAAAGATCCGAAAAAATAACCCAAATATACATTATGAGAAATTTAATGACTCTTCATTCATTAAAGAACACAAATAAATATTGCATATGTAGACACCTAAATCACGTAAATCGGATAAGACTATCAATGCATTACATATGCCCTCTTATCGACAACATATGGCCTTATTAGGCACCCCTCTAGGCTAGAAAAAGGC
This sequence comes from Wollemia nobilis, assembly GCA_028583015.1. Taxonomy (NCBI): domain Eukaryota; kingdom Viridiplantae; phylum Streptophyta; class Pinopsida; order Araucariales; family Araucariaceae; genus Wollemia; species Wollemia nobilis. The sequence goes on along the minus strand of JAQPPZ010016385.1, from coordinate 5,896,870 downwards.
TTCCAAAAGCCTCCAAAACTTAGTTTGGAGGGTTCCTAGCAGTCTGGGGCAGTTTTGGGGCTCCTACTAGTGGTCGTCCCACCCAGGGATGGCCACAGTTGGTGACCATCCCACCCAGGGATGGCCATCAACAACCGTCCCTGGGTGGGATGACCCCTAACTGGACCTTTGAAAAAGTCAAAGGATGCGCTAAATGGCAATCCAAGACTACCATTAGCACGTCCAATCACCCCAAATTGATTGGGGACCTACTGATGGATAGTGGGATAGTTTATTGGGAGCACCCAAAGGGGCAACCTTCTCCCAATCATGCCATGACGTGATTAGGACACATGGCGCCACCTGCCTCGCATGGCAAAGATGCCCTTTTTCCCTAAGTGCCCTCTTGGGCTATAAAAGGAGCTCCAAACTCCCAATTTAAAGGAGGAGAATTTGGAGAATAGAGCAATGAAGTGCTGCCCAAATTATACCCCACACTTTGCAAACCAAACATGCCTTTGCCTTGGCCTTGAAACCCTCTTCATTTGAAGGCGATTTCAGGGGAAAATAGGCTCAAACCACCAAACCCAAACCGGCCAAATTGGAATATTCTTTGGCCCCATCTATCGACAACACCCCATACCACTTTTGGACCAATTCCCATGGCCATAGGTGACAAAACTAAGGTAGTTTTGTGACCGCCCCACCTGGGGACGACCAATAGTCTGCCCATGGCACACCTAGGGATGACCACAAAATAGGTTGGAATTTTAGATAAATTCCTCCATAGTCCCCTTAGGAATGTCTAGAGGAACCTATGGCCCAAATTTGAGGTAGTTTGGAGGAGTTTTGATGCAGGTTTGGTGATCCCCAATGTTGCAGGTCTATCTGGCTCACCCCGGAATGGTCCCTATTTATGCATTGTTTCACCTTTGATATTGCCTCCAAAGTTGCTTATTTGTATTTAGATCATATTATAATATGCATATGCTTATTGTAGATCAGTTTTTATATATGTAGATCACTTTGTTTAGTTGTAGTATATGCCTCTTTTGCTATGTTTTCAAGGCTTTCTTCATCTTATGAAACAGGTGCTATTAACCCCATTTTAGTCCCTTGTGTGTAGGTGCAGGTATTCTACATAGAAGGAAGGAGCTAAGAAGACTAGAAGAATAGGTTGAAGGATAGCTCTCAATCGTGGGATGCGATATTTACATCAAACGCCATAGTTTACACCGCTTTGAGGCCCCTTTCAAGGGACTAGATCCCTTGAACATTGTAATGGAAGTTGTATCAATTTGTAAAAGCCCTCAAGGGGATATTTGTAATCTCATATTTGAAGCTATACATTGATTAAATATAAGGATAAATCCACCATTTGGTTATACATTTGCTTCACTTTAATAGATTACAAGTTTATGTGCTATTTCCCTTTGAATGCTTTATAAATGCTTTACATTGCAATGGAATGCCCTTAAGGCGGTGTAGTAAATTTCACATCTTCAGTGGCGATCATGGTATATGATGTCTTTTTATCTCCCCTCTGGATGATGCTAATTTGGACCTCTTTTTTTGGTTTTCTCTGTTGCAGGTACTGACCGCTCTGAGCAAAAATGACCTCTCTACTGCTCCATGGCACTGGGTGAGATGGCCAACTCCATGGCATTGGGTGGGACGGCCCCTAATATGTGACCATCCCTACCTAGGATGACCATAAAACTAGAGGGTTTCTACAAAAATTTGTAGAAACAACAACTTTCCAGGTCCATTTTATACCCCTCTGCATAGTCAATTTGAAATTTTACTGTTAAAATTTGCAAAATTTCATGTTTTTCTCACTTATTCTTTGCATAGAAAGGTTAGAGTTTCTCTTCCCAAAAATGTGCATTAATTAGTTCTAAAAAATAGAGAAAAATAATAGTAGAGTTTCTATTTCCTGTCTGGTTTGCCTGTTGGAACCTTGCCCACGAAGGTTAAGGTCATATAGGTGTGCATTTTTGGTTTCCCTTTTATGCTACTAACGAATCTGAAAGAAAAATGCACCTTCATGCATTTAGTCAAAAATAATTGAGTGCTTTATTGTTTTCTTTCAAATATTTTAAAAGGAACACACACACACCATGATCCACTTAAACATCAATGGAGTTGGGCTTTCACATCCAACCCATTGATCGAGACCAACAGTGGATGTAATTACCACTCGATTGGCTCATGAGAAGTACTATCGGGACCTGTCCATGGCCAAGGCCGACCCAAGATCTATCCTAACCATGCAAAATAGCATGCATTCCTCTTCGGAGGGGTGTATCACTATGCACGGGGTGTTGGGTGAGGGTTGGTAGTACCTATGCTACCTCATTGGATATGGATTTCATCCCCATATTTGACTTGTGTGAGTATATAGGTGAAATCCTTTAAAATTTGAGAATATCATTCAATGAAATATCAAACATGAGAAAAGGATTTTCTTTACAAAGCAACACATCATTGAAACACAACAAATAGTTTAGGATTCACATCTAAAATAATTTAAAATGAGATAATCACTTCTATGCTTGTGTGTCTCTATTGTTTGTTTGTTTCAAATTCATATAAATTGTAAAGAAGATAAACACATAGTAGTTAGAGTATATAGCTATGGTACATACCCGTAGCCAAGCCCATTCAGGGGTAGAAGCTATGGGCAATAGAGAAGAGGATATAGAACATCCTCATGTTGAGCCTAGGGATAGGATCATTCCTCCCTAGAAATCAGCTACTCTTCCTAGTCGTAGACCGACTGATGAGTGGATGGTTACTCCTAGAGAGTCAACTAGAAGGTCTAGCTTATAGGGGACTCCTTCGTAGGGTACTCCTATAGGTCATAGTCCTAGTTTGGGAAAATATCTCCCTAATTCATATGCTACAAAAACCTTCTTTCGAGAAGAGTCACCATGCAATGAGGTGCCTCCACATAGAGCAATACCATGCATTCGTATGCCTACTCGATCCTCTACTCCTGATCATATATAGGAGCAAGAGCTCACACCTCGAGTAGGGTTGAATGATCATCTCAATATTTCAAGTCACCCTACTCCAAGGTATCAAAATCATGATGAGTATGATACTCATCAAATTAGGTGACCTTATTCCACCTTACCTTACCTTGTTTATGAGGGAAGACCTAAGGAACATCCAGATTATCCTCATGAAAATGTGTCAATGAAAGCACGTTGTGCCTCTACACTAGTAGTCTTTCAAAAATATTTGTTTAGGAGAGAACCTCAAGTCAATGTGACTGCCCTCGATCGAGGGAAGCACGTAATTGATCTCACAGATCCTCTTGAATAGGATAGACAACAAGGCAATAATGCTAAGGTACTTAGACCTAATATAACTGATCAAATTAATAATTTGGTCTAGAGATATGTTGACCACCAAGCTGAGTTTAATCGACTTAGGTCGGATAAACATCACTTAGATCTCTTAGAGCAATGACAACAAATAGAGAAAGAAAAGCTTGAATGACAAATTCAAGAAACTTTGCATCATGGAGCTGTAACTCCAAGTACGCGTAGACAAGAGGCTCACCCGAGGCAACCAAATTTCCAACAAGATAGGTCTCCTAGACCTAATCCTGTGTTGCCTCCTAGACCTCGTAGGCCTGAATAGAATGCATATGATAGGCCAAACATAGATCACCTTCAACAGGCGTTAGTTCCTCCTTGTAGGCCCATACCTGAAACACCTTATGGGGCTTACGATGATTTGGAACAAGATGAGGATTATGTAGAAGCACCTTATGGAGGTATGGCTGATGTCAATCAACCACCCCAACCTAGGCTTAATATTCCTCGTCCACCTCTATGAGTTCAAAATAAGGAAGAGGAGATTAAATCCTCGGATGCGTATCAAGCTTTGCTTGCACGCTTAGAAACTATAGAAGGTAAGACAACTGGCAATGGGCTTCAAAAGCCTACTTTGTGTCAGCTAAAGAACCAACCATTACACCCATCCATTCCTTCCCCGGTCTATCCTGAGCATTTCAAAATGCCCAAATTTGATAGATTCAAGGGCGAAGAAGATGCTCAAGAGCACGTCACTAGATTTCTAAATTTGTGCTTCAACATACAGGACAATGATGCATTGCTCCTAAGAACTTTCTTGAGTACCCTCACTGGTCCTACCATTGAGTGGTTCAACCAACTTCCAAAACATAGCATCTACACATTCGAACAATTTGTTGATGCATTTTTGGAATGTTTCACCTTTAACACCAAAAGGAAGGTGACATTAACCGACCTCACAGGAATGAAACAAACCGAGGATGAGATGATCACTGACTATGGAAATAGGTGGTGAACGCTTTTGGCTAAGCTACCCTATCTATTGCCAGTGACTGAATTGACTCATTTGTTCTCAAAGAGTTGCTTGAAACCCATCTCTTTGACATTGCAATTACAACAATACCCTACCTTGGAAGAAGCTCTAGCACAGGCTAGAAACATAGAGGAAATCAAAATCCAAGAGGGAGAAATAACAAAACCTCGTAAGAAGGAGTGGACAAAGAATCCTAAGAATAGCTCGACACCTACAAAGCCAGCTATGGTCAATCAAGTGGCCATAAATGTCCCTACGCCTCCTCAAGTTATGCCTCCCCAAAAGGTGAACTATCAGGCTCAACCTCCTCCTACGAGTTATAACAATAATGGTACAATGAACCAGGGACAAAAACAACGTCACCCTCAACGACAATTTACTCCCATCATTGAATCCATGGATTCTCTTTTTGATCGATTGTGGGCTGCAAAGATGGTTAATTTACCAGATATTAAACCCAATGATCTAGAAATAGGCAAACCCAAGCCTATGGGATGCCGAGAGGATCAATATTGTAAGTTTCATCGGCAAGGTGGCCATGATTTACAATCATGCTATGGTTTTAAACATGTAGTACAAGACATGATTGAGAGGAATGAGCTTATAGTAGATGCTCCATTAGCTCCTACCAATCAAAAAATGGGTATTTACAAAGACCCTTTACCAACTCATGAGGTACAGGCAACACCTGCTAAACCGATGAATGAGGTGAACCAAAAACACCCTGTTCAAGGGTATGTTGGGATGGTGAGTATTGTGACCAGGAACAAGAGATATCCAAGTCAAGTTGCATAGCCTACAACTTCAAATGATGTTCCAACTACATCATAAACTACACCACCTGTAGTACAGGGCCTTCCTTCTAGGCCAATAATGACAATTAAGAGCAAGCTTGCACAAAGCTTGAGGACCACATCAGCATGACTGTCCATCTATGAGTTGATCCAACAATCACCTCCACATCGGGATGCCTTGATGGACATTTTAAAATCCATAGAGTTGCAACCATAGGAGTCCAACTCCTTCATAGATTTTGTGGGACATGTGCAATAGTGCAAAGAACCAGTCATACAATTTCATGAGCATGAGCTAAAAGAAATAGCTAGCGATGTGGTAGATCCTCCTTTACACATCATTGCATGTATAAATGAGATACCATACAAGAGAGTGCTTATAGACACTGGGTCCTCAAGTAACATCATAACAACTAAAGCACTAAAGCATCTTAAATTGCCAGCATCTCATGTTGTGGCATCAACTTACACTCTTCATGCTTTTAATGACACAATATGCTCTACTATCGGTACCATAGTTTTACCCATTCAGGTGGGACAAAATATTATATCGACATTGTGCCATGTGCTAGAGGGTGATATGGCTTACAACATTTTTCTCGGAAGACCTTGGATATGGGATATGAAGTGTGTCCCCTCCATCACACATCAATGTCTTAAATACACTCATGAAGGGCAAGTACATGTAGTATCTGCCGATCTAGAGCCCTTCAAATACTACAACATGTTGCAGTAGATGCTAGAGTCGACATTACCTTCGACTCACATAGACTTCCGATTAAATACACCTAGTCAGAGTCTACCCATTCCACCACCTTCATCATCATCTACTCCATCCTCATCATCACCACCTTCAGAGAAGGCTTCGACATCATCAAACCCTCCATCGAGGAACACGTCGAAGAGGCCTATTGATGAGAGCCCACCATTAGTTTCTACCATATCCATGGAGGAGGTTCCTTGTGTCATTAATGAGGAATTACCTCTAGAGGTGAACATTGGATCACCTCAAACCTCCATTCCATCTCATCCATATTCGCCATCCTAGGTCATAGTCCAGATGTCTAGCATAGGGATAGGGGAATACTTGGTGAGAAATATCATGACAGTTCCATCACTGGAGATAGTGCAAGACATGGGAAGACCTCATCTTCCCATAGGTAGCATTGTACCTCTTGGTATACCTCCTAATAAAATAAATTTCATATATGGAGGTGTAGAGTATGGAGCTCTACCCATTCCTCAAAAAGAATATGATGATGAACCCTTTTCTGAGGATGTAAATTATTTTTCAAATCTAGACTATGCATTGTGGTACTTAGACCACTGTAATTGGCATGGGTTTGGTCTTGGCCTATATGAGCAGGGTAACCATGTTCCATGTCAACCCCAATATCAACTTTTGTATGATAGATCTGGGTTGGGACATAATAAATCGGTACCATTGGATGTCCTCATCGAGAGTCTCGAACACCTATGCCTAAGTCATCAGGCTAAGCTCACCCATGACCCATATGCTAATCTGAATCATGTTCATTCCTTGGGAGATCATTTCCCCATAGAAATGATAGATCAAGGTCTTTCCAGTGATGTCACCCAACCCCATGAAGTGGGGGAGAGCTCACACACCTTGCAATATGATAGTGAGGAACAAGACCAAGGTCCTCCTCATGAATGGATGAGTGATGATGAAGATGATTATGGCATCACACCCATTAACTACCATAGCTCAGATGATGAATACGAGTGCATGTTCCCTTTGGATGATGAGGATGAATATTATCTTCGTATGTTATTCCCCATCCAAGGACCCATCTGATGCCAGTTGTTGCCTCATGAAGAGTAGGCTCGCCCTCTTCCGCATAGGCCACCGCTAGTTATTCCACTTCCACCTGAGCCACACCCATGAGTTATGAGACAACATCAGGTCTCTAGACCCACTCACCCTAGAGCAGGAGATCATGTATCCATCAACATGATTTCCATAGATTTAATGACACCATTGGTGAATCTGAATAACCCATCCAAGCAATTGCATCTTGATTTAGAGGCAATTGACTTTGATTAGGGAGATTCTTCTCCATCGCCCTTAGAGTATTGGCCTTGTGAGGAAATGTTACAACCATTTAACTTTTCTTCAAGAACTACTCAAGATGTTTTTCAAGCTGAGGTTGACCCTAAATTTCCTATGGAAGAAGCAAACCTAGTTGATGACATTCACTTAATTCCCACCCCACATCAGTTGGAGGATGGGTCTCACATGTCAATTGAGCCAAAAATTGACAAGGATATCGGTACAGATCTCGATAATCCCCATACCATTAAATTAGGGGAAGGTCTCTCCCTAAGTGAACAAGATGATTTCACAGCTGCATTGAAAGCAAGGATTAAAGCTTTTGCTTGGTCGTATAAAGATATGCCAGGACTAGACCCAAATATAGTCATGCATAATCTTACATTAGACCCCAAGATCAAACCTGTTAAGCAAAAGTTACGAAAAATGCACCCAACAGTAGCCTTAATGGTGAAAGATGAATTACAAAAGTTGTTGGATGCTGATATCATCATCTCAGTAGATTATCCACCATGGGTTTCAAACATGGTTCCCATCAAAAATCTTGATGGGAGGATTCACATTTGCATCGACTTTCGAGATCTTAACAAAGCGAGTCCTAAGGATGAATTTCCCTTACCTAACATTGATGCGTTGGTAGATGCAATAATAGGACATGAAATGCTATCCCTAATGGATGGATTTTCTGGATATAATCAGATTTGTATTAATCTAGAAGACCAAATCAAAATGGCATTCACAATGCCTTGGGGGACATTCTGTTACAAGGTCATGCCTTTTGGCCTTAAGAACGCTGGTGCTACCTACCAATGAGCCATGACATATATCTTCCATGACTACATGCACAAGATTTTGGAAGATTACATGGATGATTTATTGGCAAAATATTTATTACGCCATGAACATCTCGATGTATTGTGTAAGATCCTAGATCGCCTCATAGAGCACAATGTTAGACTTAATCCCAAAAAGTGTGTCTTCGGTGTCACATCTGGTAAAATTTTGGGATTCATAGTCTCCAAGAGAGGCATAGAGGTAGATCCAAACAAGGTCAAGGTAATATTAGAAATGCCTCCCCCAACAACCATTAAGCAACTACGCAGTTTGCAAGGAAAGGTCGCATCCATAAAATGCTTCATAGCATAATTATCGGATAAGTGTCGACCCATGAATAGGTTGCTACACAAGGGGGTCTCATTTCATTGGGATGAAGAATGTAAAAATGCCTTTGATGAGATAAAACAATACTTGGCTTCACCACCTGTATTGGCTCCACCATGACCAGGAGTGTCATTCTATTTATACATCTCAGCTACTGAGTTAGCTTTGGGCACCATGTTGTCCCAAAAGAATGAATTTCACAAAGAACAGGCTACCTATTACATTAGCCACACACTGGTCAGCTATGAAGTTAGATATGCATATGTTGAGAAGCTATGCTTAGCAGTGGTCTTTGCCACCAAAAAGCTATGCCATTATATGTTAAATCACACCACATATGTTGTATCTAAAGAAAATCCATTGCGCTACATGATGAGCAGAACATATCATAATAGTCGCACGACAAAATGGATAATGTTGTTGATGGAATTTGACCTAGAGTTCATTGGATAGAAATCTATCAAAGGATAGGTCATAGCCGATCAACTAGCAGAGGCTCCTCTATAGGATGATCAACCTCTAAATATAGAACTTCTCGATGATGGAGTATTTCAAATTTTAGAATCACCTGATTCTGTAGAGCCTGAGTCACAGGCGGACATAACTCTATTCTTCGATGGTTCCAAGTGCGAGCGAGGTGGTGGTGCAGGTATCATGTTTTTCACACCGTAAGGGGCTCCCATACCTCTTTCATTTAAACTCAATTTTCCTTGTACCAACAACAATGCCGAGTATGAAGCTCTCATCATAGGACTTCAAATGACAATCACCATGAAAATAACAAAGTTAAACATTTTTGATGATTCCTTGCTCATAGTTAATCAGGTAAAAGGGATTTTCCAGTGTAGATGTCCTATCTTGCAAGCCTACAAAGCCCTAGTGGACAAAATCCTGGTCAAATTTGAATGGTATGATATAGAGGCACTCCCTCGCTCATCTAATCATTTTGTGGATACAATGGCTTCCTTAGGGTCGCTAATCCCGCATGACCCTTCAGATGATATCACAACTATCCAAGTAAAAATGCTAGCACAATCTATGATTGAGCGTGAAGAGCATAATGCTATACCAGTTGTTCACATGATTCATATTGAGCCTTCTCATGAAAGGTTCTCTCAACTACACCAATATTTGAATAATGTTAACTAGGGGACTTTGTTCCCTCATAATCCTTTTGATACTAGCACAATGCTATATCTCCAAGTTCACTCTCAATCAACATTCACATGAGACAAACATCAAAAGGATAGCATGATTCATAATATTGAGGCTTCTTCAAAGCAATATTGGGCCATCCAGATTAAATATTATCTTAAACTGGGTAATATTCCACCTGGATTATCACATGCCACAAAGCGAGCATTCAAACAAAAGGTGGCAAAATATGTCTTAATAGGAGACATAATGTATCATCGAAGTTATGAAGGTATCCTCCTTCATTGCTTAGACTCACAAGAGTCAGCTTGGGCCATCACCCAAGCACATGATGGTACATGTGGTGGCCACTTTAGCGGTATGGCCATCGCCAAGTGCATTCTTTGCATGGGCTATTATTGGCCAACTTTAGAGCAAGATTGTTGCGCTTATGTTAAGAAGTGCGTGAAGTGTCAACACCATGCAAATTTGACACACGTACCTTCATAGGCCTTACAACCGATTCAATCGGTCTGGCCATTTGCACAATGGGGGTTTGATTTAATTGGGAAAATCTCACCTACCTCATCGGGCCATCACACGTTTATCATAATGGCAACCGAATATTTCACAAAATGGGTGGAAGCAATTCCCCTTACCACAATGACTGGACCTCGCATTGCGGAGTTCATACTACATAACATTATATGTCATTTTGGTATTCCATCCAAAATAGTATCGGATAATGGAACACCCTTTAAAAATAAGGATGTGCATGCATTAACAACAAAGTATAACATAAAGCATAGCTTTTCCATGCCCTATTATCCATAGGCCAATGGGCAAGCAGAGGCATCAAATAAAATAGTAGTAGCCATCTTGAAGAAAACCATTCAAGAAAATCATAAATATTGGCATAATCAATTACCTCTTGCCCTTTGGGCCTATCGCACTAGCATTCGGACACCCACTAGGGCAACTCCATTTTCACTAGTGTATGGTGCTGAAGCCATCATGCCTCTGGAGTTAGAGATTTCATCACTACGCATTTCCATGCAGGAATTCATCGATGATGATACAGCTAGGCAAGCTCGGTTAGATCAGTTAACGTTGCTTGATGAATGACGTGTGAATGCCCTCGAGCATCTACATGTTTATCAAGAGCATCTTAAGAGAGCTTACAACTTGAAAGTACATCAAAGATACTTTCAAGTAGGTGATTTAGTTCTAAAGGAGAACCAACAAAACTCAAATTTGCCCTCCAATTTGTGAGACAAATTTGTAGCAAACTGGTTAGGTCCATTCATCATTACAAATCATATTGGACCTGGAACTTATCACCTAGCATCCATCGAAGGAAATGAAGAGCCTGAACCCATGAATATAAGTCATTTGTGACCATTTCATGCTTAGAGCACCAATAAAATGCCCCTAGGTAGTCGTAGACACTTTCTAAGTGTCGTTGCCCGCCTAGGTCACCCTAAAGGCTCCTAGCGGTTTTTGACCATCTAGGTCAAATAAAAAAGATCCTAGACTATCTACGATCATCTAGGTCAACCTTAAATGCTCCAAAGGCATCCATAAGCCCTTTGGTCACAATCAAATACCCCTAGGTAGTCGTAGACACTTTCTAAGTGTCGTTGCCCGTCTAGGTCACCCTAAAGGCTCCTAGCGGTTTTTGACCATCTAGGTCAAATAAAAAAGCTCCTAGACTATCTACGATCATCTAGGTCAACCTTAAATGCTCCAAAGGCATCCATAAGCCCTTTGGTCACAACCAAATACTCCTAGGTAGTCGTAGACACTTTCTAAGTGTCGTTGCTCGCCTAGGTCACCCTAAAGGCTCCTAGCGGTCTTTGACCATCTAGGTCAAATAAAAATGCTCCTAGACTATCTACGATCATCTAGGTCAACCTTAAATGCTCCAAAGGCATCCATAAGCCCTTTGGTCACAATCAAATACCCCTAGGTAGTCGTAGACACTTTCTAAGTGTCGTTGCCAGCCTAGGTCACCAAAATTGCCCCTAGAAGTTTTTGATCATCTAGGTCAAATAAAAATATTCCTAGACTATCTACGATCATCTAGGTCAATCCAAAATGCTCCTAGGGGATCTATGACCATGTAGGTCAAGTTAAAATGCTCCTAGGTAGTTTACAACTATCTAGGTCAAACCTAAATGCTCCAAAGGCATCTATAAGCCCTTTGGTCACCCAAAAATCTCCAATGGCATTCATTAAGCCCATTGGTCAACTTGTATATATATATATATCTCAAAAATACAAAAAAATCATTAAAATCATCAAAATACAAAAATATTGCATTGTATTGCATTTCTCATCACTTGCATTATAATCATAGTTGCATTAGGCATACTCATCATTGCATTATGCATCATTCCAAATTGATCATATATGTCTAGCACCAGGTCTGTACATTAGGCATCTATTAAAATCATTGTTATCATATGTCAAGTCATACCACCTATTTATATTACATATACACTTTACATTATATGTTTGTTTCCCATCACTTAGCCATTGTTAGTAAACATAGTTAAAGTTTTTGGTCACTCAACCATATCTAGTTGTCTTCTCAGATTTTGTAGAAAGCTAGCATGATTTTTAGAAGGTAGAATCCTACTTAGATAATGCTTGGTATACATCAAAATCCCAACACATTTTTCACATTAATAAATCCAAGTCTAGCACAAGGAAATATGAAAACTATGAAGTAGTCTAGGTTACTTTCAAGTGAAAAGGTTATCTTGCTCATCCCCCTATGTGAATGGTTCAAAGATGCTGAGAATTGACAAAAGGACAAGTTCCTCCTTACCCAAAAATCCCTTACCCTACACTGGGGTAAGTATCCCAAAGAAAGAAAATCAGTAATGATTATTATCCCCCAGTATTGAAAACATACATTGCCCTACACTAGGGCAAGTATCTCAAAGAAATATTCCAAAGAAAATAGTGATTATTATCACTCCCAAATATGCATAAGGAAATAATGATTATTATCACTAGGAAAAGCAAAAAGAAATAGTGGTTCTCACCACTATTAAAATCCCTTGCTCAACAAATCAAAATGAGCAAATTCCCTTGAGAAATTCAAAGAAAGGTAGGGACTCTGAAACTTGAATCCTTAGAATTCTCAGCATTAGAGAACCATAAGGTGATCCTCATTACAGGTTTGGTGGATAGCCTACTTGTCAATGGTGGTAGCCTCCCGCATGATGATATGTCTATCACTTAAGCAACTTGTTTAGGTATAGACCAATGTTTGAATGTGGATGAGCTAGCTTGTTGTAACCTAGGTTATATAGTGGTCTAATCCAACTAAGTACGAAACTCAGGATAATGAGACTCGCAGAATGATCTCTAGTGCCGATGGGCTGAATAAATCCCATTTGCACTAGGGTAATCTTATGTGTTATCATGGTAATGAACTCACGTGCACACACAGGGATATTGATTATCTTGGTTATCTTAGTAGGTGCATACTTTGTCAAAATATCTTGTATAGTTAGTATATGACTTTTGATTAGGTAACTAGAGTGTTTGAGTCTCTTAAAAACTATCAAATAAAATCATATCACATTACATTATCCATTCCATTTTACATCATGTTGTCACATGTTTGTCAAAATTACAATGTCCATCAAATAAAGTGTTATAATAACATGAAAATAATCAAGATACATTTTGTATAGTCTATGGTGCTAGCATATAATGCATCAAATAGTCATTGTAAATCCATCATACAAAAATTAAATCTAATCAATCATTACTTTCAATCATACACATTTAAAACTTTTGTTTATTAAGTGGTATTCATGATCTAGGATAGATACCGGTTAAATATTAGCAATAATATTTAAACGGCCACTGACTATTTTATGCATACCTTTTAATTTACAAAAGCATATAAAATGAAGCATCCACATCTACATATCATCAAATCACATCATCGGATAAATACATGCATCCATGTTAGACATCCATCATAACATCATATAGCAAATATAAAAATTGCATTCATATCATAAAGTAGTAAAATGACATAATGATCAAAGCTAAGTCATATATATATATATAATATATGTAAAATCTAAAAGCAACATCATAGTCCATAAACTTCCCATAGGCTACAATAAAAGTGAGTCATCCGACTTCGCAACCCAAAAAACCAAAAAGAACCATCAGAGTCCGTTGACCATGGTCACGTAGGACCGGTACCTCGACTCTCTCCTCTGCTCTTAGTATGAGTCCGTCATGAGCTCCTAGACCTGCTACCCCCTGATCTGCTACCTCCAGATACCTCCATCCTTTGAGAAGTACTCGGAGCCCTCATCCGAGTAGATGAGTGTCCCATCCTACTCCCCTGGCTACGTTGTGATCCAATAGCTAATGCTCGATCTGGTATGCACCCCTTATAATACATTATCTCATCCTCCATCATATCCATGTAGGTGCGCTCCTCTCGACACCTAGTCTGATAGGTCACTACCAAACCCTAGAGATGTGCTATCTCCTCCTACATCCTAGCTAGCTCACCACTACTAGACTCCCCATGGCTAGGGCCCTATCTATCGACCTATGCCTAAAATGTAGCTATCACTGCCTACCTCTCCATATCCTCCTATGCACTCTACACCTATACCTATAGTAAATCCTGATCACTCTACAACTCTATAATCCTAGCATCTCATGCTGCTAACTCTTCCTATAGACCCTGATCTCCCAAGTCTCCCTCATCAAATCCTATTGGATCCTAAACATCTATCAGCTCCACCCTATCCACTGACACATGTTGACACATAACTCACTCACCTATGTCTACCTCCTCATCATCTGGAGACTCATCAAAACCCTCCTCATCTGGAGCACCCCTAGCTGCATCCACTACCCTATAGCTGCATCCCCTCCTAGTGGTCCCTCCCCTCACCACTACCGCATGACCCACCATGCATCATACTCCTCTATAGTGCCTACATCATCTAAGTCTGAGACTACCACCTCAGAATCTGACTCATCTCCCAACTCCTCTACCATAGGCCATGCTAGAGTCCTCTCATCCCCATGATGATGATAGACCATCGGCTCATCGGGAAATCCTTGGCGTAGCCCAAACTATCATAGCACATGATCATAAGAGAAGTACTCTCACTCTATGCCATGTCACCCTATCAACCACCTACCTCATCGAACTCGGCGTAGATGTGTCTCAGCCTCATCCTAGGTAGGACAATCCCTGTAGGGTCTCCACTCGATATCTACTACCCTGAGCCATGCAAAAGCCTCTACATAGTGCTCTACCTCCCCAACATAGCATCGGCTACACCCTAACTCATGTGACCTCTTCCATAGCTCTCCATAGCCAATCTCCCTATCCGGTAGCTCTGCTCGAGTGGTCCATGGTAGTCCCCATGGTCTCTCCACCATAATATGCTACCAAGCCCAAGACTATAGTAGAAAGCTACAGCCCAAACCCTTCCACCCATGAGAGTGGATCTCATATAGCTCACCATATAACTATGCCAATAAATTAGGACCCCAAGCCATCACTATCGGCTCCTCCTCTATGCAGTCAACTAGAGTAAAGACCAGCTCTATTAGGTTCCATGGGAACCTAGCTCTTGAAGAGTCGGGTAGCAGCATGTTGCTGATCAAGGTCATCAACAAAGTGTGCCTAATGCCAAGCACACCCTCCTGGTACCATCTAGACACTAGAATCCCTCCACTAATCATATCAGTCAGGACATCCTCCCAGCACGCATCGAAGTACCTCCGCACTATGACCTCCTGTCACTCTATCAAAATACATAGTATCCGATAGACATCCTCTAGTGTCACTATCATCTCCCC
This sequence comes from Wollemia nobilis, assembly GCA_028583015.1. Lineage (NCBI taxonomy): Eukaryota > Viridiplantae > Streptophyta > Pinopsida > Araucariales > Araucariaceae > Wollemia > Wollemia nobilis. The sequence continues at coordinate 5,881,504 of JAQPPZ010016385.1, read as the reverse complement.
CATAGCTAAATGGAAAGTGTTAGTGCGAGGGTCCCATAGGTCTATCAAAGTAGTCAGATAGGCGTGGTCTCCCACCATGGGATCTAACCACGTAACTTGCTTCAGATCGATGGCATCAAGCCAATGCTAGTATGTAGTATTAAAATGGTCTCTAGTGACCTGAAAGAGACTCGGTACCCTATACCGACTCCTAACTATCTGCTCATGCAAATCAGGGTGTCAAATAGGCCCTAAAAATGCAAAATTTTGCTATAAAAACACTAAAAAACACATAAAAAAGGGCCTTTTTGGCCCAATTTTTGGCCATCCCACCTAGGTACGGCCCCTAATTTGGTAGCCATCCCACCCAGGGATGGCCACCAATGACCATCCCTCATAGGGACGGTCCCCAAATAGGGGTAAAATAGGGTCAATTTGACCCTTAAAAATGCCCTAAAAACCTTAAAAAACATAAAAAATTGGTTTTTAACCCTAATTTTTTGCAAATAAAGCATGCATAAGGTTAAATTTTATGTATTTCAGTCCTCCTAGGGTTTCTTAAATCATGGGTGTGGCTGTAGTCATGAAATTAGAGCAGAAATTGCAAAAACACAATAAAATAGGGCAGAGGAAGCATGTAATCCATACCCGTTTTGCACTGGCTCCACCGCCCGATGCGTCCGCTGGTTGGATCATGTTGTGGGTTGAGATTTTTGTAGTTCTCCACTTCATAAAACTCTCTCCTACCTCCTCTCCTCTCCAACTTCTCCAAGCAAGTTGCACAAATGAGCTAAAATGGCCCTTTTTGGCCTTTTATAGCTCCAAAAGAAGTCGACCGCTCCTGGGTGGGATGAGCACATATTTTGCTGGCTTTCCCACCCTTGGATGCTCATAAATACTTCCCTCATCCCCCCCTAGGATGGTCACAAGAAAATTGCACTTAAAAACATCAAAAATATCAAAAAATGGGCCAAAAACCCACCAAAAACAAGGCATATTGGGCAAGAAAATGAGAGGGATCTAGACTGAACCTATAATAATTTTGGATGCATAAAAAGACTCTATTTTAGTCCCCAAGAAGGCCTCCATGGATGGACCACTCCATAGGAATGATATATTGGGCCTTTTGCTTCCAAAACTATTCATCAAAATAGTCAAAAATCACCTCCGAACAGGTATATAGTACCATGGGTAAAATAAAGAGTTGCCCCAATTAAGTCATATGTGTCAAGTGACTCATCACTTTAGAATTTTTCATACCCTCATAGACTCATCACTTGAGGGGGTAGTCATCATAATGAATTCATAAATCAAATCAACATTAAAACATTCAAAAGTGTAAATTCCATGCATTCAAAAGAATCTTGGCTAGAGATAAATTTGCAAGCCCATGTTGGGGCAAAGAATCAGCATAAGAAGCAAATTAAATAGGCTTGACCTCCTTGAAACCTCAGGAATTGACCCATGTAAAGGTTTACAAGAATACAAGGCACCAAGACCTAGTATGCCCTAAGCCCCATAAGATTGTTACTACAACATGGCTCAAAGGTATACCCAAAATCGATCCTTCGACTATGTCAATAGAAAGGATTCCAAGAATGTATGCTTTTCCACAATGAAGGCATCCAAAGTTGATTAGGTTAATAAAAAACCTTGATCATTCGATGATTTAGTGATCTATTTTTTCTCAACACTTTGTTTCACATCATGCATCCCAAAAATGGGGTATCTGTAGACACCTAAATCACGTAAATCGGATAAGACTATCAATGCATTACATATGCCCTCTTATCGACAACATATGGCCCTATTAGGCACCCCTCTAGGCTAGAAAAAGGCTTCCAAAAGCCTCCAAAACTTATTTTGGAGGGTTCCTAGCAGTCTAGGGTAGTTTTGGGGCTCCTACTGGTGGTCGTCCCACCTAGGGATGACCATAGTTGGTGACCATCCCACCTAGGGATGGCCATCAACAACCATCCCTGGGTGGGATGGCCCCTAACTGGACCTTTGAAAAATTCAAAGGATGCACTAAATGGTAATCCAAGACTACCATTAGCATGTCCAATCACCCCAAATTGATTGGGGACCTACTGATGGATAGTAGGATAGTTGATTGGGAGCACCCAAATGGGCAACCTTCTCCCAATCATGCCATGATGTGATTAGGACACATGGCACCACCTGCCTCGCATGGAAAAGATGCCCTTTTGCCCTAAGTGCCCTCTTGGGCTATAAAAGGAGCTCCAAACTCCCAATTTTAGAGAGGAGAATTTGGAGAATAGAGCAATGAAGTGCTGCCCAAATTAAACCCCACACTTTGTAAACCAAAACACGCCTTTGCCTTGGCCTTGAAACCCTCTTCACTTCGAAGGTATTTTTAGGGGAAATAGGCTCAAACCACTAAACCAAAACTAGCCAAATTGGAATACACTTTGGCCCCATCTATCGACAACACCCCATACCATTTTGGACCAATTCCCATGGCCATAGGTGACAAAACTAAGGTAGTTTTGTGATCGCCCCACTTGGGGATGATCAGAGTCTGCCCATGGCACACCTAGGGATGACCACAAAATAGGTTGGAATTTTAGAGAAATTCCTCCATAGTCCCCTTAGGAATGTCTAGAGGAACCTATGGCCCAAATTTGAGGTAGTTTGGAGGAGTTTTGATGCAGGTTTGGTGATCCCCAATGTTGCAGGTCTATCTGGCTCACCCAGGATGGTCCCTGTTTATGCATTGTTTCACCCTTGATATTGCCTCCAAAGTTGCTTATTTGTATTTAAATCATCTTTATATATGCATATGCTTATTGTAGATCAGTTTTTATATATGTAGATCACTTTGTTTGGTCGTAGTATATGCCTCTTTTGCTATGTTTTCAAGGCTTTCTTCATCTTATGAAACAGGTGCTATTAACCCCATTTTAGTCCCTTGTGTGTAGGTCCAGGTAGTTCTACGTAGAAGGAAGGAGCTAAGAAGACCAGAAGAATAGGTTGAAGGATAGCTCTCAATCGTGGGATGCGATATTTACATCAAACACCATAGTTTACACCGCTTTGAGGCCCCTTTTCAAGGGACTAGATCCCTTGAACATTGTAATGGAAGTTGTATCAATTTGTAAAAGCCCTCAAGGGGATATTTGTAATCTCATATTTGAAGCTATACATTGATTAAATATAAGGAGAAATCCACCATTTGGTTATACATTTGCTTCACTTTAATAGATTACAAGTTTATGTGTTATTTCCTTTGAATGCTTTATAAATGCTTTACATTGCAATGGAATGCCCTTAAGGCGGTGTAGTAAATTTCACATCTTCAGTAGAAAGTGATTTCAATACCCAAACAATGATAATCCAAATAAAAAAATTCACCAATATATATATTCTATAGAAATGCACTTCCTAACAATAAAGATCAAACTCAGAAGCAGATTTCAATTACATTAATAGCTAGTAATCCATTTATTTTGCACAAACTAACGACTTAAGTATTCATATAAATACAGCTAAAGAGTTTGAACTTCTAATATCAATCATGGAGATATAAATTTTGAGGGGAAGATCAATATAATGCTCCTTCCATTAGCTTTTGGGAATGTTTATAGTAGCATAGGCAAACACACTAGAGTCGACCCTTAAAAATGAGGGTTCAACCTCTATTTATAGTTTTACAAAAATTAAAATTCACTAAGAACATTACAAATATTTATTTTGATAGCGTAGCAGAGAATTCTTGCTGGAATTTTATTAGTGGTACATCCTCTGAGAAATATACTGAATGTGGTTCGCCATGGTAGCTTGGTGCCTCTACAACTTGCTGGCTATTCAGTGCAACTAGAGTCTAGGCTGTTGAAAATTATGTATCATCATTTATTCTTCTTGGATAATGTCTACCGTCATTGATATGTAACCACATATGGTTCAAATTTCTTGAAAACCCTTGAGCTTCAGCTTCCTCCTCCAACTTTTTGTTCCAATTTTGGTGAAGAAACATCCCTAAATACCTCAGATTCTTTGATGCAATCTCCACCATTGATCTCCTTTATTATACGATTTTGATTAAATCTGATAAAAAATTGTTACAATGGCAAGGAGATACGGTGCCATTATGATTTAAAATGTTGGTGATGTCATCCTTCTATCTCAAAAACTATGGAATCACCAATATGGCTCCCAAATGACCTAAAAAACTAAGCAAGATCAAATACGCTCTTTGTTCCTCAAATTCTTTCATTATCTACAAGGTGCCTTCCAATCTGCACAAAAGTATTGATGACATCACTCCTTATTTATGATTTTTTTTGGATTCCATTCTAGGATGAGCAAGTGCATTAGCATATGATCATCAATCCGGACCCATCATAGTGCAACATGACCTTTTCTCCATTCTGCACTATCCTTAGAATAAAACATTCTGCCTTGTCACCATTCTAGAAAGGAGAAGTCAAAATCAACTTTAGTCATGAATCTGCATCCACCTTGTCCATGCATTCTACCTTGTCACCATTCTAGGTGCAAATGGTCTATGGTTTCTCTAGAAATAGACCTTCCATTAATTAGCCGCCCATGAAATTTTCCAAAATATTGAGCGATCGCCAATCCGTGTTGGACATTTTGAGTCCCTAAGTCAAGGTTGTTATTGATGCCACCAGATGGAGTCATCATTAATACCAAATATTTTAGTAGGAAATAAAGGTGACAAAGATGGTCATTTGATATTTAGCAAGAAGGTAGAAGTTCGACTGAAACAGTCCAAACAACAAAAGTTAAAAAGGAGTGATAATGTTTATTTATAAATTATTTAAATTCGGGATGAATTTAAATTTTATAAATAAATATTAAAAGGTACTTTATCAAAGGTGAAATATTATAATGGTTAGAAGTGCCATGGTGAAAACCCAAATAAAATATTTGTAATTTTCATTACAATATTTTATATTGCAAAAGTGGGTTTATAAAGTCTAAAAATATCTTAATAAATCCAAAGGTTGGGTTTAAAGGTTTAAGACCAAAGCATATTTTAATAAATACAAAGGTTGGATTTAAAGTTTTAAACAAGGTAAAGTTTATTTCTATCGATGTCATAAAAGCCAAAGGGAAGCACCAACATTTTTGACTTAATGGAAATGCATATAAATACCATACCCAAAGTTGATTTCCGAATTATCCGTGCTCGAATTGGAAAGAGAAAGCATACAAATTAAATGCAAAGCTCGTGAGGTAGAATTGCAAAATTTATGTTTGACTTGATGGTGAAAGGAAATAAAAGAAAGCATGTTGATTAATTAGAAGCCAACAAGGCACCTTGGCGTAGTGGCAAGTGGGCTGCAAGATTATGTTTTTGGTGTGCATGGTGGATAGTGTTCAAATCCCATGAAAGCTTTTGGTGGACGTGTTGAAGGCACAAATCGTTAGGCACATACATTTTGCAAGGCAAGGAAGGAATGCTGAAGCACGTGGTGCTTATTCCTTCCCAACGAGCTTGTAGCTCATGTGGTGGTTTGTGTCATGGGCAAAGATGTTTTTGTGGGCTGCGTTGAGAGTTCGAAACTCTCCAAAGGCAAAGGTACATTTTTATGTTTTATTTTATTAATACCTAAGTTGGAGGTATAATGTATTTGGTGGTTGAAGTCTTTGCATTGTGATAAAGGTTGGTAGTTGAGAAATACCATTAGGAGTTATAAGGAGAATTCTATTTTTATTTTAAAGTCTTAAAATTTGCTATTGTGAAATATTGGAAGGTTAAGACTTTGTGGGTTGTATGTTATTTTGAATAAAGTGTTTTGTGATTATTGTGAGGATATTGCTTATTATTTAATTTGGATTGATAAGGTGTAATTGTGATATTATTTTTGTGATATAAAATTATCCACTAACCCTTATGTGAGTTTGGAAAATAGTTTTTGTGAGGACAACTCCTTGGAAACAAAAAGGTATGGGCAAAATTCTTCTCTATTGAGTTGGTTGATTGGTTTTATTGAAAACTAAGTTTGGAGTGAAAAGGAATTGGTTAGGGTTTCCTTTTCAAAAGTTATTGATTTAATGCTTCAAGGTTTTCTGGATTCAGAGTTGTGATTGAACCTTGTTTTATAAGAATTATTGTTGAAGCCATTGGTTGTGTAAAAAACCCGAGTTAGGGTTTGAGAAGAACATGAGTATAATTGTTATATGAAGAATGTTCTATTAGCATTTTTGTTGAAGCAAATTGGTTATGCAAATAACTTGAACTTGAGTTAGAAAAGAACATGAGTATCATTGTTATGTGAGATTTATGTTGGGAATTATTGGAAACATTTTGAGTTGGGTGATATATGCTTGGACTAGGGTTTGTGTGAAATGATTGTTCCTTGAGGTGATTGGTTGAGTAGAGTTGATTGAGCCTAGTCTAATGAATATGTGAAGTGGTTGTTCAAGTTCCATAAGACAAAATATTCTATATTCTAATTGAGTTGATATTGAGCTTTGAGAATAGAACATATTGAGTCTCTAACAATTATATTTATGCTTCTATGAGATTGAGTTGAGATTGAGCTTTGAGAATAGAACATATTGAGTCTCTAAAAATTCTCTTTATGCTTCTATGATATTGAGTTAATATTGAGCTTTGAGTATAGGACATATTGAGTCTCTAACAATTCTATTTATGCTTCTATGAGATTGAGTTGAGAAAGTGATTGAACATTGAGTATAGAACATATTGAGTCTCTAATAATTCTCTTTATGCTTCTATGATATTGAGTTGAGAAAGTGATTGAGCATTGAGTATAGAACATATTGAGTCTCTAAAAATTCTCTTTATGCTTCTATGAGATTGAGTTGAGAAAGTGATTGAGCATTGAGTGTAGAACATATTGAGTCTCTAACAATTATCTTTATGCTTATATGAGATTGAGTTGAGAAAGTGATTGAGCATTGAGTATAGAACATATTGAGTCTCTAATAATTCTCTTTATGATTCTATGAGATTGGAAAAGTTCTGTGTGGACTTGTTAAGATAATTTGAGGTAAGTCTTTGAGAAGGCTTGTGAACTATTTTTGTGTGAGCTTTTGTGGAATCTTGCAATGCAGATTTGAGCAAGTCCTAGAGAGGACTTATTGAGCAGATTTGGATAGGTTTTGTGTGGACCTGTTGATCATATTTGGATAGGTTTTGTGTGGACCTGTTGAGCATATTTGGATAGGTTCTGAGTGGACCTATTGAGCATAGTTGTGTAGGTTCTGAGTGGACCTGTTGAGCAAATTTGAGCAGGTTCCGAGTGGACTTGTTGAGCAGATTTGAGTAGGTTCTGAGTGGAATTGTTGAGCAAATTTGAGTAGGTTTTTAGTGGACCTATTGATAATATTTGAGCAGGTGCTTATTGGACCTATTGAGAATATTTGATCAGGTTCTGAGTGGACCTGTTGAGTAGATTTGAGAATGTTATGAGTGAAACTATTAAGCAAAGCTTTGGAGGTGACAGAGCAGAGAGGACAAAGTCTCCAGTGGATAGAGATCCATCAGCCAAGACATTAAGGATAGGTCTTATGAGTGAGGACAAGAGTATTCAAGTGGAGAGATATCCACAGTCAGTTCAGTGGAGGAAGTTTATTCTAGAGGATCACCAACAAGAGTAGAGGAGTTATCCTGTGGATAGAGATCCACAAACTAGATTTAGGAGATCAACATATACTTTGGATAGATATCCATAAAAATTGTAATTGGGAAGGATTCCCAAAATATTATTTGAGAAATATTTAGAAGAAATATTTTCTCTGTGGAGGTAGCCCACATTGGGTGAACCACGTTAAATATGTGTCTCTATTGTGTATGGTGTTTTGTGCATTGCTTTAATTATTGCTATTGATACTGCTATCTATACACTACATAATATTGATTGAAAAGAAAATAAAAAGTGGTCTTATACTATTCACCCCCCTCAGTATAATATTGTGTTCTTCAATCCACACTTTTTAATCTTTGATGTCATTTCCTCTTAAAAAAATTTGCATATTCAAGAGGCATCACTAGTCCGAAGCTAAAAAAAAAGGAAATCTCTTGAAATCTCTTCAAGCATGAAAATAATCTAAGTTTCATGTGGACTCATGCTTCCTATTGAAGATTCGATCCAAAATACATGGTAGGGTGTGCGAAATGAAGACCTTCTCACTTAGGAAAATTTTTCCTAAGTATGTGGCTATTTTGGGCCTACATTATGGTGCCTTCCAGGTGGATTTGCTCGCAAAGCCAATTGAACTCAGTCTTATTCATTGGTCCACGAAGTCAAAAATATTTATCTTCAAAAACATATTTTATAGAATAACTTCCATACAAACACTAGTCTATGAAAATTTTGACAGTCTACCTAGAGAGTAAAGGTTCATATGGAAATGATACCAAAAATATATAAAACTTACTTGCTCATACATAGACTGTGTTAGAAATACATATCTTGCCACTATCTTAAAAATATAGAAACAACTCTACTCCTTTTATAAGGCCTTATTTCAAGAAATACCTTAACATAGAGTCCACTGCTCCTCTGCCTCTGCAATTTTCATGCCTTTATTGCTTACTTCTGACAATTGTCAGAGTTAAAATAAAAATGCAAAACTCATACATATGTACAAAATAAAAATGAACTAAGTGTGAGCCCCTCCTGGGCTTGTGACTAATCCATACAAATCCCCTTCTCCTACAATCTCTTATTTCTTTTCTTCTATTTTTCTTCTTCTTCTGGAGTAGGTGCTTTCTGGCCTCTTTCTCTAGGAGTATTTCCAAACAACTGAACCATTAATTCCAAATATTTTAGAGCATGTTCCCAAAATTCTTTAGAGGGATTGAATGTTTCCTTGAGCTACTTATAAACATATTGTAGTTCTCCAATATCTTCATAGTTAGTAACATTCCCTCTATTCACCAGATCTTCCATGAGATCTCTCAAACGGGTAAAATCCATGATCAGTTGGATAGCTTGTTCTTGGGGTAGTGGCTCTTCTAAAGAATCTATTCTAGATTCATCCTAAAAATTATCATTAATGCTCTATTGGATCTCTTCCATAGATAAAAAGTTGTGATCCTCCTTTCATAGGCCTCTGAAGCTAACCTGAACCATTTTATTATTCAATTCAACATCCTTTATCACCTTTTAAATCCTATCAAATAACAGTCAGGCTCTTTGAAGTACCCTGTGCTTTTTAACCACTATCATGGCAGTAACTCTGGTGAGATTCCATTCTTTATTAGGAATAGGTTTAGAAGAATCACTGAGTCTATTATCCACCAACCTATACATATGTTCTATCAGAATCACCATAGGCTACAACTCTCTAGTGATCTGGTCTAGGTCTTTTTGAATATTTGATATTAGGCAACTGGTATCATTCAGATAATCAATAACAAGTTGAAGCCCTAAACATTTATCCTAGACCTCAGAAAGCAACTCTTTTCTAATTCTTTTCAACTCATTATTATAAAAGCATGTAGATTTAGATTTATTAATCTAAATTTGATTCTTTAAATTTTGAATTTCCTTCACCTAATCTTCATTTAACTTCTTTTGCTCTTCTAACTAGTCCTTTAGTTTATTGTCTTCCTACAATTTCTCTTGCCAACCCTTAGCCTCTTTTCTCAGAGATTTTTCTACTTTGTTTTGATTATTCAGACTCTTCTTAAGCATTTCAACTTGTTTCTCCAATTTGTCTACCTTCTTTCTGACTAAATAATTCTTCACATAGAAGGTATCCAAGTGGTATTTGGATATAATTAGCTCATCTTCATCAAGAAGCTTATCAATATCTTCTGTGACCTCCTCCACTCGATAATCTTGAACAATAATCTCATTCTCAGGTTTTCTTACCAATGGATTCATAGATCTTGATATTATTTATCTATAAACAAGATCAACATACATGCTTCTTCTCATGACGACCATCTTTATAGAAGGCTTAGTAAGCTTTTCAACCCAATAATCATTTATACTCTGAGTGGCTGCCTGCTCTTTTGACACAGTGACAGGTTTTGAAAAACCAGCATCCAGAGGATATGATGACACTAGAAATGAAAGGGTAGACTAAAATACCAATAATAGGGGTGAAGATATAGTTACAGTAGCCTCTGTGACAATAGTAGACTCTGTAAATACTACTACTATTGTTGGTAGACTCATGGAAACTGATGCAAGACTAATAATCAGATGGATGGATACACTTGGAACAAAATGTCCCATTTATAGTGGTGATGAAAAATAAGGAATTGAAGATATGGTAGGTGAGGGAGTGAGAACTTTAGATGTTGAAGATGGGATTTGAGGTGGCTGTGAGGAAATAGGAGTGACTTGTACCTCGATAGCTACTGATGACTTATGTGGTGGACTGTGAGAGGGAGGAGGCACACTTGTCATATCTTATTGATTAGAAAGGGAGGGAGATTTATTTGGGGACTCATGAGGATGAAGAGGAGAAGAGGGTTTAGAAGCTATACCTTTGCCTAATTATTTAGGGTGTTCTTATTCTATTTTCGTATCTTGCTGCTCCTGATCAATCAATTTTCCCATAGCAAAATTAGCTACTTCTTTAGCAATCTCCTCCATATCCAATTTTTATTTCTTTGAAATATATTTTTTCTCTATTTATAGGACCCTCTTAGTACTTATATGAAATAATTAAAAATAGTTCATCTCATTCTCATTATCTTATTTCAAAACATCTTCTTGCACTACTCCAGAAAGTAATGATTGTTCAAAAATAGGCTGTAATTTAATTGATGTTGTAGGGGTAAAAGAAAGGTGTTTATACTTAAATATTTCATCGTTTTCTTTCCAGTTGATATTTGTATCTAGAGGTCATGCTTCCAAAGCTAGGCATTAGGCCTAGGTGCTATTTAAATAACCAGGGTACTAACAACTTTTTCCTTAGAATATTGCATTTTTCTCATCAACTTAGCTCCCTTAGGAAACATTTCCACTTGCTCAGTGGTAGGATGAAAGGTCTTTAGTAATTCAACCATTGTTAAGAGAGTTCTTGGTTATTCTATATGAGCCTCATGATATATAGGTGGAGTGAGGGATTCAGAACTAGATTGAGGTTTTTCAACCGTTAATACTATGTTTCTGACATCCTTTTATTTCCAAGTTCCAATTTTTTATTATCTCCTTGAAAATTCTTTGTCAATATTCATTCCAAACTTAGAATTAGGCTTTCCAATTTCAATCCTCATTCTCCACCAATATGTTATCTTTGCTACATTCCATGGTCCCTTTTTCTCCTCTTCTTCTTCCTCTGCAATCTCTTCTTCATGCAGAGGATCCTTTTTCTTTGCAGACTTAGCCTCGAGTAGAGGATATTTTTTCTTTGCTAATTCAACCTTAATATTTTCAATTGTAGCCTCTGTAATCCGATGACTTGGCTTATGGTTAGGGTCAAAATCAATAACTTGCTCATAAAAATCCAACCATGGAGGTAGTTGACCCATATTTGAGACATTCCACTCTAAAAGAGTAGTCTCATCATTGTTTATGCCTTGTTCAAAATGAGCCTTGGGCCTCCTTTCAAATTTATAGGCTTTAGGTCCATTTAGGGTTTTATTCCTTGTAGTAAAAATGCCATCAGGGTCATAAATCCATCTTTTGGGAATTTAAAATAGGCCTAACCTATTAAGGTGTTGGCCAATTTGTTGGATCATCCCATTCTTGGTGATGGTAATGTCATCCATAGTGCAGTGGGTAAGTAAAGACTTCCTCTTTCTCCCAAGACCATAGTTTGCATCAATATACTCCATCTGCCTCAGGTATTCTAAGGTAAAAAGCCTCTCCATGATAAAGTGGGGTAGGAGAAAAGGTTTACCCATGAAACCATACAATCTGATTACCGTACCCTCAATCAAAAAATACTAGTCTCCTTCTTTTGCACCCTTTGTTCTCATAATCTGCTTAGTTAAAGGTGGTAACCTAGGGCACTTACCATATATTATCTTTAGGGTAGGTCCCACATATTCCAAATTGAATCTATAATACAACTCACTGCTCCTCAAATGGCCTATCCAATAATAAACCGACAAGGGTTCCCCATCATTGGTTTTATCCTTGACCGAAATCCATGGCATTCTATATTTGGTGGTGGCATAGAACATCCACACCAGACTTGAGCAATACCTAAAACTAGGAGCATCAACACCCATTTTCATGCTTACTAGTTGCTCATGTATCCTCTATGTGAGAAAAGTTGGTCAGTAAAAATAAATCACCCTGGTAGCTTTCTTTCCTGCATCCTTCTCATACATTATTTCATTAGAAATGCAATATGCTAGGACAATTTTATAGCCATGTACCATTCTATCAAAATCTAAACCCTCCATGCAAGCCAACATAGAAAACAATTCAGGATTTGCAAATTCATCAATATGAATAGGGACTTTAGGCATTTCATATTCATTCCTTATTCTTCTAAAATTAAAATGCAACCATTTTTCTATAGCCCTTTTATTTACTTCTGAAGTTATCATTGTAGCATAAGCCCTAGTTAATTCTACTATGTCAAACGGTCTAGGTTTTGAGGGTGGCCCTACTCCTACGACAAATAATTCATGGTAAAATTCTTTTGTAATTGTGAATAGGGGAACACCCTCAGAGGTTTTAACTATTCTATTTTCAGAATCATAGAATTGAATCATAGTAGAGACTAATTTAGGGCAATGATGTATAGAATCACATATATAGGTGAACAAGAAATATTTTATAGCTATAGTACCTTGTCGGTGCATTGGCTTTCCTTCGAAATATGGGAATTCAAAATCTATCCTTAGGTGGGTCCTCCTTACTCTCATCATTATTGTATATGTGACTCATCTGGTCTGACGTACATGAGCCTGTAACCTTGCTCCCATATTTGGTACCTCAGTGAGAGATTTTTTAGGGGCCATTTTCATAGTAGCAAGACTTTGTTCTCCCTACAGTTTGCGGTAAATTCTTTAGAAATTCACTTTGCCTTTTACCACTCTGGGTATGCAAATAGATACCAAATGAGCACCGTGTATGTATTTTATCACTTTTTATTTTCTAGAACATGCGTATCTTCTACCATTAATGTAGCTATTGCACGATCTTATTGCTGCCACACTTTCCAATATTTAATCATTCCCTTCAGTGGGTCAATGGTGGCACTCTGTATTTCATTGGTTAAAATTTCAAATTGTGCTACCACCTCACTGCACCCCTTTGTTGAGAAGCAACACACCCCCACTGAAAAAATGAAATTCCATCCTTTGAGAATATTTAGCTTTCATTTTGCAGTAAGGACCCTCTTGATGTTTTTCAGGTTTTAATTCCAAATTTTGCTTGCCTCCTTCTTCTTCAAGTTTTGCTTATATCAAAGTATCCAAGTAGGCTTGCATATGGCTTTGATTTATTTTAGAATTCATTTTTCAAATGTTAGAATCATTTATGAGTAAAGAAAATCTTTCACTAAATATGTAAAAATGCAAAATACAGATGAATGAATTCATTGGAGTCAACCTACAATTTCTAAAAAATTTGCTAAGTAATAAAAGCAGCGCGATTTCGTGACATTTTCCATTTTTGAAAACGTCGCGATATCACGACATTTCCATTTTTGGAAACGTCACGATATCGTGACATTTCCAGTTTTGGAAACGTCACGATATCACGACATATTTTGGAAGAGAAAGCCAAGTTTCGAAAACGTCACGATATCGCGACAGGTTTGAGTCAAAAGCCAAACTTGATGAAAATGTCACGATTTCATGACGTGTTTTGGAAGAAAAGACCAAGTGATGAAAGCGTCACGAAATCACGACAGGTTTTGGAAGAGAGAGCAAGTGCGAAGGAAGGTCACGATTTCGCGACATGTCGCGAAATCATGACATGTCACGGTTTCACGGCAAAAGGGGCAAGAAGAAACCAAGGCATGGAGGTGTCACGAAATCGCGACACATAGAAGGAAAAACCACCAAGGCATGGAGGTGTCACAAAATTGCGACACGATTCGAGAAGAAAGTGCAAGGTAGGGACGTGTTGCGAAATTGTGACGTCACAATTTTGTGATGTCATGAAATCATGACACGGTCCAGAGAAAAGACCCAAGGTAGGGACATGTCACGAAATTACGACACAGTCAAGAGAAAAGGCCCAAGGCAGGGACGTGTCATGAAATCGTGACGTTGCAATTTCATGATGTCACGAAATCATGACACGGTCTAGAGAAAAGGCCCAAGGCAGGGACGTGTCATGAAATCACGACATCGCGATTTCACGACATCGCGAAATCATGACACGATCCAGAGAAAAGGCCCAAGGCAGATAGGTGTCACGAAATCATGACACAAAACAAAAAATGTGCCTAAGGCAAGGGAGGTGTCGCAAAATCATGACACAAGAGTTAAGCAGCGTAGAGTCAAGGGAACATCACGAAATCATGACATGTCATGAAATCGTGACATGTCACGATTTCGTGACATGTCACGAAATCGTGACATGTCACGGTTTCGCGACAGAAGAGCTGGGGAAGACCAGAATGCAGGGGGACGTCACGATTTCATGACACGTGTCAAAAAATAAAGCCGACATATAATGAACATTAGGATTTTAATTTAATAATATTAAAATACTAATCCTTGTTTGTCTTTTGCAGAAAGCAAGCTGGCAGTTGCATACTAGCGGAAGTAATGGCGGAAAAGGACAAAATAAGCACGGATTAAATGAAGGCCGTCAGATGGAAATTTGAGATGCCGAGAATTTTTGGTTCATCCAGATTTTACAGATCTGGCCGCAAAGAGACTTTACGGTGACTAAGCAGCTGCCCATTTAATGGAATATGTCGACAATTGACCGAAAAATGAAAATATCTACACACAGTTACCGGAATTTGCCGATGGACGCATTTAACAGGAGAATTTATGGTGAAAGTAATGGCGTGGAGAGAATTTCAACTCAGAAGCGGCTCTGCGAAGATAAAATGTCAGAGAAACCGAATGACTCATCTGAATTTCTCTAAGGAATTAATGAGACCCTCTCGGATGATGCACCAAAAAGATGAAGATATTTACTTACGCAGTGCCCATTTATGGAATATATCGGCGATCGGCCAGAAAACGAAGATATTTACTTGCAATTATAGATGGATGAGAATAATATCAGATCATGCCTTCTCCATTTATGGCAAGTAACTGCACTAAGATTTGCAGAGTGGTTAGGGTTTATAAAAAACTCTATTTTTAAAGGGCCTTATATTGTAAAACCCGGGTAGTAAGGTTAAGAGGATAAGATTTAGGGTTTGAGAAGAAGATATTTCTAAAAAGATCAGGGTCTGTCCTGGGTCTATAAATACTTCTTCTGAATGTAAATTCGAGAGGCGAAAACTTAGAAATAAAAGCTATTGGAGCAATTTCCTGCAAATCTTGTTTGAATGCTTTGTTCTGGACTTAGAGTTGGTGTGACTTTCATTTTCTGTGATAGCGTGGCCAGGAGCCTAATCTCTTTCAGATTGTGATAAGTTCATCTTCTTTTGTTTTCGTTTCATTAAGGTTTATTTAAATTATGTTGTAGATCTGTGTTACCAGGATTGGATATGCTGCTAGGCTTCATTTTCTTTATTGTATGTTAGGGAAAATTATAGATTTAAGGTTCAGGCCTGTTCTAATTGCTCTGTCCTCATTGTGCGAGCTAGGCTGTTGGTGAGAGATACCAATTTTAACCGACTTCCCTTCTGTTTGTGATTTTCTTTCAGATCTGTTGTTGTCTCTGTCTTATGCTCTTAGTGGAAGGTGATCTTAGAAAGCTGGACACTTTCCTCTTTGATTTGTTCTATTGTGAAGCTAACCGGTATAACTAAAATTGGTAGTTTTGGTTTTGCAGCTAAGTTAGATAAACTTCTCTTTCTGCCCTACCCTACTCTCTCTGTTCCACCGATTGAATGATCCATTTTTATTTTCTTTAAATTTGTCTTTTATTTAAATCTGCTAAAGCATAAAGAGCTAGATCAAAGAACTGATTGTAAATCTGATTATCCACAAAGATAACCAACTCCAAAAACATTATTGAACTAAGTCCCGAGCCCGTTGTAAGGTAACAGACAGTCCACTTGAAACTATTCCAAAAGTGGAAAAGAGTGAATAGACATTCGACCCAACTCTGTAACTCACACCTTGGATATCCAGCAAGATCCTAAAGTGAGTGGGATTTATCCCGTATAAGTGTTATCGGTATTTTATGCTCATTCTTCACGGGGTGTGTATAAAAGTCGAACCAACATTTAAAATTGGCGCTAGAAGGAGGGCCTGAACTCTGTTCAGTATTGTAAGTTGTTTGTGCAGAGTCTGGTGTTTTATCTTTTGAATCCTTTTCCCTCCTCTTTAGCTCTTTTTAAACTTGTTTGTTTGAGTTTTTGCCTAAACAGCGGAACTCAACACCAACATTTAAAATTGGCGCTAGAAGGAGGGCGACTTAACGTTTGGTTGGATTGATTGTATGTGGTTATGTGTGTTTGTCTGGCTTTTCCCTCCTCAGCCTTTTAAAACTTGTTTGTTTGAGTTTTGCCTAAACAGCGGAACTCAACACCAACATTTAAAATTGGCGCTAGAAGGAGGGCCGAAGTTCAGTAGTTTGTTAAGGATTGTAAGATTATAAGTTGCTTGTGAAAAGCTGGATTCCACTTATAGAGTAACAAGGTCCCACTCCAGAGTTGGAGAGCTCCTTGTGCCTGAGTTAGAAACTCCAAGAAGAAGCAGCCTCAAAAGGGCCAAGTCCTTGTCTGGAATAGTTTTGTCACCACTTGTAGTTACTCCAACTACAACTGAAAGTATCATCGTCAATCAAGTAGTAATGGCCAACTGGTTGGGTTCCACTGCCTTAAATATCTCGGGTGCAGCCCATGACCTGCCCAAAAATCCTGAGAGATATCTTCCCAGATACAAGCATGATGGAACTAGGACAACAGAAGAACACCTAGTAGCATTCAAGAATGCTCTAAAATTGTTAAATGTACAGCATGAAGATGTGGCTTGCAGATTGTTCCCGTTCACTCTCCAGGAGGGAGCTTACAACTGGTTTCTAAATCTCACTAATGATTCTATTACCAGTTGGAATGACTTGGAAAAGGTTTTTGTATCACAGTTTGGTGAAGTAATAGATCCCAATGTATTATATCAGTAGTTTTCTGGTATTAAAAGAGAAATAAATGAATCTGTCGGATCTTACAATGTCGGATTTCAGAAGGCTTATGGTAGACTGTCTGGTTATTATGTGCCAAATGCAGACCTGGCATTAGAAATTTTTAGGAATTCTCTAGATCCAATGACTTCTATTTTCTTGAAAAGAGATCCCTCTATTACCAATCTAACAGAGGCTTACAAAGAAGCTTTGGTTCTGGAAAGACAGTTGGGACCCCAACCTTTAAATGCTCATCAAATTCCTTTGGTCACACAAGGTACCCCTATTTTCAATCCCATACCGCATCAGATGATGTTGCCAGTGTGTCAAACTCCACCATCAGGAAATCCATTGGCTGTAACACCTGCTGAAAATGTATAGAACCCAGGTAAAGAAGCTGATAACGCAAGAGTTGAAGAAGTGTCAAAAATAGTCCAAAAGTTGGCCAATGACTTTTTAAGTTTTAAAAGGCAGGTTTCTACTGGGGAGAACTCAAACAGGTATTCTTATCAGCAGAACAGATTCACTCGGCCCCCATACGAACCCAATAAGGATTATAAAGGTAAAGGTCATGATGTAAATATTTGTGATTTGGCTTTGCCTAATTGGTGCGGGATACATGCTACTTCTCAACACGGGGAATTGGATTGTTTGGAATTTTGTAACGCCTTTGAAGCTTTATCTGGGGAGTTGATTTCTCTTGAACATCAAAGAAATGCGGACGGCCCAAGTTCATCTAGCCACAGTGCAGCTATGGTCTTAGATTCTTTCACTTTTCCAGGTGAGTCTGAGAATGTAGTTGAAATGCCTATGGATGAGGTGCAGGCTTTTCAACAATACAGGAGGGACAACTACAACCTCAAAAATAGAAATCCGGAGCCCAACACTACATCTACCCCTCCGGACAACTCCCACAATGTTCCTCCAGATCCATCTTCAAGCAATAACCCATCTCCACCCAAGGGAGGAAATCCGAGAGGACCAGATGCATTTGTCCCTCCACTCAATAAGGGATATAATATAGTGGAGGACATGAAAAATATCAAAGCCAACATCACTCTTCATGAGTTGGCCCAAATTTTAGAACAGAGGGATAACTTGATTAAAACATACTCTGGGCCTACTACCAAATCTTTGGATAGGGGAAAGAAGATGGCAAATGCAAATGTAGCCATGTATAAAGAGAAGACTGAAGTTTCACCTTTTCTACTGACTGTTCGTATTTTTGGGAAAAACTTACACAACTGTCTGGTAGATTCGGGTGCTTCAGCTAATGTTATGCCTTTGGCCATTTGTCAATAGTTGGGTTTGACCCCAATGAAGTCCGAAAGAAGAGTTGTCCAATTGGACAAATCTGAGGTTAAAGTAGTGGGTGAACTTCAAAATATTCATATCCCAGTTAGCATCTGAGCCAAGGGCACAACACAGAATTGAAATTCAGGTGGTGGATATTCCTGTGGGGTACGGGATGCTTCTGAGCAGGGATTGGTCGAAATATTTGAATGGATACTTGGCAACTGACTTTTCACATATGTGGTTGCCATGGAAAGGAGTTGCAAACCAATTAAGGGTTGAAAGAGAACCCAGATACAAACATACGATCACTGAATATAATGCAGAAAATGAGACTATAAATATTGTTGATGTAGATATTGGAGTTTATAATTTAACAACGGGACAAAATGAGAAGTTTAGTAAAGCTCATCTTGTTCATAGTAATGAAGTTTGGACGCTTCATGTGGATGGGGCTAAATCTAAACAGGGTTCTAGTATGGGGGCAGTCCTTAAAGGGCCTGAAAGTCAGACATATTTTATGTCTTATCGCCTATAGTTCCCTTGCACAAATAATTTAGCGAAATACGAAGCACTGGTGCTAGGATTGAAATTTGCTTTGGACAGAGGTGTAAGAAATATCCAAGTTTTTATAGATTCAGAGTTGGTGGCTAATCAAGTTAAAGGTAAATTCCAATGCAAAGCATCTTACTTAAAAGGATACAAACACCGAGCATGGGATCTCGTGGAAGATTTTGATGCTTTTAATTTAACGCACATACCTAGAGAGCAGAATTCACGTGCAGATGTCTTGGATTCATCGACCGCAAGTATGAAACCACTGGAAGAATTCAAATGGAACAAGTTTTTGATCGAGTTAGTCCCTTGTCCTTCGGTCCCAAATAATGTGGATAATTTTTAGGTTTTCTCTGATGACCAGCAGATTATAAATTTTTTATAGAGTACCAAAGCATTTGAAAATGCTATAATCGATGATGGACAAAGGGATACTCTGCTGGAGTAGTTAGACGATGAAAGGGGAATAATAAGGTTGAAAGATAACAGAATTCCAAAAGGGATGGTGGAATTGGAGCGGCTCTTTGATGTTGACCAAATCAAGCAAAAGGTGAGTTCTGGGGATTCTATGGGTGTAACAAATAGTGAGACTGAGAACCTGAATGTGGGGACTGAAGAAGATCCCAGGCACCTCAAGTTGGCTAAAACTTGTGACCCAAAAATAAAAAGAAATATGATTGATTTTCTTCACAGGTCCAAGGATGTTATGGCTTGGTCTTACAAAGACTTAAAGGTTTTTGATCCAAAAGTTTACACTCATGTTATACCTTTAAAAGAGTTTTGCAAACCTTTTCGGAAAAAACAGAGGCATGTCAATGCTCTGCTAGAGCCCCTCATCCAGAAGGAGGTAGAAAAATTATTGAGTGCCGCCATTATTTTTCCCGTTAGGCATTCTACTTGGGTGGCCAATTTGGTGTCGGTCAGAAAGAAAAATGGAGAGATCCGCTTGTGTGTGGATTTTAGAAATTTGAACAAGGCATCTGAGAAAGATAATTATCCTCTGCCTTCCATGGATGAGGTGCTACAGATTGTCAATGGTTCGAAAATGATGTCTTTCTTAGACGGTTTCTCAGGGTATAATCAGATATTAGTTGAAAAGGAAGACAGGATGAAAATTGCCTTCACAACCAAGTGGGGAACTTTTGCCTACAAAAGAATGCCGTTCGGATTGATTAATGTCGGAGCTACTTTTCAACGTGCGATGGATCATGCTTTCAAAGGCCTTATGGGTAAATGCATTGTTGTTTACATGGATGACTTAACAGTTTTCTCTAAATCTCGGTTTGACCACGTAAAACACTTGGAGTCTGTTTTCAACAAATGCAGGGGAGTTTGGCATTTCTTTGAACCCGAAGAAGTGTGTTTTTGGTGTAACGGAAGGAAAGCTCCTTGGACACTTGATCACCAAAGATGGCATTTCCATGGATCTTGACAGAGTTGAAGCCATATCCGGCATACCCTTTCCCAACTCTAAGAAAGAGTTAAGATCCTTTTTTGGGAAAATTAATTTTGTCAGGAAGTTCATCTCCGGTTTTGCAGAAATAGTCAAGCCACTGAATGACATGCTAAAGGAAACTGCTCAGATTGCCTGGACAACAAAAGCTAAAACAACGTTCCAAGAAATCAAGACTGCCATCAAGCAAGCTCCAGTTTTGGTGAGCCCAGATTTCAGTGCAGATTTTTACTTGTACACCTTTTCTTCTGAACACACACTTGCTGCAGTTTTGACCCAACGAAGAGAAACAGGGGAGCATCCAATTGCTTTCAAGAGTACCAATTTAAAGGGGGCTGAGCTAAAATATTCTCGCTTAGATAAACAAGCCT
This sequence comes from Wollemia nobilis, assembly GCA_028583015.1. Lineage (NCBI taxonomy): Eukaryota > Viridiplantae > Streptophyta > Pinopsida > Araucariales > Araucariaceae > Wollemia > Wollemia nobilis. The sequence continues at coordinate 5,860,712 of JAQPPZ010016385.1, read as the reverse complement.
ATGCCTTGGTGAGAGCAGTTAAGCAGTTCAGGCACTACATACTAAGAAGCAGAGTTCATGCTATAGTTCTTGACCCAGCTGTTAAATACCTATTAAGCCAGGACGAATTGGGTGAACTAAGAGGTAATTGGGTTACAAGACTGCAGGAATACGACTTAGAAATTTGGCCTACAAAATTAATCAGAGGACTTGGTTTGTCTCGACACATTGCCGAAATACCTGTACAAGAAGAAATTAATCAGTTGAATTCTGGATTCGATGATTGGTATGGAGATATTATTCATCTGCTGCAATTTGGAATTTGTCCATCTCACTTGAATAGAACCCAAAGGAGAGCACTAAAACTGAAATCTGCTCATTATCTCCTCAAAGGAGGCAACTTGTATAGAGAAAATTATGCTGGCATTTTCTTAAGATGCATTTCTCAGAGTGAAGTCAATGAGGTGATGTCCAGTTTTCATGAAAATTTAGGGGTAGGGCATTCCTCAGGATCTGCTACTATGCATAAAATATTGAGAGTAGGCTATTACTGGCCTACATTGTTTAAAGATGCACATCAGCATGTGAGAACTTGCCATCAGTGTCAAAATTTTGCATCCAAAGAGGCCAATCGAGCTCTACCATTGCAGCCTGTTGTAATAAATAAACCTTTTATGCAATGGGGACTTGATTTTGTGGGAGTGATAAACCCAAATTCTTCAGCGAGGGCATAAGTATGTTCTAACAGCTACTGATTATTGCACAAGATGGGTTGAAGCAGCAGCCACCATGAGAAGTACAACTCATGAAGTGATCGAATTTCTAGAGTCAAATGTCATAACCAGGTTTGGGGTTCCTTTGAATTTGGTGTGCGATAATGGACCAGCCTTCCAATCATTAGAGTTTGCAGAATGGGCATACCAGATGGGGATAGTTATCAGATTTTCATCCAACTATTATCCCCAAGGTAATGGACTAGCTGAGTCCACGAATAAGAATTTAATGAATGCCATTAAGAAATCTGCGATGGACAAACCCAGACAATGGCATACATTATTGAAATATGCACTTTGGGCTGACAGGATAAGATATAAAGTGGCTCTTAAGACTTCCCCATTTGCTTTGTTGTATGGTACTCAGCCCATTGTTCCCATCTCTCTGAAATTACCTACTTATCAATTTGTTTTAGACTATTTTGAGGATCAAGCAGATGCAGAGGCTCGTGTTTTGGATCTAACTAATTTACAGGATGAACGACTCCAAGCCCTGGAACATTTCAGTCGGCACCAAGAAATCGTCAAGCGCTGGTTTGACAAAAGAGCCAGAGTGAAAGCTTTCAGACTTGTAGACCTGGTGCTTCTATGGGACAAGGCCCATGAAAAGAAAGGTAAACACACAAAGTTGCAGCCGCTATGGATAGGGCCATACCAGATTGCTGAGATCCTGGGTAATAACGCATTTCGTTTACAGGACCTTGATGGTAATTTTTTGAACCTCCCTGTTAATGGTCAATACCTAAAGCATTATTTCTCAGTTGTTCCATCCAATATAACGTTTGAATGAATCACAAAGATGTTGTAACATGTGTATATATTGTAAATAAGCTTTGAAGTAGTTTGTTTTTATTTATTTTTATTTATTTTTTTAATTTTAAAGTTCTTTGGGGTCTGTACAAAGTAGTTTTATTTTATTTTATTTTGTTTATCCTTTGGGGTCTGTACAAAGTAGTTTTATTTTGTTTATCCTTTGGGGTCTGTACAAAGTAGTTTGTTTTTATGTCTATTTTTAAAGTTCTGTGTTTTATCCTTTGGGGTCTGTACAAATTTCTTTTAGCTTTTAAAATTTTATTTATTTTAAGTTTTGCCTGGGCAGTAAAGAAAGAATCAGCCTTTAAAAATTGTTTTTATTCTGAGTTCAAAATCCTGTGTTCATTTTGTTTTATTCTAATTAAGAGATAGTCTGCTTAAACTGAACAGTGGAACTATTTTGTTATTCAGAACAACGGTAGAAAGATGATTGGATTTTGTGTCTTGCTTGCCACAATTATTTTAATTATAAAGAAACTGCTATACTGTTTGGCTGGAGAAACTCCCAGGGAATCCAAGAAAAGTTGGTCATAAGAGGGGACTCTGATTCGTGAAATTATTTGAGTATCCATAGAGGCTATCAGTACCCAAGCTGAAGCAGTTCCAGATCGATGAAATATTAAAAAAAAAAAAATTGTTTTTTAGCAAGGCTTTTCAGATTTCGGTATATTTCAAAGGAGAGAAAGAGAAGGTGAAAGTTGAGCAAGACAACATAAAACTGGCACTCTGTTATTTCCCACACAAAAAAAAAAGAAAAAAGAAAAAAAGGGAAGGAAGAAGTTATGTAATGAAAGAGATAGCCAAGGCTTCAGAAGATGTTTTCTTTTACCAAGTTGTAGATACTACCTCACAGTTGTGGATCAGGGTCGTGAAAATCTAAAGAGTAACTCTGTCGAGGCTGTAAAAGGCTAAACTAGTAAACAGAGCCCTACTCGGTTTCCCCTTTCACAATCTAGAAAAGCTGATCAATCCAGAGTACAACATTCGAAGGCCCAGTCATTCTTGAAGAAAGTTTTATACGCTTATAATTGCACATCAGAAATCTTCCTTAAGTGATTCAACCTAGTATGTCCTTGGGAAATTTTAACAACTATCAGGTAGTAGTTAAATTATTTTGAAGAATATTTGTGGCAAAGCATGGTACATGGTCTATATTGTTTTGAAACTAGAGTCCTGGATTCTAAAATAGTGCTACTATTTTCCCCGTAGATATCGCCATTTGTTGAGAAGCAACACACCCCCACTGAAAAAATGAAATTCCATCCTTTGAAAATATTTAGCTTTCATTTTGCAGTAGGGACCCTCTTGATGTTTTTCAGGTTTTAATTCCAAATTTTGCTTGCCTCCTTCTTCTTCAAGTTTTGCTTATACCAAAGTGTCTAAGTAGGCTTGCATATGGCTTTGATTTCAATTTAGAATTCACTTTTTAAATGTTAGAATCATTTATGAGTAAAGAAGATCTTTCACTGAATATGTAAAAATGCAGAATACAGATGAATGAATTCATTAGAGTCAACCTACAATTTCTGGAAAATTTGCTAAGTAATGAAAGCGTCGCGATTTCGCGACATTTCCATTTTTGGAAACGTCGCGATATCGTGAATTTCATTTTGGAAACGTCTGATTTATCTTGTATTGTTTTTTATCGCAAAAGTGACAAGAAAAGTTAAGGAGAGCTGGAGCAAGGCAAGGAGTTGTGGATTTCGTGACATGTCAGGTTTACATGAAGATGGGAAGGGGCAAAGGGAGAGGAAAAAGATTTTGTGACACGTGTCAAAAAAATAAAGCCGACATATAATGAACATTAGGATTTTAATTTAATAATATTAAAATACTAATCCTTGTTTGTCTTTTGCAGAAAGCGAGCTGGCAGTTGCATACTAGCGAAAGTAATGGCGGAAAAGGACAAAATAAGCACGGATTAAATGAAGGCCGTCAGATGGAAATTTGAGATGTCGAGAATTGCTGGTTCATCCAGATTTTATAGATCTGGCCGCAAAGAGACTTTACGGTGACTAAGCAGCTGCCCATTTAATGGAATATGTCGGCAATTGATCGAAAAATGAAAATATCTACACACGGTTACCGAAATTTGCCGATGGATGCATTTAACGAGGAGAATTTATGGTGAAAGTAATGGCGTGAAGAGAATTTCAACTCGAAGGTGGCTCTACGAAGATAGAATGTCAGAGAAATTAGTAACTCATCCAATTTTCTCTAAGGAATTAATGAGACCCTCTCGGATGATGCACCAGGAAGATGAAGATACCTTTACTTACGTAGTGCCCATTTATGGAATATATCGACGATCGACCAAGGAAAATGAAGATATTTACTTGCAGTTATAGATGGATGAGAATAATATCAGATCATGCCTTCTCCATTTATGGCAAGTAACTGCACTAAGATTTGCAGAGTGGTTAGGGTTTATAAAAAACTCTATTTTTAAAGGGCCTTATATTGTAAAACCCGGGTAGTAAGGTTAAGAGGATAAGTTTTAGGGTTTGAGAAGAAGATATTTCTAAAAATATCAGGGTCTGTCCTAGGTCTATAAATACTTCTTCTGAATGTAAATTCGGGAGGCGAAAACTTAGAAATACAAGCTATTGGAGCAATTTCTTGCAAATCTTGTTTGAATGCTTTGTTCTGGACTTAGAGTTGGTGTGACTTTCATTTTCTGTGATAGCGTGGCTAGGAGCCTAATCTCTTTCAGATTGTGATAAGTTCATCTTCTTTTGTTTTTGTTTCATTAAGGTTTATTTAAATTATGTTGTAGATCTGTGTTACCAGGATTGGATATGTTGCTAGGCTTCATTTTCTTTATTGTATGTTAGGGAAAATTATAGATTTAAGGTTCAGGCCTGTTCTAATTGCTCTGTCCTCATTGTGCGAGCTAGGCTGCTTGGTGAGAGATACCAATTTTAACCGACTTCCCTTCTGTTTGTGATTTTCTTTCAGATCTGTTGTTGTCTCTGTCTTATGCTCTTAGTGGAAGGTGATCTTAGAAAGCTGGACACTTTCCTCTTTGATTTGTTCTATTGTGAAGCTAACCGGTATAACTAAAATTGGTGGTTTTGGTTTTGCAGCTAAGTTAGATAAACTTCTCTTTCTGCCCTACCCTACTCTCTCTGTTCCATCGTGAAATGATCCATTTTTATCTTTCTTTAAATTTGTCTTTTATTTAAATCTGCTAAAGCATAAAGAGCTAGATCAAAGAACTGATTGTAAATCTGATTATCCACAAAGATAACCAACTCCAAAAACATTACTGAACTGAAGTCCCAAGCCCGTTGTAAGGTAATAGACAGTCCACTTGAAACTATTCCAAAAGCGGAAAAGAGTGAATAGACATTCGACCCAACTCTGTAACTCACACCTTGGATATCCAGCAAGATCCTAAAGTGAGTGGGATTTATCCCGTATAAGTGTTATCGGTATTTTATGCTCATTCTTCACAAGGTGTGTATAAAAGTCGAACCAACAACCTTCGTCTACTCTTGGGTCATGGCATGAGTTCATTAGCATTGAATGCAAGATCATTCTCTGGTCTCCATGTGTCGTCGTCTAAATTGCTACTTGGTTTTGCTTTGATTTTGAAATCGGTGGCTTTAAGAAGATTTTTGGATCCGTAGACACTTAAAACCTTTTAGGCATGACATTTCATCTTGATTTTGCTCTAATAACATTGGCTTTGAAAGGTTCCTGGATTGGGAATGCCTTTTACTTTATTTTGACCAACGACTCACCATTCCATGAGAATATTAGCATATTTTTAATGCGAATTTGAGAGTGCACGTTTTTATGGAGAGCTTCTCATAGAATTGAGTGCAGAATGAAACCATGTTGTGCACTTAGCCCATACTTAGTCATTATTAATTTTTTTTTCCTTTTTCAAGAATTTTTCAAGAGAACTGATTACAAAATGTAGAAAGAAATTAAAGTACAAAATGCAGAAAGGAGAAAAATAATTATACAATGTATATACATATGTTACAGTGAAATCACTCCTTACACATAGTAGAGCTTGAGATGAAAACCATTCACTAGAATTGGTTGTATGTTTCCCTCCGAATCTTCTAGCTAGAATACATTGGACTCTTTAGCATCTACTATTCTGAAAGGACCATCCCAAAAAGAATTAAACTTTTCATGCTTGCCTGGCTTTGCTCTATCAACATTCCACCTAAGAATTGAGTCTCCAACCTAGAATTTCATGAATCTGGCCTTCTTATAAAACCATGATTTAATGTCTGATGAATGCTTTTGAAAATTATTATATGCCTGAGCTCTACTCTCTTCTAATTTCAGAAAATGTGTCAATCTAGTTTTCACAGGATCTTCTTCTGACTCTTCCTCTGTATTGACAAGCTTAAGTGTTGGGATCTCCAAATAGATTGGTAATACTACCTCCTTGCCATACACTAGTGCATAAGGGGAAGTATTTATGGACTTATTAATAGTAATCATGTCTACCCATAGAGCTTGGTCCAGCAATAGGTGCCAACTTCTTTTATTACCTTCCAGTGATTTCCTCAAAATCCTTAATAGGTTTTTGTTGGTAGATTCTGCAAGTCCATTACCCTGTGGATAATAATTGGAAGTATTTTTAAGAGTAATTTCATACTTACTGTAAAACTCAATATAATTGGATCCTATGAAATATAGGCCATTTTCACTCACCAAAGCTTCTGGAACTCCAAACCTTGAAATCAAATTTTCCATAAAATTGATCACAACATCTTGATCTAATTTCTTGGTAGGAATAGCTTCTACCCATATGGTAAGATAATCTATGGTAGTTAAGATAAAATTATGCTCTACTAAGGAATTGGGGTTGATAACCCCTATGAAATCTAGCCCCCATTGTTGAAAAGGTTCTTCAACTTGAATGGGCTTGAGGGGGGATGAAGCATTCCTTGTCCTTCCCACATATCTCTGATATTTTTCACAAGCCCGGGTGACTTTAAAAGCATCAGTGAATATAGTGGGCCAATAATAGCCTGCTCTTATGATTTTTAAAGTTGTAACCCTACCTGAACTATGTCCACCAGCTGATCCTCCATGGAATTCCTCCATGACCCTTTTTTGTTGGTCATCCTTTAAGCATTTTAGAAGAATTCCATCCAAGTTTCTTTTGTATAAGCCCTCTGGTAGTAATACATATTTCAAAGCATGAATCTTGTATCTCCTCCTTTGGGAAGCACTTAGATTAAGGGGGCATACTCCACTCTAGAAATACCTAATCATCTGGTCAATCCAATCAGAGTCTTCAGTTTGTATTATTTTGACCTGATTTTCTTCTACTGCCTAGCAAGTTGTTACTTCTGCCAATGCTACAACTTTTGTTAACCCTTGGCATAAGGCCCTACCTCTTACTAGCTTGGTGGGGTGTATTTCTACATCATATTCTTGGATTTTGGTAATCCAACTAGCTCTTTTGTCTCCTAGATCACCTTGAAGGATAAAACTTCTTACATCTGGATGAACTACATATACCAGGGTCTTGCTCTGTACCAAATACTGCCTGAACTTCTTTAGTGACTTCATCACAACAAATACTTGCCTTTCAATAAATTTGTATTTGACCTGATAATCATGGAGTGTCTGGCTCCAAAATAACACAGGATGTTCCTCCCCTTGATCATCTTTCTGAGTGAGCACTGAGGCATAACTTTCTTCAGCTCCATATGCATAAAGAATAAAATATTTACTAAAATCTGGGTTTACCAGTACTAGGGCTGTTGCAATGGATTGCTTTATGATATCAAAAGCTTATTTTCTGACTTCAGTCCACTTGAATTCGACATTTTTCTTAAGCAGCTCAGATATAGGCCTTACTTTCTGTGCAAAATCAAAAATGAATTTCCTGACAAAATTGATTTGGCCTAGGAAAGACTACAATGTCTTCTTATTTGTAGGTAAAGGAAGAGCAAGAATTGATGTGATTATATCTGGATCTATGGCCATGCCCTCTTTTGAGACCACATGACCTAGTAGCTTTCCTTCATGGACTACAAAGAATGACTTCTTAGGATTGAGTGAAATACCAAATTCTTTGCATTTTTGAAAAACTTGCTCCAAGTGTGACAGATGGTCTTTTTTATCATGGGAAAACATAGTCATGTCATCCAGATAAATCAAAATAGCCTTGTTGATCAGTGCTCCAAAGGCATAGTCCATAGCTCTCTGAAATGTGGCTCCTGCATTGGACAACCCAAAAGGCATTCTCTGGTAGGCAAATGTACCCCATTTTGTGGTGAATGTTGTTTTATACTAATCTTCATATTTCACCCAAATTTGGTTATATCCAGAGTAACCATCCAATAATGAGAATATTTTTGCTCCTGCCACTACCTGCAAGATCTGATCAATCTGAGGGAGAGGGTAGTGATCTTTAAGGGATGCTTGGTTCAGATTTTTGAAGTCCACACACAAGCGTATATCCCCATTCTTTTTTCTTATGGGTACCAAATTGGCTACCCAAGTAGAATGTTTTATTGGGTATATGATCTTAGCCTTTAATAACTTTAAGAGCTCCTCTCTCATAATGGCTTCGATCCTTGGATTGAATGGCCTCTATTTTTGCCTAAATGGTTTTGCATCAGGCTCTAGCTCAAAAGTGTGTTGGATGACCTTTTTATCATACACTTTGAGATCTTCATATGACCAAGCCACAATGTCTTGGTATCTTAAGCATAGAGCTTTGATATCCTCTTCTTCCTCAGGTGAACATCGAATTCCGACATTGAGCTTCTTTTCTATACCAAATTCAACTTCTTTATATATTTTTTTGTTGACCTTCATGGCTTTGGTCTTCTTTCTATCCTCATTATCAAAAAAACTCTCAAGGGTGACCAACCCTCTTGGGATATGATTGTTCCTTAGTTGGATAATGTCCTGTTGATCAATTTCATCTAAATTCTCCTCTTGGATAGTAGAGAGACATGCCTCTCTCACCAAAAAATCAACTATTTGTTCATCACTTTCAAAAACCTGCCAAAAAATTTGCTTGTCTGGTACTGTAGGTCTGAAAATCATTTTAATTCCCTTGGCCTTCTTGATTCCAAAGTCTACAGAAGGGTTGAAGTTAGCTCCCTTTGTTTCTAATGAATCAGCCAGAGTATTCTTTTCTCTGGGAACAAAATTTAAATTCAGGGCATCAAAAGATTCCATTAAATCCCATACCCTATTTCTATAAGCTTTTAAGTAATGGTGCTTACTGCTGCACCTATTTCTTACTTGATGGACTATTAGCTCAGAATCACCATATATATTCAAAATATTAATGCCCATACTTTCTACTTGTATCAATCCTAGACATAGGGCCTCATATTCTACCGCATTGTTAGTACATGACCATGTCAGTCTGTAAGCAAAATTTTTTGTACCTTCTGATTGGGATTGTAGGACCACACCAGCTCCTGCACCATTTTGGCATTTAGCACCATCAAAGTGCATGATCCAAGTTTATTTCTCTCTCAGAGATTGGTTGGATATAGCAAGGATTTTCTTCTCTGATTCTGTTGAGATGTTGTATGTTCCCATACTAGTTCCGAACTAACTGTAGTCTTCTCTAAAAGGCAACTCATCCTCTATGTCCAACTCTTCAATGTTTTCCACCAGCTCAAATTCTTCCAAGGGATTAAGATTGCACATATCTTCTTCAATATTTTCAATGTGATAAGCTACTAGTTTTTTAGGAGTTATCCTTATCCTTTTTCCTTTGAAAGGGATTACCATGCTAGAATAATCCATGTACATACATCCCCCTAGCTTTGTAGTAAACTCTCTTGAAAGACATAATCCAAAATAGGGTTCTAAGTCAACCACAACTATTTCTTGCACTATTGTCACCTCAAGGGCTCTGTGCAACCTCATAAGTACATATTTAATGACCCCAACTATCTTGACAGGTGTCCCATCTAGTTGTAATACTCCAGGACAATATCGGGTATACTCCATACCCATATCTTCATAGACTACTTTAGGCATAACTATAGTTGATGCTCCTGAGTCAATCATACAATTTAGGACTACCCAACCTTCCATTATTAGGGATATATAGAAAGGGGGAGGTTTATTCTTTAAAACAACAGGTGTCATTTCTTTCTTTTCTAATGGCATACTAAGTATTGTTGTGGCCAATCTATTCTAAGGATTTTTGTTGAGAGAAGCCTTAAGCAGGTCAATCTGACCAGGGATGAACAGAGTGTCATACAGGCTAGCTTTTGATGGGATCCTTTTCATCTCTTCAACAATGTTGTATTCAGACTTAGTCAAAGAGAGTCTTTCCAACCCTCTTTCTTGCTCACCATATCTTCTTTTATATTTTTGGGTAGCCTCTAATATTTATCTTTTAGTAATAGAGGGGAACCTAAGTCTTTCTTGATCTTCATATTTAGATCTCATTCGGTCTCCTTCTATTTCCTTTTTTGGTCTCTTAGGAAGACTATATGTCTTCTATTTTCCCTTAGCTTGAGGAATAGGGAAGGTGTTACTACTCTGAGGGAGGGGATCAACTTTATTCTAAGAAGGGACTTGGAATTGTCCCATTTTTTGAGGGTCTACTTGTAAGGCTTTCTTCCCAGACCTTGTCATAACAGACAATTGGGCTATCCTCAGATGACTCTTTTCCAACCATGATTTGATCAGGGTGCCATAACATATTAACTCTCCCCTTTTGATTCCTTTCATATTGATCCATAGCTTTTTGAACATGGTGTTGGTACATCACACAAGACTGTGAGTCATGGGGGTCATTACATACTAAACACCAAACATTCACAAGAGTAGTATCTGAAGAACATTCTGGCTCCTCATATACTGCATTCACCCTGACCCCAGTATTGTTACTCGGACCAGGTCTCTGATATTTGTTTACATATGGGAATCTCCTCTATTGTGACCTTTCTTGGTCTCTCTTTTCCATTGAATTCATTCTATTACTCAGAGTTTTCAGAGTATTTTGTATATCCAGGATAGCAAAAAACTCTTGAGGTGATTGAGAAGGAAGGGGAGGAAAAGGAGCTATAGAGGGCATAGGCTTTGGTTGAGGGATCACATTCATTTGTGGAGATGGGGATGATAAATATAGAGGGTCTATGTAAGAGGGGTTTGTGGATTGAATGTGGCTACTAGTGGTTTTTGAGTTGTAAGGCAACACAATTTTTGGGGGAAGTCTTCCGACATTGATTAGGATATTTTCAGCATGAACTGCTGCATTATAAACTTGGGGGAAGGTTTCTACTCCTAATTTTTGTGTCTATAGCCCCAAATCTGATCCAAGAGCTCGGATATAATACATATAAGCCAAACATGTAGCTGGTCTGGAAGTGGGGGGAATTATTTTCCATGTTCTGCTAAATCTCAAATTGAAATCTGAGATAGTTTCTTGCTGAGTTTTCTGCATGGATGTAAACTGATTAAGTAGAGAAAAAGGATCAGCAGATTCATTAAATTCCTCTATGAATGGCTTGGCTAACGCTTTCCATGAAGTGATAGTATTGTCTTCCAAGGTTCTAAACCAATGCAATATCTTTCCTCTGAAGGACAGGGCTAGAATTCTTACAATAATATCTTCTTCCTTTATGTTGTGGATTGCTTCCAGGTTCAAGATATCCTGACAGTGCTCATAAGCTATTTTCCCAGATCCATCATAAGTGGGGATAGCTTTAGATACAGCCTGAGGGATGGCATTCATTTGGGCTAATCTGAGAGGACCGACTGTGTTCCAACTGGGATACTTCTGTAATGGCTGATTAGGAGGCCCATTTTGTGCCATATTTTTGGTTGTAGGTCTTATTGGGGGAATTATTGGATGGACTGTAGAATCCTCTTCCAGAAGCTCTTCCTCTATGAGGAAATATTGATCTAAACTTCTAGCAACAGCAACCCCTCTATAAGGTAACTCATAGTAAAAATAGGAGTTAGGGTTATTCCTTTTGAAAGACCTGGTATACATGAAAGGACACTGGTCTACAGGGATAATTCTTTTTCTAAGTCTAAATACTAGGGAGTCGCCAGGTGAACTTGCTCTTCTTCGCTTACAAGGTCAAGATAATTCACCTAATCTTGATTCCTTTGGGTTGAGATTATAGTAACTCATTTTATGGGTTTCATGTTCCTTGTGAACTGGTCCCATCGGGCATGCCAAAAACTATTGGGCATTGAATTACACCAAGTTTTCACTCGATACTACGACTGTCTATCTTCCTATTTTCTATCCAGGCTTGCACCCGATAGCTGTAGCTCAACACTCAACATTGGATGGACCAAAATAGAGTTTTCAATCCAACCTCTAGAGTAGGTTGGTTCCTTATCAACTTAAATAGGGGGTTGACACAATTATGCTCACTTAGGGTTTGAAGGTTAGGGTAATAAAAGGTTAGGGTTAGAGAAATGTGAACAATAGTGGATGGATAGGCTAACAATATTGCACCACCATAAAAATCTCTAAAAAACTAACCCAAAGATACATAACTTAGATCAACATTATCACAAATTGAATGACTCTTCATTCATTAAAGCACAACAGAGAAATATTGTAGACAATGATTTCAATATCCAGACAATGATAATCCAAATAATAGAATTCACCAATATCTAGATTCTATAGAAATGCACTTCCTAACAATAAATATCAATCTCATAAGCATATTTCAATTACTTTAACAACTAGTAATCCATTCATTTGGCACAAACTAACCACTTAAGTATTCACAAAAATACAACTAAAGAATTCAAACCTCTGATATCAAGCATGAAGATACAAATTTTGAGGTGAATATCAATGTAATGCTCCTTCCATTAGCTCTTGGGAATATTTATAGTAGCATAGGCAAACACACTAGAGCCGACCCTTAAAAATGAGGGTTCGACCTCTATTTATAGTTTTGCAAAAATTAAAATTCACTAAGAACATTACAAAGATTTATTTTGATAGCGTAGTAGAGAATTCTTGCTGGCATTTTCTTACTGGTACATCCTTCAGGAAATCTGTTGAATGTGGTCCACCATGGTAGCTTGGGGCCTCTACAACTTGCTGGTTGTTTGGTGCAATTGGAGTCCAGGCCGTTGGAAATCATGTATCATCGTTGATTCTTCTTGGATATTGTCTACTGCCATCGATATGTAACCACCTCTGGTTTAGCTTTCTTGAAAACCCTCGATGCTTCAACTTCCTCTTCCAACTGGATGTTCCAATTCTTGTGAAGAAACATCCTTAAATACCTTAGATTATTTGATGCAATCTCCATCATTGATCTCCCTAATTATATGATTCTTATTAAATCTAATAAAATCTTATTATAATGGCAAGGAGAAACGATGCCATTCCACTTTAAAATATTGGTGACATCATCCTTCTATCTCAAAAATTATGGAATCACCAATCTAGCTCCCAAATGACCTGAAAACTAAGCAAGATCAAATCCGCTCTTTGTTCCTTAGATTCCTTCATTATCCACAAGGTGCCTTCCAATTCGTACAAAAATATTGATGACATCACTCCTTCTTTATGACTTTTATGGATTCCATTCTGGGATGAGCAAGTGCATTAGCATATGATCATCAATTCGAACCCATCATAGTGTAGCATGACCTTTTCTCCATTTTGCACTATCCTCAAAATAAAACATTCCACCTTGTCACCATTCCAAAAAGGAGAAGTCAAAATCACCTTTAGTCATGAATCCACATCTGCATTTTCCATGCATTCTACCTTGTCACCATTTCGGGTGCAAATACTCTATGGGTTCTTCGAAATCGGGCCTTCCAATACTTAGCCACCTGTGAAATTTTCCAAAATATTGAGCGGTCGCCAATCCGCACTTTTTAATCATTGACATCATTTCCTCTTAAAATTTTTTATAGATTTGAGAGGCATCACCAGTCCAAAGAAACACACAAAGGAAATCTCTTAGGATCACTTCAAGCATGAAAATAATCTAAGTGTTAGGTGAAATCATGCTTCTTATTGCGGATCCACTCCAAAATACATGGTAGGGTGTGCAGAATGAAGATCCTCTCACTTAGATAAAAGTTTTAAAATTTTCCTAAGTATGTGGCCATTTTGGGCCTACAATGCTAATGGAAACCCATGAGATTGACTGTGGGAATCTAGATAGCTTGATGAGTTGGATCGAGTTCTTTTGAGATCAAATCAAAGAAACACTGCTACTACACATTCTATTTTAGGAAGTTCACATAGCCATCAGACTACAAGGTACACCAATGAGCCATGGGAAGCTTCAAAGTGTCCCTGCAGCATGTGCACTACCTCCAACCATGGGGGTACAAAATATATATAAATCTTCACAGAACATGTCAAACTAATAGACAAGGGCAAAAACATTGTAAGAGCCTCTACAAGAGGCCTATCCATTAAGACTCCTCACAAAAAGTTACAAAGCCACAGACCTTCAATGGTAAATCAGTATGACCATATGTATAGGCTTTATGAGAACATGCAATATTAGAATAAGCTACTCTAAGATAAGGAGGAAGCATTGCGTGAGTGTTTATAAGCCCTTGAGCAAGAAGAAGCACAAAAAATGGTGTTTGCACCTTCAAGAAAAACACTTGAGAGAGGAACAGATATAGCATGAACAACAAGCAGATAGGTTGGCTCAGGTCAACTTACACATAGGTGGTGAGAAATACCAACATGATAGACATATCAATTCTCAACATGAGAGATGCACTAGATAAACATATGAGCACACTCACCATACCTCAATGCATAAAAAACACCTAGATCCAAAAAAAACACAACTTAATGAAGAATAGATAGGGATGGAAGATCAGGAGCAAACATATCCTAAACCTCCATCCATGGTCATGGGGGATGAATACAGATACCCAAATAAGATATAAATAGGATTACCTCCCCGACCACTGCAAGTAAGCCTTCAAGAACAAGAGATCATTTCTTCTAAGGTATACAAAATATTAATTGAGAGAGTTAAATATCTTGAGAAATAGGACATAGTAGGTAGAATCCAACCCTGATTAAAATACACAATCAACCATTGTACCCTTCAGTAACAAGTCCTGCATATCCTAGGCACTTCAAGATGCCTAGGTTAGAAAAATTTAAAGGAGAGGAAGATGTGCAAGAACATGTCACAAATTTTATGAATGTGTGCTTCCAACTTGAACATAATGATGCCCTAATGCTAAGAATATTCATCATGATGTTATCGGGTGTAGCAACCGAATGGATCAACCAACTACCTAAGCACAACATCATTAAATTTGAGCAATTGGTGAATACATTTCTTGAATGCTTTTTTTTTTGCATCAAGAAGAAATCAAACCTACATGATCTGGCAAACCATATTATGATGAGCCAGTTATGTACTATGGGAACATATGGAGGAAGGTGATGGTAAATCTACCATTTTTTGTTCCCACTGTAGAGCTCACCCGAATGTTTACCAAGATTTGTGCAAAGCACATCTTGTTGTTACTACAACTACAATAGTATGAAATATTTGAGGAATCCTTGGCTCAATCCAAGCTAATAGAAGACATAGAGGTTGAAGAACAAGATATTAAGCTCCAAAAAAAATAGGACTAAAATAATAACAACTGCAATAAAAATAAAAAAAAGTAGGCCAAGCCTGCTCAAGTCAACCAGGTTGTGTTAAGCATGCCAAAGGGAGGTAATATCCAACAACCATAGAACTATCAAGCTCAGCCCCCACTAGAAAATTACAACCCAAATAACAACCAAGGTAGAAATAAGGAACGTCGAACACCTTACTATTTCATGGCCTTTATTAGAATTGATGCAATCAATATTCAACTAACTAAGTGAGGCACAAAGACTCAGGCTACCTAAGATGCAACTTCTTTACCCCAACCATTCCAAGCCCAAGGGATATAAGGAAGATCAATATTAACCATATCATTGAATATAGGGGCATGACATCAAAACATGTATTGAATTTAAAAAATTTTGTGCAAAACATGATCAAGAAGGATGAGTTGAAAGTTGACAACCCATTAGCACCTGACAATAGAGATATGGGAATATTTAGAAACTCATTGCCTAATCATGAGGCCCCTAGAGATTAGGGCACTTAATTAAACCAAGTCCAAGTTGAACTGCCCACTCAAGGATGCATTGGAATGGTTGAAATAGTCAATGTGGCAATAAGAAGATGACAATATGACCAACCAGAGCCTCCAATGGCTCCCATTCATATTCAGGATGCACCTCAATAGAGATAGGTGTAAAATGATCTTCCAGGTCCACTAGTATGACGTATGGTAACTATCCAAAGTAGACTTGTGCAAAATCTCCAAACAACATATGCTAAGATATCAATCTATGAGCTCATTCAACAGTCCCCTAGAAACATGGAGACTTTAATGGAAATATTGATATCGATTGAGCTATAGTCCTAGAACCCTGATGCGTTCACAAACTTCATGGGTCAGGTCCAGTAGTGTCAAGAGCCTATGATCCATTTCTACGATCATGAAATCAAGGTAGTTCCTACTACCATAGCATAACCACCTCTGCATATCATCACATCCATCAATGACATACCCTTCAAGTGATTTTTAATCAACACAGGCTCATTGATTAATATAATCATAACAAAATCTATAGGGTACCTAAAAATCCCTATGTCAAACATTATCCCAACCTCCTATACATTGAGAGCTTTCAATGATGTGTTGTGCTCAATAGTGGGTATAGTTGTGTTACCTATAAAGGTAGGGCAAAAGACCATCCCTATTGTGTGTCATGTATTGGAGGGTATAATACAGTACAACATCCTCCTAGGTCATCCTTGGATAAGAGACATGCAGTGTGTTCCCTCAATATTGCACCAATGCATCAAGTATGTGCATTAGGAACAAGTTCATATGGTTTCATCAGATTAAGAGCCATTTAAATATGTGCATCATGTTGAATTTCTAGGGGATTTTATCCTTCCATAAACACACCTATAAATAAGGCCTTCATCCCCTATCGCATAGCCAAAAAGTAAGTTGAAATCAGTATGAGGTGACCCATCTACATCGATACCACCTCTTGCATCTAAAGCTACTGGTGCTTCTGAGAAACCCAAAATGTCCAATGCAAAGGACTCTCATAATCTAAAAGCACCCCTAGTGTAGGAAGGACCTAAATAACTTCTAACTATAGTAGCTGGAGAAATTCCAAATCCTATGGAGGAGGAAGATCCCCAAGACATAGTTGAGGAGGTACCTCAACCTGCCTTGCCTACTTCGTCAATAATATCATCTACATCACAGGTGATAGTTCACTTAGCCAACATAATGTTAGGTGAATATCTTGTGTATAACATGACTTTCACACCTATTATCTATACTGTGCAAGACATGGGATGATCAAAAGTCCCAAACTTGCCAATAGGGATAGTGGTCCCATTAGGGATCCCCCTAGCCAAACTAATTTCATCTATGCTATTTTGGATTATGCCCATAATGCTTTTGATATTGAAGAGGATTAGGATGAATCATTCACCATGAATGTTCATTACTTGTCCAATATTGAGTTTGCTCTAAGGTACTTTGAACGATTCCATTGGCATGGCTATGGTCTAATTCTATACGAGCAAGGGCATCAATTTCCATTCTAGATGCAATACCAGCTACCTACTAATAGGTTTGGTCTAGGATATCATATCCAAAGCCATGATGATTCATTGGTAGCATCCCTAGATATGCTAATTTTAGAGCTCAAGGAAGACATCGAATGGAATCCCTATCATCTCTCAAATAGAAACTACTTGGGTGATGGATGGGTAGCCATGGTCAATATAGGACCACTCGATGATTATCATCTAGATTACCCTTTCGAAGTGAGCCCATAAAGAATCATCCTATGGGAGGACAAAGCAAGTCATGGTTATGAGCGAGAGGAAAATGAGTATGTCACTAGTAAGTTTGAATATGAAATCAAATTGGTCTACCATGGGGCTTGGTATGTACAACACCTTGCTTGGATAGGTAACATAGAGAGTGGGTATGTATCGAATGAGAGTGGCTATGAGTCAGAGGACTCAATTGATATGGCCTACCTTGGACCTAGACATGCATGCCATATCATGGGGCTAGTAGAAATAGATAATAGATTCTTCATAGATGATAGTGACTATGAAGATGAGACTAAAATGGCCTATCTTGGGCCTCAACATTCAAGTCACCACCCAATTCCAATGGGTAAGAATGAAGGTTTCTTCATAGATGATAGTGACTATGAGGATGAGACTGAGATGGCTTATATTGGGCCTATTAATTTATATCAAGTCAATCATCTTGTTGAAAGAGAAGAGATACTCCACATAATATATCTTGGCCCTCGCTTTAGAGGAAGACCAATCACTTTTTATGAAATATATCGCATGGTTTTCCTTGATCTGCCTACATTTAGAGAGCTACTCCAGCCTAATGATCCCATCATCTCATATATTCATAGACTATATCTAAATATCCCCATACCCCTAGAGCCTCATATTGGGTATGGAAGGTAAATCATTAATGTAGAGCTTTACCCATGTGGTCCTAGAGATTTCATCCCATCCATCAACATGATCTCCATTGATTTGATCACTCCACTCCATAACCCAGCAGATCCTTCAAAACCATTGTGTATTAACTTAGATGCTATTTATTGGGATTGGACTAATTCACCCCTAGAGCCTAAATATTTCTTCCCCAAAAAATAAATGCTACAACCATTTCATTTTGCACCAGGCTACGCACATGATGTCTATCATGCTGGTCTCGACCCTGATTCAATAAAAAATTTAAATCTAGTAGATGGCATCCACTTAATACCCAGTCCTCACCAGCTTGATGAGGGGTCACATATGACAATAGAGGAGAATTTCAAAGTGGACATCAGTTATGATCCTTCTAATCCAAACAAATTCAAGTTTAGAGAAAGCTTATCTCCAGAACAGGCCATCAATATTCCTTTATTGAATGAGAGGCCTAGTATCTTTGATTGGACCTACAAATATATGTTAGGACTAGATTTAAAATTGGTTTTCCACAACCTTTTAATAGACCCCACAAATAAAACTATCAAGCAAAAGCTTAGAAATATGCATCCAATCGTTGCCTTGATGGTAAAGAATGAGTTGCAAAATTGTTGGATGTAGTCTTTATTGTTCCCATTGACTATCCGAAATGGGTATCAAACATGGTACCCATAGGAAAACCTGATGGAAGAATCTACATTTGCATGAATTTTAGAGATCTCAATAAGGCAATGCCAAATAATTCATTCTCATTGCCTAACATAGATGCTCTTGTAGACGCAACTGTAGGTCATGAAATGCTTTCCCTCATGGATAATTTTTTTGGTTACAATTAGATCCATATTAAACCCAAATACCAGCACAAAACAACATTCACCACTCCATGGGGGACATTTTTCTACAAAGTAATACCATTTGGTCTTAAAAATATTGGTGCCACATATCAGCGGGCTATGACATACATCTTCAATGACTACATGCATAATATTTTAGAATACTATATCGATGACTTATTGGCAAAGTAATTACTACGTGAAAAAAATATCGAGACCCTCAAAAAGGTCTTTGACCACCTGATAGAGCACAATATTAAGTTGAATCCCAAGAAATACGTATTTGGCATAATATTTAGAAAACTCTTGGGATTCATCATTTCTAAATGAGGGATCGAGTTTGACCCAATAAAGGTAAAGGCTATCCTAGAAATGGTCCCGCCCACTAACATCAAAGAGATGAGAATATTATAAGGTAAAGTAGCATCCATAAAGTGATTCATCACACAAAAATTGGACAAATATCGACCCATGAATCAACTGCTACACAAGGGGGTCCCATTCTATTAGGACAAAGAATGTGAGCACGCCTTTGCTAAAATCAATAAGTACCTAGAAATCCTACTATTATTAGCTTTACCAAGGCTAGATGTACCATTATTGCTATATATATTCACTATCAATTTTGCTTTGGGTACCATGTTGGCTAAAAATAATGTGCAAGATAAATAAAAAGTGATATATTACATCCATTACACCCTGGTGAGCTACGATATATGATACACATATATAGAAAGCTATGCTTAGCAGTGGTATTTATGACTAATAAATTGTGCCACTACATGCTAAGCCATACAACGTATGTGATATCCAAACAAAATCCTTTGTAGTATATGATGAAAAATACATATCATAATACACATACTACAAAGTGGATCATGCTATTGACATAATTTGAGTAGAATTCATAAGATAAAATTACATAAAGGGACAAGTCATAACTGATCAACTAGCAGAGGTACCTCTTCAGAATAGGAGACCTCTCACTATAGAACTACTTGATGATGCAGCCTTTGTATTATCAAAAACTCAAACCTGACGAATCTAAAAGTAAAGTTGACATGAATTTGTTCTTTTATGGTTTGAAGTGTGAGCAAGGAGGTGGTGCAGGGATTGTGTTTTTCAGGCTGTAAGGTGCTCCAATGCCCTTGTCATTCAAGCTAGACTTCCCTTGCATGAATAACAACACCGAATATGAGGCCCTAATATTGGGTCTCCAAACAACCATTGCTATGAATATCAAAAGGGTAAATATCTTTGATGACTCCCTCCTCATAGTCAACCAATTCAAGGAACTATTTTAATGTAGGGATTCAATCTTGAAAGCTTACAAAGAGCTTGTTGAAACTTATCTCACCCAACTAGAATGGTACAACATTGAGGAAATCCTTCCAACATAAAATAGATTTACAAACACTATGACATCTTTAGGATCCTTGATCCCTCAGAATCCATCTGCTAATTTCACTACCATTTATGTGAAAATTCTCTCATAATTAGTGATGTACTATGAGACCTTTGACAAAAAAAAATCAATCAACACGATTCATATAGTTCTAGACCATGAGTGGTGCTATAAAGCTAAAGACTTTCTATATACAACACCTTAGGGGTCCTTGATATCGTAGGGTCCTTTAGAGAATGGTACCATCATTTATCATAAAGTTATTTCTCAGTATGCATTTGTGCACATCGAGTCATAGGAGGAGCAAGTCGTCTTATCTGTTGACGATGTAGATTACAAATATTGGATATCCCAATTACAAGATTTCTTGAAACTTAGAATTGTCCCACATGGATTGTCGCATGCTAAAAATAAGCATTCGAGCAAAGAGCGACATAATATGTCTTTCTAGGAGGTATATTATATCATCGAAGATATGATGGAATCCTCCTTCATTGCCTAGAGCCCCAAGAATCAACTTGGGTGATTTTGCAAGCTCATGATGGTACATGTGGTGGCCACTTCAGTGGCATGACCATCATCAAGTGCATTCTTCGTATGGGCTATTACTAGCCCACCATGGAGAAGGATTGTTGTGGGTATGTCATAAAATGTGTTAAGTATCAACATCATGTAAATATGATGCACTTACCATAATAGACCTTATAGCACATTTAGGTAGATTGGACATTTTCTTAGTAGGGTTTTGATATAATTGGAAAGATCTCTCCCCCATATCCAGGTTGATACATGTTTATCTTAACGACCACTGAGTACTTCACCAAATGGGTGGAAGCAGTCCCCTGAACATCGATGATTGGACCTCAAATTGCAGAGTTCATACTTCATAATATCATCTATTGCTTTGGGGTCCCATCCAAGATAATTTTAGATAATGGTCCATCATTCAAGAATAAAAATATACGGGCTTTAATGTCCAAATATAACATTCAACACAGTTTTACGACATCATATTATCAATAGGGAAATGGGTAAGAAGAGGTCTCAAATAAGACAATAGTAGCCATCTTAAAGAAGATGGTGAAATAAAATTATAAGGATTGGCATCTGCAATTACCTCTTGCATTATGGGCTTACAGGACTAGCATGCAGATGCCCACTAGGGCAATACCATTTTTTCTTGTATATGGTACTGAGGCCATTATTCCCTTAGAGTTGAAAATTCTAACATTGCACATCACATTGAAAGAGTTCATCAATGATGATACCGTGAGGCATGCTCAACTTGATTAGTTGACCCTTCTAGATGAACACTGCATCAATGCTCTTGAGCATATCTACATTTACCAATATTATTTAACATAACATTATAACAATAAAGTCCACCTAAGATACTTTAAGGTGGGCGATCTTATGCTTAAATAAAACCAATAGAACTCAAATCTGTTGTTGGATCTATGAGATAAATTTATGGCCAATTGGATAGGTCCTTATATAATCTTTGAGAAAATTGGACCTGGGACATATCACCTAACATAATTAGAAGGTGTTGAGGAGCTAAAGCCTCTCAACATTCTTTATCTAAAGGTATTTCACACATAAGCACAACAAAAAACAAAAATATTCAAATAAATATCAAAAATATCAAAAACATTTAAAATTTTCAAAATTACAAAAACAATAGAAAACTTCAAAATCAAAAGGCTCCAAAGGCATCTTGAAGCCCTTTGGTAAAATCACAAAGGCTCCAAAGGTGTATTAAAGCCCTTTGGTCACTTCAAAAAAAGCCCCAAAGGAATCTGAAAGCCCTTTGATCACAACACAAAAATCTCCAAAGGTATCTTAAAGCCCTTTGGTCAAATCACAAAAGGCCCCAAAGGCATCTTAAAGCCCTTTGGTCAAATCACAAAAGGCCCCAAAGGCATCTCAAAGCCCTTTGGTCAAATCACAAAAAGCCCCAAAGGCACATTAAAATCCTTTGGTCAGATTACAAAAGGCCCCAAAGGTATGTTAAAGCCCTTTGGTCAAAGAAAAAAAAGCCCCAAAGGCATCTTAAAGCCCTTTGGTCACATCACAAAAGGCTCTAAAGGCATCTTATAACCCTTTGGTCAAATAAAAAAAATCCCCTTGGTCAAATCACAAAAAGCCCCAAAGGCATCTTAAAGCCCTTTAGTCACTTCACAAAAAGCCCCAAAGGAATCTTAAAGCCCTTTGGTCACTTCACAAAAAGACCCAAAGGCATCTTAATCCCTTTGGTCAAAAACAAAACACAAAAGCACAAAATAGGTTCAAAGTCTATAAGTTCAAAAAAATATTCAGAATAATAAAAAATACAAAAACAATTAAGAACATTAAAAATACAAAAACATTTGCATTTGGCATTTGCATCCATTAGTAACATTGCATCCATTGCATTTGCATTAGACAGGTCATGTTTCTAGTCTTTGAAATGTACAAAAGATACTATTTTCTCAAACATAAGTACAAAGTAGATGCACATGTCCAAAAAATTATTCTTTATTAATTTGAAATGGAATTCATAGGTTACAGTAAGGATTATAAGGAATCCTTTCATAATAAACATCAAATATACTGATAGTTGCTCTTGGGTCCCTCGATGTAGGGGGGATTCCTATTTATGTGGGCCACTACTATTGTTTATGTGGATGTTTTTTCACCTATTTTATGACCTAAAAAATAGGGTTAGAGTATTTGGGGACTTGCCTTGGTCAGGCCCCATATTGATGAAAGATGATGAAAATAGGAAATAAAACTATACTAAAATGCATTAAAACTATGGGAAACATCATAAAAACATGAAGGATGCTTACCTAAAACATTTGGGGTGATTTGAGACCTGTAGACCCAATTCGCAGGCCAGGGGATGAATTGGTGTCGGATTCATAGGATAGGGGGTGAATTTAGCTATAAGCACTTTCTGATAGAAATCCTTGCATGGATGGGATTCTAAGGTGTTGTAATGCTTGTATTATATATTAGATGTACATGTTTGCACATTTTGTCACATTTTGACAGAGTTTATATACTTTTGCTAAAAGGGGAGAGAGAGGTAGAATGAGGGATTAGGTCTACTATTTATAGAAAAACCTAAGGTGTAGGGAGTGTGGTTAGGGGAACAAAACCCTAAATTCAGGTTCCATGGTGGTTAGGTTAGGGTTTGTGAGGTGTTATAACCACATTCCCTAAGGAAATATCTCATCCTCACACGTGTGAGGAGAGATTAGGGTTACCTAGGATTACTCAAATCTAAGGTTAGATTGGGGTTAGGTTAGGGTTTCCTAGGAAATATCCTAACAAAATTTGTGCACACACATGTGGGAGGGAATAATTAGGACTAATTAGGGTTTAGAAATCTAATTAACCTTTATAATTGAAAAAGTGCACTTTAAGTGAAGTCACTTTAAAATTAGAATTTGAATTAACTTTAATTAAGACTTTTTGGGAACTAATAGTCCCGTGGGGTAATAATTAAGTCTAAAAATGGCTTAAGTGGCCTTAGGTGATTTATGAGTGGGGATTTTGTGGATGAAATATGGTTATGATATGGATTGAGTAGTTTAATAGGGTTTTGTACCTATAAATTAGTGAAATAGTCTATGTAAGTCTACGATATGCTATGCTAATCTAGAGCGATCTACACTAGTCTACGCATATCTACAGTAGTCTACGCATGTCTACAATAGTCTACATAGGTATAGAGGGATCTAAAATATTCTACACCAATCTACGATAGCCTAGAGGTGTATAGGATAGCCTATGTAAACCTACAAGTGTCCAAAAGGATCTACAAGTATGTAGAGGTAGCTATGTGTGATTTTTAGGTGTCTACATTTTATCCTTTTTTGTACAATACTATGTGGCACATAGTTTAATACAAAAATATGATGGGAGGAAGTAGAAGATGAAAAAATTAAGATAATGGGATCTATTAAAATGTATGTATCCACTCGAAGTGTGACCATACAACACCGATAAATAGCCAAGAGAATAAGGGAAAATAATGGGATCTAATCAAAGGTATGTAGCCGCTCGAAGCATGACCATACAACATTGATCGATAGCCAAGAGAAGAAGGGAAAATAATGGGATCTAATAAAATGTATGTAGCCACTCAAATAATGACCATACAACATTGATCAAGGATCCAGGGAGAGAAGAGAAGAAGAAATGAAAGAAAATGAAAAACAATGTCAGTAAATGGAAATGGATGATTGCAGATGCAACGTGATGATTTTTCTGAGTCTGTATGACATTTCTCGATGTAATACTGGTTTCTTAGGAGTGGCAAATTTTGAATGCTTTTCTCTTGCAACTAGTTCAATATGGTCCAAAATACGAATAGAGCAAATCCATAGTTGATTTATTGATGAGTGCATGGTGACAAGTGTCAAACTATTTGATCTAGTTAACATATGGATTATTCAAATATGTCATTCATTATGTATCATGAATGCTAGAGTGACATAACCTAATGTTGTGCTGGATTAGTCAAATGTGTTATTAATTGTGTATCATGAATTCTAGAGTGACCTCTATAGACACCTAAAATGTGTCATATCGAGGGTAAATACTCATATGGACATGCTACAAGACCATATGGAAGATCTTGGACAGACTCCAAGATAGAGCAGTGGTTCTAACCACTCAATTTGGACTCCTTGGTCTAATCAAGCTAAAACATAGCCTAGACCTATGGTTTATAGTTGAACCATGGCTAAGACCTATATTTTGTAGTCTAGACTATAGCTGTGACTTGTGGTCTTAACTGAAGTTTAGTTGGCCTTCAATCTAAGCCAAATCGGTTGAAACGACCATTGGATCTAGAATAAGGTGGTTAGAGAGTGAAATCTTCCATTCAAACTATCCTAATCACCCTTTCTTGATCTTGGCTTCTCTAGGAAGCCACCCCTAGCCCTTGGGTAGTCCTATAAGTACCCCTCAAAATTAGGGCAATGATATAGAGGATTTTTATAGCGATGCACTGTCGAAATACGATCGAAGAGAGCATTGGAGATTTGAGAAACAGAGCCCTGTGGAATTGTACACTCAATCGAGTATACTAAGAGATCTATTGTACTTATCCCCTACCTACTTGCCAAGATTCATGATGAATTACATTATGGATTCCCTAGGAGTCTAGGAGAGCCAATAAACATAAATATAGGCAAATAAAGGCCCATCATAGTGATTTGACCACCAAACATATTAGAAGGACATTGAATGTGACCCTTGAACATCAATTGGACAAGGATGTTAAACCCAATGCCCTTGGAATTGAGGGTAAAACTATCAGAGTGATAACCATGGCTGTCAACTATGGTTTACAGTGCTGACCATGCACCAGAGCTATAGTTTATAGAAAAGGTATAACCGCCTTCCTATTTCTATTTATGTCCTGCTAATTAGGTTAGATTAGATGTTTTTATGGTTTAATAGTATTTTAGAAGACTTTTGACTATAGAACTAGGTTAGATTTACATTTTATGCTTATGCTTCAATTAGGACTTAAATGCTTTCTTTATGCATGTTTATGCTTCACTTTTCATATCTGATCCATGCATAGTGTAGCTGCTACTTTCATTTACGCTATTACATGAATCTTGATTCACTTTGCATAGCTTAGAAGTATTCTTTACGTTTCTTGATTATGCATGTTAATGGTTTCATTATGTAGTTTACCTAAAAGGGCCTCATCATGAGAGGTTGCCTATATTTTTGACATTCTTGTTGTTTTTTGACCGTAGGGAATAGTTTCAAAGGAGAGCAAACCATCAAGTTCCTTCCCCATTGCGAAGAAGAGGGCACCTCCACCCTAGAGCAGTTCATGCCATTCTGAAATGCATTTGGAAATCACACCTACCCTTAAGAGGGAAAAAAATTGTGCACTCCTATTGTAATATTGTATCAAAATGAATATCCCTAAGAGGGACGTACTTGTAATTGGGTTTTTACTTCAAATATAATGGAATAAAGCATTTTATTTATTGTTTCATTTTTTGTCAATTTCATTTACTTATATGCATGTTATATCTTTACCATTTAATGCAATAGGAGCCACAATCGGGTCTGACCCTTTCTGGTGGTTGCAGAGGTGATCATGATAGCACCCCATATTTTTAGGATATTACTATGCTTTGTTGGATTTTGTATTTGTAGGTACAGACCACATCTATCAGCTACAACCCAATAATTGAACCGTAGGTACAAGGCATGGTTCATAATTAGAACCATAGGTCAGACCTATGGTTTCCTGCTGACAACCCAAATAGATAATTTTAGAACTTCAGACAGTGCAGGACATGAGGTAAGTCCTTTTTCCAGACCTCTGTCACTTTTTTGTTCTCTGTGTTTTTACAGTAGGTCAAATTCGAATGCAAATTAGGAAAAGAACTAAAAAAAAATGGTAAATCAATTATCCTAGTTTGCTTTCGTACTTTGCTTTCACTAGAAAGACACTGCTAGGAATAGTGGACCTTTGATTGTAGTTCACCCTAGTATACAACGTGCTTGATAGATATGTGTTGATTGTTTGCATGTGTGAGGCCCGATTAGTGGTCGTTTAGCATCATAATATGCATAGTCCTAAAGAGCATCTAGAGTAACTTCCATTTTTTGAATCTAAAACGTCTTTCATTTGCATAGCATTTAGAAAATGAGCATGTGTGCTATATGATGCATTTATTTTATGTACATTAAAAAGGACCACACACACCATGAAATACTTAAATGCTAGTGAGTTGGGTTTGACATCTAACCACTAGTAGGGTTCAATGATGGTGGGCGTAACTTCCATCCGTTGGACCAAATCCTACGAAACCTTGATACATAGACCAATACCGGATCAAAGAACCATCCATAGCCCAAAAAATTTGCATGTAATCCTCTTCAGAGGGTATAAAACTAACTGGGTGAGATTGGGTGAGGATCTACCAGGACCTGTGCTCCTTGTCTGGGTGTGAGCTTCATTACAACACACAGAGGATTTACACGACTTGGAGTTCATAGTCAAGTTGTTGAGCTACATGTGTACAAGTTAAATCCATTAAACCATGAATAAAATCACCAATTTTTTTTACAAAAACATGATAAGAGTTTCTATAGCTGATACAACACATATTGAAAACACACCAAACAGTTTAGGATTCACTTTAAAACTTAAAATAAGATAATCATTATTGTATACCTTGTTTTCTTAATAAATAATATATTTAGACTCTAGGTACACAATGTTGGACACACGAGGTGGTCGTAAAATGTCAAAAACCAACACCGATGACCAACCCCTAACTAGTTCACAACAATACATGTCAAATCCTCAACCACATGAGCAAACCAAACATCATTCGACTAGCATTCAAGGATACAAATCAACACGGGGGAGCCAGCAGAGCAAACCCCAAATAGAGGAGCTTCAGTACACTCCTCTAGGCATATAGTAGAATAGTAAACCTTCCAGCACGAGGGTGTTCCACTTGAGAGACATTACCAAGACCGCAATAAATGCACGTCCACAGGGTCAACTAAAGAGTTTATTATGCAGGGAACCAAATTGATGGCCCTATGTACTAAGTTCACTAGAGAATCTATGGCTCCACCTTTTGAGTATAGAAGGACTAGATACCTACCCATTCATGGGTAGGTAAATAGGCTTGCAATCGAGCATAGAACTAACCATACTCCCATGCATGGTGCACCACGCAAGATCACCATTGACATATCAAAGGTGGGAGATAATGATACATCGCCACATGAGTGATGGTGGTCTAGGCAGCTGGAAGGTCTAGGTAGTGTTCTATAGCAGCTAGGCTGCAAGCCTTCTACTCCACCCATTCGAGCCCTGAGTGAGCATAGTGGGAGTGTTGTCTGCACTACTAGAGAACATGGGGAGGCTTCCAAGTGCCCACATGTCACACACCTGCTATCTACACATGGTGGGTCACAATATAGGACACAGTAGGAGGCCAATGTCATCTTTATAGACAAAGGCAAAGGCACAACACATCAGTCCAATGGGTACATAACCCACAAAGTTTCTCGTATAGAGCAGGGGTATCAAAGGCCTCCCATGGCCGACCAGATCGATAGATCACATTGACTAGCATCACAAAAAAAATTCCAACTCCTCCAAGACTAATTGGAGGATGCTTGCCTAGAGAGGTAGCGTATCAAAGATGAAAATATTCAAGCACAAAGTCTCATAAGATAGAGATTATATTAGCAGTGCATGCGCGAAGAGTGTATCCTTGCTCAAAAGGAATGCATAGAATAGGAGGATCAGCTAGCATATACATAGGAAGGCTTTCTCAAAATTCAAGATGCACCAAGAGCATATAGATGCTTGTACTCATGTAACTTCTGAACAAAGGGAGTGGCTACCATCACTTAATAATCAAAGGTAGAGACAGCATGAAGTAGCAATGGGAGATGGATATGAGCAGGAATATCCTAAAAGCTCCTAAGATAAATAGGAGGAAGAGCAAAGACCTCCATATTGCACAAGGAAGATAGTACCTCCTAAGCCACCTACACATCAACTTAGGGAGGAGGACTTTCTATCTTCAGAGGCCTATAAGGCCTTGGACAAGAAAATTAAAGCCATTGAGAGACAAGACGTGACTATTCAAAAGCTGACTTTAAGGAAAATACATAACGAGCCTTTGGATCCTTCAGTGCTTACTCCGGCCTACCCTAAGCATTTTGACATACCCAGGTTAGATAAGTTCAAGGGTGATGAAGATGCACTAGAACAGGTGACGAGCTTTCTAGACGCTTATTTTTAGATAGCAAACAATGATGCCTTATTGTTGTGCATGTTCATCATGACACTTTTAGGGCTTGCTTGAGACTGGTTTAATCAGCTAAAGAAACATAATGTAATGATTTTTGAGTAGTTAGCTAATGCCTTTCTTGAATGCTATTCCTTTGGCATCAAGAAACAAGCTAATATTTCCAATCTGGCTGTGCTAGCTTAGCGCGACGATGAGCCGATAGAACAATACGAAAAGAGATGGAGGAGATTAATGGTAAAGTTGCCATTCCCCATTCTTGCCATGGAATTAACTCAAATTTTCATGAAGAGTTGTACCAAGCACATCTCGTTACTATTATAGCTGCAACAGTATGTTGCATTTGAAGAGAATTTGGTGCAAGGCAAGGTGATTGAGGACATCAAGTTGCAAGAGGGTAACTTGAAGCTCAAAAATAGGAGAGAGGAACAAAATAAGAGTACCACAAAGCATAAAGGCAAGCAGTCCCATGTAAATCAAGTAGTATTAAATCTCCAATGGGAGGACAAGAGGCAATAGAAGCAGAACTATCAGGTCAAACCTTCCCTGTGTAGTGTGACAAACACAATAATTACAAGGGAAAAAACAAAGAGCAACGACCGCCTCGCTAGTTCACACCATTGAAGGAATCGCTGATGGTGATTTTCCATCAGTTTTGCGAGGCCAAGGCAATAAGATTACCTGAAGTCAAGATGATAGACCCCAATCAATCCAAACCAAAAGGATTTCAAGATGATCTATTTTGCATCTTTCATAGAATGAAAGGGCATGACATCGAGGTGTGTTGGTATTTCAAACACCTAGTGCAAAATATGATCAAAAAGGGTGAGCTTGTAGTGCCTCACAATTAGCAGGTGTCAAAAAATCAAAATATGGGGATTTACAAGAACCCCTTATCGAATCATGAGGTACATCAAAACAACGTTGGTCAATATTAACCAGGTACAAGTTGAACCACCTACCTAGGGGTTTGTAGTCATGGTCAATATTGTCACTAAGCATGGGAGATATGAACAAAAAAATCAACCTTGTGCTCCTATTTAGATACAAGCCACACCGAATCAGTGACTGACACAAAATATTCCAGGCCCACCAACAAGATCGGTGGTGACCCTAAGAAGCAGGTTGGTCCAAAACCTACAAAAAACTCCTATGAAGATGTCAATATATGAATTAATTCAGCAGTCCCCAAGACACAGGTAGACTCTTATGGATATTTTAAGGTCCATTGAAGTACAGGCCTAGGATGCACAAATATTCACAAATTTTGTGGGACATGTACAACAGTGTTAGGAATCGATGATCCAATTTTATGACCATGAGATAAGGATGGTTTCTACAACTATGGTTGACTCGTCATTGCATATAATTGCATGTGTGAATCACATGCCATTTAAAAGGATCTTGATCGATACTGGCTCATCAATCAACATAATAATGACCAAGGCACTGAGTCATTTGAAGCTACCTAAATCACACATTGTGCCAACTACATTTATATTGAGAGCATTTAATGATGCACTATGTTCGACTATCGACATAATTATCTACCCATACAGGTGGGTCTGAAGACTATTTTGGTAATGTTTCACATGATAGAAGGGGCCATGCAGTACAATATTTTACTCGATAGACATTGGATTCATGAAATACTTTGTATCCCCTCGATACTACATCAATACGTGAAGTATATTCACGAGGGACTAGTTCATGTGGTGGCTTCAGATGAGTAGCCATTTAAGTTTGTGAATATAGTAGATTTGCCTGGGGGTTTCATACTCCCATCAACGCACCTAGATTTTTAGCCATGATCACAAATAAGGAAACCAAGAGGTAAATCGGTAGTGCATGATCAATCGATGCCATCTACATCACATAGATCAGAGCATACCACTGCCACTTCCTTAAAGCTATCAACATCAGTTATGCATTGGTATGATAGGAAATTAAAGGTGAATATGGGTGAGAAAGAGAAAGAGCATGAGCCTGAGCCAATCATCGAGGAAATTCCCATTCCCATGGAAGTTGAGGAACCCTACGAAAAAGCTGAGGAGGCACCTCAGTTTGCCTTACCTACATCTTTAGCAGGGTCATCCGCACCATAGGTGACGATACATCTCGCTAATATCAGATTAGGTGAATGCCTTATGCAAAATGTGACCTTTGATACAATTTTGAAGACTGCACAAGAGATGGGCAGACCTTCCACTCATCGTTATCCGATTGGATTGGTGGTTCCATTGGGAGAGCTGCCTAACCAAACTAACTTCATCTATGTGGGGCTAGATCAGCTTCCAATGTGAGAGTCCATGGATGAAGATGACGAGGAACCTTTTGCGATAAACATTCACTATTTGTCTAATCTGGAGTATGCCATCTGTATTTTTGAGCTATATCACTAGCATGGATACGACCTTGGTCTATTTGAACAAGGATGAAGGACTCCGCTAGAACCTCATTATTAGTTAGTCATTGATATATTCAATTTAGGGTTATAGATACATGGGTAGGATGATTTGCTCGTAGTATCCCTATATCATCTATACCTCAGCATGGTGAACGACGTAGATTTTAATCCATATCATCTAGATCCTTCAAAATTCTAGAGGAATCACCCTATGATATTTGCCATCACTATTGAGCCACTCGAAGATCATCGTGAAGGGCTCCTTGAGCAAATTGAGGTAGAAATGAACCCCAGAGATCAACTGGGACACCAAACCCATGAGGCAGTCAATGACACAGACATGAAGGGGTGCAACCCCATTACTACAAGTGATCTTGAGTTAGGAGATCTTTGTAATGAAGATGAAGCAGAGTCCACCTCCAATATTAGTGGACCAGGCTATGATGCAGACAAAAATTCCTCATTTGACGATGAATATGGGGATGAAGTCGAAAGCGCTTATGTAAGGTCTTTGTATATGCATCATTTATTGCCTATGGAATCAGTACAGGATACCAAAGAGATCCTTCCCAATGTTGATTATCCAGGGGAAGAGACCAAGCCAATTTTTGCAGTAGCATCGTACATGAGGTATAATTATCTAGTTATTTTGGATAGCGATGACAGTATGCAAGAAGTAAGAAATATAGGGTCTCACTTAGAGGAGCGCCCTCTAGGAGTGGGGGTGAATGAAGGATTATATTATGATAGTGACAAATAAGATGAGCTAGAGAGGGCCTACCTTGGTCCTCCTTATTTGCATCACCACCATCAACCCATCGATATCGATGAGGTCTATAGGTAGCTACATGTTGGTCCATGTCTAAGAGCAAGACGGTTAAACCTGGATCAAATCCATCGGTTGGTTAATCCCCTTATGTTGACCTAAATGTAGCTCCGTGAGCTGAATGATACCATTTTGCATTTAGTGCATAGAGAAGATCCAGTTATTCGTAGTCCTCACAAGGAAGACCCTTCTATACCTATGCCATTAGAGCCAGATCGTAGATATGAGGACTACATAGATTTTGTAGAGGTCAGTTCGTGTGGTCCTGGAGATCAATTCCATTCCATAAACATGGTCTCCATTGATTTGACCACTCCACTCTAAAATCCAATAGATCTGTCTAAATCATTGTATTTAGAGGTTGAGCCTGAGGATTTCTTCCCCAATGAAGAAATATTGCAACCTTTCCATTTTGCACCAGGATGTGCATATGATGTTTATCATACCAAAAATGCTTCCAACATGGAACCACTCAACCCAGTTGATGACATTCATCTGATTCCTATGCCTCACCAGCTTGAGGAGGGATCGCATATGTCGGTAGAGGAAACCTTTTAGGTGGATATCAGTGATGATCCCACCAGTGCAAAGAAGGTTAAATCTGGATAGAGTCTCACTCTAGATGAGCAGGCCACCCTCATCTCTCTATTGAAAAAGAGACCAAATTTGTTTGCTTGGTCGTATAAGGATATGCTAGGTCTAGACCCGAAATTGGTTACTCATAACCTTTTGCTAGACTTGATGAAGAAGTCGGTCAAGCAAAAGCTTAGGAAAATGCATCCAACAGTAGACTTAATGGTGAAATATGAGCTACAAAAGTTGTTGGATGTGGAATTTGTGATTTCCATCGATTATCTAGAATGGGTGTCCAATATGGTACCCATGGGAGAACCCGATGGAAGAATCCATATTTGCACGAATTTCAGAGACCTAAATAAGGCAACACCCAAAGATTCATTTTTTTTGCCAATATTGATGCTCTCATAGATGCAACAACAGATCATGAAATGCTCTCCTTAATGGACAGTTTTTTTGGTTACAATAAAATTTGAATTAAATTCAAAGACTAGCACAAAACCATGTTTATAATGCCATGGGGAACATTTACTATAAATTTATGCCATTCGGCCTCAAAAACACTGGTGCCACATATTAGCAAGCCATGACATATATTTTTGATGACTATATGCACAAAATTCTTGAATATTATATCGATGATTTGTTACCCGAGTCATTGCTACGAGAAGAGCATACATAGGTATTAAGGAAAGTCTTCGATCACCTGATAGAGTACAATGTCAGGCTGAATCCTAAGAAGTGCGTATTTGATGTAACTTTAGGAAAATTAGTAGGGTTCATCATCTCCAAGAAAGGCATTGAAGTACACCCAACGAAGGTCAAGGCTATTTTGTAAATGTGTCCTCCCACCAATATTAAGGAATTAAGGAGCCTTCAAGGCAAGGTAGCCTCGATAAAGTGATTTATTGCCCAACTATAGGATAAATATCGACCCATGAATTGACTGCTACATAAGGGTGTCCCATTCAACTAGGATGAGGACTACAAGGTAGCCTTTGCTAAGATAAAGCAATACCTAGTGACATCGCCAGTGCTAGCTCCACCAAGGCCAGAGGTGCCTTTTATACTATATATCGGTAACTAACTTTGCACTGGAAACCATGTTGGCCCAAAAGAACATGAAAGGTAAAGAACAAGCCATATTTTACATTAGTTGAACTTTGGTGAGCTATGAGCTTGGGTATGCATGCGTGGAAAAATTGTGTTTAGCAGTAGTGTTCGCTACAAAGATATTGTGACACTATATGCTAAGTCATACGATGTATGCTATATCCAAACAAAATACTTTGCAGTACATGATGAGTAAGAATTATCACAATATGTGTACTACAAAGTGGGTCATGTTTTTTATGAAATTCAATCTAGAATTCATAAGCCAAAATTCCATTAAGGGATAGGTCATAGTAGATCAATTAGCTGAGGTGTCACTATCAAACAGTAGGTCTCTAACAATTTAGCTTCTGGATGATGCATTTTTTATCATATCTGAAGCTTTCAAACCTATATAACCATAGAAAAATGTTGATATGACTTTGTTCTTTGATGGTTCAAAGTGTGAAAAATGGGCTGGTGCCGGTATAGTGTTCTTCACACCGTAAGGAGCTCCAATGCCCTTGTTTAATTTGAATTTTTCGTGTACCAACAACAATTCTTAGTATGAAGCCCTAATTTTGGGCCTCCACATAGCTATCACCATGAATATTAAGAGATTTAAAATCTTTGGTGTTTTCTTTCTCATAGTAAATCAAGTTAAGGGGCTTTTTCAGTGTCGATGTCCCGTATTGAAAGCTTATAAATATCTAGTTGACACATATTTAGCCAAATTTGAATGGTATGACATTGAAGCAATTCCTTGATCATAAAATAGGTTTGCAGATACCATGGCTTATTTGGGATCCTTAATCCCTTAGAATCTATCTACTAATTTCACTACCATCCATGTCAAGATGCTCTCTCATCTAGTAGTAGAGCATGCAGCCTATGATAACAGAGAATCAATCAACATGATCAGTGTAGAACCACAAGTTGAATGGTTCTGTAGAGCTGAAGACTTTCTTAATAAGGCACCTTGGTGGTCATTAACCTCTTAGAGTCCCATGGGGAGTGGTACTACCATTCACCATAGGATTTTTTCCAAGTCTGCATTTGCAAAAGTAAATACACAGGGGGAGCAAGTCATCTTAGCAGTTGAAGCTAAGATTTATCAAAATTGGATGTCACAAATTAAAGACTTCCTAAAGCTTAGTATAATCCCAGAGGGATTACCGCATACCACAAAGTGCACATTTAAATAGAAAGTGGTCAAATATGTCTTAATAGGAGACATATTGTACCAATGAATCTAATATGGAGTTCTCCTTTGTTGCTTAGAGCCCCAAGAGGCATCATGGGCAATTTCACAAGCCCATGATGGTACGTGTGGTGGCCATTTCAATGGCATGGCCATAATCAAGCACATCCTTCGAATGGGCTACTATTGGCCCACTATGGAGGAGTGCAATGCATATGTCAAGAAATGTGTTAAATGCCAGCATCATGCTAATCTTATGCACTTGCCATCAAAGGAATTACAGCCCATTCAAGTGGCTTGGCCATTTGTTTAGTGGGGATTGGAAATTATAGGTAATATCTCTCCTCCGTCATCAAGCCGACATACATTCATAATCACATATACTAAGTATTTTACAAAGTGGGTGGAAGAAATACCCTTAAAAATGAAAATCGGAGCTCATATAGTAGTTTATACTAGAGCATATCATAATTCATTTTGGGATTCCATCCAAAATAATATTGGATAATGGAACGTCTTTCAAGAACAAAATTATGAGAGCTTTGACATATAAATATAGAATCAAATATATTTTTGCGACTCCATACTATCCACAAGCAAATGGGTAGGTTGAAGCTTCAAATAATATAGTGGTGGCCATCTTGAAAAATATGGTACAAGAAAACCACAAATATTAGCACATCTAGCTGCCCCTTGCACTTTGGGCTTACAAGACTAGTATTCAAACACCCACTAGGGCAACACCGTTCTCACTAGTATATGGCACTAAGGCTATTATGCCTTTGGAAATAGAAATTCCAATGTTGCGTGTCGCATTCAAAGAGTTCATCGATGATGACACTACACGACAAGCTCGATTGGATAAAATAACGCTACTTGATGAACGTCATGTGAATGCCCTAGAGCATGTTTGTGTTTATTAGGAGCGACTAAACTGAGCTTAAAATATCAAAGTCCACCTAAGAGACTTTGAAGTTAGGGATCTTGTCTTGAAATAAAACCAATAGAACTCTAATTTACCGCTAGATATGCGAGACAAATTCATGGCTAATTGGCTAGGACCCTACATCATATCTAAAAATATTGGTCCAGGTGCCTATCACCTAACATTGCTAGGGGGTGTTGAAGAGCCTAAATCTATCAACATCATCCATATTAAAGAATTTTATGCTTGAAGATCATAGTAAAAGGCTCTGAGAGTTTCTTATAACTGCTCGGTCATCCTAAAAGCTCCAAACACTTTCATTAGTGGTTTGGTCAAGTAAAAAGCTCCAAAGGCATCTGTAAGCCCTTTGGTCAACCCCAAAAGCTTCGAGGGTGTGCAAAACTACTCGATCATTCCAAAAGGCTCCAAGGGTCCCTAAAACTACTTGGTCGTGTTAGTAAAAAGCTTTGAGGGTTTGCATAATCACTCGGTCATCCCAAAAGGCTCCAAGGGTCCCTAAAAATGCTTGGTCATGTTAGTTAAAAGCCCTGAGTATTTGCATAATCACCCGATCATCCCAAAAGCTCAAAATGCACCTATTAGCCCTTTGGTCAAATGCAAAAGGCACCAAGAGTTTCTAAAAAACTACTTGGTCAACCCCAAAGGCTCCAAGGATTCTCAAAATCGCTTGGTCATCCCAAAATTCCCCAAAGGCACCCATAATCCCTTTAATCAATCCTAAAATCTCCAAGGATTCCTAAAATTCACTTGGTAAATCTAAAGGCTCCAGAGGCATGTACTCATCATTTGGTCAATTATGAGGCATAAAACCCATACAATTATAAAATCAATAAAATACAAAAAAATTGGTAAAACATAAAATCCAAAAACATTTACATTTGCATTTGAATTTTGTATTTTCATTTTGCATTTAAAAATACATTCACTGCATTACTGCATTACATATAGGCATTTTTCATCCATTGCATTCCGTAATAAAAGGCATTGTGTTTGTCAGTCTTACAAACGATGCCACGTTTATGTTTAAATCATGCATCTATGCATTTATCATAATCCATCATTCATGTGAGTAATTATTTTTTTCAACACAACCTATAATGTTGCTATGGATATATACCAGGGTTTTTCAGTCACTCAGCCATACCTGGTAGTCTTATCAAGAGTTGGTAGAAAGCTTACTTTGCTTTTGTAGCTAAGGTCCAGTTAGTATAGCCATTGGCATATCAAAAACCTATAACTAATCAACAAATTAAACAATCCTAACAAGGACTAGGGGAAGATGAAATCCATGAAGTAGGACCGGGTATCCTGAAGTGAAAAGAGTTATTCTTGTTTATCCCTTTGTGCGGACGATATGGGAAATGTTGGCAGTTGGCAAAAGGACAAGTTAGTTCCCTATTCATAATCCCTTGTTTACGATAAAATGAGCATATCCCAAAGATATATCCCATATCAATCCTCATGATTGATACCCTAGATCAATATCATAGATCGAATCCCCAGAGTGATATCCCATATTGATATCATAAGATCGATATTCTCAATCAATATACTAGAAACAATTTTTCCAAGTAAATCTCCCTAAAGGAAAATTTTTGAAGAAAATTATCAAATGTAAATGCTGAAAAGTGAAGATTAGAAAAACTAGCTTAAATAAAAGTTCAAAGTGAAGTTCAAAGTGAATATCAAATAAAGATCATAAATCAAAATTTTGAGCGGAGATCAAATGAAGATCCAAAATCTAGTTCGAAGAGAGATCAAATGAAGATCCAAAGACAGTTAAAAAAGAAGATGGAATTGACTCCCTTGCTTCACTACATATGAGCAAGTATCCCAAAAATTGAAGGATAGAAAGGAATGAGCCTGAATCCCTAGAATTGTCAACACTATTGTACCTTACACATGATCACATGTCTGACGCATTAGCATCTCGCTTATGAAAAATACCAATGTTTGAATATGGAAGAGCTAGCTTCAAGTGTCCTGCATTGCCTAGTGGCTTAGTCCAACTAAAATCTGAACTTGAGATTGAATAAGACATTTGTGGAACCCCTATCTTAGAAATGGGCTAAAAGAATCCTGCCTAACATCGGGGAACGCTCGTGTATTATCCCAAAATAATCATTTGCACACATAGAGTAATGAATAGTTAGGGTCTATCATAGCAAAATCCTTTTATCTCAGAAGTCTAGTGTGGTTAGTATGAAACTTTTGATAAGTCTATTAGGGTGTTTGAGTCTCATGGAAAACCTCACAAATTTCTCCCATAGCAACAAAGTGTCAAAAATTGCAACCATATAAATAATCAAATTGCAAAGTATCAAACCCATGATACATCATTATATAAAGCACAATCAACATATAGGATAGATACCGGATGGATATTAACAATAATATTTAGACGGCCACTAACTATATCGTGCACATTTTTCAAAATTGCAAAATAAAAATGAATGACACATTATATCATTCGCATCATAAACATTGCATACCATTGCATTTCATAAATAGGTGATTAATTGATTAAATTATTATCTTAAGGATTTTCAATTATATTCATGATTTTTATATATTTTGTGGTGCCATCCATTAGATTGATAAACATATTTGCATTCATTCCTTATGTTTTAAGTGATTAAAGCATACAGGTTCATTTACATTAGATTAGCATCATGTAAATAAAGCATTACATACATTAATACATGGAAATAAAGCAATATCAAATATGCGTTAAGATAAAAACATCTCATCCATATGCATCCATAAAAAAACACATATAAGCATATAAAATTACTGCATATCATCATCATAAATCAAATAGCTATCTATTGCATGATATCTATACATCACATCATATAGCATCAGTATAAAATAAGCATTGCATCCATGTACATAACATAAACATAAAATTAAAAATAAATGAGTACACAATAAATGAGCCATAATAATGATCATATCATATATATAATGTGTGTCTCAGAGTACATCGAGAGTACAAAAATACCCACAGGCTACAAATGTGTAGGTCCTCGACCTTACATAAAAAATGAGATATATAAAAAATGTGTCCTATAACAATAGATCTCTAGCTCTGATCTACTCCCCTTGTACCAGAGCTTTCACCTCCTCCCTCGGTGTTGTGCTTAGGAGACTGCTCTACCTACTACCCTGCTGACTGTTGTGGATCTTGCTGAGCACCCTGAGTACCGCCTAGCCCAAAGAGGCCTAGCACTCATCTAACTGCCCGAAGTAGGCTGCCCCACCTCCCATGCCTCGGTATGACTACTGCCACCATTCATACTGGAGGACCTATGTGTCCTCTCACTCTGATGGGTGTGATGGCTCGAGATAGTAGTGGATTGGCCTGTAGTCTGAGATCTAGTCTGCTAGGACTCTACATCATATGGATCCTTAGGAATCTCTATGTCCAGCATTTGAATGTATCTAATGAGTTGGTCTACCCGAGCAACCCTGGATGCGTACATCTCATTGGCACTCATAAATAACCCTTGTAGGTACTGAATCTCTGTAATAGGATCCTAGCCACCTGGTAGTACTAATGCTAGTGCCACCAGAGGCCCCATAATCACCTATGAGGATGAGGGATTCCCCCTATATACCTTGAGAACATCTCGCTCTATTATGGTCTCATCCCTTTGTGCCTCTACCAAGTCATGAGCATGAGTGAGCTCACCAACCTGGGTCTCTACTGTAGTATCCTGAGTGGTCAGGCTAGCAATATACTAGTCTACCTATGTTAGTCAGTGATCTCTCTTTGTCAGTTGTACCTATAGATTAGTGATAGTAGTATCCCGCTCCCTCTGTTGCATCTGGAATCAATCGATCTGTTTTTACAAGTCAGCCACCTGTGCTAATAATAGCCCCTTTGCACTATTAGGAGGAACCTCACCCTCCTTTGGAACCTCCTCATAAGGATCAATCTCAGGATCCTCCTCAATGGTAGCCTCTGTGCACCAGCTACCCTCTGTCCACTGGCGCACCCTGCACCCATTAGGATCCACCTTTACTCCCACTTGGCCCAGAGACCCTATCCCATATCATTAGAACATAGACCACCATCCATATTACTTTGGATTGGTTTTCGCTATGTCAACCCCAGTATCCTAGAAGTCATTTTGAGAATCACCTAGAGTCGGAGGTTGGATCCACGACAAATCCCTCTCCAAATCCAGGTGCCTATAAGTGAATGGGATCTTCAGGATGTCCTACACCATGCCAAACTGCCATAGGACACAAGAGAAAAAATGAAACTCTCTGATCTCGACCTTTCGATCGAGTAGCCATCTATCTCGATGAGCCTATCAAAGCCTCTTATCGGCCTTAGGCAAGTCAAGAAAATCCATGTAGGGTCACCACTAGATATCATCTATCCCAAGTGCTACAAACCAGGTAATGTGATGCTAGGTCTCACCAGTATGAGTCCTGCTATGAAAACCCTCCTCCTCTCGAGGCCATCAGGAATCATAGCATTGATGCTCATCCTCAATTTTTGTAATATGTAGGGGTAGCTCCCTAGGATGCTCTACTCGGATATGCTGCCAACCCTAGATCTGTAAAAGTAGACTATAGCTAATTCCCTTAAAACTACACTCAATAATATGATATAGCTCTTGATACAACAGAGCTAATAATGTGATCCCCTAGGCTAGGAGCAGTGGTTGGTGGATAGAGCTCTGGATAACTCTATGCATAATAGCTAGAAGGTTCCAGAGAATCCTTGCACCCAAGGATTCTGGAAGCACATATTGCACCACTAGGTGCATGAAAATGGCCTCGCGCATGGATAAGATGTTCTTCCACTGCCAATACCTGATGTGGACCCCTCCATGGTCAATGGTGCCCTTAGCCTCCTCATTTTGAGCATCGAAGCTAGCATCGAAGATGGAATCCTTAGCCCCATAAGTAGAGCATAGGACGGCCCCACCATAAATGGGGATCTTGAAGATCCTATACACATCCTCTAGTGTAACTATCATTTCACCTATAGGTAGGTGAAACGTGTTGGTCCGCATATTCCAATGACGGGCCAACGCAGTTAGATAAGATTGATCTACCCTAATGGTGGGTAGATCCAGAACGTAGCCAAAGCCGATAGCTCCGAACCACTCTCACTCACCATCAGTGAGCTCTCCGTAGAGAGTCTTTAGAATGTCAGGCTCTCACACTCTAGAGGTCAATATCTAAAATAAATAGCATAATAAATAAGGAAAAATCTAACTAAAAAAAGCAAAAACATTTAAAAATAGACATAAAAATCATAAAAAATAGTAAAAAACTGATAAAATTGCAAAAGAATGTCATCATGTAGGCCTAAAAATTAAATTTGTTAATCAGACAGGTCAAGAATGTATTAAATGATATTAATTACCTCTAAAAATTCAAAAAATTAATTTTTTTTATAAATTTTTCCTAAAGTTGGCGAACCGCGGGCCAACCCTACGGTCCGCATGTGGTTAAAATTTTACCATTGGGATTTTGAATACTAACCATAGCTGGTAGCTGTGATCCCCAATTTACCAATTGGGAACCGTAGCTGGTACTTGTGGTCTGTGATTGAATTTTGGTTAGGTGCGATATCGTGGCCAAAAATGCAATAAATATAACTAAGCTACCCTGGCCTAAGATGAGGTTCATTGCCAGTAGTTTAGTGAAATTGATTACTTAATTGTGTTCATTTTACTGGTAATGGATGCGAGGTATTGGTTTTTGAGTTACCTTACCCTCCCATCGTCCCCCATGTCTAGAAGATGCTTTCTCATGCCCTGCCATCATGCTATAAGTCGGTGTGTGGGTAAGGTGTGGTAGGTTGCAGGTCAGTTTTGTCAGTTGTCACTATCATAGCTCTAGTTTATAGGTCACTATCAAGGAATAATGAGATATATTTGAAATTTGGAATTTTTGTAGACTTCTCATATATTCTACATGAACTACAAGCCCTAGTTGCGGTTCCTAAATTTGCAAATGGGAACCACGAACCCTAGCCGTAGTTTGCAACTGGCAAGAAATTTAGAAAAATACCACCATGGTAAGGGCAAAAAATATCAATTAATGTCTCCCATTGGGTCAGAACTCAATAAAAGCAAGCTAATTTGGAAATTTGGTGATAATCAAGCACCATGATCCAATCAAAAATTAAAAATCTGGCTGAGATTATAAAGTACAATCGAGGTCATCTCTATGATAATCCTTTCATGGAGTGAAACACCTCCCATCCAAATAAATAAGTTCAATGCATAATTCAAAATATTCAAATAAATTAAAATACCAAATGTGCCTCGTATTCAATAATTTACCCTATACACTTGGTGGTTGCAATGACTTGTGATCCATGCAATCCGGCAGGATGAGTAAATTACCATAAGGACATTTGGGGAAAAAATTATCATCGTTGATATGATATGCTTCTTTTCAATCCCTAAGAAGGCCTTCACGACTGGACTGCTCCATGGGAACGAGGCATTGCATACCATTTCTTCTATGACCTCTTTTTTAGCAAATCATCGATAATTTGATTCAACACAAATCTGATTGGATTTGTATCAATTCGATTCCCTAAGATGGCTATTGTAGCTTGACTACTCCATGGGATAGAAGTGTACAAATATTATTAATAGTTGGAATCAAAAGTTGAACTAGGCTTAGCCAAGGCATTAATTTTCTCAAATCTAAATTTGTTTAGATCATCCATGGTGGTCAAGTGACATCGTCGCTTCATACATTGTCATTACCCTCATCAACTGATTGCTTGAGGGGGTAGTCATAATATCAAATCATAATAAAAATCAAAATAATATCCCAAAGATTGTAGATCCCTTGATCTTGTCAAAATTGCGTTCATCCTCGCAAATCATTGTAAACAACTATCATAAGCTTACCCCTTTGCTTGGAGCAAATAGCAAATATGATGTTGCTTGTTATTCTCTGTATTTTGAATCTATGGGTCAGAAGATACCTATGGAATGCACAGCCGCATCGAATGAGATGAGAAGGGCACAAGATTTTCAATTTTAAGCCTCCAAAGAGTTGGAAGCAATGATTCCAGGATGCACATCCTTTTGTTGGACCTGGGGCATCTAATGTTGATCTAACTAATGATCATCATAGAACCTTCGACATTATTTTAGGAGGTCTATTTTTACTCAACATTGTTCGATTTCACAACACATATCAAAAGGGGAATTTGTAGACACCTAAAACATGTCATGTTGAGGGCGACTACTCATATGGACATGCTACAAGACCATATGGAAGATCTTGGATAGACTTCAAGATAGATCAATGGTTCTAACCACTCAATTTGGGCTCCTTGGCCTAATCAATCTGAACTGTAGCCCAAACCTATAGTTTATAGCTGAACCATGAATGAGACCTACGGTTTGTAGTCTAGACCGTAGCTGTGACCTACTGTCTTAACTAAAGTTCAGTTGGCCTTCAATCTAATCCAAATCGATTGAAACAACCATTGGATCTAGAAGAATGTGGTTAGAGAGTAGAAGCTTTCATTACAACTATCCTAACCACCCCTTCTTGATA
Organism: Wollemia nobilis; assembly: GCA_028583015.1. NCBI lineage: Eukaryota > Viridiplantae > Streptophyta > Pinopsida > Araucariales > Araucariaceae > Wollemia > Wollemia nobilis. Next base: position 5,816,974 of record JAQPPZ010016385.1, on the reverse strand, counting down.
TTTGCTTCTCCAGGAAGCCACCCCTAGCCCTTGGATAGTCCTATAAGTACCCCTTAGAATTACGACAATGATATAGAGTACTTTGATAGTGAAGCGCTATCAAAATACGATCAGAGAGAGCATTGGATATTTGAGCAGCGGAGCCTTGTCAAATTGTACACTAAATCAAGTATACTAAGAGAGAGCTATTGCACTTATCCCCTACCTACTTGTCAAGATTCATGATGAATTGCATTATGAATGCCCTAGGAGTCTAGGAGTGCCAAGAAATGCAAATTTGGGCAAATGAAGGCCCATCACAGTGATTTGACCGCCAAACCTATCAAAAGGACATCGAAGGTGACCCTTGAACATCAATTGGATAAGGAGGTTAAGCCCACTGCCCTTGGAATTAAGGGTAAACCTATCAAGGTGCTAACTGTGGCTGTTAGCTACGGTTTATAGTGTTGACCATGCACCAGAGCTACGGTTTGTAGCAGAGGTATAACCACCTTCCTATTTCTATTTCTGTCCATCTAATTAGGTTAGATTAAATGTTTTTATGGTTTAATAGCATTTTAGAAGACTTATGATCGTAGAACTAGGTTAGATTTACATTTTATGCTTATGCTTAAATTAGGACTTAAATACTTTCTTTATGCATGTTTATGCTTCACTTTTTATATCTGATCCATGCATAGTGTAGCTGCTACTTTCCTTTACGCTATTACATGAATCTTGATTCACTTTGCATAGTTTATAAGTATTATTTACGTTTCTTGATTATGCATGCTAATGGTTTTATTATGCAGTTTACCTAAAAGGGCTTCATCATGAGAGGCTGCCTATCTTTTTGAAATTATTGTTGTTTCTTGACCGTAAGGAATAGTTTCAAAGGAGATCAAACCATCAAGTTACTTCCCCATTGTGAAGAAGAGGGCACCTCCATCCTAGAGCAGTTCGTGCCATTCTAAAATGCGTTTGAAAATCACACCTACCCTTAAGAGGGAAAACAATTGTGCACTCCTATTGTAATATTGTATCAAAATGAATATCCCTAAGAGAGACGTACTTGTAATTGGGTTTTGAATTAAAATATAATGGAATAAAACATTTTATTTCTTGTTTCATTTGTTGTCAATTTTGTTTACTTGTATGCATGTTATATCTTTACCATTTATCACAATAGGAGCCACAATCGGGTGTGACCCTTTATGGTGGTTACAAGTGACATCCCAAATATTGCGCTGGATTAGTCAAATGTGTCATTCATTGTGTATCATGAATTCCAGAGTGACCTCTCCATTGTTACGCATAACTCTCGTGATCTAACAAATATCTAGTTGAGATTGAGATTATAATAATAAGATAATATTTAGCAAACAAATTTATAGAAAAATGTGATATTTGTGTTTCGGATGTTTGTTTGTTTGGTTGCATGCAAAGATAAGTTTTGGATATGAATACCCTCTCAAATGAGGAATCAACGATGAGGTAAATGGAATGTGATGATGTAGTGATGAATCGGTTGATAGAAGAAAAATGCATGATGTTTTTGATGAAAAATTAGATGGGTAGGAAAGGGGGCATATTTCCTAAGGTTTGAAATCAAAATTGGGTGAATTTGGGGCTTCTAGGCTCAATTCGCAGGTCAGGGGACAAATTGAATCTAAATTCATAGGTCAGGGGGAAAATTGGTCTAATTCATAGGTTGAGGGGTTAATTGGGTCAAATTCATAGGCCAGGGGGTGAATTCGACCTAATTAAGGTTTTAGGGGAATTTAAAACTTTTTTGGAAACATGGGGGGTCATTCTGATGATGGCAAACTTGGGGAGTGAGGAGTAAGTGACGATTGGTAATGCATAGTGCTTGTAGTTGACTAGATCGAGTAGCAGGATGGCGAGAGGACACACTGGTACTAGATCTCAATGTGGCAACCCACCAGTAAGTGCTCTTTATTCTTTCTATTTTGTAATTTTGTTTCCTAAAATACGTGAAATAAGGGAGGAGGTTTTCATGTTATTTTAAAAATTTAGGTAAATTTTTATTAAAATTGGAATACAAAGTGTTAAATAGACTTAATGGGTACCCAAAAGTGTGATCAGTTTTTAAGTTTAACATGTTTTCACTATAGTTTGACCGGGTGATGGGTAGGGTAGTCTTGTAATTTGAATTTCTATTTTTTGAGTAATGGTGCACTATTTTTGCAATGTGGTTGAATTTCGTTCATAAAAGTGGGAAATAGGTATGTGGTTGTGCGGCTGTGTTTTTTTTTTATCATTGTTTGGTGTGTTATCTTAATGTAGGTCATTAGGATGTAAATTAGAAAACTTTGACTGTTAAGTTTTCCACTATAGGTATACTATTTTTGGAAACCGTTGACACTTTCACCATAGAAGGGTGAAATGGGTATCCAAAAATGTAATTTGTTTTGGTGTGTGATTGCATTTGGTGTGTTTTTGATTTATGTGTGATGATGTAGATAGGGTTGAATCTAAAAGTGGTTGTTGGAAGCCTGATATATACTATTTTTTTTTTTTTTTGAACTTTCATAGTGAAGTGGGTAAATGGGTGTTCAGAAATGCGACTATTTTTTTTATGTTATGTGATTTGGCATGTGCATTGTTTTTTTGGGTTTGTGGTGAGTTTAATCTCAAAATTTGTACGTGTTTGTATACTATTTTTGGAAATTTTTGACACTTTCACTGTGAAGTGGGCAAATGGATGTCCAAAAATGTATTTTATTTTTGTATGTTTGTCTTATTGACATGATTTTGAATTTCATGCCATAGTGAGTATGTGGATAATTTTAAATTTGGTTGTTGGAAGCCAAATATGTACTGTTTTTCACATTTGTTTGAACTTTTACTGTGAAATGGCTAAATGGGTATCCAAATATGTGACTCTATTTTTTATTTGTCATGATATGTGGATTGTGTATGTTTTATGTCTTGAAGTGCATGGTAAATTAAAATAAATTAATTTATGTATGCAATGTGTTTAAATAAAATTTGAATTTTATTTAATTGAATGATTGTGTGTTAACTGATGTGAATATTGTTGTTTTTTGTGTATGAACAGGTGAAAATGATCGAGCCATGTCATCATGTATGTATGATGAAAGGCGAGCTGGATAAGTTGATGAACAATGAGGATGATGATAAATTGTTGGATATTGTATGGTTTAGAGATGTGTGGGAATGCAAGAGAACATGCTAATAGGGCATATATATCTGCTTTGTGTGAGTGATGGAACATAGATCACAACACTTTCCACTTTCTGACAGGTGAGATGACTATCACCCTGGAAGATGTATATAGAATATACAAATTGCCGATTGAGGGTGTGCTAGTGAGGGCAGCACCAAATGATACTAAGGAGGCTATGATGAAGTGATTATTTGGTGAGAATTTGGATGAGATAGATATCAAGAATATGGATTATGATATGTTATGGAATAATGAGAAGATATCTAAGTGCCAGTGTGTGATGATGATGATGATATCCACATATGCTTTGTCTGACACTTTTGGGGTATTGTTTACCTAGAATATGTTGGATATTGTGAGCGATATAGTAGAGCACAGTGTTTTGTTTGCATGGGCACCTGCATTGTTGGCCCAGGCATACAAGGAGTTGCACAATGTGGTGCATGATGGGTGAAAGGGTTTGAGTTGGACTCCTTTATTGCAAGTATGGGCATGGGAGCATATATCTATTGAGAGGCCATCATTGTTGCCTTGTAAGGTGCATGTGGACGGATGAACACATTTGACTTATGCTTTGAAATGGAGGATTGAAAAGAAGAAGGGTGTTAAAATGTCACATGAGGGTGATCCTCTATTTTGGAGGGTCAATTTTGTGGAGTTGATGCCTAATGACATTGAGTGAAGGCCTTGGATGGGTAGGGTGACATGGGAGAGGGATGGTGGCTAGTTGGGAGCCATTAATTAAGGAATGTGTTTGGTAGGACAATATAATCAATAGGCCAATTTATTTTAGTTTGATCAAGTTAGGTGATAGTTTGACTTACCACAAGATGTTCTAGAGGCACCTATTGTATACTATAGGCAACGGGGTGATTGGGGGAAGCCAACTATAGTTTTCCCTAGACTGGTGAGAGGGACCCAAAAATGGTGATATCAAATATAAGTAATGTGGAGATGACACTAAATTTTGATGCCTAGTGGGCAATGTAGAGCTAGGATCCGAGTTTTGATGTGGTTGATCGATGGGTACTGCCTAGTGGTGGGGTACCTACAACAAGGGGTCAAGCATTAAGAGTTACTCAGGCGAGATCATAGGATAGACCTAGTAGTGAGATAGAGGTGCCTCTATGACAATAGAGGTGATGATTGGGTGGAACCTCTAGCTCATATGTAGAGAGAGTGAAGGAGGTTCCTATGATTAGTGGATCATAGCTTGTGGAGGAAATAGTAGTCATGGAGGAGAGAGTATCCGTGGAGGAGTTAGGTAGAGGCATGGCTATGGGTGGTTTTTATGACACCCTAGAGATGGGTTTATCTGATGGGATGAAGGATATTATCATTGAGAAGTATGTGAGGTAGGAGGTTGAGGAGGAGGTATTATTATTACGTGATCACATACGACAGCTAGAGGGAGAGCTCCATGAGAGTGAGAGATGCAGGTTGGCAAAGGCAACATATTTAGAGGAGTGGTTTATAGCCCTGGAGACTACTAGTGAGAGTGCTCAAAAGGCCCTTGAGGATAGGTGTGCTAGGATGGCAACAAAGATAGAGCAACTGAGGATAGGGGTGGAGAGAGATCGATATGTATTGGACACTCAATATGTAGATATTACAGAGTTGCAAGCTGATATAGCAAGGCAACAATAGGTATGAGAGGGGGTGAAGGGAGCCCAGGTGGTAGGGGAGGTTCCAGTTGACATGGTTTATATGAGTGCAAATCTAGATTGACTGTGGAGTGGTGTTGAGTTTGGGAGAGGGCTGCTAGCTATGGAGCAAGCAAGATAGGCAGCTTGTGAGTACTCTATGGGGATTAATGGGATCCTACTCCCTGATTATGACAATGTGGTATCATATTATAGGACATAGACGTGTATGAACATAGTTTTAGTGGAGCCACCAGAGTGCACCTTTAATTGGTAAGAGAGGCACAATAACTGAGACATAGGATGTGGCAGTGGGTAGAGATATTGTTGTTGGTTTGATAGTGGTGTTATCTCCTACAAGGGCTTAGATATCAAGTGAGAGGGTATATTCTAGTAGAGCTACAGTGGCACATGGGATAGCACCAAGGAAGGTGAGTCATGAAGAGGCTCTTGGTGGTAGTTAGGTTGATTACCATTGTAGCCTATGAGCAGTTTTATATTATGTATGGTGGGTATGGTCCCAGGTTGTAGCCTACGAGTATTTTTAATGGAAGACATATATATATATATCTTTTTGTTTTGGATATTATATATACATGTGTTTTTTATGTTAATTTTCATGTGTTTGAATTGTGTGTGCGTAGATAGCATAGTATAATGTTTGAGTAAATGTATAATACATACGTATACATATGTGGTAGGGTGTAGATGTATGATTATACTGTAGTGTAGATATATTGTAGAATGATGTAAAGGATTGTATGTTAAATGCAATACAATATGATGTGATGTGATGCAATTTGTAGTAAATACATGTAACAGGGATGCGTTGATGCAATGTGAGAGAATGCATGTAGGATAAATGCATTGATGTGATGTTTGATGACTCTACGTAATTGTAGACACCAAAACAGCACCGATTCGATTAAGTGACTACAAACATTGATCGCATTGACATACACAGCTTTTAGGGCAGCCCTTAGAGGTCAAACAGTGGTCCTAGCCACTTGCACAGCAGTTTAGAAGGTCAAAAAATGGCAGAGCAAAGTTGGTCGTTTTAAAGCCTTTAATCTAAAGCGAGCCTTTAACAAACTTTAAGTCTTAAGCAAGAAAGCCTCAATCAAGAGCAAAACTTCAAAAGCAAACAAGCCTTAATCAAAAGGGAACCTTGGCCTTAGATGTCGCGAAATCGCGACGTCGCGATTTCATGCGTCGCGATATTGCGCGTCGTGATATCACGACACCTAAGGCCCCGAGGGAGGCCTCGGCCTTAGATGTCGCGATATCGCACGTCGCGATATCGCGACACCTAAGGCCCCGAGGGAGGCCTCGGCCTTAGATGTCGCGATATCGCGCGTCGCGATATCGCGACACCTAAGGCCCCGAGGGAGGCCTCGGCCTTAGATGTCGCGATATCGCGCGTCACGATATCGTGACACCTAAGGCCCCGAGGGAGGCCTCGCCCTTAGATGTCGCGATATCGCACGTCGCGATATCGCGACATGTCGCGATATCGCGACACTTCGGCATTTTGCACATAAACAAAATTTAATCAATCGAAGATGTTGAAGCATTCAAAGACGACACGTCAGCATTCAACGACGGACTTCATCGGTCAAAGGCAGCATTAAAGCAATTCACGCCACGTGGCATCCCTGCGTGCCATTTTTAAAGAGACCCTGTGGGTCTATAAAAATGGTGGACTTCACCAACTGCAGTAATGAGACGAGCGGTCTCAACAACAAATCCGGCCCGAGGCCATGCCTCATAACTACTGATATGATTTTCTAGCGATAATCTCTGTGCGAGCCATGTCTCATAAATCATCTGACAACGGTCAAATCTCAGTGGCGCCTGCGGACTTAGGGTTTTGACGTTAATATTTCAGAGGCCGAATCCTCTATAAAAACGAGCTCAATGCAATGTAAAAAAAAAAAGAGGACAAAGCATTTTAAAAACACAACGAAGTGCTGTTCATTCGAGACCCGATCATATTCCTTTTGGATTTAATTTCTTCACATCCGTAATCTCTTTCACAAGAGAGGGTTTAGGTGGTTTTTGAAAGTGTTAGCCGACATTCGGACCCGACCTTGGATCACTATATCCCACTAATTTGACGACAACTCCACGAGTCTTAGATTTCGAGCCCATCCCTAGTGGATTGGCGTCGAAACTGAGTTTTCACAGGGCGGCCCGCTTGGGCACCCCTAGCACATTTTTTTGTTAATTTAATATGTGATGTTCCTTTTTATATATTCTGCCAGATTAACAGTATTTAAACAGCTTATGTTTTACGTTGTTTAAATAAACCATATGTTAGAACATATCACGCAATACGCTGTATTTCAAATGTTTTTCTGCATTACGTTCTCTAATGATTACTTAGACAGCCTAAGCCATTTTATTCGCGTATTTAATCAATCTTTGCACGTATTTCTTTTAAACGTTTTATCCTTTAGTCACAGGTGCTACTAAACGTTTTTATTGTTTCTTTGATCGTAGGAAAAACAGCAACAAGCAAGGACCGATTAACATAAGCGGCAACAACATTGGCCTACCCATTTCAAATGTGGGCATGCGGAAGGAGATCACTATTCATATGTTGTAACTAAAAATATGTAACTGAGGAGATGTATTGTAACCGAGCCGACATCATATTAATAAAAAGGGCTGTGTTCCTATTATTGATTTGATTACATCCGTGTCATTACATGCATCAAACTAGTTCTGTTCTTATTACACATTAGTGTTTCTTTTATTTTCGGAATCTCATGCTTTCAGTGGCGATCACGGTGGGACCGTTCCCAAATTTTTAAATCACAGAAACTAATCAGATTTGTTGTGTTTTAACAGGTACTTTTTTTTAAAAAAGCCGAAGGTCAGAAACAGCAAATCCGGGCAGAAAGAGGTAACGGTTTTTAACTGTCCATGTCATTTTCTGTGAAATTTCTGTTTATTTTACTTGTTTAATCTTTTACTTTCGTTCTTTTTAATTATTAAAGAAAGGTAGAGAAATTTTTCATAAATTTTTCTTGCTTTATTTAATTATTTTTTTATTTTATGTAATTATTTATTTAATAATTAATTTTTTAATTATTAAAGAAAGGTAGAGAAATTTTTCATAAATTTTTCTTGCTTTATTTATTTTTTTATTTATTTTAAAAAAAAGAAAAGAGAAATTCGAAATTCCTAAAAAAAAAAAAAATTAATTTTTACTTGCTGTTTTCCGGTTTGTAGTGTTTCTTGCTGTCTTCCGGTTTGCATAGGGAAAGTTTCTTTTTGTTGCTCGTTTCATTTTTATTAAATAAAAATGAACTCCACACACTGCACGTGGTAAATTTAAACCAAGGAGCTGGTCGTAAAACCCCAGCCCTTGAGCAAGACCAACGGTGGGTTCATCACCACCTTGGCTTAGCTTTGCATCCATTTCCCCGATTGTCACTGTTGTTAGACGTAAATCCTGACGAAAGCTGACCGAGTGTTGCTGGGGTGATTCCCATGCACGCGAGGATAAGTCTTCTATGGTAGGTGTCATTAACAGGACAATCCCCCTTCCGTACCGCCTATGTTCCACGTACCATCTGCTCTCACGTACCTATAGTTTCCCTCTCGTAAGGGCGGGTATATAGAGAGGTTGGTATATCGGTCCGACAATGGTATATTGAAGGGGCGACCATTTATGGGAGTCATATGAGCCAACATTATGCATTTAAACGTTCTTCCAAAATTGCAAAAACAAAACAAAACATCAAAATGCACTAAACCAGTTTAGGACACACTATCAAATCCTTAAAAGAGATAATCACGATTTTGTGTATGAGTGTGTTCATTTCTGCTTAGTGTAGACCAAAAGACAAATCATCATAAATGAGATAAAATCTGCTTAGATAGTAGAGAAGTGCCACAATGGTGTACACCCGTAGCCAAGCCCAATCAAGGGCGGACGCTACGGAAGGTGCACAAAGAGAGGGCGCTAGTCGCCTTCGCTTTAGCCCTAAGGACTTGGCCATACCGCCTTGGCGGTCTAGCCTACAAGAGAGTCCATATCAGGCCCCATCAAAAAGAAATTATTGGGAGCCTCCTCATTGGGGTATGCCCATCCAACACAGCCCCTTTCGGGAAGACGCTTTACACGTAGATCTCAATGTAGGTAGACAACCGCCTCTTGAGGCTAGATTTGAATGGCCACAGCGTGATGAAGCGCTAGAGAGGCATACTGTCCATTTGGAGAGACAACGTGGATATGGCGTCTCTTCTTTACCTCCCATCAGAACAGAAAGACAACATCCAGAGCGCAGGGCTCTTTACACAGGGCAAGCTAACTCCGCCCGCCCCTTTCACACCCATGAAAGGGAGTACGAGGAAGATCATCGCATTCCTCGGGAACAACATACAACATGGGAACCTTGTGTTTCTGCACCTACCAAATATCATGATCACACATCAAGGCTAGAGCCTCAAGCAAATGTCGCCTACCCCGACAAAGGGAAGCAACCCATTGAAATTTTAGACCATCAAGATCGAGGCAAACACATAGGCAAAACATTCAAGCCTCCTCAACAAAAGAGGGCAGACCCAGTCGACCCGGTAGTCGCCAGACATGCCGCTCACCAAGCTCGAATCACGCAGCTTGAGCAGGGTCATCAGGAGTTAGAGTACTTATACCGCTTGAATAAAGAGCGCATGCAGCGCGAAGCGGATGAGTTGCGCTATAAGCTACCTGAGAGGGTGCCAACCCCTCGCACCCACAGAGAAGAACAATATGAGAGGCACAACCCTTTGATGCCGGACAGGTCTCCACGACCTCATCAAGCTTTGCCTCCGAGACCTTATAGACCCGAGAGGGAGGCCACTCCCCGAAACAATGATGGGTACCCTCAGCGGGGACTCAATCAAGGTCATAGGTCTCGCCCAGAGACTCCTCAAGAAGTTTATGAGGAGTATGAACCAGAAATAGAACGGGCCAAAATGCCCCATCAAGGCGGGAGGGCTGCCACTCGGCCACCCCCCCATAGGCCTCCAGTCTCCCATAACTCACAACGGGAGCAAACAAAAGAGGAAGAAATAAAATCTTCCGATGCATACAAAGCGCTATTAGAGCGTTTGGAGTCTATGGAGACAAAAGCTTCTGGGCATCAAAAGCCCACATTACGTCAACTCCGTAGTCATCCAGTGCATCCCTCAGTGCCTACACCTCTTTACCCCGAACACTTCAAGTTGCCTCAATTGGCAGTTTTTAAAGGTGAAGAAGACGCACAAGAACATGTCACAAGGTTCCTAAGTCAATGCTTCGGCATCCAAGATAATGATGCATTGTTGCTTCGAACTTTCATAACCACATTCACAGGCCCTACCTCGGATTGGTTCACACAATTACCCAAACACAACATAAACAATCTCGATCAATTAGTAGATGCGTTTCTTGAACGCTTTGCTTTCAACACAAAGAAGAAGGCATCACTGAGTGATCTGGCCAGCCTCAGGCAATATGAGGAAGAAACAATGACAGCATACGGGAATCGTTGGAGGGCTTTGCTTTCTAGGTTACCCTACCGTCCCCCTATGTCTGATCTTACGCAGATGTTTGCAAAAAGTTGCTTAAAATCAATCTCTGGTCTATTGCTGCTACAGCAATACGACAGCTTAGAAGAAGCTTTGGCGCAAGCCAGAGTTATAGAAGAGATTAAGATAGGCGAAGGCGCAATTGCCAAGCCTAAAAAGAAAGAGTGGAATAAAACCACTAAGACTGGGAATACGCAATCACAACCCGCTACGGTTAACCAAGTTGCGATAAATTCTCCCAAGCCTGTGCAAGAAATGCAGCCCCAAAAGGCTAATTACCAGGAAATGCCTCCTAGTTATGAAAAAGATAATAAGAAACAGGAGCAGAATCAGCAGCGTCGCCCTAGGCGACAATTCACCCCTTACACGGAGTCCAGGGACTCCCTATTTGACCGCTTGTCAGCGGCAAATTTAGTCACCCTTCCAGAGATCCAAACTATAGACCCTAATGCCCCCAAGCCTAAGGGATACAGAGAGGAATTGTATTGTAGATTCCATAGGCGAAGGGGACATGATTTAAATGGATGCTGGAAATTCAAAGGATTAATCCAAGATTTAATCGACAATAAAACATTGGCCGTGGACAACCCCATAGCGCCAAATAACCAACAAATGGGGGTATTCAAGGACCCTTTGCCTACCCACGAGGCACAGGCAAAACCTCTCCAGATTAACGAGGTGCGAGAGAATCTTCCCATGCAAGGATTTGTGGGAATGATCAGCATAGTGACAAGGAACAAAAAGTACCCAACATCGCCCCCGAGGTAGCTACGAGGGAAGTTCCAACGACGTCACAGCCTCAGCAATGCCCTGTGCAAGTACCTCCGCCTAGACCCGAGGTCACGATACGGACCAAACTCACGCAGAGTTTGCGGACCACATCGGCTAGGCTTTCCATTTACGAGCTTATTCAACAGTCAACACCTCATAGGGAAGCTCTTATGGAAATATTAAAAGCCATCGAATTACAGCCTCACGAAGCAAATTCTTTCAACAACTTCATGGGACATGTGAAGCGATGTACGGAGCCGGTCATCACCTTCAGAGAGGATGAAGTCAAAGCAATATCGAATGACATGGCAGATCCACCCCTGCACGTCATCGCGCGGGTCAACGGGATCCCGTATAAGAGAGTGTTGGTAGATACTGGCTCGTCCAGTAACATCATCACCACTGCAGCACTAAAACATTTAAAGCTGCCAACCTCTCATATCACAGCCTCCACGTACACACTGTGAGCTTTCAATGATGCAATATGCTCGACAGTCGGCACAGTTGTTCTACCTATCCAGGTAGGACAAAAGACAATACCAACATTGTGCCATGTGTTGGAAGGCGAGATGGCTTACAATATACTGCTAGGGCGGCCTTGGATCAGGGACATGAAGTGTGTCCCTTCGATCGCTCACCAGTGCTTAAAGTATGCTTTTGAAGGAGAAATACATGTAGTCCCGATGGACTTGGAACCCTTCAAGTATTGCAATGCGGTACAACTAATGCCTCAATCGACCCTCCCTTCAACACATTTGGATTTCCAGCTAAATCCATCTAAACCGGGTCCAATACCGTAGGCACCACTGGTGACCAAATCACCAAAATCCTAGCCAGGTGAATCCTCATCATCTGCTCCTTCATTACCAATGCCGTCGATAATGGCTAAACAGAAGGACAAGGGAAAACAGATCATGGATGAGGCTCCACCCCTAGAAGAGGGTTTGCCAACAATTTCAACGGTATCAACAGAGGAAACACCTAGCACTACTGAAACTGAGATTCCTAAACCACCAAACATGGAATGGACTCAGGAAGGACTCCCGTTCCCTCCCTCCCAAGCATCAACAATCACCGTTGAAATGGCCAGTACAGGCCTGGGGGAGTACTTAGTGCAAAATGTTGTGGCAATGCCTACAATAGAATCAGTACAGGATATGGGGAGACCTCACCTTCCCATAGGAACAGTTGTTCCTCTAGGTCACCCACCCAATCAGAAAAATTTTGTGTATGGGGGCCTTGATCATGGTCTTGAACCATGCAAACAAAAGGAAGCAGACAAAGAGCCTTTTGTTGAAAACATCAACTATCTGTCAAACCCAGACTTCGCCCTAAAATATCTCGGCCAATGCAATTGGCATGGATACGGGCTAGGAAGATATGAACAAGGGATGCGGGTCCTTTGCCAACCAAGATATCAGATGCCATATGATAAGTCAGAGTAGGGTTCCACCACCCCCTGCCCTTAGACATCTTGGTAGAAAATATGCAAGGCCTAGAAATAGGCAACAAGGGGGGATTGGCACCGGATCTTTATGCCAACCCAAATACAGAATATACATTGGGAGATTACCTCCCATGGTCAACAAACACCCTTGGCAACAGTAGTAACTCCCCTCCTTTGCTAGAGAGAGGTGAAAGTTCGGACATTAATCCTCAAAGAAAACATCAACGATGTCCAGACATCTTTTTGAAACTATTCCCCTTAGAGGTTCCAGTTGAATCAATACCATGTCAAGAGAATCAGGTCCCTCCACCCGAAGTGGAACAACCGCAATGGGACCAGATTAACTTACTGGAACAAGGAGAACCCTCAATGTCGCAAGTAACAATTCTTGAAGAGAGTGAACATTTTTGGATCTCCGAAAGTGATTCAGAAGATGAGACTGAGATGATCTATCTCAGACATGCGCGACGGAATTATCGCCCTTTAACTCATGAAGATCTAATGGGACAGATGGGCATAAGGTTAGGGCATGAATGGTGGGTAGACCCAGCAGGGTGGGCCCTAGTGTTAGATCCATGGCTCCAAATTCATGATGAGCACCGTCCACCCCGAGACCCTATCATGACAACAGTGCCAAGGGAAGACCCTGTCCTCCTATCAGCACATAGGGCCGATCCATTCGTGCCCGTTCCCCTAGAACCAGATCCAGAGTATAGGGAGCATCCAGAAGATTCAAGTTATCATACCCACGGTAATGGAGACCCAATTCATTCCATCTACATGATCTCCATTGATTTGACCGCACCCATCCGCAATCCGACCGATCCAGCATGGTCATTGCATCTAGACATAGATGCCATCGACTGGGATCGCGTCAATTCACCTTTGTCACCATCAGAGTACTGGCCTTTCGGTGAAATACATCATTTTACCCCAGGGACAACTCAGGATATTTTTTAGGCTGAAGAGGAACCCGAGGTTCCCAACGTAGATCTAAATTCAGCTAATGATATCCATTTGATCCCGACTCCACATCAGTTGGAGGACGGATCCCACATGTCAGTCGAGGAAATGACTGATGTAGATATCGGCACAGATCCAATGAATCCACAGATTCTCAAGCTGGGGGTAAGCCTTTCCCCCGAAGAGCAAGCCGACTACATTACCCTTCTCAAAGAGAAGAAGGAGGTTTTTGCATGGTCATACAAGGATATGCCAGGACTAGACCCGTAGCTAGTCACGCATAATTTAACGCTTGATCCGAAAATCAAGCCCGTAAAGCAAAAACTACGTAAGATGCACCCAACAGTGGCCTTGATGGTCAAAGATGAATTGCAAAAGTTGTTGGATGCACAGTTTGTCATCTGCGTGGATTATCCACCATGGTTGTCCAACATGGTTCCCGTCAAGAAGCCCGACGGGAGGATTCGCATATGCACCGATTTTTGAGATCTAAACAAAGCGAGTCCTAAGGATGATTTCCCCTTATCGAGCATCGACGTGTTGGTAGACGCTACAGCAGGTCACGAAATGCTCTCCCTCATGGATGGTTTCTCAGGATACAATCAGATTCGTATCAATCCTGAAGACCAACTAAAAACGGCGTTCACAACGCCTTGGGGGACATTTTGTTATAAGGTCATGCCTTTTGGCCTTAAAAATGCTGGTGCCACCTACCAACGTGCCATGACATATATCTTCCACGATTACATGCACAAAACTTTGGAAGATTACATGGATGATTTGTTAGCCAAATCTCTTTTGCGCTCAAATCATATCGCTGACTTAAGCAAGATCCTCGATCGCCTCATGGAGCATAAAGTTAGACTAAACCCCAAGAAGTGCGTCTTTGGCGTCACATCTGGAAAACTCTTGGGTTTCATAGTCTCAAAATGAGGAATCGAGGTGGACCCAAAGAAAGTCAAGGCAATCCTTGAAATGGTTCCCCCAACTACAATCAAGCAGCTCAGAAGTCTGCAGGGAAAGGTCGCATCGATTAAACGCTTCATAGCGCAATTATCTGACAAGTGTCGACCCATGAACAAATTATTGCACAAGGGAGTTACATTTCATTGGGATGACGAGTGCCGATCGACCTTTGACGAGATCAAACAATACCTGGCTTCGCCACCGGTCTTGGCACCACCTAGACCAGGAGTGTCGTTCTACTTATACATCTCGACTATTGAGGTGGCACTGGGCGCCATGCTAGCCCGGAAGAATGAACTTCACAAAGAACAGGCTACATACTATCTTAGCCGCACCCTGGTCAGTTATGAACTTAACTATGCATACGTTGAGAAACTCTGCTTGGCAGTGGTGTTTGCTACCAAAAAGCTACGCCATTACATGTCTGAGCAACACTACGTATGTTGTGTCTAAGGAGAATCCATTGCGATACATGATGAGTCGTACTTATCATAGTAGTCGCACGGCGAAATGGATCATGTTGTTGACAGAATTTGACATAGAGTTTATTGGACAAAAATCTATCAAAGGACAAGTCATAGCCGATCAACTAGCAGAGGCTCCTCTTGAAGATGATCAGCCTCTGGTCATAGAACTACCCGATGATGGGGTCTTCCATGTCTCAGAATCGCCGGATTCCGATGAGCCTGAGTCACAAGCCGACATAACCCTATTCTTCGATGGTTCTAAATGTGAGCAAGGTGGTGGCACGGGAATTGTATTCTTCACACCGCAGGGTGCCCCAATGCCCCTGTCATTTAAATTAAACTTCCCATGCACCAACAATAACGCAGAGTATGAAGCCTTGCTCCTAGGTCTTCAGACAACAATCACCATGAACATCAAACGACTGAATATCTTTGGTGATTCGCTGTTAATAGTCAATCAAGTCAAAGGGGTATATCAATGCAAATGCCCAGTCCTACAGGCTTATAAAGCCCTCGTGGACAAATTCCTGGCAAAACTTGAGTGGTATGACATCGAGGCACTCCCTCGATCATCGAATCATTTTGCGGACACAATGGCCTCCTTGGGGTCACTAATTCCGCAAGACCTTTCCGGTGATATGACAACCATTCAAGTCAAAACCTTATCGCAATCCACGATGGAGCGTGCAAGCTCAGACTTGACGCCGAGGAATCCACATGATCCAGATTGAACCATCCTCGGATAAGTTCTCTCGAATCCGAGATCGTCTGAAATGCGCCAACTGGGGGTCCTTGTTCTCCCCTACTCCCATTAATAGCAACACAACGCTATTCTTGCAGGTTCTATCCCATTCAACGTTTGCTAGGGAGGAACTTCAAGAGGGATTGGCTGTTCATACTGTCAAGGTTTCTGATCAAAATGATTGGTATTTACCCATCGAAGACTACCTCAAGTTAGGTAATCTCCCACTTGATTTGACTCATGCCGCAAAACGAGCACTCAAGCGAAAGCGGCTAAGTATGTCTTGATAGGAGACATTTTGTATCATCGCAGCTATGAAGGAATCCTCCTTCGTTGCTTGGACCAGCAAGAGTCCACTTGGGAAGTTGCCCAAGCGCACGATGGTACATGTGGTGGCCACTTCAGTGGTATGGCCATTGCAAAGCGCATTCTTCGCATGGGCTATTATTGGCCATCTTTAGAGCGAGATTGTTGCACCTATGTCAAGAAGTGCGTGAAGTGTCAACATCATGCCAATTTGATGCACGTACCTTCTCAGGCCTTGCAGACAGTCCAGTCTGATTGGTCGTTCTCGCAGTGGGGCTTCGATCTAATTGGAAAGATCTCCCCTGCATCGTCAGGCCATCACACGTTTATCATAATGGCCACAGAGTATTTTACCAAGTGGGTGGAAGCAATTCCGCTTACCTCTACGATAGGACCCCGCATTGTGGAGTTCATTTTGCATAACATCATATGTCATTTTGGTATTCCATCCAAAATAGTCTCGAATAATGGAACGCCTTTCAAGAACAAAGACGTGCGTGCTTTGACCACAAAGTACAAGATTCAGCACAACTTTTCAACACCCTATTATCCGCAAGCGAATGGGCAAGCAGAGGCGTCAAACAAAATGCTAGTTGCCATCCTTAAAAAGACCGTCACAGACAGTCATAAGGATTGGCACATTCAAATCCCACTTGCCCTATGGGCCTATCGCACTAGCATTCGGACACCCACTGGGGCCACTCCATTTTCTCTTGTGTATGGCTCCGAGGCAGTCATGCCTCTCGAGTTGGAGATTCCTTCCTTGCGCATATCCATGCAAGAGTTCATCGATGATAATTCTGTGCGGCAAGCCCGGTTAGACCAGCTTACGTTGCTTGACGAACGACGCGTTAATGCTCTCGAGCATTTACGTATTTATCAAGAGTGACTTAAGAAAGCTTACAACATGAAAGTTCACCTAAGGGACTTTCGGGTTGGTGATTTGGTTTTGAAGGAAAACCAGCAAAATTCCAGTTTGCCATCCCACCTAAGGGACAAGTTTGCGGAAAATTGGTTAGGTCCATATGTCATTGATAGCAAAATAGGACCCGAGACATACCGGCTAGCTTCTCTTGATGGTATCAAGGAAACAGAACCCTTGAATATCAGTCATTTGCGACCATTTCATATCTAAGAGAGCCATATCCCCAAAATGCTCCAAGGATTCTTGCAATCGCTTGGTCAAATCCCAAAATGCTCCAAGGATTCTTGCAATCGCTTGGTCAATCCCAAAATGCTCCAAGGGTTGTCAAAATCGCTTGGTCAAATCCCCAAAGGCTCCAAGGATTCTTGCAATCGCTTGGTCAATCCCCAAATGCTCCAAGGATTCTTGCAATCGCTTGGTCAATCCCCAAAGGCTCCAAGGATTCTTGCAATCGCTTGGTCAATCCCAAAAGGCTCCAAGGATTCTTGCAATCGCTTGGTCAATCCCAAAATTCTCCAAGGATTCTTGCAATCGCTTGGTCAATCCCAAAAGGCTCCAAGGATTCTCGCAATCGCTTGGTCAATCCCAAAATGCTCCAAGGATTTCCACAATCGCTTGGTCAAAAATCAAGAAAATTCAAAAACAAAAAAAATCATCAAAAACAACAAAAAGATTTGCATCTTATTTCTAGGCACCATACATTGCATCCATACATTGCATATTTGTGGTTGTATAGGTCAAAGGCACCATAGGCTGTAATTGCTTTGCTAGTCCATCTTGTTCCACATTGTTCCATTTTACAAAAACAACAAAACCACCATGCATTTCTTTTTCCACACTAGAGTCAATGGTCTTTTAATGTATCAAGAGTTTTCGTGATTCAGTCATCATTTTGCTCTTTAGCCATGTAATGTATCAAGTCAGACAGATTTTACGAAGGTAGAGTCATACTTGAAATACACCTTGTTACGTAACATCCCAACACAAATTAAAACACATAAAAATTCCCAAGTTGTGTGAACGAAAGATGAAACCTGCACAGTAATCCAGGTCATCATAAGCAAAACGGTCATCTTGCTCATCCCCCCGTGCGAATGGTTCTAGAATGCTGAGAATTGACAAAAGGACAAGCTCTTTCCTATTCATCCCCCTCCATGTACAATGGTTTTCACCACTCCCAAATCCCAATCATAGTTGGCTCCCAAAGTTGTAAGGATTTGTACTACACATCCTTGCCAAGGATGGGTAGTCATCCCCAAAACCTAAAGGAATCAACACCATTCACAAACAAAATTCCAACAAATCATCATCCCAACATTTTCCATTCACCTTTGGTCTCCAAGTTGTAAGGATTCGTACTATCCGCCCCTAACCAGGATGGATAGTCATCCCCAAGGCCTAACAGATCAATTCCCTTACTCCATCACCTCCATCATCCCCTTGGTCCCCAAATTTGTAAGGATTCGTACTATCCACCCCTAACCAGGATGGGTAGTCATCCCCAAGGCCACAAGGATCAAAGCAATTCACAATACTCAAAACACAAAATCAAATAACAGTGGTTATCACCACTATTCAAAATCCTTGCTCAAAAAGAATTAATAGACAAATAAACAGTGATTTTCATCACTATATAGACGAGCAACTCCCTAAATCATTCAGCCCACAAACATCCTAAACTTGAATCCCCAAAATTCTCAGCATTCGAAAAACCATCTAGGTGATCCTCATTACAGGTTTGGTTGATAGCCTATCTGGCAATGGTGGTATCCTACCCGCATGACGATATGTCTGCCACATTCGCTTTGCGAGTGTACAGACCAATGTTTGCATAAGGATGAGCTAGCTTATGGCATCTTGGATAACACTGCATATTAATCTAACTAAATACAACAAAGGAGTTAGTGGAGCTAATTAGGTGATCCTCAGTACAGGTTCGGTTGAAAGCCCATCTGGCATCGGTGGTATCCTGACAAATACCACATAAATGAACTCAATTGCACACACAGGGGATGTGAAATAACTTGGTCAAAAACAAGTCCGATTCATACCTTGTTCAAAAGTCTTGTAAGATAAAGTACAAGTCATGGCTAGTAAGTTAAAACCGTCCGAGTCTCGAAAAACCTTAGCTACATTTCTAAACCAACCGCGCTACTTTTCATCCTTACATTACCATCAGAAAAGAAAAACCACATGTATACATACAAAGTCATGTATCACAGCAATCGCCTCAAAAAAAAATAATGGAGTTCTAAACAGTCTATGGTGCCATAGCCAAACACCACAAAGTCCATCCATCCATTTCATCTCTGCATATCACATACATTTGCATTCATCACAACATATGCATCCATCAATATAAAGTAGCATGCATCCATCAACATCAATCATTGTGCATAAAATCATGACATATACACAAAGAAAGAAAATCAAAACAACAAAAACATCACAAAAATGCAACACAAAAACTATAGCAATAAGCATTGCCGGACACAAGTGCTCTTGCACTTAACCTCTTGGCATAAAGAAAATCGATGTCGGGGCTCAAATTGTCACTCTCCCACTTCCCCAAGAAGGCTACCATAGCTGGACCGCTCCACGGGAAGACGGGTTTTTGATGATTTCACCCCATTATGGCATCACCAAAAGGGTTAACACCCACCAAAAATAGGTCCAAATGTCGGGAAACTGCACATGCTTAAATGGTAAAACATCTAAAGGCACCCTAACCTAAGTCATCTTGGGTCAAGCGACTCGTCGCTTTTCTCACGAAGGTCATTCCCTCATCGATTCGTCGCTTGAGGGGGTAGTCACACTTAGTCACCAATCAACAAGCACACACCCAATCAAGGCAATGACATGCATTCAAAGAATCATTGACAAAGACAATCACGCTCCTGCTTGGGGCAGTAAACAAGCAATCATTAAATTGATCAAACACTTGGCATTCCCGAAGCATGAACACAAGGTTTCCCCTGTGGACAAAAGGTTACGCCCTTTGCCTAATCATGACTGACCAATGTCCAAGCTCAAGTCACACCTCACCAAAATAGGTTAACACTTGAAATCAAATTCCTTAGCTCGTTAGAAGCAAGGATTCAAGAATGCATGCCCTTTCCATACTTGGGGCATCAAAAGTTGGTTAGGTTACCAAGAAACCCTAATCATTAGTGCTTTGGTCTTCTATTTTTGCTCAGCACTGCGTCACCCGCAACGCTTCCCAAAAAGGGGCATCTGTAGACACCAAAACAACACCAATTCGATTAAGTGACTACAAACATTGATCGCATTGACATACACAGCTTTTAGGGCAGCCCTTAGAGGTCAAACAGTGGTCCTAGCCACTTGCACAGCAGTTTAGAAGGTCAGAAAATGGCAGAGCAAAGTTGGTCATTTTAAAGCCTTTAATCTAAAGCGAGCCTTTAACAAACTTTAAGTCTTAAGCAAGAAAGCCTCAATCAAGAGCAAAACTTCAAAAGCAAACAAGCCTTAATCAAAAGGGAACCTTGGCCTTAGATGTCATGAAATCACGACGTCGCGATTTCGCACGTCGCGATATCGCGTGTCGCGATATCGCGACACCTAAGGCCCCGAGGGAGGCCTCGGCCTTAGATGTCGCGATATCGCGCGTCGCGATATCGTGACACCTAAGGCCCCGAGGGAGGCCTCGGCCTTAGATGTCGTGATATCGCGCGTCGCGATATCGTGACACCTAAGGCCCCAAGGGGGAGGCTCGGCCGAAGTGTCGCGATATCGCGACACTTCGACATTTTGCACATAAACAAAATTTAAGCATTCAAAGACGACACGTCAACATTCAACGATGGACTTCATCGGTCAAAGGCAGCATTAAAGCAATTCACGCCACGTGGCATCCCTGCGTGCCATTTTTAAAGAGACCCCGTGGGTCTATAAAAATGGTGGACTTCACCAACTGCAGTAATGAGACGAGCAATCTCAACAACAAATCCAGTCCGAGGCCATGCCTCATAACTGCTGATATGATTTTCTAGCGATAATCTCTATGCGAGCCATGTCTCATAAATCATCTAACAACGGTCAAATCTCAACGGCGCTTGCAGACTTAGGGTTTTGACGTTAATATTTCAGAGGCCGAATCCTCTATAAAAACGAGCTCAATGCAATGTAAAAAAAAAAAGAGGACGAAGCATTTTAAAAACACAACGAAGTGCTGCTCATCCAGAGACCCGATCACACTCCTTTCGACTTCACTCTTCTTCACATCCATAATCTCTTTCACAAGAGAGGTTGATGGGTGGTTTTCAGAAGTGTGAACCTGACTTTTAGACCCGACCTTGGATCACAAGAATCCCATAATTTGTCGACACTCCACAGTCTTAGATTTCGAGCCCATTCCCAGTGGATTGGCGTCGAAACTAAATTTTAACGGGGCAGCCCGTTTGGGCACCCCTGGCACATTTTTTTTGTTAATTTAATATGTGCTGTTCCTTTTTATATATTCTGCCAGATTAACAGTATTTAAACAGCTTATGTTTTACGTTGTTTAAATAAACCATATGTTAGAACATATCACGCAATACGCTGTATTTCGAATGTTTTTCTGCATTACGTTCTCTAATGATTACTTAGATAGCCTAAGCCATTTTATTCGTGTATTTAATCAATCTTTGCATGTATTTCTTTTAAAAATTTTATCCTTTAGTCACAGGTGCTACTAAACGTTTTTATCGTTTCTTTGATCGTAGGAAAAACAGAAGCAAGCAAGGACCGATTAACATAAGCGGCAACAACACTGGCCTGCCCGTTTCAAATGTGGGCATGCGGAAGGAGATCACTATTCATCTATTGTAACTGAAAATATGTAACTGAGGAGATGTATTGTAACCGAGCCGACATCATATTAATAAAAAGGGTTGTGTTCCTGTTATTGATTTGATTACATCCATGTTATTACATGCATCAAACTAGTTCCGTTCTTATTACACATTAGTGTTTCTTTTATTTCCGGAATCTCATGCTTTTAGTAACATAGATGCATAGATACATGTATGATAGGACTAAAATGCATAAAGGAAGCACTTGTATCATTGCATGTACCTATGTGAATGTGATCCATTCCATGATCTCAGGGATGTAGGATGGTATAATGTATATGTAATGGCTTTGACAAATGTAGTTTTAGTAATCAAATTTCAAACCCAAAACTATGTATGTTTTTTTGGCAATCACAACTAATCTAACTGGTTCAGAGTTTGTCATGGACCTATGTGTGTAAATGAGTGAGGTTCATTTATCCATTTTGAGGGAAGTAGGATTAAATTTTTGTAGACATAACCAAACTATCCATAAGCGAACAATGATCTGTATAAAAGAAGGTCACTAATATGATAGATATGTTGCCACTTGTAAGACTATTCCACTAGTAGGCATGCTCTTGGAGCCTATTGCTAGCGATGGAAATCATCCCATGATGTTATGTTGAACCTAAGGACCAAAGGCGATGAAGCATAACAATGGTAATATCTAGAGGATTTTCCTTTTATTTTCTACCCCTTGTTTATTGTTCGTGTATGTTTTGTGGTGCTCTTTTTCTTTCTTTTCTCTCTTTTTTTTGTATGGACATTGTCTTTTATTTTCTTATCAGTTGTCTTATTTTTGCTTATGTTTATCCCTTTATTTATCCCTAGTTCCTATGTTGACCATACAAGTGATAGGGTGAGTAGGGGAAATCATTTGCTAGATGGTGATATCTATGCAAGGTGTTATCTTCCCTAGACTCAAAACTTGTTTAATGTGTAACCTGTGTGAATTGTCCATGAGAGAAGTTGAACCAACCTAAAGAACTATAAGAAGTGTGTAAAACCAGTCAGCTAGAGGTGATATTTGATTTACTGAACTAGTGAGTGGTCAAAGCTTAACACGACACCCATGTATACCCTAATACTGAAAAGGTGGAATGGACATCCAAGTGGTGATGCTAACAAGTGCATATGTTACTCCTATTAAGGGCGTATTTTTGGGGGAAGAATGTACAAAATTAAAATGAAATTATAATGAAAAACATATGGAAATATGCAATGGGTGTAATGCAAATGATGCAAGTGGGGAATGTGATATCTACAAGAGGAAGCTTGTAAAGTGTAGAGGGAAAAGTTTGAAAAACTTATCTATAGATTATTATGGTGTATCATCATGACAAAAGTGAGATACTATGATAATGGTTGCCCAAGTGTGTGGGGTGTGTGTAATAAGCGAGTAAACTGTGACCTATGGGAATGTATGTGAAAATAATAAAAAGAGGAATAATGTGAATATGGGATTTACAAATGCAAGAAATAAGAAGAAATAGGCATTGGTAACCAACAATATAAGGGGATTACCAAAGACCAATGAAGATAGAAGGAAGAAAATAGATCAACACAGGTATGTAGCCCCTCTAAGAATAACCATACAACTACATGAGGAAATAAGATGAAGAAGTAGAAGAAGAGGTAAGGACGGATATGGATAAAAATGACTAACATGTTAAGTAACATGGGTCAAGACATGAACAAGGAGGTGAAGTGACGATGCTGCTAGGGCTTTTGTGGTTAATGTAGTTTGACATGTGGTGAATGTAGTGGGATGGCACTATTAATGATTCATGTGATGGAAAGATTTTAGGGACAATGTGATGTGGTGGACTTTCAAGTCAGGTGGATGAATGAGAATGCTCAGATGATGGGACATGATCACAAATCAACAAGTTGTCTACTGGGGTTTCAAATATATAACAAGCATCAATTTCATGGCTTGGTTGTCGATCGTATATACAAAACTGATGTTCATGGTAATTTTGTGGTTTAGAATGTGATGGGTGAATAGGCCTAATTTTAGGGAATACTAGGAGGCCTTGGTGAAGTAGATGGTGAAACATTTCAGATAGTGGTTTAGATGGGATAGGCATGGGGTAGATGTAGGGATCCGTAGGAGGTGTGTGGGAAGCGGATGGAGTGAGGTCAAATGGTGGAGGAGTAGGTCATGATTTATATGTGGGGTGAACCCTAGGATGAGGAATGGACCTAGGTGGGGATGAAGATGTATGGGGTAAGATGGGCCTAAGAGTAAATGTAAGGCAATGACAATGGCTCATATGTATATCGAGAGCCTTGAGTCAAGCTAATATGTGCTAATTAGTATGTGGAGGTGACGTGATAAAATAAGGTGGAGAGTGAGACTACGCTGGATAGGGAGTAGTTTGGTATGCATGGAAATAGGAACATGCATGAGGTGATAATGGGGATGAGTGGAATAGATTTGTATAGTGTGACGTTGGCTAGAATGGTAGGCCATAAAGTGGTGAGGGTGACGTATGGAGGATGGGTGGTGCAATAGAAGGCTATAAATAACAGTGTGTGCAATATGGAGGTATGCATGTATAAGTAGCTTGGGAAGCATGTGACTAAAGGGTTTGAGCATATGGAGACACTCCACTCAAAAGTGGTGGAGGTAGGCATGAAGGACATGTAGGATGAGGTGTGTATCCTTTATTGGGAGGGTGGTAGGTTCCTAAAATATGGTGAGGCAAAGAGGATGATGATTATGGGTTCCTCACATCCTCAGGTGGAGGTGGAGGAGACCCTTAGGTGTGGATATGAGAGCTTTCCTCCTTTTTGTCAAATTAGTATAGGGAGACCTGACTATATCCTGAATGAGATGAGTAGGATGACCCTCTATAGCGAGGTAAGAGGCATTCATGTGGAGTATCATGGTCTAAATGGGATGAAGGTGAAGACTATATAGTTTGAAGAATAATGGATGGTCTAGCAAAATTAGTTGGTGTAATCGATACCGGAGGTGGTGCTGGATGGTCCTGCATGGTGGGACACTGTGATGCTAGTAGCAAGTGTGTACGGTCATGTATCTCTATTGATGGCATAGAGGTAGATGATGTGAATCCTATAAAAAGAAACAAATACCAACAACATATAAATGGCATAAAAAGCAAAAATACATGTATAATGTAGCTATAAAATATAGAAGGTATGCATGTATCATGATGTGTATAGTGGGAGATGTGTTTGTTAATAGCAATGTGTACTATTTGTGATAGTGAATACCTATGTGAGCTAGGCATTGAATGCATGAATATGAATGATATTAATAGGTTTGGGTTCAATTAGACCCTCGAGATTAGACAAATTGTAGGAACCTAAACCAAATCTATGTGATTATGAAGGGGCCCAACCAGTTCAAGTTAAACTTATCTCATTGTTGGTGAGATTGACTTGTAATTTTTTGGTTCTATTTGAGAACTAAATCATCAATTTGGAGTTCAAATTGATGCACCTTACTATTGTAGGCATAGTGAAGGTGATATTGGTAGACACATGTGTGCTCAATGGCATGGATACATCACTCATCAAGGAGTGTTAGATGATTGAGGTGGGCTTGACGGGTGGTGTCATCATCGATAAATTCCTTTATAGAGATCTACAAGGAAGGTATCTCAAGTTCAAGGGGTATGATGACTTCAACATCATAGAGCAATGAGAAAGGGGTTTCCCTAGTAGGATTATGTATGCTCGTATGGTAAGCCCACAAAACTAAGGGTATTTTATTATTCCAGTCGCGATGAGATTTTGCTACAATTTTATGAAGTATGGAACAAATTGTTTTATTTGTAGCTTCTACTTAGCCATTACCCTATGGGTAGTATGTGGTAGAGAAACTATGATGGATATTGAATTTGGTGTAGAGGGTATATATATTTTTGTTCTTGAAGGATTTCCCATTATCAGAGATGATTTGGGAAGGGATTCCGAAGTGGCATATGATATGGTCTGTAATGAATGCCATGATCTTGGCTCCTATGGTTTGGACAAGTGGGATGGCTTCGAGCCACTTTGTTAAATATTCTGTGGCTATAATGATGAATTTATGATTGCTCGATGAGGCAGGTATGATTTTTCCAATAAGGTTGAGGTACCATTGCAATAAAGGCCATATGGATTGGATATTTGAAGTGCTTAATATGAAATATGTGTGAGGTTTGCATGTTTTTGGCACTTTACACAGTGCCTCACGAATTCATAATGATGAGGCCTGGAAATGCCTCAATCATAACATGTTTTGAACACTGAAATTGCCTACAAACTCTTATGTTTAATCTAATATGCTAGTTAAGTTAATTCAATATGTTGTGTATTAACTATTTGCATGATAAATGTATCTGAAATACTATATTCTGATTTTTACAGCTTTTTGCATAAGTTTTATGTTATTTTGTTATGACTTGCTAAATGAGATATGCTTAGGTTGATAGCAGCATTTCACTAATCATGTTTTGATATGTCTCAAGCATTTATTTTACCTAAATCTAGCAACAGTGCAAGCAAACTATTATTGTGCAGCAAAAACTGGTTTTTCCATGTAAATTCTAGCCAGTTGCCAATGAATGGCAAGGCATGGAATTCACATATGGAAAGAGATGAAGACCATTGGAATCTGATCCTGAGAAATAACCCACATGAGAAATGCAGAGGAAATCATTTAAAGAGCACACATTTGTTCATTCCGAAGTCTCTTCGGAATGAACAGATATCTTCGAAATGAGAAAACACAGTGTCTTCGAAATGAGGCGGATTCTTGAAATGAGAATTGCGGTATCTTCGAAATGAGCCACTTATCTTCGGAATGAAAATAGAATGTGCTTTTTGACTTGTTGACCGATTTTTGATGCTTGGAAAAAGGAAATAAATATTGAAAAGGGTAAGGGAAAATATCTCAGATCTGACTTTGTCGTCCTTGCCGACCAAAGCCACCATTTATGGAAAGATCAAGTTTGATCTTCTTCTAGGATAAAACCAGGAATTGTTGCAGCATAATAGGATTAGATCTTTTGAGATATTCTCAGTTGTCAGTAGATCTTAGGACATCTATAAATATGGCTCCCATTCAGGTTGAGCTAAGTAGAGGATAGAGAAAGCAGAAAGTAGAGAAATATAGGAGAAAATAGGCAATAATCAGAAAAGTGACTGTTACAGTCCTGTAACAAGTTTTCAACAGAATTATTGTAATCATGTTCTTGAATAAATAAAGTGTACTATTTCTATTTCATATTGCTTGTAAATGAGTGTGAGTAAGATCTAGAGAGAGAGAGAGACTCATACCTTCTTCTGGACAAGGAGGCTGGCCACTTCCAGACCTAGGAGGAGGACTAACAACAGGTTTTTATTCTGATTTTGTTACGTGAGAATGAGTTGTAGAACTTGTCATTTCATTTCTTTGTAAACAACTAATAATATTTGCAATCTTAGCTTATTTTATGTTTTGTGATTAATGGTTTGGTTGTAATCTCCACTTTCAGCAAAGCTTTCAATTTATTACAGACTGTCATTTCCAGAATTTACTATTTTTTGTAATTTCTTGCATTTTGTGTTTGTTGTCAACCCTTGCATAGAAGATTGACAACCTTCTATTATAGAGCCTTGACAGGGTTTCATTTCCATGCTATAAGTAGGTTTCCATTGCTGCAAAAGTAAATAGATTTCCTTTCTGCAATTATAATCAGACTTCTAATTCTGCAACTATTATTTCTGCAACATAATTAGGTCTCATTATGCAATTGTAATTAGGATTTCATTTCTGTAGTTAATGATTAGTTTCCATTTTTGCAACTTATATTAAGGTTTAATTTATGCAATTTAGAGATAGGAATGTCCTAAATCCCCCACACAATCGGTTTCACCAATAAGACCTGTTGCTCTAGATTGACCTAAGTTATAACCTTGTTCACCCCTTCTTCCGTAGATAGCCTTGTACACTGCCCTGGATTGACAAATTCATTGAGAATTAATGATGTGTATAATGACTACGCATCATTTTGGCATCGTTTCTAGGGAATTGTGTTGCTAGAAGGTGACAACAGTCCAATAGCTGTTAATTAGACTAAGTTGTGAAGATTCAGGATAAAATCTGAATAGAACAGTTGGTTAAAGTAACAACTATTGACCTATAATTTATGTCATTTAAGAGTAAACATGAATGAGTAAGTCTAGGGATGAAAAATGTAGAATTACCCAAAAGGATCCCTGGCTTGTTCCATTAAGAAGATCTTCACGCCTAAGGGGTGAATCACCTATGTTTGAATTACCAAAAATATTGAAAGAAAAATCACCAGTCTCACCATCATTAGAACATTCTAAGAAAGGAAAATCACCAGTCTCACCATCATTAGAACATCCTAAGAAAGAAGAATCATCAGACTCATCATCAATAGAGGATCTTGGACCTCTTGAGAGTGAAATTTGGATAGGTTTAACTGTTCCCAAGGAACAGGAAACTATGGCAGAAGGAGGCAATCTAGATAGAGATGGCCAACATGGCTATGTCCATAATGAAGGAGATGATCAGGATATGCCCCAACCTTCTAGAACATTTGAATATCCTATCCGTTTGAATCCAACACAAAACTCTCCCATGAAAACTATTTCACCTTCAGTACTTCCAACCTTTCGAGGTGTTGTATCTGAAGATCTTGATCAATTTTTGTTTGAATTCAAGGTAGTGTGTCAAACCTATGATTATGTAAATGACAATCAAAAACTTAAGGTCTTTCCCTCAACACTTAAGGACTCAACATTACGTTGGTTCATGAGCTTAGAGCCAAATTCCATCCGAACCTGGGATCAAATGGAAACTATGTTTTTAGACAAATATCAGGAGTATTGTCATGTAAGGAACAGGAAAGATGAGTTATTCAAGATTAAATAGGAAGATGATGAAACATTAGAAGACTATCTTGATAGGTTCTCCTTTGTTCAAAGGAGATGTGGACTTGTAGAACCAGAGTTATGTAAAACCATATTTTTGAGAGGATTACAAGATGAATCCAGAGAAGTATTGGATTTGATGGGAAAAGGGGATGTAAATACTCTCAGTAATGAGGAAATTATGGGTCTCTATAGAAATTACTCTCACAATAAGTAAGGAAGAAGAAAAAAGAGTACAAATGGCACTGATGTAAAGGACCTAATAGAGGAACTTGCAAATTTTAAAACTGATATCCTAGTGCAATTAAACACAACTTTGGGGAAATGTCTGCAAAAGCAAAAACCATAGAACCTTTGGCAATTTATTGCCCAAGATGTAGAAATAAACATGCTTTGCAGGAATTTCCTTTGAATAAAACATCTATCTCAGCCATTTGTAGTATCTGTTCAAAGAAGCATTCATCTGATAAATGCCACACTGCTACCACAACTCAAAGCTGTGTTAGAAAATCAGGTGAGGAACTCAACTATGTTGGACCAAAACAAGGGGAAATTTCTCTCAATACCAAAATCCCCCTCATTTTCCTACAAATTGGGGGCATAATCCTTGGACTATGCCTTGGGGACAATCAGAACCACCCCAACGTCCTTGGAATTATCCTCAATGGACAAATTCCCAAGAATGGCCACAAACAAATTGGAGTAATTCAGCCTAGAATCAGAATCAGAATAACCCATCATGGAATCAAAACAACCCATCCTGGAATCAGAATCAGACTAATCCACATTGGATGCAAAATCAACCATAGTGGAGTCAACAATACCAGTCCTATCCAAGGCAGCAAAGAAATCAAGGTCAAAATCAGCATTTGCTGCTTGCACCTAATCAAAATTTTCAAGAAAAATAGAACCAACCACAACAAACACAATAGGTGAAACAACCTCAACTTCCAGCTCAATCAGTCACTAATCCAAATAGCATGAGATAGGCATCCCCTGTCTATGTGGCTAAAGCTGAAGAAAATGTTGAAATAAATGTTATTGATTGTAGTAACATCCAACTTCGTTCGGGAAAAGTTGTACCTGAACCTGTTTCCAATAAAAGCAAGGAAAATGAAGAGCAAGAACCTTTGGAACCAGTTAGAGTTAAACCAACAATAGAGAAAGAAGAAGAAAAAATAGAACCACAGGCAGAACAATTA
Source organism: Wollemia nobilis (assembly GCA_028583015.1). NCBI lineage: Eukaryota > Viridiplantae > Streptophyta > Pinopsida > Araucariales > Araucariaceae > Wollemia > Wollemia nobilis. Next base: position 5,787,055 of record JAQPPZ010016385.1, on the reverse strand, counting down.
CCTTCATCAAGGATAATTCCATATCTTGAAAGATTCAATACCACAGTAGAAAATTCTGAGTCAGACCTGGTCAAGGAACTTAGAAAGTTAACTATATCATTGCCCTTATTGCAAGCCATTAAGGATATACCAGTGATTAAAAGTATTGTCCGAGATTTGTGCATTAAAAGAGCAAGGAAGAAAAAGAAAGCATTTCCCAAGACTATTTAGGTTGAAGGAAAGATAGTTGATCTCTTGTCTGGAAAACTAGTACCTCCAAAGTATAGTGACCCGGGAAGTCCAGTTATCACAGTTACCATAGATTCAGTGCCAATATCAAATGTCTTAGTAGATCTAGGAGCTGCAATAAATGTCATGACCAAGGATATAATGAAACAATTACAACTCAAACATCTCAGCCCCACATTTACAGTTTTAGAAATGGTTGATAGGTCAGTTGCAAAACCTGAAGGTATCATTGAAGATGTTCCTATAGAAGTTTCTTCTTGGGAATTCCCTATAGATTTTTTGGTTTTACAGCCAAGAAATTCAGCACATGGATATCCCATCATTTTGGGAAGACCTTGGCTTGCAACTACAGCAGCCTTCATAGATTGTAGGTCTGGAAAAATGACTATTTCAAATGGTATTGATCTAAAACAAATCTCTCTATATCCTCCTGCAAAACCATCTAGCAAATTTTTAGGTCAGTTATGGTTTCCTGATTCAGATGAAGAATCAGAGGAGGTTATTTCCACACTAGCCACCTTGGTAGTAAGGGAACACATAGAAGACCTCCATGACACAGAAAATTTAGAAAATGAAACTATCCTAATGAATGTTCTGCATGAACAAGGGTTAGAAGAGGAAGCAGTAAATATCCATCAATTGTTAAGGAATGAGGAGAACCAAAATTCTGAAGGTGAACCATCTGTACTATCACAGGAAAACTCTGTTTCACTACCACATGGGTGGCACCATCACCTGATTTTTCCTTCTCACTGTTCCATACAGGATATGCTTCCATAAGGAAGTAATGAAACATAAACTTCTTATTTCCTTCCATCTCAGTAGTGTCCTCTTAACTCCCTAATCACCAGGTATGAAGAAGTGAATTCAGTCCTTCCAAATACAAAACAAATAGAAGTCCAACCAAGCAAATTTTTGAACATTTACAGCTGGCTTACTAGGGAAGAGGAAGAAAAATTGATAGTTGTCTTGCAGAAGCATGTTCATGCTTTTGCTTGGGACTATAAAGATATGTCAGGAGTTCACCCTGATATATGCACCCATAGAATTTATACTGAAGAAGTCAAGCCAGTAAGACAACCCTAGAGAAGACTGAATCCTGCCCTAAGGGATATTGTAAAGGAAGAAATTGAAAAACTTCTGGAGGTAGGATTCATTTACCCAATTTTTGATAGCCAGTGGGTCTCTCCATTGGTTATAGTTCCTAAGAAAAATGGAAAAATGAGAGTATGTGTAGACTATAGAGAGCTGAATAAAGTGACATACAAAGACCATTTTCCATTACCTTTCATAGATCGGGTGTTAGATAACCTTCTTGGAAAGAAATACTTTTGTTTTCTTGATGGATTTAGTGGATATAATCAAATTCAGATTGCACCTGAAGATCAAGAGAAAACAACCTTTACCTGTCCATGGGGAACATTTGCCTATAGGGTTTTACCTTTTGGTTTGTGTAATGCCCCAACAACATTTCAGCGAGCGGTCTTAGCAATTTTTTTGATCGACTACCAACGGTGTTGAGATATACATGGATGATTTCACGGTATGTGGACAGACTTTTGACTTTACATTAGAAAACCTTGACAAAGTTTTAACTCGTTGTGAAACATACCAGTTATCCTTGAATCCAGAAAAATGTTTTATGATGATGAAGGAAGGAATAGTTCTTGGTCATCACATCTCTCTTCAAGGGATCCAGGTTGATCCAAAGAAGGTGGAAATTATCAAGAACCTTCTTCCTCCTAAAACTCAAACTGATGTCAGAAGCTTCCTAGGACACATTGGTTTTTACCGCAGGTTTATTCCCAGCTTTAGCACAATAGCCAATCCCATGTTTGCCTTATTGACTAAAGATTCTAAATTTTCTTGGACTACAAGGTGTCAGGAATCATTTGAAGCTCTGAAAGAGAAATTAGTAACTCCACCTATGTTAAGAGGACCTAATTGGACATTACCATTTCACATACAAGCTGATGCTTCCAATACTGCAATTGGAGCAGCATTAGGACAAATTGACAATGATGAACATTATGCCATCTACTACATTAGCAAGAATTTGATAGGAGTTGAGAAAAATTATACCACAAGCGAGAAAGAATTCTTGGAAGTAATTTATGCCATCAACAAATTCAGGCATTACATCACGAGGTTATCAAATATTTATTCACACAGATCACACAACCATTAAGTATTTGATGAATAAGCCTATGGTAAGTGCAAGAATTATTCATTGGTTACTATTGCTGCAAGAATTTGATATCACTATAATCAACAAACCAGGAAAAGCTAATGTTGTAGCAGATTTCTTGTCCAGATTACAGAACACGAGATGAAGGGGAATTAGTTGAAGACACCTTTCTTGATGAAAAATTATTTGCTATATCGGTCCAATCACCTTGGTTTGCGAGATATAGCCAATTATTTGGTCACAGGGAAAGTTCCTCCACATTTCACTTCAAAATAGAAAAAACAATTGATCAAACAGAGTTCTTCTTTTGAATGGATTAAGGGTATACTTTTTAAGTGCAGTCCTGACCATGTGTTACGTAGATGCATCCGAAAGGATGAGGTGTATGATATCCTTAGGGCTTGTCATGATGAACCCTTAGGTGGACACTACTCTGTAAAAAGCACAATTAGGAAAATCTTAGGGACAGGATATTATTGGCCATCTCTTCACAAGGATGTGAAAAAGTACATCGGGCATTGTGATGCATGCCAAAGAATGGGGAAACCCACTCATACAAATGAAATGCCACTGCAGCCTCAATTGGTTTTAGAGCCATTTGAGAGGTGGGGGCTTGATTTTGTAGGACCTATTGATCCACCTTCTCAAGGAAAGGTGCATATTCTAGTATGCACTGATTACTTGACAAAGTGGGTAGAGGTGCGTGCTTTCAAACATGCTCATGAAGAAAAGGTCATTGATTTCTTGTATACTCAGATTTTTCAGAGATTTGGAGCTCCTCGGTCTATCACCACAGACCAAGGACCCCAATTTGCATCTAAAGTCATTGAGGCATTTACAGAATTATATGAAATCAAACATAGAAAATCATCACCTTATCACCCACAAGCAAATGGCCAGGTTGAGGTAACAAACAGGGAACTAGAATGAATCTTAACAAAAATAGTAGCTTTTCATAGGAGAAACTGGCTAGATAAATTACCTAAAGCAGTGTGGGCTTACAATACTACTTGGAAATCCACTATTGGATTCACACCTTATGAACTAGTCTTTGGTAAAAAGCCCCTCTTACCTATTGAATTTGAGCTACTAACACTGCGCACAACATTGGAAATTGGAATTGAATTGTCACAAGCACAGACAGACAAGATTCTACAGCTGAATGCATTGGATGAACTTAGGTTGGATGCTCTGCACCAAACTAAAGTAATTCAGGAGCAGAGGAAGATGTGGCATGACAGTCACATTCAGTAGAGGAAACTTCAACAAGGAGATTGGGCTTTACTATTTGATTCTCGCTATGAGGACTTCCCTGGAAAGTTGAGAACTAGATGGCTTGGACCTTACCGGATTGAAGAGGTATTTGACAATGGAGCGACTCGTTTATCTCCTATTGATGGGTCACAAAGAAAGTTGGTAGTGAATGGACATCGCCTCAGGGTGTACCATACACCTATGACTAAAGAGGAATTCTTGCAATAGCTTGACAGTTTGGATACACAACAGGTGGAAGAAATTTCCTCTTCCACTTCAAAACAATCAGCATGATCATGGATTTCAAGAAAAAAATAGAAAAATACAAAAAAAATCAGAAAAAGCAAAAAACAAAAAGATGAATAAATTCTGATTATGAATTCCTTCATGGGCATGATTTTAGGGAAATCATGAATTCCTTCATGGGCATAGTCAGAATCAAGAAAAAAAAAGAGAGAAAAGGAGAGGTAAAAAAAAAAAAAAAAAAAAAAAAAAAAAAAAAGAGAAAAATGAATAACTCAGCAGTGAAAACCTTTTCCAAGGCACTACTGGGTTGGTATGCATGAAAACCAGTTTTTTGGCATGCATAACCTTGAAAATTTTTGAACCATCATTGTACAAATTCACCAACTGCACTTGTTTTGAAATATTGCAGAAAATCTCAGTGAGAACATCAACAAAGGCAGTCATTCTTCAAAAACTTGCATTAACTTGTTTTAATCAGGTATATATTTCTTACATTTCTTCATTGTAAATGATTGGTATATAGTATATAACAATTAACCATTAGCATAAAAGGGTATCCATAAGAGTTGGCATACTTAAAACATGTTTTGAGAATGAGAATATTAATTTCTACCTAATCTTCAGAACAAGAATGCCAAAAATAGTGCTTGCTATCTTCTTCAGATTAATTGTTGTATTGTCTTCGGATTGAAATTGTCTTCGGAATGATAGCAAGAATGAATGTTGCACTTTGTCTTTGGAATGAAGCTTTGTCTTCAGAATGACGATTTGTCTTCGAAATGAAGCTTTGTCTTCGAAATGACGATTTGCCTTCACAATGAAGCATCATCTTTGGAATGAAGCTTTGTCTTCAGAATGAAGCAGGATTTGTCTTGGAATGCAGGATTTGTCTTGGAATGAAGTTCTATATTTGGAATGACGATTTACCTTCGCAATGCGCTGATCTTCGAATGAGGATTTATCTTGGAAATGAGGATTTATCTTGGAAAGAGGATTTATCTTTGGAAAGAGGATTTGTCTTCGGAATGAAGATTTGACTTCGCAAAGAAGCATGATCTTCGAAATGAAGACTTGTCTTTGGAATGAAATCATAATCTTTGGAATGAGGTTTTGTTTTTGCAATAGATCATAATCTTCGGAAAGAGCATTCAATATAACATCTCCACGTGGCATCCAAGGAAGAAAAGAAATACGATCAAATAAAAATTCTTTTGGCTGCATACGATAAATGAACACGTGTCAGTTAGGATATGGTTTGTTTTTGCACCCATTTAGAAAGTACCAGAATCACGGAGGACGTGACCAACAGTATGCCACCATTTTTTGATGCTAATAAACATGCACGTGAAAGTCCACAGGCAAAACAGAAAAACTAAAAATGAGTAAGGTGGATCTGACGGCAAGGACATCTACGCAACCATTGATGGACATGTGTTCGAAGCAAAAATAGAAACACGTGCCACCCTTCTTTTCGAAGACATATTTGCTAGCGCAAAATGATTATGAGGTACAGTGCTCAGATTACGGTTCATTTCAAAGAAGAAAAATAGGGCAATTGAAAATTTAGAACCAAACCCTACAAGTCTGCAAACACCAGAAACTAGAGATCCAGCAAAGGAATAGCAGTAGAAGTGAGCGGTTTTTAACGTACCAAGATAGGAAAATGGGGTAAAAAATGAAAATGGAACCAGTGGATACCACCCACCTCCGGGAGAATCCAGAAGTGCTGTAGATTTTTGAAGATGGAGGGCTTATGCCATTTTTGGATAAGTTTAATGGGTCCTCTGAAGATTTGGTCGGCATGTTCACCCACACCTTCAGAAACAACTGGGCACACATTAACGACATGACCATTGAGGTAACCCCTAAAGTTTTGAGTCAAATCACTGAGCTGCCATTAGAAGGTCTTCCAATTTCTAGGTCTGGCAAAAATACATTGGTAAATATAGTTAATCAATTTTTGGAAGAAAATGATAAGGAGCCAGAATATTTAACACATAATAACACATGCAAGGGGGTAAAAAGGGCCAGCTTGCAGGAACCCTGGGATGAAGTAGCCACATGGGTAATCAAATTTCTAACCTGTGAAGGGCAGTATGTACTGTTATCAGGGCATCATCTAAAAATTTTAAACCATCTCAGACATGGTAGGCAACAACCAGAAGTTAGGGTAAATCTTCCCCTATACCTGCACCAAGAATTGAAAAACATGGCAAAAAGATATCAGGAAGGAAAAGGGAGCCTTCGCCACCATGGTCTCATCAAACTAGTTTGCCAGCACCATTTTAGAGGAAACCCTAGGAGCTTTGATAGGTTTTACTCTACCTTAAATGATGTAATTTTTGGAGATGAGGATGAGGAGGAAGAAACAGATACTGCTGATGCTATTGTAGAAGAAGAAATGGCTACTGTAGAGGTTATTGTAGAAGATGAAATAGAAACTGTTGTAGAAGCTATTGCAAAAGAAACACACCCAGCAACAATAGAACACCTTGCTCCAGAACCTTCAACTTCGTGAGCCAAGAAGCAAAAGAAAAGAGGGTCTGGAACTGGCAGAACTGAGAATAGAAAAATAGAAGAAGGTCCATTTTTCTGAAGTTGTAACTAATTTTTCAGAATAGGGAAGTGAAGCACCTAGCCCAACAAGGGAAGAAACAACAAGGGAAATAGAAGCATCTGAAACTGACCCCACAACCCCTATTGTCACCAGAAAATAAAGCAAAAAGAAGAAGTTTGCATCTGGAACTAGGAGGTCTACAAGACTCCACTTGAGGGAAATGGCAGAACAGGTCATAGAAGAAGAAGGTGGACAAAGCAGTCCAGATGTCACAGAAATACAACCAGCCCCTAAAAACTTTCTAGAATTACCTGAACAGATAATTGAGGAAGAGGTTGGGCAGGATAGCTTGGAGGTGGCTACAGTTCAACAGGCCACAAAAATGGTAGATGCAATTATAGACAGTTTCATAGAGCCTCCTGAACAAGAGCAGATAGATGTTGTAGAGGAAGAGATAGTTGTTGAGCAGCCTACTATGGTGACTTGTCTGCATCAGATTCTTAAGCAGAAATAGAGGAGGAAGACATCACAGAGCAGCTGAGAGCAGCAAGGAGTGTTGTCAAAACACAAACCAGATGGATTGAAGAGAGAGAAAACATCATTGAGATGCAGGAAAGAAAAATTGCAGAGTTACAGCAGGAAGTGGCAGAATTGAGAGAAAGGTTGTCACAGTCTAAAAAATAGCCAATTGTATCCATTGATGAGGATGATTTGGCTCAATTGCTTGTGGATTTATCTAGGGCAGATGACTCTGTTGAGGCAGACATAGGTGCTCATTATGAAGAAGCACCAAAAACATCCTTCATTCTGAAGAAGTGCCTTCTCATTTTGAAGCATTACCTTCTCATTCTGAAGATGCTTTAGAATTGGCAAAGAGCATAGCAAAAAATATTGGAGATGAGTCACCAGCACAAGAACAGTCCAAGCAGCAGCATGAAACTGTTCAAGTAAGTACTTCTATTGATGTCCTTGTATTTCAAACTGTTACACCTTCAGTAGAAATAGTAGATAAGGGGTGCAAGTGGAATTACTATCGATGACAACCCAATAGAAATAGCAGATAAGGGGTATAGGTAGAATTATTGTCAGATGATCAACCGGTAGAAGTGGCAGAAAAAGGGGTTCAGGTAGATCTGCTACCTAGAGTTCCACCTATAGTTAGACCACCTAATACTGTGTCCCTAGAACAATACAATGCGGACATAGCCAGTTGGGTGATTAGATATGAGAAGCTTGCCACTAAGACTAAAAAATTCAAATTGGAAGGAAAACAGCTAGAGGCCAAGGAAACAGAGATTCGGGCATTGAAAGAAAAAGTGTCTGATTTATGTCAAATTGCTGAATTTTTAGTCCAATTTAGATGGCCAGCCAGATTTTACAGTCTTATTCTGAAGGAGAAATACCTCAGATGGCAGGTCATGAGGATTAGCTCAGGTCTCCCATATAAATTGGACACAACTGTAGATTTCTTGGAAGCATACTTTGACAGCCCTATTGAGCAGAAAAATCTCCTATGTGAACTATTTTTACATAGCTTCTTTATTCCAGAAGAAGTAGAATTTCATCCTCAAATCTACATTGGAGATGTTCAATTGAGGGCATTCATGTCCACCTTGCAGAATCAGTTTTATTGGGACTAGGAGAAAAGGCAGAATAAAGAAATTGAAACAAGAGTTGAATTGTTAGTTAGAGCAATTCAGCCAAATCACCCAATTATCACCAGACAACACTTCACCATGATGAACAGGGATGATGTAAAGAGAATGTACTTGACAAACTTGAGGGACTGTGTGACCAGATTCCACAATTTTTGTAATGACAATTTTGTGCCAACATTATCAGTCTATAGAAACAGATGGGCTGAACTTTCCATGTCTTTACAGAAAAGAGAACCCATCTCCCCCATCAACTTAGAATGGTCCAGAAGAAGGGCAGAAGGAGTGATACAGTTGATTGAAATCATGCAACATCATTGGATAGGTCTCAGATTTAGACCTCCAACCATCATCACTCCAGTTCCATTCTACTTTGAAGAAGATGCCCAACTTGATGAACAGTTTGAAGAATGGCTTAGGAACCTTCAGGAGAATAGGGGATATTATATAGGCAAGAAGTTGTTCTACAGGTCATGGAATTTGACCATGGACATATGTGATTCCATAGCCCAATAGAATGCATGAGGACATGCATCAATATAAGTTGGGGGAAAATGATGAGGCCTGAAAATGCCTCAATCATAACATGTTTTGAACACTGAAATTGCCTACAAACTCTTATGTTTAATCTAATATGCTAGTTAAGTTAATTCAATATGTTGTGTATTAACTATTTGCATGATAAATGTATATGAAATACTATATTCTGATTTTTACAACTTTTTGCATAAGTTTTATGTTATTTTGTTATGACTTGCTAAATGAGATATGCTTAGGTTGATAGCAGCATTTCACTAATCATGTTTTGATATGTCTCAAGCATTTATTTTACCTAAATCTGGCAACAGTGCAAGCAAACTATTACTGTGCAGCAAAAACTGGTTTTTCCCATGTAAATTCCAGCCAGTTGCCAATGAATGGCAAGGCATGGAATTCACATATGGAAAGAGATGAAGACCATTGGAATCTGATCCTGAGAAATAACCCACATGAGAAATGCAGAGGAAATCATTTAAAGAGCACACATTTGTTCATTCCGAAGTCTCTTCGGAATGAACAGATATCTTCGGAATGAGAAAACACAGTGTCTTCGGAATGAGCGGATCTTCGGAATGAGAATTGCAGTATCTTTGAAATGAGCCACTTATCTTCGAAATGAAAATAGAATGTGCTTTTTGACTTGTTGACCGATTTTTGACGCTGGAAAAAGGGAAATAAATATTGAAAAGGGTAAGGGAAAATATCTCCCATCGACTTTGCCGTCCTTGCTGACCAAAGCCACCATTTATGGAAAGATCAAGTTTGATCTTCTTCTAGGATAAAACCAGGAATTGTTGCAGCATAATAGGATTAGATCTTTTGAGATATTCTCAGTTGTCGGTAGATCTTAGGACATCTATAAATATGGCTCCCATTCAGGTTGAGCTAGGTAGGAGATAGAGAAAGCAGAGAGTAGAGAAATATAGGAGAAAATAGGCAATAATCAGAAAAGTGACTGTTACAGTCCTGTAACAGGTTTTCAGCAGAATTATTGTAATCATGTTCTTGAATAAATAAAGTGTACTATTTCTATTTCATATTGCTTGTAAATGAGTGTGAGTAAGATCTAGAGAGAGAGAGACTCATACCTTCTTTTGGACAAGGAGGCTGGCCACTTCTAGACCTAGGAGGAGGACTAACAACAGGTTTTTATTCTGATTTTGTTGTAGCAGAATGAGTTGTAGAACTTGTCATTTCATTTCTTTGTAAACAACTAATAATATTTGCAATCTTAGCTTATTTTATGTTTTGTGATTAATGGTTTGGTTGTAATCTCCACTTTCAGCAAAGCTTTCAATTTATTGCAGACTGTCATTTCCAGAATTTACTATTTTCTGTAATTTCTTGCATTTTGTGTTTGTTGTCAACCCCTGCACAGAAGATTGACAACCTTCTATTACAGAGCCTTGACAGGGTTTCATTTCCATGCTATAAGTAGGTTTCCATTGCTAGCAAAAGTAAATAGATTTCCTTTCCGCAATTATAATCGGACTTCTAATTCTGCAAGCTGTTATTTTTGCAACATAATTAGGTCTCATTCCGCAATTGTAATTAGGATTTCATTTCTGTAGTTAATGATTAGTTTCCATTTTTGCAACTTAGATTAAGGTTTAATTTATGCAATTTAGAGATAGGAATGTCCTAAATCCCCCACACAATCGGTTTCACCAATAAGACCTGTTGCTCCAGATTGACCTAAGTTATAACCCTGTTCACCCCTTCTTCCACAGATAGCCTTGTACACTACCCTGGATTGACAAATTCATTGAGAATTAATGATGTGTATAATGACTACGCATCACACAACAATCATGCTCCATATTTGGACAATAATATCCCATGCTAAGGATGTGTTTTGTGATTGCCATGCCACTAAAGTGGCCACCACAAGTACCATAATGGGTTTCTTATGCAACCCGCTGAGATTCATGGGGTTCTAGGCAATGCAAAAGGATGCCATCATAGCTGTGATGATAGAGGATGTCCCCCAATAATATATAGTGAATCACTCTTTGTTTGAATGCTCGATGATGAGCATGTGGTATGTCACATGGTAGGAATCCTAACTTAATGTAACATTTTATTTATGTAAACCAAGGGTCATGTGGTTCGGTATCGACCATGTGAATGCCACCATCATCTTTAGGAGATGTAGGTGATATGGAATATTGGGTGAATGTGTGAATGGATACAGATGTGGTGTTTTATGATGGGTTTTGTAGTATTAATTATCCTAAGGAGGCCATTGTATCCATAAAATCATTTGATGATTGTGGAGTGGCCTTAAGATCATACCACTCAAATTGTGTAAGAAGTTGTTGTGCAATATGTTTGTATTGTTGGAGAACTGGGCAATGACATTGCCAAATCTCTTTCACTTGGTTCACTATCAAGAGGGAGTTATCTATGATGTGGAGGCACTTGTTATGCATGGAGTGGGCCTATTTTAATCCTAGAACCAAGTCTTCATATTCTACATTTTTGTTTGTATAGGGGAAGTCCAATTTAAATGAGAAGGGGAATGATTCCCCTTCGGGTGTGAATAAAATAATGCCTTCACCCCCAACATGGGTGCATCGAGAGTCATCAAAGTATAGGGTTAAATCAGCAAATGATTTGGGCTCGACATACTCTTAAGATTTTGTTATGTGGAAGATGGAATCATCAGGAAGATGAATGAGGAGAGGTTGATCATCAAGCAAGGGAGCTTCTGTGAGTTGGTCTGCGATGACCTACCCTTTAATGTATTTTTGGAAAATGAACTCTAGGTCAAATTTAGTTAGCAACATGATCCACTTTACTATTCATGAATTGTGATAGCTCTTGTTCATCATGTACCAAAGGGGATTATCTTGGGTTATGACAAAGGTTGTATGATTTAACATATAATGGTGAAGTTTCTAGGTGGCAAAGACTATAGATTGGCATAGATTTTCCATGTACCTATATCTAACTTCATAGCTGACTAGCGTACGAATTATGTAATATATGGCTTGCTCTTTTTTGAGTGTATTATCTTGAGCTAGCAATGTTTCTAGCACAAATTCTATAGCTGAGATGTACAAAATTAGTAGTAACTATGGGTGCAGAGGAGAGATTATTGGTCGAGAAGTGAGGTAAGTTTTGATAGCATCAAAGGTGTGTTTGTAGTTATTGTCCCATTTGAAATTGACTCCCTTTTGTATGATATGATTGAATGGTTTGCACTTGTCTGACATTTGTGCTATGAATCAACGAATGGACATGATATTTCCCTGGAGGTTGCGTAGTTGTTTTAACGTAGTAGGCAGGGGCATCTCAATGATGGCTTTTACTTTGTTAGGATCTACCTCAATGCCATGTTGGGTGATAATGAACCATAATATTTTGCCTGAGGTAACTCCAAAGACACACTTCTTTGGGTTAATGTGGATATTATGCTCTAATAAATAGTTAAATATTTTGCAGAGATCATTTAGGTGTTGTGAGTGTTTCTTAGATTTCACGATGAGGTCATATACATAATATTCCATGATTTTGTGCATGTAATCATGGAAGATAAGTCATGGCACACTGGTAGGTTGCCCCAACATTTTTAAGGCTAAAATGCACGACATTATAGCAAAAGGTCCCCCAAGGGGTTGTGAATGATATCTTGTGTTGATCAACAGGGTTGATCTTGATTTTATTATAACCAGAGAATACATCCATGAGGGAGATCATATCATGGCCTACGATAGAATCAATGAGTGATTTGATGTTAGGTAGTGGGAAGTTGTATTTGGGATAAGCTTTGTTCAAATCATGAAAGTCAGTGCAAACATAAAATTTGACAAATGGTTTTGGTACTGGAACCATGTTGGAGACCCATTCAAGGTAATCTATGGGTACTATAAAATCTATGTTGAGAAGCTTTTATAGCTCATTTTTTATGAGTAACACAACTATTGGATGCATGCATCATATCTTTTATCTCACAGGTTTAGCATATTTGTCTAGCATGAGGTTATGGACTACAAGGGTGGGATCAAGACCTAGCATATATTTATAGGACCATGCAAAGAATCTGATATACTTTTGAAGGAAAGTAGTGAATAGAATGTGCTCTTCAAATGAAAGGCTTATGGCTAGTTTAATGATGTGGTGATTTTTGGGATCATCATTGATATCTACATTGATGGTTTCTTCTATGAGCATGTGAGAGCTATCATGCAATTGTTTTGGAATTAGAATGAGGTGGAGGTCATCGATGGTCTCGAGAATGTCATACTCATCATATAGATAGATGTTTGTGTGGTGCACCTGCGGTATGTGATGTGGTGTGGAGGATGAAGGACCATTTGTAGCACATAATACATGAGGTGAAAATAGAAAATCTCATGGTATCGATATAGGTGAGGTTGTAGACACTAAAATCATGTAAATCATATAAGACTGGCAATGCACCACTTGTACCACTCTTATCAACATTATATGGCCCCATTGGACAACCCTCTAGGGTAATATAAGGCTCCATAGAACTTTTCGGAAGTTTCCTATAAGTTTTTGGAGGTTTAGGGTCATATCCTTATGACCATCCCACCTTGGGACGGTCACATGTGGTGACTGTCCCATCCAGGGATGGCCACTCCTAACCATCCCTAGGTGGGACGGTCCCTAAATAGACCCTCCAAAAGTCAAAGGGGCAGAGAAATGGCAATCAATTACTGCCATATTCTCTACCAAATCATCATAAATTGATTAGGAGCCTTTCATGGAGACCAAAAAATCTAAATTAGAGGAACCAAATGGGCAACCTCTTACACCCAATCATAGCAAAGGTTTTCACAAGTGGTAGAACCTGCCTTGCATGCCAGGACTTGCCCCTTTGACCTAGATGCCCTATTTGGGATATAAATTGATGTGTGCTCACACAATTTCAAAGAGAAGAGTTGAAGCATTTTCACCATGGAGTGCTGCCCAATTCTACCCTCACCTTTTGATAGCATATTTACCCTCACCTTGCCTTGAAACCCTCTTAATTTGAAGATGCTTTTAGGGGCATCCCAAATACAATAAAACCATTCCAAAATTGGTCAAATTGGAGAGTAATTTGATCATATTTGCTGACATAACATCTAGGATAGTTTTAGACTATATCCCTTTGGAATTGGTGGTAAATTCCACTCATATTTTTTACTGTACCACCTAGGGACGGTTCATAGTAGGTAGTTGCACCTGTTAGGTATGGTTAGAAAATAGTAAGAAAATTTGATTCAATTCCACCATAGGTCATTTAGGAATGTTTATATTAGCCTTGCATTCAAATTTTGTGATATTTGGAGCTATTTTGATGGTCCAATTAGAGGTTTCATTGTTGCAGGTCTAGTTGTCCCTGCTAGGGATGGTCACTATTTTTGCTAACAATTTCCCTTCAATTCATGCTCAGATATTTCCAAAATCATTTTAATAGTAGCATAGTAGATTTTCAAGTCATTTGAAGTTATTTTGATTTATCATAAATAAGTTTCATGGTTTCTAGATGCATGTTTTCTATGTTTTCCTAGTTTTCAATCTATAAACACATATGCTTTTAATCTGTTTCAATCTCTTGTGTGTAGGTGCATATATGCAAACATGAGGGAGGAGCTAAGAGGCATAGAAGGATAGGTCTAAGACTAGCTCTCGAGTGTGGGATGTTGTAGGCCTAGAATTTTTGCACTCCTTTCCTCTACGCTGATGGATCCACACCTTAGAGGGGAATGGGAAAATAGTATAGCTATACCTCGAAAGAGAGGCACTTAATTGTACCTTCTTGTGGTGATTTTTTGACGAATTAAGGGTTCACCAGGAAACTTTTAGTGGCAGTTTTCGTACCTAGGCTTGGAAGATGTTTGATGTGTTCTTTTTATAAATCATTCTCATACACCTAATTTTGGTCTTTATGCAACTAAACTATCTATATGCAATTTTTATTTAATGAGGATAGCAGACAGTGGATACAAAATGAAATACAATGCCTAAGATTGGGATTATAAGAAATTATAAGCCTTACTTGAGTCAGATGTTTGATGAAGATTCTAAGGCTTGTAGAATGACAAAATCACCTCTATTTATGATAGAATCACCTCTATTCCAGATAAAATCACCTTCGATTTGAAAAAATCACAGGCAATTATGTCACAATCCTGCAACAAAATAATTGACGAAAAACAGAGTTTCTTGCAAAATATGGTAGTTTTCTTGTATTCCAAATCACAAATATGTTTTAATTTATATATGCAAATGGATATGAAATGACATGAGAACACTATGATGACAACTCAACCTAGTATGCCATGGATTTATGTGATTATGATCCTGATTTTACAATGCAGTTAATTAAAATGATGGTGAACACCAAGATGCAATATGTAAATTTAAGCAGTAAACTAAATAAATATTGAACAATGCATGAACAAAAAGTAAACAAGGAAAGAGATGCAAATAGTGGTTTGAATCCTTGCCCCCTTGCTGATCTACAGATAGGATCGCCTATCTTCTAACAAAATTGCCTTCGATCTGATGAAATCGCCTGGCATTTTTGTCGATCGCATGACGATTATGTTGATATCTAGGCGATTGTAACTAGGACCTGCAATGATAAAATTAAATAAATGGGGATGCTGGGAGATGGAATTGCATAGAAAACTGATGCGAGGGATCCTTAAGGAAGTTTAGAAGCTATCTCAAGGAATCAGAATTCAACCTACCAGTCAGAGAAAGGGAAAGGGGGCTAGATTAAATAGTTCAATGAGAGATTTGAGGAAGTTGCGAGGTTAGACTAAACTTGGATGAGGTTTTGATCCCTCCTATGTTTGCCACATCTAATATACTTGCCATCCTCCCTGATTTGATTAGTTGCTAAACCAGGTAATGTGTTTTAAACCAAATTTTATCTTTTTAGCAAACTTGTTAAAATTTTGTTTGAAGACAAAATCGCCTGGCAATTTTGTCGATCTTTAGGCAATTTTGTTGACTGTTGGGAGATTTTACCTAACGGTCAAACAATTTTTGGTTTATTGGTGCAAAAAATGAGGAGATTTTTTTCTCACCATTTTAGCCGACTTTTGGGTAAATTTTGAATAATTTTAATAATTTTTATGATGTTTAGGTAAATTAAATGTGTCAATTTTACCCTACTACATTTTGCCCCCTCTTTAGCGATCTTTTGAAAAAAGGTCGTTAAAGATGAAATGTCATGTTTTTCGAGGTAGTAGAAAAAAAATTGGACGTATTTTTAGTTCATAGCTCAATATTTACTATTTTAATAGTTTATTACGTTGCCCCCTTCGATTTTTTACACCAAATTTTACGTTTGGTGGAAAACTCGAATTTGATCTTCTTTGTTTTATGTGACTTTGTGTGATTTATTGGATGATTTATTACATTTGCTTATGATGGTTGTGTTACATAATTTCTTGTAATCATGCTTTGATTTTTGAACATTTTTATCATGCTCAACATAAAAGGAAAATGATTTTGTAAATTCTATTTTGAGAAAGATGATTTTGTGTGATGATAGATTTGAGGGATTAGCAATGAACCTTGAAGGATGTTGTGTTGTTATATGACTGCTAGTGGAGTTCAAAGCTCACTAAGTCATGAAGCGAATCCTATTATGAGAAATTTTTGTATTGCTAATACTGAAATATTGTGTGCTTAAGAATAATATTAAGGCTTTATGATGAGAAAAAAAATGTTTGATGTTGTTTTGGGACAAGATGTTTGATAGATTCTAGCAATAAACCTCAAAGGATGTTGTGTTGTTATGAGACTGTTGGTGAAGTTCAAAGCTCACTAAGTATCGAAGTTAATCTTGTTTTTGAGGAATGTTTTTGATATTGCTAAGAATTATTGTATGTTTAAGAATAATCTTAAGGTTTTTGTGGTAATAGGAATATGTGTGATGTTTGTTTGATAATAATGTATGTGGTAAATGTTTGTAAAATATGTTGAGCAAAGCATGAAAAATTTGAAGGATGATTTACGCTAAGCACAAAATTCCTAAATGTGAAATTATATGAAATAATTACTTAGGAATTATACCATTATCACGAAAATCAAAATGAACAGCATGATGATATGAAATTATTTGTTCTTTTAAAATGCAAAGTAATGTAAGATAAATCATTGTGTCACATGTTCCAAAAAGATTATGTAATTTTTATGAAAATATATGGACTAATTTTGGGCATGAAAAATTAGAAATATGGTTTGCGCTAGGTATAGAATTCCTAGTGTGAAAATTGGGCAGAATAATTCCTAAGAATTATACCATCATCGCGAAGTCATGAATGTTATGTATGATAAGTGATTTTGAACTACATGTTATTTTTGCAATAAGTTGTTTTTGAGATTTTTGAAATTTTGGAAATATCTATGTAATGTGTTAATATGAAAGTAATGATAAACTAATGTTGTCCGACAAATTTCAAAGAAATATTTTAACTTATTTCTAAGACAAATTCAAATTTATCAAAAACTAGTGTGTGATAAGTGAGTTCATTATCCATCTTGATTTGACACAACGATACAAAATCTCTCAAGTATCAAATGTGTGTACTTTGTAATGTCAATTTACCAATTTTGAGTAAGGTAGTGATACAAGCGAACTTAAATGAACCAATGTGTGTGCAAGTGAAGGGTTCATTAACCATGATTTTTGTGCATGAAATCGTACCAGACTACTATGTAAGTCAAGTCATCAAAAGCTAGCTAATCGACAAGTGGGGATAGGTCTATACAAAAGAAGGTCACTAATGTGACAGACATGTCACCATGTGAAAAGGAATTACCCAATGTCAAGCAAGTTGGGGAAAATCATCTGTTATGGGGTTTACCTCATGATTTTCAAATAACTAAGAATTTCAAGGATTCAAGCTTGTTTACCCTTCTTTTCTTCACTTTAATGTGGTAGGGATTTTGTTCATTTTGTTTTAAACAAGGGGATTTTATTGCTTTTCTTTTTATATTTTTGTTATATTTTTAATTTTTTTTCTTTCTTTTTCTTTTGATTTTTGACTTTTTATTTTGGGATACTTGCTCGGATTGGTTGTAGAGCAAGGGATTTTTATTCGGGTAGAGGTGAGCTTGTGCTTTTGCCAATTCTCAAAAATTATAGACCATGTGCATGATAGGATAGCAGGAGAAACTTTTCACTCAAGAGACTAAGACTACTATGTAGTATCATTTTTTGAATTTTCAACAAATCATTTTAATGTGTAAAAGTGTGTTTGGTTCAAGAAGTAGCAAGATAATTTCCCAAAACTCAAAATATTATTTAATTAAATAGTGATCTTCGATACAAGAGAGATTTATAATCATAGTGATAAAATCAAAATAATTAATTTGTGAAATTTAGTGTATAATTCAAGATAACTTTTGAATTAATCCGAAATAAAGGAAAATATAGCTTCAAAATTTTGAAATACAACAATTAATAACAATGCAGAATAATTTGAAATAATTTTGAGATTTTTGATACTTTTTGATTTTTTTAGTTGTTTTATTTGATTTTTATTTTTTTGATTTTTTAGTTTTAATGATGGAATTGGTGGTATATACAAGATGATCTATATACATTATACAAGTTTATTTGAGTATAGCATGCCTAACGTGGCTTAAAAATCAAAGGAGGTTTTGAAGGATAATTTGGTTGTGGTGTATGTGAAGCTATTTGGTTGATAGTTGAGATTGTTGTGATGAAGAATGAGATGTAGATGAAGAAAAGTGATGGACATAAGATGACAATGATAAAGAGGAAAAGAATAGAGAACTTGATGTGATAATAATAATGAAATAGAAAATGAATAACAAAAGGTGATGAATAAAAGGTAGGGATAACAAAAGCTTTGTTATAATGTAGAACAATGTAGCAAAATATTTGACTTTTATGTGTAAAATTGATCATGTTACAAAACAAAATATCAGAAGGATAAGAAGGTTCTTCATTCTTATCACTATCTTCCAAGTCTTGATAAGATGGAGGGAGCATATGTGAAAGATATGCATGGGTGTTATTTGATAAACAAGGATGATCGGGTATGGATGAAGAAAGTGATTTATAGGAGGTAATTGTGACAATGGAGAATGTATAGAACTTGACGTTCCAATCGTTAATGATTCTTTAAATGGTGTTGGGTCACCATATATGGTAACAATTTTGTTTGCAATTTAAACTTCAAACATTGATGAAGAATGGAAGGGACAACCCTCATCGTATGAATCCAAGGACTTATGAGGAGTAGGTTGTAAGATGAAGGGCAATATGCTACATAAAACAAAGTATTCATAATCTTGGGTCCACTCTTAAGTGGAAGGATTATAGTACCTCGAGCTTCTTGAATTTCATTGTTAAAATATTTTATAATAACATTTGATTCATTGAGGTCCGAGGTGTAGAACAATTGGTTCATCCAAACCCCATAAGGGGGGTGGAGGTCCAAGGTTCAAATCTCGAGCCTCATCAGACTGAATGTTTGTCCCTTTCCTAGT
Source organism: Wollemia nobilis (assembly GCA_028583015.1). Lineage (NCBI taxonomy): Eukaryota > Viridiplantae > Streptophyta > Pinopsida > Araucariales > Araucariaceae > Wollemia > Wollemia nobilis. Next base: position 5,767,893 of record JAQPPZ010016385.1, on the reverse strand, counting down.
GCTTTTAGTGGTGTAAAAGGTTTAAAATGATTATGGCATGGTGGTTATAGGGGTGGACTGCATGAAGATCTGTGTGGTGGCTTCCAGGGTGGACATCGTAGAATACTGTGGTGGCCATAAAATTTGGATAGCCTGCCCAGATTCGTGGTAGCTACCAATTCCACCATGTTAAAAAAAAAACATTTGATTCATTGAGATCTTCTTCCTTTAATCCAAGTTTTTGGAATAATTGATAAGTGTATAAATTAAGAGAGGATCCATTATCTACCATGATAGTTTTAATAGATGTTTCTTTACTAAATCCTGTAACATAAAGAGAGGAGTCTTCTTGTGGAGTAGATAAAGGAATATCCTCATCATAGAATGAAATATAGTTAACCTTAAGAGGGCTTACACCATTAATTGTGTTCTTAGGGAAAAGATCATGAGGAACAAATTGTTGGCTAAGTATATTGAACAAATTTTTCCTATGAACATGAGAAATTTTTAATACTTCTAAATGGGATATCTTTGCTTGAGGATTAATCACTTGTTGTTGGCTATAAAAGTGGATTTCATATTGATATTTTGATGCTAAAGATGGGCTTTCTATGCTTAGATTCCATTTTGTATCATGATCTAGAGCCAAAGATAGTTTTGAAGATTGGTCAAATGAGGAATTCATCTCTTGAATATTAAATTGAGTTGATTGAACTTGAGGTTGCTCATTTGTAGTTTCTATTACAATATTAGTAATATCATCATGATGGGACACATTAAGATGCAATATTTGATTGGTTTCCTATTGTTGATAATTGAATAGGGGTTCTTGGGAGATCCCCATGTCTTGATTGATTATGGGTATTTGTTGTGTAGGAGTTCGATTGTTTATTGAAGATTTATAATCAGTTGTAGATTGTAATTCCTTTATAGTAAAAAGACCCTTGTCAATCAAATATTGAATTGTACATCTTAAATTTCTACATTTTTGTGTCATATGTCCATCCACTCTATGATATTCACAATGTAGCTCAGGTTTATAACAATATATTGTGGTATAAGGTTATCTTATGGTATGTAACTCAATCCTATTTGTATCAAGTAAATGCTTGAGAATTATATCCATTGGTTGATTGAGTTTAGTAAATTTACGTGGTGAAGGTTTTCGAGAGGGTTTTGATAATAGTCTTAAGACTTAAGCCATAAAAGGATTTAATGGTTTATTACCTCTTTTTTCTTTATTATGGGTAGAATGATGATAGGAATATTGTGAAGTATGATGTGAGTGCATGGTAGGATTGGAAGAAGTATTTTCTTGTTGAAATGGATGTGTTGTGTTGAAAGAAGAATGTTGAAATGGTGGAGAAGGATTGTATGTGGATCGATAGACATAATATGGATATGTGGGAGAAAAGATAATATCTTTATGAAGAGGATTGGAAAATGGATTGTCTTTTTGGGGTAAGGATGAAAAATGATAAAAGTGTGATAAAGGTGATGTTGAATATGGACGAGGTTGGTCATAATCAACAAATGTATTTGGCAAAATTTTCCCAACATTACTGATGGGCTTATATTGATTTGAGTTAAGACTCATGGTTTCTTTAGTAATTCTAAAATTAATATTTAGTATCTAAATTTTAGAATTGAATCTAAAACATACAAATTTGAAATGATGATTTTTTTGTTATTTTTATTGTGTATATATATATATATATATTTGTTTTTTATGTTTTTGAATCAGAAAGATGCCTAAGTTATTCACGTCGGGTTCACCAAATAATGTAGGCCTAAAATTTTCACACTCCTTTCCTCTAGGCTGATGGATCCACACCTCAGAGGGGAATGGAAAAATAGTAGAGCTACACCTCAAAAGAGAGGCACTTAATTGTACCTTCTTGTGGTGATTTTTTGATGAATTAAGGGTTCACCAGGAAAATTTTAGCGGTAGTTTCCATACCTAGGCTTGGAAGATGTTTGATGTGTTATTTTTATAAATCATTCTCATACACCTAATTTTGTACTTTATGCAACTAAACTATCTATATGCAATTTTGATTTAATGAGGACAATAGACAATGGATACAAAATGAAATACAATGCCTAAGATTGGGATTATAAGAAATTATAAGCCTTACTTGAGATGGATGTTTGATGAAGATTATGAGGCTTGTAGCAGGACATAATCACCTCTATTTATGATAGAATCACCTCTTTTCTAGACAAAATCACCTCTGATTTGACAAAATTGAAGGTGATTATGTCGCAATCCTACAACAAAATAATTTACAAAAAATAGGGTTTCTTGCAAAATATGGCAGTTTTCTTGTATTCCAAATCACAAATATGTTTTAGTTTCTATATGAAAATGGATATGAAATTACATGAGAATAGTATGATAACAATTCAACCTAGTATGTCATGGATTTATGCGATTATGATCCTGATTTTACGATGCAATTAATTGAAATGATGGTGAACACCAAGATGCAATATGCAAATTTAAGCAGTAAACTAAATAAATATTGAACAATGCATGAAAAAAAGGAAACAGGGAAAGAGATACAAATAGTGGTTTGAATCCTTGCCTATTTTTGATATGTAGATAGGATCACCTATCTTCCGACAAAATCACCTTCGATTTGATGAAATCGCCTGGTATTTCTATCGATTGCCTGGCGATTATGCTGATATCTGGGCGATTGTAACTAGGACCTACAATGATAAAATTGAACAAATGGGATGCTGGGAGATGGAATTACATAGAAAACCAATGCGAGGGATCCTTAAGGGAGTTTAGAAGCTATCTCAAGGAATCATAATTCAACCTGCCAGTCAGGAGAAATGGAAAGGGGGATAGATTAAATAGGTCAAGGAGAGATTTGAGGAAGTTGGGAGGTTAGACTAAACATGGAGGAGGTTTTGATCCCTCCTATGTTTGCCACATCCAATGCTCGCCATCATCCCTGATCCGATCGGTTGCTAAACTAGGTAACACATTTTAAATCGAATTTTATCTTTTTAGTAAAATTGTTAAAATTCTATTTTAAGACAAAATCCCTTGTCAATTTTGTCGATCGTTAGGCGATTTTGTTGACCGTTGGGTGATTTTGCCCAACGGTCAAATAATTTTTGGTTTATTGGCATGAAAAATGAGGAGATTATTTTCTCACTATTTTAGTCGACTTTCGGGTAAATTTTGAATAATTTTAATAATTTTTATGATGTTTAGGTAAATTAAATGTGTCAATTTTACCCTACTATAGATGTGAAAGGAATGTTGGAACACACCATTAAACCTTTGAAGGGATTATATCCCTTGTATCTTGTAGTCATGAAATGTATCAAGTTGTGAAGCCCTGAAGGGGATGTAATGTAATATTATTGAGTATTTTGGATTAATAAAAGACAAGGAGAAACCCCCATTTTTATATCAAATAATCCATGTTTTTAGTTATTTACATAGTTACATATTTATGCATCTTTCCCTTTGAACACATGCTTTAATCACGCTTTACATTTCAATAAAGAACACATAAGGCGTGTCATAAATTTTGCTTCTTCAAAGATGTGTGTGAGATCAATATAATAGGCTCTATTATAGGGGAATATGATTGAGGTTGACCGACAAGGTGCAAAGTAGACAACAATGATGGTTGTGGTACCATAGGTAGATTTATGGATGTTGATTGCTATGATGGTGGTGGTGGCCACAAGGATAGTGGTGAAAATGGTATGGTAGTAGGGTTAGATGCTACAGAAGCTGGTGCTAATGGTATTGATATCAAGATATGTGTTTGCAATGGGGTTTGTGGTAATGAAGTGGATGTTGGGGATGATGTTGATGCTCCAATAGATTGATGAGAAGATACAAGAAAGATTTGTGTAGAAGAAAAGAAAGGTGTAGGTGGGAGGTCTGTGATGTTGCAAAATTTAAAGGGATCCTTGTCGACGGGGATGTAATAGACAAGTCCATCATGGAAGGGACACACTGCATGTCCCTAATATATGGGAGACCAAGGAGGATGTTATACCGCATCTCACATTATATGATGTGAAAAAGGATGGAGATGGTATGAATACCTACTCAAATAGGTAAGACAATGGATCCTACCGTGGGTCTCATCGAACCATAAAATGCATGAAGGTCAAGATATGGAGTGGTAAAATGGGCTAGTGGGATATGCAAGTGATGCAATGTCATTATGGAGATAATACTAATGGAAGAACCAGTATCAATGAGGATACACTTATAGCTAATGTCGTTGATGGTTGCTTGGATATGGAGGGGAGGATCTGATCCTTCTACCAATTATATAATCTCGTGATCATGGAAAATAATGGAGGGTTGAAGGCATCATGGGATGTTCCCTAAAAATTTTATGAAGGCATTCGTGTCATGTGTCTCTAGATCAATGGAGTGTAGGATGTCATTCAACACCTCATGATGGGGTTGAGATTGTTGTAGGAGATAAAAAATGGATAGCCAAGTAGGGACATTGTGTAATTGGTCGGTAAGGCTACCAAGGATGGTAATGATATTTTATGGCAAAGGTGGTATGGTGTTAGGAGTCATAGGGGACTACTTGTTTGGAATTATGGGTATCATTGGTTGTGTGTAGTAAGGTTGATCATACCCACTATGCTGCATGATGGGGGGTTGCACTGTACACTATTTACCTGCCTAGGTGGCCTTGGAGGATTGAAAAGTGGTCTTTAGGGGTTAGTTCCCCTGTGGTCATGTAAGAGGTTCTGGAATATCCCTAGGTTTTCATTTTGTGGGGCAAGAGGGTTTGCAACCTGGATGGTACCCCTATCAATTAGGTCTTGGACTTGACCATGAAAAGAGTGACAAGAGTCGATATCATGGTCATGCTATTGGTGGTATTGGTAGAAGGCTTGCTCATTGTATCCAAAAGGCTTAGGTAGGTTTGGATCTAATGGTTGGATCTTAGGTAGGATGATGTGACCTCCATCATATAACCTCTGGAAGAGGGTTGTCAAAGGTTTGGAAAGTGGGATGATATTGCACTGTTGGGCCTGTGGGCACATGCTACGAAGCTATTGGGACTAGAAGGATGAGGTGCATTGGTTTGAAATATTTGAAAATGAGGAAAAGGGGGTTGTGAAACCAGCATGGGTGCTAAGGTAGCAGCTACCACTTTATTGGCTTATGGTAGTCGAGGGAAAGGTTGGTTGGGTGCATTTTTGTTAAAACAAAAATTAGAATTATAATTGGGCTTCTATCTTAGCTTGATTTTTCCTGATTGGACCTTGATGTCCTCAATTACTTTGGATTGGGTAATAAATTCTTCAAAGGTATGGCTTTGGTGAAGCTATAAGGAGGTGGAAATGTGTTTGTGGCAACTCTTGGATAAGAGTGTCACTAGCTCAGTGGTAGTGAGGCTATGGGTGAGATCATGGATGATCAATCTCTATCTCGAAATAAATTTGATGATGGGTTCATCATCAGCCTATCATAAGGTGTAGACATCTAAGAAGTTAGCCTTATTATTAATATTTATGGAAAATTATTCTAGGAAGGATTTTGCCAATTATTTGAAGGTATACAGGCGATGGCGTGGAAGTATATTATACCAGTCTAAGGCTTGTCCTAAAAGTGAGAGAGAAAAGATACATAACATAAGGGATTTGCTACTATAAAGCTGGTAGCAACTCTGTAGCACCCTAAAATTGGCACAGTTAAACCATCAGTAAAATATAAAAAAATTGAATTTTAACCCCGAAACCGCCCGTTAACCGCTCACCTAGTTTTTTACGCCATTTTTAGAAGTTGTTTTGACTGTTGGACAATATCATCGCCGATCTGATGATATCTTCCCAAATCAGATGAATTAATTTGGAACATAATGTCCAGATGATTTCATCCCAAAACCTAATTTTTATAATTAGCTTCTATTTCAACAACCTCTCCAACTCGGGTAGAAATGTGTCTACGCGGTTGGAGATTCCTACGTTGGAGATCTCCCATATTGGGATGATACCCAACCTCATAACCTCCCTCTAATCCTATATAAACTTGGTATTTTCCCATTTTATCCCCTTGGATGATCATTTCCCTGCAAATTTAGTTTTTGTTGTGTTAGAACATCCTATCCCCCATCATTTGCATTTGTGTTTTCAAGTTTTATTACAGGATCTCACTGTGTTTCAGTCAGAGGAAGCTTGGATCATCGTAGGTGATTCAACCTTAATTTTGGATGATCTTGTTGAGATCGACAATGATCTCGTATGATTACAAATGATTTTTACTATAGTTCAGATTGGAGGCAATCAGAGCCCTGAGTTTGCATTCTCTCTCTTTTTATTATTTAAATGTGCATTAGATTAATTCACTTCTGTTCTGCATCTTGGAGTTCACATCATTTAGCATATTTGCATGATAAAATTCAAAATAAATTTTTGAAACATTGCATCCCATTTGATTTGATATCTGGATTTATCATTTAAGCATTTATATTCTTATTTCTATCATTTTATATCATTCTTACAATTGTATTTTTGGTTTTTGGTGTCTGTTTTCATGATTGCAGGTTTCTGACGAATTTGTCAGGTCACTGATGATCTTGGATGATCTCAGACGATCTCCTATGATCTGGATGATTTTGTACAATTACAAATGATCTTGTCATATCCGAGATGATCTAGACTCCTACAAGCTTCAGAATCTTCATCAGACATCAAAAATTAGGTGCACTCTTCTCCATTTTAGATATTCTCTGTATTTAGGATTCATTTATGTTTGTTGTTTTCATATAAACCAAAAATTTCATATAGAATAGCTTAGATTCATTTTTGCCAACCTAGGAATCTAAATTATTGAACATAAAATGAACACATCAAACCCATTCTCAACCTAGGCATAGAAACTACCACTCAAAGTTTCCTAGTGAACCCCACCATCCGTCAAAAATTCACCCTTATACGCCTCCCCCGAGAGGCGTGACCTTAAAAGGGCCTCTCCTTCCGAGGTATTTTCCCATCCTTCTTGCATACCCCTTTCGAGCATAGATCCTTTAGCCTGAAGGTAAGGGTACAAAAAAATTGGGCGATACATTTTGGTGAACCCGACGTGAAACTAAAACACCTTTTGAAAACAATCCGAAAAAAAAAACACATTATTAAGAACATCTAGAATCATTAGAAAATAGTTAAATTTGCATATCATATTTAGATGGTAGATTATAATAGAAGATGAGTTGTCACCATAAATGTTGAAAATCAATTAATGACCATAGAGATTACTTCTGTGCTTAGAGTACCTCAAAAAAATAGAGCTCAATCTTTGTGGGGCAAACTTGATAGGAGATTAGGTATTATTGAATCCAGATCTATAGAACTTAGGCAAATTAAGAGGTTTGTCCTAGATAGAATCCTAGATCCTGATCAGGTTACTTTGTATCATGAACTTCAGAGAGCTTGCCATAGGTGGTTAGCAGATAAAAGAGCACTTGTGTATTCAGAATTATACACCTTTGAGGAGTACCTTGAGAACACAGTTGTAGTACATAAATTTCTATCTCGTATAGAGGATCAAGAAGTCGTTCTTACGGATAGAAAAATATGGAATAAAATTCCTAGAGCTGTGTTGTACCAAGAGTATTGCCATGAACTTTATTTTTACAAGTAAGAGTCTGAAGTAGATCATATTACCATAGCACACTTTGTCAAATTCTTGAAAAACCACTTCCAATTTGAAGAGGAGCATTTTATGACTCCTAATGAACTTGACCTTATCAATGATATCCATAAACTATTCATAGAAAACTAAGTTAGTCTTTTTACTATTGTTATTTCTTACAACTAGCATGTTGTTTGTTATTTTTATTCTTGCAAAATAATAATATAATAACACAAAACAAAAAAAGAAGCAAAAAAAAAACAAAACTTTTTCCTTTTAAAAAGTATTATAGTAGGTATATAGTTAAAATATATACCTCTCAACCCTATCGCATATATATAAGTATATATATTTGCTAAACCTAAGTTTAGCACAATGCCTAGACTTAGGAATGGAAAAAAAACTGAAGAAGATGAAGATTGGTTAGGACGACCATTAATTGACCAAAATGTCCCTCCTGAGGACCAATTTTAGGAAGAAGAAATACTAGACCAGCAAGAAGGAGAGCTTTTTGTAGGAAATGAACAAGAAGAAACTAATAGAGAGGAAGGATCCTCATCCCCTAAAATTTCTTCGAGAGGAGCTATCACTTTTGAAAACATGAAACAATTTTGGAAGTTCATTAACACTAATATTGGTGTTTTTAATAGAGCAGTCCATATGGATAAGGATCGAATTAGTGACACTCAATCAACTCTAGAAGACGTATTTCAAACATGCACTAATCCCTTGTCCTTTATTGATCAAGAGAGTGATCAATCTAGACCATCCAATTTGGATATGGCAGCTGTGATCTAGAACATGCAACAACATCAGGGTACTCAAAAATCTAAAGTGCCTGTTAATAATCCTAGGGTCATTCCCACACAAAATAAACCATCATTTACTACTCTATTTCGCCAAGATCTTGATCAACATACCTTAAATCAACAAAAACCCAAAACAAAACCAAACACCAATTACCAACAATCTGGGGTACAACATAATACTATTACAAATCCTCTTCATAATACTCTTCCTACCAACACTTTGCATAATAGCAATATAGCATCTAATCCTTATGTTACACCATCATACACTCATATATCCCATACCTATGTCCCACCGAACCAATATGGTGGACAAACTAGTAATCTTGAAACCATGGTGAAACAGCTAGTTTCCCGCATGGACCAGATAGATCCCTACCGACCCTCGTACAACTATCGAGAGATGTGTAGTCAGCCTTTAGATCCTATAGTTGTAGCATAGCCGTATCCTAAACATTTTCCTATGCCTGTTCTTCCCATATATAAAGGAATCGAAGATCCCATAGAGCATCTTTGTATGTTTAGGATAGCATGTCATGATATATCACATGATGACTTGTTATTACTAAAAATATTCCCAAAAATATTGGGAGGAATGGCATTAGAGTGGTATTATCAATTACCCACTAATTATTTGAGGAATTTCAAAGAAAATTCTGAGTCTTTTGTTCATCAATTTAGTGCCTACATCAAAAGACATGTGACCATTAAAGATTTGTATAACTTAAAACAGGACAAAGATGAATGCTTTGCTGATTTCCTAGCTAGGTGGAGAGATTTGATAGGAAAATTGCACTTTGTGTTACCTTATAGGGAGATGTTGGACATCTTTATTAATAATTTGCAAGAGCAACTATCTTATGAATTATCAACTGCTACCTTGACCACCTTCGATCAGGCTATAGACTTAGCCCGAAGAGTGGAAGATTCTCTCATTAGGAGAGGCCAGCTTAAAAAGAAAGATGATGAGAAAACATCCAAAAATCAATATAAGAATAAACAAGTTGTGGGTGATGGAGTCATCGATAGCAGAAATATTGCTAATGTTAACACTGCAAAGACAACAGAGAAGTTTGTACTGAAACCTCCTGATAAACCTTCCTCGAGAATTTACTAGGTTAAATCAACCTTTATCAACTATTCTACCGCAATTATTAGAACGAGGTTTGATTCAATTACCAAATATCCGGGAACCTGATCCAACTATACCCGGATACAGAGCATATTTACACTATGACTTCCATAGAGGACCTGGACACATTACCAACTCTTTTAAAATATTAAAACATAAAATACAGGACTTGATTGATAACAATGATATGGATGTGCAAGCCTTTCAACCTAAGAAAAATCCTCCTAATAATGTTCAAAATAACACCCCATAAATACATAATCATAACACCAATCAGTCATTAGACATATTTCAACATCCCTTACCAAAACATGGTAAGGAGGTGGCTAATACAATTGAACATCATAATGTCCCTCCTCCTGCCCGATATGTAGGAACTATTAGTGGGCATTTACTTGCTCATGACTTGGAAATATTTGACACAACTTTATCCATGGTTACAACCAGGCCTCTATATAATATTCAAATACCTGATCTTAGTGATACAGAATATGATACTGAGAGTGATGGAAATCACATCAAATCAATCGAATAGTTCTGAAGATGAATCATATACTATTCACCCTATCACAAGTTATATGGTTCCAGAAGAGCCATTTCCAAAAAGAGTCACTACTAGACCATCGTCTCACCGATTACTTTCTAATGAGCTAGTTATAAATGCTAGACCAAGACCCATTCATCATCTGCAAAATAATATTGTGGGTACCATCGGAGCTGTTACTAGACAATAGGCTCAAAATTCTCAAAAAGATCAAATTCAGAATGGTGGATCAACTCCATTTGTTTTGAAGGTTCCTAATAAAGGGAATCATGCACCTAATGTTCAAACTAAACCTCCTTATAATATTAATGAACAATTATCAAATATTACAGCTAGAATTTCTCTCTTGGACCTTTTAAGATCTTCTCCTACACAAAGATGAATTAATGCTCACATTAAGCCAGATGATGGTACCACAAGACATTCAACCTGAATCCATGGCCAATACTATAATAACTCGTGAAGTTGATTGTATTGACTTTCGGGATAGAGACATACCTCAACATAGTTTACATAAATATAACCCCTTGTATATTACTGCTTTAATTGGAGATGTAGCAGTCAAACGAGTTTTGATTGATAATGGTTCATCTTTAAATATCTGCACTTTTGACTTCTACCAAATATTTGGGTTTAGAAGTGAGGAAATGAAAAGAACTGATATGATCATAAAATCTTTCAATGAAGAAACACAAGAAACGTGTGGAGTTATTACCATTCCATTGCAGGTTGGTCCGAGAACCTTGGATACGATTGTGTTTATTGTACATTGCCTTGCATCGTACAATATACTCTTGGGTCATCCCTGGATCAATGCGATGTGAGATGTTCCCTCAACCTTACATCAATGTGTTAAGTTTGAATTTAAGAATCATTTGATTACCATTCATGGTGATCTAAGACCCTTTGATATGTGTGCTTTGGCAGAACCTATTGGAGTTTAATTTTGCCCTGCTCTGTCATCCATACATTATAATTCTCATTATCCATATAAACATGCAAAACTCACACCCACAGTCATATACTTCTTCTCCATCAGTTGCACCTCCACATATAGCTCAACCATCTTCTGAACAAACCGCATTAGGACCTAAGAAAGATCCTAATCTCACAACCAATGTCTCTTGTTCTACTCCTATAACTTCCATACCTATAATAGACCCATCTATCGACACATCTACACCGTCTACATCCACCAAAGTCATATTTTTAGCATCAGAAGACGTAGGGAATGTTCCTTCTACCTCTTATGCTCTTACTGACGAGCTCTTACCCGATCTATCTAAAATCCTTATATCAGAAGAAACGAATACTTCTATGCAATATTCCCTTATTTTAAATAATTTATCGCCATCTCCTTGTACCTTGGGCCTCCCACAGCCTATGGGAAGTATTTACCAAGTCGGGAGCTGTGCCTTTATTTATAAGGGATATAACAGGGGTAGAATACCCAGAAACATCAAAACTCATTATGATGGATATGCTCGATGTTATTTTACTAATGAATATATTAAACCCAAACCTATAATTCTTAAATTGGGATATAAAGGGAAAGGTTTGGGACCTTTCCAGAATGGTATGAAAGAACCTTTTGAGGTAGAAGTGTGGCCCGCTCGATGTGGTGTGGGCCTATTTCCTAGTAAGGGTCAGCCATTCCCATTTGAGGATGATGACCAACTTATATGTTACCAAGATTATTTAGATGCGCATGATGCCTTGTGTTTAATAAATAAGACATTCACATGTAATATGCTATCTATAGCTTATCCTGAGATGATCGCTGAATCTGACGATGAGTTGGAGGGAGATATCTTTCATGATGTCTCCGTTGAGGAATTATTACATAATGGATTTTATTTTGATGGATCTATACCTAGTATAGCCCAACTTGAGGCCATGACTCCTCAAGACGAATTATCCAAGCTAACCTTGGAAGAATTACAAGAATTGGGTGTTTCACCCGCACAACCTAATTTTGAGAGAGATCTACATATGGAAGTAGAAAATGTCATAAAAATTAACATTGGAACCGAGGATAACCCTCACATAATCAACATTGGATCAGAATTGAGTCAAGAAAAATAGGATAAATACATTGCATTTCTTAAAGAATATGAAGATGTCTTTGCTTTTACATATGAAGATATGCCAGGTTTAGACCCTTCTGTAGTTATGCATCACCTAGTAGTGCACCCCGATGCTAAACTTGTTAAACAAAAACTTAGGAAAATGCATCCTAAAGTGGCCTCACCAGTAAAAGGGGAGTTAGAAAAACTCCTGAATGTTATTTTTATACAAGCCATTGATTATGCTGATTGGATATCGAATGTAGTTCCAGTAACTAAGAAAGAAACTACTAAGGTTAGGGTTTGTACATACTTTAGAGATATTAATGTTGTGTGCCCTAAAGACAATTTTTGCCTTCCCAATATGGATCAGATCATTGATTTTAACACTAGGAGTGGAATGATATCCTTAATGGATGGACTTTTTGGTTATAATCAGATCAGGATAGCTCCTGAAGATCAGGCTAAAATAACATTTATTACCCCTTGGGGAAATTTCTGTTGGAAAGTGATGCCATTCGGGTTGAAGAATGCAAGTGCAACCTATCAACAATCCATGACTTATAGCTTTCATTATATGATGCATGATATACTACATGATTATGTAGATGACATTATAGCTCGTTCTACTGAAGAAGATGACCATTTAGATGACTTGAGAAAAGTATTTGATCGGTTAAGGGAATATCTTATCCGATTGAATCCAGCCAAATGTATATTCGAAGTTAAGTCAGGTAAATTATTGGGGGTTATAGTTTCTTTATGTGGCATCAAAATTGACCCTCTCAAGATTATGGCTATCACTGATATGCCCACACCTACAAATATATCTGAATTACGGAGTCTACAAGGTAAGCTTCAAGCTATCCGTCGCTTCATCGATAAGCTGGCGAATAAAACTGGAACCTTTCTTAACCTTCTTAAGAAGGATGTATCTTTCCATTGGGATGATGAATGTCAGGTAGCATTTGAACTCCTTAAATAATATCTTCTTAACCCACCTATAATTTTGCCACCTAAACCTGATCGCCCATTTATATTGTATATTTTTGCTTCATATTTTGCTTTAGGAGCTATGTTAGCTCAACTTGATGATGAGAAAAGAGAGCATGCTACTTATTACATTAGCAGAACATTAATTTGTTATGAAACTTGCTACACAACTTTAGAGAAGTTATGTCTAGTAGTCGTATTTTCTACACAAAAACTATGCCATTATATGCTCAATCAAAAAACATATGTTATTGTTAAATTTGATCCCTTGCGGTATCTCATGAGTCAACCTTATTTATCTGGTCGCACAACAAAGTGGGTTCTTGCTCTAAGTGAGTTTGAACTCATGTTTATACGACAAAAGTATGTTAAGGGTCAAATAATAGCAAATCAATTAACTGTTGAACCCTTAGAATCCACCCATCCCCTCATCATTGAGTTTCCTAACAAATGCCTTAAACTAGAGGTAGATCATTCAGAGCAACGGTCCTTATACTTTGATGAAGCTTGATGCATGAGTGGGACTGGTGTAGGTATTATTTTGATATCTCCATAGAAACATCTCATATCTCTATCCTTTAAATTAATGTTTGTTTGTACTAATAACATTGCTGAATATGAGGCTCTCATCCTTGGATTACAAGCAGCCCTGACACTGAAAATTAAAAATCTATTAGTTTTTGGTGATTATCAACTTGTTATAAATCAAATTAATGATGTTTATCAGACTAGAGATGATGAATTGTGCCCATATAAATCATATGTATTACAATTAATATCTTTATTTGATCAAATTACCTTGGAAGCTATTCCAAGAACTAGCAATCATGCGGCTGATGCCATGGCCGCAACTGCATCTCTTTTACCCTTGGAGTTAGATGACGAATATGCTACCATCATTATTCATCGACTCCAAGAACCCGCTTCAATTAAATCATGCTTGGAACCTTTGGACATGTTCTTAATCAATGAAACTACTCCTAAAATTTGGTACACTGATATCCTCAATTTTATTCAAAATGGGACCTTCCCTGAAGGTTTTAATAGAAACCAACGTCGGTTATTACGTAGACGAGCAAGTCGATTCATCATAATTGGCAATACCTTATATAATAGATCTTTTGAAGGTATCATACTGAGATGTTTAAATTTAGAAGAGTCTAGATCAGGTTTGAGTGAAGCCCATGATGGATCTTGTGGGGGACACTTTAGTGGTAGCGCCATTGCTAAGAAGCTCCTTAAGATAGGATATTTTTGGCCTACCATGGAGAATGATGCTAATGATTACATATGCCATTGCGAAAAGTGCCAGAAACACACTGACCTTATCCATGCGCCTGCACAAGAACTATAGGCTATTTCATCTCCTTGGTCCTTTTCCAAATGGGGCTTAAACATCATCGAAAAAATCAATCTTGTGTCATCTGATGGACATAAATTCATCATAATCACCACCGAGTATTTTACGAAGTGGGTCAAAGCTATGCCCTTAGCTTCTTGCACTGGAACTCAAGTTTCCAAGTTTATTTTTAATCAAATTATTTGTAGGTTCGGAATCCCTGCAAATCTCATCTCGGATAATGGAACTTGTTTTAAAAACAAATATGTAAAGAAACTATGTCAAAAATATAAAATTCAACATCGTTGGTCCACTCCCTATTATCCTCAGGGTAATGGCCAAGCAGAAGCATCTAATAAAACATTAATTAAAATCCTCAAAAGACTGGTCAATAAATCTTGCCGTGATTTGCACATTCAATTATATCCTGATTTGTGGGCTTATCGAACTAGCATTCGTACTCCCACGAGCACTTCACCTTTTGTTTTGGTTTATGGCGTTGAAGTTGTTTTTCCCTTTGAATTAGAAGTTCCTTCTTTGGCTCTGCTACTTGAAGATACTAAAGTAGGAGATGAATACCGTATTGACAGATTTAGTCAGCTGGAACTCCTAGATGAGAAGTGCATTAATGCTTTGGAGCATCTTCGTGCCTACTAGAACAAGCTCAAACGAGCATATCTCAAGAAAGTTCATAATCGATCCTTTGAGATCGACGACCTTGTCTTAAAAGAAAAAAAAATACTAATGCAACTAAAGACCTTAAAGGCAAATTTGAGCCTAACTAGCTTGGGCCATATATTATCACTACTAAATTTGGATCGGGAGCATACAGATTAGCTACCTTAGATGGTAAAGATCTTAAAGAACCTATGAAAATTATGCATCTTAAGCGCTATTATGCATAAATCTGGTAATTTCATCATTGTATATATTATACATATTGTCTTATTTTAGTAATTCATATAAAAATTTCAAAAAAACTAATATTATGTATTATCTTAATTCATCAATTAAAATTAAAATATAAAAAAATAAAAATCATCAAAATCCTCAAAAACATCTTCTATTTTTGCACCTGTCAATTCTTGAAGTATTGCAGTTATATTTTTAGTTATTTTGGATAAATTAGCATTTATTTGGAATCCCTCACTTTCAGACTCACATGACTAAATATCTTGATATTATTCGGTATGATTATTAATCTCTCTTATATCAAATTCCACGGTTGAATTAAATAAAGTTTTGAGCATAGAGAACTGATCTTGTTATTTACTTGAACCAAGTACACCTTTTCACATTAAAATGATTTCATTGCAAATTCAAAGCCATGCTACATAGTAGAAATGGTATCTTGAGCGAAAAGTATCCCTTGCTATCCTATCATGCACATGGTCTAGAATCTTTGAGAATTGACAAAAGGACAAACTCATCCCTGCCCAGAATAAAAATCCCTTGCTCTATAGCCAATCCGAGCAAGTATCCCTAGTATAGGAAGAAAAGAAAAATAAAATCAAGAAAAATCATGAGAAAAAGAGAAAATTATTCAGAAGCATTATCATTTTGTACCATCTCAGCAATATTTCAGCATTATCTCAGTGTCAAGCAAAAATACAAAATAAAAAAGAGAAAAATAAGAAAAGAAAAGAAAAAGCAAAAAAAAATAAATCCCTTCCCCTACCATTTGAAATAAAAGAAGGGTGAATGAGCTTGAATCCCTAGAATTCTCAATTATTCGAAAACTATGAGGTAAGCCCCATAATAGGTGGTTTGTGCCCAACCTGATTGGCATTGGGTAACTCCTAGCGTGGTGATATTTCTATCACATTAGTGACCTTCTTTTGTACAGACCTATGTATGCTCATGGATCAGCTAGCTCTTGATGACTCGACTTACATAGTAGTCTGGTATGGTCACATGCATATAAATCATGGTCAACGAATACTCATTTGGTTAATTCAAATTCCTTGTATCAAATTATCTTGCTCAAAATTGGTAAATGAACAATACAATTGCACACACATTTGTGTTTGAGAGATTTTGTATCATTATGATAGATTGAGATCGGTAATGAACTCACATATGCACATGGGGTTCCTTATAAATCTAAATTTTGTCTTTGAGATAATTTAAAATTTTTATTTAGATCTTCTGGAATAATTTTATTTTCTTACTTGAGAATATTGACTTAGCGTAAAAACAATTAAATACATTTTTTCAAAAATCCAAAATTTCTTTCAAAGCATGTTCAAAAATCTAGCAATAAAGTCACATTTATATTTTTGACTTTCGCAATGATGGTATAGTTCCTAAACCTAAATTGGAATCTATGCCTAGTGCAAGTCCTCATTTTATATTTTTTATCTCAAAATCAAAAATCAACTATGCAATAAAACTATTACATCAATTTCTTCTTTTGGATTTCACGATGATGGTATAAGTCTATACCTAAAATTCTATGCCTAGCACAAACCATCATTATAATTTTATCTCCCATTTATTTAATCCATAAAAGCATATGGCTTAAATCATTATGTTACACAATTATGCTTTAAAAAAGAACAAAAACTTTTCTATTTCATTTCATTATGTCAAACATTCAGTTTTGAGACGATGGTATAATTCCTAGGCAATTGTTCAAAATTCTATCACACTTAGGAATTTTATGCCTAGAAAAAATCATATTTTTAATATTTAATGCATAATATTTTCATGGAAATCTGAAAAAAAATCATCACCATCATTATTTTTCATCATCACAACACAAAGTCTTAAGAAATTCTCTTAAGCACCCTTTTACTTTTAGCAATATTTCTCTCATACCAGGATTAGCTTGATGACCTAGTGAGCGACGACTCCATGAAATGGTCATGTAACAATGACAATGTCATTTGAAATTATTGTTAGAAGTCACTTTATTTTTCATCAAATCACACCACAACAACCAATTTGTTTACATCAGATTATTTCATTTAATTTTATAGCATGACATAAAATTATAATATTTTCAATGAAATAATTACATGAATAATCAATCAACCATTAAAATATTAAATCATCATAAAACATATGCACAAGTCATATCACAAAAAGAACATATATATATATATATATATATATATATATATATATATATATATATATATATATATCAAGAAGTCTATACATCATATCAAAATGGATTGGTATGCCACAATCTATACCCTAGCATACTCAATCCTCTAAAAAATATATGGTCTATGTACAATGAGCAGCTAGTCTCGAGAAGCCCTCGAGCTCTTAGCCTCATCTCCTCTCCCAACCTGAGGTGGTCCCATCGAAGTCCATGTGGTATTGCGGGTCCTCGACATCGATCGTGATGATGTCCTCGATGACCCCATCCTGATCGGCTCTGCAATGCTAGCTGGCAGTGGTAAACTCTCCCCCTTTGGAACCACATGATATTACAACCCCTTATAGAACATAGTCTATGCAATAGCCTGTACTAGCTCTAGAATGATCACCCTTCCACTCTGAGCCCTGATCCGTGTAGCCTCATCTTGAAGAGTTTGCACCTAAGCTCATAGGTAGGCATTCTCTACCCGAAGAGCCACCATATCGCTGCTCTCCCCCACCTTGACACCCTTGCCCTTATCAAGCGATGGTGGCCTATCCCTCTGCTAAGAAGGGAGTCTCTCCCTCCTCTTCGACTATTGCTATCTCTCCAGAGCCTATGGTACTCTTCGACGTCTCTCTTGAGGAGGTCATCATTGATCCCTCCCTCCATGACCCCTCACTGCACCGATGGTATCTTGGCACCACCTCTCCATCTATTGCACTACAGCATGCATCGGACCCTGTGCCCTCGTCATCCGAGGAGGGCGAATGCCTGCATACCAGGCATCATACCCGTTTGCTACCCCCGCATCATCCCCATCCATTGGCTGAATGGGGGCATCATCAGCATCTTGAATCTAGAAACGCTGCATGTCTAGAGCCCCACTCAATGTGGTATTATCCCACACAGTCTGGGAGTACTCGTAATCCCTAAGAGAAGGTATCCCCTACTATAGACCGAACTACCTCAAAACTCGGTCATAGCGATGGAGCTCTACCTCTCCCCGCTCTATCCTCAACCAGATGACTCGCTTGATGTGAGCCAAATCTTATCCATCCTCTACCCACCTTGGATGCTCTCTCCATGATCTTCAGGTGATCTAATCTAGGGTGAGGTCATCTAGCAACCTCCGAGACATCGACAGATCTATCCATCGCTGTGACCCTCTCTGGAGCCACCAATAGAAAACCCGGGGTCTCTCCCGGTCAACTCCTATCAGTGGAAGCCCTATCGGCCTTCGCATTGCAATGTGCTCCTAGCACCAAACTTGTAGTAGTGATGTCAATAGTAGACATCGACCTCCCTTGTATATGACCCCATAAAGGATCCTATACAAGTAGCATAATACAAAGCTACCCCAAGCAAACCTATATCTATGGTCTCTCATGTCGTAGACCACATCTGAGAGGAGCCACGGTAACCTGCATCCATTCTGGTGGCATAGAAGAAGGCCACCTACCATCGTTGCCAAAACCTGGGTCAATCGAGATGCCCCAGGCATCTGCCTCAAAGCCTCGATGTTCACTCTGCCCTTCTCTAGGGTGAAGCTTGGGTCACTGCACAATCTCATCATGGCATGGCCCTGATTGGTAAAAGAAGTCATGAACCGCCCATGTATGGGGATCCTCAAGATCCTCCATACATCCTCTAGAGTGGGAGTCATATCCCCTATCGATAGTCAAAAGCAGGACGACTCCGAATACCATCTCTCTGCTAGGGCTATCAGTAGCCCCATGTCTGTAGGAATTTGTGGCATCTCTACCACATGCTATAGTCTAACCTCTACTAATCTATCTCACTCAACCTGATTGAGTGTGACTAAGTCATCCCTGAGACCTTTGTATTTCCACTCTCGAATATTTAGCAATCCCCTCTATAGAATAAACAATAAAACAACAAAAAATTATTAATACATAATCATTACAGTCAATTAAAATCAATTTCATCTCATAAAAAAATTGATATCTCTCATTATTGGACGATATCGTACCAAATTTAGTTAAATCGTCCTTAGTAGGACAAAATTGTCTTTGATTTTTCAATTTGGGGATCGCCCCTTATTGGACGGGATGACCCCTATTTCTCTAATTTTGTCCTTAGACAAAATCGATATAGGGACGATTTCGATGAAATTGGGATGATTTCGACGAAATTGGGACAATTTCGTTCCGATGTCTTCGACGGCCTAAAAACGGCCGCGATGCCCAAAAACAATTAAAAATTCAAATAAAAAATTAAACAAATCAAGTTAAAAATATAGTACACTAGGTTTAGATCCTTACCCATAACCCACGTCGGACCTTTGTCGATCTGTGTGCCATTTCCACTATTTTGCCTGTAAAGCTCTGAAACAGCGAAAGTGAACAGTAAAAGTGAATTAGGGTTTTACCCTATTTTTCCTATTTTTATTTAAAAACAACATTTTTTAATTTTTGCTTTTCCACGGTTTTACCTCAAATGTTCGATTTGGGTAAAAACTCAAAGGGGGCACCATAACAAACAGTTGTACGATTTGACCTAAAATTGTCGTCTAAAAAATAGAATAAATTTTTGTTTTCTCGTATAGCATGAAGAAATTGTCTTTAACGCATTTTATTCATAAAAAATTTTAAAGAGGGGGCAAAATGTAGCACCCTAAAATTGGCACAGTTAAACCATAAGTAAAAGATTAAAAAATTGAATTTTAACCCCGAAACTACTCATTAACCATTCACCTCATTTTTTGCACCATTTTTAGAAGTTGTTCTGATCATTGGACGATATCGTCGCCGATCTGACGATATCGTCTCAAATCGGATGAATTCGTCTAGAACAGAATGTCCAAACGATTTCATCCCAAAACTGAATTTTCATAATTAGATTCTATTTCAACAACCTCTCCAACTCAGGAAGAAGCGTTTCTGCATGGTTGGAGATTCCTACATTGGAGATCTCCCAGATTGGGATGATCCCCAACCTCCTAACCTCCCTCTAATCCTATATAAACTTGGGATTTTCCTAGTTTATCCCCCTGGCTGATCATTTCCTTGCAAATTTAGTTTTTTTTGTGTTGGAACATCCTATCCCCCATCATTTGCATTTGTGTTTTCATGTTTTATTATAGGATCTCACTGTGTTTCAGTCGGAGGAATCTCGGATCGTCGCCAGTGATTCAACCTCAATTTTGTATGATCCTATCGAGATCGGCGATGATCTCGTATGATTGCAGACAATTTTGACTACAGTTCATATTGGGGGCAATCAGAGCCCTAATTTTACATTCTCTATCTATTTTTCTTATTTAAATGTGCATTAGATTAATTCACTTCTATTCTGCATCTTGGAGTTCACATCATTTAGCATATTTTGCATGATAAAATTTAAAATAAATTATTGAAACATTGCATCCCATTTGATTTGATATCTAGATTTATCATTTATATTCTTATTTCTATCATTTTAAATCATTCTTGCAATTGTATTTTTTATTTTTGGTGTCTATTTTCATGATTGTAGGTTTTTGAAAAATTCGTCTGATGAATTTGTTAGGTCGTTGATGATATTGGCTGATCTCAGATGATCTCCTATGATCTGGATGATTCTATATAATTACAGATGATCCTGTCATATCCGAGACGATCTAGACTCCTACAAGCTTCAAAATCTTCATTAGACATCAGAAATCAGGTGCACTCTTCTCCATTTTAGATATTCTCTATATTTAGGATTCATTTATGTTTTTTGTTTTCATATAAACCAAAAATTTCATATAGAATAGCTTAGATTCATTTTGGCCAACCTAGGAATCTGAATTATTGAACATAAAATGAACACATCAAACCCATTCTTGACCTAGGCATGGAAACTACCACTCAAAGTTTCCTGGTGAACCCCACCATCCATTAAAAATTCACCCTTATACCCCTCCCCCGAGAGGCATGACCTTCAAAGGGCCTCTCCATCTGAGGTATTGTCCCATCCTTCTCGCATCCCCCTTCCGGGCATGGATCCTTTAGCTTGAAGGTAAGGGTGCAAAAAAATTGGGTGATACACAACCTGAGTGATAGTTATTGACATGTTCTCTAGGGTCTTCCTTACCTTTCTAGTTATCAAACTTTGGGATCTCAAAGCAATAGGGGTAAGGTGGAATAGGAACTTATGGATGAACTGTCTCACTACAGAGTTCATCATATGTTGGTTTTATGGTCCATAACTGGTCGTGTGCAAGTTTAACATCTTGAATTCATCTCATAGGATTTGAAGCTCAGGTGTTAAGGGCATAGAGGACTGTGCTACGATGGGTTGAGCTTAGGAATGTGGTCAATATTGGAGCTTATATTATTCCCAATACTAAAGGGGAATTGTTGTAACTAGTACTGGTAGGATTGTTGTTGGGTGACACATGATATCACGACTAGTGGGACACTAGGCTACGGAATGGGTGTTTGTTTGGGATAGTAGTATTGTGATTGTGGGATGTATTTTTGTGGCATGGGTACCTACTAGGTAGGAGCCTACTATAATGGCTAGGCCATAGGTGGTGATGACCATAAAGGTGGATACATAAAGAATGTAGATACAGTAGGTAATAGTGGAGGTATCAAGGCTACCAATGCTAGGGATGGTCGATATAAGGTGTCGAAGTATGGGATCTATCTCTATCTTGAAGTGTGGGAGGTGGTAAAACTAAACTGTGTAGTGTAGCCTAGAGAGGTAGGAGTGTAGACTGTGGGCCTTGATCCGTAGGTGGGGGGAAAACCAATAGTTGGGGCCTAAAAAGGAGGAGGAGGGGGTAACCTAAATATCGATGTAGATAAATTTTGAGCAAAGTATTGGGTAGGGTACATTCCAGACACCTGATATGAAGGTAGGAATGATGAGTAGACAGGATGGTAAGCTTCTAAGGTAGGATATTGGGAAATTGGAGTGAGGACTATGTCCACTCTCGATTAGGTGTGAGTAGTTGGTTGTTGTTGTTGATTTATGTGGCTTGCGTTTGGAGAGGTGGCTGCTATAGGTCCTCAAAAATTATGAAAAATGGTTATTGGAATGATGATGGTTAGAAATTTTGAGAAGAGTATAGATATGGTGTTTGGGGTGGTGTTTGTTGCTCCTGCAAAGGGGGTTATTTTTGTGTAGTTTGGAATAAAGGAATTTGGGTACCTATCATGGAGGAGGAAGGGTCTGATATTATTCCTACAGTAGGGTCAAAAAACACAACCTCAGGGTGAGTGTAGTTCAACAAGGAAGAGTCATTTTGAAAGAGGGATTAAGATCAACTTTGGAATAAAAGGTGTGCAAAGGTGGGGTATTTAGGTGGAGTCTCCTCATCTATGGTAAATAATAGATTATTTTGTCTTAAATTAGTATAGATCACATGATCGTAGAATGTGGTGGGTGTATTAGGCAGTGATACAGGGAAAAGGAGTGGATACTATTTTGTGAGTGAAGTGGTGAGGGCTTCACTCAAAGTGGAAGTCTCACCAAGAGCCATCGTGTGTGTATAGCATGGATTAAACTCTGTGAGTGGATCATGTGTGTATGTGGACTTCCTCTTCATGATAAAAGGAGGGATGACTTGACTATAAGGGGAACTAAGTGCCTCCTCTATAGGGTGCACTTGCTCGTACGCACAACTACGGGTAACAAAAGGCATGATGATGTATGTCATGTTGTGAAGCTTTAGAACTATCCAAAAACTAGAGTTTGAGGTCTTGGATTTGATGTGTGAAGGATATGTGACACACTCTTGTGGATTGAGGACTCAAACTATGATAGAAAGTTATGTGGAGCTAAAAAGAAAAGTGCTACATGGGGTGACATGCTGAAACTAGTTTGTGATCATGCAAACAATGCAAAACTAGAATCAATCCTAAATGCAAGAAATAAAGTGTTTTTTTTAGTGTGTTTTGATGTTGATATTTTCTAGGTAGAATCATAGGTAGTGGAGTTAATAATATAGAATATCAGGAGTTTCATCAATATCGAACCTCCTACAACACCCAAATATGCACAAAATAGAACAATATCATGACATGTGAATAGTGACCTATATGTAAGGTGCGGTAAAATGATAGCCTAAAGGGGAGAACTCAATATGCTAGAATGATCTCACTATGTCCTCTCATGAGAAGAGGTGGCACTATCTAAGACGTGCTAGACATGGTCAACAACCCCATGCTTTCGCTTCACCCTTAGGTGGGCTTAGTCAAGAATTATAGTTACCGTATCCATAAATTATGTGAGCCTTGTGGACAAAGGCATCTAATCCTATCCCACTCCAAAGGTAACTTTTGGTGATGAAATCTAGGAGCCCAGTCTCAAAAGTGGGGGGTTTTTCGATGATGAAATATAGAAAACCACTTGTATGGCTACTAGGTGTCTAAGGAGGTGAGATGGTGGAGGGTACTACTCCTGCCACACCAGTCTCGAGCGATGGATTGGGGATGAATTTGAATCTCACCACCTATTTTGAACCATTTGTGTGTGTGGGTTTGAGTTTGCTAATGATGATGTATAAAGTGGTAAATCTAACTAAATGATCTTTTGAAATAAAATTGTAGCTCTAGATACACTTTTTGGATGCAAAGGCTAAAGCAAGATCCATTTTGTAAAAGAAATCTAATCCTATGTGCTTTTTGGAAATAAAAGGAGGATCTATTCTGCAAAAGCATGCAAACAAGAAATGTAACACATGTGAGAAAAGGGGTTTATAGAATCCTAATTTTGGAATGTGAAAGAAATATAAGAAGGATTTATACAAAGATAAATAGGTAATCTTACACTAAAGATGTAGAAAGAAATATGACAATTGTGATTTACCCTAGGGATTTGAGAAAGAAATGGGGAAATCCTAATTTAATGACAATAGAAGGATTCTAAAATTTGTATTTACAAAAAGGAATCTAAAATTTGTTTTAATGGAATGTACAAAAATACCTAATTCTTAAATGCATTAAAGAAATTTGACTTTGATTTTTGTACAAAAGAAAATTTAAAATTGCTTCAAGAGAAATGTGCAAAAAGGATTTGCAAAACCCTAATTCTAAATCTAACTATTAGAACTAAAATCTGAAATGCTTTTGGAAGGAAATTTATGTAATGGAATAAGAAAGAAATGCACAACTTATGCAACATGCGATTTGCAAAAAGACATCAAAAATTTCTCAAACAAATATGAAATTGAACTTTCTGGTTTTCTGTATGTTTTTGCAACTAAAGTAAGCATTTATAGCATGATGGATGTGTAAGAAAAAGGAAATTTACCAAGTGTATTGATGCATTTACTAGTAAATATTTCTTCACACATAAATGTCATAACGAAGAAAATTTTGGGGAATACCTAATTTCTGATGCTATAGGTGGTCTTATTTACTTCTTTGGTGCTCACCCCTGTACTTTTGAGGGGTTTTGATGCTTGTAGGACCAAATCGTAGGCCGGGTGCGAATTGGATCTGAATTCATAGGTTAGGGGGTGAATCATATCTAGAGGCATTAAATCCCTATTTTGAAGGTTTGAGGGGTTTTCAGGGCCTCAAGGGTCTCTGAAATGTCTATATTGGCACCTAATACAAAATAGAAACAACAAATTGAGTTAGATTTGCGATAAAAACTATTCCAACATAATCCTATGTGGGGGTCCCACCGGGTGTGCCAGAATGAAACATACAAAAGCTATTATTTTCTCAAACATAAGTACAAAGTAAATGCACATGTCTAGAAAATTATTCTTTATTCATTCAAAATGGAATTCATAGGTTACAATAAGGATTATAAGGAATCCTTTCATAATGAAATTTAAATAGAATGATAGCTACTTTTGGATCTCTCAATGTAGATGGGTTTCCTATGTATGTGGGCCACCATTGTTGTTGATGTGGATGCTTTATTACATGTTTTATGACCTAAAAAATAGGGTTAGAGTGTTTGGGAGCTTGCCTTGGTCAAGTCCTGTATTGATGAAATATGATGAAAATAAGAAATAAAACTATAGTAAAATGCATTAAAAACTATGGGAAACATCATAAAAATATGAAAGGATGCTTACCTAAAAAATTTGGGGTAATTTGAGACCTTTAGACCCAATTTGCAAGCTAGGAGTGAATTGGTACCAGATTTGTAGGTCGGGGGTGAATTCAGTTGTAAGCACTTTCTAACATAAATCCTTGCACAGATGGGCTCCTTAGGTGCTGTAATGTTTTTGGTATGGATCCGATGTCCTTGATTGCACATATGGTCATATTTTGATAGAGTTTTTGTACTTTATCTAAAAGGGGAGAGAGGTAGAATGAGGGATTAGGTCTACTATTTAGAAATAAACCTAAGGTGTAGGGGATGTGGTTAGGGGAACTAAAATCTAAATTTAGATTCCATGGTGGTTAGGTTAGGGTTTGTGAGGTGTCATCCCAACATTTCCTAATGAAATATTTCATCCTCACACATGTGTGAGGAGAGATTAGGGTTAACTAGGATTAGTCAACTCTAAGGTTAGATTTGGGTTAGGTTAGGGTTTTATAGGAAATATCCTAACCAAATTTGTGCACACACATGTGGGAGAGAATAATTAGGACTAATTAGGGTTTAGGAACCTAATTAACCTTTATAATCCAAAAGTGCACTTTAAGTGAAGTTACTTTAAAATTAGAATTAAAATTAACTTTAATTAAGAATTTTTGGGAACTAATAGCCCTATGGGGTCCTAATTAAGTCTAGAAAGGGCTTAAGTGGCCTTAGGTGATTTATGAGTGGTCCTTTGATGGATGCAAGGTGATTATGATATAGATTGAGTAGTTTAATAGGGTTTTGTACCTGTAAACTAGTGAAATTGTCTATGTAAGTCTACGATATACTACACTAATCTAGAGTGATCTACTCTAGTCTACGCATATATATAGTAGTCTCTATATTTCTATGCATATCTACAATACTCTACATAGTTCTATAGGGATATACAATAGTCTACGCCAATCTAAGATAGACTAGAGGTGTCTAGGATGGCCTATGTAAACCTACAAGTGTCCAAAAGGATCTATAAGTACATAGAGGTAGCTATGTGCAACTTTTAGGTGTCTACAGTCTTACAAATGACACCGCATTTGTATCTCAATAATGCATATTCAAATCCATAATCATCCATCACCCATGTGTGTAACTATATTTTTAACCACAACCCCTCCTGTTGCTATAAGGAATATACTAAGGTTTTTCGGTCACTCAGCCATACCTAGTGATTTTCTCAGATTTTGTAGAAAGCTATATTTACTTTTGATAGATGAGGTTTGGTTTTGATAGCACCTAGTATATTTTAGAATCCCATCACTAATAAAAACACTAAAATCCTAGTTGGAATAAGGGAAATATGAATGCTACAAAGTGGTACTAGGTATCCTAAGCGAAAGGTTTTTACTTTCTCACCTTGAGATGTGCATGGTCTAGGATTTTGATCATTGGAAAAATCACAAGCTCCCCCCTACCCAAAGAAATATCTTGTTTAAATCAAAACAATAAAAAATCCTAGATAAAGCAAAATTCAAAAGCAAAATAAATAGTGATTATCATCACTACATAAATTCCTTGCTCAAAGAAAAACAAAAATTCAAAATAAACAATGATTTTCATCACTAGGCATAGGCAAGTATCCCAAATAAATGTGAAGAAAAGAAGGGGGTGAAGAGATTGAATCCCTAGAATGGTCAATATCCACAAACCATTGAGTGATCCCTAATACAAAAATGGGCTACATGAATCCTGCCTGGCATTAGGGTAGTTCTAAGCAAATTGCAAAAAGAGCTAGCTTTAGGTGTCCTGTATCACATAATGGTCTAATCCAACTGATTTCAACTTAGGATCGAGATGGGTATTTGGTGATCCCCAATATGAAAATGGGTTGTATGAATCCCGCCTGGCATTGAGGTAGGATTATATCTTATCTAATTTATTTATTTACACACACAGAGATAATGAATATCTAAGTCTTCATGACAAAAACTTTATCTTTCATGAGTCCTGTATGGTTAGTATACAAATTTTGATGAAGTAACTAGAGTGTTTTAGTCTCATGGAAAACCTCAAAAATCCCCTCATAGCAACAAATCATTCCATAAGACAAATCATTGACTTTCTTTATGAGGTTTTGTTCATTAAAGTGTATTCATGAATAGGACATATACCGGATAAATATCAGCAATGTATTTAGATGGCCACTGACTATTTTGTACAAATATTTTAATTTACAAAAGGCTTTTAAAGAAAGCATTTATATATATTACATCATCTCATCTCATGTATAGATGCTTAAATGATTAATTCTTATGATAAGAGTTACCATTTACATTTATGATCATGCTACATTCTATGGTGTCATCCATTAGATTGTTAACTCATATCACATTCATTCCATATGTTTTAAGTGATTAAGGCATACAGGTTCATTTACATTAGATCATCATCATCTAAATAATGCATTACACACATCATATTTACCATACCATAACATCATAAATTAGATGCATACAATTAAAGCAAAATCAAACATGCATTTAACGCAAAGCATTGCATCCATATATGCATACATCACCATAGTACATCCACATATCTAGATCATAGCATCTAAGCATACATCTATCATCTACATAATGCATATAAATCACATCATATAGCATTATATATAGGTCCATATCATAAACATCATAATAAAAACAATCACATGATACATAAGCCTGAAATAGAATATCACATATATGTGTGTCAGAATAAGTACATGAAGGTACAAAAAGGCATGTAGGATACAATAGTGTAGGTCCTCAGACCTTACACTCAAAAATAATACAAGAGCCATCATAATCATCATACTAGGCCTGTGCCCCCAAGATCACCTCCACCCTTAGCTCCATCTCTATGAGTCTATCTAGAGCTAGTCTCGATAGATCTCTCTGAGTAGGCCCTTACCTTGTGGCTCGATCAAATCAAGGAATGTTCAGTCTCACTCCAACTCCTCTATGACCCCCCTACTATAGACCTAGCTGGTAGATGACAACATAGAAGCCTAACCTCATGCTCGAGTGCAATTATGTAAGAATTATCTCATGTGCAATCATCCAAGTCATCTTATAAGATTCCATATAGATGTTTGATCTCCACATCTACATCTAGCTCATTTGATCTCTGAGGTGCTGGCATAAGGGGAGGAACCTATCCTCAAGAAAAATCTATCTCGGTAGTAAGCTGATCTATCCTAATTTGTTCCAAATAAATATATGCCTAGACAGCAGCCTTCTTCTCATCAAAAACACTAATATACTGGAGTGTAGCAATAGTAGAGTCATGTTGTAAGATCTAAATACGAGCTACATGAAGCTCGACCTCTACATTATGCAACTGAGTCTGGAGAGGAGACTCCTACTCCTCT
Source organism: Wollemia nobilis (assembly GCA_028583015.1). NCBI lineage: Eukaryota > Viridiplantae > Streptophyta > Pinopsida > Araucariales > Araucariaceae > Wollemia > Wollemia nobilis. The sequence continues at coordinate 5,738,909 of JAQPPZ010016385.1, read as the reverse complement.
AGAGCTAATTCCTCATTCTCCTATAATACTTGCTCCTCTACTAACCGTTGCTCTATGGTATACCCCCAATCCTTTGTTTGGGCCTACACTCGGTGCCCCTTAGGATCCTCCTCAAGAATTGCCTCATCCCTATCTTGACCTAAGCTACCACCACCATGCCATAACTACATAACCCATCACTAGGTATACACCTCAGTAACCCTGACATCTACTATACCAGTGTCTATTGTAGGAGGGTCCTCCTCTAACACTGCTACAACCCAAGGAAGTCGAATATCCCTCTCTATGGTGACCCACTTGTATAAAACTAGCTTGAGAGGTACATCCTACTATACACCAAACTTTCAAAGCACTCGAGAGTAATGAAAGAACTCTTTGATGCCTCCCTTGTGATCGATCACCCATTGGTAAAACCTAGTATGAACCATGAATCTGTCTACCTATGGCCAATCAAGGCACTCAAAATAAGACCTCCATATGATGTCCATCACCTGTAGTCCAATTAGGGTAGCTGCATAATGTGTCAAATCCCCTATGTAATGTTAGCTCTGATGCTCCTATTGCTCTTGTGGCCACATACATCTATAGCATTGGGCCACCTTTGTAATGGTGGTGATCCTAATAGGCAATCCTCCTGGGTGATCCACCCTAATGTGCTTCCAATCCCAAATTTGAATAAGTAGGTTGCAAGCAATGCTAGGTCATCCACACAACTGAATATTGTAGAGCTCATCATAGTACTAAGTTAATAGTGTGCTCCCCCAAGCCATAATAATGGGCTTCTCACTATCCAAAAGGTCCTAAACCATAGCCAAGAGGTTCCATGGGGAACTCACTCTAGAGCAATCAGGAAAAAGCATGTTATATATAACATGCATCAAGACAGCCTGTTGTCGTGTGAAGACATCCTCTTGGTACCATCGAGCCACGATGATCCCACCATGATGGTAGTTAGTAAATGCTACAACTGCATGCTATCCAAATACCCTTGTAAACATATTGTCTATAGCATAAATGGGGAAGAGACAATAACCACTCCATCAAAAGGGATCCTAAATATCCTATACGTGTTCTCCAGAGTGATAGTCATCTCACTAGTAGGGAGATGAAAGGTGTTTATCCAAGAATCCCACCTATATTCTAGGGTCGTAAGATAAGCCTAGTATGACATGATCGTTGGTAGCCTCATGATGTACATGAGTCCTTAGGCATCAAGCCAATCCCAATATGCATCATCCATTTGGGGAAGAAGCCACACAAGCAATCTAGGATCCCGAGCCCATGCAAACAGAAGCTAAAAGTGTAAAATAAATGCCTAATTAAATGCAATTAATAGCTACAAAGAGCAATAAAATGCAAAATGGTGCAAAATAACCTAAGTTAGCCTATGACTATAAAAGGAATGAGCAAATGCACCTAAATAAACAAAAAAATCAGAATTTACACTTATAAAATTCAAAAAAATTAATTAAATCACCTGAAAAACAAAAAAAATCAATAAATAGCCTAAAATTGCATGACCGTTCAAGCTAGTAGTGACCGCTAAGCAACCACTAAATCCAACAGTGGCCAGCCACCAACGGTAAAAAATTTAACCGTTGGAATTCAAGTTGGCCGCTTTCAATAGTAGCGACCAATCTTTGCAAATTGGGGGTTGCTCTGGTCAATAGCGACCATGAGGCAGCATGCCAATGAAGCCCTCATCCAAGAATACCAAAAAAAATTGACAAAGAGAAAAAAATAAATAAAATCCACCTAATTAAACTCTAGACTAAGCCTATCTATGGATTCAATTCATTACCAATAGGTTTAATCAGTCTTTTTTACCGTCTAATTAGTGTGGTTCATTTTACCAAAAATAACAAGCTAGGATTGAGAGAAATACCTATGATGCTCTAGCTCCTCTGCTCGTAGATTCCTCACCTTGCTCATGGTGTCAATTTTCATCAGTGTTAAGTGTCACTTTCTTGCTTTCTCCGTCAAAGCTCAAAAAGTAAACTTAACAACTAGCACATAATAAAATTTAAAACCCTAAAAATTTCTTTTATATTTTTTATTTCTACCTTGATCATTTATGGCATCAATGATCCACACTTTTTATCCATTGATGCTGACAGTGGACACGGAATTGCAATTGGGGATCACTCCTACTGACAACGACTTCAAAATAGAAATATAAACTCTTAGTTTCTCACCATCAAGAAAATCAAAATGGGGCATTAAGCATATCTATAGGTCCAAAATAATCAAAAATTGCAAAATAACAAAAAATATCACATAAATCAGAAATAAAAAAATAATATAAAATTCAAATTAACAAAAAATCAAATAACAACATAATCTCGAATGCACCTCATATTCAATTATTTTTCTATACACTTGGTGGTTGCAGTGACTGGTGCTCCATGTAATCTGGCAAGATGAGTAAATTACCATAAGGCCATTTGGGAAAAATTAGTCATTGTTCGAATTGACATACTAAATAGCACTGAAAGGATGTCCACACCGTGGTGGAGAGCCAACGATTCTCTCTTTAACACAACAATTCCTACCATTAAAATCTCAATCCTGAATAAAGCCATGGTGGTCAGACTGCCCCAAGGGAAAGAGGATTTATCTCAAATCTTCTATGATATTTTTAGTAAATCATCAAATGTAGTGATTCAACATAGACTAAAACAAAATTGCTATCATATTGATTCCCTAAAAAATCCATTGGGATTGGACCGCTTTGTGGGATAGAGATATATAATTACTATAAAATGTCGAAGTCACACCTGCAATAGGATATACCTATAACAAAGAAAACATCTTGAAAATATCCAAATCATTCATCTTGGTCAAGTGACTCATCGCTTTATTCATTGTCCTTCCCTCATCGACTTATCGTTTGAGGGGTAGTCATAATATCAATAATCATAATCAAAATCAATAAAGGATCACTTCATCATGTCAAACTACATTTGTCTTATGAATCATTGTGAAGAACTATCATAAGCTTATCCTTTGTTGGGGAAAAAAGCAAATATGATAGTTAAGATTGTAGCTCTTGTCCTATCAGACCAATCGTAGCACCAAGACTACCTGATCATTGTTGGACTTGCGAAAGATTTTGTAAATTTAAGCCTTCCATCATGTTGTAAGCAATGATTCTAGGATTCATGTCTTTTCTCATGATTGGGGCATCCAATATTGATCAGATCAATGATCATCACACACCCTACAATGTGGCCCTAGGTGGTCTATTTTTTCTCAGCGCTATGTTTTCCCATAATGTATCCCAAAAAGGGGCATCTATAGACACCTAAAATACATCATGTTTAGAAGACTACTCATATGGGCATATTTGAAGGCCATATGACTAATATTGAACCCTTCAAAGAGCCAATAGTGGTCCTAACCACTCACAAGGTGTAGTTCGAGGCCCATTCAAGATTGACTACTATCAATCATAGCGATCACCAACACTGGTCACTGAAGCTAAGAGCGACCGGATCTATTCTTTGTTCTGGACAACGACTAAAACCAAAATATAGTATGGCCATGAATATATATATATATATATATATCATGTAGTCTGACTACACTTGAATTTTTTGCAAATATTTTTTGGTGTGGATCTCCCAAAGCTCCTTCTGACTGCCCCTTTAATGCAAATATGTGACTGATCCTTACCCCTTGGATGGTTAGTTGCATGCAAATTTGGTTCTTGGATTCTCCAGGAAGCCAATATCTAGATCTAAATCTGAATTTTGGAGGTCTACATATGCATCATCCCAAGAAAAATAAAGAATCATAAATATCATATTTTTTGTGCAACAGAGCCCTAGCAAATTTGAGAGAGATTCCATACCTCTTTGAGGAGTAACGAAGTGTTGTCTGAGTGAGTAGGGATTATGAGCCATCTAAGAATTCATATCAAGAAGTTCTTCATTGCCAATTAGTGTGCGAACATAGAGGCGACCCTTGGACATAAATTTATACAAATAATCTAGTGCTATAGTCCCTATTTTGCGAGGAAGAATGTTTCATTTCATGGTCGCTATCCTCGATAGTGGCCTGCAGGCATAGCCTAGGGTTTTAGACATTATTTTATGAGGTTTAGCTTAGATCTCTCATTTTTTCTATTTTATCCATCAATATTATCATAGACCTATTTTCCTTAATTCATATCCACGGTGATTTCTGAGTTATCAATGTATTCTTATTTAGTTTTGCTTCAATATGTTGTTATATTGCTTTTACATTGTTCTTTGTAGATTTATAAATAACACCTCATCCTGAGAGGCAGTAGGTGCTACTGATAGTTTATTTTTGTTTCTTCTATGCAGGTTATAGGTTCTAGGACTAAGTTAAAGCATTCAAAGTATCATATCCCTCTAGGCAAGCAAAGGAGAAGAAGGCATCAGTAACCCCTTATACAAGTTTGTGTACGAGCTCAAGAGGCCTGCGAAGCACACTATCCCCTTGTGAGGGGCCTTTACCTCTACTTCTAACAATTTTATCAAATAAGGGTATCCCTAAGAGGGACTGATATGTAACTAGAGTTTCAAAATAATTAATAAAAATATATCTCTTTGTTTTGTTACTTTTGTGTCATCTACGCATTTGTGGTTTTTTATTTTGATATTATGTTGCAAGTAGACTAGGTGTATTTCTTCTTGGGGTTGTACATCAAGCCTCTTCGAGGGGGCAACCTCCTTCAATACTTAATTCAATTATGTAAAAAATATACCTATAGTACTGCCTATCATAGATTTAAGGAATTCCTCTAGAAACTAACTCCTAATGTTGGATTACATACAGAATGCCACCCGAGCTAGAATATCCTACCTACAATTAGTTACATTATTGAAAAATGGTTACATAGAAGGGTGTAATTTGGCATAGGTGCTTGTTAATACAAAACTATAATAAAATATTACAAAATATTAACATGGGTACTACCCATGTTCCATAAGGACTATTACATCAAGCATTAGGATGGGATCCTAACATGCCCTTCCCCTTCAAAATGCTTTGTCCTCAAAGTTGAAGGTGAGGAAATTGTTTTTGTATTTGGTGAAGAGGTTACCATGTTGTATATTTTAGTTGTAATCCATGCCACTAGACCAAGACATCTATGATAACCCACCGGCGAAGGGTATGTGATCTTCGATCAAGAATGAATTCAGGTTCAAGAATGATGGACTCTTCCTCGTCTAACTATGGAAGTGTAGACTGCACCTGCACCTTGTTGTCGATAACCTTCTTGAGAGAGGAAACATGGATAACCTTCTAGTTTGTACGTTGTCATACCAAGACTCTACAATACTTGATAAGGAGCATAGTATTTTGGGATAAGTTTCTAACAACAATGCAACTGGAGAGATGATTGTTTTTATGGTTGGAAGCAAAGGAAGACCATGTCACCAATTGTAAAGATATGTTAAGTACAATGTTGATATTCCTATATTTTTATACGATTTTGAGCCATGTCCAAATTGAGCTTGAGTTGGAGAAGAATGAAGTCACGTTGATGGAGAGTGAAATCTATGACTTGAACCTTGGAGCTGCCTAGAATGTAAGAAGTTGGAATTGGTAGGAGCTGACCATAAATTACTTTAAATGGAGTCACCTTAGTGGTAGAGTGATAGGTGGTGTTTCATCACCATTCATCCAAATAAAGCCACTTAGCCCAATGAGTAGGATGTTCAGAAGTGAAACAATGAAGGTAGGTTTCCAATCATTTATTAACAATTTTGGTTTGGCCATCGGTTTGAGGATGGTAGGCCAAACTCATCTTGAGCTATGTCCCATGCAACTTGAATAGTTCATTCCAAAAATTACTGGTGAAGGTAGGATCCTGATCAGATACAATGGATTTAGGTATTCCATGGAGGTGAAAGATGAAATCAAGGAATATTTGGGTGATAATGGATGTAGTCTAAGTATGGGATAGGGATCATAAGTGAACATACTTTGAAATACGATCCACTATCATTAGAATAACTGATTTACCTCCAAATTTTGGTAGCCCTTCAATGAAGTCCATAGATATATCTGTCCAAACCTACTCAAGAATGGGCAAAGGTTGAAGTGTGCCTTGAGAACACATACTCTCACATTTCATGTGTTCGCAGTGATCACATTCAACAATAAATATTTTGATGTATTTTTTCATTCCCTTCCATAAAAGGGTACACTTGGATTGGGTATATATTTTGAGAAAACCTTAATGACCAACTATAGGGGATGCATGCATTTCATGAAGGAGGATATCCTTGATTTAATACTTAGATAGAATAACTAAATGATCATGAAATCATAAATCCTTATAATCCCAAACATAACCAGGGTGGGACTGCGGATCCTCTTGGAGATTGTGGAGGAGATTTTGTAATGACAAATATTGGACCAGATCTTCATGAAGTTTATGAATCCATTATGGAAGAGGAGTAGCGATGGCATGTAGCATGGCCTGATCTTCATGGAGATGATACAAAGCATCAGCTACCATATTTTCTTTACCTTTATTATAGATATGTCACAGTCGTATACCAACAATTTGGAGACCCATTTTTGTTGTTCTGGAGTAGCCACTCGTTGCTCTAAAAAAAATTTTAAACTCTTAAGATCAATCTTGATAAAAAAATGTCGACTAATGATATATGGACACCAATGGGTGATCACATGTAAAATGGTAAGCATTTTATTTTTATACATCTACTTACCCAAATTTTGAGGGGAAAGTGCCTCACTAGTAAAAGCCAATGGTTGACCCTCTTGCATTAAAACTACCCCAATGCATGTGCATGATGCATCACTCTTGATGACAAAGGGTTTAGAAAAATCTAACATTGTTAAACTAAGAATGGTGGTCATAGCATTCTTCAAGTCGACAAAAGCCTTATCAACTGATTTAGTCCACACAAAAGAATTTATTTGCAACATGGATGTGAGGGGAGCTATGATCTTGCCATATTAAAAAAAAAAATTGTAATATCCTATAAGACCCAAGAATACATGAATTCCCTTCAAGGTATGAGGTTTGGGCCAATATTGCATTGCTTGAATTTATTAGTGTCTACCTAAACTCCTTAGTTAGTGACTATATGCCCCAAATATTCAAACTCATGTTGAAAAAAGAAATATTTTGATTGCTTTGCATGAAGTTGATGGTCAGAAAAATTTTTAAGAGTTGATTCTAAGTGGTGAACATGATCCTCCCATGTTTAACTATAAATTAGTGTCATCAAAGAAGAATAGAATGAATTTGTGGAGATGAGGGAAAAAATAGAATTCATCAAACTCTGAAAAGTGGATGGTGCATTAGTCAGCCCAAAAGGCATAACTAATTATTCACAATGCCCTTCATGAGTTCAAAAGACTATTTTGGAAATATCTTCATTCTTAATGTGGATTTGGTGATAACTCGATTGCAAATCCAACTTGGAAAAATATTGAGCCTCATGCAACTCATATAAGAGTTCATCAATAATAGGAATAGGGAACTTATCCTTGATAGTAATATTATTAAGATATCAATAATACACACACAAGAACCAAGTGCCATCCTTATTTCAGACTAAAAACACTGGTGAAGAATAGGGTCTAACACTAGAACAAATAATTCCAGAAACTCAAAGTTCCTATATGATTTTATCAATTTTAGTTTTCTATGCATAAGCATATCGATATGGGTGAACATTACCCAGGTGTTGTAGGTGAGTTGGAGAGGAGAGGGAAATCCTCCAAGGGAGGTCCCAGGTTCGAATCTCCACCCTACCAAAAAGCTGAATTGGGTACCCAAAATCCAATTGATAATGTTTGTGCGGGTAGGGTTGGGTGTGACTCTCGGGTGAATTTGACGGTGTAGAACCCCCTATTCATGGTCTCTCAGACCAAGGCGGCCCCATAAGGGATTTTTCGCTTTGGAAAAAAATATATGGGTGAACATTAGGGAGTAAAATTCTAGGAACAAGTTGTATTGCATGATCATGTGAGAAATGAGGAGGAAGTCCCTTGGGTTCTACAAAGACATGAGCATACCTTTTTAATATACCCTATAACAACAATGGGTGACTAGACTCCCTTTACTCAGGAGTGGTGATAGCAAAAAGTTTAGCTACCACACCATATGAAGATTTATTTAACAATTTTTCCATCTTATGAGAAGAAATAAATTGAACTACTCCTACCTTTGTTCCATAGAATATATATTGCTTCCCATATTGACTAAATTTCATCCATAATTCAAAAAAATCCCATAGGACTGGTCCTAACATGTGTAACCACTATACTCCTAAAACTATATCACACTCTCCTAAGGGTAAAGAAAACATGTCAAATTTTGAGATTATGGTCCTCAATTTTTAGTTGAACATTATGATATTTTTCTCTGCATGGTAGGGTGCCACCATTAGCAATCTGTAACCTTGTATAAAACATACACCTAACTAATGCATCAATTGATATCAAACATTAAAGCATAAAAGATTGACAATAATAACTTCAACAAGAAAGATAATGTTTCTTTTATTAAATCTTTTGTCATATCTGATTACAAGTACATCCCTCTTAGGGATACTCAATGTTGATACAATTAATACAATATTGAAGACCCTCTAAACGAGGGGGTGGTGTAATTCACATACTCTCCACAAAGACATGAACTACTCAAGATCAATGGTGACCTTCTCTCATGAAAAGAGGCATTTTATGGCCTTGAATGCCTTGAAATGAATGGATCCTATAAACCCTATGTTCAAGAAACAACAAGAAAGGATTAGAAGTAAAGATGGCCTCTCTTGATGAGGATTTTAATGGAAACTTGCATAAATGATGATAAATAAAATAAGAAACATGTAAACCTATGAATATTAGCATAAAATAATCAAATTACTGTGAAGCATAAAAGGAAAGCATATAATCTAGGTAGTAAGCAACCTAATTAGCCATTAGAAACTTGAATTGCATGAAATAAAAAGAAACTATGCTAAATTAATAATTGTAAAGAAAAAAGGTAAAACTACCTCTAATTCCTAAATTAATCGATCAAATGTCTACTAAAATGTTAATCTATGCTAGACTAAGCTAATTGCATAATTGAAAATGTAAATATATGCTAAAACAAAAGGAATTAGGGATAAAACCTTCAATGCAAATTTGAGGTGCGGTGGGCACTATTAGCCGCGGCTGACAGTTGTGGTTAGATGAGCAAGGTGCAACCAAAGTATTGTCATTGTTGTCAACATAGTCAGGTTGATCAGTTGATGCAATGGACAGGAGTTGATTGATGAGCAAGGTGCAGCCAAAGAATTGTCATTGTTGTTAACACAGACAGATAGATCAATTAATGATGCAGTGGACAAGAGTTTAGAGGTCAGTCAAAACATGTACAGTGAATTTCCAAGAAGACAGAAGTGGCCCAGATTCAGAAAATCAAAGAAAAAGACAAGTAAGAAAACTGTCGTGATATCGCAACATGTTTTCTGTCGAGATTTTTCGACATGGCCGAGGAGAGAGAAGGCGCAAGCAAAATTGTTGTGATTTTGCGACATGGCCAAGGAGAGAGAAGGTGCAAGCAAAATTGTCATGATTTTGCGACATGGCCGAGGAGAGAGAAAGCGCAAGGAAAACTATCACGATTTCATGACATGTTGGAGGCAAAGAAGCCAAGTGGAAAAACTGTCGTGATTTCACGACATGTTGGAAGCAAAGAAGGCAAGTAAGAAAACTGTCACAATTTTGTGACATGTTTGGAAAGAAGGTGCAAGCAAAGAAAACTGTCGTGATTTCATGACATGGTTGGATAGAAGGCACAAGCAAAGAAACTATCACAATTTCGCGACATGTCGGGTTTTCGCAATCCGATGAGAAGAAAAGTGCCAAGGAGAAAAAGTGTCACGATTTCATGACAGGATCAAAGAGAAAGCACCAAGGAGAGAAAGTGTAATGATTTCATGACAGGTTCGAAGAAAAAGCGCTAAGGAGAAAAAGTGTCGTGATTTCGTGACATATTGTAGGAGAGAGAAGGCCAAACAAAAAGTGTCGTGATTTCATGACATATTGCTTAAGGAAGAGCTTGAGAGAAAAAGTGTCATGATATTGTGACATGTCGTGTTTTCACGACTCGAAGAGAAGAGAAGAGCTAAGGAGAAAAGATGTCACGATTTTGCAACATGTCACATTTTTGCGACAGCAACAGAGAGGAAGGCTCTGAAGGATGAAGTGTCACGATTTCGTGGCAGAAGAAAAATGAAAGAGCAATGAAGTGGAAGCATCGCGATTTCATGACAAAGTCAAGGAGGAAGTGCAAGGCAGAAAAAGTGTCACGATTTCGTGACATGTTTCGATTTCGCTGGTGCATGCCGAAAAGAAGTATAAGGCAGCGAAAGTGTCATGATTTCGTGACATGTTTCAATTTCGCTGGTGCATGCAGAAAGAAGCTCAAGGAAGCAGAAGCATCATGATTTCATGACATGTTTCATTTTTGCAAGCGAAAGTGAAGGAAAGAGGAGAGAGAAAAAGATGTCACAATTTCGCGACATGTTTCATTTTCACGGGCGAAAGTGAAGGAAAGAGGAGAGAGAAAAAGATGTCACGATTTCGCAACATGTTTCATTTTTGTGGGCGAAAGCGAAGGAAAGAGGAGAGAGAAAAAGATGTCACGATTTCGTGACATGTTTCATTTTCACAGGCAAAAGCGAAGGAAAGAGGAGAGAGAAAAATATGTCACAATTTTGCGACATGTCTTAGTTTCATAAGTAAAAGCCGAGAAGCATACACAGGGATAGTTGTAGAATAAAATCATGCAGCAAAACAAGAACTATTACATGTGGGGTTATAGAAATTCTATAGTATAACAAGCAGACATAAACTATAGTGCGATGGAATGAGCACGACAAACAAGGAAAATGAAAGCATGGCAAAACAGGAAAAAGGAAGCACAAAAAAATATGGTAAAAAGGAAAACGTGGGAAAAGAAAGAAAAAGTAGAGTGCAGTAGTGGGTCTGCAATGCTGCAAAAAGAGCGCAGAAATCATGGGTTGTAAATAAAATATAATAGGTTGTTGTAAAACATGCAAAAGCCGAGAAAGAGTGGCAGTTACAGTAACAGTAAATGGGAGTCAAAACTGCAGTTACAGGAGTGTCAGTGAAGTCAGAGCTACAGTTACAGGGTCCATTACAAAGTAAATTCGGTGAGCGGTGGCTCCGAGATTCCCAATTAAAGAGACAAATATTTTAATAGACTGCATGTGGGATTATGGAAGTTACAGAAGACTTAGGGTTTCAAGATGAATATATTATTATAAAAGGGCAGTTGCATGCAGAAGTGAAGGCTACTAAGAATTGAAAAGTGTGCCACCATAAAGAGGGAAGGTGTCGCTGATAAGGATGTCAGAGCACCGAAATAAGAAGATAAGGCTATCAAAATGTAGAGCCACAAGAATTTAGGGTTTAATCTCAGTACAATAAGATAATATAAAGTGTGTCGCTATCTGTAGAAGATGGGTTGGAGAGTTGGTTAAAAAAATATATAGAGAACTACTGAGAGAAAAAAAAGCGGTGAGGAAAGAGTGCTACTGTATAGAGGGATAGTGCTGTGGGCTGGAAGAATGTTGTAAGAAGTATAGAGCTGTGATAGCTACAAGTGCAAGCCATATGAAAGGGCTATAAGTGTGCAGTAGGTAGAGCTGTAAAAGAGTTTATACTTTGTGGACAGGAAGTTGAGATTAAGAGTGAGAAATAGAATATATTGAGTCTCTAACAATTCTCCTTATGCTTCCATGAGATTGATTTGAGTTAAGATAGACCAGTGAGGGTCTTGTAACACAGAAGGAATTTTTATGTCAATCAATATTTAAAATAGAAATCCAAGTTGGTGCTTGGAATCAGGGGTTGGTGCTCCTTCCAGTTGGTGCTGGTAAATTAGGGGTTGGTAATCCTTCCAGTGGATGTTGGTAAATTGATTGTAAAGTTGGTGCTTTGTAATGGCTAGATTTGGATGGGATTCCAAGCAGTCTAATTTGAGGAGTATCCAAAACTGGTGAACCTCGTTACATATTGTGTTATGTGATGCTCTCTTGTGGTACTTGTTGTTTTTGGTTTTAAGCTTTCATTGTTTTGGCTTTAAGAGTTAAAGTTTTAAGTTTTAAATAGTTGCACTGATTCACCCCCCCTCTTAGTGCCATTGTAAGACTAACATGGTTGAGTTGAAAATGCCTTTGCTCTTGTAATCAGGGATTAGATCTTAGATTCCCTTCATGTAATTGATGATCAAGGGTCACCTCTTTGTCCTTTGATGGATTGGTGGTTGAATTTGATGAGATTCACGTTCGATTGGCTTGATTGTGCGATTATGCTTCCTATTCCTTTGGAAGCTTCATTGATGTATTTATGCTTGTCACTCCATAATTGGGTAGTATTTTGACTCTCCTTAAAGGGTTATCAATTTGCTATCTATTTTGGTAGAGCTTCGCTATGTTCAAATGTAAAATTTCTCCAGAATTATCCCCAATTTGGAGGGGGGTCTTATAGAACTTCTAATACCCAATCATGGCTTTCTTGAGAAGACAAGATCAAGATCCAGGAGTTTGGATCATGAATAACACAAGCTTATACTGAGAGGGGGGTGAACAGTATAAGACCTCTTTTTACTTTCTCTATTTAACTTCAACTTTACAAAGTAATGAACCAATAGCAATATCAAAGCAATGCATAAAGCAACACACAATGAGACACCAATTTTAACGTGGTTCACCCAACATGGTCTACATCCACAAAAATTTCCTATAAAAGGCTTTCTCAAAGTTCTTTGGGAATCCTTCCCAATTACAATGTTTATGAGCCTCAGCCCAAAGGAGAAACCTTCCTCTACTCAAGTATTTATGAGCCTCTACCCAAAGGAGAATCCTTCCCCTCCTCATGAATTTATGAGCCTCTTGCCCAAAGGAGAATCCTTCCCCTCCTCACGAATTTATGAGCCTATTGCCCAAAGGATAATCCTTCCCCTCAGCTCTGGAAATGATACTTCAAAAGATCACCTACCTCTTATTCTGCTAGCACGTGGAACTCATTTCCACAGAAGACCTCCTGTCCTCAATGCTTAGCCTCAAGAGACCTCTATCCTCACTGGTCACCTCCACAGTAACTCATCAACCTATACTAAACACAGTCAGTCGGTCCAGCACAAGTCTTCCTCACTCTATCAGATCTGTCCCAAGCTCAACTCATAAAGCTTGAAAAAATCAATATCTACTGCACACAAGCCTTCTAAAATACTTTTCAAGACTATCCTCAGGTTCTTCTCAAAGAACCACTTCAACTCTATCCTCAAGTCCTCTGCTAGGACCTATCCAAATCAGCTCACAAGTCCTCCCTAGAACTTTTCCAAATCAGCTCACAAGTCCTCACTAGAACCTGTCTAAATCAGCTCACAAGTCCTCACTAGAACCTGTCCAAATCAGCTCACAAGTCCTCACTAGAACCTATCCAAATCAGCTCACAAGTCTTCACTAGAACCTATCCAAATCAGCTCACAAGTTCATCAAGAAAAACTTGCTTAGCATGAACCCACAAAGAGAATTGTTAGAGACCCAATGTGATTCATCAACCTCATAGAAGCATAAAGAGAATTGTTAGAGACTCAATATGTTCTATACTTAACTCCCAATATCAATCTCAAATCTCATAGAAACATAAAGAGAATTTTTAGAGACTCAATATGTTCTATACTTAACTCCCAATCTCAATCTCAACTCAATCTCAATCTCAAAATAATAAGATAGATGTAGTATGCTTTTTTCAAGAACATGAAACACAACCCAACAATTGCCAACCATGCAATATCTCATATAACAATGATACTCATGTTATTTCCATAACCAATATCTTTTCTCAACCAATTAGGTCTTTAACAACAATGCTTATATACAAGGTTTAACCAACATCATTCAACTGAACATTAACCTTGAAGCATTCAACCAATCACTACATGAAAAGGAAACTAGTAGACATCCTTTTCCCTCCAAAGATATTTGAATAAAATAGCCACCAACATAAATCACCAATGCAAAGAATAACTTGCTCAAATAAATCTCAATAGAGTAAGCCCAAATCATGTATCAAGTAAAGCATTAACTTGATCAAAACAACCTCTATGGAAGCAACTCAACCATCAATATCAAAACAGCCAACTAAGGGTTTCACCAACTCAATGCAAGTAGCAAGACTTACTAACATAAACCCTAGTGCAAAATGCTTCCTCTTCCTCAACCAGAATTATGCATTCACCCAAAAACTCATCAATGATTTTAATGCATAAACAATCTTCAATATCCAGAAAATGGAATTACACCAACAAGAATACCTAGTAGACAACCTTTTCACTCCAAACTCAATTTCAAAAAATACACCATCAACAATATACATGGAAGAAGTTGCCCATACCTTTGTTTTAGGAAGAAGAGAATAGTTCTTCAACCTGTTACCAACACCACCCTCAACTTTGCCACCAATTTAGGGTTAGATCATAAAATTAACCACAAAAATATTTATTCCATAAAACATCTTATGACTCCAATCCTTAGAAGTCAACTACCAAAAATATAAAGCATACAAACAATATATCCTTTTACATCTTATTTCTCTAGATTAATTAAACCATGCTCAAGGAATAATAGCTTCTAAGCAAATCTCACTGAACAATCAAGCCAAAAATCTCAACCACACACTATCAACCTTATATCTCCAAAGAAGCATTTAACCTTAAAAATAATTTTAAATAAATCTGCCCAACCACTTCTTCTTTAACAAAATGCAGATTTTATTTAAAAAACCTTACCAAAAAAAAATGCTTCCAAAAATTGCGGGTCAACAGTGCCTCCGAAAAAATCGGAGCGCAAAAACTCTTCTCACACTCCACGACAGGAGTCGAATGCTTGACCTCCCTTCAAGCACCTTGTAGAACAGTCATTGCCGCTAGGCCAACGACACTAGATTGAAGACTAGCAAGAGTCTCCTTCTCCTTAACCCTTTGGCGATGGATAAATGTGGCAAAAAAATGATAGCCGTAGCTTTTACTTCCCAACTTTTGCACAATTTGAATTTCTTTCACACCATTGCTTTGGACTATAGGTTATGGCTTATATAGCCAAAATTCCATGCTATGCACGACGTCGGCGGGAGGATAATTCAAAATTTTCAAATTAATATTATTTTGGCGCCTTCGAAACAACTTTAGGGTTTATGAAACCCTTTTGATTATTTAAAAAATAATCGAAGGTCTTTTAGACCTTAGACCTTAGGTGGAGAACCCATTAAATCACTAAATCAAATAAATAATTAATTAAAAAACCTTAAAAAGGTTTTATTAATTAAGTTATTTAATTAATAAGTGTCTCCAGCCTTTGCATTAAGCCGAGAGTGGTTTTGAGAAAAACCCTTAATGCATCCACCTGGTTTTAATAAAAACCCTTAAACCTACCATGGTTTTGATAAAAACCTTTTCATCTACCACATGGAATCTCTCCGAAATCTTCTAGAAAATATTCTTTGGAATCTTCAACCTTTGAAGCCAATAAATCCTCTTGACATTAATGCCAGTTCCTTTTGACATCAATGACAACTCATATACAAGAAGCTAGGATCTCAAACCCAAAATTTCCAACAGATCAGTTGGGAGGAAAACTATTGAAGCTTCTCCACCCAAAACCATTTGAATTCTCGTTGCCTAGACCATTATAACCGAATTTGGCTTAGTTTAGAATTTAAAATAGTTTTTATGCTAATCACGGCTCTGAGGTGCAGACAGATATGTTAGCCATAGGTGTCAGCCATGGATAAGGCTGAGTTATCCAACTCTGCCTAAATTGAGTGGTTAAAAACACTGCTTCACCTTGGAGTAGTCCAAGATCATTCATATGGCCTGTTAGGATGTCCCATATGAGTAGTCTTCTCAACATGACATGTTTTAGGTGTCTACAGATACCCCTTTTGGGATGCATTGTGAGAATGAACAACATTGAGCAAAAATAGACCTCCTAAAATGATGTTGTAGGTTGAATGATGATCATTGATCTAATCAACATTAGATGCCTAGTCCTGCCAAAGGGTACACATATTAGAATCATTGATTCTAACTGAGGAAAGGTTTAAATTTTCAAAGATTTTGCAAGCTCTAGCGGTGATCGGGTAGCTTCAGTGCTACAATAGTACCGATAGGTGGAGAGCTACTAACTTAACTATCATAGTTTCTTTTTACCCTAGAAAAGGGTAAGCTTATGATAGTCATTGGCAATGATTCATAAGATGAACGTATTTGACAAGATCGAGTGATCTCCTGTTGAATTTTATTATGATAATTGATATTATTTCTACCCCCTCAAGCAACAAGGTGATGAGGATAGGATAATTAATGAAGCGATGAGTCACTTAACCACAATGAGTGATTTGAATAGTTGAAGATTTTAGCATTTTAATTACTTGGCAAGGCCTAATTTAGCCATGATTGCAACTATTAATAGTAATTGTACATCTCTATCCCGTGGAGCAATCTAGCCACTGTGGCCTTCTTAGGTAATCAAGATTATAGCAATTCCAATTAGGATTATGTTGAATCATAATATTTGATGATCTGCTAAAAAAATATCATATATGAAGTGAGATGAATACCTCATACTTGTGGGGTAGTCCGGCCATCTAGGCCTTCTTAGGGATTGAAGTGAAGCATATCAATTCAACAATGACTAATTTACCCTCAATGACCTTATGGTAATTTACTCATATTTCCAGATTGCATGGATCGCAATTCGCTACAACCGCCAAGTGTATAGGGTAAATAATTGGATACGAGGTGCATTTGAATTTTGAATTATATGATTTTTTTTGTTATTTTGAAAATTTTGAGGGTTTTGGCCCATTAGATATTTTTGATTTTGCATTTTAAAGCTCCTCATAGTGAAATTTTGAGGGCATTTATTGTTGGATGATATCCGCGCTTGTCATTGATAGCCAAATTTTGCAATTTTCCTAGCCACAAATCCGACCCATGGTCAAAAAATCCTAATTCTGTGCTCGCGGGTGTCAGCCATGGTTGAGGGTAAAATTAAAAATATAAAAGAAAATTTGTCATTTTCAATGTCATTATTTTCAACTGCCAAGCTATAAAACTGAGAGCTTTGAGAGGTGAACTTGCACTTTTGACATGGAACACTACTGAAAACCCCCACAAAATAGCTCATGGCAAACTAACTTGAGGTATATTCCAGTGGTAGAGTCGGTTCAAATAAGGTAGCCACACACATCTCTCTTATTTGATTTACCCAATTAAAATGAACCTCATTAATTAATGGGTTAATTGAACCACACTAAACTACCAATAAATAACCTCACCTTAGTTAGGGTTTAGCGTAGGCTAGCTTAGAGGGTAGGGTATTTAATTTTTGGGCATTTTTGGGATGGGAAAGGACCCTAAAAAGGTCCTTTCTCTTAGTCGTGGGTGGTAGTCGTAGCTCCCAATTGGTAAATTAGGGGCCATGGTTGTCAGGCATGATAGGATTCAAATCCTAATGGTTAGAAATTTTACTGTTGCCACTGGCCATGGGTCCCAGCCGCAATAGAGGGACTTTAGAAAAAAATTTCAATTTGTTTGATTTTTTTGGTTTTTTGGTTGATTTAATTGATTTTTTTAATGTTTGAAGTGCAATATTGATTTTTTTGAATGTTTTGAATGCATTTGTAAATGTTTTTATATTTTTGAAGATTTTTTTTTTTAGATTTTTTTGCCTTTTTTAGGTCATTTTTTGATGTTTTTGATTGATTTTGTGTATTATTATTTGTCTCTTTTTAAACTTTGACCACAAGGGTGAGGGAATTAGATATCCTTTGTACCCTTTGCAATGGCCTTGAAACTGAGTGGGCGTAGTTTAGAAACAATGGATTTGGCTACATGCTATGACTTCCATCTATCAAAGCCGACCAGGCTTACATAACTGCTTTGACCTGTCATTGGGATGCGAGGGCCAACATATTTCACCTGCCCATAGGTGATATTACTATCACTTTAGAGGATGTTTATCACATCTTCTAGATCCTGATAAATGGTGATGACATCACATATTCACCCACAAAGGTGAATGATGTTATCTTCTGTTAGATCTTTGGCACCCAGAGTGCTACGGTGTAGGTAAATTTAGACCATGACAAGGTCCACATTGAGGACTAGTACCATGAGAATATCTTCTATTGGTGGGTAACTGTATTTATGCACTTGATAGTCTATATTGTGATGCTTGACACATCAAGAATGAAGTTCCTTTGGAACCTCTTGGCAAGAACTTGAGACGTGCTGGCAAGTAGCACTAGAGAGCCATTGATCCTATCCTGGGGGAGCACTCTACTCACACAACTCTATGATGAGCTGTATCGAATTACATAGAGGAGCCATGCAGGAGTTGGCTATAGTTTCCTACTATAGATCTAGGTATGGCAACACATCACATTTGAGCACCCCATGCCACTACCCCTCTATATTTCCAATATTTTTGAGGAGAGCTAGTGTTATACTTCATGTTGGATTCAAGAGTTTAAGGGATTTTGGAGTAGGTCTCAAGCAGGGGATGTGCAGTACTACATTGATCAGTTTGTACAACTAAAACCTAGGTAGGTGTTACGGTGGACCTACATGGATTTCCCAACATAGCTAAAGGTATACAGATACCTGAGGAGGACTTGGCGTAATAGATGGCTTCTCGTGCATAAGCCCAAGATACGATAGTTCTTCTACTTCTCCCATGTGACCAAGCAATTCAGGATTCACTAGGATATTCCTTCCACTCCTACTATCTATTGCCACCTTAAGGTATAGGACTTGGCATGGCCTTAGGTGACTCCACAGGGGGATGAGGATGATGATTTCTAGGAGTCTATACTAGAGGATGTAAGGAATACAATAGATTATGACACCTGGTGGACTACCAGGTTGTGGTGGGGTGATGGCCCACTAGGCAGACCTATAGATGGTATGGCCATAATAGAGGTAGAGGAGGCACACCTAGAGGGAGTAGATCCTCATGGGTGTAAAGTGAACCAATATAGAGAGGGTGGATGGGGTGAAGGTGCAGCTGAGGAGGAGCCCTAGGCAAATGAGGGTGAGGAGGAGCCTGATGATGAGGTGTCCCAGCTCAGTGCATAGGTTGCTAGCTTATAGACATGGGTAGGAACCCTACAAACATAGATCTTAGAGAGGGACACTTCCATGGCTACTCTACAGGTGCAATTGAGAGCCATGCAAGATCAGTTATCATAGGGATAAGATTAGTGGTGAGGATACCAGGAGGAGAAGACTCTTAACATGGTGCATATTAAGAATACCACTATAGATTTAGAGAAGATAACACTTGAGCGAGATCTTGCATAGTATCAGCTACAACTTAAGACTCATGAGAGGGATCTAGAGATGAGTGCACAAGGGGAGCCCTTGACTCCACAGGATGCTCCTATAGCTTCAACTATATAGGGATATGTAGGTTTTTATCTAGATGTAGAGATCAGGAGGCTACAGGCTATGGTTCAACATAATATTAGTCAACGAGCATTGAATGTTGCTCATATTTCTCACCTAGAGGGAGAGATTGAGTTGTGTGGGGGTGAGATTCTAGAGAGGTCCATAGATCTAAGGACTTAGAGGACTCAGACATGGAATATAGCATAGTATTCAGCTCATTACAATCATAGGACTCATCAGATAGAGAGATCCTCAGGTGCTAGCTCTAGGTCGACTCACAGGGAGGGTGGAGGTGATGGAGGAGACTCATAGATTGGGGGTGTAGGTACTACCTACCAAAAATCTTGTTAGATGTTTGTACCACTTTTGAGTGTAAGGTCAAGGACCTACATAGTTGTAGCCTGCAAACATTTTGGACATATGCCTATGTACTCTCATTTTTTGAGACACACATATATATAATTTGACATTGATTTATGACTCATTATATGTGTAAATTTATTTATTTTATGTTTATGAGATGCATATATATGCAATGCTTATATTTTTGTTTATTTGATGCTATTTGATGTGATGTATGGATGACATGCACTAGCTAGATGATGGATGTATGACTAGATATTGTGATCTAGATGTGTAGATGGACTACTATAATGTATGCATATGTGGATGCACTGTTTGATGTTAAATGTATGTTTAATTTGATTTACTTGTATGCATTTAATTTATGATACTATGATATGATGAATGCAATGTATGTTATGCATTATTTACATGATTATGATCTAATGTAAATGAACATGTATGCTTTAATTACTTAACATATAATGTATGAATGCAGTATGAGTTTGACAATCTAATGGATGACACCATAAAATGTATAACAATAATGAAATATAATTCATACATCTTACATAAGAATTAATCAATTAAACATCCATATGTGCTATGAACTGATGTATTGTTTATATTCATAAGCTTTTGTAAGTTAAGAAATATGCACAACATAGTCATTGGTCGTATAAATATCATTATTGATATCCATCTGGTATCCAACCTATGTTATGGACACCCCTCAACAAATAAACTTCCATAAAAGGAAGTTGATAATTGACTGATTTGAAATTAATTGTTGCTATTTAGGAATTTTTGAGGTTTTCCATGAGACTCAAAAATCGTAGTTGACTTATAAAAAGTTGTATAATGACTATACTAGTCTTCTGAAAATAAAATATTTTCTATGAACGACCAAGTTATTTATTACCCCTGTGTGTGCAAATGAATATATTATATGATACATAAGCATACCCTAATGCCAAACGATATTCATTCAACCCATTGCTATATTTGGAATCCTCAAATGTTCACCCGATACTAGGTTTAGACTCAGTTAGACTAGACCACTAGGCGATACAAGCCACCTAAAAATAGATCATTTGTAAATTACTTAGACCTACCCAAATTCCAAGCGGGATTAATTCAACCCATTGTTGTATTGGGGATCAACCTATGATTTTCAAGAATTGATAATTCCTGGGATTCAAGCTCACCCCCTTCTTTTCTTCAATTTATTGGGATACTTGCTCATGTATAGTGATAAAAAATCACTGTTTATTTTGTATTTTTGTTTTTCTTTTTTGTTTTGAGTAAGGTATTTGATTTGATTTTTGGGATGTTTCTCCTTTTTTTCTAAGCAAGGAATTTATTTGGGTAGAGGGGAAACTTCTCCTTTTTCCAATGAACCCTACTCTAGACCATTGTGCCTCACAAAATGAGCAAGTAACAAAACCTTTCGCTTAAGGTGACCTAGACCACTTTTGTAGTGTTCATATTTCCTTACCCTAATTAGGATTGTTAATGTGTTTGATTAGTGATGGGATTCTGATATGCTAAGTGCTATCAAAACTAGACCTCATCATCAAAAGCAAATCAAGGTTTCTACTAAATTTGAGAAGACCACTAGGTATGGCTAAATGATAAGAAAACCCTAGTATGTTCTTCATATCAAAAGGAATGATTGTGTTGAGAAACACAATTACTCACAAGGGTGATGAATGATGATGATGCATAGATGCATGATTGAAATACAAACATGGTGTCATTTTTAAGATTGCAAACATAACCTATCCTAATGCAAGTGTGATGGATGGAAATTCCTAATGCAATACCATTAAATTAAATGCATGTGTAAAATTAAAATGCATGATGCCAATGAAATGCAATTTTTTTAAGATTTTATTGCTTTTCAATTTTTATGGATTTTGAAAATTTTCCATTTTTGAATTATTATGTGTGGAATGCCTTAAGATGAAGGATGTTAAGAGGTTCAATATCTTCAACACCTTAAAGCGATGTTAAGAAATATGTTCCAGGTCCAATATACTCTAAGATTATGTAAGGACCTAACCAGTTAGCCATAAATTTATCTCACAAGTGTGGTGGCAGGTTTCAGTTCTATTGGTTCTCTTTCAGCACAAGATCACCAACCTTAAAGTATCTCAAGTGGACTTTACTATTGTAATCTCATTTTAAGTGCTCTTGGTAAACGCAGAGATGCTCAAGGGCATTCATGTGACATTCATCAAGAAGCATCAATTGATCAAGGTGAGCTTGTCATACTGTATCATCATCGATGAACTCTTTCAACGTGACATGCAGCGTTAGAATCTCTGACTCTAGGGGCATAATGTCCTCAACACCATATACTAGTGAAAACGGGGTTGCCCTAGTGGGCATCCGAATGCTAGTCCTGTAAGCCCATAATGCAAGGGGTAGTTGGATGTGCCAATATTTGTGGTTTTCTTAGATCATATTTTTCAATATGGCTACCACTATCTTATTTGAAGCCTTAGCTTACCTGTTTACCTACGGATTGTATGGAGTCACAAAACTATACTGTATATTATACTTAAACATTAAAGAATTCATATTTTTTTTCTTGAACGACGTTCCATTATCTAAGATTATCTTGGATGGTATCCAAAAATGACTAATGATATTGTGAAGTATAAACTCTGTAATACGTGCTTCGATTATCATTGTTAAAGGAATTGCTTCCACCCACTTTGTAAAATACTCAGTAGTTGTTATGATAAATGTATGTCGGTCAATTATGGAGGAGAGATCTTACTAATTAGATCCAAACCCCACTGAGCAAATGGCCAAACCACTTGAATGGTCTATAAGGCCTATAATGGCAAGTGCATAATATTAGCATGATGCTGACATTTAATGCATTTATTGACATACATGGTGCAATCCTTATCCATAGTGGGCCAATAATAATCCATTTGAAGGATGTACTTGATAATGACCATGCCGATAAAATGGCCACCACATATACCATCATGAGCTTGTAAAATTGCCCAAGCTAATTCTTGGGGCTCAAGACAATGAAGGAGAATTCCATCATAACTTCTGCGGTACAAAATATCTCCAAGCAAGACATACTTTGTAATTTTTTGTATGAATGTGTGTTTTGCAGCATGTGATAATCGTTGTAAGATTAAACCAAGCTTGAGGAAGTCATGTAATTGTGACATCCAGTCCTGATAAGCTTCTACCTTGACTGATAAGATGACTTGTTCCCCTTGCATTTTGTTGTGCATGAATGTAGATTGAGATACAACCTTGTGGTGAATGGTGGTGTTATTCCCCATAGGACCCTATGAGATCAAAGTCCCCCAGGATGCATTCTTGAGAAAGTATCTAGCTTGATAGAACCACTCATGGTTTAGTTCTATATGAATCATGTTGAATTATTCCTTATTATCAAAAGTTGCATGCTACATCATAGCATGCAATAACATCTTTACATGAATGGTAGTAAATTTAGTAGACAAATTATAAGGGATTAGATATCCCAAATATGCCATAGTTTTTGTGAATCTATTCGATATATGAGGGATTGCCTCGATGTCATACCACTCTAGCTAGGCTAGATAAGTGTCAACAAGATCCTTGTAAGCTTTCAAGATGGGACACCTACATTGAAAGAGTCCCTTCACTTGATTGACTATGAGAAGGGAATCACCAAAAATATTTAATCATTTAATATTCATGGTGATAGCTATTTAGAGCCCCAATATTAGGGCCTTGTATTCAACATTGTTGATGATGCAAGAAAAATATAGCTTAAATGACAAGGGCATTGGAGCACCTTGTGGCATGAAGAATATAATTCTTGCACCACCCCCTTGCTCACACTTTGAACCATTGAAGAAAAAATTCATGTCAGCTTTGTTATCTAGTTCTTAAGGTTCACGTGCTTCTGATAATGTAAATACTGCATCATCAGGAAGCTCTATGGTGAGAGGCCTACTATTCTCGAGAGGTACCTCTACCATTTGATCAGCTATGACCTTGATGGAATTTTGGCTAATGAATTCCAAATCAAATTCTATCAATAGCATGATCCACTTTGTAGTACGTGTATTATGATATGTCTTGCTCATTATATATTGCAAAGGATTTTGTTTGGATATCACATACATCGTATGACTTAACATGTAATGATGCAACTTCATTGTTGTGAACACTACTACTAAACATAGCTTCTCCATGTATGCATATTTGATCTCATAACTCACCAAGGTGTGACTGATGTAATATATCACTTTCTCTTTGTCTTACATGTTCTTTTGGGCTAACATGGTTCCTAATGTAAATTTGGTTGCTGATATATAGTAGAAATGGTACATCTATCCTTGGTGGAGCTAGAACTGGTGACGTTGCCAAGTATTGCTTAATTTTAGCAAAGGTCACTTGACAGTCCTTGTCCTAATTGAATGGGACCCCTTGTATAGTAGTCAATTCATGGATCGATATTTTTTTAATAATTGTGCAATAAATTGCTTTATGGATGCTACTTTTCTCTATATGTTTCTTAGCTCTTTGATATTTGTGGGAGGATGCATTTCTAATATGGACTTGACCTTACCTTGATCAAATTCAACGTCTCATTTTGAAACAATGAATCCTAAGAGCTTTCCTGAAGTTACGCCAAATACACACTTCATGGGATTCAACCTGAAATTATGCTCTACCAAGTGATCGAAGACCTTCCTCAGGACCTCAACATGCTCTTCTCATAATAATGACATTGACAGCAAGTCATAAATATAATATTCCAATATATTATGCATGTAGGCATGAAAAATATATGTCATATCTCATTGATATGTGGCAACAACATTTTTAAGGCCGAATAGCATAAATTTATAGTAAAATGTTCCCCATGGAATTGTGAATGCAGTTTTGTGTTGATATTCAACTTTAATATGAATCTGATTGTAACCAGAAAAACCATCCATAAATGAGACCATCTCATGACCTATAATTACATCTATGAGAGCATCTATGTTGGGCAACGAAAATGAATCCTTTTCTATTGCCTTGTTGAGGTCTCTAAAATCCATATAAATATGGATCCTTCCATCAGGTTTTTCTATAGGAACCATGTTTGATACCCATTTTGGATAGTCGATGGAGATAATGAACTCTACATCCAACAACTTTTGTAGCTCGTCTTTAACCATTAAAGTGACTGTTGGATGCATCTTCTTGAGCTTATGCTTGACAGGTCTTTTAGTGGGGTCTAGTGAAAGGTTATGAGTAACCAAATTCAAATCTAGTCTCGACATATCCTTGTATGTCCAAGAAAAAATATCGGGTCTCTATTTTAGTAGAGGGATGAGTATGGCACACTCATCAGGAGATAGACTCTCTCAAAACATGAACTTCTTAGTATTAGTGGGATCATTACTAATATCGACATCAAAAGTCTCCTCTACTAACATGTGTGATCCCTCCTCAAGATGGTGAGGCGTAGGAATAAAGTGGATGTCATCAGCTAGGTTTAAAGTTCCTACATCAGAATTTCCCTTAGCATGATAAACATCATGTGCACAACCTAGTGTAAAATGAAAAGGTTGCAAAATTTCTTCATTAGGGAAGAAATATTCAGGCTCTATAGGTGAATCAATGCGATCCCAATCAATAGCATATGCATTCAGATACAATGGTTTGGAGGGATCAGCTAGATTACAAAGTGGAGTGGTCATATCAATGGAGATCATATTGATGGAATGGATTAGATCTCTAGGACCATGTGTGTGTGACTCTATACTGATATAACTTCCATTCCCAAGATGTGGCTATGTGGGTATGGGGATCTCTGAATCTGATCTATGAAAATACTCAAAAATAGGATCGCTTGGCTCCAAGAGCTGCATGTACGTTGGTGGATTAGAGAAGACTATATGATGAATCATATCCAAATTGGGTGGTCTCCTTTTGAGGTGCATGCTAGGATAGAATCGCCTATACATATCATCGATGTCAACTAGATCATTATGATTTTGTAAATAGTGAGGTATGAGATAGTCTCTCTTGATATCATCCTTGTCATTGCTATCGTATATGAGTCCTTCACCCTAACCAACTAGAATTGGGTGATTAGCAAGATGTATCCCAAGGTAGGCTCACTCTGTTTCATCCTCATAGTCACTATCGACCATGAAGAATTTCTCATTCTCACCCATTTGCTCCATGGGTAATAGATGATGCATATTTAAGGGGTCTAAGTGGACCAACTTGGTTTCATCCTCATATCATTCATTGTGTGAGGATATCTCATAATAATCTATTTCAGAATCACAATCTAGTCCATCACTTTTGAAAATGGACTCTACTGCACTTGGATTTTGTATCTACATGCCTGTATCATCGGTAGCTTCACAACTTTCATTATCCAAGTTGGCTCTTGGATTGTCTCCTTGATTTACCTCTACCATGATGTGCTCATGATAGATCTTTGGTGGTGCTTCTAAGACATAGGTTACCAGCCTATTACCCCTTCATAGATAAGAAGGGTTAGGGTGATAAGAATTCCAATCCACATCATCCCCCAAAGTGAGGTTCAAATGATCTAAAGATGCTGCTAGGAGCTCATTCTGTCCTTAAATATGATAGCCTAACCCAAATCTATCAATTGGTAGCTGATATTATGGTTTGATTGGAACTTGATGCCCTTGCTCAAATAATCCTAAGTCATAACCATACCAATGGTAATGCTTAAAATAGCACAAAGTGAATTCAGGGTTAGACAGATAATGAGCATTCACCATGAATGGTTCATCATCATCCTCATCTATGGGCATATGATTTTTCATTTTATCTAGCCCTCCATAAATGAAGTTTGTTTGGTTGTGTGGAACCCCTAGAGTTACCACCATTCCCATGGGAAAGCGATGGGCTTGAGGTCAACCCATATCCTGTGCAATTTTGATAAATGGTGTGAATGTCACATTCTACATGATATATTTTACTAATTTGGAGTTGACCAAATGTATGGTCACCTACTGTGTAGATGATCCTATTGAAGAAGTAGGAGAGGAAGGCTGAGGTGCCTCCTCAACTTGATTTTGAGTGTCCCCTTCATCCATGGTACTAGGACCCTCAACAGTGGTTACTTTGGGTGCTTCATCTCTTTTTCACCCAATTTTGCCTTAAGCCTCTTATCATTCCTTATTATTATTGATGTCATAGGTTTAGTCAAAGTTGCTATTATGTGCTCTGATAGCTATGGTGTGACCATAGAAGGTCCCACACACACTCCTTTTAATTTACCTTCTGGATGTTTAATTGGTGATATCGGCCATATATCTAGATACATTGAGGGGAGAATGAAATCCCCCGATAAATTAGCTAGGTTCACATATTTGAATGGATATTCGTTAGAAGGAACCATGTGAACTTATCCCTCATGTACATATTTTATACATTGATGTAAGATCGAGGGAACGCAATGCATTTATCTAATATAAGGCCTCCCAAAAAGGATGTTATACTACATGGCACCTTCGATCACATGACACATCATAGGGATGGTATTAAGTCCAACCTGAATAAGAAGAACTATAGTACCTACCGTTGAGCATAGCGCATCATTGAATTATCTTAAGGTGAAAGTAGAAGGTGTACCGATCTAAAAAGCATACACCTAGTAATACATTAATTGAAATCAATCATTAAAGCAAGAAATGAAAGACAAGATTGTATATAAAAATAAAATGAATGCCTCTTTTATTAATCTTAAATAAAATCTCGGTTACAATCATGCCCCTCTTAGGATCACCCAAATTTTGATACAATTAACACAATTTGAAAGCCCCAATAGGGTAGGTGCAATACATAGACTTTCTAAATGGACACGAACTGCTCCAAGGTGTCGATGACCTTCTTCTCCATGATTAGAGGTATTTTTTGCCTTGCATATCAAAACCCTATT
This sequence comes from Wollemia nobilis, assembly GCA_028583015.1. Lineage (NCBI taxonomy): Eukaryota > Viridiplantae > Streptophyta > Pinopsida > Araucariales > Araucariaceae > Wollemia > Wollemia nobilis. Next base: position 5,711,130 of record JAQPPZ010016385.1, on the reverse strand, counting down.
AGTCCTGCATGTAATAAACAACAAGAAGCAATTAGAAACAAAGGAATCCTCTCTTTATGAGGCTTTTAGGAGGTATTTGCATAAAAGGTAGTATAACTAGCATGAAATCAAGAAAGTGCAAGAAACATACTAAACTTATATTAAATCTAAGAATATTGCTACAAGCAAAAGTAGATCTAGCTATCTATTGAATTATGAAATTGAAAGCATGGAAGCATGAAAAGAACCATTAGTTCCATAATTACAAAAGTGAAGGAAAATGACTAAAAACCCTAATTATACCGATAAAAGTCTCTACTAAAGCAAATTAACATTATATATATCTAATCTAATGCAATTAAACAAATCCTACAACTATAAAACAAGGAAATTGAAGATGACAACTTGACCACAGGTCTTATGCACAGTGAGCATTGTTTGCCTTAGTTGATAGTTATGGTTGAGCTTGAAATGTTCTTGCCCTACTAATTTGGTGTCCAATATTCAATTCTCCTTGAGGAATTGATGATCAAGGGTCACCACTGTGTCCTTTGACAGATTTGATGGTTGAATTGCTCAGTTGGTGTATGGATTGCACGAATTCACGTTTCTTGAATCTCCTAGCCTCTTAGGATCTCCATGGCATGTGATATCCAATTGGGTAGCAAAAGTGTTCCTCTCAATGCATGTAAGTGAGTATGCAATTCGATAGGGCTTCGCTACGTTTCAACTTGAGATTTATCTATATTGTTTCTCTCATTCAAAGGAGTTTTATAGCATTTGCCAATGGCTAGGGGTGGCTTCATGAGGAAGCCAAGAATAATATTGGGTAGTTGAGGTTGTTGGATGGAAAGATCTAGAACCTTCCTCACTCAAACCGCTCCAATCCGCAACCAATTGGCCATTTGAACCAACTTTGTATCGGTCAAAGGGCCAATTGAATTTGAGGCTTGACCATGATTTACAAGCGCGGTCAACTCTTCTAATCACAGGTTTCAGTAGTGGCTAGCACTGACTAGGAAAAGGTACCCAAATGAGTTGTGAAAACCACTACTATACCTTGGTATCTATCCAAGGTCTTCCATATGGTATTCTAGAATGTCCCATATGAGTAGTCGCCTCAACATAACATGTTTTAGGTGTCTATAGATACCCTTTTTGAGATACGTTGTGAGATCAAACAACACTGAGAAAAAATAGACCTAAAATGATGTCATAGGTTGGATGATGATCATTGGTATGATCAACATTAGATGACCGAGTCCTACAAAGAAGACACACATCCTAGAATTATTACTGCCAAATGGATGGAAGGCTTAAATTTTAAAAAGCTTTGTCAAGCTCCAGCATTGATCGGTCAGCTAAGGACTACTATAGGCTTCCACACCATATAGATTCTGAAAGGAGAAGAACTACTAACTTACTGTCATATTTGCTTTTTGCCCTAGTAGAGGGTAAGCTTATGATAGTCATTGGTAATGATTCGTAATATGAACACAATTTTGACAAGATCTAGGGATCTATGATCAAGGGATCTTCTATTGACTTTGATTATGATTTGATATTATGACTACCCCCTCAAGAAACGATTCAATGAGGTTAATGACAATTAAATTAAGCGACAAGGTCGCTTGACCACTATGAATGATCTTGAACAAATTTAAATATTTAGCATTTGAATTATTGGCAAGGCCTAATCAGCTATGATTGCAACTATTAATAGTAATTGTCTATTTCTATCCCATGGAGCGGTCCAGCCACGAAGGCCTTCTTAGGGAATCTAAATGAGGACAATTCTAATTATGTTTATGTTGAATCATATTTTCGATGATTTTCTAAAAATATCATAGGAGAATTACGATGAATATCTCGTTCCCTTGGAGCAGTCCGACTGTCTGGGCCTTCTTAGGGATTGAAATGAAGCATACAATTTAGTGATGAATAATTTACCCCAAATATCCTTATGGTAATTTACTCATCTTGTTGGATTGCATGGAGCACAAATCACTACAACCACCAAGTGTATAGGGTAAATAACTAGATACAAAGCACATTTAGCTTTTGGATTATTTGAATTTTTTTGTATTTTTATATTTTTTGAATTATCTGGTCTAGTGGGTATTTTTAATTTGTTATTTTATAGCTCTCCACAATGGGAGTTGAGAGAATTTATTACATTTTTCTTATTGTATCTGTTAGAAGCGGTTAAAAAGTTCAATTTCCTTGATTACAGCTTAGACCCGCAGGTGAAAAACCCTAATTCGAGGGCTACGATTTTCAGATGCAGTCCAAATTGAATTCAAAAATTATATAAGGCTTTTCCCATTTGAAATTTTTTATTATTTACCTAAAATTAATAGAAAAACTGAAAGCTCTGAGAGGTAAAAAATGAATTCTAACATAGAATGCTACTACAAACCTCATTGATTCCCTTCTATCCACATCGATGGCCGACCACCCAAAAGCTTTGACCAGTGGGAGAGCCGGTGCATCCAAGTTAACACACAAATCGAGACCACACTTGCAAATTATCAGATTAAAATTAACCACACAAAGCAATGGGTTAAATGAACCACATTAAACTACCGGTAATGAACCTCACCCTAGTTAGGTTTAGCATAGGTTAGGTTATAGGGGAGGGTTTTAATTTTAGGTTTATTTTGGGAAGGAAATGACCCTAAAAAGGTCATGTTTCTTAGCCGTGGGTGGCAGATGCATTTCCCAATTGGAAAATTGGGGACCGCTATTATCAATCATGGCAGGATTTAAATCCCAACGATCACATTTTTGACCGCCTTGTCGATCGCGATTTTGACTCGCGGTGCGATGAATTTAGGAAAAAAATTTAATGTTTTCAAATTTTCCCATTTTTCTTGGAATTAATGCATTTTTATTGCAATTTTGAAGTGCTTTTGTTTGATTTTTTGAAATTTTTGATCATTTTTTTGCATGTTTTTGCATTTTCATGAGATCTTATGATTTGTTTGCCATTTTTTTAGTTATTTTTAATTGTTTTTATTTTTTATTTGATTGCTTTCACTCAGACCTTGACGAATAGAGTGAGGGAAAATGATCTCCTTTAAAACTTATGTTGCACTCTCACTAACGTGGAGCGGGATTGGTTTGTTGTTGTGGGATTTCAATACATCTTGGACCTTCCCACCATCCGATCAGATCAGGCATACATGACTATATTGGCCTATTGCTGGGATGTGCAAATCAATACATTTCACCTTTCGATGGGTGAAATGACTATGACTCTGGAGGATGTCTACGACATCTTTTGCCTACCTATTTATGGTGAAAGCGAATGCATAAGGACAGCGTACCGATGTGATGCAAACAAAAATGGATATAGATGCTAAGTCCTACGAAATGCGAAGAGCAATGCATGAAGGGAATGATGTATAAACAAGATGTGAGAAAAACAAAGTGGGGCCTCTTTTATTAATGTTTTCTTTTAATCCGGTTACAATACGTCCCCCCCCTCTAGGGCTCAAAATGTTTGATACAGTTCGTTACATCAATGGATGGTACGCTTCCAATGTCTTTCGCATGCCCACATTCGAAATGGGCGGGCCAAAAGTTGTCGCCGCTTGTGTCCATGTGTTCGTCGTTCCTTGCTGCTCCTCTGGTGTTCCTGGCAGTGATATCCTATGCACAGAAAAATAGCAAATAGTTAATAGCATATGCGGATATAGGAAAACATGCAATCCCCAAAGCCTCTGGCTAGTCAATATATAAAGGAATGAAACGATGGTCAAAACATGTCATAATGAATTCAAAATTTTACATAGGCATGGAGACATCATCAGGGACACATTGCAAAAAGAACAGTCAGGAAATCATGCACAAGTTTCTAATCGCTCCGGGGTGGGACGTTGGGGACTATCACAAAATGTGCAAAAGTGACCTTGCAAATGTCCTGCCCAGAGGCCTCCAAAACTCCTGCAAACTTGGGGTTAGACTAAAAGGGGCATTTTGAGATGACCCAGAAGGTCAGATTTTGCAGATTCTGCCCATATTGTCCTGTATCCGAAGGCGCTCCCTGTAGGTTAGTAAATGCATAAAATGATAAAAACAAGGTCAAATCATGTTAGAAAGTAATGAAACTTGGACAGCAACATAAGTACATCAGATACAACATAATGCAAAAATAATAGTAAATAAATCATGCACATATTTCTAATCCCTCCGGGGTGGGGCGATTAGGACTGTAGCAGTGCGGGGGCGCCGGGGGCAGGACGCCCACCATTTGGGGCCTAGTTTTGGCACCAATCCAAGTGGGATGGGTCCAAAACCTCCTAGGGGGTTGTGTCGACGAGTTTGGTGTGGGATTGTGGCCGATTGCTTGGGTTTTGGATCTAGATTGCGTTCCTAGTGTTCACCCGATAACCTCTCTTTCAAAAGAGAAATTAGGGATGTAGGAAGCACAAAGAGGAATGGGGGTACAATTTGGTAGCACTTCGTTGCTCCAAATGCTCCAGCTCTATTCTCCTTTGGGGTGAGGAGGCTCACCTTTTTATAGACCTAAGGGTCTCCTTTGAATGCGCATGCGAGGGCGCCACTTGGCTCACCATGCCTCTTGGAGGGAGAGAATATTCCTCCCTGATTTAGAGCCTCCATGATCAGGGCATGCTTGACTGAAGTCTCTTTGATTTGAAACCGTTCCTCACAATTGCATGCCTTGAAGGTGAAGTTGGGTGGTGGATCTGGGCTGCCATTTGTCAAGGCTTGACTTTTTCCAGTCAAACTCGCTAATCGTCCCACCCTGGAGCGATTGCTGCTAATCGTCCCGGGGTGGGGCGAATAGGATTCTAATCGTCTAGGGTGGGACGAATAGGGAGCAAAGTGCTTAGAAGGTGCCAAATTGACCTCCGACCTTCCAAAACTGATTTGGGAGTGGTTAGGACCACTTTTTAACCTCTGGAGGCTGCCCTAGGGGGTATGTATGCCAATTCGATCAGTGCTTGTAGTCACATAATCGGATTGGTGTTGTTTTGGTGTCTATAGATGCCCCTTTTTGGGATGCGTTGTGTGTGGCACAGTGCTGAGCAAAAATAGATGACCAAAGCACTTAATTATTAGGGTTTCTCAGTAACCTAACCAAATTTTGATGCCCCAAGTATGGAAAGGGCATGCATTCTTGAATCCTTGCTTCTGATGAGCTAAGGAGCTTAACTCAAGTGTAACCTTTTTCAGTGAGGTGTACTTGATCTTGGACATTGTTCAATCATGAATAGGCAAAGGGTGCAACCTTTTGTTCGAGGAACCTTTTCTTCATGCTTCCAGAATGCCAAGTGTTTGTTTAGCTTGTGATTATTGCTTGTTTTCTGCCCCAAGCAGGAGTGTGATTGTCTTTGTCAATGATTCTTTGAATGCATGCCATTTCTTTGATTGGGTGTGTATTTGTTGATTGGTGACTAAGTGTGACTACCCCCTCAAGCGACGAATCGATGAGGGAATGACCAAAAATGAGAAAAGCGACGAGTTGATTGACCCAAGATGATGTTTTTAAGGGTGCCTTCAGTTGTTTTTCGTTGAATTCTCATTGCAGTTTTCCAACAATCGGACCTATTTTTGGTGGGTTTTGACCCTTTTTTTGATGCCTATTGGGGTAGAAATTATCGAAAATCCTCCTTCCCGTGGAGCGGTCTGGCTATTCTAGCCTTCTTAGGGAGTTTGGATAGTGAGTATTTGTAACCCTGACGGTAGTTTTTCATGCCATGAATGTCAGGTGCAAAGGCCCCTTTGTTCGGTAGATTTATTGTTTTTGGTGCATTTTTTTGATGCATTTTTTTGTTGCTTTATTTCTTGCTCTGTAATCGTCCCAGGGTGGGATGAATATCAATTTTGTAATCATCCCAAGGTTGGACAAGTGCCAACTAGAGCGCTCATCCCAGGGTGGAACGATTACAGGCCTAACAACCTATAAAAGGACCAAAACTAGGTTTTGGGCTCATTTGCAACAATTTTTTCTTGGCGATTTGGAGCAGTGAGGAGGAGTGCGAGTGTGCGTAGCGGAGCGCTACCGAAATTTCGTGGACATCATGAGTGCGAGAACCGGATCTTCGAGTGGAGGAGCCGAGGTGAGACCGGTATGATGTTCCTTCCTGCTGCCTATTTTTTGTTTGTTTTTTTTTTTTTTTTTATGAAGTTAAAAACGCATATATACAAAATGTTTGTTCGTGTTATTTTGTTATTATTTTTGCCATATTAAGGTTGTAACCCTAATATATTATTTTTATATTTTGTTTTGTTTGGTGTTAATATTAAGGTTGAAACCCTAATATTAAGTTTTATATTTTTGTATTATTTTTTGTTCACATTAAGGTGGAAACCTTAGTATGATTTTTTTTTTTTTTTTTTTTTGTTCTTGGTTTTATTTTAATGTTTTTGTTTATATTAAGTATGTACTTAATATTTTTTGCTTTTTATTGTTTTTCAGGTTATGAAGAGTCGGTACCGCCAGTTGACTGTTTTCTCTAATGCCCGAGATACCTTGACAGTTGTGGATTGGGAGTGGCTTGATGCCCTTGGGCTCAAGCAGGTGACGCGTCTGGAGCCTATGGTGGGGGATCGGGCATATTTGACTACCTTGATCAATCTATGGGATCCCCACACCAATACTTTTCATCTCCCAACAAGGGAGATGACTGTTACTCTGGAGGACGTGTATCGAATTCTATGGATTTTGATAGATGGACTGCCTATCCGAATGACCCACCGTGACCAACGGTCGATGATATTGACATGGTGTTTTGGTTCAATGGTGGAGAGGGGGTGGATAGGGCTATGGAGAGGGCAGAGGCTGACTACTAGATAGGCGGTATTCTGGTGCGGTGGTGGTTGGAGAAGGGCGTATTAGGGGTGAGGCATGCTTTGATCATGACCCTCATCTCTAATATGTTGCTTCTTGACTCCTCAGGTGTGAGGTTCCCTTGGAACCTACTTGAGTTGGTGTTCATATTGGTGGAGTGTCCTACATCAGCTCCACTTATTATGAGATGGGGTCAGACATTGTTTGCGTAGCTATACGATGAGCTATACGAGGTCCGCTGTCGAAGGCGAAAGGGGATCGGGTGCAGCTATCTCTTGCAGTGTTGGGGGTGGCAGCACATAGTATGGAGAAGCCGTAGGGTTTGCCTTGGACCACCCGAGGTGAGATGGTGGATCGAGAGATTGGATATGCCACTTTATGGCGGAGGTCAGAGGAGCATGGGTAGAGTCGACGGTGGGCAGGTGACGTAAGTCACTATACTGATGCCTTCTCTCGTCTAGCACCAAGGTAGGTGTTCTGGCAGTCGTACTGGGACTTTCCAACCTGGCCTGAGGCTGGTGAGTGGCTCCGATGTGTGTGCAAGGGTAGATGGTTGATTGGGCGACATGGGACAGAGTAGGAGTACTTCTCGTATGTCTGGGTAACACGGCAGTTTGGGGTGCACCAGGGATTTCTTAGTGATCCCTTGACCTATCGACGTCGTAGTGACAAGAGGACTCTAGTTTGGCCTATCATTGAGCCATTGGGTGAGGAGTCTGATGTAGTTATTGATGTACCCAATGTGGACAATGTCGGGGTGATGACAGAGTATGACCGATGGTGGATTACGTGACGATGGCAGGGTGAGGGGCCTCTAGGAGGCATGGATACTGTAGCAGTAGGAGGTGGGGGTGCAGAGGCATCGATGGAGGGTTGGGGGGCTGCTTGATGATGTGGACATGGTGGAGGTCGATGAATTTATTGGCGATGGAGATGATTTGGGGGTTCCAAAGCAATCGGATGTACAAGATGCCTTGGAGCAGTGGGTGCCAGAGCAGCAGGCTATCCCGGAGGTGCCCATGCCTTAGGCTATCTCAGGGGATGTGGAGGCTGGGTTTCGTGCTGAGATAGCATGATTGGAGGGTCTCTTATGGAGATGGGAGGAGGAGCATAGAGACATTTTGTAGGAGAGGGATCTCCTACGGACTCATTTGGCATAGTGGGACAACGCATTGGTTGTGTATCACCGACGAGATGTAGAGTGGGGGCGGTACCGGGTAGAGTTAGAGATAGAGGTTGTCCGCCTCGATGGACAGTTGCCTGTGCTCGATGGAGGTGGTTCGTCATGTCGTACGAGAGGCAATGAGACTGAGCAGTCTACATCCTCTCATCGCAGGTGGCTGGATGAGGGTAGCGTTGGTGGGCAGGGTGCACGGGCTGGTAGCAACTACCCTGAGAGGTCCCATAGGACCCATACTACTGGGGGTAGTTCCAGTCGCACCGATCCTGCGTGATCATGGTGGCCGACTCCCTAGGCTTTGGGGATTTTGAGTTTTTGGTTTTTTTGTGAGGTCAGAGGACCTTCTTATTGTAGCCTGAGGGCATTTTGATTTGATATATATACATGACTCATTTTTTTGATTATATACTTGTCATGGTTTATTGTTCATTATGCCCATTTATTTATGTTGATGTATGCATATGCTATTATGATTACGGATGATGTTAGCTATATGATATGGATGTATGCATGTGGAATGGATGGAATGATTTGTTGGTATACAGGTGGTGGCACCATAGACTGTACATGATTTACTGGCTTTATGTACTATGTGATTGCTTTATGAAATAACTTTTCATTTGTAATTTTATTTTGTATTTTTTGATGGTGATGTAAGTAGTGAAATGTACAACAATTGTTTTAGAATGTAGTTAAGGTTTTTTGGAGACTCAGATGCTTTAACTAAATAGTCAAGACTATACATTATCTTACGAGACTTTCGAACATGGTACGAATCAGACTTGAGTTTGACCAAGTTATTTCACATCCTTATGTGTGCGATTGAGTTCGTTGATGTGGTATTCATAAGGATACCACCAGTGCCAGGTAGGCTGTCCACCAAACCTGTACTGAGGATCACCTAATTAGCTCCACTAATTCCTTTGTTGCATTTAGTAAGATTAATCTATGGGGCAATCTAGGATACCATAAGCTAGCTCATCCACATGCAAACATTGATTTGTACATATGCCCAATGGGTAATGTGACAGATATATCATCATGCAGGAGGTTTGCCACCAGTGCCAGCAGGCTATCCACCAAACCGGGATTGAGGATCACCTCATGACCTTTCGAATGTTGAGAGTTCTAGGGATTCAAGTTCGACTCCCTTATTTTCTTCAATTTTATTGGGATACTTGCTCTCATATATAGTGATAAAAATCACTGTTTATTTTTTTTTGTTTTTGAGCAAGGGATTTGAATTTTGAGTGATGGGGATCACTATTTCTTGTGCTTTTTGATGTGTGCACTTTGAGGGTTTTGATGTCAAACTTTGGAGTTTGTACTTTGACTTTTGCAATTTTTTTATATTTGCAACTTTTTGAGAATTTGGGATTTCTAATAGTGGTAAAAACCACTATTTATTTTGGGGAATTGGGTAGGGAAGATGCTTGTCCTTTTGCCAACTCTCAGCATTCTTGGGGTCATTCGCACAGGGGGATGAGCAAGATAACCATTTCGTTGTATGGTATCCTGGACCACTTTGCAGGTTTCATCTTTCGTTCACACAACTTGGGAATTTTTATGTGTTTTAAGCTTGTGTTGGGATGCTATGTAACAAGGCGTGATCCAAGTAAAACTCTACCTTGTAAAAATCGGTCTGACTTTGTACAACATTTGGCTAGAAATCTAAAGACAGTTGAATGACGAAAACCCTAAAGACATTAAAAGACAACTGACTATGATATGGCAAAAATGTGAATGGCATTATTCTTGTTGGATCATTTACAAAGTGGACAAATGTGGAAAATGATGGGATTGCCGAGTAATTACAGTCTATGGTGCATTTGACATGTATGACCAGCAAATATGCAATGTATGTATGCGATGCCTAATGCAGTTCTTTTTGTGTTTTGATTTTTAAGATTATGCATGAAAGTGAGATGCAATTTTTTTGTTATTTTTGATTATCTGTTGTTTTTTTGAATATTTATTTTTGACCAAGTGATTGTGGGAACCCTTGGAGATTTTGGCTTGACCAAAGGTATTATGGATACCTTTGGGGCATTTTGGGTGACCAAGCGGTGGTGAGAACTCTTGGGGTTTTTTAGGTTTGACCAAGTGATTGTGGGAACCCTTGGAGCTTTTGGCTTGACCAAAGGGATTATGGATACCTTTGGGACATTTTGGGTGACCAAGTGGTGGCGAGAACCCTTGGAGATTTTGGTTTGACCAAAGGGATTATAGATACCTTTGGGGCATTTTAGGTGACCAAGCGATGGCGAGAACCCTTAGGGCTTTTGGTTTGACCAAAGGAATTATAGATACCTTTGGGGCGTTTTAGGTTGACCAAGCGATTATGGGAATACTTGGAGCTTTTGGTTTGACCAAAGGGATTATTGATACCTTTGGGGTGTTTGGGTGACCAAGCGATTATGGGAACCCTTGGAGCTTTTGGTTTGACCAAAGGAATTATAGATACCTTTGGGGCATTTTAGGTTGACCAAGCGATTATGGGAACCCTTGGATCTTTTGGGGTGGGTTATGGCTCTCTAAATGTTGAATGGCCTCAAATGACTGATGTTCAAGGGTTCTAGTTCCTTGATTCCTTCAAGAGAGGCGAGCCGGTATGTTCCAGGTCCTATTTTACTATCGATTACATAAGGACCTAACCAATTTTCTATGAACTTGTCCCTTAACTAGGGCGAAAAGTTAGAATTTTGTTGGTTCTCTTTTAAGACCAGGTCACCAACCTAAAAGTCCCTCAGGTGAACTTTCATGTTGTATGCTTTCTTAAGTCGCTCTTGATAGATACATAAATGCTCGAGAGCATTGACGCGTTGTTCATCGAGTAATGTAAGCTGGTCTAGCTGGGCCTATCATGCAGTGTCATCATCGATGAACTCTTGCATTGATATGCATAGGGAGGGTATTTCCAACTCAAGGGGCATGACTGCCTCGGAGCCATACACTAGCGAAAATGGAGTTGCCCCAGTGGGCGTCCGAATGCTAGTGCGATAAGCCCATAGGGCAAGTGGTATTTGGATGTGCCAATCCTTATGACTATCTGTGACCATATTTTTAAGGATGGCAACTAGCATTTTGTTTGACGCCTTTGCTTGCCCATTTGCCTGTGGATAATAGGGTGTCAAAAAATTGTGTTGTATTTTGTATTTTGTTGTCAAAGCACGCACATATTTGTTCTTAAATGACGTCCCATTATCCGAGATGATCTTGGATGGAATACCAAAATGACATATGATGTTATGTAAAATGAACTCCACAATGCGAGGCCCAGTCGTAGAGGTAAGCAGAATTGCTTCCACCCACTTAGTGAAGTACTCTGTGGCCATTATGATAAATGTGTGATGACCTGACGATGCAGGGGAGATCTTTTCGATGAGATCTAAGCCCCACTGCAAAAATAGCCAAGCCGATTGGATCGGTTGCAAGGCCTGAGAAGGTACGTGTGTCAAGTTAGCATGGTGTTGACACTTCACGCACTTTCGCACATATGCACAACAATCTCACTCTAAATATGGCCAATAATAGCCCATGCGAAGAATGCACTTTGGGATGGCCATACCGCTGAAGTGGCCACCGCATGTACCATCGTGCGCTTGGGTGATCGCCCAAGTGGACTCCTATTGGTCCAAGCAATGGAGGAGGATTCCTTCATAGCTTTGATGGTATAAGATGTCTCCTAGAAAGACATGTTTGGCCGCTTTTTGTTTGACTGATATTTTCATGGCGTGCGACAATATAGGTGGGAGGCTACCTAACTTGAGATAGTCTCTTATGGGTGTGTACCAATCCTGATGATCAGAAACCTCGATGGTATGAATGGCCGATCCCTCTTGAAGTTCATCCCTAGCAAAAGCTGAGCGGGAAAGAACTTGTAGAAATAGCGTTGTGTTGATATTAAGAGGGGTTGGAGAGAACAAGGACCCCTAGTTGGCGTGATTCAGACTATCATGGATTCGAGAGAACCTATCCTGATATGGTTCAATATGGATCAGGTGGATTCTTGGCATTATGTCAGAGCTTGCACGCTCCATCACGGATTGTGATAACATTTTGACTTGAATGGTTGTCATCTCATCAGAAGGGTCTTGCGGTATTAGTGACCCCAAGGAGGCCATAGTGTCTGCAAAATGATTTGATGATCGAGGGAGTGCTTTGATGTCGTACCATTCAAGCTTAGCCAGGAATTTATCCATAAGGGCTTTGTAGGCCTACAGAACTGGGCATTTGCATTGGAATACCCCTTTCACTTGGTTGACAATTAATAGCGAATCACCAAAGATATTCAAGCATTTGATGTTCATGGTGATGGTTGTCTGAAGACCTATGAGCAAGGCTTCGTATTCAGCATTGTTATTGGTGCATAGGAAATCAAGTTTAAATGATAAAGGTATTGGAGCCCCTTGCGGTGTGAAAAATATGATTCTCGCACCACCCCCTTGCTCACATTTAGAACCATCAAAAAATAAGGTTATGTCGACCTGTGACTCAGGCTCATCAGAATCGGGCGATTCTGAGACATGGAAGACCCCATCATCGGAGTAGCTCTATGGTCAGAGGCTAATCATCTTCGAGAGGAGCCTCTGCTAGTTGATCGATGATGACTTGACCTTTGATGGACTTTTGTCCAATGAATTTGATGTCAAACTCCGTCAACAACATGATCCATTTCGCCGTGCGACTACTATGATAAGTACGACTCATCATGTACCGTAATGGATTCTCCTTAGACACCACATACGTCGTATTGCTCAGCATGTAATGGCATAGCTTTTTGGTGGCAAATACCACCGCCAAGCATAGCTTCTCAACGTATGCATAGTTAAGTTCATAACTGACCAAGGTGCGGCTAAGATAATAATTAGCTTGTTCTTTATGTAATTCATTTTTTTGGGCTAGCATGGCGCCCAGTGCCACCTCAATAGCTGAGATGTATAAATAGAATGACACTCCTGGTCTAGGTGGTGCCAATAATGGCGGCGAATCCAAGTATTGTTTGATGTCATCGAAGGTGGACTGGCACTCGTCATCCCAATGAAATGCTACCCCCTTGTGTAATAATTTATTCATGGGTCGGCACTTGTCAGATAACTACGCTATGAAGCGCTTGATTGACGCGACCTTACCCTGCAAGCTTCTGAGCTGCCTGATGGTGGTTGGGGGAAGCATCTCAAGGATTGCCTTGACTTTATTTGGATCTACCTCGATGCCTCATTTTGAGACTATGAAACCCAAGAGTTTCCCAGATGTGATGCCAAATACGCACTTCTTGGGGTTTAGCCTAAATTTGTGTTCGATGAGGCGATCAAGGATCTTGCGTAAGTCATCGAGATGATTTTGGCACAAAAGAGATTTGGCCAACAAATCATCCATATAATCTTCCAAAGTTTTATGCATGTGATCATGGAAGATGTATGTCATAGCGCGTTGGTAGGTGGCACCAGCATTTTTAAGGCCAAAGGGCATGACCTTATAACAAAATGTCCCCCAAGGCATCGTGAACATCATTTTTAGTTGATCATCAGGATTGATACGAATCTGGTTGTACCTCAAGAAACCATCCATGAGGGAAAGCATTTTGTGGCCTGTTGTAGCGTCTACCAATGCATCGATGCTGGGCAAGGGGAAATCATCCTTGGGACTCGCTTTGTTTAAATCTCGAAAATCGGTGCATATGTGAATCCTCCCATCAGGATTTTTGATGGGTACCATGTTGGACAACCATGGTGGGTAATCTACGCAGATGACAAACTGTGCATCCAACAACTTTTGTAGCTCATATTTGACCATTAAGGCCACTATTGGGTGCATCTTACGTAGCTTTTGCTTGATTGGCTTGACTTTCGGATCAAGCGTTAGATTATGCATGACTAGCTATGGGTCTAGCCCTGACATGTCTTTGTAGGACCATGCAAAAACCTCCTTCTCTTTGAGAAGGGCAATGTAATCGACTTGCTCTTCTGGGGATAAACTTACCCCCAACTTGATGATTTATGGATTCATTGGATCAGAACCGATGTCTACGTCAATCGTCTCTTCGACTGACATGTGGGATCCATCCTCCAACTGGTGTGGAGTTGGGATCAGGTGGATATCATTTGCTAAATTTAAATCTACATTGGGAACGTCGGGTTCCTCTTCAACATGGAAGATATCTTGAGTCTGTCTTGGGGTGAAATGGAACATCTCACCGCAAGGCCAATACTCTTATGGGGATGGTGGTGAGTTAGCGCAATCCCAGTCTATGGCACCTAGGTCTAGATACAATGGTCATGTTGGATCGGTTGGATTGTGGATGGGGGTGGTTAAATCAATGGAGATCATGTTGATGGAATGAATTTGGTCTCCATTACCGCGTGGGTGTTGATTCAGCCATTCTTGGTGATCCTTGTGCCCCGGATCTGGCTCTGTGGGTACTAGCACAAAAGGATCGGCCCTATGTGTGGATAGAAGGATAGGGTCTACCCTTGGCACTGATGGTCCTATAGGGTCTCTAGGTGGGAGGTGCTCCCTGTATGCCCGAAGTGATGGATGAAGCACTTGGTTTAACTGTACTTGGTTTAAATGCCACCTATGCCTTGGTCCCATATTCAGATGTTCAAACATACCATCGATGTCTATGGGGTATTCCTATTGCCCCATATGGTTGAGATATGCCATCTCAGTCTCATCTTCATAGTCGCTATCGAAGATCCATAGGCCTTCATTTGCTCTGACAACTATGTGCCCCTCTGGCTGGTATAGCCTCCCACTAGGTGTTTCTTGATCACTATCCTCACTCTCTACGAGAGTCGAAAGTATGGCACACGGGTAGTCGATGTTGAAGAAGATATTTGGATCTTCTTCCTTCGGTGGATCACTTGGCCTTATGGCCGGCATGGGAGGCTCATTTTGTTCGAGCATGTTGATTTGGTCCCTTCTGGGTTATTTCGCTCTCTACGGGAGGGTTGGATTCTCTGGAGGTAGCAATTGCCCGATTGGAACATTAAAGGGGAACATTGCCACGAAGTTCTCCTGATAGTCGTCAATGGGTGTCACCTGCGAGTGATTGCTATCAGACTCAAAAGGGTCCCAGGGTGCTACCTCATAAGCTGACTCATCTTCAGAAGACCCCCCTTGACCTTGTTCATATCCCTCTTGGAGGTTACTTCTTGAACTTTCCCCTTTCTCGATCAAAGGGGAGGGGTTGTTGAGGTCAACAAGGTTTGTTGTTAACAATGGGAGATAATCCCCCAATGTGTATGTTGTGTTGGGATTGGCATATGGATCTTGTGCCAACCCATCCCTATTGCCTAGACCTAGGCCTTGCATGGTTTCTACCAAGATGTCGAGGGGAAAAGGGTGGTTGAACCCTACTCCTGATTTATCATATTGCATCTGGTATCTTGGTTGGCAAAGAGTGCGTATTCCTTGTTCGTATTTTCCCAATCTATATCCATGCCAATTACATTGGTCTAGGTATTTCAAGGCGAAGTCTAGGTTGGACAGATAATCAACATTCTCAACAAATGGCTCTTCGTCCTCTTCCTCTTGTAGGTAGGGTTCAAGGCCGTTCTCGAGGCCCCCATATACAAAGTTGGTCTGATTTGGTGGGTAGCCTAAAGGGACGATAGTGTCGATGGGAAGGCAAGGTTTCCCCATGTCTTGCATGGATTCGAGCGTGGGTGTTGCCACAACATTCCACACTAGGTACTCCCCCAAGCCCGTATTGGCCATCTCAACGGTAATCGTCGATGGTTGAGGGGGAGGGAATGGGAGTTCTCCTTGAGTCCACTCCATGTTGGGTGAACCAGGTGTCTCGACTTCCATTCGGCTGGGCACCTCTTCGATAGAGATGGTTGAGACTAATGGTGATACCTCCTCTAGGGGCTTCTTCCCATTGTCCCTCGATGTGGCCACCATAGGTGACGTCGTTGGTGAAGGGACAGACAATGAAGATGGGCCAGGTTGGTTAGTTGAGGGACTCAACAATGGGGATGTAGGTAGAATCGGACCCTGTGTGGATGAATTCAATTGAAAGTCCAAATGTGTTGATGGGAGGGTCGATTGTGGCATCATTTCCATTGCATTGCAAAACTTAAAGGGTTCTAGGTCTGCTAGGACTACATGTACTTGCCCTTCGTATGTGTATTTGAGGCATTTATGGGCTATCGAAGGGACACACTTCATGTCCCTGATCCAAGGTTGACCTAGCAAGATGTTGTAGGCCATCTCACCCTCAAGGATGTGACACAATGTAGGAATGGTCTTTTGTCCTACTTGGATGGGGAGGACAATTGTGCCAATCATCGAGCATAACGCATCGTTGAATGCTCGAAGAGTGTAAGTGGATGCCACAATGTGGGATGCTGGAAACTTAAGATGTTTTAATGTCATTGTCATGATTATGTTGCTGGACGAGCCAGTGTCCACCAATACCCTCTTGAATGGAATCACGTTGACCCACACGATGACGTGCAGGGGTGGATCCACCATATCACCAGTCACCAATTTTAATTCATCTTCCCTAAAGGTTATGACTGGTTCTATGCATTGTCTCACATGTCCCACAAAATTGTTGAAAGAATTGGGTTCATGGGGCTATAGCTCAATGGCTTTGAGTATCTCCATCAGAGCCTCCCGATGGGGCGGTGATTGTTGGATGAGCTCATAAATGGAGAGCCTAGCCGACGTGGTACTTAAACTTTGAGTAAGCTTAGTCCGAATCATGGCCATTGGTCTAGGCAGGGGAGGTTGTGTAGGGTGTTGTGGAGGTTGTGACGTTGATGGAACATCTCCTGTATCTACAGCGGGTGCAGCCATGTTTGGGTATATTTTGTTCCATGTTACGATGCTTATCATCCCTACGTATCCTTGCATGGGGTAGTTTTGTGTCACCTCATTCACTTGTAAAGTCTTTGCCTGTGCATCATGGGCAGGAAGGGGGTCTTTTAAGAATTCCATATGTTGGTTGCTCAGCGCTACGAGATTATCTACCGTGAGCGTTTTGTTGTCTATCAAGTCCTGCACTAAGTTTTTGAATTTCCAACAAGTGAAGATGTCATGTCCTTTCTACCGGTGAAATATACAATATAAATCTTCCCTATAGCCCTTGGGTTTTGGTGCATTGGGGTCTATGGGTCGACTTTCCAACAAGTTCATCAGGTTTGCCATGAACAAGCG
The DNA here is from genome assembly GCA_028583015.1 of Wollemia nobilis. Classification (NCBI taxonomy): domain Eukaryota; kingdom Viridiplantae; phylum Streptophyta; class Pinopsida; order Araucariales; family Araucariaceae; genus Wollemia; species Wollemia nobilis. Next base: position 5,693,983 of record JAQPPZ010016385.1, on the reverse strand, counting down.
GTCAAACAAGGAGTCTCTAGACTTCATGAATTGTGTGAATTGTCGCCTAGGGTGACGCTGCTGATTTTGTTCTTGTTTATGATTTTCCTTTTCATAGTTATCAAGAGGAACTACCTGATAATTAGCTTTTGGGGGCTGTGTCGTTTGTGCAGGCTTTGGTATAGTTATGGCAACCTGATTGACTGCAACGGGTTTCGGTTGCGTGGGCCCAGTTTTAGCATTTTTGGTCCACTCTTTCTTGCACGGCTTGGCAATCTCATCGTCTTGTATTTTGATCTCTTCAATTATCTGGGCTTGCACCAGGGCTTCTTCGAGGGTGGCATATTGCTACAGCTACAATAGCATGGAGATCGACCTTATGCAACTATTTGAAAACATTTGAGTCATGTCGGCCATGGGAGGGAGGTAAGGTAGATTTGAAAGCAATGTCCTCCAACGATTCCCATAAGTAGCCATGGTCTCATCATCATACTACTTAAGGCCAGCTAGGTCACTTAAGGATGCCTTCTTCTTGGTGTTGAAGGCAAAACGTTCAAGGAACACGTCCACTAGCTGGTCTAGATTGTTGATGCTATGCTTCGGTAGCTGGGTAAACCAATCCGAGGTAGGGCCTACGAACGTGGTTATAAATGTTCTCAGAAGCAATGCATCATTGTCTTGAATGCCAAAGCATTGACTCAAGAACCTTGTTACGTGCTCTTGTGCATCCTCATCCCCTCTAAAAATTGCCAATTGAGGCATTTTGAAGTGGTCGGGGTATGGGGGTGCTAGAACTGAAGGATGCACAGGGTGACTACGGAGTTGGCGTAAGGTAGGATTTTGGGGCCCTGAAGTCTTGGTCTCCATAGACTCTAAGTGCTCTAGTAGTGCTTTGTATGCATCAGAGGATTTGATTTCCTCTTCTTTGATTTGTTCCCATTGTGAATTTTGAGGAACTTGAGGCCTATGGAGGGGTATTCGGATAACGCCCCCTGCCTTGGTAGGGCATTTCAGCCCGCTCTTCTTCTCGCTCAAATTCCTCATAGGCTTCTTGAGGAGTTTCTGGGCGTGACCTATAAACATGGACGGGTGCCCGAGGAAGGCGCCCATCATTGGTTCTAGGTGTGGCCTCCCACTCAGGTCTAGGAGGTCTTGGAGGCAACGCTTGATAAGGTCGTAGCGACCTGTCTCGTACTAGGGGTTGTGCTTCTCATAAATTTTTGTCCTATGCATGCGAGGGGTTGGAATCCTCTCATGCATAGTGTTCTGGAGCAACTCATCTATCTGGCACTGAATGCGCTCTTTGTTAAGATGATACGGTTGTTCTAACTACTATTGATCTTGCCTAAGCTACGTGATTTGCACTTGGCGGGTGGCATGTTTGGCAAATGCCAAGTCGATTTGTTCCACCGTCCTAGGTCTAGGAGGCCTATATGCCTCCCCTACATATCTATCTCGGTCTTGGTGATCCGAGATCTCTATGGGTTGCTTTTCTCTGTCGATATCTCTTAAGGAATATACTGGTTTTCCTCGTGCCCCCTTTTGTACATGTGAAAGGGATGGGCAGAGTTGGCTCACCCTATCTAAAGAGCCTTGCGCTCTATATTTGGCCTATTAGTTCTAACAATAATGAGGGGTGGAGGGGGGATGATATAATCATGTGCCCCCTCCTTATGAACCCTATGTTGCTCTAGCGCTTCATCGCATAGTGGCCACTCATAATGAGTGTCTAAGGGAGCCTTCCCATGTGTGTACTCCTCTTGAGAGGGTCTGTGTTGAACGGGAGTGCCCCTCAAAGGGGTGCCTCTATAGTCCTTTTCTGTAGTGGCATAGTGTGGACTATGTTGTGGGTCAGGCTGCCAAGGTGGTATAACCAAGTCCTTGGGGCTATAACGGAGATGACTTGTGCCTCCTTGTATACTTTTCTTAGCTTCTACCTGTGATTGGGCTTGGCTACTGGGTATACACCATGGTGGTGGTTTTCCTAAAAAGATATGTATATTTTTATCTCCTTTACAATTTTTTATGCTATACCAAACAAAAGGGGACCACACAAACAAAGAAATGATTATCTTGTTTACAGATTAAATGTGTGTCCTAGACCTGGTTTAGTGTGTTTGATTTTTGTTATGTAAATCTTGTAAAGAGAACTTTGTTATACATGCACAATGAGGGCTCTTGTATCTCCAAAATGGTCGCCCCTTCAATATACCATTGCCAGGCCGTTATACCGAACCTCTCAATATACCCGCCCTTACGTGAGGGAAACTATTGGTACACGAGAGCATAATAGTAAGTGGAACATAGGTGGTACGGAATGGGGATCGCTCTATTTTTGACACCTACCATAGAAGACTTATCCTCATGCATAGGGAATCACCCCCGCTACACTTGGTCATCTTTCATCAGGATTTACGTCTAGCAACAATCACGATCAGGGTATATGTATGCAAAATCCAAGCCAAGGTGGTGATGAAATCCACCATTGGTCTTGATCAAGTGTTGGGGTATTAAGACCAACTCCTTGATGTTAACTTTATTAGGTGGTGTGTGTGGTTCCTTTTAATTGTGTAAAGAAAGAAAACATACAACAAAAGATGATTTTCACTAATGCAATGCTTTAAAGTACGTTTTACCTTTCGGAGACAATTAGTAGCAAAAAGGAAATCACAAAACCTAACTAGAACTGAAACCTATAATGAGGACTTGCCACTTGTGCAAGTATCATGCAAGAAAACCAGAGAAAAATGCCTTCCTAATCAAGTTCCTTCCATTTAATTTACTCTATGTTATTATTATTTTTTTTATTGCAAGAAAGGAAAACAAACTACTTAACCTTTCTATGCAAGTGTCTGAAAATAAAGCAAAGAAAACAGAAAATTGCAGAAACAGAAAGTAGAAAAACATAGAGGATGTTCAGAAGGCCTACCTCTTCTCTATCTAGACCATATGCCCCTGAGTTTATGCTCATAAAATGCATAGAGATCTAATCTTCTCGGGGTGGGACAAATAGCAGGTCTGCATTCGTCACAGGGTGGGACGAATGCGTATTTATCTCGGGGTGGCACGAGTAGCAGTCCAGTGCCCGAATGAATAACACCTGCAAAGAAAAACCACAAAATTTGGATCAAAAAAATGATCTTAATAGCAGGGGACAGGGTCCCACCATGATCACCACTAAAATTGAATGCAGAAGTACGGTGTACCAGATATAAACAAAATAGATATGGTATAGATGCTAAGTCCTACGAATGCAATGAAAAAATGCATGCAGGAAATGACACAGAAATGAGATGTAAGTAAAAAAAAGTGGGGCCTCTTTTATTAATGTTGTTTTTAATCCAGTTACAATACGTCCCCCCATCTAGGGCTCAAAATGTTTGATATAGTTCATTACATCAATAGATGGTACACTTCCAGTGTCTTTTGCATGCCCACATTTGAAATGGGCAGGCCAAAAGTTGCCGCCGCTTGTGTCCATGTGTTCATCGTTCCTTGCTGCCCCTCTGGCGTTCTTGGCGGTGAGATCCTATGCACAAAAAAATAGAAAATAATTAATAGCATATGTGGTGTATCGTTCCAAATTTTCCGCACCCTTACCTTCAGGCTAAAGGATCCGCGCCCGGAAGGGGGATGCGGGAAGGATGGGACAATACCTCGGACTGAGAGGCCCTTTGAAGGTCCCGCCTCTCGGGGGAGGGGTATTAAGGTGATTTTTCGATGGATGGTGGGTTCACCAGGAAACTTTTGAATGGCAGTTTCCACGCCTAGGTTGGGAATGTGTTTGATGTGTTCAATTTTATCTTTAATCATTCAAATCCTAGGTTTGGCCAAATGAATCTAAATTGTTCTATATGAAATGCAGATTTAAATGAATACAAAAAATAGATTTAAACAGAAAACACAGAGAATAAGCTAGATTAGAAAAGCCATACCTGATCCGGATGTCTGATGGAGGTTCTAATTTTTGAAGCAGTCAGGATCGCCTCTGATCTGACAGGATCATCTGCGATCAGACAGGATCGTCTGAGATCTGACGAATTCATCAGATGAATTCATCAGAGACCTGCAATCAGAGAAATAGATACAAAACATAGAAAATGCAGCTATGCTGATAAAGGAAAATGATGTAAAATGATAATAATAGATAGTAAACTGATAATTATAAATAGAAATTCAAGTAAATTATAATGATTTAATGATAAATTATGATTCTATTATGCACTTAAACTATATGGGTGAACTCCAGGATGCAAAATAGTAATAAGTCTAACTAATGCAAAGCAAAACAATAGATAAATGGAGAAAGAATGCAAACTCAGGGCACTGATTGCCCCCAATGTTGACTGCAGTCGAAATCATCTCGAATTGGTGCGAGATCGTCCGAGATTGTACAGGATCGTCTGCGACGATCTGAGCTTGCTCCGGCTGAAAAACAATAAAGTTCCTACAAACAAACTTGGACAAATACGAAGGCAAATGGTGATTTAAGATAGTCTAATGCATGTAAAACTCGTGTTACAGGAAAATTCAGCCAGGGGAATGTCAAGGGGAGGGCCTAAGATTAAATAGGCATAGGAAGGAGGTTGGGAGGTTGGAGATCATCCCAATTTGGGAGATCTCCAATGGGGGAGGTCTCTAACCGCGCAGACACGCTTTTGCCCAGGTTAGAGACGCCGTTGAAACAGAAGCTAATTATGAAAAATCAGTTTTGGGACGAAATCGTCCGGACGTCCTAGTCCAGACGAAATCGTCCGATCCGAGGCGATATCGTCTGATCGGCGACGATATCGTCCAACGGTCACAACAAATCCTAAAAATGGCATGAAAAATGAAGTTAAAAGGCGGTTCGGGGTTGAAAATTTGAATTTGAATTATTACTAAGGTAATTTTAATTATTGCTAAGGTTTATTGCGCCAATTTTAGGGTGCTACATTTTGCCCCCTCTTTAGCAAATTTTTCAAAGAAAATGCGTTAAAGATGAGTTCTTCTCGATCTACGAGAAAGCAAAAATTATTCCCATTTTTAGGCGACGATTCTAGGTCGAATCGTACGACAGCTTACTATGGTGCCCCCTCCGTGTTTTTACCCAAATCGAACGTTTGAGGTAAAAACGCAAAAAAGCAAAATTTTAAAAATGTTGTTTAATTGTTTTTGAATAAAATTAAGAAAAATAGGGTAAAACCCTAATTCATTGTTACTGTTCATTTTCCTGGTTTCTAGAGCTCTGCAGACAAGATGGTTGAGACAGCGCACAGATCGACAGAGGTCCAGCGCGGGCTACGGGTAAGGGTCTAAACTTAGTTTAGAATGCTTTAATTTAGAATTTCATGCTTTTTAGATTAATTTTGACTGATTTTTGAGCATCGCGGCCATTTTTGGGCCATCGACGTCATCGGGACGAAATCGTCTCGATTTCGCCGAAATCGTCTCGATATCGCCGATTTCGTCCAAGGGCGAAATCGACGATATGGGGACGATTTCATCCAATAAGGGACGATTCCCTCATGCAAAATCGGAGACGAATTTGCTCAAATTTGGGACGATATCATCCAATAGTGGACGATATCATCATTTGTATGAAAGTGAACTTATTTTACTTGCATTTTTAATTAATTATTTATTAATGATTTTTATTGTTTTGTTGTTTATGTTGCAGAGAGGATTATTAAAGAGCCGAGAATGGAAATACAGTGATATGAAGGATGACTTGGCCACTCTATCTCAGGCAGAGCGAGATCAGTTGGCGCAAGTCGGCTTGCAGCACGTGGCAGATATGCCACAAGTGTCTATAGATATGGGGCTATTGACAGCCCTAGCAGAGAGGTGGTATCCGGGTTCTTCTTGTTTCTGGTTATCGATAGGGGAGATGACTCCCACATTGGAGGATGTATGGAGGATTTTGAGGATCCCCATACAAGGATGGCTAATCACTCCCATGGCCAATCAGGGCCACGCCATGATGCGACTGTGCGGAGATCCGAGCTTCACCCTGGAGAAGGGCGGAGTGAACATCGAGTCGCTACGCCAGATGCCTAGGGCATCTAGGCTGACACAGGTTTTGGCTGGGGTGGTAGGTGGTCTGCTGCTATGCCATCAGAGTGGATGCAGGCTACCATGGCTATTGACAGATGTGGTCTGCGACATGAGAGACCATGGATATAGGTTTTCTTGGGGGAGCTTTGTACTATGCCGATTGTATAGGATCCTGCATGGGGTCGTATACAAGGGCGGCCGATGTCTAGTCATGACATCACTACTACAGGTTTGGTGCTGGGAGCACATCACGGTGCGAAGGCCGGTAGGGCTCCCACTAACAGGGATTGACGGGGAGAGGCCCCGAGTTTTCTACTGGTGGCTCCGAAGAGGGTCACAATGGCGGATAGATCTGCCGGTGTCCCGGAGACTACTTGATGACCTTGTCTCCGACCAGATCACCTGGAGGCCTTGGAGAGATCATCCAGGGTGGGCCGAGGATGGACAGGAGCTGGCTCGCATCAGGCGAACCTGCTGGCTGAGGATGGAGAGGGGAGAGGTGGAGCTCCATCGCTACGACCGAGTTTTGAGGTGCTACAGTAGAGGGATCCCATCTCTCAGGGACTACGAGTTTTCTCGGACCATCCGGGATAACACTACAGTTAGCGGGGCTCCAGATATGCAACGCTTCTGGAGTCAGGACGCAGATGATGCCCCCATCCAGCCAGTGGATGGTGACGATGCTAGGGTTGTCGATGGCTATGATGCCTAGTACGTAGGCATCCACCCTCCTCGGATGACGAGGGCTCAGGGTCCGATTCATGTAGTTGTGCATCGAATGGGGAGGCGGCGCCAGGCGGCCATTGAGGCAGCACAGGGTCACGGCGGGAGAGAGCAGAGGAGGCCACAGGCTCAGCAGAGGCCATGACAGTAGGAGAGGAGGGAGGAGAGACCCCCTTCTCCATGGAGAGAGAGGCCACCATCGCTCGATAAGGGCAAGGGTGTCGAGGCAGGAGAGAGTAGCGAGATGGCTACTCTCTGGGCGGAGACTGTTCATCTCCAAGCTCAGGTGCGGTCCTTGCGGGATGAGGCTGCACGACTCAGGGCTCGAGGCAGAGGGGCGAGCACTCGGGATTTAGCATGAGCTATTGCCCAGGTTACATTCTATCGGGCTCTATATTACCAAGCGGTGCCAGCAGAGCAGAGGGTGCCATTATCGGCTCATATTGCAGAGCCTGTCGTGATGGGGTCATCTAGGACATCATCACGATCGGCGTCCAGGACTCATGGCACCACACGGACTACGATGGGGCCACCTCCTCCACCTCAGGGTAGGGGAGGAGATGAGGCTGAGAGCTCGAGGGCTTCTCGAGGCTAGCTGCTATAGACTACACTACACAGATTGATACATAGTGTTGATTATTTTTGATAGAGGATTGAGTATGCCGAGGTACAGATTGTGGCATACCGATCCAGTTTTGAGATGATGTATATATTGTTGATATATATATAGATGAGATATTTTTGATCATATGACTTGTCTTATGTGTTTGTATGATGCTTTAATGTTTGGTGTGATTGATTTGATGATTCATGTAATTATGTCGTTTGGAAATATTATGGTTTGAATGTCATGCTTTTAAAATTTAAATGAAATAATCTGATGTAAACAAATTGGTTGTTTGTGAGGTGATTTGATAAAAAATAAAAGGGACTTCTAACAATAATTTCAAAGGACATTGTCGCTATTATAGACCATTTCATGGAGTCGCCGCTCACTCGGTCGTCAAGCTAATCCCAGTATAGAAATATTGTTAAAAGTAAAAGAGTGCTTAAGAGACTGTCTTAAGACTTTGTTGTGATGATGCAAATGATGATGATGATGGTGATTTGTTTTCAGATTTTCATAAAAATAGTATGCATGAAATATTTTAAAATGATTTTTGCTAGGCATAAATTCCTAAGTGTGATAAAATTTTGAATAATTCCTTAGGAATTATACCATGGTTGCAATATTGAATTTGAACATAATGACATGAAATAGAATAAGTGTTCGTTCTGTTTGTAAAGCATAATTGTGTAACATAATGATTTAAGTCATATGTTTTTGATGATTTGAAATAAATGGGAAAATAAAATTAAAACAATGGTTTGCGCTAGGCATAGAATATTTAGGTATAGACTTATACCATCATCGCGAAATCCAAAGAAGAAAATAATATAATAGTTTTATTGCATGGTTGATTTTTAATTTTTGAAAATAAACAGAAAATATGAAGATGAGGACTTGTGCTAGGCATAAAATTCCAATTTTGGTTTTGGAACTATACCATCGTCGCGAAAGTCAAAAGTTATATATAAATGTAACTTTATTGCATGTTTTTGAAAATGATTTTGATTTTTTTTGGTAATGCATGTAGTTGTCTTTATACTAAACAACTGTTCTCAGAGAAGAAAATGAAATTATTCCAGACAATTTGCAAAAATATTTCAAAGTATCTTAAAGACAAAAGTTAGATTTATAAGGAATCCCATGTGCGTATGTGAGTTCATTTCCGATCTTGATTTATCATAATGATACACAAAATCTCTCAAATACAAATGTGTGTGCGATTGTATTGTTCATTTACCGAGTTTTGAGCAAGATACTTTGATACAAGTGATTTGAATTAACCAAATAAGTGTTCATTAACCATGATTTAGATGCATATAACCATACCGGACTACTATGTAAGTCGGGTTATCAAGAGCTAGCTAATCCATAAGCAGACATAGGTCTGTACAAAAGAAGGTCGCTAATGTGACAGACATATCACCACGCTAGGAGTTACCCAAGGCCAAGCGGGTTGGGCACAAACCACTTGTTATGGGGCTTACCTCACAATTTTCGAATAATTGAGAATTCCAGGGATTCAAGCTCATCAACCCTTCTTTTCTTTTCAATGGGTAGGGAAAGGGATTTTATTGCTTTTGCTTTTGCTCATTTTGCTTTCTTTCTTTCTTTGCTTTTTTTATTTTTTGTATCTTTTGCTTTGATATTTGAGATAATGCTGAAATAATGCTAAATGATTTTTCTTGATTTTTCTTGAACTTTTCTTTTCTTCCTATTCTAGGGATACTTGCTCGGATTAGCTGTAGAGCAAGGGATTTTTATTCTGGGTAGGGGTGAGCTTGTCCTTTTGTCAATTCTCAAAGATTCTAGACCATGTGCATGATAGGATAGCAAGGGAAACTTTTCGCTCAAGAAACCACTTCTACTATGTAGCATAGCATGGACATTACAAATATAATCATTTTATTGTGAAAGGATATGCTTGGTTTAAGTAAATAACAAGATCAATTCTCTATGCTCAAACTTTATTTAATTGAATTTTGTGGACTTTGATATAAGAGAGATTAGTAATCATGCCAAATAAATCAAGATATTTATTCATGTGAATGTGAAAGTGCGGGATTCCAAATAAATGCTAATTTATCCAAAATAACTTGAAAATATAACTGCAATATGTCACAATTTGAGAAGTACAAAATAAAAGATGTTTTTGAAGATTTTGATGATTTTGGATGTTTTTGGTGTTTTTAATTTTAAGTTATGAATTGAGAGAAATATAAGATAGTGATTTTTTTGAAATATTTTAAACAAATATATACAATGATGAAATGACCAATTTTGTTATGCATAGTAACGTTTAAGATGCAAAATGTTCATGGGTTCTTTAAGTTCTTTACCATCTAAGGTAGATAATTTGTATGCTCCCGATTCAAATTTAGCAGTGATAATATATGGTCCAAGCCAGTTGGGCTCAAATTTACCTTTAAGGTCTTTAGTTGCATTAGTATTTTTTTGATTTTCTTTTAAAACAAGATCGCCGACCTCAAAGGATCGATGACGAACTTTCTTAGCATATGATCTTTTAAGCTTGTTTTGGTAGGCACGAAGATGCTCCAAAGCATTGATGCACTTTTCATCTAGGAGCTCCAGCTGACTGAGTCTGCCAGCTCGATATTCATCTCCTACTTCGGTATCTTGAAGTAGTAGAGCCAAAGAAGGAACTTCTAATTCAAAGGGAAAAATGGCTTCAGCGCCATAAACCAAAACAAAAGGTGAAGTTCCAGTGGGGGTTCGAACACTAGTTCGATAAGCCCACAAAGCTGGATATAATTGAATGTGCCAGTCGTGGCCATATTTATTGACCAATTTTTTGAGAATTTTGATTAAGGTTTTGTTAGAAGCTTCTGCTTGGCCATTACCCTGAGGATAATAGGGAGTGGACCAGCGATGTTGAATCTTATATTTTTGGCATAATTTCTTAACATCTTTATTTTTGAAACAAGTTCCATTGTCAGAGATGAGATTTGCAGGAATTCCGAACCTACAAATGATTTGATTAAAAATAAATTTAGAGACTTGTGTTCCCGTGCAGGAAGCTAAAGGCATAGCTTCAACCCACTTCGTGAAATACTCAGTGGCGGTTATGATGAATTTGTGTCCATCAGATGACACAGGATTAATTTTGCCAATAATGTCTAAGCCCCATTTTGAAAAGGGCCAAGGAGATGAAATAGCCTAGAGTTCTTGTGCAGGGGCATGGACAAGGTCAGCATGTTTCTGGCACTTGTCGCAATGGCGCACATAATCATGTGCATCATTCTCCATGGTAGGCCAAAAGTATCCTATCCTAAGGAGCTTTTTAGCAATGACACTACCATTGAAGTGTCCTCCACAAGATCCATCGTGGGCTTCACTCAAAGCTGATCTGGATTCTTCTAAATTCAAACATCTCAATAGGATACCTTCAAAAGATCTCCTATATAAAGTATTGCCAATTATTACAAATCGACTTGCTCGTCTACGTAATAACCGACGTTGGTTTCTATTAGAATTGGCAGGGAAAGTCCCATTGTGAAGAAAATCAAATATATCCGTATACCAAGGTTCAGGAGTAGTTTCATTGATTAGAAACACATCCAAAGGTTCTAAGCATGACTTATTTGAAGCGGGTTCCTGGAGTCGATGAATAATGATGGTGGCATATTCGTCATCTAACTCCAAGGGCAGAAGAGATGCAGTTGCGGCCATAGCGTCAGTCGCACGGTTGCTAGTTCGAGGAATAGCTTCCAAGGTAACTTGATCAAATAGAGATATTAATTGTAAAACATATGCTTTATATGGGCGCAATTTATCATCTCTGGTCTGATAAACTTCATTAATTTGGTTTATAACAAGTTGAGAATCACCAAAAACTAGCAGATGTTTAATTTTTAGCGCCAAGGCAGCTCGTAATCCAAGGATTAGAGCTTCATATTCAGCAATATTATTGGTGCAAGCAAATGTTAATTTAAAGGACAAAGGTATAATGTGTTTTTGTGGAGATATTAAAATAATACCTGCACTAGCCCCACTCATGCATCGGGCTCCATCAAAGTATAAGGACCATTGTTCAACATGGTCTGCCTCTAATTGAAGGCATTCATCAGGAAACTCAATGATGAGGGGATGGGTAGACTCTAAGGGTGCAACAGCTAATTGATCTGCTATGATTTGACCCTTAACAGACTTCTGTCCTATAAACATGAGTTCAAACTCGCTTAGAGCAAGAACCCACTTTGTTGTGCGACCCGATAAATAAGGTCGACTCATGAGATACCGCAAGGGATCATATTTAGCAATGACATAAGTTTTTTGACTGAGCATATAATGGCATAATTTTTGCATAGAAAATATGACTGCTAGACATAGTTTTTCTAATGTTGTGTAGTGGGTTTCATAACTAATTAAAGTTTGGCTAATATAATAATTAGCACGTTCTCTTTTCTCATCATCAAGTTGAGCTAACATAGCTCCTAAAGCAAAATATGAAGCTGAAATATACAGGATAAATGGGCGATCAGGTCTAGGCGGTGAAAGCACAGGTGGGTTAAGGAGGTATTGTTTGAGAAGTTCAAAAGCTTCCTTACATTCATCATCCCAATTAAAAGGGACATCCTTCTTAAGGAGCTTAAGAAAGGGACCGGTTTTGTCCGCCGACTTATCGATGAAGCGACGGATAGCTTGAAGCTTACCTTGTAAACTTCGTAACTCAGATATATTGGTAGGTGCGGGCATATCCGTGATAGCCGCAATCTTGAGAGGGTCAATTTCGATGCCACGTAAAGAAACTATAACCCCTAATAGTTTACCGGACTTAACTCCGAATATGCATTTAGCTAGGATTTAGTCGGATAAGATATTCCCTTAACCGATCAAACACTGTCCTTAAGTCATTTAAATGATCATCTTCTTTGATGGAACGAGCTATGATATCATCTACGTAATCATGTAGGATATCATGCATCATGTCATGAAAAATATAAGTCATAGCTCGTTGATAGGTTGCACCTGCGTTCTTTAGGCCAAATGGCATCACTTTCCAACAAAAGGTACCCCAAGGGGTAATAAAGGCTGTTTTAGCCTGATCTTCAGGAGCTATCCTCGATCCGATTATAACCAGAAAATCCATCCATTAGGGACATCATTCCACTCCCAGTAGTAAAATCAATGATTTGATCCATGTTTGGAAGAGGAAAATCATCTTTAGGGCATGCAACGTTAATATCTCTAAAGTCTGTGCAAACCCTAACTTTGGTAGCTTCTTTCTTGGTGATCTGGAACTACATTCGAGATCCATTCAGCATAATCAATAGCTTGTATAAAAACAACATTCAGGAGTTTTTCTAACTCCCCTTTGACTAGCAAGGCCACTTTGGGATGCATTTTTCTAAGTTTTTGTTTAACGAGGTTTAGCATCTGGATGGACTACTAGGTGATGCATGACTACTGAAGGGTCTAAACCTGGCATATCTTCATATGTCCAAGCGAAGACATCTTCATATTCTTTAAGGAATGCAATGTATTGCTCTTGTTTTTCTTGACTTAATTCTGATCCAATATTGATTATGTGGGGATTATCCTCAGTTCCAATGTTAACTTTAATGACGTTTTCTACTTCCATGTGTAGATCTCTTTCAAAATTAGGTGGGGCGGGTGAAACGCCCAATTCTTGTAATTCTTTTAAGGTTAACTTGGATAATTCATCTTGAGGAGTCGTGGCCTCAAGTTGGGCTATAGTAGGTATAGAACCATCAAAATAAAAACCATTGTGTAACATCTCTTCAATGGAGACATCATGGAAAATATCTCCTTCCAACTCATCATCGGATTCAACAATCATTTCGGGATAAGCTATGGATAGCATATTGCATGTAAATGGCTGATTTTTTAGAGGCAAATCATCACGCCCATCCAAATAATCTTGATAACATATGAGTTGATCATCATCTTCAAAAGGGAAGGGTTGACCCTTACTAGGAAATAGGCCCACACCACATCGGGCGGGCCATGGTTCTACCTCAAAGGGTTCTTTCATACCATCTTGGAAAGGTCCCAAGCCTTTCCCTTTATATCCCATTTTAAGCATTATAGGTTTAGCTTTAATATACTCATTAGTAAAATAACATCGAGCATATCCCTCATGATGAGTTTTGATGTTCCTGGGTATTCTTCCCCAGTCATATCCCTTATAAATGAAGGCACAACTCCCGACTTGGTAAGTACTTCCCATAGGTTGTGGGAGGCCCAAAGTATGAGGAGATGGTGGCAAATTACTTAAGATAATGGAATTTTGCATAGAAGCATTTGTTTTTTCTGATATAAGAATGTTAGATAAATCAGGTAAGAGTTCATCAGAAAGAGCATAAGATGTAGAAGGATCATTCCCTATATCTTTAGATGTGGAAGGTATGATAGATGTAGATAATGTGGAGGTGTTAATAGATGGGTCTATAGGTTTTGAAATTATAGGGATGGAACATGAAGGATTGGTTGTGGATTTAAGATCTTTTTGAGGTTCTAGAGTGGTTTGTTTAGAAGATTGTTGAGATATATATGAGGGTGAAATTAATGGAGGAGAAATAGATGAAGTTATGGGTGTGTGTTTCATAGTTTTAGATGAAAAATAAGAATTAGGATGTGTGGATGACGAGAGCAGGGCAAAATTGAACTCCACTAGGTTCTGCCAAAGCACACATATCAAAGGGTCTAGGATCACCATGGATAGTGACCAACTGATTTTTAAATTCGAATTTAACACATTGGTGTAAAGTTGATGGGACAGCCCGCATTGCATTGATCCAAGGATGACCCAAGAGTATATTGTATGATGCGGGGCAATGTACAATAAACACGGTCGTATCTAAGGTTCTCGGACCAACTTGCAATGGGATGGTGATAACTCCACACGTTTCTTGTGTTTCGTCATTGAAAGCTTTTATGATCATGTCAGTTTTCTTCATTTCATCACTTCTAAACCCAAATCTTTGGTAGAAGTCAAAAGTGCAAATATTTAGAGATGAACCATTATCAATCAAGACCCTTTTGACTGCTACATCTCCTATTAGGGCAGTAATATATAAGGGGTTATCCTTATGTAAACTATGTTGTGGTATATCTTTATCTCGAAAGTCAATACAATCGACTTCTCTAGTGATGATAGTATTGGCCATGGCTTCGAGTTGAATGTTTTGTGGTACCATCATTTGGCTTAATGTAAGCATCAATTCATCTCTATGGGTAGGAGAAGATCTTAATAAGTCCAAAAGGGAAATTTTGGCTATAGTATTGGATAATTGCTCATTAATATTATAAGGAGGTTTAGGTTGAACATTAGGAGCATGATTCCCTTTATTGGGATTTTTCAAAACAAATGGAGTTGATCCATCGTTCTGATTTGGTTCTTGTTGAAGATTTTGAGCTTGTTGTCTGGTAACGACTCCGATGGTACCTACAATGTTATATTGAGGATGTTGAATAGGTCTTGGTCTAGCATTTATAGCTTGTTCATTAGGAAGGAACTGATTAGAAGAGGGTCGAGTAGTAACTCTTCTAGGAAATGGTTCTTCTAGAATCATAGAATCTGTGATAGGTTGAATAGGATCTGATTCATCTTCAGAACTATTCGATTGATTTGAGGTGATGTCTATTTCACTTTCAGTATCCGATTCTACATCACTGAGATCCGGTGTTTGAATATTATGTAGGGGCCTGGTTGTGACCATGGATAAAGTTGTGTCAAATTTTTGTAAATCATGATTAGGTAAATGTCCGCTAATAGTTCCTACATATCGGGTAGGAGGAGGGACATTATGATGCTCAATTTGATTGGCCACCTCTTTACCATGTCTTGGTAAAGGATGTTGAAATATATCTAATGATTGATTAGCATTTTGATTTTGATTTTGGGGAATGTTCTTTTGAGCATTATTAGGAGCATTTTGTTTAGGTTGGAAGGCTTGCACCTCCATCTCATTATTATCAATCAGATCTTGTATTTTATGTTTTAACCTTTTACAAGAGTTGGTAGAGTGTCCAGGCCCTCTATGGAAATCACAGTGTAAATCGGCTCTGTATCCGGGTATGGTTGGATCAGGTTCCCGGATAGCTGGTAATTGAATCAAACCTCTTTCGAGTAATTGGGGTAGAATAGTTGATAATGGTTGATTCAATCTAGTAAACTCTCGAGGAGGTTTATCAGGAGGTTTCAATATAAATTTTTCTGTTGTCTTCGTTGTATTGATATTAGCAACATTTACTGCTGTCAGTGACTCCGTCACCTACAACTTGTTTGTTTTTATATTGATTTTTGGATGTTTTCTCATCATCTTTCTTCCTAAGCTGGCCTCTCCTAATGAGAGCATCTTCTACTCTTCGAGCTAAGTCTATAGCTTGATCGAAGGTAGTCAAAGTAGAATTTGATAACTCATAAGATATTTGTTCTTGCAAATTATTAATAAAAATGTCCAACATTTCCCTATAAGGTAGCACAAAGTGCAGTTTTCCTATCAACTGCCTCCATCTAGCTAAGAAATCAGCAAAACATTCATCTTTGTCTTGTTTTAAGTTGTACAAATCTTTAATGGTTACATGCCTTTCGATATAGGCACTAAATTGATGCACAAAATATTCAGCGGTCTCTTCAAAATTTCTCAAAGAATGAGTGGGCAATTGATAGTACCACTCTAATGCCATTCCTCCTAAACTTTTTGGGAACATTTTTAGTAATAACAAGTCATCATGTGATATATCATGACATGCTATCCTAAACATGCGAAGATGCTCTATGGGATCTTCAGTTCCTTTATATATAGGCAGGACGGGCATGGGAAAGTGTTTAGGGTATGGTTGTGCTACAACCATAGGATCTAGAGGTTGACTACACATCTCTCGATAATTGTACGAGGGACGGTAGGGATCTATCTGGTCCATGCGGGAAGCTAACTGTTTCACCATGGCTTCCAGATTACTGGTTTGCCCACCATATTGGTTCGGTAGGGCATTAATATGAGATTTGTGAGCATATGATGGAGGGACATGAATATTAGATGCTATATTACTATTGTGTAAATTGTTGGTAGGAAGGGTGTTATGAAGAAGTTTTGAAGTTGTATTATGTTGTATCCCAGATTGTTGAAAATTGGTGTTTGGCTTCATTTTAGGTTTTTGTCGATTTGAAGCATATTGATCAATAGTTTGGCGAAATAAAGCGGTGAATGAAGGTCTCTTTTGTGTGGGAATGATTTTAGGCTCAATAACGGGTTCCTTAGGAGGTTGGGTAACCTGTTGTTTTTGCATGTTCTGAATTATAGCGGCCATATCCATATTGGATGGTCCAGCTTTATCACTTTCTTGATCAACGAAAGACAAGGGATTAGTGTGTATGTCAAACATATGTTCCATGGTTGCTTGAGTGTCACTAATTTGTCCCCTATCAATACGAACTGCCATATTAAGAGCACCAATATTATTATTGAAGAATTTCCAGAAATGATCTATGTTATCAAAAGTAACAGTTCCATCCGGAGCCATTCTAGGGGATGAGGATCCTTCCTCTCTAACATTTTCTTGTTGTTCATTTTCTTCAACCGAGGTCATCTTCCGGCTGTTCTAGAGTTTCTTCTTCTGGAATTGGATCCTCGGGAAGGGCATTTAATTTTTTGTTTTTCTTTCCTAACCAATCTTCTTCTTCTTCTTCTTCAGTTTGTTTACCATTCCTAAGTTTAGTCATTGTGCTTAAACTTAGATTTCAACAAATATATATATATATATATATATATATATATATATATTGCAACAAGCTTAAGAGGTATATATTTTAATTATATACCTACTATAATATTTAAAATAAAATGTTTTGATTTGATTATGTTTTTTGGTTTTTCTTGTTTTTTTTTATAACAATATTATAAAGATAACAAACAACACACAAAATGCAAGAAATAATAATAATGAAAGCAATGATCTAGTTTTCTATAAACAATTTATAAATATCATTAATGGGCTCAAGTTCTTCAGGAGTCATGAAATGTTCTTCTTCAAATTGAAAATTGTTTTTCAAGAAGTCAACAAAGTGTGCTATAGTGATATTATCTGTTTCAGATTCTGGTTTGTAGAAGTAAAGCTCGTGGCAATACTCTCGATATAACACAGCTCTAGGAACTCTCCTCCATATTTCCCTATCCGTAAGAACGACCTCTTGGTCTTCTACACGACCTAGGAATTGGTGTATAGTGGCTGCATTCTCGAGGTATTCCTCGAAGGTGAACAATTCTGAAGACACAAGAGCTCTCCTATAAGCTAACCACCTATGGCAAGCTCTCTAAAGTTCATGATAAAAAATGAGTTGATGAGGATCCAGGATTCTATCTAGGACAAGCCTCTTGATTTGTTTAAGTTCTGTTGACCTAGATGAAATGATACCTAGTCTCCTATCAAGTTCGTCCCACAAAAGTTGGTTTCTATCTGTTTCAGGCACACTAAGCACATAATTAATTTCTATGGCTGCTAATTGGTTTTCAACATTTATAGTAACTGCTAGTCTTTTCTTAGGAGCTACCATCTAAACATGATATGCAACTTAGTAGTTTTCTAATGATTTTAAATGCATCTATGTTTTTTTTGTTTTTGTTTTTGTTTTCAAAAGGTTTTAGTTTCACGTCGGGTTCACCAAAATGTATCATTCCAAATTTTCCGCACCCTTACCTTCAGGCTAAAGGATCCACGCCCGGAAGGGGGATGCGGGAAGGATGGGACAATACCTCGGACTGAGAGGCCCTTTGAAGGTCCCGCCTCTCGGGGGAGGTGTATTAAGGTGATTTTTTGATGGATGGTGGGTTCACCAGGAAACTTTTGAATGGCAGTTTCCACGCCTAGGTTGGGAATGTGTTTGATGTGTTCAATTTTATCTTTAATCATTCAAATCCTAGGTTTGGCCAAATGAATCTAAATTGTTCTATATGAAATGCAGATTTAAATGAATATAGAAAATAGATTTAAACAGAAAACATAGAGAATAAGCTAGATTAGAAAAACCATACCTGATCCGGATGT
Organism: Wollemia nobilis; assembly: GCA_028583015.1. NCBI lineage: Eukaryota > Viridiplantae > Streptophyta > Pinopsida > Araucariales > Araucariaceae > Wollemia > Wollemia nobilis. Next base: position 5,675,607 of record JAQPPZ010016385.1, on the reverse strand, counting down.
CTGATGGAGGTTCTAATTTTTGAAGCAGTCAAGATCGCCTCTGATCTGATAGGATCGTCTGCGATCAGACAGGATCATCTGAGATCTGATGAATTCGTCAGAGACCTACAATCAGAGAAATAGACACAGAACATAGAAAATGCAGCTATGCTGATAAAGGAAAATGATGTGAAATGATAATATAGATACCAAATGATAATTATGAATAGAAATTCAAGTAAATTATAGTATTCTAATGACAAATTATGATCTTATCATGCACTTAAGCTATATGGGTGAACTCCAGGATGCAAAATAGTAATAAGTCTAACTAATGCAAAGCAAAACAATAGATAAATGGAGAAAGAATGCAAACTCAGGGCACTGATTGCCCCCAATGTTGACTGTAGTCGAAATCATCTCGAATTGGTGCGAGATCGTCTCGAATTGGACAGGATCGTCCACGACGATCTGAGCTTGCTCCGGCTGAAAAACAATAAAGTTCCTGCAAACAAACTTGGACAAATACGAAGGCAAATGGTGATTTAAGATAGTCTAATGCAAATAGAACTCGTGTTACAGGAAAATTCAGCCAGGGGAATGTCAAGGGGAGGGCCTAAGATTAAATAGGCATAGGAAGGAGGTTGGGAGGTTGGAGATCATCCCAATTTGGGAGATCTCCAATGGGGGAGGTCTCTAACCGCGCAGACACGCTTTTGCCCAGGTTAGAGACGTCGTTGAAACAGAAGCTAATTATGAAAAATTAGTTTTGGGACGAAATCGTCTGGACGTCCTAGTCCAGACGAAATCGTCCGATCTGAGGCGATATCGTCTGATCGGCGACGATATCGTCCAACGGTCACAACAAATCCTAAAAATGGCACGAAAAATGAGGAAAGCGGTTAAAAGGCGGTTCGGGGTTGAAAATTTGAATTTGAATTATTACTAAGGTAATTTTAATTATTGCTAAGGTTTACTACGCCAATTTTAGGGTGCTACATGTGGATATAGGAAAACATGAAATCCCCAAAGCCTCTGGCTAGTTAATATATAAAAGAATGATACTATGGTCAAAACATGTCATAATGAATTCCAACTTTGACAGAGGCATGGAGAAATCATCAGGGACACATTACAAAAATAACAGTTAGGAAATCATGCACATATTTCTAATCGCTCTAGGGTGGGACGCTGGGGACTGTCATAAAATGTGCAAAAGTGACTTTGCAAATGTCCTATCCATAGGCCTCAAAAACTCTTGAAAAATTGTAGTTATACTAAAAGGGGAATTTTGAGATGACCCAGAAGGTCATATTTTGTAGATTCTTCCCAGATTGTCCTATATCTTAAGGCACTCCCTATAGGTTAGTAAACACATAAAATGATAAAAACAAGGTCAAATAATGTCAGAAACAAATGAAACTTGGATAGCAGCATAAGTACATCAGATACAACATAATGCAAAAATAATAGTAAATAAATCATGCACAAATTTCTAATCACTCCGGGGTGGGGCGATTAGGACTACAACAATGCGGGGGGCACCCGAGGGCAGGACGCCCATCGTTTGGGGCCTAGTTTTGGCACCAATCCAAGTGGGATGGGTCCAAAACATCCTAGGGGGTTGTTTCAATGAGTTTTGTGTGGGATTGTGGCTGATTTCTTGGGTTTTGGGTCTATATTGCGTTCCTAGTGCTCACCCAATAACCTCCCTTCTAGAAGAGAGAGATTAGGGATGTAGGAAGCACAAAGAGGAATGGGGGTATAATTTGGCAGTACTTCGTTGCTCCAAATGCTCCAGCTCTATTATTTTGGGGTGAGGAGGCTCACCATTTTATAGACCTGAGGGTCTCATTTGAATGCACATGCGAGGGTGCCACTTGGCTCACCATGCCTTTTGGAGGGAGAGAAGATTCGTCCCTTATTTGGAGCCTCCATGATCAGGGTATGCTTGACTAAAGTCTCTCTCTGATTTGAAACCATTCCTTGTAATTGCATGCCTTAAATGTGAAGTTGGGTGGCAAATTTGGGTTGCCATTTGTCAAGGTTTGACTTTTTGCCAATAAAATTTGCTAATCGTCCCACCTTGGAGCGATTGCTGCTAATCGTCCCACCCTGGAGCGATTGCTGCTAATCATACCGGGTTGGGGCGAATAGGATTATAATCATCCTAGGGTGGGATGAATAGGGAGAAAAGTGCTTAGAAGGTGCAAAATTGACCTTAGACCTTCCAAAAATAATTTGGGAGTGGTTAGGACCACTATTTAACCTCTGGAGGCTGCACTAGGGGGTATGTATGCCAATTCGATTAGTGCTTGTAGTCACATAATCAGATTGGTGTTTTTTTGGTGTCTACATATGGCGAGGCCATCACCTCCTATCCTACCATGATGAGGAAGATAATGTTTGATGTTATATTTGGTAGATAGAGTGTCGAGGCTCAAGGTCGCATTGATCATGGGGGTACCCATGTCAAGGAGTGGTACTAGGATATATTCTTATCATAGCAGGAGGCTGTATTTATGCATTTGATTATCCATATAGTCCTCCCATATTCATCATGTGTGAGGTTCCCATGGAACCTCCTGGCTAGGACCAAGGAGGTTATGGTTTGGTCGACCAAGTGGCCTCTTATTTTAGCATGAGAGAGTACCCTTCTAGCGTAGCTCTATCACGAGATATACCAGATTACATGCCATAACAGAGTGGGCATCGGCTACAGCCTACTTCTTTAGATTTAGGATTGGAAACATATTTTGATAGAGCACCCCATAGATTTACCTCTGGGGATCACTAATATTGATGAGGATTGTTAGTGTTATATAGCCTACTAGTCTTGAGAGTAGGAGGGCTTCAAGAGTAGGTACCATGCAAGAGACATGGACCATTACATTAATAGATTTTCATAGCTTCACCTTGAGCAGATAGAGTGGCGACCATACATGGGTTGCCCTGCTTGACTAGAGGTGAATAGATACCTATGCTAGGTGTGTAAATACAAGTGGGTTATTGTTCATAAGGCCAATATACATGAGTAGCAGTACTTATCTCACATATTGAGGTAGTTTGGGATTTAGTAGGATGTCCCAGAGGTGCCAACTATATACAGACACTTGGTCCTAGAGAGGCACTTGACCTGGCCCTAGGTAGGTCCACTGGGGGATGATGATGATGACTTTTAGGAGTCGGGCCTGGTGGATACAAGCACTATTTTTGACTACTATGCATCGTGGACTAGCCTATAGTGGTATGGAGGGGGACCTCTAGATCGACTAGTGGATGGCTTTGTAGTTGAGGGCATAGAGGACTCAGAAGTGGATCCTCATGGATGCAGGGTCCGATAGAGGATCGAGGGTGCATGGGGCATAGGGGCTGCTACATAGGAGGGCCCATAGGTAGAGGTATAGGAGGAGGTATTCAATGGTGAGGCACCTCTTGAAAATGAGGTTGGATAGCTAAGGGCATAGGTTGCTAGAATCTAAATTTATATTGGGATACTTCATACCTAGATCTTGCATAGGGAAACCACTATCACCATTCCAAAGGTGAAGCTATCTCATGGCTAAATATAGTGGAGCAGTTATGAAAAGGAGAGGGCAACTCTCTAGGCATAGGTGGCTACAATAGACATTGATATTGAGAATATCACTAGCTAGCGTTATATTCTACAAATAATTCTAGACATAATGACTGCTAAGTGAGACCTACTCAAGGCAGTGAGGGTAGCTCCCTAACCTACACAGGCTATCATGGCACCTCCCATGGTACCATCCACTCTAGGGCCTATAGGTTTGGAATCAATGGCAAAGATTAGGAGGCTACGTATCCTTGTGGAAGAGGGTAATGACCATTATACAATGAATGTAGCTTGCATCACCTGATTAGAGGGTGTTATCATGTTGCTAGGTGGGTAGGTTCCAAAGAGTACCACTACTATAGGGTCACACTAGAGTATGACCAAGACCAGAGAGATAGGGCATTCTAGTGCATGATTTAGCCATAGGACTACCTCGTGTGCAGTGAGTATAGTTGGTATAGGCTGAGCATAGGATCCACAACAGGACCTACAACTTGCTTCTAGGGATGTGGCTAAGGGATATGGAGAGAGCTCCAGTTTAGGGAAAGTAGGGGGTTCAATCCAAGGCTAGCATATTGGTATGGCATATATTTTACCACTTGTTGTACCATTTTTGTGTAAGGTCTGAGGACCTACACAGTTGTAGCCTGTGGGTATTTTGATGTACCTTGCTATGATGTAAATTTGACACACACACACACACATATATATATATATATATATATATATATATATATATATATATATATATATATATATATATATATATATATATGATAATAAAATTTATATCATTACATTTATACTTTATTTTTTGTATTTTTATGTTTATTTTATGCACATAGATGCAATGCTTATATTTATTTAATGTTATGTTATGTGATGTATGGATGACATGCACTAGATAGCTATGTGATAGATGATTAGATGTTATAAGTTATGTACGTATATGGAGTACTTATGATGGATGAATATGAATGCCATATTTTGATGTCAAATGCATGTATACCTTTCTTCACTTGTATGCATTTAATTTATGCTGCTATGACATAATTTATGTCATATATGTATTGCATAATATTTCTATGATGATATATGGAAATGAAATTGTATGATTTAATCATTAAAACATAATGTATGAATGTAATATGGATTTAAAAATCTAATGGATGACACCACCGAATGTATAGCAATCATGGATTGTAATTGCTATATCTTATTATAAGAATTAATCAATTGGACACCCATATGTGAGATGCAATGATGTATTGTTTCTATTCATAAGCTCTTGCAAGTTAAAATAATATGGATAAAATAGTCAATGGTCTTTCAAATATTATTTTTGACATCCATCCGATATCTAACCTATATTATGAACATTCTTTAATAAAAAAAATCTTATAAAGAGAAATTTAATATTTGATGATTGCATTGGAAATTAGTTGCTATTTGGGAATTTTTGAGGTTTTCCATGAAACTCAAACACCCTAGTTGACTTATCAAAGGTTTTATACTAACCATATTAGACTTCTGAAACATAAGGCTTTCACTAGGATAGGCCCTAACTATTCATTATCCCTATGTGTGCAAATGAGTATATTAGATAAGGCATAAGAATACCCTGATGTTAGAAAGGATTATTTTAGCCCATTGCTAAGATTGTGGATCCTCAAATGTCTATCCAATCCTAGGTTTAGATTTTAGTTGGACTAGACTACTAGGTGATATAGGATACTTGAAGCTAGCTCTTCCATATTCAAACATTGGTCTACACACAAGAAAAATGCTAATGTATCAGATATATCATCATACGTAAGGTACAATAGTACTGATAGTTCTAAGGATTCAAGCTTGCCCCCTTATTTTCTTTAATTTTTTGGGATACTTGCTCATGTAAAGTGATAAGAATCACTGTTTATTTTTTACTTCTATTTTAGTGATAAAAACCACTATTTATTTTGTACTTATTTCTTTTTTTATTTCTTTAAGCAAGGGATTTCATACTAATTGGATTTATTTGATAAAACTTGATCTTAATTTGATTTGACTTCTGAGGATTTAACTTTGGGAGTTTCAATTTTGGATATATTTCAAGGATATCATTCTGGGATATTGTTCCTTCATTTATAAGCAAGGGATTTATTCGAGTAAGGGGCAAGCTTGTCCTTTTGCCAAATATCAACATTTCTTGGACTGTTTGCATAGGGGGATAAGCAAGAATAAACTTTTCACCTTAGGATACCTGGTCCTGCTTTTATAGTGTTCATCTTCCCCTAGTCCTTGTTAGGATTTTTTAGTTTGTTGATTAGTGATAGGATTATGATATGCTAAGGGCTATACAAACTAGACCTCATATACAAAATCAAAGCAATATTTCTACCAAACTCCTAAGAATACCACTAAGTATGGTTGAATAACCAAAAAATCTTAGTATATTCTTCGTAGCAACAAGAAGGGTCGTGTTGAAAAACATAGTTACTCACAAGGGTGATAAATGGATGAAAATGATAATGCATATATGCATAATTGAAACACAATCATGGTGCCATTTGTCAGATTATAAACACAATTCATCCTAATGCAATGGAATGGATGGATATACCTAATGCAATACAAAATGAAATGCATGATGCAAAAAAATGCAATGCAAATGTTTTTGTGTATACACCTAAATCACGTAAATAGGATAAGACTATCAGTGCATCATATATGCCCCTATTATCGACAACATATGGCCCTATTAGGCACCCCTCTAGGCTTGAATAAGGCCCCAAAACACATTTTGGAGGTTTCCTAGCAATTTAGGGCAGTTTTGGGTCACCTCTTGGTGATCATCCCACCAAGGGACGGTCACAGTTGGTGATCATCCCAATAAGGGATGGCCATCCATAACCATCCATGGGTGGTATGGTCCCTAAATAAACCTTTGAAAAAATCAAAGGAAGTGGGAAATGGCAATAAAAGACTACCATTACCATGTCCAATCATCCCAAATTGATTGAGGACCTACAATTAGAGTTAGGGATATAATATTGGGAGCTCCAAATGGGTAACCTTACCTCACCAATGCATGTCAAGGATTAGGACACATGGCAGCATCTGCCTCATATGGCAAGACTTACCCCTTTGTCCTAGATGCCATTTTGGGCTATAAATAGAGGTGTAGGCACCCAATTTCAAAGAGGATAATCGAATAATTTGAGCAACAAAGTGCTACCCATTTTCATCCTCACCGTTTGCAAAACCAAATCTCACCCCCATTTGACCTTGAAACCCTCTTCATTTGAAGGCACTTTTAGGGGTAATAGAACCCATCATAGTAATTCCAAACTAGCAAAATTGAAGGAAAACTTGGCCCCATATGTCGATAACACTCCCAAACCAATTTTGGACCAATTACCTTGAGGATTTGTGGCAAAAAGAAGGTAGATTTGTAACACGGTCAGCAGTCAATAGGTGTCACACCAAGGGATGGTCATAAAAAAAAATTAATTTATATAAAATTCCTCCATAGACCCCTTATAAATGCTTAGGTGAACCTATGGTCCAAATTTGGTGAAATTTAGAGCATATTTGATGGTAGATTTGAGGTCTCCAATGTTGTAGGTCTAGGTGTCCCTGTCAGGGACGGTCACTATTTTTGCACACTTTTACTTTGAATCTTCTATTTAGATCTCTCCAAAAGCATTTAGATTAGTTTATATTGCATTTATATATCATCTAGCATAATTTCCATGTGTTGTAGATTAGTTTTGGTGTTGTTAGAATAACTTCTTTTCCATGCTTTCAATGCTTTTATTCTATAACACAGGTGATATTAACCCCCTTTCAATCCCTTGAGTGTAGGTTCACATATTATATGTATAAAGGAGGAGCTAAGAATATAATAAGAACAGGTTGAAGGATAGCTCTCAATTGTGGGATGCGAGATTCACACCAATAGAATATCGCCTTAAAGTCTCCTTCAAGGGACTAGGTCCCTTAGATATTGTAATGGAGAAATGTATCACATTTTTAAAGCCCTCAAGGGGATGCCTTGTAATAACTTTTGAAGTGATAGATGAATAAATAAAAGGAGAAATCCACTATCTTTGTTACACATTTGCTTCATTTCATTTAGATTACATGTTTATGCTATTTCCCTTTGAATGCTTTTGTACTGCTTCTACATTGCAATAGAGTGCCCTTAAGGTGATGTTGTAAATTTTGTATCTTCAGTGGTGATCATGGTATCTAAGATTTTTATGTCTCCCCTTGGAATGTGTCAATTTTAACCTCCATTTTCTATTTTTCAGGTTGCAGGTTTTAACCGCTTGGATAAGAAATGACCCCTTTGCTGTTAGGTGTAACTGGTTGGGATGGCTAGCTAGGTGTCACTGGGTGGTATGGACCCCAAACTATAACCGTCCCTATTAGGGATGGTCACAAAACCAAATGGTATCTACAAAAAATTGTAGAAACAAGTTATAGGTCAGAATTTACACCCCTTTTTACTTTCAATTTGCATATTTGCTGTTCAAAATGGTCAAATTTCATGTTTTCTTGTCTTCTCTATGCATAGAAAGGTTAGACATCTTATTTAAAAAAAAAAAATCATTAATTAGATCAGAAGAAAAAGGGAAAATAATAGTAGGTTTGTTGCTTTTTGTCTAGTTTTCTTACTTGAAACTTACCCAAGAAGGTTAAGTTCATATAGTATTTGCATTACCCAGGTGTTGTAGGTGAGTTGGAGAGGAGAGGGAAATCCTCCAATAGAGGTCCCAGATTCAAATCTCCACCCTAACAAAAAGCTGAATTGGGTATCCAAAATCCAATTGATAATGTTGGTGTGGGCAGGGTCGGGTGCGACTCCTAGGTGACTTTGACGATGTAGAACCCCCTGTTCATGGTCTCTTAGACCAAGGCGACCCCACAAGGGGTTTTTCAATTAAATAAATAAATAAATAAATAAATATATATATATATATATAATATATATAGGCTTTGCATTCTAGTGCTTTCCTTTTATGTTACTAATGAGTCTGAAATAAAAATGCAATTTCATGCATTTAGTTAATCATCATTGAGTGTTATTTTGTTTTCTTTCAAATTTATAAAAAAAACCACACACACCACGAGGTGTTTTAACATCAACAATAGTAGTGGATGTAATTACCACTTGACTGGATTATCTAAAAGAGTATCATTGGGACCCAACTTACTGGCCAATATCGACTCCAAGATCTGTCCTAACCATTCAAAATAGCATGCATTCCTCTTTTTAGGGGTGTATCATTGTGCACGGGATGCTGGGTGAGGATCGGTAGGACCTATGCTCCCTGATCGAGTATGGAATTCATCACCATACTACCAATTGGTTTATGTGACCGAAATAATATGGAATTAATCACCATATTGGTTGTCGAGTTGTGAGTATATAGGTGAAATCCTTTAAAATTTGAGTATATCATCCAACAAAATATCAAACATGCCAAGTATTTTCTTTACAAAGAAACACATCTTGAAACACAACAAACAATTTAGGGATTCACATTTAAAATATTTAAACGAGATAATCACTTCTATACTTGTTTGTTTCTATTGTTTGTCTGTTTCAAATTCATAAAAAATGTAAATGAGATAATCATATAGTAGTTTAGAATACATAGCTATGGTGCATACCCATAGCCAAGCCCATTTAAGGGTGGAAGTTGTGGGGAGTAGGGAAGAGGACACACAATGTCTTCGCCTATATCCCAAGGACATGGTAATACCTCCTTGGATACCACCTACTCTTCTTGGCCCTAGAAGGGCTTAAAGGATACCTAACCAAAAAGGGACCCCTACATGGGGCACCCCCATAGGTGATGGTCCCAATTTAGGAAGTCATATCCCTAATTGCCACATGATAGATGAATGGATGATTACTCCTAGAAAAACAAGACAGGGACCTAGCCAACAAGGGACTCCTACACAGGGTACCCCCATAGGCAAAAGTCCCCTTTTAGGGAATTTTTTCCCTAATATAGATGTTTCTAATGCCTTATTTCAATAAGAGTCACCACATAATGGAGCGCTTCCCAATAGAGCAATCCCACACATTCATGTGCCTGCTCGATCTACTCCTCATACTATTGTGCATGAATATGACTTGTCACCTAAGGTAAGTTTGAATGATCATATTATGATTTCAAACTACCCTTCCCCACGATGGCATGATCATGATGAGGGTAATTCTCGTTGCCATAGGTGACCTCATTCTGCTGTACCTTTCCTTGTTTACAAGGGAAGACCTAAGGAACATCTAGATTATTCTCATACAAATGTGTCAATGCAAGCATGTTGTGCCTTTGCACTAGTAGATTATCAAGATGATATATTTAGGGGTGAGCCTCAAGTCAATGCAACCTATATTAATCGAGGGAAAGCTATAATAGATCTCAAAAACCACCCTAAAAAAGATATATATCAGAGTAACAATGCTAAGGCACTCAGACCTAATACAACTGATCAGATCAATCAATTGGTAAAGAAGTATGCTGACCACCAGGCCAAGTTTAATCAACTTAGGTCTGATAAACATCGCTTAGATCTTTTAGAGAAGTGGCACCAATTAGAAAAACAAAGACTTGAATGCCAAATTCAAGAAAATTTGCATAATGGAGCTTCTACTCCAACTACGCGTAGACAGGAGTCTCGACCGAGGCAACCAAACCTTCAACAAGATAGGTTTCCTAGACCTAACCCAATGTTACCTCTTATACCTCATAGGCCTGAACACAATATACATGATAGGATAAACATAGATTACCTTTAAGAGGTATTCATTCCTCCTTGTTGGCCTATACCAGAAACACATTATGGGGCCTACGATGATTTGGAGAAAATGAGGATTATATAGAAGTACCTTATGGTGGTGTGGCTGATGCCAATAAACCACCCCAACCTATGCTTAATATTCCTTGTCCACCTCTACAAGTTCAAAACAAGGAAGAAGAAATCAAATCCTCATATGTGTATCAATATTTTCTTGCATGCTTAGAAACTATAGACACCAAAACAGCACCAATCCGATTATGTGGCTACAAGCACTGATTGAATTGGCATACATAGCCCCTAGGGCAGCCCCTAGAGGTTAAAAAGTGGTCCTAACCACTCCTAAAGTATTTTTGGAAGGTCAGAGGTCAATTTTTCACCTTTCAAGCATTCTTCTCCCTATTCGTTCCACCCTAGGATGATTAGAATGCTATTCGCCCCACCCCAGGACGATTAGCAGCAATCGCTCTAGGGTGGGACGAATAGCAGGTTTGATAGGAAACAAGTCAAACCTTGACAAATGGCAGCCTAGATCCACCACTCAACTCCACCTCCAAGGCATGGGAGTGCGAGTAAGCATTTCAGGGCTTAAAGAGGTAGGCATGGAGGCCTAAATCAAGGAGCCCTTAATTAGGGAGGAATATTCTCTCCCCTGACAAGGCATGATGGCCAAGTGGTGCCCTCGCATGCGCATTCAAAGGAGACCCTTAGGTCTATAAAATGGTGAGCATTATCACCCCACAAAAAGAGAGCAGGAGCATTTGGACCAATGGAGTGCTTCCAAATTATACCCCAAACCCTCATTGTTCTTCCTACATCCTTGATCTCTCTCTTGGAAGGGAGGTCATCGGGTGAATACTAGGAGCGCAATCCGAACCCAAAACCTAAATAATCAGCTAGAATCCCACACCAATTTTGTTGACACAACCCCCTAGGAGGTTTTTGACCCATCCCAAGTGGATTGGTGTCAAAACCAATCCCCAAACGACAGGCGTCCTGCCCTCGGGCACCCCCCACACTGTTGTAGTCCTAATTGCCCCACCCTAGAGCGATTAGAAATATACATTATATTTCTTTACTGTTTCTTTTGCATCATGTTTTATGTGATTTTTTTATGCTGTTGTTCAATTTTCACTACATTCTAACCTATTTTGACTATGTTTTTATCATTTTATGCGTTCACTAACCTACAAGGAGCACCTTTGGATACAAGGTAATCTAGGTAGAATCTACCAAATCTGGCCTTTTGGGTCGTCTCAAAATGCCCCATTTTGCCTAACCCCAAGTTTGCAGGTATTTTGGAGACCCCTGAATAGATATTTCAGAGGTCACTTTTGCACATTTTATGACAGTCTCCAACATCCCACCTCAGAGTGATTAGAAATCCATGCATGATTTCCCAACTTTTATTTTTGCAATGTGTCCCTAATGATGTCTGGATGCTCCTATTCAAGTTTCATCTCATTCTGACATGTTTTGATCTCTATTTTATTATTTCATGTATTCACTAGCTGGAGGTCTTGGGGATTGCATGTTTCCTTCCATCTGCATATGCTACTAACCATTTGATGTTTCTCTTTACATAGGATCTCGACACTGGAGGGGCAGCAAGGAATGATGGACACACTTATGCAATGGAAGCGTACCATCCGTTGGTGTAACAAAATTGTATCAAATGCTCTGAGCCCCTAAAATGGGGGGAACATATTGTAATCAGATCACAAGCAACATTAATAAAAGAGTCTGCACTTTAGTTTAGTTTTACATCTCATTTCATTGCATCATTTTCCCTTTTCATGCACTTGTTCTTCGCATTTTCGTAGGACTTAGCATTTCATTATACATCTACTTTTTTTTGCATCGCACCCGGTATGCCGTGCTTCCGTAGACATGCTTTCAATGGTGATCATGGTGGGACTCTATCCCCTACTATTGGGATCAATTTTTTGATCAAAATTTTATGTTTTTCTTGCAGGTGTGTTAATCCTTAGGGTGCTGGACTGCTGCTTGTGCCACCCTGGATGAATACAAACTGGCATTCATTTAACCCCGAGATGAATAGGCATTCATCCCACCCTATGATGAATACAGACCTGCTATTCATCCCACCCCGGGATGATTAGCTCTTTGTACATTTTTTGATTAGAAACTCAGAGGCATCTGGTTTGGACAGAGAAGAGGTAAGTTTTCTAGACATCCTCTATGTTTTTCTATTTTTGTCTCTGCAATTTTTCTATTTTCTTTTCTTGCATAGGGAAGTTTGCTGCATTTTTTATTTCTTTGTGCAAGTAAAAGTAACCACACACACTATGTAATAATATTAACATCAAGGATTTGGTCTTAAAACCCCAACACTTGATCAATACCAACGGTGGATTTCATCACCACCTTGGCCTAGATTTTGCATACATAACCCCGATCGTGACTGTTGCTAGACGTAAATCCTGAAAAAAGCTGACCAAGTGTAGTGAGGGTGATTCCTCGCGCATGAGGATAAGTCTTCTATGTTAGGTTTCAAAAACAAAGTGATCCCCCTTCTGTACCGCCTATGTTCCACATACTATTCTGCTCTCGTGTACCAATATTTTCCCTCACGTAAGGGTGGGTATATTGAGATGTTCGGTATAATGGCCTGGTAGTGGTATATTGAAGGGGCGACCATTTTGGAGATATAAGAGCCCTAATAATCCATGAATAAAAAAAAATTCTTTACATGGTTTGCACAACAAAAATCAAAACACATTGAACCAGATTTAGGACACACATTTAATCTGTAAATGAGATAATCATTTCTTTGCTTGTGTGGTCCCTTTTTTTTTGGTGTAGCATAAAAAATTGTAAAGGAGATAAAAATATACATATCTTGTAGAGAACCACCACCATGGTGTATACCCATAGCCAAGCCCAATCACGGGAATAAGCTATGAAAAGTGTACAAGGAGGCACAAGTCACCTCCGTTATAGCCCCAAGGACTTGGTCATACCACCTTGGTGGCCTGACCCATAAAATAGTCCACATCATACCATTACGAAACAAGACTATAGAGGCACCCCTTCGAGGGGCACTCCCATTCAACATGGACCCTCTCAGGAGGAGTACAGACATGGGAAGACCCCCTTAGACACTCATTATGAGAGGCCACCATGCGATGAAGTGTTGGAAAAACATAGGGTTCATAAGGAGGGCCCACATGATTATATCATCCCTCCTCTACCCCTCATTACTATTAGAACTAATAGGCCAAATCTAGAGCGTAAGGCTCTTTAGATAGGGTGGGCCAACTCTGCCCGCCCCTTTCACATGTATGAAAGGGAGCATGAGGAAAACCACTATATTCCTCAAGAGCAATACACAACACGAGAGCAATGCACCTCAGCACCTGCTAATTATCAGGATCACCTACTGAGGTCAAAGCCTCGGGTGAATGTTGCTAACCTCAATAGAGGGAAGCGACCTATAGAGATCTTAGATCACCATGACTGAGATAGATATGTAGGAGAGGAATCTAGGCCTCCTAGACCTAAGACGATGGAACAAATCAACTTGGAATTTTCCAAACATGCAGCCCACCAAGCGCAAATCATGTAGCTTGAGCAATATCAACAAAATTTAGAGCACCTGTATCATCTTAGCAAAGAGCACATTCAGCATCAGATAGATGAGTTGCTCTAGAACACTGTGCATGAGAGGATTCCAACCCCTCACATGCATAAGACAAAACTTTATGAGAGGCACAACCCCTTGGTGCGAGATAGGTCTCTACGACCTTATCAAGCGTTGCCTCCAAGACCTCATAGACCTGAGTAGGAGGCCACTCCTAGGACCAATGATGGGCACCTTCCTCGGGCACCCACCCATGTTTATAGGTCACACCTAGGAACTCCTCAAGAAGACTATGAGGAATTTGAGTGGGAATAAGAGCGGGCTGAAATGCCCTACCAAGGCAAGGGGGTGCTATCCGGCTACCCCTCCATAGGCCTCAAGTTCCCCATAATTCACAACGAGAACAAACCAAGGAGGAAGAGATCAAATCCTCCAATGCATACAAAGCGCTGCTAGAGTGCTTAAACTCTATGGAGACCAAGACTTTTGGGCCCCAAAAGCCCACATTATGCCAGCTCCGCAGTCACCCTGTGCATCCTTCAATTTCGGCACCCCCATACCCTGAACACTTCAAAATGTCCTAATTGGTGATTTTTAGAGGGGATGAGGATACCCAAGAGCACATGAAAATATTCCTAAATAAATGCTTTGGCATTCAGGACAATGATGCATTGCTTCTAAGAACATTTATAACAACGTTCGTAGGCCCTGCCTCAGATTGGTTTACCCAATTATCGAAGCATAGCATCAGTAACCTGGACCAGCTAGTGGATGCATTCCTCAAATGTTTTGCCTTCAAAACCAAGAAGAAGGCATCATTAAGTGACCTAGCTAGCCTTAGGTAGTATGAGGCATAAACCATATCTACTTATTGAAATCGGTGGAGGACATTGCTTTCAAAGCTACCTTACCTCCCTCCCATGGTCGGCCTGACCCAAATGTTCTCAAAGAGTTGCCTAAGGTTGATCTTCATGCTATTGTAGTTATAGAAATATGCCTCTCGAGGAAGCCCTAGCGCAGGCCAAGATAATTGAGGAGATCAAGATACAATATGGTGAGATTGCCAAGCCACGCAAGAAAAAGTGGCCCAAAAATGACAAAATTGGGCTCACGCAACTGAAACCCACCGCGATCAATCAGGTTGCCATAAACATATCAAAGCCTACACAAATGACATAGCCCCCAAAGGCTAATTATCAAGTAGTTCCTCTTGATAGCTATAAAAATTAAAATCATAAGCAAGAGTAGAATCAGTAGCGTCGTCCTAGGTGACAATTCACACACTTCACAAAGTCTAAATACTCCTTGTTTGATCACTTATTCATGACAAACTTGATAAACTTACCGAAAATTCAACCCGTAGACCCCAATGCGCAAAAACCCAAGGGCTATAGGGAAGACTTATATTGTATATTTCATCTATAGAAAGGACACGACATCTATGCATGTTGGAAATTCAAAAGCTTAGTGCAGGACCTGATAGACAATAAAATGCTAGTAGTGGATAATCCCGTAGCACTGAGCAACCAATAGATGGAGGTCTTCAAAGACCCCCTGCCTACTCATGATGCACAGACAAATATTTTACAAGTAAATGAGGTGACACAAAAATACCCCATGCAAGGGTACATAGGGATGATAAGCATAGTGACATGGAACAAGAGATACCCAAGCACAACTACCCCCACTACAGCTACAGGAGGTGTTCCATAAATGTCACAACTCCCACAACACCCTATACAACCTCCCCTACCTAGACCATTGGCCACGATTCGGACTAAACTTACTCAAATTTTAAGGACCACGTTAGCTAGGCTATCCATTTATGAGCTCATCCAACAATCACCACCCCATCGGGAGTCTCTAATGGAGATACTCAAAGCCATTGAGCTACAGCCCCACGAAGAAAATTCTTTCAACAACTTTGTGGGACATGTAAAATGATGCATAGAACCAGTCATAACCTTTAGAGAAGATGAACTAAAATTGGTGACTAGTGATATGGTGGATCCACCCTTGCACGTCATTACGTGGGTCAACGATATTCCATTCAAGAGGGTGTTGGTGGACACTGGATTGTCTAGCAATATAATCACAACAATGACATTAAAACACCTTAAGCTACCAACATCTCATATTGTGGCCTCCACCTATACTCTTTGGGCATTCAATGATGCATTATGCTCGACGGTTGGCACAATTGTCCTGCCCATCCAAGTGGGACAAAATACTATTCCTATGTTGTGTCACATCCTCGAGGGTGAGATGGCCTACAATATCCTGCTAGGCAGGCCTTGGATCAGGGACATGAAGTGTGTCCCTTCAATAGCCCACCAATGCCAAAAATATACATACTAAAGGCAAGTACATGTAGTCCCAGTAGACTTAGAGCCCTTTAAGTATTACAATGCGATGCGGTTGATGCCATAATTGACCCTTCCATCGACACATTTGGACATCCAATTGAATCCATCCAAATAGGGTCCAATTCTGCCTACATTCTCGTTGTTAAGTCCCTCAACTCATCAACCGGGCCCATATTCATCGTCTATTCCTTCACCAATGATGCCACCTATTGCGGCCACACCAAATTACAATGAGAAGAAGCCCATAGAAGAGATACCACCATTAGTCTTGACCATATCTATCGAAGAGGTGCCTAGCCAAATGGAAGTCGAGACACCTTGTTCACCCAACATGGAGTGGACTCAAGAAGAACTCCTATTCCCTCCCCCTCAACCATTGATGATTACTGTTGAGATGGCCAATACGAGCCTGGGGAAGTACCTAGTGTGAAACATTATGGCAACATCCATTCTAAAATCCATGCAAGACATGGGAAGACCTTGCCTCCCCATCGACACTATCATCCCTTTAGGCTACCCACAAAATCAGATAAACTTTGTATATGGGGGCCTCGACAATGACATCGAACCTTACCTACAAGAGGAAGAGGACGAAGAGCCATTTGCTAAGAACGTCGACTATCTATCCAAGCTAGAATTTGCCTTGAAATACCTTGGCCAAAGTAATTGGCATGGATATGGATTGGGAAGATACAAATAAGTAATGTGTGTTCTTTGTCAACCAAGATATCAGATGCCATACAATAAATTAGGAGTAGGGTTCAACCACCCTTTGCCCCTTGACATCTTGGTAGAAAACATGCAAGGCCTAGGGCTAGACGACAAGGATGGGTTGGAACAAGATCCATATGCTAATCCCAACACAACATATACATTGGGGGATTATCTCCCATTGTTAACAACAAACCTTGTTGATCTCAACAACTCCTTCCCTTAGATCGAGAAAGGGGAAAGTTCAAGAACTTACCTCCAAGATGGATATAGACAAGGTCAATTAGGATCTTCTGAAGACGAGTCAGAGTATGAGGTAGCACCTTGGGACCCTTTTGAATCTGATAGAAATCACTCGCAAGTGACACCCATAGATGACTATCAGGAGAACTTTGTGATAATGTTCCCCTTGAATGCTCCAATCGAGCAATTGCCACCTCAAGAGAATTTGGTCCTCCTGTAGAGAGTGAAACAACCCAGATGGGACCAAATCAACTTGCTCGAACAGAATGAGCCTCACATATCGCACACAATTGTCGAAGCCAATGAAGGCCTATGGATCTTCGATAGCGATTATGAGGATGAGACTGAGATGGCATATCTCAACCATATGCGACAATAGCAACACCCCATGGACATTGACGATATGTTTGAACAGCTAAACATGGGGCCAAGGCATAGGTGGAATTTGAACCAAGCACAGTTGGACCAAGTGCTACATCTGCAACTTTAGGCATACAGAGAGCACCTTCCATCTAGAGACCCTATAGAGCCATCAGTGCCAAGGGTAGACCTTGTCCTTCTATTCCTTAGATAGGGCCGATCCATTCATGCCAATATCCATAGAGCCATATTTGGGGTATAAGGATCACCAAGGAAGTTCAAGTCAACACCCCCATGGTAATGGAGACCAAATTCATTTCATCAACATGATCTCCATTGACTTAACCGCCCCCATATGCAATCCAACCGATCCAACATGACCATTGTATCTAGACCTAGATGCCATAGATTGGGATTGCGCTAACTTGCCACCATCCTCATTAGAGTACTGGCCTTGCGATGAGATGCTTCATTTCACCCCAGGATCCTCAGGATATCTTCCATGCTAAAGAGGAACCTAATGTTACCAATGTAGATATAAATTCAGCAAATGATATCCACTTGATCCCAACTCCACGCCAGTTTGAGGATGGGTCCCACATGTCAGTCGAAGAGACGACTGACGTAGACATCGGCTTTGATCAAATGAATCCATAGATCATCAAGCTAGGGGTAATTCTATCCCTTGAAGAGCAAACCGATTACATTACCCTTCTCAAATAGAAAAATGAGGTTTTTGCATGGTCCTATAAAGACATGCTAGGGCTAGACCCATAGCTAGTCATGCATAATCTAACACTTGATCCGACAGTCAAGCTAGTCAAGTAAAAGCTATGTAAGATGCACCCAACAATGGCCTTAATGGTCAAATATGAGCTACAAAAGTTGTTGGATGCACAATTTATCATTTGCATAGATTACCCACCATGGTTGTCCAACATGGTATCCATCAAAAAGCTTGACGGGAGGATTTGCATATGCACTGATTTTTGAGATCTAAACAAAGCCTGTTCCAAGTACGATTTCCCCTTGCATAGCATCGACACATGGGTAGATGCTACAGTAGGCCACAAAATGCTTTCCCTAATGGATGGTTTCTCGGGATACAACCAAATTCGTATCAATCCCGATGATCAACTAAAGACAACGTTCACAATGCCTTGGGGGACATTTTGTTATAAGGTCATGCCATTTGGCCTTAAAAATGTTGGTGCCACCTACCAACGTGCTATGACATACATCTTCCATGATCACATGCATAAAAATTTGGAATATTATATGGATGATTTTGTTGGCCAAATCTCTTTTGCACCCAGATCATCTCGATGACTTACGCAAGATCCTTGATCGCCTCATCGAACACAAAGTTAGGCTAAACCCTAAGAAGTGTGTATTTGGCATCACATCTAGAAAACTCTTGGGTTTCATAGTCTCAAAATGAAGCATCAAGGTGGATCCAAATAAATTCAATGAAATCCTTGAAATGCTTCCCCCAACCACCATCAAGCATCTCAGAAGCTTGCAGGGTAAGGTCGCATCAATCAAGCGCTTCATAGCGTAGCTATCTGACAAGTGTGAACCCATGAATCCACAGTAGCCACACGGAAAAATGGATCATGTTGTTGATAGGGTTTGACATCAAATTCATTGGAAAAATTTCCATAAAAGGTCAAGTCATCACCGATCAACTAGCAAAGGCTCCTCTCGAAGACGATCAACCTCTGACCATAGAGCTGTCCAATGATGGGGTCTTCCATGTCTCAGAGTTGCCAGATTTTGATGAGCCTGAGTCATAGGCCAACATAACCCTATTTTTTGATGGTTCTAAATGTAAGCAAGGGGATGGCACATGAATCGTATTCTTCACACCACAAAGGGCTCCAATGCCTTTATAATTCAAAATTGATTTCTAATGCACCAATAACAATGCTGAATATGAAGCCTTGCTCATAGGTCTTCAGAAAACCATCACCATGAACATCAAATGCTTGAACATCTTTGGTGATTCATTGTTAATTGTCAACCAAGTGAAAGGGGTATTCCAATGCAAATGCCCAGTTATGTAGGCCTACAAAGCCCTTGTAGATAAATTCCTAGTAAAACTTGAATGGTACAACATCGAGGCACTCCCTTGATCATCGAATCATTTTGCAGACACTATGGCCTCCTTGGGGTCACTAATCCTACAAGACCCTTCTAGTGAGATGACCACCATTTAAGTCAAAACATTATTGCAATCCATTATGGAGCGTGCAAGCTTTGACATAACGCCATGAATCCACCTAATCCAGATTGAACCATCTTAGGATAGGTTCTCTCAAATCCATGATAGTCTAAAACATGCCAACTGGGGGTCTTTGTTCTCCCCAACCCCTCTTAATAGCAACACAACGCTATTTTTACAAGTTCTTTCCCACTCAACTTTTGCTAGGTATGAATTTCAAGAGGTATCGATCGTTCATACCATCGAGGTTTCTGATCAGTAGGATTGGTACACATCCATACAAGACTATCTCAAGTTAGGTAGCCTCCCACTTGGATTATCGCATGTCACAAAAAGATCATTCAAATAGAGAGTGGCCAAACATGTCTTGTTGGGAGATATTTTGTACCATCAGAGCTACGAAGGAATCCTCCTTCGTTGCTTGGACCAGCAGGATTCCACTTGGGCGATCACCCAAGTGCATGATGGAACATGCAGTGGCCACTTTAGCAGTATGGCCATCGCAAAGTGCATTCTTTGCATGAGCTATTATTGGCCATATTTAGAGTGAGATTGTTGTGCGTATGTGTGGAAGTGTGCAAAGTGTCAACACCATGCTAACTTGACACATGTACCTTCTTAGTCCTTGCAGTCGATCCAATAGGCTTGGCCATTTTTGTAGTGGGACTTAGATATAATCAAAAATATCTCCCCTGCATCGTCAGGCCGTCACACGTTCATCATAACGGCCACAGAGTACTTTACCAAGTGGGTGGAAGCAATTATTCTTACGTCTATGACTGGGACCCGCATTGTAGAGTTTATTTTACATAACATCATATGTCATTTTGGTATTCCATCCAAGATCATCTTAGATAATGGGACGTCATTTAAGAACAAATATGTGCGTGCTTTGAAAACAAAGTACAAAATTCAGCATAGTTTTTCGACACCCTATTATCCATAGGTAAATGGGCAAGCAGAGGTGTCAAACAAAATGCTAGTTGCCATATTTAAAAAGATAGTCGTAGATAGTCATAAGGATTAGCACATTCAAATACCACTTGATATTTGAGCTTATCACACTAGCATTCGGACGCCCATTGGGGCAACTCCATTTTTGCTGGTGTATGGCTCCAAGGCAGTCATGCCTCTCAAGTTGGAAATACCTTCCCTATGCATATCAATGCAAGAGTTCATCGATGATGACACTACACAGTAGGCCCGATTAGACCAGCTTACGTTGCTTGATGAACAATGCATCAATGCTCTCGAGCATTTACATATCTACCAAGAGCGACTTAATAAAGCATACAACATGAAATTTCATCTGAGGGACTTTCAGGTTGGTGACCTGGTCTTAAAAGAGAACCAACAAAATTCTAACTTGCCACCCCATTTAAGGGACAAGTTTATGGAAAACTAGTTAGGTCCGTATGTAATCAATAGTAAAATAGGACCTAGAACATATCGACTTTCTTCTCTTGATGGAATCAAGGAACTAGAACCCTTGAACATTAGTCATTTGAGGCCATTCCACATTTAAAATAGCCATGGCCCACCCCAAACGCTCCAAGGATTCCCATAATCACTTGGTCAACCCAAAATGCCCCAAAGGTACCCATAATCCCTTTGGTCAAACCAAAAGCTCCAAGGATTCCCTCAATCGCTTGGTCAACCCCAAAACGCCCCAAAGGTATCCATAATCCCTTTGGTCAAAACAAAATCTCCAAGGATTCCCACAATCGCTTGGTCAACCAAAATGCCCCAAAGGTATCTATAATATCTTTGGTCAAAACCTCTAAGGATCCATAAGAATCACTTGGTCCACACCCATTCGGGATAAACCAACCATAACGAATATTCAAAAACAACAAAATAATAAAAAATAACAAAAAAAAATTGCATCTCACTTCCATGCATACTCTTAAAAAATCAAAACACAACAAAAAAATAAGCTGCATTAGGCATCGCATACATACATTGCATATTTGTTGACCATACAGTTCAAATGCACCATAGACTGTAATTACTCAACAATTCCATCATTTTCCACATTTGTTCGCTTTGTAAATGATCCAACAAGAATAACGCCATCCACATTTTTCACCATATCATAGTCAGTTGTCTTCTAATGTATTTAGGGTTTTTCGTCATTTAGTTGTCTAGATTTCTAGCCAAAAATTGTACAAAGTTAGATAGATTTTACAAAGTTAG
Organism: Wollemia nobilis; assembly: GCA_028583015.1. Taxonomy (NCBI): domain Eukaryota; kingdom Viridiplantae; phylum Streptophyta; class Pinopsida; order Araucariales; family Araucariaceae; genus Wollemia; species Wollemia nobilis. The sequence goes on along the minus strand of JAQPPZ010016385.1, from coordinate 5,653,552 downwards.
AGTTTTACTTGGATCACACCTTGTTACGTAGCATCCCAACACAAGTTAAAACATAAACATTCCCAAGTTGTGTGAACGAAATATGAAACCTGCAAAGCAATCTAGGATACCATACAGTGAAAATGTTATCTCGCTCCTCCCCCTATGCAAATGACCCCAAGAATGCTGAGAGTTGACAAAAGAACAAGCATCTTCCCTATCCAATTCCCCAAAATAAACAGTGGCTTTTACCACTGTCAAAAATCCCAAATTCTCAAGTTGCAAAACACCAAAAAAAATTACAAAAGTCAAAGTACAGAAAGCCTGTAAATCATGTACAATCTATGGTGCCACCACCAATATATCAAAAAATCATTTCATCCATTCCATATGCATACATCCATATAGTCAAAAACATCCACATTCATAATAACATATGCATACATCAACATAAATAAATGTGCATAAAAGAGCAATAAACCATAACAAGTAAATAATCCAAAAAGAGATTCATGTATATATTAAGTCAAAAATGCCCTCAGGCTACAATAAAACGGTCCTCTGACCTCACAAAAAAATCAAAAACTCAAAATTACCAAAGCCTAGAGAGTCGGACACCATGATCATGCAGGATCGGTGTGATTGGAACTACCCCCAGTGGTGTGGGTCCTATGGGACCTCTCAGGGTGGCTGCTGCCAGCACTTGCATCATGCCTACTAATGCTACCCTCACCCACCTGCCTACGATGAGAGGATGCAAACTACTTAGTCTCACTACCTCTCGTATAGCATGACAATCCACATCCAGTGAGCTTAGGTAACTGTCCACCGAGGTGGATAATGTCGACCTCCAACTACACCCAGCACCGACCCCACTCCACATCCCACTGGCGATACGTAGCCAATGCGTCATCCCACTGTGCCAATTGAGCTCGTAGGAGATACCTCTCAACTATGTGCTCCTCATCCCATCTCCATAGTAGATCCTCCAATTGTGCTATCTCACCATGAAACCTAGCCTCCATATCCCTTGGGACTGCCTGAGGCATGGCCATATTTGGGACGACATGCTGCTCTGGCACCCACTGCTTCGGGATGTCCTATGTATCCGACTACTCAAAAACCCCTAAATCATCGCTAGTGAAGTCATCTACCTCCACAATATCTGCATCATCGAGCAGAGCCCCCCAAAACTCCACCGGTGCCTCCGCACCCCCACTGCCTGTTGTTGTCGCATCTGAACCTCCTAGAGACCCCTCACCCTACCATCACCACATCATCCACCACTAGTCATACTCTGCCATCATCCCAACATTTTCCACATCAAGGACATCAATCATTGCATTAGACTCCTCACCTAGTGGCTCAATAATCGACCAGGCTAGAGTCCTCTCGTCACCCCGACATCGATAGATCAAGGGCTCACCAGGCAATCCCTAGTGCACCCCAAACTGTCAAGTCACCTGAACATACGAGAAGTACTCCTACTCTATCCCATGTCACATGATCAACCATCTCCCCCTACGCATCCACCAAAGACACTCTCCAGCCTCAGGCTAGGCTGGATAGTCTCGATATGGCCGCTAGAATACCTCCCTTGGAGCAAGACGTGATAAGGCATCAGTATAGTGACTTACATCACCTGCCCATCACCGAATCTACCCATGCTCCTCTGACCTCCACCATAGAGTAGCATACCCAATCTCCCTATCCACCATCTCACCCTGAGTGGTCCAAGGCAACCCCTACGTCCACTCCATAGCTATGTGCTACCACCCCTAGCACTGCAAAAGATAGCTATACCCGATCCCATTCCACCTCTGGTAGCGGACCTCGTATAGCTCGTCATAAAGTTGTGCCAATAGTGTCTGACCCCACCTCATAATAAGTGGCATTATTTTCAAACACTCCACTAGTATGAACACCACCTTAAGCATGTTCCAAGGGAATCTCACACCTAAGGAGTCAAGAAGCAGCATGTTGGAGATGAGGGTCATGAGAAATGCATGCCTCACCCCCAAAATGCCCTTCTCCAGCCACCACCGCACCAGAATCCTGCCAATCAGGCAGTCCACCTCTGTCCTCTTCATAGCCCTATCCACCCCCATATTTGCCACCTACCCAAAGCATCGTGTCAGCACCATCATCTATTGATCATGGGGAGTCATCCGAATGGGTAGTCTATCTATCAGAATCCACAAAATTTGATACATGTCCTCCAAAGTAACCGTCATCTCCCCTATTGGCAGATGAAAGGTGTTGGTGTGGGGATCCAATAAATTGATCAGGGTAGTCAGATATGCTCAATCCCCCACCATAGGCTCCAATCGTATCATCTGATTGAGCCTAAGGGCATCAAGCCACTCCCAAACTGCAACAGTCAATGCATCCCAAGCATCTGAGAACACAGTCGGTTGGCGATATCAACTCTTCACAACCTGAAAAACAAAAACAACACAAAAATATTAAAACATGACAACAAAACAAATGTACAGCAGTGTATACAAAAAAAAAACAACAAACCATAACTAGGGTTTTAACCTTAGTCTAAACGCAAGAAAAAAAAAAAACAAAAAAATCACTAGGGTTTTAATCTTAGTCTAAAAGCAACAAAAAATTAACTAGGGTTTTAACCTTAGTCTAAACACAAAAACAAAATACAAAAAAAAAACATTAACTAGGGTTTTAAACTTAGTCTAAACACAAAAAAAAATACAAAAAAAATAACATTAACTAGGGTTTTAACCTTAGTCTAAACACAAAAACAAAATACAAAAAAAAACATTAACTAGGGTTTTAATCTTAGTCTAAAACGCAAAAATGAAATACAAAAAATTAATTACAGTTTTAACTGTACTTAGACAAAAGAAAAATAAATAAAGTAGAAATAAGGAGCACCTACCGGTCTCACCTCATATCTGTCACTTGAATATTCGGTCCTTGCACTCATGGTGTCCACGAAATTTTGGCAGCACTCCACTACACAAACTCGCACTCCTCCTCACAGCTCCAAATCGCCAGAAAAAAAGATTGCAAATGATCCCAAAACCTAGTTTTGTCCCTTAGAAAGGCTCTTAGGCCTATAATCATTCCACCCTAGGATGAGTGATCTAGTTAGAACTCATCCCACCCTGGGATGATTACAAAATTGGTATTCGTCCCACCCTGGGATGATTACAGAGCAAGAAATAAAGCAACCAAAACTGCATAAAAAAAAATGCACCAAAAAAAGCAATAAAGCTGCCAAACAAAGGTGCCCTTGCACCTGATATTCTTGGCATGCAAAACTGATGTTAGGGTCACAAATTATCACTATGCTACTCCCTAAGAAGGCTACCATAGTCAGACCACTCCACGGGAGGAAGGATTTTCGACAATTTCAACCCCAAAAGGCGTCACAACAAAGGGTCAAAACCCACCAAAAATAGCAATAACTCTGTCGAATAAAGGTGCCTTTGCACTTGAAATTATTGGCATGAAAAACCAACGTCGGGACCACAAATTATCACTATCCTACTCCCTAATAAGGCTACCATAGCCGGACCACTCCACGGGAGGACGAATTTTTGACAATTTCAACCCCAATCAGCATCACAAAAAAGGGTCAAAACCCACCAAAAATAGGTCCAATTGTTGGGAAACTGCATAAGCGTTCAACAAAAAACAACTGAAGGCACCTTTACAAAAGTCATCTTGGGTCAAGTGACTCATCTCTTTTCTCATTTTAGTCATTCCCTCATCGATTCATCGCTTGAGGTGGTAGTCACACTCAGTTACCAATCAACAAATACACACTCGATCAAGGAAATGGCATGCATTCAAAGAATCATTGACAAAGACAATCACGCCCCTGCTTGGGGCAGAAAACAAGCCATAATCACAAGCTTATCAAACAATTAGAATTATGGAATCATGAACTCAAGGTTCCCATAGACAAAATGTTGCACCCTTTGCCTATTCATGACTGAACAATGTCCAAGATCAAGTAACACCTCACCAAAAAAGGTTAACACTTGAAGTAAGCTCCTTAGATCGTCAGAAGAAAGGATTCAAGAATGCATACCCTTTCCATACTTAGGGCATCAAAATTTGGTTAGGTTACTGAGAAACCCTAATAATTAAGTGCTTTGGTTATCTATTTTTTCTCAACACTGTGCCACGCGTAGTGCATTCCAAAAAGGGGCATCTGTAGACACCAAAACAACACCAATCTGAATATGTGGCTACAAGAACTGACTGAATTGGCATACATAGCCCCTAGGGCAGCCCCTAGAGGTTAAAAAGTGGTCCTAACCACTCCTAAAGCAGTTTTTGAAGGTCAGAGGTCAATTTGGCACCTTTCAAGCATTCTTCTCCCTATTCGTTCCACCCTGGGATGATTAGAATGCTATTCGCCCCACCTCGGGATGATTAGCAGCAATCGCTCTAGGGTGCGATGAATAGCAATTTTTATGGGCAAAAAGTCAAACCTTGATAAATGGTAGCCCAAATCCACCACTCAACTCCACCTCCAAGTCATGGGAGTGTGAGTGAGCATTTTAGAGCTCAAAGAGGTAGTCATGGAGGCATAAATCAAGGAGCCCTTCATCAGGGAGGAATCTTATCTCCCCTAACAAGGCATGATGGCCAAGTGGTGCCCTTGCATGCGCATTCAAAGGAGACCCTCAGGTCTATAAAATGGTGAGCCTTCTCAACCCACAAAAAGAGAGCAAGAGCATTTGGAGCAACAGAGTGCTGCCAAATTATACCCCCAACCCTCATTGTGCTTCCTACATCCTTGATCTCTCTTTTGGAAGGGAGGTCATCGGGTGAATACTAGGAGCACAATATGGACCCAAAACCCAAAAAATCAGCCATAATACCACACCAAATTTGCTGACACAACCCCCTAGGAGGTTTTGGACCCATCCCAAGTGGATTGGTGTCAAAACCAAGCCCCAAAAAATGGGTGTCCTGCCCCCGGGTGCCCCTCGCATTGTTGCAGTCCTAATCGCCCCACCCAGGAGCAATTAGAAATATACATTAGATTTATTTCCTATTTCTTTTGCATCATGTTGTATGTGATTTTTTTATGCTGTTGTTCAATTTTCACTGCATTCTGACCTGTTTTGGCTATGTTTTTATCGTTTTATGCATTCACTAACCTACAAGGACCACCTTCAGATACAGGGCAATATGGGCATAATCTACCAAATCCGACATTATGGGTCATCTCAAAATTCCCCATTTTGCCTAACCCCAAGTTTTTAGGTATTTTTGAGGCCTCTGGATAGGACATTTGGGAGGTTCCTTTCACACATTTTGTGACAATCTCCAGTGTCCCACCCCGGAGCGATTAGAAATCCACGCATGATTTCCCAACTATTATTTTTGTAATGTGTCCCTAATTATGTCTGGATGCTCCTATTAAATTTTCATCTCATTCTGACATGTTTTGATCTCTGTTTTATTATTTCATGTATTCACTAGCCGGAGGTCTTGGGGATTGCATGTTTCCTTCCATCCGCATATGCTATTAACCATTTGCTATTTCTCTGTACATAGGATCTCAACACCGGAGGGGAAGCAAGGAATGATGGACACACTCATGCAAGCGGTGGTGATGTTTGGCCCACCCATTTCGAATGTGGGCATGTGAAAGATCCCAAAGGGAAGCATACCATCCGTTGGTGTAACAAAATTGTATTGAACACTCCAAGCCCCTAAAAGGGGGGAACGTATTGTAACTGGATCAAAAGCAACATTAATAAAATAGGCTACACTTTATTTTTGCTTTACATCTCATTTCATTGCATTGTTTTCCCTTTTCATGCACTTGTTCTTTGCATTTTCATAGGACTTAGCGTTTCATTATACATCTGCTTTTGTTTGCATCACACCCGGTATGCCGTGCTTCCGTAGACATGCTTTCAAAAACTATATAAGTTAGGACATATGGCAATGGGATTCAAAATCCCACTTTGCGTCAGCTAAATAACCAACCATGACATCCATCCATTCCTTCCCCAATATACCTTGAGCATTTCAAAATGTCAAAATTGGATAGATTCAATGGGGAAGAAGAAGCTCAAGAGCACGTTACTAGATTTATAAATTTGTGCTTCAACATACAGGACAATGATGCATTGCTCCTTAGATCTTTTGTAAGAACCTTCTTTGGTCCTGCCATTGAGTGGTTCAACCAACTTCTAAAACATAGTGTCTACACATTTGAACAATTTGCTGACGCATTTTTGGAATGTTTCACCTTTAATACCAAAATAAAGGCGACATTAACATACCTCATGGGGTTGAAAAAAATTGAGGATGAGTTAATTACTAATTACAGAAATAGCTGGCGAATGCTTTTAGCTAAGCTACCTTATCTATTACCAGTGACTGAGTTAACTTGGTTGTTTTCAAATATTTGCTTAAAACCCATCTCTTTGACATTGCAATTACAGAAATACCCTACCTTGGAAGAAGATCTAGCACAAACTAGAAACATAGAGGAAATAAAAATCCAAGAGGGAGAAATAACCAAACCTAGTAAGAAGGAGTGGACACATATTTCTAAAAATATCTCGGCACCTACAAAGCTAGCAATGGTCAATCAAGTGGCCATAAATATCCCTAGACGTACACAAGCAACACCTCCTCAAAATGTAAACTATCAGGCCCAACCTCATCCTATGAATTATAATAGTAATGGTCAAGCGAATCAGGGACAAAACCAACAATGTCACCCTAAGCGATAATTTACTCCCTTTGCTAAATCCATGGATTCTCTATTCAATCGATTGTGGGTTGCAAAAATGATTAATCTACTAGATATCAAACCCATTGATCTGAAAATAGGTAAACCCAAGCCTATGGGACACCGAGAGGATCAATATTGCAAATTTCATCGGTAAGGTGGCCATGATTTACAAATGTGCTATGGTTTTAAACACCTAGTATAAGATATTATTGATAGGAATTAGCTTCAAGTTGATGCTCCAATAGCCCCTACCAATCAGCATATGGGTATATACAAAGACCCATTATCAACTCACGAGGTATAGGAAGTGCCTGCTAAATCGATTAATGAGGTGAAGACAACACCCCCTGTCCAAGGGTATGTTGGAATGGTGAGTATTGTGACCAAAAATAGAAGATATCCAAGCCAAGTTGCACTAGCTGCAGCTTTAAGTGATGTTCCCACTATGTCATAAACTACACCATTTATAGTATAGGGCCTTCCATATAGGCCAATGTTGACAATAAATAACAAGCTTGCACAAAGTTTGAGGACAACATCAGCATGATTATCCATCTATGAACTAATACAATGATCACCTCCACATCAAGATTATTTGATAGACATATTAAATTCAATAGAGTTGCAACCACAAGAGTCTAACTCCATTAATTTTATGAATCATGTGCAATAGTGCAAGGAACCAGTAATCATATTCCATGAGCATGAGCTTAAGGAAATATCCAATGACGTAGTAGATCCTCCTCTGCACATCATTGGATATGGAAATGAGGTACCATACAAAAGAGTGCTCATAGACACTGGTTCCTTGAGAAATATTATTACCACCATGGCATTGAAACATCTAAAATTTCCAGCATCTTATGTTGTTGTGTTAACTTACACTCTTTGTGCATTCAATGAAACAATATGTTCTACGATTGGTACCATAGTCTTACCCATCTAGGTGGGGTGCAAGACTATACCAATATTGTGTCATGTGCTAGAAGGTGATATGGCATACAACATTTTTCTAGGAAGACCTTGGATACATGATATGAAGTGTGTCCCATCCATTTCGTATCAATGTATTAAATACACTCATGAATGGCAAGTGCATGTAGTCTCTATCAATATCGAGCCCTTCAAATACTGCAGTATGGTGCAGCAGATGCCAGAGTCAATATTACCTTTGAATCACATAGAATTCTAACTAAATACACCTATTAAAGGTCTACCCATTCCATAATCACCTTCCATTCCACCATATACATCCTCATCCATCCCATCCTCATCATCGGCAGCCGCAGAGATGCCTTCGACATCGTCATATCCTCCATCGAGGAAAATGTCAAAAAGGCCCATTGATGAGAGCCCATATTTAGTATCTACCATATCCATGGAAGAGGTCCTTTATGTAGTAAACAAGGAATCAATTCTATAGGTTCACATTGAGTCATATCAAACCTCACTCCCATATCATCCACCTTCACCATCCCAGGTCACAGTGCAGATGTCTAGCATAGGGATAGGAGAATATCTGGTGAGAAATGTAACAACGGTTCCATTCGTAGAGACAATGTAGTATATGGGGGGACCTCATATTACTATAGGTAGCATTGTACCTCTTGGTCTACCTCCCAATAAAACTAACTTCGTATATGGAGGTTTAGAGTATGGAGCTCTACCAATTTCTCTGAAAGAAGAATATGATGAACCTTTTTTAGAGGATGTAAACTACTTGTCGAATCCATATTATGCATTGTAGTACTTAGATCATTGTAATTGGCATGGTTTTGTCTTAGACTTATATGAGCAGGGTACTTGTGTCCCATGTTAGCCCCAATATCAATTACCTTGTGATAAATTTGGGTTGGGGCACAATAACCCAGTATCATTGGATGTCCTCACAGATAGTCTAGAACACATATGTCTAGGGTATCAGGATAAGCTTACACGCGATCCATACACCAATCCAAATAAGATACATTCCTTGGGGGATTATTTTCCCAAAGAGATGATAGATAAAGGATTATCAAGTGATGTTGCCCAAACCCATGAAGTGGGGGAAATCTCACATACCCTGAAATCTGACAGTGAGGAAGAGGATCAAGGTCCTCCTCATGAATGGATGAGTGATGATGATGGTGACTATGGCATCACACCAATAAACTACCCTAGCTCAGATGATGAACACAAGAGAGTGTTCCCATTGGATGATGAGGATGAATATTATCTTCACATGTTATTCCCCATCCAAGGCCCCATCTAAAACCAGCTCTTGCCACATGAATATCAAGCTCATCCTCTTCTGCATAGACCACCACCATTTATTCTATTTCCACTAGAGCCACACCCATGAGTCATGAGACAACATCAAGTCTATAGAACCATACACCCCAAAACCAAAAATCATGTATCCATCAACATGATTTCCATAGATTTAACCACACCATTACTATATACGAATAACCCATCAAAGCCATTGCATCTCAACATTAAGGTAATTGAATTTGGTCGAGGAGATTCTATTACATCACCATCATAGTATTGGCCATGCGAGGAAATGTTACAACCATTTCAATTTTCTCCAAGAACTACTCAGAATTTTTTTCAAGCCGAGGTTGATCCTAAATTTTCTATGGATGAAGCAAACCTAGCTGATGACATTCATTTGGTTCCCACTTCACGTTAGTTGGAATATGGGTCTCATATGTAAATTGAGCCAACAATTGATAAGGATATCGGTACAAATCCTGATAATACTCGCATTATTAAACTAGGGGAAGGTATATCCCCAGTTGAGCAAAATTATTTCACACAAGAATTGAAAGAAAGGATGAACACTTTTTCTTGGTCCTATAAAGATATGCCAGGACTAGACCCAAATCTAGTCATGCATAATCTCACATTGGACCCAAATATAAAACCATTCAAGAAAAATTTACACAAGATGCACCCAACAATAGCCTTAATGGTGAAATATGAATTGCAAAAGTTGTTGGATGCTAATTTGATCATTTTAGTAGACTATATGCCATGGGTCTCAAACATGGTTCCCGTAAAGAAGTCTGATGGGAGGATTCACATTTGCACTGACTTTAGAGATCTTAAAAAAATGAGTCCTAAGGATGAATTTTCCTTACCTAACATTGATGTGTTGGTAGATGCTATAGCAAGACATGAAATGCTTTCCCTCATGGATTGTTTCTTTGGATACAATAAAATCCATATTAATCTAGAAGACCAGATCAAAATGGTGTTCATAATGTCTTGGGGAACATTTTGTTATAATGTCATGTATTTTGGCCTTAATAATGTTGGTGCCACCTACCAATGAGCTATGACGTATATCTTCCACGACTACATGCATAAGATTTTGGAAGATTACATGGATGACTTTTTTGTGAAATATTTATTATGTCATGAGCATATCGATGTATTGTGTAAGGTTCTAGTTCACCTCATTGAGCACAATGTCAGGATTAATCCCAAAAAGTGTATCTTCGGTATCACATCTGGTAAACTTTTTGGATTCATATTCTCCAAGTGAGGCATAGAGGTATATCCGAACAAGGTCAAGGCAATACTAAAAATGCCTCCCCCCACAACCATTAAATAGCTATACAACTTGCAAGGAAAGGTCACATCCATAAAATGCTTCATAGCATAATTATTAGATAAGTGTCGACCCATGAATAGGTTACTACACAAGGGGGTCTCATTTCATTCGGATGAAGAATGTCAAAATGCCTTTGATAATATTAAAAAATACTTGGCTTCGCCACCTGTATTGTCTCCTCTATGACCAGGAGTGCCATTCTATTTAACATATCAGCTACTGAGTTGGCATTAGGAACCATGTTATCCCAAAAGAATGAATTTCACAAAGAACAAGCTACCTATTACATTAGTCGTACACTAGTCAGCTATGAAATTAAGTATGCACATGTTGAGAAGCTATGCTTAGTAGTGGTATTTGCCACTAAAAAGCTACACCATTACATGCTCAATCATACCACATATGTCATATCTAAGGAAATTCTATTATGATATATGATGAGTAGAACATATCACAATAGTCGCATGGTGAAATGGATAATATTGTTGACGGAATTTGACCTAGAGTTCATTGGATAAAAATAAATCAAAGGATAGGTTATAGCCGATAAACTAGCAGAGGCTTCTCTTCAGGATGACCAACCTCTAAATGTAGATCTTCTCGATGATGGATATTTTCATATTTTAGAATCACCTAATTCTGCAGAGCTTGAGTCACAAGTGGACATAACTCTATTCTTTGATGGTTCTAAATGCAAGCAAGGGGGTGGTGCAGGTATTATTTTTTTCACACCACAAGGGGATCCCATACCTCTTTCATTTAAACTTGATTTCTTGTGCACCAACAACAATGTCGAGTATGAAGCCCTCATCGTTTACCTTCAGATGACAATCACCATGAAAATAACAAAGTTAAACATTTTTTGCGATTCCTTGCTCATAGTTAATCAGGTTAAAGGGATATTTCAATGTAGGTTTCCCCTCTTGCAAGCCTACAAAACCCTAGTGGACAAACTTATGGAAAAATTTGAATGGTATGATATAGAGGCACACCCTTGGTCATCTAATTATTTTGCGGATACAATGTCTTCCTTAAGGTCACTAATCCCACAAAATCATTTAGATGATATCACTACTATTCAAGTAAAAATGCTAGTGCAATCTACGACTGAGCATGATGAGCATAACACCACACCAAATGTTCACATAATTTAGATTGAGCCTTCACACAAAAGGTGTATCACTCCAAATTTTTTGCACCCTTACCCTCAGGCTATAGGATCCATGCCCAGAAGGGGGATGCGAGAAGGATGGGACAATACCTCGGACTGAGAGGCTCTTAGAAGGTCCCGCATCTCGAGGGAGGAGTATAAGGGTGAATTTTTTACGGATGGTGGGTTCACCAAGAAAATTTTGAGTGGCAGTTTCCACACCTAGGTTGATAGTGGGTTTGATGTGTTCATTTTTATACTCAATCATTCAACTCCTAGGTTTGGCCAAGATGAATCTAAACTATTCTATCTACCAATAATGATTTAAATGGATACAAAAAATAGGAATGAGTGTTAATAATAGAGAATATGCTAATTAGAATGTGTCATACCTGATTTTGGATGTTTGATGAAGATTATGAGTCTTGTAGCAGTTCAGATTGCCTTAATTCATATGTAATCGTATGAGATTTCACAAGATCGTCTGAAATCTGACGAATTCGTCAAACAAATTTGTAAAAAACCTGCAATCATAAAAACAGATACAAAATACCAAATATGCAAGTGCAGAAGCAAAGGACAATGGTATAAATAACAACAAACATGCCTAAATAATGGATTCCAATAACAAATAAGGAAATGCAGTAGATTTAATGATTGATTTTAACTTTACCATGCGATTATGCTAAATGAGGTGAACTCCAAGATGCAAAAAACATAATAATTCAAGACAGTGCAGAAATACAATATGAAAAATGTAGAGAAAGCTAAGGAAACACAAACTCTAGAATCGGATGGCCCCTAATTTGGACTATAGTCAGGATTGCCTCCAATCGTACGAGATCGTCTACGACGATCCGAGCTATCTTTGACTGAAAAAAAGTAGAATTCCTACAAGAAAATGCAAAATATAGAACACAAAAAGTAGTATGAGGGAATAAGGAGTTAAATCTGTTAGCTAAGGGGTTCAGGGAAATCAGGATCAAGAGGAGTCAGGGGGTAAACTAGAAAATCCTAGTTTATATAGTCTTAGGAAGAGGTTTAAGAGGTTGGGGATCATCCCAATCTGGGAGATCTCCAATAGAGAAATATCCAACTGTGCAGACACTCTTCTGCCCAAGTTGGAGAGGTTGTTGAAACATAAGCTAATTATGAAAATTTAGTTTTGGAACAAAATCGTCTGGACGTTCTGTCCATGAAAATTTCATCAGATCTAGGACGATCTCATCTAATCTATGACGATATCGTCCAACGGTCAAAACAAATCCTAAAAATGGTGCGAAAAATAAGGAAATAGGTAGCAGGTGGTTTTGGAGCGGTTTTGGGATTAAAATTTAAATTTTTATCTTTTATCTTTTACTAAGGTTTTAACCGTGCCAATTTTAGGGTGCTACATTTTGCCCCCTCTTTAGTGAATTTTTCGAAGAAAATGCGTTAAAGATGAGTTTTTCCTGTTTTACGAGAAAGCAAAAATGTACTCAATTTTTTAGATGATGATTCTTGGTTGAATTGTACAACTGCTGACTATGGTGCCCCCTTCGTGTTTTTACCCAAATCGAATGTTTGAGGTAAAAATGCGGAAAGGCAAAAATTAAAATGTTGATTTTTTAAATAAAATTAAGAAAATAGGGTAAAAACCTAATTCATTTTTATTGTTCATCTTTATTGTTCCAAATCTCTACAGAGAGAGGAAAAAAATGGTGGAGACAGCGCACAGAGCAACAGAGGTCCGACGCGGGCTACGGGTAAGGATCTAAGCCTAGTAGATTAGTTTTAATTTTGCTTTATGCAATCTATGGATTTGAACTTGGATTATTTGGGGCATCACGGCCATTTTTGGGCCATCGACGATGTCTAGACGAAATCGTACCTATTTCATCGAAATCGTCTCTATATCGTCGATTTTGTCTGAGGGCAAAATCAACGGACTAGCGGCGATCTAGTTCAACAAGGGACGATCCCCAAGTTGTGAAATCGAAGATGATTTAGTCCTAACAAAGGACGATTTTGCCAAATTTAGGACGATATCATTCGATGGTGTATGATAGCATCTTTAACTTGATTTAAAATGTGTTTAATTTGATTTTAATGATTGGTTATTAATAAATTTTGTTGTTATTGTTTGTTTTGCAAAGGGGATTACTAAAGAGCTAAGAATGGAAATACGATAGACTAAGGGATGACATAGTCACGCTTGACTAGGTAGAGCATGACTGACTAGGACAAGTCGGGCTACAACATGTGGCATAGATGCCAAAAGTATCAACTGACATGGGGCTACTGACAGCCCTAGCAGAGAGATTGTATCCGGGGTCGTCCTATTTTTGGTTACCGACAGGGGAGATGGCTCCCACTCTAGAGGACGTATGGAGGATCATGAGGATCCCCATACAGGGATGAATCATGATGCCTACGACCAATCAAGGCCAGGCAATGATGAGGCTGACTGGAGACCCGAGCTTCACCCTGGAGAAGGGCGGGGTGAACATCGAGTCTCTATGGCAGATGCCTGGGGCATCTAGGCTAACTCGAGTTTTGGCAGGGGTGGTAGGTGGCTTACTATTGTGCCACCAGAGCGGATGTAGACTACAGTGGATCCTATCAGATATAGTTTGTGACATGAGATACCATGGGTATATGTTTGCATGGGGTAGCTTTGTACTATGCCACTTGTATAGGATCTTTCACGGGGTCGTATACAAGGGAGGTTGATGTCTGGTTTTGACATCGCTGTTGCAGGTTTGGTGCTGGGAGCACATTGTAGTGCGAATTCCAATAGGGCTCCCACTGATAGGGGTTGACTGGGAGAGGCCCTGGGTTTTCTATTGGTGGCTACAAAGAGGGTCACAGCGGTAGATAGATCTGCCAATGTCTCAGAGGTTGCTGGACGACCTCATCCTAGACCAGATTACCTGGAGGTCGTGGCGAGAGCACCTCAGCTGGGTAGAGGATGGGTAGGAGCTAGCTCGCATCAGGTGATTCTGCTAGCTAAGGATGGAGTAGGGAGAGGTAGATCTCCACCACTACGATCGGGTACTATGGCAGTTCGGTCTATAGCAGGGGATCCCTTCTCTCAAGGATTACGAGTACTCCTAGACTGTTCAAGATAGTACTACGCTAAGCGGGGCTCTAGACATGCAGCGATTATAGAGTCAAGATGTGGATGATGCCCCCATCCAGCCAATGGATGGTGATGATGCTGGGGTTGTAGCTGGTTACGATTCTTGGTACATAGGCATCTGCCCTCCTCGGATGATGAGGATGTAGGATCCAGTGCACACCATGGTGCGCCAGATGGGGAGGTGGTGCCAGGCTACCATTGAGGCAGTGTGGGGTTGCGGTGGGAGAGATCAACGATGATCCCCATAGGAGATATGCTAGTGGATGGGTCAAGCTCCATAGAGGCTATGAGAGACAGGGCGAAGGGAGGAGAGACTCCCTTCATAGCAGGGGGAGAGACCACCATCGCTTGGTAAGGGCAAGGGTGTGGATGTAGGGGAGAGCAGAGAGACGGTGGCTCTCCGGGCTGAGGTTGCCCCTTTGGGCTTAGGTGCAGACACTGCAATATGAGGCTACATGACTCAGAGCTCAGGGCGAAGGAGTGAGCACTCAAGATCTGGTGCGGTCTATTTTTTAGACCACATTCTACTAGGGTTTGTACTATCAGGCGGTCCCAGAGGGATAGTGGATATCATTGCCAACCCCCATTGCAGAGCTGGTCATGATGGGATCATCAAGGACATCCTCAAAATCAATGATGAGGACCCGAGATATGGCCCAGACCTCTATGGGACCACCTCCTCCATGTCAGGGTGGGGGAGGAGATGAGGCTGAGAGCTCGAGGGCTTCTCGAGGCTAGCTAGTACAAAGTGCAGATTATATTATTATTACTTTTGAGGGGATTGAGTATGCTAGAGTTTTGATTGTGGCATACCAATCCAGATGATGTACATAGTTGATTGATGATATATATAGATTGTATTTTTGATGATATGACTTGTGTATCTGTTGTATGATGCTTGAATTGTTGATTCATGTAATTATGTCATTTGGAAATAAATTATAATGTTATGTCATGCCATAAAATTGTAAATGAAATAATCTGATGTGCATAAATTGGTTGTTTTTGGTGTGATTTGATGAAAAATAAAAGGGACTTCTAACAATAATTTCAAAGGACATTGTCGTTGTTATAGACCGTTTTATGGAGTCGTCGCTCGCTAGGTCGTCAAGCTAATCCTAGTATAGAAATATTGCTAAAAGTAAAAGATTGCTTAAGAGACTATCTTAAGACTTGGTGTTGTGATGATGAAAATGATGATGGGGATGATTTGTTTTCAGATTTTTCACAAAATTATGCATGAAATATGTTTAAAAGTGATTTTTGTTAGGCATAAATTCCTAAGTGTGATAAATTTTTGAATAATTCCTTAGAAATTATACCATGGTTGCAATATGGAATGTTTGACATAATGACATGAAATAGAATAAGTGTTCGTTCGTTTTGAAGCACAATTGTGTAACATAATGATGTAAGCCATATGTGTTTTTAAAATAGATGGGAAAATAAAATTAGAACAATGGTTTGCACTAGGCATAGAATTTATAGGTATAGACTTATACCATCATCGTGAAATCCAAAGATAAAATAAATATTTTATTTTTATTGCATGATTGATTTTTTATTTTTGATTTTTGATAAACAGAAAATAATAATATGATGAACATGTTGTTTGCAATCATTTTGCAATTTTGTGACACAATGTGTATAATTATTTTTATACAAAACAAAATTATGAAATAAGAGGATAAAATTATTCTGAAAAGAATTACAGAAATATTTTAAATTATCTAAAAAACAAATGTAGGTTTATAAGGGATCCTCATGTGTAAACATGAGTTCATTACTGATCTTGATTTATCATAATGATACAAAATATCTCAAATACAAATGTGTGTGCAATTGTATTGTTCATTCACCAATTTTGAGCAAGATAATTTGATACAAGCAATTTGCCTTAACCAAATGAATGTTCGTTAACCATGATTTATATGCAAATAACCGTACCAGACTACTATGCAAGTTAGGTTATCAAGAGCTAGCTAATCCATAAGCCGACATAGGTCTGTACAAAAGAAGGTCGCTAATGTGACAGACATATCACCACGCTAGGAATTACCCAAGGCCAAGCGGGTTGGGCACAAACCACCTGTTATGGGGCTTACCTCACAGTTTTTGAATAATTGAGAATTCCAAGGATTCAAGCTCATTCACCCTTATTTTCTTTTCAAGGGGTAGGGAAAGGATTTTATTGCATTTTGCTTTTGCTTTTCTCTTTTGCTCTTTTTTTTTCTATTTTTTTTTTTTTGCTTGATATTTGAGATAATGTTGAAATATTTTTGTGATGATACAAAATAACATTTTTCTTTTTATCTTTTTCTTGCACTTTTCTTTTTCTTCCTATGCTAGGGATACTTGCTCGGATTAGTTGTAGAGTAAGGTATTTTTATTCTGGGTAGGGGTGAGCTTGTCCTTTTGTCAATTCTCAAAGATTCTAGACCATGTGCATGATAGGATAGCAGGGGAAAATTTTCACTTAAGAAACCATGTCTACTATGTAGCATCATATTGAATTTGCAATGAAATCATTTTAATGTGAAAAGATATACTTGGTTCAAGTAAATAACAAGATCAGTTCTCTATGCTCAAAATTTTATTAATGCCAATGTGGACTTTGATATAAGAGAGATTACTAATCATACCAAATAAAATCAAGATATTTATTCATGTGAGTGTGAAAGTGTGGGATGCCAAATAAATGCTCATTTATCCAAAATAATTGAAAATATAACTGCAAACTCCAAGAATTGATAGGTATAAAAAAGATGTTTTTGAAGATTTTGACAATTTTGATGTTTTTGTATTTGATTTTAATTGATGATTTGCAAGAAGAAATACTATTACTATTCTTTGAAAAATATTTTGATAGAAATGGCTAAAAATGAAACAATATGCAAAATACAGTATATACAAATGATGAAATGATCCAATGTTTTATTCATAGTAGCGTTTGAGATGCATAATGTTCATAGGTTCTTTAAGTTCTTTACCATCTAAGGTAGATAATTTGTATGCTACCGATCCAAATTTAGAAGTGATGATATACGGTCCAAGCCAGTTGGGCTCGAATTTACCTTTAAGGTCTTTATTAGCATTAGTATTTTTTTTATTTTATTTTAAGACAAGGTCACCGATCTCAAAGGATCGAGGATGAACTTTCT
The DNA here is from genome assembly GCA_028583015.1 of Wollemia nobilis. Lineage (NCBI taxonomy): Eukaryota > Viridiplantae > Streptophyta > Pinopsida > Araucariales > Araucariaceae > Wollemia > Wollemia nobilis. The sequence continues at coordinate 5,635,801 of JAQPPZ010016385.1, read as the reverse complement.
TGAGATATGCTCTCTTAAGCCTGTTTTGGTAGGCACAAAGATACTCCAAATAATTGATGCGCTTTTCATCCAGAAGTTCTAGTCGACTAAATCGCCGAACATGATATTCATCCCCTACTTCAGTATCTTGAAGTAGTAGAGCCAAAGAAGGAACTTCTAATTCAAATGGAAAAATAGCTTCAGAGCCATAAACCAAAATGAAAGGTGAAGTTCCAGTGGGGGTGCGAACACTTGAAGAACACAAGCTTATACTAAGAGGGGGGTGAATAGTATAAGACTACTTTAAACTTTTTCCTTCAAATTTCAAATTAATATTATGCAGTGAATAGATAGCAGTATCAAAAACAGTAATCAAAGCAATGCACAAAATACCATCCACAATAGAGACACAACAATTTACGTGGTTCACCCAATGCGGGCTACTCCACGGATAAAATATTTCACTAAATTTTATCACCTCAAATTCTAGGAAACCTTTCCCGATTACAAATTTTATGGGCACCAACCCAAAGGAGACACCAATCCCCTAGCTCTACTCTAGTTGGTGATCCTCTAGAAAACCTTTGCCTCCTCTACCCTTAGCAAGTGGAACTCTATCCATAGAAGACACCTGTATTCCTTGCTCTGGCTGGAGACCTCTGTCCTCAACTCTTTCACCTCCAAAGCTAGTCCTCTATTCTGCACCAAACATAGTCCTTCGGTCTGGCACAAATGTCCTCAAAATTGCACCTCTGCGCAATCACAGTAGCACTCGATAAAACATCAACTTATGCACCTCTCTGTGTAATCACAGCAGCACTTGATCAAACATCAACTTATGCACCTCTCTGCACAATCACAGTAGCACTCGATCAAACATCAACTTATGCACCTCTCTGTGCAATCACAACAGCACTTGATCAAACATCAACTTATGCACCTTTGCGCAATCACAGCAGCATGATCTTCGCACACTCTGCTTCTTTGCAATCTCTCTCCCTTAGAAGATTCGATGGAATGCACTCTGTACACTGCAATCGAATTTGCACTCTACTTCTCAGTGATTGAACTTCTCCCCGCACTCTATCTATGAAAGTCACACTTCGAATGCACACTTCGATTGATCCCCAATCTCTTCAAACAACCCTCCTTTTATACTAATATAATCAAGATCTAAACCTTGGTCTTAGTTGGTTGTTATGCAAAAGCAAACCCTAACTCCGTTGGTTGCACGCCCTAATCTTCGTCGGCCCAAATTTAACTCTGTCGGCTTCAACCGCCTCTATGGTTTAGTAGCTTCTGCCATGAAACCACAACATGTTGTGATATCGTGACATTTTTGTAGCTGTACACTTTCATTTGGCTATTATCGTGATATCACGACACTTTTTCTTTTGTCTGCCTTGACTATGTTCTTGTCGCGATATCACGACACTTCTGTATTTGCTGACATCATCTTCACTCCTATCATGAAATAATGACACTTTTGTCTTCAATGCCTTCTTATTTGCTTGCACTAGCAAAAATGAAACATGTCATGAAATCGTGATGCTTTTGCCTTCGAGCTCTTCCTTCTTCAATTCGTTGTGAAATCGTGACGCTTCTTCTGTTGAAGACTTGCTTACTATTTTTGTTGTGAAATCGTGACACTTTCTCCAACTCAATGCTGCCATCTCAACCTATCACGAAATCGTGACACTTTCTGCATTCACAAGATTTCTCTTCAACCTGTCATGAAATTGTGACACTTTCTACATCCGTACAACTTCTTTGTAGCTTGTTGTGAAATCACGAAGCTTCTTATTTCAGACTCTTCCTTTTGCTGCATGTCATGAAATCACGATAATTCTCACTTCAAGATTTTCAACATGTCACGAAATCATGACAGTCCTCACTTAGTATTTTTTAGCATGTCGCAAAATCGTGATAGCCCCACTTAGTCTTTTGTAGAATGTCACGAAATCGTGACACTTTTTGAGATACTTTATCTTTCTTCGAACTTGTCGTAAAATCACAACAGTTCACACTGCAGACTCTCCCTTCTGCATCATGTCATGAAATCGTGACACTTTTTCGTTCGTACAACCTTCCTTGCATTATGTCACAAAATCGTGACACTTTTCCTTCTTTGCCTTCCTACACTTTTCGAGTCACGAAAATGCGACATGTCACGAAATCGTGACACTTTCCACCTTGCTCTCTTTCTCTGCCAACATGTCACGAAATCGTGACAGTTTTGCTAGCTTCTTCTCTCTCTTCCAACATGTCATGAAATCGTGACAATTTTTCCAGCTTCTTCTTTCTCTTCCAACATGTCGCGAAATCATGACACTTTTTCAAAAAGCTTTCTCTCCTACCCAAGTTGCGAAAGTGCAACATGTCGTGATATCGCGACATTTTTCCAACTTACTGATTTCGAACCTGTCAAGCCGAACCTTCATCAAAAACACATTATTTTACATGAAATCAAATTCTTTTAAAAATCTTCCTGACATCAATGACAACTTATTCACTTAAGCAAATGCAATGTACTCAAAGTACCCAAAATTGCCAACAATCTCCTCCTTTGTCATTGATGGCAACCCTTTACTAAAAACACGTCTCAAGAGCTAAAAATGAAACCAACTGTGCTAACATTTGAGAATCTCCTTTTAAATTTTTTCTCCCCCTGACTTGAAGCTTTCCTCTTCATATTGAAGCTCTCCCCCTTACTCATATCTATCCCCCTTACTCAAATCTCCCCCCCTTTGTCATCAATGGCCAAGGGTCACCTTTGGGGCTCGAGACTAAGAATGAGCTTCTTAGCTTAGTCCCTCCCCCACCTCCTCGTGAGGAGATTAAAACTGGGGTGGGATTAAAACTACCATTAGGCACTGATCATCATCAATGTCTAAAATTTCCTTGCCTGGACTTTTCTTGAACTTTTTGTCCGCATTCTTGTTTTTGTCACTGTTCTTGTTCTTGTTCTTGTTCTCATCCCTGTCCTTTTTCATGCCTTGATCCTTGGACCTGATCATGCCACTGTTCCTATTCCTATACCTTGGAAGATCAGCTCTACACTGTCTAGTTGTGTGGCCTTCATTGTTGCACTTATAACAAGTAACAATGTTATTTCTTTTAGGCATACTTGTTCTTTGAATCCTCCTGTTTTGACTAACCCTGTTCCAGTTATTAGCCTTGCAAAAAATTGCCTTATGCCCAAACTGTTTACACGAGTAGCAATACCCTTGAAATAAATTACCACCTCTAAAACTGTCATTTATCTTCCTTAATTGAGCCATGCAATGTGCAGCCATGTGACCAAACTTGTAACACGCAAAACATCTATCGTGAAATTTTCCTTTATACGACCTCTTGGGTCCTAAAAACTTCTTCAAATTCTGAATTTTGTTTTCTATTTCTATGCATCGATCACTCACAGACTTATGTTCTGAAGTACTTTCTTCATCAGAACTCTCTTCCTTTTGGAATCTCTTGCGAGATTCCCCAACCTGTTCTTTGTGCGACTTAACAAAACCAAGACCTATTTTATCTATTGGATTTCTTTGACCTTTGATGAGAGACTTAACCGTTTTGGAGCTATCTTGAAACTTGTATAGCTTATCCTTGTATTCGTTAGTTTCCATTTCCAGAGAAGCCATTTTCTGTTCCAACTCATTATACTCAAGAATCTTAGACTCTAACTCATCCTTGATTTCCTGTGTTTTAGCTATAAAGAAGTCAAGACTTTCTATAAGATCGCCTCTCTCCATACAACATTCATCTAAATTATCCTTGAGTCTATCATTCTTCTTTATTTCATTTTTCAAAACACTAAGAGCATTATTAAGTTCACTTTCAAGATCTTTTATTTGTTTGCTTTCTGAATCCTCAGGGCCTTTTCCAAATTTCTTATCACTAGAGGTGCTACCTTTTTCAAAAACAATACAAGCATCTTCTTGATAGTTTTCTGAAGCATCCTTATACATACTGGAAACCAAATCATTATTTGTATATTCATCCTCAAGGTGACCAAAATTTCCACATCTGAGACATTTCATAATAATGAATCTATGTTTCGGTTCTTCCTCCTTTTCTGATATGAACAACATCTCATTTTCCTCATCACTTGAAGAGCTTTCACTATCACTGCTAGAACACTTACTTGCTTTGTCTAGGTAGAAACTCTTCTTGTTCTTGTGTGAATACCTCTTTCCTTGATTTCTGTGCTCATATTTGTTCTTTCTATAATACCTATGCTTTTCAGAATCCTTGCTCTTAACATCCTGTTTCTCTTCATCACTTTCATTCTTGGAAACAGTATAGTCAGTAGCATAATGACTGAACTTTCCACAATTGAAGCATCTTATATTTTTCATGCTTTTGTGCTTTCTAGATAACTTGCCTTTCTTGCTGTAATATGCCTCTTCATCACTAGAAGACTCATCACTCTCTTGAAGCTGTTTACCCTTAGATTTCTTAGTAGCCTTGAAAGCTGCCTCTTTCTTGACATCAACCTTCACTTGAGTTCTCAACTCAAATGTTGCAAGAATGCTATGAAGCTCATCCTTTTTTAGCTTATCCAAATCTTTAGCTTCCTCAATAGCAAAAATATTTTCACTAAATCTATTAGGAAGATATCTTAAGATTTTATCACAAACATCATTTTCAGCAAGTTCAAGACCTAAGTCTTTCATGGATTTAACAACCTCATCCATGCGAAGCATGTAGTTACTAATATATTCATCATCATTCATCTTGAGTTTTTCAAACATACCTTTGAAATGTCTCAAATTGGCCTTTCTGAAATTTGTATCACCTGTATGAACCACCTGCAACTGTTTCCACATTTCACTAGTTGTCTTGCAGTGAATTACTTTGGTGAGATCTACTTTCTGTAAGCCTTTCAGGATTGTATTCATTGCTTTTGAATTGTTGTGATGTAGAAGCCTATCTTCTTTAGTATACGGACCATTTACAGGAATAGTGTACCCATCTTCAATAACTTCCCAAACCTCATTCCCAAGTGCCATTAGATGAACCTTCATCCTTGCACTCCAAAGACCAAAATATGATCCATCAATAATAGGTGCTGCATTTTTGCTTGAATAATCCATTGTGTTCTTATCAAGCTTTTCCTTCAAGCTGTTTAAACTTTTCGAAGGAACCCGCTCTGATACCAATTGAAGAACACAAGCTTATACTAAGAGGGGGGTGAATAGTATAAGACCACTTTAAACTTTTTACTTCAACTTTCAAATTAATATTATGCAGTGAATAGATAGCAGTATCAAAAACAATAATCAAAGCAATGCACAAAATACCATCCACAATAGAGACACAACAATTTACGTGGTTCACCTAATGCGGGATACTCCACGGATAAAATATTTCACTAAATTTTATCACCTCAAATTTTGGGAAACCTTTCCTAATTAAAAAGTTTATGGGCACCAACCCAAAGGAGACACCAATCCCCTAGCTTTGCTCTGGCTGGTGATCCTCTAGAAAACCTCTACCTCCTCTGCCCTTAGCAAGTGGAACTCTATCCATAGAAGACACTTATCTTCCCTACTCTGGCTAGAGACCTCTGTCCTCAACTCTTTCACCTCCAAAGCTGGTCCTCTGTTCTGCACCAAACACAGTCCTTCGGTCTAGCACAAATGTCCTTGAAATTGCACCTCTACGCAATCACAGTAGCACTCGATTAAACATCAACTTATGCACCTCTCTGCGCAATCACAGTAGCACTCGATCAAACATCAACTTATGCACATCTCCGTGCAATCACAGTAGCACTCGATCAAACATCAACTTATGCACCTCTTTGCACAATCATAGCAACACTCGATCAAACATCAACTTATGCACCTTTGCGCAATCATAGTAGCATGATCTTCGCACACTCTTCTTCTTTGCAATCTCTCTCCCTTAGAAGATTTGATGGAATGCACTCTATACACTGCAATCGAATTTGCACTCTGCTTCTCGGTGATCAAACTTCTCCTCGAACTCTATCTTCAAAAGTCACACTTTGAACGCATGCTTCGATTGATCCCCAATCTCTTCAAACAACCCTCCTTTTATACTAACATAATCAAGATCTAAACCTTGGTCTTAGTTGGCTGTTATGCAAAAGCAAACCCTAACTCTATCGGTTGCATGCCCTAATCTTCGTCGGCCCAAATTTAACTCTGTCGGCTTCAACCGCCTCTGTGGTTCAGTAGCTTTTGCCGCAAAACCACAACATGTCGTGATATCATGACATTTTTGCAGCCGTACACTTTTGTTTGGCTATTGTCGCGATATCGCGACACTTTTGCTTTTGTCTGCCTTGACTATGTTCTTGTCGTGATATCACGACACTTCTGTATTTGCTGACATCATCTTCACTCTTGTCGTGAAATCATGACACTTTTGTCTTCAAGGCATCCTTCTTTTCTTGCACTAGCAAAAATGTAACATGTCATGAAATCATGACGCTTTCGCCTTCGAGCTCTTCCTTCTTCAATTTGTCATGAAATCGTGATGCTTCTTCTGTTGAAGACTTGCTTACTGTTTCTGTTGCGAAATCATGACACTTTCTCCAAATCAATGTTGTCATCTCAACCTATCATGAAATCATGACACTTTCTACATTCGCAAGCTTTCTCTTCAACCTGTCACAAAATCGTGACACTTTTTGCATTCGTACAACTTCTTTGTAGCCTGTCGTGAAATCGTGACGCTTCTTATTTCAGACTCTTCCTTTTGCTGCATGTCACAAAATCATGACAATTCTCACTTCGAGCTTTTCAGCATGTCATGAAATCATGACAGTCCTCACTTAGTATTTTGTAGCATGTCACAAAATCATGACAATCCTCACTTAGTCTTTTGCAGCATGTCACAAAATCATGACACTTTTCGAGATACTTTATCTCTCTTTGAACTTGTCGTGAAATCGTGACAGTTCACACTGCGGACTCTCCCTTCTGCATCATGTCATGAAATCGTGACACTTTTTCATTCGTACAACCTTCCTTGCATTATGTCACAAAATTGTGACTCTTTTCCTTCTTTGCCTTCCTACACTTTTCGAGTCACAAAAATGCGACATGTCACGAAATTGTGACACTTTCCACCTTGCTCTCTTTCTCTGCCAACATGTCACGAAATCGTGATAGTTTTGCCAGCTTCTTCTCTCTCTTCCAACATGTCATGAAATCATGATAGTTTTGCCAGCTTCTTCTTTCTCTTCCAACATGTCGTGAAATCATGACACTTTTTCAAAAATCTTTCTCTCTCCTACCTAAGTCGCGAAAGTGCAACATGTCGCGATATCGCGACATTTTTCCAACTTACTAATTTCGAACCTGTCAAGCCCGAACCTTCATCAAAAACACATTATTTTACATCAAATCAAATTATTTCAAAAATATTCCTGACATCAATGACAACTTATTCACTTGAGCAAATGCAATGTACTCAAAGTACCCAAAATTGCCAACAACACTAGTTCGATAGGCCCACAAAGCGAGGATATAATTGAATGTGCTAATCTCGATCGGATTTATTGACCAATTTTTTGAGAATTTTGATTAAGGTTTTATTAGATGCTTCTGCTTGGCCATTACCCTGAGGATAATAGGGAGTGGACCAACGATGTTGAATTTTATATCTTTGACATAATTTTTTGACATCTTTATTTTTGAAACAAATTCCATTATCTGAGATGAGATTGGCAAGAATTCCAAACCTACAAATAATTTGATTAAAAATAAATTTGGAAACTTGCGTTCCAGTACAAGAAGCTAAATGCATAGCTTCAACCCATTTTGTGAAATACTTCGTAGTGGTTATGATAAATTTATGTCCATCAGATGACACAGGATTGATTTTCCTAATGATATCTAAGCCCCATTTTGAAAATGGCCAAGGAGATGAAATAGCCTACAGTTCTTGTGTAGGCGCATGGACAAGGTCAGCATGTTTCTGGCACTTGTCGTAATGGCGCACATAATCATGTGCATCATTCTCCATGGTAGGCCAAAAATATCCTATCCAAAGGAGCTTCTTAGCAATGGCGTTACTACTAAAGTGTCCTCCATAAGATCCATCGTGGGCTTCACTCAAAGCTGATCTAGATTATTCTAGATTCAAACATCTTAATAATATGCATTCAAAAGATCTCCTATACAAGGTATTACCAATAATTACAAAGTGAATTACTCATCTACGTAATAATCGGCGCTGGTTGCTAGTATAACCATTAGGGAAGGTTCCATTTTGCATAAAATTAAATATATCAGTGTACCATGGTTCAGGAGTAGTGTCATTGATTAGAAACACATACAAAGGTTCTAAGCATGATTTGCTTGAAGCGAGTTCTTGGAGTCGACGAATAATGATGGTAGCATATTCATCATCTAACTCCAAGGGCAAAAGAGATGCAGCTATAGCCATAGCATCGACCGCATGATTTCTAGTTCGAGGAATAGCTTCCAAGGTAACTTGATCAAATAAGGATAATAATTACAAAACATATGTTTTATATGGGCGTAATTTATCATCTCTGGTCTGATAAACATCATTTATTTGATTTATGATAAGTTGGGAATCACCAAAAACTAAAAAAATTTTAATTTTCAATGCCAAAGCTGCTCATAATCCAAGGATTAGAGCCTCATATTCGAAGTATTATTAGTGCAAGCAAACGTTAATTTAAAGGACAGAGGTATAAGATGTTTTTGTGGAGATATTAAAATAATACCGCACCAGCCCCACTCATACATCGGGCTTCGTCAAAGTATAGGGACCATTGTTTAGGATGGTCTTCCTCTAATTTAAGGCATTCATCGAGAAGCTCAATGATGAGGGGATGGGTAGACTCTAAGGGTGCAACAACTAATTGATCTGGTATGATTTGACCTTTAACAGACTTCTATCCTATAAATGTGAGTTCAAACTCACTTAGCGCAAGAACCCACTTGGTTGTGCGACCAGATAAATACGGTCGACTCATAAGATATCACAAAGGGTCAAATTTGGCAATAACATACGTTTTCTAACTGAGCATATAATGTCATAGTTTCTGTGTAGAAAATATTACTACAAGACATAACTTCTCTAATATGGTATAGTGAGTTTCATAACTGATTAAGGTTCTACTGATGTAATAATTAGCACGTTCTTTCTTCTCATCGTAAAGTTGAGGTAACATAGCTCCTAAGGCAAAATTGGAAGAATAAATGTACAAAATAAATGGACGATCAGATCTAGGTGGGGAAAGCATCGGTGGTTGGAGGAGATATTGCTTGAGGAGTTCAAATGCTTCCTAAAATTTGTCATCCTAATGGAAAGAGACATCTTTCTTAAGAAGTTTAAGAAAATGTCTAATTTTATCTGCCAACTTATCAATAAAGCGATGAATAGCTTGAAGCTTACCTTGTAAACTTTGTAATTCTGATATATTGGTGGGTGCGGGCATATCAATGATAGCCGTGATCTTGAGAGGGTCAATTTCAATGCCACATAAAGAAATGATAACCCCCAATAATTTACCGGACTTAACTCCGAATATACATTTGGTTGGATTCAATCGGATAAGATACTCCCTTAACCGATGAAATACTTTTCTCAAGTCATTTAAATGATCATCTTATTTGATGGAACGAGCTATAATATCATCTACATAATCATGTAGAATATCATGCATCATATCATGAAAGATATAAGTCATGGATCATTGATAGGTTGCGCTATGCGTTCTTTAAACCAAATGGCATTACTTTCCAACAAAAGGTTCCCCAAGGAGTAATAAAGGCTGTTTTAGCCTGATCTTCAGGAGCTATCCTAATCTGATTATAATTGGAAAATCCATCCATTAGGGATATCATTCCACTTACAGTAGTAAAGTCAATGATTTGATCCATGTTAGGAAGAGGAAAATCATCCTTAGGGCAGGCAGCATTAATGTCTCTGAAGTCTGTACAAACCCTAACTTTAGTGTCTTCTTTCTTAGTTATTGGAACTACATTTGAGATCCATTCAGCATAATCAATGGCTTGTATAAAAACGACCTTCAACAGTTTTTCTAGTTCTGTTTTGACTAGTAAGGCCACTTTAGGATGCATTTTTCTAAGTTTTTGTTTAATAGGTTTAACATCTGGATGGACGATGATGCATTACTACAGAAGGTTCGAGACCTGGCATGTCTTCATATGTCCAAGCAAAGACATATTCATAGTCTTTAAGAAATGAAATGTATTTATCTTGTTTTTCTTGACTTAATTCTGATCCAATATTGATTATGTGAGGGTTATGTTTGGTTCCAATGTTAATTTTTATACCATTTTAAAATTCTATATGTAAATCTCTCTCAAAATTAGGTGGGGCGGGTGAAACACCCAATTATTGTAATTCTTCCAAGGTTAGCTTGGATAATTCATCTTGAGGAGTTGAGGCCTCAAGCTGGGCTATACTAGGTATAGAGCCATAAAAATAAAATTCGTTATGTAACAAGTTATCAACGGGGACATCATGGAAGATATCCCCTTCCAACTCATCATCAAATTTAGTAATCATCTCAGGGTAGGCAAGAGATAGCATATGACAGGTAAAGGGATTATTTTTTAAAAGCAAAGAATTTTGTTTATCGAGATAATCTTGATAACATGTAAGATGGTCATCCTCCTCAAATGGGAAGGGTTGACCTTTACTAGGAAATAGGCCCACACCGCATCAGGCAGGCCATGGTTCTACCTCAATAGGTTCCTTCATACCATTTTGGGAAGGTCCCAAACCTTTCCCTTTATAGCCCAATTTGAGCATTATGGGTTTAGCTTTAATATATTCATTAGCAAAATAGCATCGAGCATATCCATCACAATGTGTCTTGATGTTTTTGGGTATTCTTCCCCAATAATATCCCTTATAAATAAAAGCACAACTCTCGACTTGGTAGATACTTCCCATAGGTTGTGGGAGGCCCAAGGTACGAGGAGAAGGTGGGAGTTTATTTAAAAGGAGGGAAGTTTGCATAGTAGTGTTGATTTCTTCTGATATAAGAATTTTAGATAAATCAGGTAAGAGCTCATCAATGAGAGCATAAGAGGTAGAAGGAACATTTCCTTGATCTTCTGATGTGGAAAGAATGTCTGTAGTGGATGTAGATGTTATAGGGATATTGATGGGGGATTTTATAGGTATGGAAGATATAGGAGTAAAACAGGAAGCATTGGTTGCGGTTCTAGGATATTTTTGAGGTCCTAATGTGGTTTGTTCAAAAGATGGTTGAGCTATATGTATAGGTGTAGTTGAAAGAGTAGATGAGGTTATGGGTGTGTGTTTCACATGTTTGGGCGAGATGATGAGAATTAGGATCTGTGGATGACGAGTAGGGCAAAATTGAACTCCAAACGATTCCCGCCAAAGCACACATATCAAAGGGTCTAGGATCACCATGAATGGTAACCAACTAGTTTTTAAATTTGAATTTAACACACCGATGTAAAGTGGATGGAACCGCTTGCATCGCGTTGATCCAAGGGTGACCCAAAAGTATATTGTACAATCTTTGGGCAATGTACAATAAACACGGTTGTATCTAGGGTTCTAGGACCAACTTGCAAGGGTATAGTAATGACTCAACACATTTCTTGTGTCTCGTCATTGAAGGCTTTTATAATCATATCAGTTATTTTCATTTCGTCACTTCTAAAGCCAAATATTTGGTAGAAGTCGAAAGTGCATATGTTTAAAGATGAACCATTATCAATCAAGACACGTTTAACGGTTACGTCCCCAATTAGGGCAGTAATATATAAAGGGTTATCCTTATGTAAAGTATGTTGTGGTATATCTCTATCTCGAAAGTCAATACAGTCAAATTATCAAGTTATGATAGTATTGGTCATGGCTTCAAGCTGAATATTTTGTGGTACCATCATTTGGCTTAATGTGAGCATTAATTCATCCCTATGGATAGGAGAAGACCTTAAAATGTCCAAAAGGGAAATTCTAGTTGTAGTATTGGATAATTGTTCATTAATATTATATGGAGGCTTAGGTTGAACATTAGGCATGTGATTCCCTTTATTGGGATTTTTCAAAACAAATGGAGCTGATCCATTATTCTAAGTTTGATCCTATTGGGAGTTTTGAGCTTGTTGTCTGGTAACGACTCCAATGGTACCTACAATATTATTTTGAGGATGATGAATTGGTCTCAGTCTAGCATTTATGGCTTTTTTATTAGAAAGGAACTGATGATAAGAGGGTCGAGTAGTAACTCTTCTAGGAAATGGTTCTTCCAAAACCATAGAATTTGTGATGGGGTTGAATAGTATCTGATTCATTTTTCATAACTATTTGATTGATTAGAGGTGATTTCCATGTCACTTTTAGTATTAGATTCTACATCACTAATATCAAGTGTTTGAGTATTATATAGGGGTCTGGACGTAACCATGGATAAAGTTGTGTCCAATATTCTAGATCGGGAATAGGTAAATGCCCACTAATGGCTCCTACATATTGGGTAGGAGGGGAAACATTATGATGTTCAATTTGATTAGCCACCTCTTTGCCATGCTTTGGTAAAGGATGTTGAAATATTTCCAATGATTGATTGGCATTCTGATTCCGACTTTGAAGGGTGTTCTTTTGAACATTACTAGTAGGATTTTGTTTAGGTTGAAAGGCTTGCACCTCCATCTCATTGTTATCAATTAAATATTGTATTTTATGTTTTAATATTTTACAAGAGTTGGTAGCATGTCCAGATCCTCTATGAAAATCACAATGCAAATCAACTCTGTATCCGGGTATGGTTGGATCAGGTTCCCGGATAGTTGGTAATTGGATCAATCCTCGTGCTAGTAATTATGGGAGAATGGTTGATAAAGGTTGATTTAACCTAGTAAATTCTTGAGGTGATTTATCAGGAGGTTTCAATATGAACTTCTATGTTGTTTTTGAAATATTAACATTGGCAATGTTTCTGCTATCAGTGACTCCATCACCCACAACTTGTTTATTTTTATATTGATTTCTAGATGTTTTCTCATCATCTTTCTTTTTGAGCTGACCTCTTCTAATGAGAGCATCTTCCACTCTTTGGGCTAATTCTATAGCTTGATCGAAGGTGGTCAAGGTAGTAGTTGATAATTCATAGGATAGTTGTTCTTGTAAATTATTGATAAAAATATCCAACATTTCCCGATAAGGTAACACAAAGTGTAATTTTCCTATCAACTACCTCCATCGAGCTAAGAAGTCAGAAAAACACTCATCTTTGTCTTGTTTTAGGTTGTACAAATATTTAATAGTTACATGCCTTTCAATATAGGCACTAAATTTGTGCACAAAAGACTCGACAGTCTCTTCGAAATTTCTCAAAGAGTGAGTGGGAAATTGATAATACCACTCCAATGCCATCCCTCCTAAAATTTTTAGGAACATTTTTAGTAATAACAAGTCATCATGTGATATATCATGACATGCTATCCTAAAAATACGAAGATGCTCTATGGGATCTTCGGTTCTTTTGTATATAGGTAGGACAGGCATGGGAAATCATTTAGGATATGGTTGTGCTACAACTATAGGATCTAGAGGTTGACTACACATTTCTCGATAATTGTATGAGGGACGGTAGGGATCTATTTGGTCCATACGGGAGGTTAACTGTTTCACCATGGCTTCCAGATTGCCAATTTTTCCACCATATTGGTTTGGTGGTACATGAGTATGGGATTTGTGAGCATAGGAATGTGGGACATAAGGTTTAGATGCTATATTACTCGTTATGCAAATGATTGGTAGGAAGAGTATTATGTAGAATATTTGTTGTAGCATTATGTTGTATCCCGATTGTTGGAAATTAACATTTGGTTTTGTTTTAGGCTTTTGTTGATTTGAGGTATATTGATCAATAGCTTGGTGAAATAGAGAAATGAATGAAGGTTTATTTTGTGTGGGAATAGCCCTTGGCTTAGTAATAGGCACTCTAGGTAGTTGGGTAACCTATTGTTGTTGCGTGTTTTGGATTATAGTAGCCATGTCCTAATTGGACGGTCTAGCTTGATCACTCTCTTGATCAATGAAGGACAAAGGATTAGTGTGTGTGTGATATATGTCTTCTAGGGTTGCTTGAGTGTCACTAATTTGATATTTGTCCATATGAACTGCTCTGTTAAGGGTGCCCATATTATCATGGAGGAACTTCCAAAAATTTTCCATGTTCTCAAAAGTAACAGTTCCTTCTGGAGATATTTTAGGAGATGAGGATTCTTCCTCCTTAACATTTTCTCTTTGTTCATTTGCATCAACATAGTCTTCTTCTTGTTGGTCTAGAGTTTCTTCTTCTTGAATTGGGTCTTCAGGAAGGACATCTGGGTTATTTTCTATTTTCCTTAACCAATATTCTTCTACTTCAATTTGTTTTCCATTCCCGAGTTTAGTCATTATGTCTAAATCTTAGATTTTAGCAAATATATATTGATAAATTTGCAGCAGATTTGGGGAGGTATATATTTTAATTATATACCTACTATGATGCTTAAAAATAAAATGTTTTGATTTTTTGTTATGATTTTTTTTTTTTTTTATGCTTATAAAGACAACAAATAGCACACTAAATACAAGAAATAACAATAATAAAATAATAGCTTAGTTTTCTAAAAAGAGTTTATGAATATCATTGATAGGATCAAGTTCATCAGGAGTCATAAAATGCTCCTCTTCAAATTGGAAATTGTTTTTCAGAAAGTCAACTAAGTGTGCTATGGTGATATTATCTGTTTCAGATTCTATCTTGTAAAAATAAATCTCATGACAATACTCTCGATATAACACAACTCTGGGAACTCTATTCCATATCTTTCTATCTCGTAAGAACGACCTCTTGGTCCTCTATACGAGACATAAATTTATGTACTACAGACTGCATTATCGAGGTATTCCTCAAAGGTATACAACTCAGAAGACACAAGGGCTCTTTTATCTGCTAACCACCCATGGCAAGCTCTCTGAAGCTCATGATACAAAGTCACTTGATCGAGATCCAGGATTCTATCTAGGACAAACCTCTTGATTTTCCTAAGTTCAGTTGCTCTAGATGAAATAAGATTCAATCTCCTATTAAGCTCGTCCCATAAAGGTGGGACTCTATATGTTGGAGCTACTCTAAGAAAAGAATTAATCTCTATAACTGCTAATTGGTTTTCAACATTAATAGTGACGGCTTGTATTTTGTTATAATCTACCATCTAAATATGACATGCAATATTTGATTCTAAATGCATTTATGTTTAGGGGATTTTTTTTTGGATTGTTTTCAAAAGGTTTTTAGTTTTCATGTCGGGTTCACCAAAATGTATCGCTCCAAATTTTTTGCACCCTTACCCTCAGACTATAGGATCCGCACCCATAAGGGGGATACGAGAAGGATGGGACAATACCTCAAACTGAGAGGCCCTTAGAAGGTCCCGCCTCTCAAGGGAGGAGTATAAGGGTGAATTTTTTATGGATGGTGGGTTCACCAAGAAACTTTTGAGTGGCAGTTTCCATGCCTAGGTTGATAGTGGGTTTGATGTGTTCATTTTTATACTCAATCATTCAACTCCTAGGTTTGGCCAAGATGAATCTAAACTATTCTATCTACCAATAATGATTTAAATGGATACAAAAAATAGGAATGAGTGCTAATAATAGAGAATATGCTAATTAGAATGTGTCATACCTGATTCCAGATGTTTGATGAAGATTCCGAGTCTTGTAGCAGTTCAGATCACCTCAATTCGTATGTAATCATCTGAGATTTCACAGGATCATCTGAAATTTGATGAATTCGTCAAACGAATTCGTCAGAAACCTACAATCACAAAAATAGACGTAAAATACCAAATATGCAAGTGTAGAAGCAAAGGACAATGGTAGAAATAACAGCAAACATGCCTAAATAATGTATTCCAATAACAAATAAGGAAATGTAGTAGATTTAATGATTGATTTTAACTTTACCATGCGATTATGCTAAATGAGGTGAACTCCAAGATGCAAAAAACATAATAATTCAAGACAAGTGCAGAAATACAATATGAAAAATGTAGAGAAAGCTAAGGAAACGCAAACTATAGACTCGAATTGCCCCCAATTTGGACTACAGTTAGGATCGCCTCCAATCATATGAGATCGTCTACGACAATCCGAGCTATCTTTGACTGAAAAATAGTAGAATTCCTGCAAGAAAATGCAAAATATAGAACACATATAGTAGTACGAGGGAATAAGGAGTTAAATCTGTTATCTAAGGGGTTCAGGGAAGTCAATATCAAGGGGAGTCAAGGGGGTAAACTAGAAAATACTAATTTATATAGGCTTAGGAAGATTTTTAAGAGGTTGGGGATCATCCCAGTCTGGGAGATC
The DNA here is from genome assembly GCA_028583015.1 of Wollemia nobilis. Lineage (NCBI taxonomy): Eukaryota > Viridiplantae > Streptophyta > Pinopsida > Araucariales > Araucariaceae > Wollemia > Wollemia nobilis. The sequence continues at coordinate 5,619,433 of JAQPPZ010016385.1, read as the reverse complement.
TCGAACAGGGAAAGCTCCAACTGTGCAAACACGCTTCTTCCCAAGTTGGAGAGGCTGTTGAAATAGAAGCTAATTATGAAAATTCAATTTTGGGACAAAATCGTCTGGATGTTCTGTCCATGATGATTTCGTTAGATCTAGGACAATATCATCTAATCAGCGATGATATCATCCAACGGTCAAAACAAATCCTAAAAATGGCACGAGAAAACAAGGAAATGGGTAGTAGGAAGTTTTGGGGTTAAAATTCAAATTTTTATCTTTTATCTTTTACTAAGGTTTTAATCGTGCCAATTTTAGGGTGCTACAAAAGGTTATCTCAACTACACAATTATTTTAATAACGCCCAATGGGGGACTCTATTCCCTAAAAATTATTTTAATACTAGCATAACGCTATATCTTCAAGTTCATTCTCAATCAACATTCGCACAAGACGAACATCAAAAGGATTGCACAATTCATAATATTGATGCTTCTTCAAGCAAGATTGGGCTGTATAGATTAAATATTATCTTAAACAGGGAAATATTCTTCCTGGATTATTGCATGCCACAAAGTGTGCATTAAAACAAAAGGCAACAAAATATGTCTTATTAGGAGACATAATGTATCGTCAAAGTTATGAAGGTATCCTCCTTCATTGCTTAGACTGATAGGAGTCGACTTGGGCCATTTCCCAAGCATACTATGGTAAATGTGGTGGTAAATTTAGTAGCATGGCCATCACCAAGTGCATTCTTTGCATGGGCTATTATTAGCCAAATTTAGAGCAATATTGTTGTGCTTATGTAAAGAAGTGCGTGAAGTGTCAACATCATGCCAATTTAACACACATACCTTCATAGGTGTTACAATCGATTCAATCGGTCTGGTCATTTGCACAATGGGGGTTTGATTTAATTGGAAGAATCTCACCTACCTCCTTAGGCTATCATACGTTTATCATAATAGCAATCGAGTACTTCACCAAATGGGTGGAAGCAATTCCCCTTACCACTACGACTGGACCTTGCATTGCGGAGTTCATGCTATATAATATCATATGTCATTTTGGTATTCCATCCAAAATGATATCGAATAATGGAACACCCTTAAAAAATAAGGATGTATGTGTGTTAACAACAAAGCATAACATAAAGCATAGCTTTTCCATGCCCTATTATCCATAGGCAAATGGGAAAGTAGAGGTATCAAATAAAATAGTAGTAGCCATCTTGAGGAAAATCATCAAGGAAAATCATAAATATTGGCATAATCAATTACCTCTTGCCCTTTGGGCCTATCGCACTAGCATTTAGATACCCACTGGGGCAACTCCATTTTCACTAGTGTATGGTGCTTGAAGCCATCATGCCTCCGGAGTTAGAGATTTTTTCGTTGTGCATTTCCATGCAATAATTCATTAACAATGATACAACTAGGCAAGCTTGTTTATATCGGTTAACGTTACTTGATGAATGACATGTAAATGCCCTCGAGCATCTACATGTTTATCAGGAACATATTAAGAGAGCTTACAACTTGAAAGTACACCCGAGATATTTTCAAGTTGGTGATTTAGTTCTAAAAGATAACCAATAAAACTCAAATTTGCCCTCTAATTTTTTAGACAAATTTACTAACAAATTGGTTAGGTCCATTCATCATTACAAGCCATATTGGACCTATAACTTATCTCCTAGCATCCATAAAAGGAAGTGAAGAGCCTAAACCAATGAATGTTAGTCATTTGCGGCCATTTCATGCCCTAGGTAGTCTATGGCATTTCCTTAGTGCCAATGACCGTCTAGGTCACCCAAAATGCTCCTAGGTGGTCAATGACTGTCTAGGTCAAATAAAAATGCTCCTATATAATCTATGATCATCTAAGTCAACCCTAAATGCTCCAAAGGCATCTATAAGCTCTTTGGTCACTTTAAAACACCCCTAGGTAGTTTAGGGTATTTCCTTAGTATCGATGACCATCTAGGTCACCTAAAATACTCCTAGGTGGTCACTAACCATCTAGGTCAAATAAAAATGATCCTAGACAATCTACGATCATCTAGGTCAACCCTAAAAGCTCCAAAGACATCTATAAGCCCTTTGGTCACAACCAAATACCCCTAGGTAGTCTATGGAATTTCCTCAATGCCAATGACCATCTAGGTCATCCAAAATACTCTTAGTGATCAATGAACATCTAGGTCAAATAAAAAAGCTCCTGGATAATCTACGATCATCTAGGTCAACCTTAAAATACCCAAAGGCATCTATAAGCTCTTTGGTCACAACCAAATGCCCCTAGGAACTCTATGGCATTTCCTCAATACCGATGACCATCTAGGTCACCCAAAATGCTCCTAGCAGTCAATGATCATCTAGGTCAAATAAAAAATCTCCTAGACAATCTATGATCATCTAGGTCAACCTTAAAAGTCCCAAATGCATCTATAAGCCCTTTGGTCATGTTGGAGCTAAATTTGACTCAACCTTGGAACCTCGAATTTAAATTTCTTATTTCAATCGAAATGATAATAAGGTGGGTCACTTCTTCAAATTGGTGTGAGTACCTTAATTTTTCATTGGTTAATTTGATGAGGTCTAAACCTTGGTTATTAATAAAATGTGCCTTTTTATAAATGCTCAATTGTCTTTAGAAATGAATAAGGTAAAATTTTATTAATCAGATCACTTAACCCAAAATTTGATCCTCGTAGAAAAATTTCCCTTGGGCCTAATCCAAAAGATAAACCCTTAAGTACTAAGGATTTCAAAGGTAATACTCTAATTAAACACCTTGGTCTAAAACCCAAAAAAATAAAATTAGCAATAAGGTATTTAATTAAAATCATGAGGGCATGCATCCCATTTAACTAAAAGGTGAACACCTTAGATTTAATCCAAGGGCCGCACTCGACTCGGTTCTAATTAGATGATGACACGTTAATAAATCAATCAAGAGATAAGTCAAACAAGTCAAAGCCATGTTCAAAGTAAAAAGGTTACATCTTAGGCTTAATCGGACGATATCACATCATCTAAACCAATCCGACGGATGTGATGAGGCCTGGAAACGTCTCAATCATAACACGTTTTGTACACTAAAAATGCCTATAAACTCTTATGTTTTATCTGATATGTTAGTTAAGTTGATTTAATATGCTGTATATTAACCATTTTGCATGATCAATGTATTTGAAATATTATATGCTGATTTTATAGCTTTTTGCATAGTTTTGTGTTCTTTTTGCTATGATTTGCTACAATGGGATATGCTTAGAATAATAGTAGCATTTCATTAATCATATTTTGATTTTTTTCAAGCATTTACTTCACTTAAATCTGGAAACAGTGCAAGCAAACTGTTGCTGTGCAGCAAAAATTGGTCTTTCCCATGTAAATTCCAGCCAGCTGTCCATAAATAGCAAGGCATGGAATTCACATGAAAAAAGGGAAGAAGACCATTAGAATTTGATCTTAGGAGATAACCCACCTGAGAGATGCAGAAGAAATCAATGGAAAAGCATACATTTGTTCATTTTGAAGTATCTTCGAAATGAACAGATATCTTCGAAATGAAGAAACACAGTATCTTCGGAATGAACAGATATCTTCGGAATGAAGAAACACAGTATCTTCAGAATGAACAGATATCTTCAGAATGAATAAACATAGTATCTTCAAAATGAATAGGATCTTCGGAATGAAGAATGCAGCATCTTCGAAATGAGCGGATCTTTGGAATGAAGCATGCAGTATCTTCAGAATGAGCGATCTTCGGAATGAGAATGCAGTATCTTCAGAATGAGCGATCTTCGAAATGAAAACTGCACTGTCTTCGGAATGAAGCCACTTATCTTCGGAATGAAGAACAGAATGTGTTTTTGACCTTTTGATCAATTTTTGAAGCCAGGAAAAGGGAAATAAAGGTTGGAAAAAGTAAAGAGAAATATCTTCCATCTATATTTGCCGTCATTGCCGACCAAAGCCATCATTAAGGGAAATATTAGGTTTTAGTCCTCTTCTAGGATAAAACCAGAATTTGTTGCAGCATTGTAGGATTAGATCTTTTGAGATATTCTTTGTTTGTAATCAGATCATAGGATAGCTATAAATATTACTCCCGTTTAGGTTGAGCCTAGTAGTAATAGCAGGATAGATAGAAAATAGAGTAAGGAAGCTAGCAGTAAAATACGAGTATAACTAGAAATTGATTGTTATAGTCCTCGTAACGCTTTTCAGTGAGAATTCTTGTAATTATGTCTTTTGATCAATAAAGTGCACCAGTTCTATTTCAAATTACTTGTAAATGAGTGTGATTAAGATTTAGAAAAAGAGAGAGACTTACACCTTCTTCTGGACAAAGAGGCTGGCCACTTCCAGACCTAGGAGGAGGACTAACAAGCGGGTTTTTATTCTAATTTTGCTGCAGCAGAATGAGTCCTAGAAATTGTTATGTCAAATTGCTTGTAAATAGTTGACAATAATTGCAGTATTAGTTTATTTATGCTAAGTTTAATCTTGTGCTTAAAGCTTTTAGTTGCAATCTTACTTTTAGAAAAGTTTCCACTTTATTTTCAGGTTGTTATTTCTAGAATTTACTATTTTTTTTAGCAATTTCCTGCATTTTTATGTTTTGCTGTCAAAATCTGAATAGAAGATTGACAACCTTCTATTATAGAATTTTGATAGTTTTTATTTCCACATTAGATCTAGACTTTCATTACTGCAAAAGTAATTAGATTTCCTTTCTGCAATTAGGATCAGACTTTCAATTCTGCAACTGTTAATTCTGCAATATAATTAGGTCTCATTCCGCAATTGTAATTAGGACTTCATTTTTGTAGTTAGTGATTAGTTTCCAATTCTACAACTTAGATTAAGATTTAATTCATGCAATTTAGAGATAGGAATGTTCCAAAACCCCCACAAAACTCGGTTCCACCAATAAAGACTTGTTGCCCTAGATTGACCTAAGTTATAGCTGTTTCACTTCTTCTCTCGCAGATAGCCTTGTACACTGCCCTGGATTGATAGATTCATTGAGAATTAATGATGGTATAATGACTACGCATAATTTTGGTGCCGTTTCCGAGGATATAGTGTTGTCAGAAGAAAACAAATAGTCCAATAGCTGTAATCAGACTAAACTGTGAACATTCAAGTTAAAATTTGAATATAACAATAGAGTAAGATAACAACTATTGACTTAATTTATGTCATTTAGGAGTAAACATGAATGAGTAAGTCTAGGGAGACCCCAAAGGATCCCTAGCTTGTCCCATTAAGGAGATCTTCACACCTAAGGGGTGAATCACCTATGTTTGAACTACCTAAAATATTGATAGAAAAATCACCAGTCTCACCATTAGTAAAACATTTTGAGAAAGGGAAATCACCAATTGTATCAACTAAATATCTTAAGGAAGATAATTCATCAGAATCATCAACAGAAAAGCTTGGACCTCTTGAGAGAACAATTTGGGAAGCTTTAACTTCTCCTAGGAAACAAGAAACTATGGCAAAAGGAGGCAATGTAGATGGCCGGCATGGCTATGTTCATAATGCAGGGGATGATCGGGATATACTCCAACCATCCGGAACATTTGAATATGCTATTCATCCGAATCCAACACAAAACTCTCCCATGAAGACCATTTCACCTTCAGTACTTCCAACCTTCTCGAGGTGTTGTATCTGAAGATCTTGACCAATTTTTTTTTGAATTCAAGGTAGTGTGTAGGACCTATGATTATATAAATGACAATTAGAAACTTAAGGTTTTTCCCTCAACTCTCAAGGATTCAGCATTGCGCTGGTTCATGAGCTTAGAGCCAAATTCCATAAGAACACGGGATCAAATGGAGACTGTCTTTTTAGACAAATATCGGGGAATACTTGCCGTGTAAGGAATAGAAAGGATGAGTTATTTAGAATCAAGCAGGAAGATGATGAGACCTTGGAAGATTACCTTGATAGGTTCTCCTTTGTTCAAAGGAGATGTGGACTAGTAGAACCAGAATTATGTAAAACCATATTTTTGAGAGGATTGCAAGATGAATCCAGAGAAGTTTCTTCATTCCAGAGGAAGTTGACTCTCATCCTAAAATCTACATCAGATATGTTCAGTTGAGAGAATTCATGTCTACTATGCAAAATCAGCTTTATTGGGATCATGAGAAAAGGTAGAATAAAGTGATTGAAACAAGGGTTAAGTTGTTCGTCAGAGCAATCCAGCCAAATCACCTAAATATCACTCAACAACACTTCTCAATGATGAACGGGGATGATATTAAGAGAATGTACTTGAACAATTTGAGGGATCGTGTAACCGGATTTAACAATTTTTGTGATCATAATTTCTTCCCAAGCATTGTCGGTATGCGAGACGAGATGGAATGAACTTTCCATGTCTTTAAGAAAAAGAGAACCTATCTCCCCCATCAATCTAGAGTGGTCCGGAAGAAGAGCGAGAAGGTGTAGTCCAAGCCGATCCGGATCATGCAACATAACTAGATAGGTCTCAAGTTCAGGCCTCCAACCATCATTACTCTAGTTCCATTTTACTTTGAAGAAGATGCCTAGCTTGATGAAAAATTTGAATATTGGCTCGAAACATTCAGGAAAATAGAGGATATTACATAGGCAAGAAGTTATTCTATAGGTCATGGAATCTAAACATGGACATATGTGATTCCATAGCCCAACAGAATGCATGAGGGCATGCATTAATATAAGTTGGGGGAAAATGATGAGGCTTGGAAATGCCTCAATCATAACATGTTTTGTACACTAAAAATGTCTATAAACTCTTATGTTTTATCTGATACGTTAGTTAAATTGATTTAATATCTCTGTATATTAACCATTTTGCATGATCAATGTATTTGAAATATTATATGCTGATTTTACGACTTTTTGCATAGTTTTGTGTTATTTTTTCTATGATTTGCTACAATGGGATATGCTTAGAATAATAGCAGCATTTCACTAATCATATTTTGATTTGTTTCAAGCATTTACTTCAACTAAATCTGGCAACAGTGCAAGCAAACTATTGCTGTGCAGCAAAAACTGGTCTTTCCCATGTAAATTCCAGCCAGCTGTCCATAAATAGCAAGGCATGGAATTCACATAAGAAAAGGGAAGAAGACCAATAGAATTTGATCTTAGGAGATAACCCACCTGAGAGATGCGAAGAAATCAATGGAAAAGCATACATTTGTTCATTTTGAAGTATCTTCGGAATGAACAGATATCTTCGAAATGAAGAAACACAGTATCTTCGAAATGAACAGATATCTTCGGAATGAAGAAACACGATATCTTCGGAATGAAAAGATATCTTCGGAATGAAGAAACACAGTATCTTCGGAATGAACAGGATCTTCGAAATGAAGAATGTAGCGTCTTCGAAATGAGCGGATCTTCAGAATGAAGCATGCAATATCTTCAGAATGAGCAATCTTCGAAATGAGAATGCAGTATCTTCGGAATGAGCGATCTTCGGAATGAAAACTGCACTATCTTCGGAATGAAGCCACTTATCTTCGGAATGAAGAATAGAATGTGTTTTTGACCTTTTGACCGATTTTTGAATCCGGGAAAAGGGAAATAAAGGTTGGAAAAAGTAAAGAGAAATATCTTCCATCTGTCTTTGCCGTCATTGCCGACCAAAGCAATCATTAAGGGAAATATCAGGTTTTAGTCCTCTTCTAGGATAAAACCAGAATTTGTTGCAACATTGTAGGATTAGATCTTTTGAGATATTCTTTGTTTGTAATCAGATCATAGGATAGTTATAAATATTGCTCCCGTTCAGGTTGATCCTAGTAGTAATAGCAGATAGATAGAAAATAGAGTAAGGAAGCTAGGATAAATACAGAGTATTGCTCTCTTTGAACTTGTCGTGAAATCGTGACGATTCACATCGCGGACTCTCCTTCGCATCATGTCATGAAATCGTGACACTTTTTCATTCGTACAACCTTCCTTGCATTATGTCACAAAATTGTGACTCTTTTCCTTCTTTGCCTTCCTACACTTTTCGAGTCACAAAAATGCGACATGTCACGAAATTGTGACACTTTCCACCTTGCTCTCTTTCTCTGCCAACATGTCACGAAATCGTGATAGTTTTGCCAGCTTCTTCTCTCTCTTCCAACATGTCATGAAATCATGATAGTTTTGCCAGCTTCTTCTTTCTCTTCCAACATGTCATGAAATCATGACACTTTTTCAAAAATCTTTCTCTCTCCTACCTAAGTCGCGAAAGTGCAACATGTCGCGATATCGCGACATTTTTCCAACTTACTAATTTCGAACCTGTCAAGTCGAACCTTCATCAAAAACACATTATTTTACATCAAATCAAATTATTTCAAAAATATTCCTGACATCAATGACAACTTATTCACTTGAGCAAATGCAATGTACTCAAAGTACCCAAAATTGCCAACAACACTAGTTCGATAGGCCCACAAAGCGAGGATATAATTGAATGTGCTAATCTCGATCGGATTTATTGACCAATTTTTTGAGAATTTTGATTAAGGTTTTATTAGATGCTTCTGCTTGGCCATTACCCTGAGGATAATAGGGAGTGGACCAACGATGTTGAATTTTATATCTTTGACATAATTTTTTGACATCTTTATTTTTGAAACAAATTCCATTATCTGAGATGAGATTGGCGAGAATTCCAAACCTACAAATAATTTGATTAAAAATAAATTTGGAAACTTGCGTTCCAAGTACAAGAAGCTAAATGCATAGCTTCAACCCATTTTGTGAAATACTTCGTAGTGGTTATGATAAATTTATGTCCATCAGATGACACAGGATTGATTTTCCTAATGATATCTAAGCCCCATTTTGAAAATGGCCAAGGAGATGAAATAGCCTACAGTTCTTGTGTAGGCGCATGGACAAGGTCAGCATGTTTTTGGCACTTGTCGTAATGGCGCACATAATCATGTGCATCATTCTCCATGGTAGGCCAAAAATATCCTATCCAAAGGAGCTTCTTAGCAATGGCGTTACTACTAAAGTGTCCTCCATAAGATCCATCGTGGGCTTCACTCAAAGCTGATCTAGATTATTCTAGATTCAAACATCTTAATAATATGCATTCAAAAGATCTCCTATACAAGGTATTACCAATAATTACAAAGTGAATTACTCATCTACGTAATAATCGGCGCTGGTTGCTAGTATAACCATTAGGGAAGGTTCCATTTTGCATAAAATTAAATATATCAGTGTACCATGGTTCAGGAGTAGTGTCATTGATTAGAAACACATACAAAGGTTCTAAGCATGATTTGCTTGAAGCGAGTTCTTGGAGTCGACGAATAATGATGGTAGCATATTCATCATCTAACTCCAAGGGCAAAAGAGATGCAGCTATAGCCATAGCGTCAGCCACACGATTTCTAGTTCGAGGAATAGCTTCCAAGGTAACTTGATCAAATAAGGATAATAATTACAAAACATATGTTTTATATGGGCGTAATTTATCATCTCTGGTCTGATAAACATCATTTATTTGATTTATGATAAGTTGGGAATCACCAAAAACTAAAAAATTTTAATTTTCAATGCCAAAGTTGCTCATAATCCAAGGATTAGAGCCTCATATTCGAAGTATTATTAGTGCAAGCAAACGTTAATTTAAAGGACAGAGGTATAAGATGTTTTTGTAGAGATATTAAAATAATACCTGCACCAGCCCCACTCATACATCGGGCTTCGTCAAAGTATAGGGACCATTGTTTAGGATGGTCTTCCTCTAATTTAAGGCATTCATCGAGAAGCTCAATGATGAGGGGATGGGTAGACTCTAAGGGTGCAACAACTAATTGATCTGGTATGATTTGACCTTTAACAGACTTCTATCCTATAAATGTGAGTTCAAACTCACTTAGCGCAAGAACCCACTTGGTTGTGCGACCAGATAAATACGGTCGACTCATAAGATATCACAAAGGGTCAAATTTGGCAATAACATACGTTTTCTAACTGAGCATATAATGTCATAGTTTCTGTGTAGAAAATATTACTACAAGACATAACTTCTCTAATATGGTATAGTGAGTTTCATAACTGATTAAGGTTCTACTGATGTAATAATTAGCACGTTCTTTCTTCTCATCGTCAAGTTGAGGTAACATAGCTCCTAAGGCAAAATTGGAAGAAGAAATGTACAAAATAAATGGACGATCAGATCTAGGTGGGGAAAGCATCGGTGGTTGGAGGAGATATTGCTTGAGGAGTTCAAATGCTTCCTAAAATTTGTCATCCTAATGGAAAGAGACATCTTTCTTAAGAAGTTTAAGAAAATGTCTAATTTTATCTGCCAACTTATCAATAAAGCGATGAATAGCTTGAAGCTTACCTTGTAAACTTTGTAATTCGATATATTGGTGGGTGCGAGCATATCTGTGATAGCCGTGATCTTGAGAGGGTCAATTTCAATGCCACATAAAGAAATGATAACCCCCAATAATTTACCGGACTTAACTCCGAATATACATTTGGTTGGATTCAATCGGATAAGATACTCCCTTAACCGATGAAATACTTTTCTCAAGTCATTTAAATGATCATCTTATTTGATGGAACGAGCTATAATATCATCTACATAATCATGTAGAATATCATGCATCATATCATGAAAGATATAAGTCATGGCTCATTGATAGGTTGCGCTTGCGTTCTTTAAACCAAATGGCATTACTTTCCAACAAAAGGTTCCCCAAGGAGTAATAAAGGCTGTTTTAGCCTGATCTTCAGGAGCTATCCTAATCTGATTATAATTGGAAAATCCATCCATTAGGGATATCATTCCACTTATGGTAGTAAAGTCAATGATTTGATCCATGTTGGGAAGAGGAAAATCATCCTTAGGGCAGCAAGCATTAATGTCTCTGAAGTCTGTACAAACCCTAACTTTAGTGTCTTCTTTCTTAGTTATTGGAACTACATTTGAGATCCATTCAGCATAATCAATGGCTTGTATAAAAACGACCTTCAACAGTTTTTCTAGTTCTGTTTTGACTAGTAAGGCCACTTTAGGATGCATTTTTCTAAGTTTTTGTTTAATAGGTTTAACATCTGGATGGACGATGATGCATTACTACAGAAGGTTCGAGACCTGGCATGTCTTCATATGTCCAAGCAAAGACATATTCATAGTCTTTAAGAAATGAAATGTATTTATCTTGTTTTTCTTGACTTAATTCTGATCCAATATTGATTATGTGAGGGTTATGTTTGGTTCCAATGTTAATTTTTATACCATTTTAAAATTCTATATGTAAATCTCTCTCAAAATTAGGTGGGGCGGGTGAAACACCCAATTATTGTAATTCTTCCAAGGTTAGCTTGGATAATTCATCTTGAGGAGTTGAGGCCTCAAGCTGGGCTATACTAGGTATAGAGCCATAAAAATAAAATTCGTTATGTAACAAGTTATCAACGGGGACATCATGGAAGATATCCCCTTCCAACTCATCATCAAATTTAGTAATCATCTCAGGGTAGGCAAGAGATAGCATATGACAGGTAAAGGGATTATTTTTTAAAAGCAAAGAATTTTGTTTATCGAGATAATCTTGATAACATGTAAGATGGTCATCCTCCTCAAATGGGAAGGGTTGACCTTTACTAGGAAATAGGCCCACACCGCATCGGGCGAGGCCATGGTTCTACCTCAATAGGTTCCTTCATACCATTTTGGGAAGGTCCCAAACCTTTCCCTTTATAGCCCAATTTGAGCATTATGGGTTTAGCTTTAATATTTTCATTAGCAAAATAGCATCGAGCATATCCATCACAATGTGTCTTGATGTTTTTGGGTATTCTTCCCCAATAATATCCCTTATAAATAAAAGCACAACTCTCGACTTGGTAGATACTTCCCATAGGTTGTGGGAGGCCCAAGGTACGAGGAGAAGGTGGGAGTTTATTTAAAAGGAGGGAAGTTTGCATAGTAGTGTTGATTTCTTTTGATATAAGAATTTTAGATAAATCGGTAAGAGCTCATCAGTAAGAGCATAAGAGGTAGAAGGAACATTTCCTTGATCTTCCGATGTGGAAAGAATGCTTGTAGTGGATGTAGATGTTATAGGGATATCGATGGGGGATTTTATAGGTATGGAAGATATAGGAGTAAAACAGGAAGCATTGGTTGCGGTTCTAGGATATTTTTGAGGTCCTAATGTGGTTTGTTCAAAAGATGGTTGAGCTATATGTATAGGTGTAGTTGAAAGAGTAGATGAGGTTATGGGTGTGTGTTTCACATGTTTGGGCAGATGATGAGAATTAGGATCTGTGGATGACAGAGTAGGGCAAAATTGAACTCCAAACGATTCTACCAAAGCACACATATCAAAGGGTCTAGGATCACCATGAATGGTAACCAACTAGTTTTTAAATTTGAATTTAACACACTGATGTAAAGTGGATGGAACCGCTTGCATCGCGTTGATCCAAGGGTGACCCAAAAGTATATTGTACAATGTTGGGCAATGTACAATAAACACGGTTGTATCTAGGGTTCTAGGACCAACTTGCAAGGGTATAGTAATGACTCAACACATTTCTTGTGTCTCGTCATTGAAGGCTTTAATAATCATATCAGTTATTTTCATTTCGTCACTTCTAAAGCCAAATATTTGGTAGAAGTCGAAAGTGCATATGTTTAAAGATGAACCATTATCAATCAAGACACGTTTAACGGTTACGTCCCCAATTAGGGCAGTAATATATAAAGGGTTATCCTTATGTAAAGTATGTTGTGGTATATCTCTATCTCGAAAGTCAATACAGTCAAATTATCAAGTTATGATAGTATTGGTCATGGCTTCAAGCTGAATATTTTGTGGTACCATCATTTGGCTTAATGTGAGCATTAATTCATCCCTATGGATAGGAGAAGACCTTAAAATGTCCAAAAGGGAAATTCTAGTTGTAGTATTGGATAATTGTTCATTAATATTATATGGAGGCTTAGGTTGAACATTAGGCATGTGATTCCCTTTATTGGGATTTTTCAAAACAAATGGAGCTGATCCATTATTCTAAGTTTGATCCTATTGGGAGTTTTGAGCTTGTTGTCTGGTAACGACTCCAATGGTACCTACAATATTATTTTGAGGATGATGAATTGGTCTCAGTCTAGCATTTATGGCTTTTTTATTAGAAAGGAACTGATGATAAGAGGGTCGAGTAGTAACTCTTCTAGGAAATGGTTCTTCCAAAACCATAGAATTTGTGATGGGGTTGAATAGTATCTGATTCATTTTTCATAACTATTTGATTGATTAGAGGTGATTTCCATGTCACTTTTAGTATTAGATTCTACATCACTAATATCAAGTGTTTGAGTATTATATAGGGGTCTGGACGTAACCATGGATAAAGTTGTGTCCAATATTCTAGATCGGGAATAGGTAAATGCCCACTAATGGCTCCTACATATTGGGTAGGAGGGGAAACATTATGATGTTCAATTTGATTAGCCACCTCTTTGCCATGCTTTGGTAAAGGATGTTGAAATATTTCCAATGATTGATTGGCATTCTGATTCTGACTTTGAAGGGTGTTCTTTTGAACATTACTAGTAGGATTTTGTTTAGGTTGAAAGGCTTGCACCTCCATCTCATTGTTATCAATTAAATATTGTATTTTATGTTTTAATATTTTACAAGAGTTGGTAGCATGTCCAGATCCTCTATGAAAATCACAATGCAAATCAACTCTGTATCCGGGTATGGTTGGATCAGGTTCCTGGATAGTTGGTAATTGGATCAATCCTCGTGCTAGTAATTATGGGAGAATGGTTGATAAAGGTTGATTTAACCTAGTAAATTCTTGAGGTGGTTTATCAGGAGGTTTCAATATGAACTTCTTTGTTGTTTTTGCAATATTAACATTGGCAATGTTTCTGCTATCAATGACTCCATCACCCACAACTTGTTTATTTTTATATTGATTTCTAGATGTTTTCTCATCATCTTTCTTTTTGAGCTGACCTCTTCTAATGAGAGCATCTTCCACTCTTTGGGCTAATTCTATAGCTTGATCGAAGGTGGTCAAGGTAGTAGTTGATAATTCATAGGATAGTTGTTCTTGTAAATTATTGATAAAAATATCCAACATTTCCTGATAAGGTAACACAAAGTGTAATTTTCCTATCAACTACCTCCATCGAGCTAAGAAGTCAGAAAAACACTCATCTTTGTCTTGTTTTAGGTTGTACAAATATTTAATAGTTACATGCCTTTCAATATAGGCACTAAATTTGTGCACAAAAGACTCGACAGTCTCTTCGAAATTTCTCAAAGAGTGAGTGGGAAATTGATAATACCACTCCAATGCCATCCCTCCTAAACTTTTTAGGAACATTTTTAGTAATAACAAGTCATCATGTGATATATCATGACATGCTATCCTAAAAATACGAAGATGCTCTATGGGATCTTCGGTTCTTTTGTATATAGGTAGGACAGGCATGGGAAATCATTTAGGATATGGTTGTGCTACAACTATAGGATCTAGAGGTTGACTACACATTTCTCGATAATTGTATGAGGGACGGTAGGGATCTATTTGGTCCATACGGGAGGTTAACTGTTTCACCATGGCTTCCAGATTGCCAGTTTTTCCACCATATTGGTTTGGTGGTACATGAGTATGGGATTTGTGAGCATAGGAATGTGGGACATAAGGTTTAGATGCTATATTACTCGTTATGCAAATGATTGGTAGGAAGAGTATTATGTAGAATATTTGTTGTAGCATTATGTTGTATCCCGATTGTTGGAAATTAACATTTGGTTTTGTTTTAGGCTTTTGTTGATTTGAGGTATATTGATCAATAGCTTGGTGAAATAGAGAAATGAATGAAGGTTTATTTTGTGTGGGAATAGCCCTTGGCTTAGTAATAGGCACTCTAGGTAGTTGGGTAACCTATTGTTGTTGCGTGTTTTGGATTATAGTAGCCATGTCCTAATTGGACGGTCTAGCTTGATCACTCTCTTGATCAATGAAGGACAAAGGATTAGTGTGTGTGTGATATATGTCTTCTAGGGTTGCTTGAGTGTCACTAATTTGATATTTGTCCATATGAACTGCTCTGTTAAGGGTGCCCATATTATCATGGAGGAACTTCCAAAAATTTTCCATGTTCTCAAAAGTAACAGTTCCTTCTGGAGATATTTTAGGAGATGAGGATTCTTCCTCCTTAACATTTTCTCTTTGTTCATTTGCATCAACATAGTCTTCTTCTTGTTGGTCTAGAGTTTCTTCTTCTTGAATTGGGTCTTCAGGAAGGACATCTGGGTTATTTTCTATTTTCCTTAACCAATATTCTTCTACTTCAATTTGTTTTCCATTCCTGAGTTTAGTCATTATGTCTAAATCTTAGATTTTAGCAAATATATATTGATAAATTTGCAGCAGATTTGGGAGGTATATATTTTAATTATATACCTACTATGATGCTTAAAAATAAAATGTTTTGATTTTTTGTTATGATTTTTTTTTTTTTTTATGCTTATAAAGACAACAAATAGCACACTAAATACAAGAAATAACAATAATAAAATAATAGCTTAGTTTTCTAAAAAGAGTTTATGAATATCATTGATAGGATCAAGTTCATCGGAGTCATAAAATGCTCCTCTTCAAATTGGAAATTGTTTTTCAGAAAGTCAACTAAGTGTGCTATGGTGATATTATCTGTTTCAGATTCTATCTTGTAAAAATAAATCTCATGACAATACTCTCGATATAACACAACTCTGGGAACTCTATTCCATATCTTTCTATCTGTAAGAACGACCTCTTGGTCCTCTATACGAGACATAAATTTATGTACTACAACTGCATTATCGAGGTATTCCTCAAAGGTATACAACTCGGAAGACACAAGGGATCTTTTATCTGCTAACCACCCATGGCAAGCTCTCTGAAGCTCATGATACAAAGTCACTTGATCGAGATCCAGGATTCTATCTAGGACAAACCTCTTGATTTTCCTAAGTTCAGTTGCTCTAGATGAAATAAGATTCAATCTCCTATCAAGTTCGTCCCATAAAGGTGGGACTCTATATGTTGGAGCTATTCTAAGCAAAGAATTAATCTCTATAATCGCTAATTGGTTTTCAACATTAATAGTGACGGCTTGTATTTTGTTATAATCTACCATCTAAATATGACATGCAATATTTGATTCTAAATGCATTTATGTTTAGGGGATTTTTTTTTGGATTGTTTTCAAAAGGTTTTTAGTTTTCATGTCGGGTTCACCAAAATGTATCGCTCCAAATTTTTTGCACCCTTACCCTCAGACTATAGGATCCGCACCCATAAGGGGGATACGAGAAGGATGGGACAATACCTCAAACTGAGAGGCCCTTAGAAGGTCCCGCCTCTCGAGGGAGGAGTATAAGGGTGAATTTTTTATGGATGGTGGGTTCACCAAGAAACTTTTGAGTGGCAGTTTCCATGCCTAGGTTGATAGTGGGTTTGATGTGTTCATTTTTATACTCAATCATTCAACTCCTAGGTTTGGCCAAGATGAATCTAAACTATTCTATCTACCAATAATGATTTAAATGGATACAAAAAATAGGAATGAGTGCTAATAATAGAGAATATGCTAATTAGAATGTGTCATACCTGATTCTGGATGTTTGATGAAGATTCTGAGTCTTGTAGTAGTTCAGATCACCTCAATTCGTATGTAATCATCTGAGATTTCACAGGATCATCTGAAATTTGATGAATTCGTCAAACGAATTCGTCAGAAACCTACAATCACAAAAATAGACGTAAAATACCAAATATGCAAGTGTAGAAGCAAAGGACAATGGTAGAAATAACAGCAAACATGCCTAAATAATGTATTCCAATAACAAATAAGGAAATGTAGTAGATTTAATGATTGATTTTAACTTTACCATGCGATTATGCTAAATGAGGTGAACTCCAAGATGCAAAAAACATAATAATTCAAGACAAGTGCAGAAATACAATATGAAAAATGTAGAGAAAGCTAAGGAAACGCAAACTATAGACTCGAATTGCCCCCAATTTGGACTACAGTTAGGATCGCCTCCAATCATATGAGATCGTCTACGACAATCCGAGCTATCTTTGACTGAAAAATAGTAGAATTCCTGCAAGAAAATGCAAAATATAGAACACATATAGTAGTACGAGGGAATAAGGAGTTAAATCTGTTATCTAAGGGGTTCAGGGAAGTCAATATCAAGGGGAGTCAAGGGGGTAAACTAGAAAATACTAATTTATATAGGCTTAGGAAGATTTTTAAGAGGTTGGGGATCATCCCGATCCGGGAGATCTCGAACAGGGAAAGCTCCAATCGTGCAAACACGCTTCTTCCCAAGTTGGAGAGGTCATTGAAATAGAAGCTAATTATGAAAATTCAATTTTGGGACAAAATCGTCTGGATGTTCTGTCCATGATGATTTCGTTAGATCTAGGACAATATCATCTAATCAGCGATGATATCATCCAACGGTCAAAACAAATCCTAAAAATGGCACGAGAAAACAAGGAAATGGGTAGTAGGAAGTTTTGGGGTTAAAATTCAAATTTTTATCTTTTATCTTTTACTAAGGTTTTAATCGTGCCAATTTTAGGGTGCTACAAAAGGTTATCTCAACTACACAATTATTTTAATAACGCCCAATGGGGGACTCTATTCCCTAAAAATTATTTTAATACTAGCATAACGCTATATCTTCAAGTTCATTCTCAATCAACATTCGCACAAGACGAACATCAAAAGGATTGCACAATTCATAATATTGATGCTTCTTCAAGCAAGATTGGGCTGTATAGATTAAATATTATCTTAAACAGGGAAATATTCTTCCTGGATTATTGCATGCCACAAAGTGTGCATTAAAACAAAAGGCAACAAAATATGTCTTATTAGGAGACATAATGTATCGTCAAAGTTATGAAGGTATCCTCCTTCATTGCTTAGACTGATAGGAGTCGACTTGGGCCATTTCCCAAGCATACTATGGTAAATGTGGTGGTAAATTTAGTAGCATGGCCATCACCAAGTGCATTCTTTGCATGGGCTATTATTAGCCAAATTTAGAGCAATATTGTTGTGCTTATGTAAAGAAGTGCGTGAAGTGTCAACATCATGCCAATTTAACACACATACCTTCATAGGTGTTACAATCGATTCAATCGGTCTGGTCATTTGCACAATGGGGGTTTGATTTAATTGGAAGAATCTCACCTACCTCCTTAGGCTATCATACGTTTATCATAATAGCAATCGAGTACTTCACCAAATGGGTGGAAGCAATTCCCCTTACCACTACGACTGGACCTTGCATTGCGGAGTTCATGCTATATAATATCATATGTCATTTTGGTATTCCATCCAAAATGATATCGAATAATGGAACACCCTTAAAAAATAAGGATGTATGTGTGTTAACAACAAAGCATAACATAAAGCATAGCTTTTCCATGCCCTATTATCCATAGGCAAATGGGAAAGTAGAGGTATCAAATAAAATAGTAGTAGCCATCTTGAGGAAAATCATCAAGGAAAATCATAAATATTGGCATAATCAATTACCTCTTGCCCTTTGGGCCTATCGCACTAGCATTTAGATACCCACTGGGGCAACTCCATTTTCACTAGTGTATGGTGCTTGAAGCCATCATGCCTCCGGAGTTAGAGATTCTGTCGTTGTGCATTTCCATGCAAGAATTCATTAACAATGATACAACTAGGCAAGCTTGTTTATATCAGTTAACGTTACTTGATGAATGACATGTAAATGCCCTCGAGCATCTACATGTTTATTAGGAACATATTAAGAGAGCTTACAACTTGAAAGTACACCAGAGAGATTTTCAAGTTGGTGATTTAGTTCTAAAAGAGAACCAATAAAACTCAAATTTGCCCTCTAATTTTTTAGACAAATTTACAGCAAATTGGTTAGGTCCATTCATCATTACAAGCCATATTGGACCTATAACTTATCTCCTAGCATCCATAAAAGGAAGTGAAGAGCCTAAACCAATGAATGTTAGTCATTTGCGGCCATTTCATGCCCTAGGTAGTCTATGGCATTTCCTTAGTGCCAATGACCGTCTAGGTCACCCAAAATGCTCCTAGGTGGTCAATGACTGTCTAGGTCAAATAAAAATGCTCCTATATAATCTATGATCATCTAAGTCAACCCTAAATGCTCCAAAGGCATCTATAAGCTCTTTGGTCACTTTAAAACACCCCTAGGTAGTTTAGGGTATTTCCTTAGTATCGATGACCATCTAGGTCACCTAAAATACTCCTAGGTGGTCACTAACCATCTAGGTCAAATAAAAATGATCCTAGACAATCTACGATCATCTAGGTCAACCCTAAAAGCTCCAAAGACATCTATAAGCCCTTTGGTCACAACCAAATACCCCTAGGTAGTCTATGGAATTTCCTCAATGCCAATGACCATCTAGGTCATCCAAAATACTCTTAGTGATCAATGAACATCTAGGTCAAATAAAAAAGCTCCTGGATAATCTACGATCATCTAGGTCAACCTTAAAATACCCAAAGGCATCTATAAGCTCTTTGGTCACAACCAAATGCCCCTAGGAACTCTATGGCATTTCCTCAATACCGATGACCATCTAGGTCACCCAAAATGCTCCTAGCAGTCAATGATCATCTAGGTCGAATAAAAAATCTCCTAGACAATCTATGATCATCTAGGTCAACCTTAAAAGTCCCAAATGCATCTATAAGCCCTTTGGTCATGTTGGAGCTAAATTTGACTCAACCTTGGAACCTCGAATTTAAATTTCTTATTTCAATCGAAATGATAATAAGGTGGGTCACTTCTTCAAATTGGTGTGAGTACCTTAATTTTTCATTGGTTAATTTGATGAGGTCTAAACCTTGGTTATTAATAAAATGTGCCTTTTTATAAATGCTCAATTGTCTTTAGAAATGAATAAGGTAAAATTTTATTAATCAGATCACTTAACCCAAAATTTGATCCTCGTAGAAAAATTTCCCTTGGGCCTAATCCAAAAGATAAACCCTTAAGTACTAAGGATTTCAAAGGTAATACTCTAATTAAACACCTTGGTCTAAAACCCAAAAAAATAAAATTAGCAATAAGGTATTTAATTAAAATCATGAGGGCATGCATCCCATTTAACTAAAAGGTGAACACCTTAGATTTAATCCAAGGGTTGCACTCGACTCAGTTCTAATCGGATGATGACACGTTAATAAATCAATCAAGAGATAAGTCAAACAAGTCAAAGCCATGTTCAAAGTAAAAAGGTTACATCTTAGGCTTAATCGGACGATATCACATCATCTAAACCAATCCGACGGATGTGATGAGGCCTGGAAACGTCTCAATCATAACATGTTTTGTACACTAAAAATGCCTATAAACTCTTATGTTTTATCTGATATGTTAGTTAAGTTGATTTAATATGCTGTATATTAACCATTTTGCATGATCAATGTATTTGAAATATTATATGCTGATTTTATAGCTTTTTGCATAGTTTTGTGTTCTTTTTGCTATGATTTGCTACTATGGGATATGCTTAGAATAATAGTAGCATTTCATTAATCATATTTTGATTTTTTTCAAGCATTTACTTCACTTAAATCTGGAAACAAGTGCAAGCAAACTGTTGTCGTGCAACAAAAATTGGTCTTTCCCATGTAAATTCCAGCCATTTGTCCATAAATAGCAAGGCATGGAATTCACATGAAAAAAGGGAAGAAGACCATTAGAATTTGATCTTAGGAGATAACCCACCTGAGAGATGCGAGAAGAAATCAATGGAAAAGCATACATTTGTTCATTTTGAAGTATCTTCGAAATGAATAGATATCTTCGAAATGAAGAAACACAAGTATCTTCGGAATGAACAGATATCTTCGGAATGAAGAAACACAGCATCTTCGAATGAACAGATATCTTCGAATGAATAAACATAGTATCTTCAAAATGAACAGGATCTTCGGAATGAAGAATGCAACATCTTCGAAATGAGCGAATCTTTGGAATGAAGCATGCAGTATCTTCAGAATGAGCGATCTTCGGAATGAGAATGCAGTATCTTCGTAATGAGCGATCTTCGAAATGAAAACTGCACTTGTCTTCGGAATGAAGCCACTTATCTTCGAATGAAGAACAGAATGTGTTTTTGACCTTTTGATCAATTTTTGAAGCCGGGAAAAGGGAAATAAAGGTTGGAAAAAGTAAAGAGAAATATCTTCCATCTATATTTGCCGTCATTGCCGACCAAAGCCATCATTAAGGGAAATATTAGGTTTTAGTCCTCTTCTAGGATAAAACCAGAATTTGTTGCGACATTGTAGGATTAGATCTTTTGAGATATTCTTTGTTTGTAATCAGATCATAGGATAGCTATAAATATTACTCCCGTTTAGGTTGAGCCTAGTAGTAATAGCAGATAGATAGAAAATAGAGTAAGGAAGCTAGCAGAAAATACAGAGTATAACTAGAAATTGACTGTTACAGTCCTGTAATGGTTTTTCATGAGAATTCTTGTAATTATGTCTTTTGATCAATAAAGTGCACCAGTTCTATTTCAAATTACTTGTAAATGAGTGTGATTAAGATTTAGAAAAAGAGAGAGACTTACACCTTCTTCTGGACAAAGAGGCTGGCCACTTCCAGACCTAGGAGGAGGACTAACAAAGCAGGTTTTTATTCTAATTTTGCTGCAGCAGAATGAGTCCTAGAAATTGTTATGTCAAATTGCTTGTAAATAGTTGACAATAATTGCAGTATTAGTTTATTTATGCTAAGTTTAATCTTGTGCTTAAAGCTTTTAGTTGCAATCTTACTTTCAGAAAAGTTTCCACTTTATTTTCAAGTTGTTATTTCCAGAATTTACTATTTTTTTCAGCAATTTCCTGCATTTTTATGTTTTGCTGTCAAAATCCGAATAGAAGATTGACAACCTTCTGTTATAGAATTTTGATAGTTTTTATTTCCACATTAGATCTAGACTTTCATTACTTGCAAAAGTAATTAGATTTCCTTCTCGCAATTAGGATCGGACTTTCAATTCTGCAACCGTTAATTCTGCAATATAATTAGGTCTCATTCCGCAATTGTAATTAGGACTTCATTTCTGTAGTTAGTGATTAGTTTCCAATTCTACAACTTAGATTAAGATTTAATTCATGCAATTTAGAGATAGGAATGTTCCAAAACCCCCACAAAACTGGTTCCACCAATAAAGACTTGTTGCCCTAGATTGACCTAAGTTATAGTCGTTTCACTTCTTCTCTCGCAGATAGCCTTGTACACTGCCCTGGATTGATAGATTCATTGAGAATTAATGATGGTATAATGACTACGCATAATTTTGGTGCCGTTTCCGAGGATATAGTGTTGTCAGAAGAAAACAAATAGTCCAATAGCTGTAATCAGACTAAACTGTGAACATTCAAGTTAAAATTTGAATATAACAGCAGAGTAAGATAACAACTATTGACTTAATTTATGTCATTTAGGAGTAAACATGAATGAGTAAGTCTAGGGAGACCCCAAAGGATCCCTAGCTTGTCCCATTAAGGAGATCTTCACACCTAAGGGGTGAATCACCTATGTTTGAACTACCTAAAATATTGATAGAAAAATCACCGAGTCTCACCATTAGTAAAACATTTTGAGAAAGGGAAATCACCAATTGTATCAACTAAATATCTTAAGGAAGATAATTCATCAGAATCATCAACAGAAAAGCTTGGACCTCTTGAGAGAACAATTTGGGAAGCTTTAACTTCTCCTAGGAAACAAGAAACTATGGCAAAAGGAGGCAATGTAGATGGCCAGCATGGCTATGTTCATAATGCAGGGGATGATCAGGATATACTCCAACCATCCAGAACATTTGAATATGCTATTCATCTGAATCCAACACAAAACTCTCCCATGAATACCATTTCACCTTCAGTACTTCCAACCTTCTGAGGTGTTGTATCTGAAGATCTTGACCAATTTTTGTTTGAATTCAAGGTAGTGTGTCGACCTATGATTATATAAATGACAATCAAAAACTTAAGGTTTTTCCCTCAACTCTCAAGGATTCAAACATTACGCTGGTTCATGAGCTTAGAGCCAAATTCCATAAGAACCTGGGATCAAATGGAGACTGTCTTTTTAGACAAATATCAGGAATACTGCCATGTAAGGAATAGAAAGGATGAGTTATTTAGAATCAAGCAGGAAGATGATGAGACCTTGGAAGATTACCTTGATAGGTTCTCCTTTGTTCAAAGGAGATGTGGACTAGTAGAACCAGAATTATGTAAAACCATATTTTTGAGAGGATTGCAAGATGAATCCAGAGAAGTTTCTTCATTCCAGAGGAAGTTGACTCTCATCCTAAAATCTACATCAGATATGTTCAGTTGAGAGAATTCATGTCTACTATGCAAAATCAGCTTTATTGGGATCATGAGAAAAGGTAGAATAAAGTGATTGAAACAAGGGTTAAGTTGTTCGTCAGAGCAATCCAGCCAAATCACCTAAATATCACTCAACAACACTTCTCAATGATGAACAGGGATGATATTAAGAGAATGTACTTGAACAATTTGAGGGACTGTGTAACCAGATTTAACAATTTTTGTGATCATAATTTCTTCCCAGCATTGTCAGTATGCAGAGACAGATGGAATGAACTTTCCATGTCTTTAAGAAAAAGAGAACCTATCTCCCCCATCAATCTAGAGTGGTCCAGAAGAAGAGCAGAAGGTGTAGTCCAACTGATCCAGATCATGCAACATAACTAGATAGGTCTCAGGTTCGAGCCTCCAACCATCATTACTCTAGTTCCATTTTACTTTGAAGAAGATGCCTAGCTTGATGAAAAATTTGAATATTGGCTCAGAAACATTCAGGAAAATAGAGGATATTACATAGGCAAGAAGTTATTCTATAGGTCATGGAATCTAAACATGGACATATGTGATTCCATAGCCCAACATAATGCATGAGGGCATGCATTAATATAAGTTGGGGGGAAAATGATGAGGCTTGGAAATGCCTCAATCATAACATGTTTTGTACACTAAAAATGTCTATAAACTCTTATGTTTTATCTGATACGTTAGTTAAATTGATTTAATATGCTGTATATTAACCATTTTGCATGATCAATGTATTTGAAATATTATATGCTGATTTTACAGCTTTTTGCATAGTTTTGTGTTCTTTTTTCTATGATTTGCTACAATGGGATATGCTTAGAATAATAGCAGCATTTCACTAATCATATTTTGATTTGTTTCAAGCATTTACTTCAACTAAATCGCGCAACAAGTGCAAGCAAACTATTGTCATGCAGCAAAAACTGGTCTTTCCCATGTAAATTCCAGCCAGCTGTCCATAAATAGCAAGGCATGGAATTCACATAAGAAAAGGGAAGAAGACCAATAGAATTTGATCTTAGGAGATAACCCACCTGAGAGATGCAGAAGAAATCAATGGAAAAGCATACATTTGTTCATTTTGAAGTATCTTCGGAATGAACAGATATCTTCGAAATGAAGAAACACAGTATCTTCGAAATGAACAGATATCTTCGGAATGAAGAAACACAGTATCTTAGGAATGAATAGATATCTTCGGAATGAAGAAACACAGTATCTTCGGAATGAACAGGATCTTCGAAATGAAGAATGTAGCGTCTTCAGAATGAGCGGATCTTCAGAATGAAGCATGCAGTATCTTCAGAATGAGCAATCTTCGAAATGAGAATGCAGTATCTTCGGAATGAGCGATCTTCGGAATGAAAACTGCACTATCTTCGGAATGAAGCCACTTATCTTCGAATGAAGAATAGAATGTGTTTTTGACCTTTTGACCGATTTTTGAATCCGGGAAAAGGGAAATAAAGGTTGGAAAAAGTAAAGAGAAATATCTTCCATCTGTCTTTGCCGTCATTGCCGACCAAAGCAATCATTAAGGGAAATATCAGGTTTTAGTCCTCTTCTAGGATAAAACCAGAATTTGTTGCAGCATTGTAGGATTAGATCTTTTGAGATATTCTTTGTTTGTAATCAGATCATAGGATAGTTATAAATATTGCTCCCGTTCAGGTTGATCCTAGTAGTAATAGCAGATAGATAGAAAATAGAGTAAGGAAGCTAGGATAAATACAGAGTATTGCTCTCTTTGAACTTGTCGTGAAATCGTGACAGTTCACACTGCGGACTCTCCCTTCTGCATCATGTCATGAAATCGTGACACTTTTTCATTCGTACAACCTTCCTTGCATTATGTCACAAAATTGTGACTCTTTTCCTTCTTTGCCTTCCTACACTTTTCGAGTCACAAAAATGCGACATGTCACGAAATTGTGACACTTTCCACCTTGCTCTCTTTCTCTCGCCAACATGTCACGAAATCATGATAGTTTTGCCGACTTCTTCTCTCTCTTCCAACATGTCATGAAATCATGATAGTTTTGCCGCCTTCTTCTTTCTCTTCCAACATGTCGTGAAATCATGACACTTTTTCAAAAATCTTTCTCTCTCCTACCTAAGTCGCGAAAGTGCAACATGTCGCGATATCGCGACATTTTTCCAACTTACTAATTTCGAACCTGTCAAGCCGAACCTTCATCAAAAACACATTATTTTACATCAAATCAAATTATTTCAAAAATATTCCTGACATCAATGACAACTTATTCACTTGAGCAAATGCAATGTACTCAAAGTACCCAAAATTGCCAACAACACTAGTTCGATAGGCCCACAAAGCAGGATATAATTGAATGTGCTAATCTCGATCGGATTTATTGACCAATTTTTTGAGAATTTTGATTAAGGTTTTATTAGATGCTTCTGCTTGGCCATTACCCTGAGGATAATAGGGAGTGGACCAACGATGTTGAATTTTATATCTTTGACATAATTTTTTGACATCTTTATTTTTGAAACAAATTCCATTATCTGAGATGAGATTGGCAGGAATTCCAAACCTACAAATAATTTGATTAAAAATAAATTTGGAAACTTGCGTTCCAGTACAAGAAGCTAAATGCATAGCTTCAACCCATTTTGTGAAATACTTCGTAGTGGTTATGATAAATTTATGTCCATCAGATGACACAGGATTGATTTTCCTAATGATATCTAAGCCCCATTTTGAAAATGGCCAAGGAGATGAAATAGCCTACAGTTCTTGTGTAGGCGCATGGACAAGGTCAGCATGTTTTTGGCACTTGTCGTAATGGCGCACATAATCATGTGCATCATTCTCCATGGTAGGCCAAAAATATCCTATCCAAAGGAGCTTCTTAGCAATGGCGTTACTACTAAAGTGTCCTCCATAAGATCCATCGTGGGCTTCACTCAAAGCTGATCTAGATTATTCTAGATTCAAACATCTTAATAATATGCATTCAAAAGATCTCCTATACAAGGTATTACCAATAATTACAAAGTGAATTACTCATCTACGTAATAATCGGCGCTGGTTGCTAGTATAACCATTAGGGAAGGTTCCATTTTGCATAAAATTAAATATATCAGTGTACCATGGTTCAGGAGTAGTGTCATTGATTAGAAACACATACAAAGGTTCTAAGCATGATTTGCTTGAAGCGAGTTCTTGGAGTCGACGAATAATGATGGTAGCATATTCATCATCTAACTCCAAGGGCAAAAGAGATGCAGCTATAGCCATAGCGTCAGCCACACGATTTCTAGTTCGAGGAATAGCTTCCAAGGTAACTTGATCAAATAAGGATAATAATTACAAAACATATGTTTTATATGGGCGTAATTTATCATCTCTGGTCTGATAAACATCATTTATTTGATTTATGATAAGTTGGGAATCACCAAAAACTAAAAAAATTTTAATTTTCAATGCCAAAGCTGCTCATAATCCAAGGATTAGAGCCTCATATTCAGAAGTATTATTAGTGCAAGCAAACGTTAATTTAAAGGACAGAGGTATAAGATGTTTTTGTAGAGATATTAAAATAATACCTGCACCAGCCCCACTCATACATCGGGCTTCGTCAAAGTATAGGGACCATTGTTTAGGATGGTCTTCCTCTAATTTAAGGCATTCATCGAGAAGCTCAATGATGAGGGGATGGGTAGACTCTAAGGGTGCAACAACTAATTGATCTGGTATGATTTGACCTTTAACAGACTTCTATCCTATAAATGTGAGTTCAAACTCACTTAGCACAAGAACCCACTTGGTTGTGCGACCAGATAAATACGGTCGACTCATAAGATATCACAAAGGGTCAAATTTGGCAATAACATACGTTTTCTAACTGAGCATATAATGTCATAGTTTCTGTGTAGAAAATATTACTACAAGACATAACTTCTCTAATATGGTATAGTGAGTTTCATAACTGATTAAGGTTCTACTGATGTAATAATTAGCACGTTCTTTCTTCTCATCGTCAAGTTGAGGTAACATAGCTCCTAAGGCAAAATTGGAAGAAGAAATGTACAAAATAAATGGACGATCAGATCTAGGTGGGGAAAGCATCGGTGGTTGGAGGAGATATTGCTTGAGGAGTTCAAATGCTTCCTAAAATTTGTCATCCTAATGGAAAGAGACATCTTTCTTAAGAAGTTTAAGAAAATGTCTAATTTTATCTGCCAACTTATCAATAAAGCGATGAATAGCTTGAAGCTTACCTTGTAAACTTTGTAATTCCGATATATTGGTGGGTGCGAGCATATCTATGATAGCCGTGATCTTGAGAGGGTCAATTTCAATGCCACATAAAGAAACGATAACCCCCAATAATTTATCGGACTTAACTCTAAATATATATTTGGTCGGATTCAATCGGATAAGATACTCCCTTAACCGATCAAATACTTTTCTCAAGTCATTTAAATGATCATCTTATTTGATGGAACGAGCTATAATATCATCTACATAATCATGTAGAATATCATGCATCATATCATGAAAGATATAAGTCATGGCTCATTGATAGGTTGCGCCTGCGTTCTTTAAACCAAATGGCATTACTTTCCAACAAAAGGTTCCCCAAGGAGTAATAAAGGCTGTTTTAGCCTGATCTTCAGGAGCTATCCTAATCTGATTATAATTGGAAAATCCATCCATTAGGGATATCATTCCACTTACAGTAGTAAAGTCAATGATTTGATCCATGTTAGGAAGAGGAAAATCATCCTTAGGGCAGGCAACATTAATGTCTCTGAAGTCTATACAAACCCTAACTTTAGTGTCTTCTTTCTTAGTTATTGGAACTACATTTGAGATCCATTCAAGCATAATCAATGGCTTGTATAAAAACGACCTTCAACAGCTTTTTCTAGTTCTGTTTTGACTAGTAAGGCCACTTTAGGATGCATTTTTCTAAGTTTTTGTTTAATAGGTTTAACATCCGGATGGACGATGATGCATTACTACGGAAGGTTCGAGACCCGGCATGTCTTCATATGTCCAAGCAAAGACATATTCATAGTCTTTAAGAAATGAAATGTATTTATCTTGTTTTTCTTGACTTAATTCTGATCCAATATTGATTATGTGAGGGTTATGTTTGGTTCCAATGTTAATTTTTATACCATTTTAAAATTCTATATGTAAATCTCTCTCAAAATTAGGTGGGGCGGGTGAAACACCCAATTATTGTAATTCTTCCAAGGTTAGCTTGGATAATTCATCTTGAGGAGTTGAGGCCTCAAGCTGGGCTATACTAGGTATAGAGCCATAAAAATAAAATTCGTTATGTAACAAGTTATCAACGGGGACATCATGGAAGATATCCCCTTCCAACTCATCATCAAATTTAGTAATCATCTCAGGGTAGGCAAGAGATAGCATATGACAGGTAAAGGGATTATTTTTTAAAAGCAAAGAATTTTGTTTATCGAGATAATCTTGATAACATGTAAGATGGTCATCCTCCTCAAATGGGAAGGGTTGACCTTTACTAGGAAATAGGCCCACACCGCATCGGGCAGGCCATGGTTCTACCTCAATAGGTTCCTTCATACCATTTTGGGAAGGTCCCAAACCTTTCCCTTTATAGCCCAATTTGAGCATTATGGGTTTAGCTTTAATATATTCATTAGCAAAATAGCATCGAGCATATCCATCACAATGTGTCTTGATGTTTTTGGGTATTCTTCCCCAATAATATCCCTTATAAATAAAAGCACAACTCTCGACTTGGTAGATACTTCCCATAGGTTGTGGGAGGCCCAAGGTACGAGGAGAAGGTGGGAGTTTATTTAAAAGGAGGGAAGTTTGCATAGTAGTGTTGATTTCTTCGATATAAGAATTTTAGATAAATTGGGTAGGAGTTCATCAGTAAGAGCATAAGAGGTAGAAGGAACATTTCCTTGATCTTCCGATGTGGAAAGAATGTCTCGTAGTGGATGTAGATGTTATAGGGATATTGATGGGGGATTTTATAGGTATGGAAGATATAGGAGTAAAACAGGAAGCATTGATTGCAGTTCTAGGATATTTTTGAGGTCCTAATGTGGTTTGTTCAAAAGATGGTTGAGCTATATGTATAGGTGTAGTTGAAAGAGTAGATGAGGTTATGGGTGTGTGTTTCACATGTTTGGGCAGATGATGAGAATTAGGATCTGTGGATGACAGAGTAGGGCAAAATTGAACTCCAAACGATTCTACCAAAGCACACATATCAAAGGGTCTAGGATCACCATGAATGGTAACCAACTAGTTTTTAAATTTGAATTTAACACACTGATGTAAAGTGGATGGAACCGCTTGCATCGCGTTGATCCAAGGGTGACCCAAAAGTATATTGTACAATGTTGGGCAATGTACAATAAACACGGTTGTATCTAGGGTTCTAGGACCAACTTGCAAGGGTATAGTAATGACTCAACACATTTCTTGTGTCTCGTCATTGAAGGCTTTTATAATCATATCAGTTATTTTCATTTCGTCACTTCTAAAGCCAAATATTTGGTAGAAGTCGAAAGTGCATATGTTTAAAGATGAACCATTATCAATCAAGACACGTTTAACGGTTACGTCCCCAATTAGGGCAGTAATATATAAAGGGTTATCCTTATGTAAAGTATGTTGTGGTATATCTCTATCTCGAAAGTCAATACAGTCAAATTATCAAGTTATGATAGTATTGGTCATGGCTTCAGGCTGAATATTTTGTGGTACCATCATTTGGCTTAATGTGAGCATTAATTCATCCCTATGGATAGGAGAAGACCTTAAAATGTCCAAAAGGGAAATTCTAGTTGTAGTATTGGATAATTGTTCATTAATATTATATGGAGGCTTAGGTTGAACATTAGGCATGTGATTCCCTTTATTGGGATTTTTCAAAACAAATGGAGCTGATCCATTATTCTAAGTTTGATCCTATTGGGAGTTTTGAGCTTGTTGTCTGGTAACGACTCCAATGGTACCTACAATATTATTTTGAGGATGATGAATTGGTCTCGCTCTAGCATTTATGGCTTTTTTATTAGAAAGGAACCGATGATAAGAGGGTCGAGTAGTAACTCTTCTAGGAAATGGTTCTTCCAAAACCATAGAATTTGTGATGGGGTTGAATAGTATCTGATTCATTTTTCATAACTATTTGATTGATTAGAGGTGATTTCCATGTCACTTTTAGTATTAGATTCTACATCACTAATATCAAGTGTTTGAGTATTATATAGGGGTCTGGACGTAACCATGGATAAAGTTGTGTCCAATATTCTAGATCGGGAATAGGTAAATGCCCACTAATGGCTCCTACATATTGGGTAGGAGGGGAAACATTATGATGTTCAATTTGATTAGCCACCTCTTTGCCATGCTTTGGTAAAGGATGTTGAAATATTTCCAATGATTGATTGGCATTCTGATTCCGACTTTGAAGGGTGTTCTTTTGAACATTACTAGTAGGATTTTGTTTAGGTTGAAAGGCTTGCACCTCCATCTCATTGTTATCAATTAAATATTGTATTTTATGTTTTAATATTTTACAAGAGTTGGTAGCATGTCCAGATCCTCTATGAAAATCACAATGCAAATCAACTCTGTATCCGGGTATGGTTGGATCAGGTTCCCGGATAGTTGGTAATTGGATCAATCCTCGTGCTAGTAATTATGGGAGAATGGTTGATAAAGGTTGATTTAACCTAGTAAATTCTTGAGGTGGTTTATCGAGGAGGTTTCAATATGAACTTCTATGTTGTTTTTGAAATATTAACATTGGCAATGTTTCTGCTATCAGTGACTCCATCACCCACAACTTGTTTATTTTTATATTGATTTCTAGATGTTTTCTCATCATCTTTCTTTTTGAGCTGACCTCTTCTAATGAGAGCATCTTCCACTCTTTGGGCTAATTCTATAGCTTGATCGAAGGTGGTCAAGGTAGTAGTTGATAATTCATAGGATAGTTGTTCTTGTAAATTATTGATAAAAATATCCAACATTTTCTGATAAGGTAACACAAAGTGTAATTTTCCTATCAACTACCTCCATCGAGCTAAGAAGTCAGAAAAACACTCATCTTTGTCTTGTTTTAGGTTGTACAAATATTTAATAGTTACATGCCTTTCAATATAGGCACTAAATTTGTGCACAAAAGACTCGACAGTCTCTTCGAAATTTCTCAAAGAGTGAGTGGGAAATTGATAATACCACTCCAATGCCATCCCTCCTAAACTTTTTAGGAACATTTTTAGTAATAACAAGTCATCATGTGATATATCATGACATGCTATCCTAAAAATACGAAGATGCTCTATGGGATCTTCGGTTCTTTTGTATATAGGTAGGACAGGCATGGGAAATCATTTAGGATATGGTTGTGCTACAACTATAGGATCTAGAGGTTGACTACACATTTCTCGATAATTGTATGAGGGACGGTAGGGATCTATTTGGTCCATACGGGAGGTTAACTGTTTCACCATGGCTTCCAGATTGCCGCTTTTTCCACCATATTGGTTTGGTGGTACATGAGTATGGGATTTGTGAGCATAGGAATGTGGGACATAAGGTTTAGATGCTATATTACTGTTATGCAAATGATTGGTAGGAAGAGTATTATGTAGAATATTTGTTGTAGCATTATGTTGTATCCCAGATTGTTGGAAATTAACATTTGGTTTTGTTTTAGGCTTTTGTTGATTTGAGGTATATTGATCAATAGCTTGGTGAAATAGAGAAATGAATGAAGGTTTATTTTGTGTGGGAATAGCCCTTGGCTTAGTAATAGGCACTCTAGGTAGTTGGGTAACCTATTGTTGTTGCGTGTTTTGGATTATAGTAGCCATGTCCTAATTGGACGGTCTAGCTTGATCACTCTCTTGATCAATGAAGGACAAAGGATTAGTGTGTGTGTGATATATGTCTTCTAGGGTTGCTTGAGTGTCACTAATTTGATATTTGTCCATATGAACTCGCTCTCGTTAAGGGTGCCCATATTATCATGGAGGAACTTCCAAAAATTTTCCATGTTCTCAAAAGTAACAGCTCCTTCTGGAGATATTTTAGGAGATGAGGATTCTTCCTCCTTAACATTTTCTCTTTGTTCATTTGCATCAACATAGTCTTCTTCTTGTTGGTCTAGAGTTTCTTCTTCTTGAATTGGGTCTTCAGGAAGGACATCCGGGTTATTTTCTATTTTCCTTAACCAATATTCTTCTACTTCAATTTGTTTTCCATTCCTGAGTTTAGTCATTATGTCTAAATCTTAGATTTTAGCAAATATATATTGATATATTTGCAAGAGATTTGGGAGGTATATATTTTAATTATATACCTACTATGATGCTTAAAAATAAAATGTTTTGATTTTTTGTTATGATTTTTTTTTTTTTTTATGCTTATAAAGACAACAAATAGCACACTAAATACAAGAAATAACAATAATAAAATAATAGCTTAGTTTTCTAAAAAGAGTTTATGAATATCATTGATAGGATCAAGTTCATCAAGAGTCATAAAATGCTCCTCTTCAAATTGGAAATTGTTTTTCAGAAAGTCAACTAAGTGTGCTATGGTGATATTATCTGTTTCAGATTCTATCTTGTAAAAATAAATCTCATGACAATACTCTCGATATAACACAACTCTGGGAACTCTATTCCATATCTTTCTATCTGTAAGAACGACCTCTTGGTCCTCTATACGAGACATAAATTTATGTACTACAGCTGCATTATCGAGGTATTCCTCAAAGGTATACAACTCAGAAGACACAAGGGCTCTTTTATCTGCTAACCACCCATGGCAAGCTCTCCGAAGCTCATGATACAAAGTCACTTGATCGAGATCCAGGATTCTATCTAGGACAAACCTCTTGATTTTCCTAAGTTCGGTTGCTCTAGATGAAATAAGATTCAATCTCCTATTAAGCTCGTCCCATAAAGGTGGGACTCTATATGTTGGAGCTACTCTAAGCAAAGAATTAATCTCTATAACTGCTAATTGGTTTTCAACATTAATAGTGACGGCTTGTATTTTGTTATAATCTACCATCTAAATATGACATGCAATATTTGATTCTAAATGCATTTATGTTTAGGGGATTTTTTTTTTGGATTGTTTTCAAAAGGTTTTTAGTTTTCATGTCGGGTTCACCAAAATGTATCGCTCCAAATTTTTTGCACCCTTACCCTCAGACTATAGGATCCGCACCCATAAGGGGGATACGAGAAGGATGGGACAATACCTCAAACTGAGAGGCCCTTAGAAGGTCCCGCCTCTCGAGGGAGGAGTATAAGGGTGAATTTTTTATGGATGGTGGGTTCACCAAGAAACTTTTGAGTGGCAGTTTCCATGCCTAGGTTGATAGTGGGTTTGATGTGTTCATTTTTATACTCAATCATTCAACTCCTAGGTTTGGCCAAGATGAATCTAAACTATTCTATCTACCAATAATGATTTAAATGGATACAAAAAATAGGAATGAGTGCTAATAATAGAGAATATGCTAATTAGAATGTGTCATACCTGATTCTGGATGTTTGATGAAGATTCTGAGTCTTGTAGTAGTTCAGATCACCTCAATTCGTATGTAATCATCTGAGATTTCACAGGATCATCTGAAATTTGATGAATTCGTCAAACGAATTCGTCAGAAACCTACAATCACAAAAATAGACGTAAAATACCAAATATGCAAGTGTAGAAGCAAAGGACAATGGTAGAAATAACAGCAAACATGCCTAAATAATGTATTCCAATAACAAATAAGGAAATGTAGTAGATTTAATGATTGATTTTAACTTTACCATGCGATTATGCTAAATGAGGTGAACTCCAAGATGCAAAAAACATAATAATTCAAGACAAGTGCAGAAATACAATATGAAAAATGTAGAGAAAGCTAAGGAAACGCAAACTATAGACTCGAATTGCCCCCAATTTGGACTACAGTTAGGATCGCCTCCAATCATATGAGATCGTCTACGACAATCCGAGCTATCTTTGACTGAAAAATAGTAGAATTCCTGCAAGAAAATGCAAAATATAGAACACATATAGTAGTACGAGGGAATAAGGAGTTAAATCTGTTATCTAAGGGGTTCAGGGAAGTCAATATCAAGGGGAGTCAAGGGGGTAAACTAGAAAATACTAATTTATATAGGCTTAGGAAGATTTTTAAGAGGTTGGGGATCATCCCAGTCTGGGAGATCTCGAACAGGGAAAGCTCCAACTGTGCAAACACGCTTCTTCCCAAGTTGGAGAGGCTGTTGAAATAGAAGCTAATTATGAAAATTCAATTTTGGGACAAAATCGTCTGGATGTTCTGTCCATGATGATTTCGTTAGATCTAGGACAATATCATCTAATCAGCGATGATATCATCCAACGGTCAAAACAAATCCTAAAAATGGCACAGAAAACAAGGAAATGGGTAGTAGGAAGTTTTGGGGTTAAAATTCAAATTTTTATCTTTTATCTTTTACTAAGGTTTTAATCGTGCCAATTTTAGGGTGCTACAAAAGGTTATCTCAACTACACAATTATTTTAATAACGCCCAATGGGGGACTCTATTCCCTAAAAATTATTTTAATACTAGCATAACGCTATATCTTCAAGTTCATTCTCAATCAACATTCGCACAAGACGAACATCAAAAGGATTGCACAATTCATAATATTGATGCTTCTTCAAGCAAGATTGGGCTGTATAGATTAAATATTATCTTAAACAGGGAAATATTCTTCCTGGATTATTGCATGCCACAAAGTGTGCATTAAAACAAAAGGCAACAAAATATGTCTTATTAGGAGACATAATGTATCGTCAAAGTTATGAAGGTATCCTCCTTCATTGCTTAGACTGATAGGAGTCGACTTGGGCCATTTCCCAAGCATACTATGGTAAATGTGGTGGTAAATTTAGTAGCATGGCCATCACCAAGTGCATTCTTTGCATGGGCTATTATTAGCCAAATTTAGAGCAATATTGTTGTGCTTATGTAAAGAAGTGCGTGAAGTGTCAACATCATGCCAATTTAACACACATACCTTCATAGGTGTTACAATCGATTCAATCGGTCTGGTCATTTGCACAATGGGGGTTTGATTTAATTGGAAGAATCTCACCTATCTCCTTAGGCTATCATACGTTTATCATAATAGCAAACGAGTACTTCAAAAAATGGGTGGAAGCAATTCCCCTTACCACCACGATTGGACCTTGCATTGCGGAGTTCATGCTATATAATATCATATGTCATTTTGGTATTCCATCCAAAATGATATCGAATAATGGAACACCCTTAAAAAATAAGGATGTATGTGTGTTAACAACAAAGCATAACATAAAGCATAGCTTTTCCATGCCCTATTATCCATAGGCAAATGGGAAAGTAGAGGTATCAAATAAAATAGTAGTAGCCATCTTGAGGAAAATCATCAAGGAAAATCATAAATATTGGCATAATCAATTACCTCTTGCCCTTTGGGCCTATCGCACTAGCATTTAGATACCCACTGGGGCAACTCCATTTTCACTAGTGTATGGTGCTGAAGCCATCATGCCTCTGGAGTTAGAGATTTTTTCGTTGTGCATTTCCATGCAGGAATTCATTAACAATGATACAACTAGGCAAGCTTGTTTATATCAGTTAACGTTACTTGATGAATGACATGTAAATGCCCTCGAGCATCTACATGTTTATTAGGAACATATTAAGAGAGCTTACAACTTGAAAGTACACCAGAGAGATTTTCAAGTTGGTGATTTAGTTCTAAAAGAGAACCAATAAAACTCAAATTTGCCCTCTAATTTTTTAGACAAATTTACAGCAAATTGGTTAGGTCCATTCATCATTACAAGCCATATTGGACCTATAACTTATCTCCTAGCATCCATAAAAGGAAGTGAAGAGCCTAAACCAATGAATGTTAGTCATTTGCGGCCATTTCATGCCCTAGGTAGTCTATGGCATTTCCTTAGTGCCAATGACCGTCTAGGTCACCCAAAATGCTCCTAGGTGGTCAATGACTGTCTAGGTCAAATAAAAATGCTCCTATATAATCTATGATCATCTAAGTCAACCCTAAATGCTCCAAAGGCATCTATAAGCTCTTTGGTCACTTTAAAACACCCCTAGGTAGTTTAGGGTATTTCCTTAGTATCGATGACCATCTAGGTCACCTAAAATACTCCTAGGTGGTCACTAACCATCTAGGTCAAATAAAAATGATCCTAGACAATCTACGATCATCTAGGTCAACCCTAAAAGCTCCAAAGACATCTATAAGCCCTTTGGTCACAACCAAATACCCCTAGGTAGTCTATGGAATTTCCTCAATGCCAATGACCATCTAGGTCATCCAAAATACTCTTAGTGATCAATGAACATCTAGGTCAAATAAAAAAGCTCCTGGATAATCTACGATCATCTAGGTCAACCTTAAAATACCCAAAGGCATCTATAAGCTCTTTGGTCACAACCAAATGCCCCTAATAACTCTATGGCATTTCCTCAATACCGATGACCATCTAGGTCACCCAAAATGCTCCTAGCAGTCAATGATCATCTAGGTCAAATAAAAAATCTCCTAGACAATCTATGATCATCTAGGTCAACCTTAAAAGTCCCAAATGCATCTATAAGCCCTTTGGTCATGTTGGAGCTAAATTTGACTCAACCTTGGAACCTCGAATTTAAATTTCTTATTTCAATCGAAATGATAATAAGGTGGGTCACTTCTTCAAATTGGTGTGAGTACCTTAATTTTTCATTGGTTAATTTGATGAGGTCTAAACCTTGGTTATTAATAAAATGTGCCTTTTTATAAATGCTCAATTGTCTTTAGAAATGAATAAGGTAAAATTTTATTAATCAGATCACTTAACCCAAAATTTGATCCTCGTAGAAAAATTTCCCTTGGGCCTAATCCAAAAGATAAACCCTTAAGTACTAAGGATTTCAAAGGTAATACTCTAATTAAACACCTTGGTCTAAAACCCAAAAAAATAAAATTAGCAATAAGGTATTTAATTAAAATCATGAGGGCATGCATCCCATTTAACTAAAAGGTGAACACCTTAGATTTAATCCAAGGGTTGCACTCGACTCAGTTCTAATCGGATGATGACACGTTAATAAATCAATCAAGAGATAAGTCAAACAAGTCAAAGCCATGTTCAAAGTAAAAAGGTTACATCTTAGGCTTAATCGGACGATATCACATCATCTAAACCAATCCGACGGATGTGATGAGGCCTGGAAACGTCTCAATCATAACACGTTTTGTACACTAAAAATGCCTATAAACTCTTATGTTTTATCTGATATGTTAGTTAAGTTGATTTAATATGCTGTATATTAACCATTTTGCATGATCAATGTATTTGAAATATTATATGCTGATTTTATAGCTTTTTGCATAGTTTTGTGTTCTTTTTGCTATGATTTGCTACGATGGGATATGCTTAGAATAATAGTAGCATTTCATTAATCATATTTTGATTTTTTTCAAGCATTTACTTCACTTAAATCTGGAAACAAGTGTAAGCAAACCGTTGTCTGTGCAAAGAAAATTGGTCTTTCCCATGTAAATTCCAGCCAGCTGTCCATAAATAGCAAGGCATGGAATTCACATGAAAAAAGGGAAGAAGACCATTAGAATTTGATCTTAGGAGATAACCCACCTGAGAGATGCAGAAGAAATCAATGGAAAAGCATACATTTGTTCATTTTGAAGTATCTTCGGAATGAACAGATATCTTCGAAATGAAGAAACACAACATCTTCGGAATGAACAGATATCTTCGGAATGAAGAAACACAGCATCTTCGGAATGAACAGATATCTTCGGAATGAAGAAACATAGTATCTTCAAAATGAATAGGATCTTCGGAATGAAGAATGCAGCATCTTCGAAATGAGCGAATCTTTGGAATGAAGCATGCAGTATCTTCGGAATGAGCGATCTTCGGAATGAGAATGCAAGATCTTCTGAATGAGCGATCTTCGAAATGAAAACTGCACTGTCTTCGGAATGAAGCCACTTATCTTCGGAATGAAGAACAGAATGTGTTTTTGACCTTTTGATCAATTTTTGAAGCCAGGAAAAGGGAAATAAAGGTTGGAAAAAGTAAAGAGAAATATCTTCCATCTATATTTGTCGTCATTGCCGACCAAAGCCATCATTAAGGGAAATATTAGGTTTTAGTCCTCTTCTAGGATAAAACCAGAATTTGTTGCAGCATTGTAGGATTAGATCTTTTGAGATATTCTTTGTTTGTAATCAGATCATAGGATAGCTATAAATATTGCTCCCGTTCAGGTTGAGCCTAGTAGTAATAGCAGATAGATAGAAAATAGAGTAAGGAAGCTAGCAGAAAATACAGAGTATAACTAGAAATTGACTGTTACAGTCCTGTAACAGTTTTTCAGCAGAATTCTTGTAATTATGTCTTTTGATCAATAAAGTGCACCAGTTCTATTTCAAATTACTTGTAAATGAGTGTGATTAAGATTTAGAAAAAGAGAGAGACTTACACCTTCTTCTGGACAAAGAGGTTGGCCACTTCCGGACCTAGGAGGAGGACTAACAAAGCAGGTTTTTATTCTAATTTTGCTACAGCAGAATGAGTCCTAGAACTTGTTATGTCAAATTGCTTGTAAATAGTTGACAATAATTGCAGTATTAGTTTATTTATGCTAAGTTTAATCTTGTGCTTAAAGCTTTTAGTTGCAATCTTACTTTTAGAAAAGTTTCCACTTTATTTTCAGGTTGTTATTTCTAGAATTTACTATTTTTTTTAGCAATTTCCTGCATTTTTATGTTTTGCTGTCAAAATCTGAATAGAAGATTGACAACCTTCTGTTATAGAATTTTGATAGTTTTTATTTCCACATTAGATCTAGACTTTCATTACTGCAAAAGTAATTAGATTTCCTTTCTGCAATTAGGATCAGACTTTCAATTCTGCAACTGTTAATTCTGCAATATAATTAGGTCTCATTCTGCAATTGTAATTAGGACTTCATTTCTGTAGTTAGTGATTAGTTTCCAATTCTACAACTTAGATTAAGATTTAATTCATGCAATTTAGAGATAGGAATGTTCCAAAACCCCCACAAAACTGGTTCCACCAATAAAGACTTGTTGCCCTAGATTGACCTAAGTTATAGCTGTTTCACTTCTTCTCTCGCAGATAGCCTTGTACACTGCCCTGGATTGATAGATTCATTGAGAATTAATGATGGTATAATGACTACGCATAATTTTGGTGCCGTTTCCGAGGATATAGTATTGTCAGAAGAAAACAAATAGTCCAATAGCTGTAATCAGACTAAACTGTGAACATTCAAGTTAAAATTTGAATATAACAGCAGAGTAAGATAACAACTATTGACTTAATTTATGTCATTTAGGAGTAAACATGAATGAGTAAGTCTAGGGAGACCCCAAAGGATCCCTAGCTTGTCCCATTAAGGAGATCTTCACACCTAAGGGGTGAATCACCTATGTTTGAACTACCTAAAATATTGATAGAAAAATCACCAGTCTCACCATCAGTAAAACATTTTGAGAAAGGGAAATCACCAATTGTATCAACTAAATATCTTAAGGAAGATAATTCATCAGAATCATCAACATAAAAGCTTGGACCTCTTGAGAGAACAATTTGGGAAGCTTTAACTTCTCCTAGGAAACAAGAAACTATGGCAGAAGGAGGCAATGTAGATGGCCAGCATGGCTATGTTCATAATGCAGGGGATGATCAGGATATACTCCAACCATCCAGAACATTTGAATATCCTATTCATCTGAATCCAACACAAAACTCTCCCATGAATACCATTTCACCTTCAGTACTTCCAACCTTCCGAGGTGTTGTATCTGAAGATCTTGACCAATTTTTGTTTGAATTCAAGGTAGTGTGTCAAACCTATGATTATATAAATGACAATCAAAAACTTAAGGTTTTTCCCTCAACTCTCAAGGATTCAAACATTACGCTGGTTCATGAGCTTAGAGCCAAATTCCATAAGAACCTGGGATCAAATGGAGACTGTCTTTTTAGACAAATATCAGGAATACTGCCGTGTAAGGAATAGAAAGGATGAGTTATTTAGAATCAAGCAGGAAGATGATGAGACCTTGGAAGATTACCTTGATAGGTTCTCCTTTGTTCAAAGGAGATGTGGACTAGTAGAACCAGAATTATGTAAAACCATATTTTTGAGAGGATTGCAAGATGAATCCAGAGAAGTTCTGGATTTAATGGGAAAAGGGGATGTAACCACTCTCAGTAATGAGGAAATTATGGATCTCTACAGGAATTACTCTCGCACTAAGCAGAGAAGAAGAAAAAGTCGCACAAATGGTACTGATGTAAAGGACCTGATAGAGGAACTTGCAAATTTCAAAACTGATATCCTAGTGCATCTAAACACTACTTTAGGGGAAATCTCTACAAAAGCTAAAAATATAGAACCTTTGGCAATTTATTGCCCAAGATGTAGAAGTAAACATGCTTTGCAGGAATGTCCTTTGAATAAAACAACCATCTCAACCATTTGTAGTATCTGTTCAAAAAGGCATTCAACTGATCAATGCCACCTACTACCACAACTCAAAACCGTGTTAGAAAACCAGATCGAGGAACTCAACTATATTGGACCAAAACAAGGGGGGAATTTCTCTCAATATCAAAATCCCCCTTGTTTTCCTACAAATTGGGGGCATAATCCCGGTACTATGCCTTGGGGACAATCAGAACCACCCCAACGTCCTTGGAATTATCCTCAATGGACAAATTCCCAAGAATGGCCACAATCAAATTGGAGTAACCCAGCCTGGAATCAGAATAAAAACAACCCCTCATGGAATCAAAACAATCTAGCTTGGAATCAAAATCATACTAATCCACATTGGGTGCAAAACCAACCATAGTGGAATCAGCAATACCAGTCCTATCCAAGGCAAAGAAAGGAATCAAGGTCAAACTCAGCATTTGTTGCCTCGCACCTAATCAAAATTTTCAAGATAAACAACAACAAACACAAGCAAGTGAAGCAACCTCAATTGCCAACTCAGCCAGTCACTAATCCAAATAGTGTAAGACAGACACCTCCTATCTATGTGGTCAAGTCGAAGAAAATATTGAAATTAATGTTCTTGATTGTAGTAACATTCAACTCCGTTCAGGAAAAGTTGTACCTGAACCAGCTTTAATGGAAACCAAAGATAATGAAGAGCAAGAATCATCGGAACTAGAGAGAATCCAACCAACAAAAGAAACAAAAAAATTGGATCCAACAATAGAAAAAGAGACACAAGCAGAACAATTACCAAGGATAGTTCCATATCCTGAAAGACTTAATGTAATACCAAAAATTTCTGAGTCAGAATTGGTCAAAGAACTCAAAAAGCTGACTATCTCATTACCCTTATTGCAAGCCATTAAGGAAATACCAAAAATTAAGAGTACTGTCCAAAATTTGTGCATTAAAAGAGCAGGAAGAAAGAAGAAAGCATTCCCCAAGACTATGCAGGTTGAAGGGAAGATAGCTGATCTCTTATCTGGAAAACTACTACCTCCAAAGTATAGTGATCCAAGAAGCCCAGATTATCACAAGTCACCATAGGTTCGGTACCAATATAAAATGTTTTAGTGGATCTAGGAGCTACAATAAATGTCATGACTAAAGATACAATGGAACAATTACAACTCAAACATCTCAGCCCCACATTTACAGTTTTAGAAATGGCTGATAGGTCAGTTGCAAAACTTGAAAGAATCATTGAAGATGTCCCTATAGAAGTTTCTTCTTGGGAATTCCCTATAGATTTTTTGGTTTTACAGCCAAGAAATTTAGGACATGGATATCCCATTATTCTGGGAAGACCTTGGCTTGCAACTACAACAGCCTTCATAGACTGCAGATCTAGAAATATGACTATTTCAAATGGTATTGAGCTGAAACAAATTTCTTTATATCCTCCTGCAAAACCATCTAGAAAATTTTCAGGTCAGTTATGGTTTTCTGACTCAGATGAGGAACCGGAAGAGGTCATTTCTACACTAGCTACCTTAGTAGTAAGAGAACACACGGAAGACCTCAGTGACATAGAAAACTTAGAAAATGAAACGATCCCGATGAATGTTCTGCATGAACAAGGTTTAGAAGGGGAAGCAACAAATATACAACAGTTGATAAGTAATGAGGAGAATCAAAAATCTAAATATGAATCATCAGTGCTATCACAAGGAAACTCTGTTTCACTATCACATGGATGGCACCATAATCTGATTTTTCCTTCTCACTGTTCCATACAAGAAATGCTTCCCTCAAGTAGCAATGAAACAGAAACTGCTTCGTTTCTCCCATCTCAGCAATGTCCTCTTAATCCCTTAATCACCAAGTATGAAGGATTGAATTCAGTCCTTCTAAATACAAAACAAATAGAAGTCCAGCCAGGCAAATTTTTGAACATCTACAACCAACTTACTAGGGAAGAGGAAGAAAAATTGATAGTTGTTTTTGCGTAAGCATGTTCATGCTTTTGCTTGGAACTACAAAGATATGTCGAGATTTCATCCCGATATATGTACCCATAGAATCTATACTCGAAGAAGTCAAGCCACTCGGACAATTTCAAAGAATATTGAATCCCGCCTTAAGAGATATTGTGAAAGAAGAAATTGAAAAACTCCCGGAAGTAGGATTCATTTACCCAATTTCTGATAGCCAATGGGTGTCTCCATTGGTAATAGTTCCTAAGAAAAATGGAAAAATGAGAGTATGTGTAGACTAAAGAGAATTGAATAAGGTGACATACAAAGACCATTTTCCATTACCTTTCATAGATCAAGTGTTAGATACTCTTGCTGGAAAAAAGATACTTTTGTTTTCTTGATGGATTTAGTGGATATAATCAAATTCAGATTGCACCTGAAGATCAAGAAAAGACAACTTTTACATGTCCATGGGGAACATTTTCCTATAGGGTTTTACCTTTTGGTTTGTGTAATGCCCCAACAAATTTTCAGCGAGCAGTCATAGCAATTTTTGCTGATCTGACCACCAAAAGTGTTGAAATTTACATGGATGATTTCACAGTATGTGGACAAACTTTTGATTTTACATTGGAAAATCTTGATAAAGTCTTAACACGCTGTGAAACATACAACTTATCCTTAAATCTAGATAAATGCTTCATGATGATGAAGGAAGGGATATTTCTTGGTCATCACATCTCTCCTGAAGGGATCCAAGTTGATCCAAAGAAAGTTGAAATTATCAAGAATCTCCTTCCTCCTAAAACTCAGACTAATGTCAGAAGTTTCCTAGGACACATTGGTTTTTACCGCAGGTTTATTCCCAACTTTAGTACAATAGCCAGTCCTATGTTTGCCTTATTGACTAAATATTCTGAATTCTCCTGGACTACGAAGTGTCAGGAAGCATTTGAAGCTCTGAAAGAGAAATTGATAACTCCACCTGTGCTTAGAGGACCTAATTGGACATTACCATTTCACATTCAGACTGATGCCTCCAATACAGCAATTGGAGCAGCATTAGGACAAATTGATAATGGTGAACATTATACCATCTACAACATTAGCAAAAACTTGACAGGAGCAGAGAAAAATTATACAACTGAAAAAGAATTCCTAGCAGTAATTTATGCCATCAACAAATTCAGGCATTATATCACAGGTTATCAAATATTTATTCACACAGATCATACAACCATTAAGTATTTGATGAATAAACCTATGGTAAGTGCAAGAATTATTCGTTGGTTGCTGTTGCTGCAAGAATTTGATATCACCATAATCAACAAACCAGGAAAAGTTAATGTTGTGGCAGATTTCTTTTCCAGGTTGCAGAACACAGATGAAGGGGAATTAGTTGATGAC
The DNA here is from genome assembly GCA_028583015.1 of Wollemia nobilis. Classification (NCBI taxonomy): domain Eukaryota; kingdom Viridiplantae; phylum Streptophyta; class Pinopsida; order Araucariales; family Araucariaceae; genus Wollemia; species Wollemia nobilis. The sequence goes on along the minus strand of JAQPPZ010016385.1, from coordinate 5,575,007 downwards.
ATTTTTCTTGATGAAAAACTATTTGCTATATCAGTTCAATCACCTTGGTTTGCATATATAGCCAATTATTTGGTCACAAGGAAAGTTCCTCCACATTTTACTTCAAAATAGAAAAAATAATTGATCAAACAGAGTTCTTCTTTTGAATGGATTAAGGGTATGCTTTTTAAGTGCAGTCCTGACCATGTGTTACGTAGGTGCATCCGAAAGGATGAAGTGTATGATATCCTTAGAGCTTGTCATGATGAACCCTCAAGTGGACACTATTCCGTAAAAAACACAGTTAGAAAAATCTTGGGGATAGGATATTATTGGCCATCTCTTCACAAGGATGTGAAAAAGTACATCAGGCATTATGATGCATGCCAAAGAATGGGGAAACCCACTCATACAAATGATATGCCATCGCAGCCTCAAATGGTTTTAGAACCATTTGAGAGGTGGGGGCTTGATTTTGTAGGACCTATTGATCCACCTTCTCAAGGAAAGGTGCATATTCTAGTATGCATTGATTACCTGACAAAGTGGGTAGAGGTGCGTGCTTTCAAACATGCTCATGAAGAGAAAGTAGCTGATTTCTTGTATACTCAAAATTTTCAGAGATTTGGAGCTCCACGGTCTATCACCACAGACCAAGGACCCCAATTTGCATCCAAATTCATAAAAGTATTTACAAAATTGTATGAAATCAAACATAGGAAATCATCACCTTACCACCCACAAGCAAATGGCCAGGTTGAAGTAACAAACAGGGAAATAGAACGCATCTTGACAAAAATAGTAGCTTTTCATAGGAAAAATTGGCTAGACAAACTACTTGAAGCAGTTTGGACCTACAATACTACTTGGAAGTCCACTACTGGATTCACACCTTATGAACTAGTCTTTGGTAAAAAGCCTCTCTTACCTATTGAATTTGAGCTACTAACATTACGCACAAAGACTGGAAATTGGAATTGACTTGTTGCAGGCACAGACAGACAGGATTCTACAGCTGAATGCATTGGATGAACTTAGATTGGATGCTCTGCACCAAACTAAGGTAATTCAGGAGCAGATGAAGCTATGGCATGACAGTCACATTCAGCAGAGGAAACTTCAACAAGGAGATTGGGCTTTACTGTTCGATTCTCAATATGAAGACTTCCCTAGAAAATTGAGAACTAGATGGTTGGGACCTTACTGGATTGAAGAGGTATTTAACAATGGAGCAGCTCGTTTATCCCCCATTGATGGGTCACGAAGAAAGTTGGTAGTGAATGGACATCACCTCAGGGTATACCATACACCTTTGACTAAAGAAGAATTCTTGCAGCAACTTGATAGTTTGGATACACAGTAGGTGGAAGAGATTCCTTCTTCCACTTCAAAACAATCAACATGATCAGTGGATTTCAAGAAAAAATAGAAAATACAAAAAAATCAGAAAAATAGAAAACAAAAAGATGAATAAATTCTGAGTATGAATTCCTTCATGGGCATGGTTTCAGGGGAAATCATGAAATTCCTTCATGGGCATAGTCGGATCAAGAAAAAAAAATAGAAAAAAGAGAGAAAAGGAGAGGTAAAAAAAAAAAAAGGGAAAATCAAGAAAAAAAAAAAAAAGAGAGAAAAATGAATAACTCAGCAGTGAAAACCTTTTCTTAAGGCAAGATTGAGTTGGTGTGCATGAAAACCAATTTTCTGGCATGCATAACCTTGAGAAATTTTTGAACCATCATTGTACAAATTCACCTAGTGCACTTGTTTTGAAATGTTGCAGAAAATCTCAGCAGAATATCAACAAAAGCAGTCATTCTTCAAAACTGGCATTAACTATTTTTATCAGGTATATATTTCTTACATTTCTTCATTGTAAAATGATTGGTATATAGTATGTGACAATTAACCATTAGCATAAAAGGTATTCATAAGAGTTGGCATACTTAAAAACATGTTTTAAGAATGACAATATTGATTTCTGCCTAATCTTCGGAACAAGAATGCCAAAAATAGTGCCTGCTGTATTATCTTTAGAAATAAGATTGTCTTCAGAATGACAAGAAAATGGATGTTGCACTTTGTCTTCAGAAAGAAACTTTATCTTCGAAATGACAATTTGTCTTCAGAAAGAAACTTTTTCTTCAGAATAACGATTTGCTGCATCATCTTCAGAATGAAGATCTATCTTTGGAATGAAGATCTGTCTTTGAAATAAGGGTCTGTCTTCAGAATGACGATTTACTTTCACAATACAGCTTGATCTTCGGAATGAGGATTAATCTTCGGAATGAGGATTGATCTTCGGAATGAAGATCTATCTTTGGAATGAAAATTCTGCAAAGAGGATTTGTCTTCGAATGAGGTCATAATCTTCGGAATGAGGATTTGTCTTCGGAATGAGGTCATAATCTTCGGAATGAGGATTTGTCTTCGGAATGAAGACCTGTCTTCGGAATGAGGTCATAATCTTCGGAATGAAATTTTGTTTGCATTTTCGAAAAGAGCATTTCCACGTGGCATTAAAAAAAATAAGGTCCAACAAAATCAAGATTTTTTCTTAATTGCATGCGAAGAAGGGACACGTGTCAATCAACACATGGTCTATTTTTGCACTCATTGGAAATACGGAGAATATGCAACCATATGCCACCAGTTTTTAATGTCAATTAACATGCACGTGAGAATTTGCAAAACTAATGAGGTGGATCTGACGGCAAGGACATCCATGCAATTATTAACGAACAGGTGTACAGTGTAGAAGTAGATATGTGTGCCATCCTTATTTTCGAAGACATGTTGTGAGGTACAGTGCACAGAATACGACTCATTCTGAAGAAGAAGAAGACGAGAAACAGGGCAACGAGGGTTCTAACTTAAAACTCTACAAATTTGCAATAGAAAACAGCCAGAAATCCTACAGTAGAATAGCAGTCGTAGTGTATGATTCTTAAACAGAGAAAAATGGGGCGAAAAATTAGAACAGAGCCTGCAGACACCAATTACCTCCGAGAAAATCTGGCAGTTGTGCAGATTTTTGAAGACGGAGGATTTATGACATTTCTGGATAAATTCAATGGGTCTTCTGAAGATTTAGCTGGCATGTTTGCCCATACGTTCAGAAACAACCGAGCACATGTCAACGGCATGTCTATTGAGGTAAGCCCTAAAATTTTAAGTCAGATTACAAAGCTGCCATTAGAGGGAATTTCAATTACTAGATCTAGCAAGAACACATTGGCAAATGTAGTTAATCAGTTCGTAGAAGAAAACGATAGAGAACCTGAATACTTAACCCATAACAACACATGCAAAGGGTTAAAAAGGGCCAGCCTACAGGAACCCTGGGATGAAGTAGCCACCTGGGTGATTAAGTTTTTGACCTGTGAAGGGCAGTATGTGCTGTTGTCAGGGCATCATCTACGAATTTTGAACCATCTCAGACATGGTAGACAACAACCAGAAGTTAGGGTAAATCTTCCCCTGTATTTGTATCAAGAATTAAAGAACATGGCAAAAATATATCAGGAGGGTAAAGGAAGCCTTCGCCATCATGGCCTTATTAAATTAATTTGCCAACATCATTTTAGAGGAAACCCTAGGATTTTTGACAAGTTTTACTCTAACCTAAATGATGTCATTTTTGGGGATGAAAGTGAGGAAGAATAGGAGCCAAATACTGCTGATGTTGCTGTAGAAGAGGAAACAACTGCTACAGAAAGTATTGCAGAAGTTGCTGCAGAAAATGTTGCAGAGGATGCTGCAGAAGAAGCTGCAAAAGATTCCCCTGAAGCTGTTACAGAACTACACCCCACAGTAGCAACAGAAAACCTTGCTCCTGAACCATCAACTTCATAGGCTAAGAGAAAAAAGAAAAGAGGATCTGGAACTAGCAGCAGAGCAGAAAAAAAAAAAAAAGTTTGGTTTGCTGAAGCTGCAATTGACTTATCAGAGCAAAGAAGTGAAACAAGGGAAACAAAGGCATCAAAAACTGACCCCATGACCCCTGCTATCACCAAAAAATAGAGCAAAAAGAATAAATTTGCATCTGGAACTAGGAGGTCTACAAGAATCCATTTGAAAGAAACTACAGAATAGGTCATGGAGGAAGAAGATAGACCAAGTAGCCCAGATGTCACAGAAATACAACCAGCATCTGATAACTTTCCAGAATTCCCTAAACATATAGTTGAGGCAAAAACTGAGTAAGTTGGTTTGGAAGAGGCTACAGTTCAATAGGCTATAGATATGGTAGATGCCCTTATAGACAGTCTCACAGAGCCTCCTGAACAAGAACAAACTGTTGCAGCAGAAGAAGAAAATTTGGTTGAACAGCCAACTACAACTGATTTGTCTGCATCAGCTTCTGAAGTAGAAACAGAAGTGGAAGACATCACTGAGTAGCTGAGGGCAGCAAGAAGTTTTGTTAAAACACAGACCAAATGGATCATAGAGAAAGAAAGCATCATTGAGATGCAATAAAGAAAAATTACAGAACTTTAGCAGGAAGTGGCAGAACTAAAACAATTGTTGTTGTCACAATCTGAAAAATAGCCAGTTATGTCCCATGATGAAGATAATTTGGCTTAATTGCTTCTGGGTTTATCAAGAGTAGATGATTCTGTTGAGGCAGACATAGAAGTTCATCCTGAAATAGCACTCCATTCTGAAGAACTGCCTGTTCATTCTGAAGCAGTGCCTTCTTGTTCTGAAGATGCTTCAGAAATGGTGAGAAATATTGCAAAAGATGTTGAAAATGAACCACCAACACAGGAACAGTCCCAACAACAAGAAAATGCTCAAGTAAGTACTCCAACTAAGGTCCCTGCATTTCAACTTGTTACACTTCTAGTAGAAACAACAGATAAGGGGGTACAAGTAGAAATACTATCTGATGACAACCCCATAGAAATAGCAAATAAGGGGGTGCAAGTAGAGATATTGACAGATGAACAACCAGTAGAAGTGGCAGAAAAAGGAGTTCAGATAAATTTGTTGCCTAGGATCCCCCCTGTAGTAAGACCACCTAATACTATGTCCCTAGAGCAGTACAATGCAGACATAGCTAGCTGGATGATTAGATATGAACAGCTTGCCAATAAAACTGAAAAATTCAAACTGGAAGCAAAACAGCTAGAAGCCAAGGACACAAAAATTCAGGCATTAAAAGAAAAGGTATCTGACTTGTGCCAAATTACTAAGTTTTTAGTCCAATTTAGATGGCCAGCCAGATTTTACAGCCTTATTTTGAAGGAAAAATACCTTAGATGGCAGGTCATGAGGATTACTTCAAACCTTCCATACAAATTGGACACTATTGAAGATTTTCTAGAGGCATATTTTGACAGTCCTTTTGAGAAAAAAAATCTTTTGTGTGAACTATTTTTGCATAGTTTCTTCATTCCAGAGGAAGTTGACTCTCATCCTCAAATCTACATCAGATATGTTCAGTTGAGAGAATTCATGTCTACTATGCAAAATCAGCTTTATTGGGATCATGAGAAAAGGTAGAATAAAGTGATTGAAACAAGGGTTAAGTTGTTCGTCAGAGCAATCCAGCCAAATCACCTAAATATCACTCAACAACACTTCTCAATGATGAACAGGGATGATATTAAGAGAATGTACTTGAACAATTTGAGGGACTGTGTAACCAGATTTAACAATTTCTGTGATCATAATTTCTTCCCAGCATTGTCAGTATGCAGAGACAGATGGAATGAACTTTCCATGTCTTTAAGAAAAAGAGAACCTATCTCCCCCATCAATCTAGAGTGGTCCAGAAGAAGAGCAGAAGGTGTAGTCCAACTGATCCAGATCATGCAACATAACTAGATAGGTCTCAGGTTCAGGCCTCCAACCATCATTACTCTAGTTCCATTTTACTTTGAAGAAGATGCCTAGCTTGATGAAAAATTTGAATATTGGCTCAGAAACATTCAGGAAAATAGAGGATATTACATAGGCAAGAAGTTATTCTATAGGTCATGGAATCTAAACATGGACATATGTGATTCCATAGCCCAACATAATGCATGAGGGCATGCATTAATATAAGTTGGGGGGAAAATGATGAGGCTTGGAAATGCCTCAATCATAACATGTTTTGTACACTAAAAATGTCTATAAACTCTTATGTTTTATCTGATACGTTATTTAAATTGATTTAATATGCTGTATATTAACCATTTTGCATGATCAATGTATTTGAAATATTATATGCTGATTTTACAACTTTTTGCATAGTTTTGTGTTCTTTTTTCTATGATTTGCTACAATGGGATATGCTTAGAATAATAGCAGCATTTCACTAATCATATTTTGATTTGTTTCAAGCATTTACTTCAACTAAATCTCAACAAGCAGGTAAGCAAACTATTGTCGTGCAAAGAAAATCGGTCTTTCCCATGTAAATTCCAGCCAGCTGTCCATAAATAGCAAGGCATGGAATTCACATGAGAAAAGGGAAGAAGACCATTAGAATTTGATCTTAGGAGATAACCCACCTGAGAGATGCAGAAGAAATCAATGGAAAAGCATACATTTGTTCATTTTGAAGTATCTTCGGAATGAACAGATATCTTCGGAATGAAGAAACACAGTATCTTCGGAATGAACAGGATCTTCGAAATGAAGAATGTAGCGTCTTCGAAATGAGCGGATCTTTAGAATGAAGCATGTAGTATCTTCAGAATGAGCAATCTTCGAAATGAGAATGCAGTATCTTCGGAATGAGCGATCTTCGGAATGAAAACTGCACTATCTTCGGAATGAAGCCACTTATCTTCGGAATGAAGAATAGAATGTGTTTTTGACCTTTTGACCGATTTTTGAAGCCGGGAAAAGGGAAATAAAGGTTGGAAAAAGTAAAGAGAAATATCTTCCATCTGTCTTTGCCGTCATTGCCGACCAAAGCCATCATTAAGGGAAATATCATGTTTTAGTCCTCTTCTAGGATAAAACCAGAATTTGTTGCAGCATTGTAGGATTAGATCTTTTGAGATATTCTTTGTTTGTAATCAGATCATAGGATAGCTATAAATATTGCTCCCGTTCAGGTTGAGCCTAGTAGTAATAGCAGATAGATAGAAAATAGAGTAAGGAAGCTAGCAAAAAATACAGAGTATAACTAGAAATTGACTGTTACAGTCCTGTAATAGTTTTTCAATAGAATTCTTGTAATTATGTCTTTTGATCAATAAAGTGCACCAATTCTATTTCAAATTACTTGTAAATGAGTGTGATTAAGATTTAGAAAAAGAGAGAGACTTACACCTTCTTCTGGACAAAGAGGCTGGCCACTTCCAGACCTAGGAGGAGGACTTACAAAGCAAGTTTTTATTTTGATTTTGCTGTAGCAAAATGAGTCCTAGAACTTGTTATGTCAAATTGCTTGTAAATAGTTGACAATAATTACAGTATTAGTTTATTTATGCTAAGTTTAATCTTGTGCTTAAAGCTTTTAGTTGCAATCTTACTTTCAAAAAAGTTTCCACTTTATTTTCAGGTTGTTATTTCCAGAATTTACTATTTTTTTCAGTAATTTCTTGAATTTTTATGTTTTGCTGTCAAAATCTGAACAGAAGATTGACAACCTTCTGTTACAGAATTTTAATAGTTTTTATTTCCACATTAGATCTAGAATTTCATTACTACAAAAGTAATTAGATTTCCTTTTTGCAATTAGGATTAGACTTTCAATTCTGCAGCTGTTAATTCTGCAATATAATTAGGTCTCATTCTGCAATTGTAATTAGGAATTCATTTCTGCAGTTAGTGATTAGTTTCCAATTTTTCAACTTAGATTAAGATTTAATTCATGCAATTTAGAGATAGGAATGTTCCAAAACCCCCACAAAACCGGTTCCACCAATAAAGACTTGTTGCCCTAGATTGACCTAAGTTATAGCTGTTTCACTTCTTCTCCCGTAGATAGCCTTGTACACTACCCTGGATTGACAGATTCATTGAGAATTAATGATGGTATAACGACTACGCATCAGGATGCACTCTCATGAAGAAACCCAAATTATGAGTCAAAAGGTCTAAAAAGGTTATAACCTAAGGTTAGAATCAATTAAAATCCATGCAAGTCGAAGGATCTAAGCGGATGCGCTTGATCTTGGCCAAATCCAATGGCTGCACAAATCTTCGAGGAGTCAAAGCTTTAAATGAGTCATTGTGCATCAAAGATTCTATTTAAGTAGTGAGCTAATCTAGAGAATCAGATGACAACACTCAAGCAAGCTCAAAATTGATAATTGCACTTGTTTTAATTTAATCATATGTTAGATGTTATGGTAAAACAATTTAAAGGTATGTTAATGACAAAACATGTGAAATTATCAAACCCATTCCACCACCCTATATATGAGCTCACAAAAATAGTCGAGGCTACTACCTTGGAAAACTAAGAATAGAAGTTGAAACATAGAAAGTATAGAGAGAAGAAGATTTTCAAGCTTCACAGTCACAGAAATACCTTATTTTCTACTTTAATAACAATGGCATCATGGGGAGATGTTTTCATACCCAAAGACACTAGAGAAGTTGTACAATTCATCACAAACAAGTCACCATACTCTGTGATCTTTGGACTCCCTATTCCTAGTACCACCATGTATGAATTTGCTCAGAAGTGTGGAGCTAATAAAAGACCTACTCCAACCCAGTAGTACAAAATTGATAATGCATGTATAAATAGTTTTTTTCTGGATAATGGAGAACGATGACCGGACCCCATGGATAATGGCTGATTTATTTCATAAATCTCATAGGTTGCAATACAAGGGTTTCCCCAAAAATAATAGATGGAACAACAACCTTGGGAAGCTAGTATGTCTAAAAGTGTACTTCTCAAATTTGATGGCATGGATGGAGGTGGCATATGACGAAAGAACAAGGAAATTTCAGGACAATAAAAATTTGTCGGTGTTCAGCATTAATATTGAGCACATCCAAGAATTTTTCAAATTGACAGTGTATACCACATTTCTGGTAGACTAGGTTATCGAACACCAATCTCGTATGTTTACAGATATGGAAGTCTTTAAAAAAAAATTTGATACACATGAGAAAATAGACAATAAATTCCGAATTAGGAAAAATGCCTTTAAGCCATGGGTCCAAGATTTTTGTGATATGATAAACATAGTTTTGGGAGTACATAATCTCAATAGAATAACAAAAAGGGTTCTATATTTAGCTGCACAATGCAATAGGGCACATAACACTCCAATATAAGCCTGGGAATTGGAATTAAGAACCTAGATGCATAAAGAAATGGTAGAATTGAGAAAAATAGTTTTTGAACAGAGGCAGAAGATGTCCCATTTTTCACAATATTTATTTTTTATCCATATAATAGCGGTTCAATTGGGCGAAGAAGCCCATAAAATAGTAAGATCCATTGATAGCCCCTATGTTTAGAACTTCTAGAGAATACACGAAGGAAGAACTCACATGGGCTGGTTTTGTGATCGTTTCATGGTAGAAATTCATTGGGTTCTAACAGGATTAGTCCCTGAGAGGTTAGGGCCAGGGGTGAGAGCCTTTATCAAAGAGAAGGAAATTGGGGATTTTTTCTTTATAGAAGGTTTTACTTATATCAGATTATATGGGGCTAAAATTCCCCTAAATTACTACCAAGGTACTGCCCATTATCCCTAGCAGCTTTGGAATTATGTAGGCAAGTGGCTGAAGAGGCTAAGATGAGGTTGGTGAAGAAACATGGTAAGGTTCCCTGGCTCAATTTTCCCTATCGCTTCAGAGCTTTTATATTGGTAGGATACCCCTCCTTTCTCAAAGGAATGTTTGAGTTGGATAAAAGCGGATTCAATGAAGTAACTTGGATATTTTATGATCCAAAAGGAACATACAACAAAATTATGGTGAAAAGAGAATACACTCAAATACTACATCGTGAAGATGCTTTTGAAGAAAGCTTATTAGAGGCTATGGAAAAAGGATTAAATTTGCAAAAAGTATGGGATTATTTCCCTCTTGAAATGAGGGGAAGCACACAAGTTTGTGAAGCCTATGATTGCCCCATAGAGTTAAGGATGCTTCGAGAAGGTTCAATAGATGTTGTGGCACCTATTATACAAGGAACAGGCCAAGCAATCAAATAAGACCCCTTGTTAGAGTTGATAGAAGAATAGGGTATTGATATAATGGAAGTCACTATCAAAACTATAGATATAGTAGAGCAATAGGTTGGGCCTTTCGAAAGTACTCACCTTAGAATAGAAGCAACACCAAGCACTTCCTAGGAAGCTTCCAAAAACCAGAATATAGATAAAGGGAAGGATATTGCAACAACACCAACTCAGGAGTCTCCCCTCTCAAAAAAATCCATAGTTCATATTTTTGACAGAGTTCTAACTATAACAAGTGTAAATAAATTGGCACCCATGGCTATCCCTGCCACTATAAAAATAAAGAGACAGGAGATTAAAATTCCATCGATAATACAAATGAATCCTAGGAGAACTGGTGGATTGGGTGGCCTTTTTCGAAGTCATCTAGTTAAGAACCAAGAAGAGGTAACTCTTATGGAAAAGAAGAAACCCATATTGTCTTTACCCTATAAAAAAGTTATTCTAGAAATAACAGATGAACAAACTACCTTCACTACTGTAGATGAACAAGAATTGCAGTTAGTAGTAGGGATGGGGAATATAGGAGGATAATTCACAAAAGAATATAAATCAGAGGTGCCTATATCAGATATTGTAGAGATAAATATTCCTGCTCTGTAGGACCCACTATTCTTCAAAGTCGATGAAGAAACTGGGGGCTCATTGGTATTAGGGAAAGAAGGTGAAGTGGCCAAATTTATCAAAGCAATGCAAAATCAAGTCATAGATCAATTCATGGGAACAATTACAGAGCTAAGGAAAAAATTGGAGAAAGAGGGAAAGGAAAATGTAGAGCTAAAGGCATTAATAAATAAGCAACAGGAAGAATTAAATCAAAGAGATGTCTCCAGTACCCAGCCCCCTTCGATGGTAAAAATTCAAGATAATGCTTATTATCTTAATACAATGAAGAAAAATATGTCAATGAAAATAAGAGCTCATGCCAAGGGCTTTACTAAAATGTTCAGACAAATAAGGGTGATTCAAATAACTACTCAAGAAATTCTCACCCTGATGCAATAAAGAGAAGATTTTGAAATCATTCACCCTACCTTGTATTTTATAGGAGATCATTTTGAAGATCTGCAAGGACAAGAAATAATAACAAATGATGGCAGCAAAATCCATCTCAATTTTGAGTTCTTTAAAGTAGCCCTGTTTGGAGCAAACCAAGAAATATGGGTCAATGTTGTGAATGAAATGGATGATTTGATAAAATATGCAACATATAGATTGGCAAACATTGGTTTATCCTTAGACCAGTGCTTAGTGGCCACAGATATAGAAGAAGTGTTCAAAAGCATCATTGAAAGATTCTAGTGTGAACCAGGTTATGAAGCAGAAATTATTAGACAAACAACACTCATGGTAAACACTATAGAGATGTTACTCTTTCAGTATGAAAGGAATGCACCCAATATTATCATATAGAAGAAAAAAATTCTATAGGAAATGAATATGCTAAGGATTGCAGCTACATCTGACATGGAGGTATGGAGACTGATGACTGAGCAAATAGAACAGCTATAAAAAATCTAAAAAGGGAAGGAAATTAGAACTCCCGGTCAACATCTAAAAATAGGCTCATCACAACAAAATCCTGAGCTAACAGAAAAATCTTTGAAGCAGTTAAAGAGATAGTCCAAAAAAACATTAGGAACAGTTGTGAAGGAGGTGGTACAAGAGGAAATGGGTTTTACCAAGACCACCATCATTGGTTAAAATAAACTACTATTTGAAAAGGTTAAGGGTAAGAGTTCATTTCAAGCAGGTAAATATAGTGGAAGCCATCTGTACCAATTTTGGAGATAAAATTAGATGAAGACAAGTGTAAGGCTAGAAATAAACTAGAAATAATAGAATCAAGAACCATGAGGCTATAAGAAGAGGCAGTTGTGGATAGATTCTGCATCAAGAAATTAGAGAATAACATTTTTTCTAAGAGGTATACTTGAGTGCCCTATTAGTTGTGATGTTGTATTCCCTTCTGTGTCTATTTTCCTTTCTCATTTCTTATTCTTCCCTTTTCTTTGTAGGATTGTGATAGGAAAGTGCTCAAGAAGCTGAGATCATTTCCTACCTTTTTCAACCAAGGATTTAGAGACTCTACTATTACCATATTGGAACAAGGAGAATTTGAGAAACCTATTATATTACTTGAACAGTGTCCTCTTCATTGCATTGATGTATTTCTTTGAGAAAAAATAGAGTTAAAAGGCATTCGGCCCAGTCTGCATGTAATATTTTAATGAAATCAATACAATTCTAAATTTTATTCCTTTCATGTATTTGTCTCAGTCCTATGTGTCACTATGTAATGGGTTACATTATTTGAACACATTATATACATTTCTTTCATTGGTTAAATATTGATTTTATTGCGATATTTGAATGAGATTAAGAACGCCAATTTTACTTCTCCCCTTCTTTTTGTTTCATATTAAAATTATTGTTAAATTTCTATAACAACCCAATGAATCTAGGCACCAATCTACATAAGGCATAACAAATGGTTGTTTTCATGCTTGGTCATTTTAATACATATAATATAATATAATATAAATCTAGAGCATGTAATTAGAGTTTTAGCCATAGAATTATCATTGGGGTTTCCTTACCCATTCTGTAGTTTTCTTTAGCAATATTTGTGTTTACCAGAACAATGAAGCAGGTTGACTAGAGCCTGTAATAGCTCATTGGTTTCAAACATATTCTTTTAGTATGACAATCGAAATCCTATGAATGCAAGAATCAGTTCCAACAGGTCACAACCAAATACCCCTAGGAAGTCTATGGCATTTCCTCAATGTCGATGATCGTCTAGGTCACCCAAAATGCTCCTAGCGGTATGACCATCTAGGTCAAATAAAAAATCTCCTATATAATCTACGATCATCTAGGCCAACCTTAAAAACCCCAAAGGCATATATAATATCTTTGGTCACAACCAAATGCCCCTAGGAAGTCTATGGTATTTCCTTAGTGCCGATGACCGTATAGGTCACCTAAAATTCTCCTAGGTGGTCTGTGACTATCTAGGTCAAATAAAAATACTCCTAGACAATATACAATCATCCAAGTCAACCTTAAAAACCCCAAACACATCTATAAGCCCTTTGGTCACAAAAAAATACCCCTAGGAAGTCTATGGCATTTCCTTAGTGTCGATGACCGTCTAGGTCACCCAAAATGCTCCTAGCGATCAATGACCATCTAGGTCAAATAAAAATGCTCCTAGACTATATACAATCATTTAGGTCAATCTTAAATGCTCCAAAGGCATATATAAGCCCTTTGGTCACAACTAAATACCCCTAGGTAGTCTATGGCACTCCCTTAGTGCCGATGACCATCTAGGTCACCCAAAATGTCCCTAGGTGGTCTATGACCATCTAGGTCAAATACAAAAGCTCCTAAACAATCTAAGATCATCTAGGTCAATCCTCAAAGCCCCAAAGGCATCTATAAGCCCTTTGGTCACAACAAAATACCTCTAAGTAGTCTATGGCATTTCCTTAGTGCCAATGATCGTCTAGGTCACCTAAAATGCTCCTAGGTGGTCAATGACCATCTAGGACAAAAGGCATATATAAGCCCTTTGGTCCCCATAAAACATCCCTAGGTGGTCTATGCCCATCTAGGTCATACTCAAACATCCCTAGGTAGTCTATCATTGCCTAGGTCATCCCAAAATGCTCCAAAGGTGTCTATAAGCCCTTTGGTCACCCAAAATCCCTAATGGCACTTAGTAAGCCCATTGGTCAATCTGTATATACATATATATATCAAAAATTTTAAAAACATCATTTAAATAATCAAAATACAAAAAAAAATTGCTTCATTGCACTTCATTTAAACTGCATTAGGTATACTCATCATTGCATTATGCATTGCTCAAAATTTATAATACCTATCTAGAACCAAGTATATACACTAGGCATATATTAAAATAATTGTTATTATGAGTCAATATTACCACTTGTGTACATTACATATACCATTTACATTTCCATTATATGTCTGTTTCCCATCACTTAGCCATTGTTAGTAAAACATAGTTAAAGTTTTCGGTCACTCAGTCATATCTAGTTGTCTTCTCAAATTTTGTAGAAATATATCATGATCTTTAGAAGGTAGAACCCTAATTAGATAATGCTTGATATACATCAAAATCCCAACACATTTTCACATTAATAAATCCAATTCTAGCACAAGGAAATATGAAAACTATAAAGTGGTCTAGGTTACTTTTATGTGAAAAGGTTATCTTGCTCATCCCCCTATGCGAATGATTCAAAGATGCTAAAAATTGACAAAAGCAAAAGTTACTCCTTATCCAAAAATCCCTTGCTCTACACTAGATCAAGTATCCTAAAGAGAAATATCACAAATAATGATTATTATCACTTCAAAAATATGCAAAAAGAAACAATGATTATTATCACTAAGAAAAAGCAAAAAGAAATAGTGGTTCTCATCACTACAAAAATCCCTTGCTCAACAAATAAAAATGAACAACTCCCTTGAGAAAGTCAAAGTTAAAATAAAATAAGTGAGTCTTGAACTTGAATCCCTAGAATTCTCAGCATTAGAAAACCATAAGGTGATCCTCATTACAGGTTTGGTGGATCGCCTACTTTTCAATGATGGTAGCCTCCCGCATGATGATATGTCTATCATTTAAGAAACTTGCTTAGGTATAGACCAATGTTTGAATGTGAATGAGCTAGCTTGTTGTAACCTATATTGCCTAGTAGTCTAATCCAAATAAGTACAAAACTTTGGATAATGAGACTCGTAGTGCAACTTCCATTACCTATGGATTGAGTGAATCCCATTTGCACTAGGATAAACTTATGTGTTATCATGGTAATGAACTCACATGCATACGCAGAAATATTGATTATCTTGGTTATCTTAGTAGGTGCATACTTTGTCAAAATATCTTGTATAGTTATTATACAACTTTTGATTATGTAACTAGAGTGTTTGAGTCTCTTAAAAACTACTAAACATATCATATCATATTACATTATCCATGTCATTTTACATTATCTTGTCACATATTTGTTAAAATTCCCAAAAACCATTACATAAATGCTAAAATAACATGAAAATAACAAAGATACATTTTGTACAGTCTATGGTGCTAGCATATAATGCATCAAATAGTCATCATAAATCCATCATACAAAATTAAATCACATACATCATTACATCAAATCATACACATTTTTTTCTTATATAAACTTTTGTTTCTTAAATGATGTTCATGAAATAGGATAGATACCGGGTAAATATTAGCAATAATATTTAAATGACCACTAACTATTTTTTGCATATCTTTTAAATTACAAAAGCATATAGAGAAAGCTTACACATCTACATATCATCAACTCACATCATCTGATAAATAACATGCATCCATAATAGATATTTATCAAAAGCATCATAAAGCATAAAATAAGCATACATATCATAAAGCAGTAAAATATGACATAATGATAAAAGCAAATTCATACATATTCATGTCTATATGTAAAATCCAAATGCTACATCACAGTCCATAAACTGCCCATAGGCTACAATAAAAGTGAGTCCTCAGACTTCACAAAACCAAAAATATCAAAAAGAACCATCAGATTTTGCTATTCATGGTCACGTAGGACTGGCACTGTGACCCTCTCCTCTATCCTCAATAGGAGTCCATTGTAAACTCCCAAACCTGCTACCTCCAAACCTGCTACCACTAGGCCTACTACCTCCAAAGACCTCCATCCTTCGTGTAAATATTGGAGTCCTCACCCATGCATATTACTGTCTTGTGTCACTCCTATGGCTATGTTGTGATCCAATAGCTAATTCCCAATATGGTATGCACCCCTTAAGGTGCACTATCTCATCCTCCATCATATCCATGTAGATTTGCTCCTCTCAACATCGAGTCTAATAGGTCACCACCAAACCCTAGAGATGTGCCATCTCCTTCCGCATCATGGCTAACTCATCACTGCTGGAATCCCCATGGCTAGGACCCTGTCTGTGAACCTACACTTGAAGTGTAGCTATCAGTGATGCATGCCTCTCCATATTAAGCTGTGCACTATACACCTATGCCTATAGTAAATCTTGATCACTATGTAGATCTGCAATCATGGCATCTCATACTTCTAATTTTACTTGCATATCCTAACCCTCAAGGTCATCCTCATCAAAGACTATTGGATCCTATATGTCAATAAACTCCACCCTATCTTCTAACACACACTAATGCACAACCCACTCACTTGTGTCTGCCTCCTCATCATCTATAGAATCACAAAAACCCTCCTCATCTGGAGCACCCCTAGCTACATCCACTACCCTAGCAACTACATCCCCACCTAGTGTTCCATCCCCTTGACACTATCGTATGACCCACCATGCATCATACTCAACTGTAGTGCCTACATCATACAAATTAGAAACTACCACCTCAAGATCTGACTCCTATCCTAGTGCCTCTACAATCGGCCATGCTAGAGTCCTCTCATCATCGTGACGATGGTAGACCATTGACTCCCTAGGTAACCCCTGGCATAGACCAAACTATCATAGCACATGATCATAAGAGAAGTACACTTACTCTATCCGGTGTTGGCCTATCAACCATCTACCTCACCGAACTTGATGTAGTTGTGTCTCAGCCTCCATCCAGTCAGGACAATACCTGTATGGCCTCCACTTGACATCTTCTACTTTGAGCCATGCAAAAGCCTCTACATAGTGCTCAACCTCCCTAGCATATCATCGACTCTAGACTATTTCATGTGACCTCTTCCATAGCTTGCCATAGCCAATATCCCTGTCTAGTAGCTCTGCTTGAGGGATCCATGGTAGTCCCCATGATATCTCCACAACAATATGCTACCACACCCAAACCTATAGTATAAATTTGTGGCCCAAAATATTACACCCATGAGAGTAGATATCATATAGCTCATCATAAAACTATGTTAATAAATTAGGACCCCAAGCCATCATTATGGGCTCATCCTCTGTACAGTCTACAAGAGCGAACACCATCTCTAGTAGGTTCCATTGGAACCTAGCACCTGAAGAGTTAGGTAGTCATATTTTTATAATTAAGGTAATAAATAGGGTGTGCCTAATACCAATCACACCAGACTAATACCATGAAGCCACTAATATCCCTCTACTAATAAGATCAATCATTGCATCCTCCCAACCCGCCCCAAAGTACCTCCGCACTATGGCCTCTCATCACTTTGTAGGAGAAGGCACTATTAGGTGCCCCTCTATGAAAATAAAAAGTATCTTATATACATCCTCTAATGTCACTATCATCTCCCCTATAGCTAAATGGAAAATATTAGTACAATGGTCCCATAGGTCTATCAGTGCAGTCAGATAGGCGCAGTCACCTACGACAGGATTTAACCGTGTAACTTACTTCAAACCAATGGCATCGAGCCATCGCTAGTATACAAAATTAAAATGGTCTCTAGTGACCTGAAAAATATTTAGAACTCTGTACTGAATCCTAAATATCTTCTCATGTAAAATAGGGTGTCAAAAATGCCCTAAAATGTAAAATTTTACTATAAAAATACCAAAAAAATGCATAAAAATGGGTCCCTTTTGGCCTAGGTTTTGGGTGTCCCACCTAGGGACGGTCCCAAAATTGGTAGCCATACCATATATGTATGGCCACCAATGAATTTACCTTACAAGGATGGTCCCCAAAAATGGGTAAAATAGGGTCAATTTGACCCCTAAAATTACCCTAAAAAACCATAAAAATCAATAAAAATTTGTAATTTAACCCTAATTTTAGTATCTAAAACATAAATAACAGCTCAATTTCATACATTTAACTACTCATAAGTTTTCTTAACCATTACCATAGGTTTAGTATAAAAATTACAGCAAAAATCATAAAAACCCTATAAAATAGGGCAAAGAAAGACATGTGGTTTATACCCGTTTTGCATCGGATCCACCGCCTGTTGCATCCGATAGCTGGCTCATGTTGTAGGTTGATGTTTTTAAAGTGATCCAATTTATAATATCACTCTCCTACCTCTATCCTCTCCAAATTATCCAAGAAAAATTAAAAAATGAGCTCATATGCCCCATTTTGGGCTTATATAGCTCCAAAAGAAGCTGACCACCCCTAGGTGGGACGAGCACACAGTTGGCTGGCCATACCACTCTGGGATGGTCATAAATATTATACTCATCCCCATTGGGATTTTCACAAAAAATTACATCAAAAAAACTTAAAAATATCAAAAACATGGTCAAAAACCCACTAAAAACAAGTCAAAATGGTCACCAAATTAGGAGGGATCAAGACTAAACCTATAATATTTTTGGATGCATAAAAAGTCTCTATTTTACTCCCCAAGAATGTCTCCATGGCTGGACCACTCCATGGGAATGAAATTTTAGCCTTTTACCTCCAAAAATATTCATCAAAACAATCAAAAATCCCCTTCAAATAGGTCTATAGTACCATGGGTAAAATAGAGAGTTGCCCCAATTCAATCATATGAGTCAAGAAACTCATTGCTTTATCATTGGTCATGCCCTCATTGAATCATCACTTGAGGGGGTAGTCATAATAATGAATTCAAAAATCAAATCAACATTAAAACACTCAGAAGTGTAAATTCCATGCATTCAAAAGAATCTTGGCTAAAGATAAATTTTCAAGCCCATTTTGGGGCAAAGAATCAGCATAAGAAACAAATATATAGGCTTTAAATCCTTGAAACCTTAGGAATTGACCCATGAAAATGTTTACAAGAATACAAGGCACCAAGACCTAGTATACTCTAAGCCCCATAAGATTGTTACTACAGCACGGCTGAAAGGTATACCCAAAATTGATCCTTCGACTATGTCAATAGTAAGGATTCTAAGAATGTATGCTATTTCCACAATGGAGGCATCCAAATTTTATTATTTTAATGAAAAAACTTAATAATTTGATGATTTAGTGATATATTTTGCTTAGCACTTTGTTGCACATAGCTCATCTCAAAATGGGGCATCTATAGACACCTAAATCGTGTAAATCAGATAATACTATCAGTGCATCACATATGCCCCTCTTATAGACAACATATGGCCCTATTGGGCACCCCTCTAGGCTTGCATAAGGCTTGCATAAGGCTCCAAAACATATTTTGGATGTTTCCTAGCAGTTTAGGACAGTTTTGGGTCACCTCCTAGTGACCGTCCCACCAAGGGACGATCATAGTTGGTGACCATCCCACCAAGGGATGACCATCCATAACCATCCTTGGGTGGGATGACCCCTAAAAAATCCTTTGAAAAATTCAAAATATGTGGAAAATGGCAATCAAAGACTACCATTACTACATCCAATCATCCCAAATTGATTGGGTACCTACAATTAGAGTTAGGGATAGAATATTGGGAGCCCCAAATGGGTAAACTTCCCTCACCAATGCATTTCAATGATTAGACAACAAGGCGACACCTGCATCGCATGGCAAGACTTGCCCCTTTGCCCTAGATGCTCTTTTGGGCTATAAAAAGAGATGTAGGCACCCAATTTCAAAGAGGAGAATCAAAGCATTCGAGCAACAAAGTGCTACCCATTTTCATCCTCACATTTTACAAATCAAATCTCACCCCCATTTGATCTTGAAACCCTCTTCATTTGAAGGCACTTTCAGGGGCAATATAACCCATCCTAGTAATTCCAAACCAGCCAAATTGAAGGAAAAATTGGCCTCATCTGTCGACAACACTCCCAAACCAATTTTGGACCAATTACCTTGAGGATTGGTTACAAAAAGAAGTCAGATCTGTAACCGTCCCACCTGGGGATGGTCAGCATTCAGTAGGTATCAAACCAAGGGACAATCACAAAACATAAGGGAATTTGGATAAAATTCCTCCACATACCCCTTAGAAATTATTAGGTGAACCTCTGGTCCAAATTTTATGAAATTTAGAGCAGATTTGATTGCAAATTTGATATCTCCAATGTTACAGGTCTAGGAGTCCCTGTCAAGGACGGTCACTATTTCTACACACTTTTACTTTGAATCTTCTATTTAGATTTCTCCAAAAGAATTTAGATTAGTTTATATTGAATTTATATATCATCTACCATAAGTTCCATGTGTTGTAGATTAGTGTTGGTGTTGTTATAATAGCTTCTTTTCCATGCTTTCAATGCTTTTATCCTATAACACAGGTGCTATTAACCCCATTTCAATACCTTGTGTGTAGGTGCAGGTATTCTATGCAAGAGGGAGGAGCTAAGAAGATAAGAATAATAGGTTGAAGGATAGCTCTCAATTTTGGGATGCGAGATTCACACCAATAGAATATTGCCTTAAAGTCTCCTTCAAGGGACTAGGTCCCTTGGATATTGTAATGGAGAAATGTATCACATTTGTAAAGCCCTCAAGGGGATGCCTTGTAATCACTTTTGAAGCAATAGATGAATGAATAAAAGGAGAAATCCACTATCTTTGTCACACATTTGCTTCATTTCATTTAGATTACATGTTTATGCTATTTCCCTTTGAATGCTTTTGTACTGCTTCTACATTGCAATAGAGTGCCCTTAAGGCGATGTAAATTTCATATCTTCATTTTGAAATTTTGAAAATTTTGTAATTTTTTTAGAATTTTATTGCTTTTGTAATTTTTATGGATTTTTGAAATTTTGATTTGACCAAAGGGTTTTAGATTCCTTTGGATCCTTTTGTTCTTTGACCAAGCGAGTTACATATGCCTTTGGGGCCTTTTTGGAATTGACCAAAGGGCTTATAGATGCATATGGAGCATTTTTAAAATTGACCAAAGGGCTTATAGATGCCTTTGGAACATTTTTAAAATTGACCAAAGGGCTTACAAATGCCTTTGGAGCCTTTTTATGGTTTTAGGCATAAAATGCTTTAAGATGAAGGATATTGAGAGTTTCAGTCTCTTCAAATCCTTCGAGTGATGTCAAGCAATATATCCCAGGTCCAATCTTCTCAGAGATCGTATAAGGACCTAACTAGTTAGCCACAAATTTGTCTCGCATTTTTGGTAGCAAATTCAAGTTTTGTTGGTTCTCTTTCAGCACCAAATCACCAACCTCAAAGTATTTCAGATGGATTTTGTCATTGTAATCTCATTTTAAGTGCTCTTGATAAACATGGAGGTGCTCAAGGGTATTCACACGATGTTCATCAAGTAGTGTCAATTTATCTAGGTGAGCTTGCCATGCGGTGTCATCATCGATGAACTCTTTCAATGTGATGCACAACATTGGAATATCCAACACTAAGGGCATAATGGCCTCAGTGCCATATACAAGTGAAAATGAAGTTGTCCTAGTGGGTGTCCGAATGCTAGTCCTATAAGCCCATAATGCAAGGGGCAGCTAGATGTGCAAATATTTGTGGTGTTCTTGTACCATATTTTTCAATATGAAGACCACTATATTATTTGAAGCTTCTGCTTGGTCATTTTACTACGGATAATATGGAATTACAAAACTATGTTTAATTCTATACTTAGACGTCAAAGCTCTCATAGTTTTGTTTTTGAATGACATTCCATTATTCGAAATTATCTTGGATGGTATCCTAAAATGACTTATGATATTAGTAAGTATGAACTCATCAATACGTGCTCCAGTTGTCATTGTTAAGAGAATGGCTTCCACCCACTTTGTAAAATATTCAATAGTCGTAATAATAAATGTATGTTCACTCGATGACAGAGGAGAGATCTTATCGATGAGATCCAAATCCCACTGAGCAAATGGCCAAGTCACTTGAATGGGCTGTAAGTCCTATGATGGAAAGTGTGCAAGATTAACATGATGCTGACATTTAATGTATTTCTTGATATACACATTGCAATCCTTCTCCATAGTGGGCCAATAATAACCCATGTGAAGGATGTGCTTAATTATAGCCATACCACTAAAATGGCCACCGCACGTACCATTGTGAGCTTGAAAAATTGCCCAAGATGACTCTTGGGGCTCAAGACAACGAAGGATAACTCCATCGTAGCTTCTATGGTATAGGATGTCTGCTAACAAGACATATTTTTTTGCTTTCTATTTAAATATGCATTTTGTAGCATGCAAAAATCCCTAAGGCATTACCCCAAGTCTAAGGAATTCATGTATCTGTGACATACAATTATGATAATATTCGGCTTCGACTGACAAGACAACATGTTCCCCTTGTGGTTCCACATTTGTGAATGTAGACTAGGAAACAACCTTATGATGAATGGTAGTACCACTCCCCGTCGGATCCTATGAAATCAAAGACCCCTAGGATGCTCTTTTGAGAAAGTCTCTGGTTCTATAAAACCATTCATGGTTTGGTTCTACATGAATCATGTTTATTGAATCTTTGTTATCCAATGCTTCACGCTACCTAGCAGAATGTGACAATGTTTTTACATGGATGGTAGTGAAATAGACAGATGGATTCTAAGGGATTAAAGATCCCAAATATGTCATTGTGTCTACAAATATATTGTATGAATGAGGGATTGCCTCGATGTCATACCATTCCAATTGAGCTAGATAAATGTCAACAAGATCCTTGTAAGCTTTCAATATTAGACATCGGTATTGAAATAATCCCTTAACTTGGTTAACAATGAGAAGGGAATCACCAAAGATATTTAGCCTTTTTATCTTCATGGTGACAGTTGTTTGAAGACCCAAAATTAAGGCTTCGTATCTAGCATTATTGTTAGTGAAAGGAAAGTCCAACTTGAATGACAAGGGCATTGGAGCTTCTTGTGGCATGAACAACACTATTCCTACACCACCCCCTTGATCACACTTTGAAAAATAGAAGAACAAGGTCATATCGACTTTGTTATCTAGTTCCTCAGGTTCAGGTGATTCTAATAAGGCAAATACTGCATCATCAGGAAGCTCTATGGTGAGGTGCCTACTATTCTCAAGAGGTGCCTCAGCCAGTTGATCAACTATGACTTATCCCTTAATGGAATTTTGACTTATGAATTCCAAATAAAATTCTATCAATAGCATGATCCACTTTGCAATACATGTATTATGATATGTCTTTCTCATCATATACTACAAAGGATTTTATTTTGATATGACATACATCGTATGACTTAACATATAGTGTCACAATTTCTTTGTAGAGAACACTACCACTAAACAATTTGTTTCCACATATGCATATCCTAGATCGTAACTCACCCACATTTGGGTAATGTAATATATGGCTTGTTCTTTGTCTTGAACATTCTTTTGGATTAATATGGTCCCTAGTGTAAAGTCCGTCATTGATATATACAGCAAGAATGGCACATCTGGCCTTGGTGGAGCTAGCACTGGTGACATTTCTAGGTATTGCTTAATCTTAGCAAAGGTTGCTCGATAGTCCTCATCCCAATAGGACTCCCTTGTGTAGTAGTCAATTAATGGGTCGATATTTATCTGATAATTGTGTGATAAATCATTTTATGGATGCTAGTTTTCCCTGAAGGCTTCTTAATTACTTTATGTTTGTGGGGGGACACATTTCTAAAATATCCTTGAACTTTGCTGGGTCAACTTCGATGCCTCATTTTGAAATGATGAATCCTAAGAGTTTCCATGAATTTATGCCAAGTATGCACTTCTTAGGATTCAACCTGATATTATGCTCGATCAGGTGATCGAAGACTTTTCTCAAGACCTCAGCATGCTCTGAATGCAACAATGACTTTGCCAATAAGTTATTGATGTAATCTTCTAAGATCTTATACATGTAGTCATGAAATATATATGTTATAGCCTACTGATATGTAGCATCAACATTATTTAGGCTTAATGGCATAACCTTGTAACAAAATTTCCCCAATGGCATTATGTATGCGGTTTTATGCTGGTCTTTGGGCTTAATCTAAATTTGGTTGTAACTAAAAAAATCGTCCATTAAGGAGAGCATCTCAGGACCCATAGTTGATTCTACAAGAGCATCTATGTTTGGCAATGGAAATGAATCCTTTGGTGTTGTCCTATTTAGGTCTCTAAAATCTGTACAGATACAGATCCTTCCATTAGTTTTTTTTATAGGCACCATATTTTATACCCATTATGGATAGTCGATGGAGATGACAAACTCTACATCGAGTAGCTTTTGAAACTCATCCTTAACCAGTAAGGCTATTATTGGATGCATATTCCTAAGCTTTTGATTGATTGGCTTCTTTGATAGGCCTAGTAAAAGGTTATGAGTAATGAATTTTGGATCTAGACCCGACATGTCCTTTTAAGTCCAAGCAAAGAGGCCAGGTCTCTCTTTTAATAGAGGGATGAGGTTGGCATGCTCATCAGGAGTCAAAATTTCTCCAAATTTAACCTTTTTAGGATTAGTGGGATTATTAATGATATCCACTTCAAAGGTTTCCTCTAATAACATATGGGATCCCTCCTCAAGCTGATGAGGTTTAGGGATCAAGTGGATGTCATATGCTAGGTTTATAGGTTCCTCATTGGAAGCATCCTCAGCATGATAGACATCATGTGCACAGCCTGGCACAAAATGGAAATGTTGCAGCATTTCCTCGTTAGGGAAGAAATATTTAGGTTCCAAAGGTGAATAAACACAGTCCCAATCAATAGCATCTATATTAAGGCACAATGGCTTGGAAGGATCAAATGGATTATGGAGTGGAGTGGTCAAATAAATGGAGATCATATTGATGGAATGGATCATGTCTCCAGTACCATGTGCACGTGACTCAATATTAGCAAAACTTCCATCCCCAATATGTGGTTCTGGGGGTATGGGGATATTTGGATCCGATCCATGAATAGACTGTCATATGGTATCATTAGGGTCAAGAAGCCCCATGTACATTGGTAGATCGAGAAACACCATGTGATACATCACATTGATATTTAGTGGTCTTCCCCTAAGGTGAGGATGGAGATTGATCTCTCTGTACTTCTCCTCAATAGTATATGGTGCATTACGATTACGCAAGTAGGGAGGTCCTAAATAGGCTCTCTCTGTTTCATCTTCAACATAACTATCGTAATAAGGATACTTGCCTCTACCTAATGGAATCAGGCGATGCTCCAAATGAGGTCCCATGTAGGCTATCTTTTGATAGCCATTAGCATCATCAAAAGGCTCTTCACTCATAGTTATTGATTTCAAAGATAAAATATGATGCAAGAGTGTAGGACCCAAGTAGGCCAACTCGGTTTCATATTTGTATTGCTTTTTGTTTGAGGATAAATCAATATCATCTATTCTAAAATCATATTTTGGTCCATAAATTTTGACAATGGATACTACATGCACGTCCTCAAAAGAAACTTTTGATTCGGTGTCTATATCTGTGTCAAAAATCTGGATGTACATACCAATATCATTGATAGCTTCACAACTATGATTATCCAAGTTGGCTCTTGGAATGTGTTCTGGGCTAATCTCCACCAAGATATTTGCATGGTATCTCTTGAGTGGCTCTACAGTGACATAGGTCACTAGCCAGTTATCCCTCCAAAATACAGAAGGATTAGGGTGATAAGTATTGAAGTCAACTTCACCCCTAGACTAAGGTACATGCAGTCTAAAGATATCATGAGAAGTTCATCCTATCCTCGGATATAGTATCCTAACCTAAACCTATTAGTAGGAAATTGATACTGTGGTTCACATGGCCTCCTACACCCTTGCTCGAATAGTCTGAGATTGTAACCATGCCAATGGTAATGCTCAAAGTATCACATGGCATATTCTGGGTTAGAGATATAATGAACATTCACAGTTAATGGTTCATTATTATCCTCATCCATGGGTGTGGGAGATGCAAACTGGTCTAGCCCTCCATAGATGAAGTTGGTTTGGTTAGGTGGCACCCCTAATGGTTCCATCGTCCCTACAGGAAGGCAATGGGCTCACAGTCGGCCCATGTCCTATGCAGTATTGATAATTGGTGTGAATATTACATTCTACGTTATATATTCCCCTAATCCAAGATTAACCAAATGGAGGTCACCTACGGTTTAGATGACCCTACTGAAGACACAAAAAAAGAAGGTTGAGGTGCCTGTTTGACTTCTCCTTAAATTTCCTCTACTTCCATGGGATTAGGGGCTTGAATGATAACTGGATTGGGTGTTTTCTTAATCTCTTTTTTCCCATATTTGCTTTCAACTTCCTATCATCCTGATGCATCATCGATGTAGATGATCTGGTATAAGTAGTTTTTGTGTGCTTCGATCATTGAGATACAGACATTATAGGTTTAACACACACTTCTTTGATTTTACCTCTTGGATTTTTTATCGACGATGTTGGCCACACATCTAGGTGCATTGAGGGGAGCATGAATTACCTCAACAAATTTGCTAGATTCATGTATTTAAAGGGTTCTTCATCTGAAGGCACCACGTGAACATATCCCTCATGAACATATTTGATACATTAATGTAAAATAGAAGGGATGCAATGTATTTCTCTAATCCAAAGCCTCCCTAGAAGTATTTAATATTGCATAGAACCTTATATTGCATGACACATCACCAGGATGGTATTAAGTCATACCTAGATAAGTAAAACTATAGTACCGATCGTTGAGCATAATGCATCATTAAAATCTCTCAACATGAAGGTAGAAGGGATGATATTCATCTTGGAAAACTTCAAGTGAGTTAACGCCTTGGTAGTTATAATATTGATTGATGATCTTGTGTCAATCAAAACCCGCTTGAACAGTTTGTGATTCACACATACAATAATATGCAACGATGGGTCTGCTATAACAGTGTAAACCATCTTGACTTCATGATCATCAAATTGTATGACCGATTCCTAACACTATTGCACATGCCCCATGAAGTGTGTAAATGCTTTAGGATCCTAAGGCTGCACTTATATGGACCTCAATATGTCCATAAGTGTCTCCCTATGCTTGGGAGACTACTGAATGAGCTCATAAATTGACAACTTCGCTAGAGTCATCTATAGGTTTTGGACCAACCTACTCCTAATTGTCACCTCCGATCTAGTTGGTGGACCTAGCACATATTGGTATGGCCTTTGAGGAGGCACAAATTAGAATCTAATGGATGCTGAAGGTTGATTTGGTCGTTCATACCTCATGAGTCTTGTGACAATATTGACCATTCTGAAAAACCCATGGGTTGGTGGTTCGATGTGTACTTGGTTGACTTTGCCAACATTATTCCTTGGAATCTCATAATTTGGTAAAGGATTTTTGTAAATTTCCATAATTTTATTATCAGGCACTTATGGGTTATCAACAAGAAGCATATCTCTTTTGATCACATTTTGCACAAGATGTTTTAAAGACCAACATACCTCAATGTCATGGCCTTTTTATCAATGAAAGATGAAATATTGATCATCCTTGTAGCCCTTAGGCTTAGGCTAATTAGGGTCCATTAACTTGATATCAGGTAAGTGTATAGGCTTCGCCTTGCATAGCTAATAAAAAATCAAATCCAATGACTCCTATAACTGAGTGAATATGTGAGGTGGGTACTATTCCTTATTTTTACCCCTTTGATTATTGTTGCACTAATCATATTGAATAGGAGGAGGTTGGGCTTGATAGTTTCATTTTTATTGCCCCTTATCCCCTTTTTGAAGGTTCAACACCACCTGATTAATGTGGACTGGCTTGACCTGTTGCTTCTTAGTGCTTTTCTTGTGCCACTCCTTATTTCTGAGCTTCAAGTTACCCTCCTATAACTTGATGTTCTCTATCACCTTGGCTTGTGCCAAAGCCTCTTCAAATTTTTGGTACTACTGCAACTGTAGCAACAACAAAATGTGCTTGGCACAACTCTTTGTGAACATTCATGTTAATTCATAGGATGGGGTGGAGAACGGTAGCTTTAACATTATTTTCCTCCATCATTTTCCATAATCCATCACTATCTCATCATCGTGTTGTGTTAAAGTAGCCAGGTCAGATAATTTTACCTTTTTCTTGATGTTAAAGGAGAAGCATTCAAGAAATACATCAACTAGTTATTTGAAACTAGTGATGTTATGCCTCTTTAATTGGTTGAACCACTCCCGAACTGAGCTTGAGAGGGTCATAATGAAGGTGCACAAGAGTAAAGCATCATTGCTCTCGATCTAAAAGAACATATCTAGAAAAATCATTACATACTCCTGTGCATGTTCCTCTCCTTGAAAATTTTCCAATCTAGGCATCTTGAAATACTCAAGATAGGTCAAAATAGGCACTGATGTGCATAGAGGTTCATTATGGATTTTGTTCAAGGTAGGCTTTTGATAAGTCATTCCTTTATTCTCTATGGCTTTGACCTTCTCTTCTAAGGCCTTATAGGCTTGTGAAGAAAGGAACTCCTCTTCTCGAGATTGCCTTAGAGACACCTTCAGAGGCATATTCTTCCTCTATCGAGGTGGTGGACTAGGCTCATCCTCCTCCTTGAATTGGAAGATTTTTGGATATTCTTGTTCTAATTCCTCTCCCACTTCTTTCTCATACTACCTATGCTCATGTTTATTAGACTCTGGATGCTGATACCTATGCTGATTTGTATGTCGAGTATGTGTGTCTATGTACTCAAGGTATAACTCAGGATGTGAAGCCACTTGTCTATTGATACGCTCCCTGGACTCACTAAAATAAGGTAAATTAGTGCTAGCAAATAGATCCTCTCTCTAAACACACTACTTCTAATAAAGTATGCATTGTTCACAAATTCTCATTTCATATATTTTTTGTCTTATGAACCTCTACCTATGAGAGTTCTCATTTTTGAGGTGCTCTTTCTCTACGCGAACATCCTCCAATTGGTCTTGGAGAATCTATCATATCTATTCTAATACCAGTCTATGAGATCTATCAACATGATCAGTCATTTGAGGCCTCTAGTGTGTGCACTCTATTCAATCGTCTTTATAGGTATGTCCTCCAAAGGACTGATTTGCCACACTCTTACCTTTTTTTGTAAATATGACATTTGTGTTAGGTTGTCTCTGATATTTTGTGCCTACATGAGATGCAAGAGCACGTATGTCATGAGAACGCTTGGAGAACTCTCCAAGTTCTTGGGTGGTCCTAATGGTGCTTCCACTACACTCACTAGCAGTTCAATAGGGTGCAAGCATAGGCTTATATCCTAGCTACCCTAGGACTCTATCTAGACCATATAACTATCTACTATACCAAGGCTTATGAGGTGGCATACCATTAGCTCCCACTTTTACCATATCTATGATGAACTTACAAGGTTCACCCCTATAAGGAGTCTACATGGTCCTATGCTCAGAAGCAGTCTCATATACTTACCCCTGAATGGATGGATCTTGAGCCTATCTATACTCAGATGGTGGAGGTCGTAAGCCTCCCTTAGCTACAGGTCAAAAGGTTACCAATATGGATTGCTCAATGACATATTCTTTAGTTGAATCCATGGATGCACGAGGAATGTGGTCACGATAAATACTACCATGTGTGGAACCCTCATGTTGGGAAGTCCTATGATCTAATTTATGTCTAGAGGAGTGTCTAGTACTTCCTCTAATCAAGTTATTCTCAACAGAATCCCCTCGTGTAGAATTATACCCTCTAATACTCACTGAACGATGTCTAGGAGGATCCTGTGATTGAGGGTGTTCTACATTGTGTTGTGCATTAGGTGGAGCTTGGGCTTCAATCTCAGGTTTATGCCCGGATTGGCCCCTCTGTGTTTGCACCATTGTGTATCCTATGTCAAGATTTAACTTTTATTAACACGAAAAAAATACAATGATGATTATCTCTATTTTAAGTTTTAAAATAAGCCCTAAATTATTTGATGTGTTTTACAATTTTTTGTATCAGTAAAGTAACTCTTTCATGTTTGTAATGTGTTGATGATATAATTTGTTGTTAAAGGGCTTTCACCTATATACTCATAGCTCAATAACCTGGCTATGAACTCTCCACATCCAGGCAGGGAGTATAGGTCCTGCTAAACTCTCACCCATTTTCACCCAATCAACATTATACCCTCCGAAGAGAAGCACATGCAAATTTTCTAGGCTATGAAAGGTTCTTGAGTCTGGCCTTGGTATAGAACATAAGGTACATGGGAGTTGGGCCAATGGATGGAAATCGCTTCCACTATTGTTAAACCCTGCTAGTGGTTGGATGTAACTTCCAACCCACTGGCGTTTACAATGAATCATGGTGTGTGTGGTTCCTTTTAATTTGCATGAAAGAAATATGCATAATACAACATTCAAATGATTCTCTTCTATATGCAATTTAGAAAAAGGAACATTTCAAATTAAGAAAGCATGCGTGATTAGTTTTATATGATATTTTGATAATGCATACTAATGATGCTATGGCCACTGATCAAGCCTCAATCATGTAAACAAAATACAAAAGATGCTCTAGAATGTTGGAGACTAAGGTGGACTGCACTCAGACGTCTGCTATTCTTAGCAGCTCCTAGTAAATACCTAAAAAGATAAATACCTAAGGACTTATATGCCTACTAATTTCATTGTATTCCCTAATTAGTCTAACATTTTTACATTCTATAAATTTACAGAGATTAAAAATAAAAATAGAAGGTGACAATGGCACCTACCTCAGGTCCACATCTGATTAAGCTTTACTCTTTTGTTGTTTGTTCTATCAAACTTTTACCGTGGCTCTGTAATGCGGTGACCACTGTTACCCATAGGTTTCAACCACAGTGACAACTTTTGACCTTGGATATCAACCATGGTGAGCACCTATTATAAAAAAACATAGATTTCAGTGATATGTGCCATGAAATGTGGAGGTTCCACTGTGATCGCATTTTATACCGATCTAAAAATCATACACCTAGTAATACATTAATTGAAATCAATCATTAAAGTAAGAAATGAAAGACAAGATTGCATATGACAAGAAAATGAATGCTTCTTTTATTAATCTTGAATCAAATCTCAGTTACAATCATGCCCATATTAGGGTCACCAAAATGTTGATACAATTAACACAATTTAAAAGCCCCAATGGGGTAGGTGCAATACGTAGACTTTCTAAATGGACATGAACTACTCTAAGGTGTTTGTTGCCTTGCATCTCAAAACCTTGTTAGTCCTATGTGAAATAAACAAGAAGCAATTAGCAACAAAAGAGGCCACTCTTGATGAGGCTTTTAGGAGGTATTTGCATAAAAGGTAGTATAACTAGAATGAAATCAAGAAAGTGCAAGAAACATACTAAACTTATATTAAACCTAAGAAGATTGCTACAAACATATAAGCAAAAGCAAATCTAGATATCTATTGAATTAATTATGAAATTGAAAGCATGGAGGCATGCAAATAACCATTAGTGCCAATATTATAAAAGTGAAGGAAAATGACTAAAAACCCTAATTGTACCGATCAAATTCTATACTAAAGAAAATTAACTTGATATATGTCTAATATAATGCAATTAAACAAATCCTACAACTAGAAAACAAAGAAATTGAATATGACAACCTGGCTGTGGGTCTAATGCGCAGTGAGCACTATCCACCGTGACTAAGCTCAAAATGTTCTTGCCCTTCTAATTTGGTGTCCAATATTCAATTCTCCTTGAGGAATTGATGATCAAGGGTCATCACGATATCCTCTGACATATTTGGTGGTTGAATTACTCAATTGGTGCACAGATTGCACAAATTCATGTTTCTTGAATCTCATAGTCTCCTAGGATCTCCATGGCATGTGATATCCAATTGGGTAGTAAAAGTGTTCCTCTCAATGCATGTAAGTGAGTATGCAATTCGATAGGGCTTCATTTCATTTCAACTCAAGATTCATCTATATCATTTCTCCCATTTGGAGGGGGGTTTTATAGCATTTTCCAAGGGATAGGGGTGGCTTCATGAGGAAGCCAAGAAAAATATTGGGTAGTTGAGCTTATTGTATGGAAAGATACAAAAATTTCCTCACTCAAACCACTCCAATCCGCAACTAATTGGCCATTTGAACCAAATTTGAATTGGTCAAAGGCCAACTAACTTTGAGGTCTTATCATGGCTAATAAGTGCGGTCAACTCTACTAACCATGGGTATCAACAATAGCTAGCACTGATTAGGAAAAGGTACCCAAATGAGTGGTGAAAACCACTGCTATAGCTTGGTATCTATCCAAGGTCTTCCATATGGTCTTCTAGCATGTTCCAAATGAGTAGTCATCTTGACATGACGCATTTTAGGTGTCTACAAAAGGTATGATATGTGACTTTGGAAACTTCAAATACGTTAATGCCTTGCTAGTAATTATGTTGATTAATTATCCTATATTAATCAAAACCTTTTTGAATGGTGTGTGATTAACACACAATTATATGTAGCAGTAGATCCACTATAGCAATGGAGACCATCTTAATCTCGTGATCACTAAATTGAATGATTTGTTCACTGCACTACTACACATACCCACAAAGTTCATAAATTCTTTAGGATATTGGGACTAAACTTTTATTGATATTAGAATATCCATGATCATCTCCCTATGCTTAGGAGATGGTTGAATCAGTTCATAGATTGACAACTTCATTGGAGTTGTTTGTAGACTTTGAACTAGCCTACTCCCAATGGTCACCATGGATCTTGTAGGTGGGCCTAGAATATTATGATTTAACCTTTGCTAAGGTGAAACATGCACTCTAATTGGAGTTGGAGGCATATTTGGATGCTCATACCTCCCTTGTCTCATGATAACATTAAGCATGTCGATGAATCCTTGAGTTGATGGTTCAACCTACACTTGCTTGACATGACTAGCATTGTTCCTCGATGGCTCATGATTTGGTAAGGGGTTCTTGAAGATCCCCATATTATGGTTTTCTAGTGCCTGAGGGTTGTCCATAGTTAGATCACCTATTTTGATCATGTTTTGTACTACATGTTTGAAACTCCAAAATCCTTCGATGTTGTGTCCCTTCACCCTATGGAAAGCGTAGTAAAAATCATCCCTATACCCCTTTGTCTTGGGTTTATTAGGGTCTATTAACATGATATTCAGTAATTTAAGAGCCTTGGTCTCACATAGTTGATGGAATATCAATGTTATCGATTCTGACAGTTGTGTGAACTTGTGAGGTGAAATTTGTTCTTTATTCTTACCCTTTTTGTTAATACTGCACTAGTCATACAGTGTAGGAGGAGGTTGGGCTTGATAATTCGGTTATTGTCCCTTATCCATTTTATTGAGGTTTAACACCACTTGGTTGACATGGGCCAGCTTGGTCTGTTCCTTTTGATTATGGGTGTTCTTTTTGTTCCATTCCTTCTTGTTTTAGAGCTTCAAGTTACCCTCTTGTAACTTGATGTCCTCTATTACCTTGGCTTGCGACAAGGATTCTTCAAATGTTTGATACTGTTGTATCTACAGTAGTAATGAGATGTGCTTTGTAAAAATCTTGGTAAACATCTAAGTTAACTCTATGGTTGGAATGGTAAATGGTAACTTTACCATTATCTTTCTCCATATTTTACCATAATCCATGATCAGCTCATCATCATGTTGCATTAAAGTAGCCAGATCAAATAGGTTTACCTTCTTCTTGATGTTGAATGAGAAGCATCTAACTGCACAGTAAAATGTTCTAGCAGGCCCCTGATTGGACCGTAACAAGAAAACTTTACAAATAGACTTTGACTATTAGTTGTAAGATAGAGCTGTAGGTAATAGTGCTAGCCATGGGATAGATCCACAGGCCAAGATCTTAGATGCGGTTGACAAACACAACTAATAGTGCTAGACATGGCTAACATACATCATGATATTTTCATGATTCTTTTCCTTTTACTATTTTCTATGTGATTTTAATTAGCTAAAAACTAGAAATACAACAAAAACCAAAAACATAGAGGGTCAAAATTACCTGGAGTCCTTGTTCGATGGAGAGGCAGTCTGCTTCCTATCTATTTTCTACTCTGATTCTAACCATGGATAACACCCGCAATAATAGAATAGAATAAATCCATCAGTTACTATGGAATTTGTGGGGTTTCCATCGTGATCACCATCTGTAACCTTTTAGAAAGCATACACCTAACTAATGCATCAATTGATATCAAACATTAAAGCATAAAAGAATAACTTCAACAAGAAAGAGAAATTTTATTTTATTAAATATTTTGTCAAATTCGATTACAAGTACATACCTCTTAGGGATACTCAATGTTGATACAATTAATATAGTATTGAAGACCCTCTAAACGAGGGGGTGGTGTAATTTGTAGACTCTCCACAAAGACACGAACTGATCAATATCAATGGTGACCTTCTTCACTCATGAAAATATGTATTTACTTCCTTGAATGCCTTGAAATGAATGGATCCTATAAACCCTACATTCAATAAACAACAAGAAAGGATTAGAAGCAAAGATGGCCTCTCTTGATGAGGCTTTTAATGGAAACTTGCATAAATGATGATAAAGGAAATAAGAAACGTATAAACCTATGAATATTAGCATAAAGTCATCAAATTACTATGAAGAATAAAATAAAATCATGTAATATAGGTAGTAAGAAACCTAATTAGCCATTAGAAACTTGAATTACATGAAATAACAAGAAACTATGCTAAATTGATAATTGCAAGGAAATGAAGCAAAACTACCTCTAATTCCTAAATTAATCGGTCAAATGTTTGCTAAAATGTTAATCTATGCTAGACTAAGCTAATTGCATAACTAAAAATGTAAATCTAATACTAAAATAAAAGGAATCAGGGATAAAACCCTCATCGCGGATCTAAGGCATAATGGGCACTGTTAGCTGTGATTAACAACCACAACTGAGCCAAAAATTCCTTTGCTCTTGTAATAAGGGCTTAGATCTATGATTTCCTCCATGGACTTGATGATCAAGGGTTGCCTTTGTGTCCTCAAACATATTGGTGATTGAATTTGATGAGATTCATGTTCGATTGGCTTGATTGTGTGATTATGCTTCCTAGTCCTTTGGAAGCTTCATTGACAGATTCATGCTTGTCACTCCACAATTGGGCAGCATTTCGACTCTCCTCAAAGGGTTATCAATTTGCTATCCATTTCGACAGAGCTTCACTATGTTCAAATGTAAAATTTCTCCAGACTTATCCCAATTTGGAGGGGGGGTCTTATAGGACTCCTAATATCCAATCTTGGCTTGCTTAAGAAGCCAATATCAAGATCCAGGAGGTTGGATTGGTTGGGAGGAAAAATCTTGAAGCTTCTCCACCTAAAACCATTTGAATTCTCATTACCTAGACCATTCTAAGTGAATTTGGCTTGATCCAGGATTCAAAATAGTTTTGATGCTAGTCGTGGCTCTGAGGCATGGCCAGCTCTAATAGTCATGGGTGTCAGCCAAGGCTAAGGCTGAGTTAGCCAACTCTGCCCAAATTGAGTGGTTAAAACCACTGCTTCACCTTGGAGCTATCTAATATTATTCATATGGTATGTTAGTATGTCACATATGAGTAGTTACCTTGACATAATGCATTTTAGGTGTCTACACAATCATAACTTCAAAGGAATTGCATGTGGTAATGTAATAGTTTCCTTTTTTGGTGACACATGGATCAATAAAATTATGTGTACTACCAGAGTCAATCAAAATGATGATCGTTTATCCCTTGAAATGATAAATCACTTTCATTTTTTGGAGTGTGGATACTCCTGCTAGAGCATGTACAAAAATTTCTAGTTGGGATTCCTCTTGATCAATCTGTTGATTTGGGGTTTTTGTTTCTTGAGGATAATCCTCATCTTGAGAAGAGTGAAGTGGTAACTTCACCCATATCTAGCAAGTACATTTTTTGTTGCACACACCTATGCCCTTGAGTATATTTTTCATCACAATTGTAACATAATCCTTGTGCCTTCCTATGCTCCATATCCTCATGACTCAATTTTTTATAGGTGGAGATTTATTAGTCAAACTTGGTATTGGCTTGTTCAAAAAAGATGACTTAGATGGAGGAAATTTAGAAGTTCAACCAAGAGCCTTGAATTTTTCCTCTACCAATTTGGCCAATTGTATGGCCTATGGTAATGATTGATATCGCAACAATTTAATCTTAGACCTAATGTCATCCTTAAATTCACTCACAAAATAACTCTAGAAAGAATCAACACTTAGTCTTATTGTTCGATTGACAATGTTTTTTAAACTGAGTTTCGTCTTCTCGAACAGTTGAAGTCTGTTTGAGTTTAAAAAGGGATCCTATAAAATATTCAAACTCACTATGACAAAAGTGAGTGACTATGTGTTGATCAAAATCAGACCATGAAAGGTTAGGTTCAACCTTTCTAAGCCATAAAATCCAATGGAGTGCATCTGATTCAAAATTAAAAGAAGAAATGGTCAACCATAGGAAACGATCATCATTTTGAAGAGTGAAATATTTTTATGCCTTATAAATCCATCCCTCAGGATATTTTCCATAAAACTTGGGAAATTGTAATTTGGGTAAGTCTTATTGTTCGATTGACAATGTTTTTTAAACTGAGTTTCGTCTTCTCGAACAGTTGAAGTCTGTTTGAGTTTAAAAAGGGATCCTATAAAATATTCAAACTCACTATGACAAAAGTGAGTGACTATGTGTTGATCAAAATCAGACCATGAAAGGTTAGGTTCAACCTTTCTAAGCCATAAAATCCAATGGAGTGCATCTGATTCAAAATTAAAAGAAGAAATGGTCAACCATAGGAAACGATCATCATTTTGAAGAGTGAAATATTTTTATGCCTTATAAATCCATCCCTCAGGATATTTTCCATAAAACTTGGGAAATTGTAATTTGGGTAACCTCATCCCATTATGGGTGGGTATAGCTCATTGGTGGTGGTTTGTACCAATTTTTGCTTGGTCATGTGGATCTACAAAATCAACATAGGCTCTACTTTCCAATTAAACCTTCATTGCTTTTTGTGTATGGGTGAGATCAACTATATATTCTAGGAAATATTGGATTTGTGACTGCATTTCTTGTATGCTTGTGGTAAGCCTAGATATTATTTGGTTACCCATATTGTCCACTTTGTTTTGAAGTTCTATCTCCATTTATTGTTGGTGAGTTCCCTCAACCCTAATTGAAGGTTTGGATGCTTTTTGTGGGACTTACTAAAAATAGATAGGTAGCTTTCCAAAATTTAATTTGGGAAATAGGTTGCAACATTGATTTTAGGATAGGGTCCACTTCGATGGTCGCTTGATCTGAGATCTCAATGAGGAGATATATTGACTTCTTTGACTTTTTGTGATCTCTCGGTTGGTTGCAAGTCAATGTCAAGGTAATTTCTTCAACTTGGACATAAAAATTCAGTAGTGGATCCTTGAGGGTATTTGGTGCAAAATAATAATTGCTTCTACTCCAAAAAAATTGGATCAATTTGAATGATCTTCGAGTAGTTATGGCCTTAAAAATAAAAATAAAAAATTACCAATTTTGGAAAATCGGTGCAAAATTTGACTAGGGGATTCCAAGGATAATCTTGTCTGGAATAGAATGCAGAATTATCTGCTAAATTTTTGAGTCAATCTGAGATCTGAGTGAAGAGATATCCCTATTTTAGTAAAAATTCAATTTATTTTTTTATCAGTGAGATCACTTTTACCTCTAGAGATTGGTTCCAAGAACTGTGTCAATTGTATTTGTCTTGTATGTTCTTATTACTGACCATTAACTTACTCTTGATGTTGTTATGTTACCTTTTTGGATTGTTTGACCACTGACTAATTCTTGACACTATTATGTTCCCTTTCTGGACTATCTAACCACTAACTAATTTTTGATATTTTTATGTTCTCTATTCGATTCTGACTCTATCATAGATATTCCTTGACTATTCTAACTG
This sequence comes from Wollemia nobilis, assembly GCA_028583015.1. Classification (NCBI taxonomy): domain Eukaryota; kingdom Viridiplantae; phylum Streptophyta; class Pinopsida; order Araucariales; family Araucariaceae; genus Wollemia; species Wollemia nobilis. The sequence continues at coordinate 5,537,012 of JAQPPZ010016385.1, read as the reverse complement.
GCACTAGTAATTGTTCTTACTGTGTAGGTGACTGTTATGATACTGTTATCCTAACCACCCTGTATTCACTATTACTGATGGAATTTTTCTGACTGTAACTAAATATAACCCCCTATTTTAAACTCTGAATATTTTTTTCCACCTGTTATTCTTTGAGAGTTTTTATTGTCTGTTGTGCATGTAGGAATTCTAGAATAGGGATGTTTTATTCGCATGCTCAACTTCTATGTAGGATACAATAAAATTTTTGGGCTTTTGGTTGTAGGTTAAGCAGAACATAAGACTTGAAGAACATACCTTATTTGTAGGTTTAAACAAAACCAAGGTATGCTAGGAAAGGGTGTATGTAATATCCATATGCCCTCTATCAGGCTTATGCATAAGGGGTTGGACCCAAAATTTACTTGTAAAAAATGGTGAATCCTAATCGAAATCAAGGCGAATACTTAACAAATCAAATCAATCGTAGTTACACCAAAATTTGGGGGTATTTGAAGCTCTAAAAAGTAATGTCATATTTGGGACAAATTTTTCCCTATTAAATCACCTTATAACTTCATACAAATACCACCATTAGATTAAGCACAAAAATAGCTTTCCAATGAGTACAAATATGCCTATGGTTGGATTTATACTATGGAAATTTGACCCTAATAAAAAATTGATCTAAAAAATTTTAGGCGAATGGGCCAATGTTGAGGGTTCTCATATTCACCAATTTTTAATTTTAGAAAACCTAATATTCTCCCCATTTGTGAATATTCACCACTATGCATAACCATGCCCTCTATTATACCGCAGTGATGAACAATAGTGCTCGTACAAATATTTTAAGCCACTACTCAAGGAGGATTCCACACATACCCTTGAGCACACTATCTGCCTCTCTGACAGTATGGGAGGGTAGTAATTCAAGATGTTGTGTCTTGTACACTATGGATAATACAAGGCCAAAAAATCTTCCTAGAGATAAAATTTTTTTAAAGCCTATATGGTCTCCTGATACATCCGAAGATGTGTGGGAGCTCAATTATGTGTATTAGAGCCTAATCACACCTCACTTCACTAGATGTTGTATGGGCTATCTAGCTTAGCCAATAATGATATCTCCTTCACGATATTTTAAAACCCTAGCACAAGGTTTCTAACCTACTCAACTAATGTAAAAATTACTGTAAATTTTCTTTTTAGCCTTTTTATGAATATATATATTGTATTTTTTAATAAGGAAACTAGCAAAAAAAAACCTGAACTTGGAAATTGTATACCTAATAGTTGAATTCGTAGAATCCATCACAGTTGTAGTTGAACATGGCCTTGGAAATTGCTCTAATACCAGATGTAATAAACCGTTACACCAAAAACTTAAGGTAAAAGTTAAATCTAAATACACCAGGATCATAACATTCCCACCCAATTTGAGATCAAACTCTGGATGGTGGGCCTAACTCTTCATCCACTCCTATATGGGGACTTTGGCATGGTAAACCTGACTTCCTACCCACTTCATGACTCGAACCTGGGTGGTTGCTCTGATACCACTTGTTATGAACCTACTAATAAAAATAAACACTCACAAAAATATTGAAAATAAACATATAAACTCACAACACACTTGGAAATAACATGCACATTACAAAATTAACGCATAAAAAGAACAATCTCACAATATCATTGAATCGCAAGCCTCTTCGATGGGGCAACCTCCTTCAATATTTCATTTAATTATGCAAAAAAGATATATACAATGCTGCCTTTGAAATTTAAGAAATTCCTCTAGAAACTAACTCCCAAGGTTGGCTTACATGCAAAATGCAACCCAAGCTAGAATCTCCTACCTACAATTAGTTACATTCTTGAAAAATGGTTACATAGAAGGGCGCAATTTGACATAGGTGCTTCTTAATACAAAACTATAATAAAATATTACAAAATATTAACATGGGTACTACCAACTTTACACAAGGACTATTACATCAAGCATTAGGATGGGGTCCTAACAGGACTCGTTGAAATATTTTATGATAATATCAGATTTAGTCAAGTATTCCTCTTTTAACCCAAATTTTTAAAAAATTGATAGGTGGAAAAATTGAGGGAAGAACCATTATCAATCAAGATTCATTTCATAAAATTATCCCCAATAAATATTGTAATGTAAAGAGAAGAATATTCTTGCAAGTCTAAGGAAGGCTTATCATCATCTGAGAATGAGATATGATGTATCCCAAGAGATCCTACGGTATTAACTATAGCACTAGGGAAAATATCTGGAGGGATAGATTGTTGCTTTAGAAATTCCAACAAAGCTTCTCGATGGGTAGGGGAAGTTTGTAAAAGTTCTAAGATAAACATTATGTTGGGGTCTCAATTTCAAAGGTGGGGGTTTTTGTTTCTATACTCTTTCTTTGATTATTTCTCAAAACCAAAGTTGGATACAATATAGAGCTTTTTTCTTGTTGAGAACGATGAGTCAACTAAACATAAGCTTATATTATTGTAGTTACCCCAACCATACCAACCATATTACCATGGGAAGGGAGCTCATTCTGATAGGATACCTGATTAGCTACCTGTTGACCATGCTTCGATAATGGATCCTTGAATATTCCTATATCTTTATTTATTGTCAGTGTCTACTTAATAGAAGCTTGATTATTTGATGATTGAGAATTCCCTATATCAATACATCCTGCATCAATCAAATTCTATATCACATATTTCAATTTATTACTAAAGTTCATCCAATGTCCTTCCACTCTGTGATACGCATAATGTTGACCTGCCTTATACCAGTTAACTGTAGTATTTGGTTTCCTTATAGGAGGTAACTCAATCATGTTGGATTCCAAAAGTTGTTTCAAAACTACTTCCATAGACATGTTAAGCTTTGTAAAATTCCTTTGTGGAGGTCTTTGAAGTATCATCTTTTGTAGGTTATTAATAACATTATTAACAGGCCTACCATCTATTGCACCATCACCTCCTGTATGCTTATTCTTGTATCGTGACTGGATTATTTTATATTCTTTTATTTTGAGTTGGACTCTTCTAATGAGATATTGTTCCACTTTTCTTGCTAATTCTATTGCTTTCTCAAAATATGTAATAGTTGTCATCTCTAATGCATAAGATAAATTTTCTTGCAAATTTCCAATGAATATCTCAAGCATGTCTCGAGGAGGTAAAGTATATCTTAAGCATCCAACTAAACTCCTCCAACGGGGTAAATTTTTTGAAAAACTCTCTTCTTTACATTTTTTTAAATCATAGAAATATTTAACATGGAGAAGAACAAGAACAACTCCGACGAGAAGTAGGATATTCAAATTTCTGGAGGAGGGAAGGAAGAAATTTGAATCTCTAGAGTACAGAAGGATTCTATAGAGGATTCAGGCATAGGTAAAACTTCAAAGGATGAAAATGATGGTCAAATAAAAAAGGACAAAGCACCAGAGTAGTTCAAGGGGCTTTGGGGGGACAAACCTCTCAAAAAAGGGGTAGACAATGGGCCCCATCTCCAAGGAGGCTCTAAGGGACCCAAAAAATAAAAAAGTTTCTTTTTTTTATGTTGTCAAGGGTGGTGGGACCAAGCCCAAGGTGCCTTCATCTACTCTTATCCGTGAAGGTAAAAAACTGATCATTCTTGAAAGCATAATGGCAAATTATCTTTCCATGGAGGCATTTTCCCTTGTTTAAAATTTCATAGGTGGAAGACCCAACATGGAAACCATTAGGAAATGGGTCTTTTAAAAATGGAAGACTTTAGGAAACATGGAGATAGTGGTCTTATCTAGAGGTTTTTTTTCTATTCATCTCAGCAACCATGATGATTCCAGTCGTATCCTCATTTGTGACCTTTGGTTAATTGGTAGGAGGAGCCTATTCCTATATAGGTAGGTAGAGGATTTTAGTCTAGAAACCCAAAGAATAAACTATATACTGATCTAGGTTTGAATGCCTAATCTTCCTTTTTAGTTTTGGCATGAGGACATCCTTAAAGGTATCATAAAAATGATTGGTGACCTAGTTGCTATTGATCATGCAACTCTTGCTCGCTCAAGAATGACACATGCCAGGATTTGCATAAATGCTAACCTCGACTCAAAACTTTCTAACTTTGTTGAACTCGAGTATGGCTCTTATTACAAATTCCAATCTCTCGAGTATGAAAATAAACCTACCTTATGTGTGGAGTGCCATACCCAAGGTCATCTCAAAAGCTAATGCCCTAGTCTGAGGACTCTAAATTTTGGAAGGAGGAATGTTGATTTTTGAGGTAATTCTTCCAATTGGAACCAAGGCACCAAATACCCAGTTCAAAAAGGGCTCTTCAAAAAACCTATAAAGGGTTAGCACATCCCATTCAAAGGAAATTGATCTCAACAAGCTGGTATAGGGCACGCAACCCAACCTCCTTCAAAAAAATGAAAGTAGATCTCTACTTCTCCTTCAAAATAGGATAAGGTATGTTCCTCATTTGCTAACCCAAATAAATATCAAATTATTTTGTACAATTCAATACTTTAGGATGAGTATAGAGAAGGAACTATGGGTCCTAATATTGAACTACCTAACAACCTAGACTCCCCTCAAGATCAAGTCTCACATTCCCCTATATTTTCCTTCAAATATTCCTAAGCAAGATGATTTTGGGAGGCAAAACTCCATCAAAGATCAATTATTATCAAAAATATATAGCCCTGGTAAGAACCAAATCAATTTTGGATGTTCCAGCCCTACTAAGAACCAGACTAGTGTTGGTTGTTCTAGCCCTATCATTGAACAAATTATCCCATACAAATTTAGTCCCAAGAAAAAAAGAAGTTCCATGAAGTTGCCCATTGATTATGGAAGTGACAATAAGAGAGGAAAAATTTCAGCTAATGAACAGTGCAAAAGAGGAATTCAAAAAGATATAGCAAATAGAATTCAAAAAACCTTATTTTCTCTAGTTGTCATCCAACCCATATATGATAGCAAAAGTACCAAACATTCCTAACCTCAAGGAAATGGGGGTAGGAAGACATATAAACCTTCCAAATGAAAATCCTCTCATGGAATGTGAGGGGTCTTAATGGGCTAGCTAAGCAAAGAGTGGTTAGTTCATTAAGAAGAGAGTTAAAACCCACAATATTCATAATGCAAGAAACTAAAATTGATGCAAGTAGCTCCATTAACATAGCAAAGAAAATTTGGAAGAGAGGAGAAGCAGTTTTTAGCCACATAAGAGGTTCATCAAGAAGCCTAATGTGCTTATGGGACCTGAGAAAACTTGAAGGTAGATTGATTCAGTGAAGTGATAAGATAACAAGCGTGCTATTTTATGATAGAGATAATAATACTTCATGGATCCTGTCCAATATTTATACTCCAAACACATTACCAGGAAGAGCTCAACTATGGGATACATTGAGCAACAAAAAATATTATTTTTACAATATTCCTTGGATTGTAATAGGGGATTTCAATACTCCTCTCTATCCCTTGGATAAAAAATTAGGAATAGGTTTCCCTCTCAAGAGCATGGAAGACTTCAATGAGTTTTTCAACTCAAATAATCTCATGGACATAAAACTTAAAGACGCTAAATTTACTTGGAGCAATAGAAGATTAGGTAACCAATTTATCCAGGTGAAATTGGATAGGCTTTTCCTTTATCAGGAATCTATTCAAATGTTTGGAGATGTTAGCCTCAAATCCTTGCCCAAGATAGGATCTGATCATAGCTCTCTCCTGATGGAAATTGAGAAAGGCAATCCTTTCAAAAATCTATTCAAGTTCGAAGCAATGTGGATTCACCATCCTGATATCAGAAATAGAATCTCTTAGTGGTGGCAACAAGAAAAACAAGAATATCCTTCATATAAATTAGCACAAAAAATTAGACATGTCAAAGAAAATATCAAATTTTAGAATAAATAAGTGTTTGGCAACTTATTTGTAAACAAGCAGTCAATCAAAGATAGGCTTATAATAATAGAAAATAATATTTAGAATGGTCAGAGTGATGAGCACATCAGGATAGAAGAAAGAAACATCTTTCCAAATACCACAATATCCTTACCTATGAAGAAATTTTTTGAAGATATAAGTCAAGATACTTATGGCTTAAGGAGGGGGATTCAAACACCAAATTCTTCCATGCGTCAACTTTGATAAATAGGAGCAACAATAGAATTAAGAAACTTGTGAAGAGTGATGTGTCTTCTACTTCAAACATTATGTAAATAAGAGTTGAGGTTGTTTCATACTTCAACTTCCTCCTCAGAGAGTCCAATCATTGCTTTAATTTTGCAAAATACTCTATGCTCTACCGCATTCCCCAATCCATTCTAGAGGAAGTCAATTGTAAGTTGATAAGCTCTTTTTCTAAAGAGGAAGTTTAATGAGCTATTTTTTCTATGAATCCTAACAAAGCTCCTGGTCTAGATGGTTTTCCACCTTAACTATTTAAAACCTTTTGGGATATTGTTGGCCAATATGTTTGTTCCATTTTTAGGGAATTTCAATCCTCCAAGTGCATCCTTGATGCAGGAGCATCTAGGGCAGCACAACAATCTTGCATCACCAAAAAGAAAAAAAGTTCGAAGTTTGCAAAATTTTTCTAAGTATAAAAATGGTCGCGATATCGCGATACAAAAGTCGTCGCGATATTGCGACATATTTAGAACCGTGGCAAGTGCAAAATAAATGGTCGCGATATCGCGACATCAAAGTTGTCACGATATCACGACACTTTGGCAGCAAAAGTCAAAAGCCAAAGAAGTTTCGCGATATCGCGACACTTTGGCAGCCAAAGTCAAAAGCCAAAGAAGTGTCGCGATATCGCGACACTTTGGCAGCCAAAGCCAAAAGCCAAAGAAGTGTCGTGATATCACGACACTTTGGCAAGCAAATCCAAAAGCCGAAGAAGTGTCACGAAATCGTGACACTTTGGCAAGCAAAGCCAAAAGCCGAAGAAGTGTCACGAAATTGCGACACTTTGGCAGACAAAGCCGAAAGTCGAAGAAGTGTCACGATATCGCGACACTTTGGCGAAAGAGAGCCAAAAGCAGAAAAGTGTCACGATATCATGACACATTGGCGAGAGAGCCAAAAGCAGAAAAGTGTCGCGATATCTTGACACATTGGCAAGAGAGAGCCAAAAGCAGAAAAGTGTCGCGATATCGTGACACATTGGAGAAAGAGGACCAAAAGCAAAAAAATGTCGTGATATCGCGACACATTGGAGAAGGAGAGCCAAGGGCAGAAAAGTGTCATGAAATTGTGACATGTGTTTTCGTGACCTGGCTAAGAAGGAGAAGATGGGTTTTTCATGGACTGTTGTAGAATGACAGGTGGCGATTCTAGAAGCCATTAAGGCAGTTCCAAGTGGTAGTTCCAGAAGCCGTTAAGGCCGTTCCATGTGGCAGTTCCAGAAGCCGTTAAGACGGTTACGAACGGCGGTTGCAGCAAGAAGCCTGGATTATAAAAGGGGATTTTTTCAAAGGATTCGACAAGCTAGAAAGACATAGATTGAGACTGCATTGTATTTCCCTTTTGTACTTTGTAATATTTCCATGTTCTCTGAATAAAATTGAGTTTTCTCTTATCGTTAATATTGGCTCCCCATCAAGTGGTATCAGAGAAACAAGATTTTGAGTGTGTGAGTAGAGCGTCGAATGTGAGGCAGCTTGCACCAGGATCTGGCGTTATGGGTTCTGTGAAACTGTGAAGCAGAATGCCACCGCGAAGAAATCATGGTGCTAGAAGGAACGTGGTTCCTAAAGGAGACTTTTGAGCATTACAAAGGCAAGTGTTGGCCTTGCAGGAAGAATTGTGTAGAGGAGTAGAGCCAAGAGGAGAAGACCACAATGATGATGACGGAGTTGAAGACCCGTATGAAGAAGAATAAGAAGCAATGAGTGCCGCAGAATCACGAATGATTAAAGCTATTTCTCAAATTGGGAAAAGGTCAAAGCTAGATGTATCCACATATTTTGGAAATTTAAATCCAGAAGAATTAATCGACTGGATTAATGACATGGAGGAATATTTCAAATATGAGGAAGTTGAAGATCCAAATTGAATTAAATTTGCCAGAACAAAATTGAAAGGCCATGCTGGCATATGGTGGAAAGGAGTGCAACTGGAAAGAAACCAAATAGGAAAAGAAAATATCACCAGGTGGGATCGAATGGTGGAAAAATTGAAACGACAGTTTATTCTAGCAGATTACGAATTAGATCTCACTAGAAAAATGCGTAGTTTGCGCCGATCCAAGCAAATCGTTAAAGAGTATACAGAAGAATTTTTTAAAATTTCTATTAGAACCGGTCATACAGAAGCAAATAAAGAAAGAGTAGCCCGTTACATTAATGGGTTGAGAACCAGCATGCAAGAAGAATTAAGTCTGATTCGAATGAACAACATTGAAGATGCTTACCAGTTTGCTCTAAAAGTGGAAGAGAAACTAAACCGCAGATTTGACAGCAAGCAAAGAGGAAGAGGTCGTGGTGGAAGAACTGGTGGAAGAACCAGTGGAGGTAAATATGATGATAAAAAATAGACTGGTGAAACCAGCAATCGCCAGGAATAGAAGGAGGAGAATGCTTACCAACCCCGTAATCAGAATAATTATTATCAAATGGGACGAGGTAGAGGTGGACGCGGATATGGCAGAGGCAGATTTTGTGGAACCTATTTTAATTGTAGAGAAGAAGGGCATCGATCATTTGAGTGTCCCAAACACCAAGAAACATCGAACAAAAGGCCTGAAGGTAATGCCAGAGCTACAGTTGTTGAGGATGGTGTTGAATCTAAGCATTCTGAAGAAGCAGAGCATGGAGAAGTGATGACCACAAGGAGAACCTTGTTGAATGAAGAGAAGGAACCAGATCAGTGGAAAAGCCTGTTCTGCATGAGGTGCAAATGTTTAGGTAAAATCTGTAATATTATTATTGATAATGGTAGTACATATAATTTGGTTTCTAAGGAAATGGTAGCTAAGTTAAAGCTAGAAAGAAGACAACACCCGCATCCATACCAGATTGCGTGGTTGCAGAAGGATCATAGAGCATTGGTCAGTGAACAATGCTTGGTCAAGTTTCAAATTGGAAGATACCAGGATGAGGTCCTGTGTGATATTTTGCCGATGGATGCTTGCCATTTGTTGCTTGGAAGACCATGGCAATTTGACAGACATGTAGCGCATGATGGACATGCAAATACCTATTCCCTAACAAAAGACGGAGTATGCCACAAACTGAAGCCATTGAAGGAGGTTGAGGAAAAGGTATGCAATAATGCTAGAATTTATTTAGTAGATGGCAAAAAAAATTTGGATGGTTTAAAGAGGGATTCAATGTGTTATGCATTAATTCCTACTGTAAAAAGAGAAGATACTACTGACATTCCAGCAGAAGTTGAACATCTGTTAGCAAAATTTCTTGATATTATATCAGACATTGTGCCTGAGGGTTTGCCACCAATGAGGAAGATTAGTCATCAGATTGACTTAATGCCAAGATCTAGCTTACCCAATAAGGCAGCCCATAGAATTTATCCTATTGAGAATGAAGAGTTGAACCAACAAGTTCAAGAATTGTTGAGGAAGGGTTTGATTCGAGCAAGTTTGAGCCCTTGTGCAGTGCCAGCAGTACTTGCACCAAAGAAGAATGGCGAATGGCAAATGTGCACTAATTCCTGAGTCATTAATAAAATTACCATTAAATATCGCTTTCCATTACCCAGAATGGACAATATAATGGATTGCTTGAGTGGAGCTAAATACTTCACTAAGATTGATTTGAAGAGCGAATATCATCAGGTACATGTTAGAGAGGGTGATGAATGGAAGACAACCTTTAAAACCAGAGAGGGTTTGTATGAGTGGTTAGTTATGCCATTTGGATTGAATAATGCACCCAGTACATTTATGAGGCTGATGAATGAGGTATTGCATGACTTCCTAGAAAATTTCATGATAGTTTATCTGGATGATATTCTGATTTTTAGTAAAACTTTGGATGAACATTTGTTGCATGTTCAGACAGTTTTTGAAAAATTGCGTGAGGAGCAGATATTGATAAATATACAGAAGTGCAGTTTTGTACATAAAGAGTTGATATACCTGGGATTTGTCATCTGAGAGGAGGGTCTGAAAATGGATCCTGAGAAAGTGAAGGCTATCCTTGAATGGCCTGCTCCAAGGAATGTAACAGAGGTAATATCATTTCACGGTCTTGCAAGTTTCTATAGAAATTTTATTAGAGACTTTAGTAGTATTTGTGCACCCCTAACAGAAACTATGAGAGGGGATAAGAGAGAATTTAAGTGGACTACCAAGGTAGATACCAGCATGAACATATTGAAGAAGAAAGTGATAGAACAACCCATTCTGGCACTTCCAAATTTTAATAAAGTGTTTCAGTTTGACTGTGATGCTAGTGCCAATGCCATTGGAGCTATGTTGAGCCAAGAAGGTAAACCTATTGCATACTTTAGTGAAAAATTGAATGATGCTAGAAAGAAATACTCTATTTATGATCAATAATTCTATGCTATAATTTAGGCTCTTAAGAAATGGAGACATTATTTGCTAACCAAAGAGTTTGTTTTATATACTGACCATCAAGCTTTGTAGTATATAAATAGTCAAGGTAAACTTAACCAACGACATTTGAAGTGGGTTGAATTCCTACAGAGTTATACCTTTGTACTAAAGCATAGAAGTGGCAAATCTAATAGAGTTGTAGATGCCTTGAGTAGAAGGCATAATTTGTTGATAGAAATGAGAGTGCAAGTTGTTGGGTTTGATGAACTCAAGAGTTTATACGCAGCAATCCAAATTTTGCAGAGGCATGGACAGCATGTGTGTCTCCTACTACTGTGGATCGCACTAAGTGGTTGGATTTCATGATCCAAGATGGGATGCTATTTTGATATAATCAGTTGTGCATTCCACAAAGTTCTATGAGAGAAAATTTGATCAATGAGAAACATAGCGAAGGACTAGCAGGGCATTTTGGCTGTGATAAGACCATTGCTCTTATTAGTGAGAATTACCATTGGCCACAGTTGCAGCAAGATGTGACCAGATTTGTGCAGGGGTTGCGAGTGTGCCAGATGGCAAAAGGTGTCAGTCAGAATACAAGAATGTACCAGCCATTGCCTGTACCAGAGAGACCATGGGAGGACATTAGCATGGATTTTGTTCTTGGTCTACCAAGAACACAACATGGAAATGACGCCATTTTTATTATTGTTGATAGGTTTTCAAAAATGGCCCATTTTATTCCATGTTAGAAGACAAGTGATGCGGTTCACATTTTCGACTTGTTCTTCAAGGAGGTAGTACGACTTCATGGTCTATTTTTGGAGAACCCTGTGGAAGAAGCTGAAAACAAACTTGAAATTAAGTTTTGCATACCACCCATAGACTGATGGACATACCGAAGTAGTCAACATAAGTCTGGGTAATCTTCTACACTATCTAGTAGGAGATAAACCCAAGGGATGGGACCTGATTTTACCATAGGCAGAGTTTGCTTACAACAATTCTGTCAATCGTAGTACTGGTAAATCACCATTCCAGATTGTGCATGGGTACAGCCCGAGAAACGCTTCTGAGTTAAGACCGATGGATAAAGCAGACAAGTGCAGTGCTGAAGCTGAAGACTTTGTAGCACACATGAAGACTTTACATGAAGAGGTACAATAGCATATCAATCAAATGAATGCTACTTACAAATCCAGAGCAGATCAGAAGCGGCGTTTCAAAGAATTCCAGGTGGGGGATGAAGTCATGGTTCATTTGCGTAAGGAACATTTTCCTCGCAAAACATACAATAAGTTAAAGATGAAGAAGTTTGGACCATGCCGGATCATAGGTAAATGAGATTCAGGCAATGCCTATGAAGTTGATCTACCAAGTGAACTGAATATTTCACCTATCTTCAATATTTCAAACTTGGTCGAATATCATGCAGGAAGTTGTGGTGAACCACCGAGTCCAGATCTGTGGAACATTCCTGCATCCACTCCAGACAAAGAATAAGTTGAAGACATACTCGACACTCATGAAGGCAGAAGTACCCAAAACATGCAATATTCAAAGTATTTGGTCAAGTGGAAGAACCGACCTATCGAAGATGCCACATGGTTGTCCAAATCAGAGGTTGATCGTTTGGGTTTTCCTCTAACCGCCCAGAGGTGAGGATCACTTCTAAAAAAATCTACCCCGGGTGTCTGATGCAGGAGAATCCAATGCAGCACAACAATCTTGCATCACCGAAAAGAAAAAAAGTTTAAAGTTTGCAAAATTTTTCTAAGTATAAAAATGGTCGCGATATCGCGACACAAAAGTCGTCGTGATATCGCGACATATTTAGAACCGTGGCAAGCACAAAATAAATGGTCACGATATCACGACATCAAAGTTGTCGCGATATCGCGACACTTTGGCAGCCAAAGTCAAAAGCCAAAGAAGTGTCGCGATATCGCGACACTTTGGCAGACAAAGCCAAAAGCCAAAGAAGTGTCGCGATATCACGACACTTTGGCAAGCAAAGCCAAAATCGAAGAAGTGTCACGAAATCGTGACACTTTGGCAAGCAAAGCCAAAAGTCGAAGAAGTGTCGCAAAATCGTGACACTTTGGCAGACAAAGCCGAAAGTCGAATAAGTGTTGCGATATCGCGACACTTTGGCGAAAGAGATCCAAAAGCAGAAAAGTGTCACGATATCGCGACACATTGGCGAGAGAGAGCCAAAAGCAAAAAAGTGTCACGATATCGCGACACATTGGCGAGAGAGAGCCAAAAGCAGAAAAGTGTCACGATATCACGACACATTGGAGAAAGAGGACCAAAAGCAAAAAAATGTCACGATATCGTGACACATTGGAGAAGGAGAGCCAAGGGTAGAAAAGTGTCATGAAATTGTGATGTCGCGTTTTCATGACCTGGCTAAGAAGGAGAAGACAAGTTTTTCATGGACTATTGCAGAATGATAGGTGGCGATTCCAGAAGCTGTTAAGGCAGTTCCAAGTGGCAGTTTCAGAAGTCGTTAAGGTCATTCCATGTGGTAGTTCCAGAAGTCGTTAAGATGGTTACGAATTGCGGTTGCAGCAAGAAGCCTGGATTATAAAAGGGGATTTTTTTGAAGGATTTGACATGCTGGAAAGACATAGATTGAGACTGCATTGTATTTCCCTTCTGTACTTTGTAATCTTTCCATGTTCTCTGAATAAAATTGAGTTTTCTCTTGTCATTAATATTGGCTCCCCATCAATCTCGCATAGCTAAAATTCCACTTTCATTACCCTGATTCCAAAAGTACCTAATTACAAATTGATGCCTTATTATAGGCCTGTTAGTCTTTGCAATGTAGTTTATAAAATCCTTACTAAAGCCATTGCCAATAGGATGAAGAAATTTTTGCCCAACCTTATTGATATGTGTTAAGGAATTTCTATCCAAGGCAGATCTATTTTAGATGGCATAATAACTATTCATGAAGCCTTGCATTCTATCTCCCAGACCAAGAAACCTACCTTCATCCTCAAGCTTGACATGAACAAGGCTTATGATAGAATCAATTAGAAATTCCTTATAGTTATTCTTCTTAATTTTAGTTTTTACCCTGATTGGGTTGACCTGATTAAATGATGTCTTTCCAAACCTTGGTTTTCTATCCTATTAATGGATCCACAATAAGTTATTTCTATAGTAGCGAAGGACTAAGAAAAGAAAATCTCATATCTCTCTTACTCTTCATTATTGTAGTAGACGCACTTGGAAGGACCATCAAAGCAGCGTGTAGATCAGAACTCTTATCAGGAATTAAAGCAACATCCCAGACCAATCCGATCACACACTAAAAAAATTTGGATGATACCATCATCTCTAATTTTTCCTCTATTTTTGAAGCTAAGGTAATCAAATACATTTTGCTTTTATACAAGGAAGCAGCTGGTCAAAAAGTTAATTTCAATAAAAGCAAGATATATATTTTTAAAACCTCCTGCTTATCTCCTTAAGCTTTATCATGTCACAAGAATCCCAAAAATCACAATGAGTATTGTAGACTCTAGTGGATCTACTTCTTTGACCCAAGAGTAGATTACCTATGGGGATCTAGACAAACTAGGTCAAGTAAGGAAACCCTAAACAATGGGTGCAAATATCTACCGTGATTACCCGTATTCTACCAGATTCGATGATATTATGTGTTCTTTGTTATTTTATGACCAAACCAAATGTTGTTAAAACACACTAAGACCATATCGGTGCCATGTCCATTGGATAGTCGTAGCAAGTTAAATTTTATGAACCAAGAAAAGAGTAGCAAAGAGAAACTAGTTCATCCACATTCATTCAAATGATGTAATAAATGGAAATGATTAACTAGTGAGAGAAAGCACCATTTATATATTTAGAATATTGTAATACATAAATGAGCAAGACACATAAACCATACACACAAAGAAATCTAGGAACAGAGTTGGAGTTTATATTAATATGGAAATGATTTACATATGAGGAGACCGACAGAATGCTCAGCTCTTATATGATAGTGATTACAATAAAACCCTAGTTTGAATGTCATAATATGAGGTTACTTCTCTCCATCCTGATTGTAGTGATGTAAGAGCCTCCAAATCTAGCTCATTCATAGGAAATGATCTCGGTAGACAAAGTGTCCTAGGTAGTTCCTGGATAAATGGCAGAAGAAAAGATGGTGTAAGAGACACAGGGATCAACATAGAAAGGGAAACATGACTAACACTTAAAATATATCTATACCTGGACTTAGGCTTCTCTCTCAAAGGTTTGATAAAAAAAATTGTTGTTGTAGTGGTCTCCCTTATATAGCATTGGTTGCTCGAGCGGGGTTGTAACCGTTTCTTCTAGTTGGCCCAATCTCGCTTCCTCCAAAAGTAGGATATAATAAAAAATGGGCATGTAGCCCACATATTTCTATCTAAGTGGATGGTGGTTGAGGCTATGTACTATCTCTCCTACTATCCTGGGAAGGCAACTATTATGTGCTTGGCTTGTGTGTTCTCACTGGTGAGCTGGGCTCCACTTCTTCCCTTTTGAAGTCCCTATAGACTTTGGTCAATGTAACCCCATGCTTCATCATGGAATGTTAAGGTAAATATCATCAAGTTAAGATCTTGTGTGGCTTTGTTCACCATTTCTCTTGACCACTCCATAGTATTATCTATGAAGACACATAAGTGATCCACCATTTGTACCAAAGCTATGAATTTCTTTGATAATTTTACATCTAGACCAAAGTCAAATTTTTTTATTTTATTGAGCACGAACTCCTTGATGTCAGGAGTTTGGATGAACTCATCCATTTATAACCCACAATCATGTTGGATATTTTGAGTAGATGTGTTGTCATTGATGTCAAGAGTGAGTGGTCATTGATTTCAAAAGTCAGTTTCAATGAGCAGTGCAAGGAGAAGCAGTTCTGCAATTAGTAGAGTCTGCTTCCAGTTGGTCAGATCTAGTTTCAAGTAGTCAGATGTGGTCCAAAGTGCAAATAAGAGGCCCAAAAAATAATATTATAATATTTTATTATAATATTAAAAAGCTAAATTGGGTTGTAGGTGAGTTGGAGAGGAGAGGGCAATCCTCCAAAGGAGGTCCCAGGTTCAAATCTCCACCCTACCAAAAAAGCTGAATTGGGTATCCAAAATCCAATTGATAATGTTGGTGCGGGCAGGGTTGGGTGTGACTCTCAGATGAATTTGATGGTGTAGAACCCCCTATTCATGGTCTCTTAGACCAAGGCGGCCCCATAAGGGGTTTTTCGCTTTAAAAAAAAAAAAGGAAATTTAAATTAATTTATTAATTAATTTAATTAACTTTCAAAAGTTACTTAAGTTAATTATAATTTAATTTTTAATTTAATTATAAATTCATTTATATTAATTTAAATAAACCTAAAGAGGGTTATAGGGTTAAAATAAAAATTGAATTTCATATTCAATTCAAGCATCAATATTTATGGCACAAGAGGCATCGTGTATAAATAATGGTAAAAACCTTTGCCTTACACCCCCAATGCAATCGATTGAATTTCCCTAAAGCCTAAAGTGTAATGTGCAAGGAGGTTAAGAGTTTCCATATTTTTCAAAGGGTTTTCGGTGGTAGATGGTGAACAAATAGGATTTAAGCTCCTTATACCACGTACAGCGCTGTGTAGCATAGGTGGTAATGGCAGATGAGCTAAGTCATGTGGTAGGAAATGTGTGCAGGGTTTGAATCCTATTGTGTTTGTTGTAGGTCAAACACAAGTTAAATTTGATCCTATTTTGTCACTACCCGTGCATTTAAATTGTTAGACCAGGGAGCTTCGTAAAGTTTAAAAGTGTCTCAAACAAGATCGTTTATAATACCCACTCTGAGATGAGTCTTGCTAATTCTATCATTGGAGGGTTTAAAAGAATGACATTCATTCATCCACACCACAATAATTTATGTATGAATAATTAGATCCTTGGAAATTAAATATTCATATGTGCATAATTAAATAAACATGAAAATAATTCTACTATGACAATGAAAATAACAATACAAAAGCAAACCTATTAAAGCAAGAAAATGATCTAGGAAAACACATGAAAAAGGGAAGGAATTTTGGCTTGGAGTGGGCCCAGGCTCCAAAAGCTCCCTTCCAGCTAAACACGTGATTAGGAACTCTTGAACTTTATTATAATTGCAAGATAACTATTACAATACTTCTATATCCTAAAAATAATAAATGAATTTTGGATGATCTTCTGGATATCTATTAGAGAGGTCTATGTGTGTTTATATAGCACACACACAGATCTTCTATTACAATGAGGTTAAAATAGTAGTTCAGTCCAGACTAAACTAGGACATTTTGGTAATTGCATTCGGCATCTGCTAAAAATAGTCATTGTTCCTAATGGTAGAGAATTCATTTATTGGTTTGAGTTGCTTGAGCTGTATCATGCTTCACCTGGCGTAGGTAAGACATTCTCATCCATTGGTACAATTCCTAGAATTGTCTTGTGTGACATGGAACTGGAACTACACCGGTCAACACTACCCACATTGCTTTATGTGGTCAACTAGCGAAGAATGGAGGTTCCTTCTCTACAATGAAGGCACCTTCCTCAAGTGCTTTGGCGGGCACTTTTTTTATATGAAAAGTACATACTGATGTTGAGTGCCTTCTTCATGCAGAAGGCACCTACTGAGGTTGGGTGCCTTCTTCATGCAGAAGGCACCTACTGATGTTGGGAACCTTCTTTATGCGGAAGGTGTCTTGCCTTGTATGGGGTGCCTTACTTATGCAGAAGGTGCCTAAGTATGTCGGATGACTTCTTTATACGAAAGGCACCTACCTTCTATTGGTGCCTTCCTTGAATAGGAATGCGCCTACCTTCTCTTGACACCTTCTTTGAAGAGGAAGGTGCCTACCTTCTCTTGGTGCCTTCATTAAAGAGGAATGCGCCTAACCACCATGATTTGATCCTGGAAGAAATAGAGTGCTAGGTCCATGAAGGACCTCGACTGATCCAAATATATCAAAACCAACTACATTTCCACACAAACACACTAAAACACACAAATTAGATAACACACAATTATATTAAATAATTACATAATAATTCATAAAAGTACACAATTCCTATTATATTGTCACATAATAATCAATGAAACTCATACAAAATATGAGCATTTCTAAAGCTCATCATCCCCCCATGCCTAACATGTGCCACACCCAAAACTATAGGTAGCCCTTCCTACTCTTCATTGTTGTCATTTTCCAGTAGATCTGGCTGTACCTACGGCCTGTGATTGTATTTTCTATGGACTGGCATTGGGAGGTGCAGTATTTATTTTCTAGCATGGAACTGTGGTTTTGAGGTGGTTAGCTTCTATTGTCTGCCTCTGATTAATTCGCTAACTCTGCCTATTAGGGTTTCCCACCATGGCTGTTACTATAGGTGGTATAGCTAACGTAGTCCCTACTACCTGGAATGCAAATTTTGTAGCCTACCATAGGTTAGCATCTAGAGGCCTGACAACTGCAAAAGGGATGTCAAAATTTTCCCTCATGAGATGAAATACATGGGCCTTATGTAATTAGGCTGCTCCAGGGGTAAAACTTGCATTTCTTTTGCAATGGAAGCAGCTTCTAATTTAGGCCCGTATACCCCTCACCTCTCAAAATATTTTTGCATTTTAGAGGGGCGTCCTCGTGATGACCCATAAATATCCCAAAACTGATTATCATCCACTGAATTGACACAAATACCAGGGTCTCCCTTGACCTTCGAAGTAGACTTCTTAGCCTTATTTGTTGTTTCCATTTCCTCATGTAGCTGTTCTAACCACTTTTGCCTCTCTGTGAATGGCTACATATCTCATTCATGCTAAATCTATTTGTTGAAGGTCACCTTAACCTTATTTCAAGTTAGCATGGGCCTGTTGAGCAAGGTGTTGCAAGAGTTTTGTCATTGTTGTGAACACAGTCAGTTAGATCCAATGATGCAGTGGACAGGCAGTTCAGAAGTCAGTCAGATGCAGAGGACATAAGTTCAAAGGTTATTCAGAACATGGACAGTGAGTTTCCCAGAAGACCATAGTTGCCTTTTTGCAAAAAATCAAAGAAAAAGACAAGTAAGAAAACTGTCGCAATATCGCGACATGTTTTCTGTCGTGATTTCGCGACATGTCAAAGGAGAGAGAAGGCGCAAAGAAAATTGTCACGATTTCATGACATGGACTAGGAGAGAGAAAGTGCAAAACAAAATTGTCACGATTTCGTGACATGGCCGAGGAGAGAGAAGATGCAAGGAAAACTGTCGTGATTTCGCGACATGTTTAGAAGAAAAGCGCTAAGGCAGAAAACTGTCATGATTTTATGACATGTTCGAAAGAAAAGCACTAAGGTAGAAAACTATCGTGATTTCGTGACACGTTCAGAAGAAAAGTGCTAAGGAAGAAAATTGTCGTGATTTTGCGACATGTTTGGAGAAAATGCGCCAAGGAAGAAAACTGTCGCGATTTTGCGACCTGTTCAGAGAAAAAGCTCCAAGGAAGAAAAGTGTCGTAATTTTGCGACATGTCGGGTTTTCGCAACCCTAAGAGGTGAGAGAATGTATGAAGGCAAGTATGTCGTGATTTCATGACATGTTATGTTTTCGCGGGCGAAAGTCAGAAAAGAAGCCAAGGCAGTGAAAGTGTCACGATTTCGCGACATGTTCTATTTTCGCTGGTAGCTGAGAAGAAAAGCGTACGAAAGCCAAAAGTGTCATGATTTCATGACAGGTTGCAAGAAAAGCCATCGAAAGCTGAAAGCATCGCGATTTCACGATAGGATGAAAGGAAAATGTATGGATTGAAAAAGTGTCATGATTTCACGACAGGCAGCAGTGAAGTAGCTAGCAGGATGAAGATGTCGCATTTTTGCGACATGTCACGGTTTCACGACTCTAGGAGGAGAGAGACTGTACGGCACCAGAAAGGTCACGATTTGATGAAAAAAATGGAGAAGAAGGCCTAGAAGCAAAAAGGGTCACGATTTCGTGACAAGAGTGAGAATGACATCAGTGAAAGCTAGAAGTGTCACGATTTCATGACAAGAAATGTGGCAAAGCTATCAAAGGCCAAAAGTGTCACGATTTCGCGATAGCAAGGACAAGAAGGCGTACGGATGTAAAAGGTGTCACAATATCGTGACATGTTGGAGTTTCACGAGGAAAGCTACAGAACTAGAGGAACGGTTGAAGCCGACAGAGTTAAATCTGGGCCGACTTTCATTAGGGTTTTTGAACCGACATTTATTAGGGTTTTGAAGTCGACATTCTAGGGTTTGCAGTAGACTAAAATTAGGGTTTTTCAATCGACTAAGTTTAGATCTTTGCTCATGATTTTATGCTATAAAAGGAGGACAGTTTCAAGACTTGGATGTCGAAGTGGGAATTAGGTCTGTTGTGCGTAGATAGCGAATCGTGTCGTTCAACTGTTCGATAGCAAAGTGTGCGAAGTATTAGCGAAGAAGCAAAAGCGATAGTTCAACTGTGTTGAAGCGAAGTGCGAGAGGCAGTGCGAAGTAGCAGACTGGTTGTGCGAAGCTCTTGCGTAGCTGAAGCAGAGTGCATACAAACTGTAGACTGTGTAATAAGTTTGACTATGTCGAAGCAAAGTGTGAAAGGCAGTTGCAAAGTAGCAGACTGGTTGTGCGAAGCTTTTGCACAGTAGAAGCAGAGTGCATATAAACTACGAACTGTGTGACAAGGTGAAAGTATTATTACTGTAATTTTCAATTATTTCTATTGAAGTCCAAGTTGCAGCTTGGCTTAAGGAGTTGGTGCTCCTTCCAGTAGTTACTGGTAAATTGGGGGTTGGTGCTCCTTTCTGTAGGTGCAAAAAAATTGAGGGGTTGGTGCTCCTTCCAGTTGGTGTTGGCAAATAAATTGTAAAGTTGTTGCTTTGCATAGGCTGTATTTGGATGGTAGTCCAAGCAGCCATTTTGAGGAGTAGCCACTTTGGTGAACCTCGTTAAATCTGTGTTGTGTGTGATGTTTTCTTGTTGTATCTAGTTTAAATTTGCTTTATTTTAGTTTTTTTGGTATTGCAAGTTTAAATTGTTAAAAGATCACACTGATTCACCCCCCTCTCAGTGTCACTGTGAGTTCAAAAATTGGTATCAAAGCCAAGTTCCTGTACAGGCTCAATCAGTTAGGGTGTTCCTGGTAGTGACGCTATGGCAGGTGGTGAAGGTTTCTCCTCAAACAAAGCACCATTGTTTGATGGAACAAATTATGTGTTCTAGAAGATCATAATGCAGACATATCTCCGAGCTTTGGGATTTGACATCTGGAATGTAGTAGTCAATGGCTACACAGCTCTTTCCACTACTCCAACTGACAACACCGATAAAAAGGCTTTTGAAAATGACTCTAAAGCAAAAAATGCCATCATGTGTGGACTAGTGGATAGTGAGTTGGTCAAAATCATAAATTATGAATCAACAAAAGATGTTTGGGACAAACTAGAGAATATTCATGAGGGAGATGACAAGATCAAGGAAGCCAAGCTGCAAACTCATCGAGCTCAATTTAAATATTTAAAAATGACCAATGATGAGAACATAGAAGCCTTCATGCAGAGAGTTAATGGAATCACTAATTCAATCAGAGGTCTTGGAGAAGAGTTGGATGATGCTACTATCATGAAAAAGGTTTTAAGATCGCTTCCCCAAAGGTTCGATTCTAAAGTCTCTGCCATAGAAGAAGCTAAAGACTTAAATCACTTTAGTATGGATGATATGCATGGTTATTTGACTACTTATGAAATGAGAATCGGAAGGTCTAATCCCACAGATAGAGAAGCAGCATTTAAAGCTCTAAAAGGTAAAGAGACAAAATAAGAATCTAAAGAAGAAGAAACTTCAGATGAAATTGAAGCAAACTTTGTCAAAAAACTGAGAAAGGGCAAAGGAAAATACAGAGGAAAACTACCTTTTAAATGTTTCAATTGTGGGGGTATTGGACACTTTGCAACCAAATGTCCTCTCAATGATAATGACAAAGGTGAGGAAACTTCACATCAAGAAAAATGTGAATGGAGGAAGAAATCTAACTTTAGAAAAGGCAATTTCAAAAAGAAAATCTTTATATCTAGGAATGCATATTCCTCAGAATACAGTTCTAGTGAGGATTCTGAAGAAGGAACAGGTGAAGCTCTATTCATGGCATTTGAAGTAGAAAATTCTAAAGAGGCAGAAATCTCAGAGAAGAAAGAAGGTATGAACTCTAAAGTGTTTTTTGAAAAAACTGAGGCTGAAGTTGATCTAGAAGGTGAGCTAGTTTCTGCTCTTATAGAATGGAAATATGAGAAAAGAAAGAATAAAAAACTGTCAAGAAAGCTTGAGGATGCAAATGACATTATAACCAGTTTAAAAACATAGACAGAAGAGTACAAGAAAATGTCCGAAGATCTTGAAGTTTATGTAACCATGAAGACAGATTACTGTTGTAAACTGGAAGAAGAAAATATTGGTCTTCGAATTTAGATACAAGAGCTGGATCAAAAAATTAGCTGCCATTACAAACGTGAAGAAAGTGTGATGAATCTGGACAAAATCCTAAGCGATCAAAGACCCACAGGTATCAAATTTGGTCTAGGCTTTATTGAAGGAGAATCATCAAACAGACCAAAATCCAGAATGTTGAATGTGTAAGGAGTGAAGACAAGGAACAGGCTATTGAAAGAAAAAAAAATCATGCAAAAGAAAGCAGTAATGCCAGGCCTGAAAGGAGAACTGACAATGATGGCTTTACCAAGGTCACACATCAAAAGAAAAGAAGATCTATG
This sequence comes from Wollemia nobilis, assembly GCA_028583015.1. Classification (NCBI taxonomy): domain Eukaryota; kingdom Viridiplantae; phylum Streptophyta; class Pinopsida; order Araucariales; family Araucariaceae; genus Wollemia; species Wollemia nobilis. The sequence goes on along the minus strand of JAQPPZ010016385.1, from coordinate 5,514,652 downwards.
GCTCCTGCAACAACTTGGCAAAGACCATCTTTCAGGTTCAATCATTACTTTTATGGTTTCTGTTTCAAATGTAATGGTTATGGACATAAAATTGCTAACTTGCAAGTATAATGTAGGACCAAGAAGTTTCACTAGTAGAAATACTTTTGCTCCTCTAATAAGTTATGCAGTAGAATGCTTTAATTGTCACAAATTTGGGCATATTGCTAGAAACTGTCATAGTACCTCTACTTCAAATCAATCTCAGAAAAGAAGAGTTCAACCATATAGGGCAAAAAAAAATAGAAATATTTTTGAAATATATGTGCAAGATTCTGAAAAGGGGAAATCCAAGCTAGAGCCCAATTCCATAGTCAAAACAGAATGGAAATAGAAAGAACAGCTCAGGGAAGAAAAGGAATCTCTAATAGTACAGACAGCTTTCAAGGCTCAGAATAAATGTGTTTCATGGATTCTTGATAGTGGTTGCTCGAGTCATATGACAGGTGATAAACAGAAGTTTGAAAAGCTACAAAAATATGAGGGTGGCTCTGTAAAGTTTGAAAATAATGATGGAGCCAAGATAATCGGAAAAGGATCGATCAAAATTAGTGATGGGAAAATCAAGTCAGAAGAAGTTCTGTTTGTGGATGGTTTGAAACACAATCTGTTAAGTGTGAGTCAAATCTGTGATAAAGGACACGAAGTAGTCTTCAAGAAGTAAGGTTGTGAAGTCAGAAAAATAAATAATGGGAAATTAATAGCAACTGGCTCAAGGACATCTGGCAATCTATCCACACTCTCAGAATCTTCAGAAGGCACGTGTTTCATTAGACAAGAAGAAGAGAACTGGCTGTGGCACAAGAGGCTTGGACACAAGTTTCGATAACTTGGTGAAAATCAGCTCGAAACAAGCAGTGAGAGATATTCCAATCATTAGAAAACCTTCAAATAGTGTCTATGCCTCATGTCAGAAGGGAAAGCAAACCAGAGTTTCATTCAAAACAAAAGAGTATCACACTAGCAAGCCTTTGGAACTTATACATACAGACTTATGTGGAACCATGAGAATACAAATCATAAATGGAGACAAATACTTTATGTTGTGTATCGATGATTATTCTAGAATGACCTGGATATTTTTCTTAAAAGATAAAATAAAAGCTTTTGAAATGTTCAAATCTTTCAAACATCTAGTCGATAATGAAACAGGGAAAAGGATTAAATGCTTGCGATCAAACAAAGGAGGGGAATTCATTTCGAATGAATTTTTAGAATACTATGAAAAACATGGTATCAGGAGACAATATTCAGCAGCTAGAACTCCCCAGCAGAATGGTGTGGTAGAAAGAAAGAACATAATTGTACAAGAAATGGCACGCACTATGCTGGCAAAAAATAAAATAGCAGATAGATTCTGGAAAGAAGCAGTTCACACAACAGTATACCTCCAAAATAGATATATGTTAAGAACTCATGAAAGCAAAACACCTTATGAGTTGTGGTTTGGTAGAAAAGCAACAGCAAAACATCTCAAAGTGTTTGGTTGTAAGTGTTACATCAGAAAAACTGATGACAACCTTGGAAAGTTTGAAAATAGAGCAGATGAAGGTTTTTTTGTTGGGTATTCTCCAAAAATCAAAGCTTACAAATTCTACAACAAGAGACTCAAGAAAATCATGGACAGTGCAGATGTTAAATTCGATGAAGGTGGGAAACAAATAGTTAAATTTGAAGAAAACTACCCAATCTACGAAGAAGTCATTGAAGGAGATGAGGTGAATGAAACAGAAAATAAATCTACGGTTGATTCAGATAACTTATTTGATGACTCAGAGGTGCAAGAAAACAAGAAATTCAAAACAGGTAGCTGACAGAAAAATCATCCAAGAGACCAAATAATTGGAGATCCCACAGCTGGTGTTCAGACAAGAAGGAAAGTAATGAGTAATTACTCTCTTTTATCTAGCATTGAGCCCAAAAATATAGATGAAGCAAGCAAAGATGATAGGTAGATGAAGGAAATAAATGAAGAGTTAGATCAGATTGAAAAGAACAGAACTTGGGAATTAGTACCTAGACCTGCGAATAAGAATGTAATCGACACCAAATGGATCTTTCAAAACAAATTAAATGAAGATGGACAGGTCATTAGGAACAAAGCAAGACTGGTTTGTAAAGGATATGCATAGGTCGAAGGCATTGATTTTGAAGAGACTTTTGCACCAGTGGCCAGATTAGAAGCTATTAGAATGTTTTTGGCCTTAGCAGTCCACAAGAACTTCAGAGTTTATCAGATGGATGTAAAATCTGCATTTTTAAATGGGAAACTCGAATAAGAGGTCTATATTGAACAACCTGATGGCTTCCAAATAGGTGAAGATCCCAACCTTGTCTACAAATTAAAGAAAGCATTATATGGATTAAAACAAGCACCACGGAAAGGAAAAAGTAAAAAGAGGTCTTATACTGTTCACCCCCCCCTCTCAGTATAAGCTTGTGTTCTTCACTTTTTGGCACTTGGGTTTTTTTAGTACTCCTTTCTAGTGGAAACAAACCTTATCACATAATCATGAAACTTTTTTAGCATTTGGATTATTTTGGTGCTCCTTACCAGTAGAAACATGTCTTGTCATGAAATCATGATACTTTTTGACACTTGGGCTCTTTTGATGCTCCTTGCCAGCGGAAACATGTCTTATCATGGAATCGTGACACTTTTTGGCACTTGGGCTCTTTTGATGCTCCTTGCTAGTGGAAACATGACTTTTTTTGGAATCGTAACACTTTTTGGTACTTAGGCCCCTTTAGACATTCTTGCCAACAAAATTAAAAAAAGTCACGATACAACACTAGTCCTTCATGCTTCAAAATTTTTGGGAGCTCATCATCACCTTATTTTTCTTGATGTAGTAATTTTAACCTACACCTCCTTACTAGCTTACTAAAATAATTCTTAACACCTATGTAGAATATTGCACACTTAATATTTCTCCTAATGCCTTCAATAATCTTGAACACATGTTGAACGATGCTTACATGGCATTAAAATGGGTGTAAGAATAGATATTAGAACATATTATGTTGCAATGGCCATTTTATTCAAATGAGCATAAGCATTAGATTCCACATTGTAATGGTCATATCAATTCAAATGAGCATAAGAAGTTAGATTCCATATTGTAATGGCCATCTCAATGAAAACCTTTCATTGACCTCTCTTCTCCACTTACCAAAAGACTCTTGAGTGACCATTTTTGCTGGCTATATTTTTGTGACTTCCTTATTCCTTTGTGTTCATCTCTACCTTAGATGTTCATCTCTATAACAATTTTTCTCTTGGCAGGGCTACTTCCCTCTCCTCTCTGCTTTAGACTTACATAAGGTATTTGCCATGGTTACATATGTATTGTTGATTAATATCCATATAAAAAATCACTTAGATTTCTGATTTATCTTGTCTAAAGAGCTCATTGAGAGCTACTCAGGTGATTTTTACTATTCTCTCTTGCTTGTATGATTTATAAGAGTTATTCACATAATTTCGGTTGTGCTCCCTTGCTTGTATAATTTTTTAGAGCTATTCGATGCTTTCTATTATGCTCTATTGCTTGTATGCTTTTTAAGAGAAATTTGAATGCTTTGTACTACCTGTGAGCACTCATGTGAATGCTTCTTAAGCTCTACTTGGACACTTACTATTGCCTATGATTGAGTGCTTCTTGAGTGCTACCATTATTTATTGTATACCAACCAAGCTTGACTACTTTTGCTTTATACTTTAGTGCTACTAAACTCGAGTTCTCTTGCTCTATGATTGGTCAATTTCAAGCTTAAGAACTTATATTTTATGCTAGAGTTTTACAAAACTTAAGCACTCCTACTCTATGCTTGGATACTTCCAAGCTCGAGTGCTTCTACTCTATGCTTGAGTTTTATCAAGCTTGGGGCATTCTACTCTATGCTTGAGTTTTATCGGACTTGGGAGATTCTAGTATATGCTTGGGCTTTATCATGCTCAAGTGATTCTACACTAGACTTGGACTGCTATCAGACTCAAGTGTTTCTTCTATACTTAGGTACTACCAGAGCTCTTTCTTCTTTACCCTTAAATCTTACTACAACTTGAATGTTATTCCTAATTTGTGCTTTTAGCTACAAAATAGTATTTTAATATTAGTAGAAAATTACAATTTTTTTCTTTCTACTACAATCTATATTCTATCTAAGTTATCTTAAAATCTCCTGATATTTGGAAGCTTATATTGTTTCTCAATCTCTAGAAGCTTTGATGTTTCTCTATTATTTGAGAGATTTGATGTTTCTCTATTATCTAGGAGCTTTGATGCTCCTCAATTATATTGGACCTTTGATGCTCCTCAGTTATTTGGGAGATTTTATGCTTTGTTGTTGCTATTGCACAACTTACCCCAATTTGGGGACCCACTTGAAATTTTAGCTTTAATTTGAACTTTTGCTTGCTTACATCAAGATTTTGAATTTTGCTTACACCAAGATTGCTTGCATTGCATATTGTGGAAGACTTATATTTTGGCTACATTGATTTAAATTGATTTTTTTGAATATTTGCATGTCAATGGTATTATTTCAAATTAAATATTTTAGAAAATTTAAATTTCAATGGTTTTTTTTAAGGTTCAAAATATTAAAATCAATTTTAGGGTTCTTTAAATTTCATCATCTTGCCCTAAATTTACTACAAAATTGAAATTGCCATAACTTTTGATTGAAAACTCTATTTGAGGTGATTTGTGGAAATATCTTGAACTCCTCTTCACAATGGTATCAAATTTGTAGAAAATTGGATGTAAATTGCATCCAAAAATAGCAGCTTTTCTATTGCAGCCCATGAAATTCTAAATGATATATATCTTGATCCATAATTATTTTTTAAATAATTTTAGCCATTTTAGATACCCATTTGGCCATTTTATAAATGTGGAAAATTTTGTACAATGTTGGACACTTTTATTGTTTACTTATTTTTCAAGCTATGAGAATTAATGAACGAAATCCCAATCCAAAGGAGGTATCAAAGCCATGATGCTCAATGAGAAATATGGTGTAGGGATAAAAACCATGGTTAGAATGTTCAAAATGGGTTAAGTTTTATTTTGGACCACGATCATGAGTAAGGCTCTTGAAAATACAAAGAAGATCTTGGCCATGAGAAAAGTTTTCACGAAGTCGCAATTCATAAAGAAAATTGAAGTCGAATGCCAAAAATGTGAGCATTCCATTTAAAAGTGAGAGCTCCTAAAACTATGATGTTCAAAGGAAAATAAGGTCAATTCTCAAAACCATGATCAATAATGACAAATAACAAGAATTTCTCAAAACCGTAGTCAAACTAGTCAAATGCCCCAAATCCAAAAATTGAGGTACGATTTTGAGAAAGGTAAAGAAATAAAGCTAAGAAATTGCAGCCACGAGACAAGTGGATTTTTTAATTTTGAATCTTGACCATAAGCAAATTTCTTGAAATCATAAAATTACTCCAAATTACAATCAAATTGGTCAAGTTGGTACAAATCTTATTTTGTCGTGCGACCATGGGATTCTTTGTAAACAACACGATGAAAATAAAGGGCTTGTAATTCTAAGTATACCGAAAGCCTTTAATTTCGACAATTTTATGGTCGATTTTGTAAACATTGGTCAAATTCTATTTTGGAGCACGACCATAAGATTTTCTTTTTAAAAAAGTGCCACCAAGAGAAATGGAAGAAGCCAATGGTCACAAGCTTGCTTAAAGCCACAATTAAACCGAATTTCATTTAAAATTTCACTTTGCTTTATCATCCAACAGATTGCCATGAATTATTAAATTTAATTTATAAAACCCTAAAAACAAATAATCCTTCAAATTTCACTAAGGTCAAATCTCCGTAAAATTTCATTTTGCTTTATAATATTTTTTATCACGACCCTACAATGTCTCCATGCTATGGTCATAGTTTTAAGACAAAGAAAATAAGTAAATTCTACAATGGCCTAGATCATGTTGAATAAGAGAAAGTAAAATTCTACGACAACCTAGAGCATGTTGAAAATACATCAAAACCCTAATTGGTATTTCAAGCATTTTTTTGGGAACTTAATATTAAATGTAATATTTTGCCCTAAAATTAAAAGCAAAAACTTTAGCAAATAACATAAAATAAAAAATTTAAATGAATTATAATTGTTGGAAATTCTGAGTAAGTTGTGTTGTCATTGATGTCAAGAGATAGTGTCAGTGATGTCAAAATTCAGTGCAAGGAATTGACAAAAGGAGGGTTAAAATATTTATATTTTAAGCCCAAGAGATTTTGTTTAAAGATTCACATGATTGGTCAAAAGGTTGGCTAAACATCTTGAAGGAAGGAAAATACCTAGGCCCAAAGGAAATAATATTATAATATTTATTATTATAATATTAAGTGTTAAAGATAAGCCTAAGGCTAATTAATTATAATATTTATATTATAATTAATTTAATAATTTAATTAAACCCTAAGTTAGGGTTGGGCACAAAATATTAAAATTAATATTTTTCCCGTCGACATTTCAAACAAGGGAGGATATGGTATTTATACCATAATGTTTGGATGGCATAAGACTAAGTCTCCGAAATATATATGTGAAGGGCAAAAGAAATATTCGTGTGATTTCGTGAGCAAAGCAATAGAGGAAGATTTTATTTTTTTAAAATCTTAAGGTGGATAGAGAATGAATAAAGCAAGCATGCATTCCCTATAACCATCTTCTTGGATGGTCTACTGGCAAGGCTTGGCATGTAAGTTTTTGGTGGAACAAAAATCCCGCATTCGATTCCCAATGGCTGCAAAGGGAAAAAAATTTCTTGATTTTTGGTGCCTGCAAAGGATATGAAGAGCGACGAGCACATTGTTGGTATTGTGTGGGAACGTAGCTCAAGTGGATACCTAGCCATGGCTAAGGCTCTTGGCAGATGGTGAAAGCGAGTTCAAATCATGTGGAGTGCAAGTTGTTGTTTGAGGCATGCAAATTAACTTTTGATAAAAGTGGCTAAGGTATGATTTAATATTTTAATTTTTTCCATATGTTGATTTAAGGTTTGGAGATTATAAGGGTGTGCAAGGAATTTTGTTAGTATAATTTGGAATATATGTTGGGTTGATAATTGGAGAGGATAAGGTGTATTCAAGGACTTTATTATTGTAATTTGAAATTTATTTTGAGTTAGAATATTAAAGTATTTGGAAGGTTGAAATTTGGTTGAAATATTCTTTGTTGAGTTGGAGTTAAAAGGAGCCATAGAGATATTGTTATTTTTCTTGAGTGAGTGAATGATTTATTGATTGGGATTTAATTTTTAAAGGAGTAATAAGGTGTATTTGAGTCTTGACACTTTATTGTGTTTTTGTATGGTGAAATATTTGTTGAGATAAAATATTCTTGTGGAGATTTTGAGATAAACTGTTGCTATCTAACCTAGAATTGGCAAGAGGATTTGGTTGTGAGTAAAATAGGTTTTGAAGACATATATCCATAAAAATAAAAGGTATGATCACATCATACTTATGATTAAAATATTGTTGGATTGAATATTATGAAATGCAAAGGTGGAGTGAAAAGGATTGTTTGATAAGCATTGTTGGAAATGTTTGAGTAAGTTTTCATATGCATGATTGGTGAGTGTTTTTGAAAACAATTGAGTTAGATATTGAGGATTATTTGAGTTAGGGTTTGAGACCCACATTGTGATATTTCTTTGGAGAAGTATGGAAACCCTTGTTTAGGGTTTGAGAGAAAGTTGTGTTTCATTGATTGAATGATTGAGTGAAAGTTCTTAAGCATTGGTTTTGAGTGATATTGAAAGTGAATGTGCAAACATTAGAAATCAAATTTATGAAAGAAAACAATTTAATGATTGAGTAGAACATATTGAGTTTTTGATAGAGTACATCATTCTCTATATGTTCCAGAGGTTAAACGAATTCTAAATAGAATGTGTCTAAATTGATTCAAGTTAAAGGAATTACTTTGAATATTAGACAAAGTAATTTATAGCATTGTGTGCAATATTTGAGATTTATTGAGCATATTTTGTGATCTGTATTGAGCATGTGTTTGAGAAGATTTGAGTAAGCTTTCATAAAAGCTTAAGGATAGAATTTAGCAAGCTTTGGTGAAATATTGTAGGCAAATTTGGGCAAGTCTTGAGAGGACTTGTAGTTATATTTGGGTAAGTCTTGAGAGGACTTATAGGTATTATTAAGGCAGTTCTTGGTGAAGACTTGAGAGTAGATTGAGAAAGTTCTTGAGAGGACTTGTAGGCAGACTTGAGGTAAATCTTGGTGAAGACTTGAGAGCAGATTGAGCAGGTCCTTGATAGGAATTGAGGGTATATTTGAGGTAAGTCTTGGTGAAGACTTGAGAGCAAATTGAGAAGGTTCTTGAGGGGACTTGTATGTAGGTTTGAGGTAAGTCTTTGTGAAGACTTGAGAGTAGAGTTGATTGATTGAATTGTTCAAGCTTTGTGTTAAGGCTTGGGGCAAATATAAGCAGATTTGATTTATGATTGGATCAAGCTTTGTGTTAAGGCTTGAGGATATATTTGAGGATAGAGTTTGGTACATATTTGAGAGAATATTTATGCTAGACCTAAGATATAGTTAGAGTAGATTTGTACTAGACCGAGAAAAGTGTTTGGTGCAGATTCGAGATAGATTTGGAGCAAGCTTTGGAGGTGATAGAGTAGAGGATAATAGTCACTAATGGATAGAGATCAATTAGCTAGGGTAGTGACGATAGAGGTATTTTGAGTAAGGACAAAGATCTTCTATGGAGAGAGATCCATAAGCCAGTGCAGTGGGGGTAGTAGTCTTCTAGAAGATCGCTAGCCAGAGAAGAGGGGAAAGAGTTATCCTGTGGATCAATTTTCACAAACCATAGCAAGGGGAAAGAGTCTCTTGTGGAGTGTGATCCGTGAAGCAGCTAGGAAGATAGATTTCTTCTATGGAGAGAGATCCACGAACCGGTTGAGGAGAAGGAGTTATCTTGGGTCAAGTTCCACAAACTAAAGAAAAGGGGAAAGGTTTATCCTATGGAGATAGATACACAAATTAGAGCATTAGGGGATTGGTGTCTCCTTTAGACAAATGTCCATAAATATTGTAATAGGGAAGGGATTCCAAAGATATTTGTCGAGAAAATTTTAGTGAAATATTTTCTCCATGGAGTAGCCCACATTCGGTGAACCACGTTAAATTGTTGTCTCTATTGTGTGTGATGATTTGTGCATTGCTTTGATTATTGCTATTGATATTGCCATTGATTATATTGGATAATATTGTTTAGGAAAGAAAAGTAAAAGTTGATCTTATACTGTTCACCCCCCTCTCAGTATAAGCTTGTGTTCTTCAATAATGTCAAACATTAGAAAATAAATTAATAAATTTAATAATCATAAACCTTAATAATAATAACAAAAAATTTATTTTTTTGCCAAAGTTTTAGTTTGATTTAATTTTTGATCCTTTATTCTGTGTTGTAGGTAATTGACCCAAAAAGGAAGGAAGATAAATTTTCCAATGAGAAGACAAAAAACCAGACTGAGAAGGTGAAATATCAAAGATCTTGAAACTTCTAGAACCTTTAGATAATAAATTTTGTTAAAAAATATTTGGTGGTAAATTATTGCAAGAACAGTGGATGAATCAAATTGAATGTCAACCAACTAGAGGCCATTAAATCCAAGCAAATTGTAGAAACTAGTCGTAGAGAATTATAGCCAAAGGAAGTAGACATATATTGAACCTAGACCTAATTTCAACCACCTAGTTCCTGATAACTCAACATCTCAAATAATTGAAGAGATATATGGCTAAAATTATAGATCAAAATTAAGAAGATGCATAGAAAACCACATCACCCATGCCAGCTATACGATTATAGTTGTAAAACATTGAAATTTCAAAATTGTAAGGCTATAAAAATCCAAGGAGACCCCATTTCAAAGGGTTGGATACCATTTTTAGCAATAGCAATTTAGGAATTTTATCTTTCTTAGGTTATCTCATGAGCATCTGTATGCCTGTCATTGTGATTGAAGAATTTATGTCTTGCAATCATCTAATGCAAACAAGTATGAGAAATGTAATCATTGGATGCCTTTATTAATACAAATTTTGGAGTTTCTTGGTGTAATTTGTGCATGCTAATGGTGTTTACACTAGAGATATTTATAGTATTTGTCTTTTCCCTTTGAATATAGCACCACTTTGGTCTCAAATTGTGCAAAGGTTGGTTGAGTTAGAGCTGGTTAAATTTAGAATACTTATTTCTAACAGATTCAACATAAGGCTTCAAACTATGGTGGCTTGTTTTCTTTCTTTCTTTAACCCTTTCCTTTGATTTTCTTTGACAATTAATTAGATTATGAGTAGTTTAGTCTTATATTCTAAATCTTGTTCTTGATAAATATGTGCTTTACTATTATAAGTTTCATAATGTATCTTTGAATGTGTTTCAAGATCATAATTAGAAGGTAGCAAGCCTAAAACCTTGATTTTATGTGCTTTTACTATGAAATTTTTCAAGAATAAGATAATTTATATTTGATAATTGTAGTAGATTAAAATTGAATCAAACTCTAAAATCAAAATTAATCACTCACCCTTGTAATAGTTACATGTGGCATTGAATATTCCAACATTATTCTTTTATTTTCCTCTTTATATTTTGAAATAAATCAACCAAGTTAGACCAACCTTACCAGAACCTTGGGGAAATCCATATTTCCTTTCAAGAGAGGACATCTTGTCCTGATCATTGGTATATATTTATAACTAGGAATATATATCACTCAACATGCTCCTCAATCCTATGATGTCTTATATTAAACCTAAGAACAATATGATTCTCCTCTTTTCTAGAGAATTCAAAATCAATATCAAGGTGACTATGAATATCCCCTCACATCCAGCTATCTTCTAAGTTGACTCTCTTAATCAATTTAAGTTGAGTCCTAGTCTTCATTGGTTTTACTTGAACCAAGAACAAATCAATCCTCTACATACAAGCCTTCTCAAAGACTTGCCAACTATCCTCAGGTTCTTCTCATAGAACCAATGCACCTCTGTCCTCAAGTTCTCTACTAGAACTATCAAACTCAGCTCACAAGTCCTCTGCTAGGACCTGTCCAAATCTGCTCACAAGTCCCCACCGAAACCTGTCCAAAACTGCTCACAAGTCCCCACCGAAACCTGTCCAAAACTGCTCACAAGTCCCCATCGAACCTGTCCAAAACTGCTCACAAGTCCCCACCAAAACCTGTCCAAAAACTGCTCACAAGTCCCCACTGGAACCTGTCCAAAAACTTCTCACAAGTCCCCACCGGAACCTGTCCAAGAACTGCTCACAAGTCCCCACTGGAACCTGTCCAAAAACTCAGCAAGCTCACCAAGAAAAAATTTCTTAGTAGGAAATCACAAAGTGAATTGTTAGAGACCCAATGTGATTTGTCAAACTCATAGAAGCATAAAGAGAATTGTTAGAGACTCAATATGTTCTATACTCAAATCCCAATCTCAAAACTCAACTCAAATCAACTCAGCTCAATCTCAATCTCAAATCTGAAAACTCAACTCAATATCTAAAATGGATAGGATAGAATGTTTTCTTTCAAGAACATGAAACCCCAACAATTGCCAACTATGCAAAGAATCACATAACAATGATACTCATGTTCTTTTCACCATCAATTAGGGTTTCAACAACAATGCTCATCAAACAAGGTTTAGTCAACCAACACCATTCAACTCAACATCAACCTTGAAGCATTCAACCAATCATCACAAGAAAAGGAAACAAGTAGAAATCCTTTTCCCTCCAAAGATATTTGAACAAAACAACCACCAACACAATATCACCAAATGCAAAGAATAACTTGCTCAAATCAACTCAATGGAGTAAGCCCAATATCATGAATCAAGTAAAGCAATAACTTGATCAAACAACCTCTATGGAAGCAACTCAACCATCAAACTCAAAACAGCCAACCAAGGGTTCCACCAACTCAATGCAAGTAGCTAGACTCACAAATATAAACCCTAGTGCACAAAGCTTCCACTATCTCAAACCAAAAATTATGCATTCACCAAAAACTCTCCTTAAGGATAACAATGCATAAGTAGTCTTCAACAAACCAGAAAATAGGATTTACACCTAGCCAAAGGATACCTAGTAGAATACCTTTTCACTCCAACCTTATTTCAGAAAACATACACCAATCATACTCATAAGAAGAATGTGCCCATACCTTATTGGAGTAGAAGATAATTGAACCTTCAATCTTATAAATCGTTGTCCAAGAAACTCCGAATTTCGTGGCATAAAGACGTTTTAATAAAAACGTGTGTTACTCTAGCAAAGCACCCCCGCGAGACTCGAAACGGTGACCTCCGCCAATGCAGCGCCCAACAACAGCCTTCGCTGCCACTAGCCCATGCGGGCTACGAAGTTCACAAGTGAACTTCCCTCCACTTCACCCTCGAAAAAACTCTCGAAGACTTTTCAACCGCACGTGCTTCTAAGTCTTCCTTCGATCGCAGCGAATACAGAGCACAAACACCGCAAATTGCATTCGAGGAATTTCAAATTAATTAGCCTTCCAACCTTAGGAGTTGGAGAATAAATAGTCTCTTCGAAGACACCTTGACGTCGGCAGAAATAAAGACCATTTCGAAATTAATCAAAAGTCTTTTCAAAAAGGGTTTAAAAACCCTTAAATAATTTTAATAAATTAAGAATAAAAAAGGTTTAAAAACCTTTAAGTATTTTTAATAAATTAAAAATAATTTCTCCCTTAATTAATTAAATAATTAATTAATTAAAACCTTGAAGGGTTTTAAATAATAATTAAATAAATAATAAAGAGAACCTCCATTGGTTTTAATAAAAACCCTATCCAACTTGGTTTTAATAAAAACCGGTTTGGTTTTAATGAAAAACCCTTGCCAATGGAATCTCTCCGGATTCTCTTAAAAATATTCTCTTGGAATCTTCCACCTTTGAAGCCAACACATCCTCTTAACATTAATGCCATTTCCTTTTGACATCAATGACAACTCATAGACAAGAAGCTAGGATCTCAAACCCAAAATTGCCAACAATCTCCCCCTTTGTCATTGATGGCAAACCATGCTTCTCAACAACACAGAAACTCAACATAAATAGCTCCCCCTGTCTTGAGGCTCTCCCCCTTACTCAAATCTCTCCCCCTTTGTCATCAATGGCAAAGGGTCACCTTTGGGGCTCGGGACTAAGAATGAGCCTCTTAGCTTAGTCCCTCCCCCACCTCCCGATGAGGTGATTAATTCTTGGGTGGGAGTAAAACTCCCATTAGGTATCGATCATCATCAGCGTCTATAACTTCCTTGTCGGGCCTTCTCTTGAACTCTTTGTCCATATTCCTATTCCTGTCATTGTTCTTGTTCTTGTTCTCATCCCTGTTCTTGTCCATGCCTTGATCCTTGGACCTGATCATGCCACTGTTCTTGTTCCTATATTCTAGAATTTCAGCTCTACACTGTCTGATTGTGTGACCTTCATTGTTGCACTTGAAACACTTGACGATGTTGTTTCTCTGAGGTAAACCTGATCTTTGAATCCACCGGTTCTGACCAAACCTGTTCGGCCAAACCTGTTACGACCAAACTCGTTCTGACCAAACCTGTTCTGGCCAAACCTATTCCGACCAAACCTATTCCTGTTATTTGCCTTGCAATAAAGCGCCTTGTGCCCAAACTATTGACAAGAGTAGCAATACCCTTGAAAGTAACTAGCACTTCTAAAACTGTCATTTACCTCCTTCACTTGAGCCATGCAATGTGAAGCCATGTGACCAAACCTGTGACAAGCAAAACATCTGCCTTGAAACTTTCCTTTAATTGACCTCTTAGGTTCTGAAAACTTCTTCTTCTCATTCTGAATTCTATTTTCTATTTATGTGCATCTATCATTCAAGGACTCCTTTTCTGAAATACTTTCCTCATCAGAACTCTCTTCCTTTTGGAGTCTCTTACTAGACTCTCCAACTTGTTCCTTGTGTGGCTTAACAAAACCAAGGCCTGTTTTATCTGTTGTCTTTCTTTGACCTTTGATGAGTGACTTAACCTTTTTGGAGCTATCTTGAAACCTGTAAAGCTTATCCTTGTACTCTTTAGTTTCCTCTTTCAAAGAAGCCATTTTCTGTTCTAACTCACTATACTCAAGAACCTTAGACTCTAACTCATCCTTGAGTTCTTGTGTCTTAGCCATAGAGAAGTCAAGACTTTCTATAAGATCATCTCTCTCCATACAACATTCATCTAACTTATCCTTGAGTCTAGCATTCTTCTTTCTTTCCTTTTTCAAAGCACTAAGAGCACTAATAAGTTCACCTTCAAGATCTACTTCACCTTCCTCTATATCTTCCTCTATTTGTTTGCTTTTTGAATCATCAAAGCCTTTTTCAGATTTCTTATCACTAGAGGTGCTACCCTTTTCAAAAACCATACATGCATCTTCCTTATAGTTTTCTGAAGCATCCTCATACATACTAGAAACCAAATCATTATTTGTGCAATCATCCTCAAGGTGACCAAAATTTCCACATCTAAGACATTTCATGATAATGAATCTATGTTTCGGTTCTTCCTCTTTTTCGATATGAACAACATCTCATTTTCATTATCACTTGAAGAACTTTCACTATCACTACTAGAACACTTACTTGCTTTGTCTAGGTAGAAACTCTTCTTGTGCTTGTGAGAATACCTCTTTCCTTGATTGTTGTGCTCATCTTTGTTTTTCCTGTGATGCTTGTGCTTTTTAGAATCCTTGCTCTTAGAATCCTGTTTATCTTCATCACTTTCATTCTTGGGAATAGTACGATCAGTAGCATAATGACCAAACTTTCCACAATTGAAACATCTTATATTTTTCATACTTTTGTGCTTTCTAGAGAACTTGCCTTTCTTGTTGTAATATGCCTCTTCATCACTAGAAGACTCATCACTATCTTGAAGTTGTTTACCCTTGGAATTCTTGGTAGCCTTGAAATCTGCCTCTTTCTTGACATCAACCTTCACTTGAGTTCTCAACTCAAATGCTGCAAGTATACTATGGAGCTCATCCTTTTTCAACTTATCCAAATCTTTAGCTTCCTCAATAGCAGAAATATTTTCACTAAATCTATTAGGAAGAGATCTTAAAATCTTATCACAAACATCATTTTCAGCAAGCTCAAGACCTAAGTCTTTCATGGAGTTAACAACCTCATCCATACGAAGCATGTAGTCACTAATATTTTCATCATCATTCATCTTGAGTTGTTCAAACATACCTTTGAAGTGTCTCAACTTGGCCTTTCTAACATTTGTATCACCTGTATGAACCACCTTCAACTGTTTCCACATTTCACTAGTTGTCTTGCAGTGAATCACTTTGGTGAGATCTGCTTACTGTAAGCCTTTCGGGATTGCATTCATTGCTTTTGAATTGCTGTGATGTAGGAGCCTTTCTTCTTTAGTATTAGGACCATGTTCAGGAATAGTGTACTCATCTTCAATCACTTCCCAAACCTCATTCCCAAGTGCCATTAGATGAACCTTCATCCTTGCACTCCAAAGACCAAAATCTGACCCATCAAGAATAGGTGTTGCATTGCCACTTGAATGATCCATTGTGTTCTTTACTAGCTTTTCCTTCAAGTCTGTTAAACTTTTCGAAGGCACCTGCTCCGATACCAATTGAAGAACACAAGCTTATACTTGAGAGGGGGGTGAACGAGTATAAGACCTCTTTTTACTTTTTCCTTTATACTTCAAAATAGTAAAGCAATATACCCAAAGCAATATCAAAGCAATGCACAATATCATCCACAAAGTGACACCAATTTTAACGTGGTTCACCCAGAATGGTTGGGCTACGTCCACAAAACTTTTCTCTAAAAGTTATCTCAAAGTTCTTTGGGAATCCTTCCCAATTACAATGTTTATGAGCCTCGGCCCAAAGGAGATACCTTCCCCCAATCAGAATTTATGAGCCTCTGCTCAAAGGAGATACCTTCCCCCAATCAAAATTTATGAGCCTCTGCTCAAAGGAGATACCTTCCCCTCTGCTCTGGAAATGATCCCTCAGAAGATCAACTACCTCTACCTCTTGCCAGCACGTGGAACTCCTTTCCATCGAAGACCTCCTGTCCTCAATGCTTAGCCTAAGAGACCTCTGCCTTCTATGATCACGTCCACAGTAGCTCAACAACTTGTACCAAACATAGTCAGTCGGTCTAGTACAAGTCTTCCTCTGTCTGTCGGATCTGTCCAACTCTTGAACAAATCAATCCTCTACATACAAGCCTTCTCAAAGACTTGCCAACTATCCTCAGGTTCTTCTCATAGAACCAATGCACCTCTATCCTCAAGTTCTCTACTAGAACTATCAAACTCAACTCACAAGTCCTCTGCTAGGACCTGTCCAAATCTGCTCACAAGTCCCCACCGAAACCTGTCCAAACTGCTCGTAGACTTCCAAAACTCTCACAAGTCCCCACCGAAACCTATCCAAAATGCTCACAAGTCCCCATCGAACCTGTCCAAAAATTGCTCACAAGTCCCCACTGGAACCTGTCCAAAACTGCTCACAAGTCCCCACTGGAACCTGTCCAAGAACTGCTCACAAGTCCCCACTGGAACCTATCCAAAAACTCAGCAAGCTCACCAAGAAAAACTTTCTTAGTAGGAAATCACAAAGTGAATTGTTAGAGACCCAATGTGATTTGTCAAACTCATAGAAGCATAAAGAGAATTGTTAGAGACTCAATATGTTCTATACTCAAATCCCAATCTCAAAACTCAACTCAAATCAACTCAGCTCAATCTCAATCTCAAATCTGAAAACTCAACTCAATATCTGAAATGGATAGGATAGAATGTTTTCTTTCAAGAACATGAAACCCCAACAATTGCCAACTATGCAAAGAATCACATAACAATGATACTCATGTTCTTTTCACCATCAATTAGGGTTTCAACAACAATGCTCATCAAACAAGGTTTAGTCAACCAACACCATTCAACTCAACATCAACCTTGAAGCATTCAACCAATCATCACAAGAAAAGGAAACAAGTAGAAATCCTTTTCCCTCCAAAGATATTTGAACAAAACAACCACCAACACAATATCACCAAATGCAAAGAATAACTTGCTCAAATCAACTCAATGGAGTAAGCCCAATATCATGAATCAAGTAAAGCAATAACTTGATCAAACAACCTCTATGGAAGCAACTCAACCATCAAACTCAAAACAGCCAACCAAGGGTTCCACCAACTCAATGCAAGTAGCTAGACTCACAAATATAAACCCTAGTGCACAAAGCTTCCACTATCTCAAACCAAAAATTATGCATTCACCAAAAACTCTCCTTAAGGATAACAATGCATAAGTAGTCTTCAACAAACCAGAAAATAGGATTTACACCTAGCCAAAGGATACCTAGTAGAATACCTTTTCACTCCAACCTTATTTCAGAAAACATACACCAATCATACTCATAAGAAGAATGTGCCCATACCTTATTGGAGTAGAAGATAATTGAACCTTCAAGCTGTCACCACACACAACTCTCAAACTTATAAATCGTTGTCCAAGAAACTCCGAATTTCGTGGCATAAAGACGTTTTAATAAAAACGTGTGTTACTCTAGCAAAGCACCCCCGCGAGACTCGAAACGGCGACCTCCGCCAATGCAGCGCCCAACAGCAGCCTTCGCTGCCACTAGCCCATGCGGGCTATGAAGTTCACAAGTGAACTTCCCTCCACTTCACCCTCGAAAAAAACTCCCGAAGACTTTTCAACCGCACGTGCTTCTAAGTCTTCCTTCGATCACAGCGAATACAGAGCACAAACACCGCAAATTGCATTCGGGGAATTTTGAATTCATTAGCCTTCCAACCTTAGGAGTTGGAGAATAAATAGTCTCTTCGAAGACACCTTGACGTCGGCGAAAATAAAGACCATTTCGAAATTAATCAAAAGTCTTTTCAAAAAGGGTTTAAAAACCCTTAAATAATTTTAATAAATTAAGAATAAAAAAGGTTTAAAAACCTTTAAGTATTTTTAATAAATTAAAAATAATTTCTCCCTTAATTAATTAAATAATTAATTAATTAAAACCTTGAAGGGTTTTAAATAATAATTAAATAAATAATAAAGAGAACCTCCATTGGTTTTAATAAAAACCATTTAACTTGGTTTTAATAAAAACCCTATCCAACTTGGTTTTAATAAAAACCGGTTTGGTTTTAATGAAAAACCCTTGCCAATGGAATCTCTCCGGATTCTCTTAAAAATATTCTCTTGGAATCTTCCACCTTTGAAGCCAACACATCCTCTTAACATTAATGCCATTTCCTTTTGACATCAATGACAACTCATAGACAAGAAGCTAGGATCTCAAACCCAAAATTGCCAACAAAAAGTGTCATGATTTTGTGACAAGTTGTGTTTACAATGGTAAGGAGCATAAAAAGAGCCCAAGTGCTGAAAAGTGTCATAATTCTATGACAAGGCATGTTTTCACTAGAAAGGAGCACTGAAAGAATCCAAATATAAAAAAGTATCACAATTCCATGACAAGGCATGTTTCCACTGGCAAGGAGCACTGAAAGAACCCAAATGCAAAAAAGTGTCATGATTTTATGACAAGTCATGTTTTTACTGGTGACAAATACCAAGAATACTCAAGCATAGGAAGGCATCGTGATTCTATGGCAAGTCATTTTCTACTGCATGTCTAGGTAGCATTCATTACTAGTTACAATGAGCATGATATTTTGTAATAGTTTCAGTTCACCATGGTCATTGCAAGATCGATGAAGACAAGCACATCAGAAGAAAGGTAGACAAATCATATTTCAGTATCAACTCCACTACCTACCTTTGCACATGGAGCAATCAATTTACAATTATATATTGAGTATTTTTTCTATTTTTGTACCAATGATATTGCACAATGCTTGCACCAGATTGGCCACCTGGCGTATTGTTATAACAGCTTTTAAATAAGCTAATTTTGTATTTTGAAATATTGAACCATCAAGGGATTATAAATAAGAGTATCGACATCTTATCAAAGTATTGGCTCTTAGGTGTTTACAAGTTGTATGGATTGAAACTTTTAGAAGCAATGCAATAAATATCTCCATTTAACCTCTAGTTCAAATATCTTACAAAACAAGTATGTATGAATGGATGAATGTTTCTAATTTAGCTACGTAAATGTGCATGACAACAATTCTGCTTTCTGGATTCTTATCCATATTTATTTCTTAGTTCTTGAACTACTAATATTTAAAGCTAAATATTTATTATATGTGTTCTATGTATGGTAAAAAATTGGCTACTCTATTAGGAGGTTGTAGTAATTGCTTTGTTTCATGGTTTTCTTCCATTTCTTGTTGTTGCTTAATCTACACCATATCAAGTTCTAGCATTAGCTACATTTATATATGTTTCAAGTACTCTTTTCTCCCATTCATTACTATCCAAATAGTTATAACTTCTCAAAGGAATCAGTCTTCTTTAGAGATTGAACTGGTTACACCTTACAGTTTGATCATTCATTCAATGTTGGCCATGTCTTGGGCACAATAACCAACCATAGGCATATTTTGGACCAATTTTTTTTGCACACCCAGTGGGACTGAATCCCACTAAATACATAGGTTAAATATTTGGTGTTTGTCTTTGCTCTATTTAAATTTAAATCACTTGGTGACTCCATTTAAAATATCAAACCCAAAAAAGCTTTATATCCAATTTTTGGTTAAGTATTGAAATACATGAGAACTAGATCAAAAGCTAAAAATTTAAAAGAACCCATTGAGTTTATAGAATTACACCTTGGTAGTCTCAAAGTAAATCTTGTTTTATCTTCTAGATCAAACTCTTCCTCTACCATTACTACCGGGTCAACCAATGTTGTGAACCCTACCCTTGCAATTCCTCCTAGTAAAACTACCAGTGGATGTTCTAGCATAGCCAATCTTACTCCTACAAATTTAATCAACATAGTAGTGCTAATGGCTTCCAATAAAAACTAGAATATCTAAATCTACCCTACATGAAATAATATGGGTCCCCTGAATCTAATAGTTCAGAACCCCACTCCCCCAGTAGCTTTGAAAGTGCTACCCACGTATGATGGTACTGGTAAAACTACTTACGAGCACTATCAAGATGTGGCATCACTGGAAGTAATTCATAATATCACAAAAGAAATTATTATGGTGAAATTACCGGTTATATCCTTAAGAGGAAAATTTTATACTTGTATAGAACTATCCCACACCGAACCATAACCACATGGGTAGAAATTTTCGATAAATTGATAAAAGCATTTAGTGAACAAGTTGATCCTTTCTCCCTGCTCACTCAGTTTACTATTATGCAAAAACACCCACAAGAAGGGATATTTGATTTCAATATTAGGTTTAGTCATACATGGAAAAGGGTACCTTATGGCCTCAAACCAATGCATGAGAAAGCAATGTACTATTACCTAAGGGCTTTTAACTCAGACTGGGGATGGCAATAAGACAATATCAAGTATTTAGTTTCCCAAAAATATTTCAAGAAGCCTTAAAAGTGAAGAAAGATCTTATTGTTATTGGGAGATTACCCCCAAAAGGATAATTCCCATATTCCTAGAATTCCCTCAGGTCTCTAATATAAATGCATCATACCCTACTTCAGCTCCTACAATAGATATCCCAAAATTGTCTAGACTACTGACTCCCCCAACAATACAAGCTTCCCTAGTATTACCAGCTTTACCTACAATACCCACCTTATCAATGTCTAATCCTCAGCTTGCAGTTATCCTAGAAATAGATAAAACTATGAAGAATTTGACTAACGATTTTACTTCAATGAAGAGGAGGGAATTTGAAAGGAATTTTCAGCCAAGATGATTCCTATAGGTAACAAAAGATCACGCTTCAACCAACAAGTACCCAAAAAAGTCAGTAATAGTGTATGATAATAAAGAGAATGAACCTTATACATCCCCAATTGAATCTTATTATTGGTGCTCCACATGTAATTATTCCCATGGGAAGATTGTGTGTATGGTTCACCAGCATCATGTACAGATGGTAGCTATTGAGGAAGCATAAAGAGCTCATAAAGGATAAGTTAACATGATTAGGGAAACTAGTCACAATTTTATGATGTCATCCATGGAATAGGTTGCAATCTTAAGTAGATCAAGTAAAAAGGCCCTTCAAGTTGATCCAAAGGATATCAACCCCTTGAAAGTGCTCTCAACAATAAAAAGCTAGCCCAAAAAGGTAATTGTTCATAAACCTGTACCCCCAAATACAATCCAAAAGCATAGGGTAGAAACAAACAAGGATGATGTACCTAAAACTCAAGAGCAAGCAAGGGATAAATTGAGATACCCTTCATTAACCAAGAGAAAAATAAAAGAATCAACTCAATAGTAAAGGAATAGGTTCGATCCTCATACAAAATAGAAGGATAAACAACTCGACACACATGTATTTAGTATAGTGGAAGAATTGAAGAAGACTCCTTCAAAGATAAGCATGTATGATGCACTACTACTCCTAGGGCAGATTGATTTACTGCAAGAATATCTCAAGTCAATAAAAAATAAAATTAAACCTCACCCTCAACTGAACCTACATCAAGTTAATCTAATACCGACCACAGGAAAAAATAAGCCTCCTCCCTTCTATTTATCCTTTCAAATGGAAGGATGGGTGGTACACAATTGTATGATAGACTCATGTGCAACAACTATAGTTATTCCTAAAGCTATGTGTGACATAATGGGAATGTAATACACCAGAAGGAGCCCAAGATTTGTAGTTAGATGGCACCCCAGTCAAAACAAGAGTAATCAAAGATATACCCATAGTATTGAATAGGATTCCCCATATTACAGCCATACAAGAAGTAGTGGTGGTGAACTTGAAACCTTATTTTAGGATGTGTCTTTCAAGATAATTTGTAGCCAAATTAGGAGGATATATCTCGCTTGACTACTCACATATGGATATTCCATACAAAGGAAGAAGGATTAATATTTTTAATGAGAAACCTTCCTCTTTTCACTTTGAAAATATTGAAGAGGGTAACAAGCATGAAAATAATGTGTCATTAATTATTGAAGTAACAGGGGAGATAGATTTGAGGAATGAAGTTTTGGAAGACCTTCAAACCGAAGACCAATTATCCTTGGAAGAATTTAATGCCATGATTGAAATAGTTATAGGAACTTATTCAATTATAAAACTTGAAGTTCCTGAAACCCTTGTTTTAACAGAAAAGATCCCCCAAAAATCAGATTTGGAAACTTTTCTTTGATGGTACCACATGCAAAAATGGAGTCAAGGTAGGTATAGTATTGATCTCACCTATAGGAGATCAAAAATTCTTCTCATATAGGCTGATGGGGAGTTGCACCAACAATACGACAGAATATGAAGCACTATGTTTAGGCTTGAGGAAAGCTAAAAAACTAGGGATCAAATAGCTACAAATATATAGAGACTCTGAATTAATTGTAAGTTAGGTCACAAATAAGTGTGTCAGCAAGCAACATTACTTGAAAGCTTATCAAAACAAGGTATGGGATTTTTTTGAGGCTTTTGAAGTATTAAATATTAATTCCATTCTAAGAGAGCATAATACTCATGTTGATTTGTTGGCATCCATGGGAGCCAACTATTGTCCTATAGCCAATGTTATACAAAAATAAAAAATAGTAAGGCTAATTTACAGACCTTAAGTCCCAGATAAGGATATTTTCTAACAGGTTTTTGAA
Organism: Wollemia nobilis; assembly: GCA_028583015.1. Classification (NCBI taxonomy): domain Eukaryota; kingdom Viridiplantae; phylum Streptophyta; class Pinopsida; order Araucariales; family Araucariaceae; genus Wollemia; species Wollemia nobilis. The sequence continues at coordinate 5,491,786 of JAQPPZ010016385.1, read as the reverse complement.
AATGATGAATAAATATTAGATTTTCTTATACATGATATGAACTGCTCAAGTGATCTAACCTTAGAAGATGAAGAATATGATAGGCATATTCAACTTAAGAATAATCACATACCAAAAGGTATAATAACTCTGGAAAGCTTGTTTGATAGTATTTTTTTGCCATTAGATCACAAGATAAATGTTTATAAATAAAAGTACAAATAAATGCAAATAGAACCTAGAAAAGTGCTCATGGTGGGGTTTCAATGTTTAGAAAAATAAGTAGATCAAGTACAAGGACTATGTAAATAGTTCAATGATATCATAGTATGGATATATGATGATATCAAGGTATACAACAAATAAATGATACAACACACTATTGAGCTTGATCTAGGGTCAAAATATTTTCTATAAAAATAGTGCCCTATCAATCCTAAAATAGAGGCACTAATGAAACATGAGTTATTGAAACTACTCAATGCTAAGATAATCTATCCCATAAAGCATTCCACATGGGTTTCTAACCTTGTACCAGTTAGAAAAAATAATGGTGATATTAGACTATGTGTAGACTTTAGGAACCTAAATAAGACTTCACTAAAATATCATTACCCCCTACCTCAAATAGACCAGATACTACATGTTGTTGCAGAAGCAAAGAGGTTTTAACTACTAGATGGATTTTTTGGTTACAATCAGGTCTAGTTCAAATATGAAGATCAACATAAAATTGTGTTCACTATCAAATGTGGGATGTTTGCATACCAATGAATGTCATTTGGTTTGTTTAAAGCGGGGTTCAATTTTCAAATAGCAATGGACTTAGCATTTGGAGAGATTGTAAATAAAGTAATAGCCATTTACCTATATGACATGACAAGATTATCTCATAGAAAATAAGATCACTTTGAACATCTCAGGATGGTTTTTGAGAAGTGTAGAGAGTTTGGTATTTTCTTGAACCCAAAGAAATAAATCTTTGTTGTGGAAGAAGGAATTATTTTGGGATATATTATTTTTGAGAAAGGGCTAGCAATTGATCCAAAAAGGGTGACTGCTATTTTAAATCTCCCTTTACCAATGAATAAAAAGGGGCTACAATATTTCTTTGGACAAATAAACTTCATGTGAAAATTCATTGTAGATTTTACATAAATAGTAAAACCCATGACTAAACTATTAAAAAAATATGTAGAATTCAGGTGCATAGACTTGAGGAAAGAAGAATTCCAAAAGAACAAAAAAGAAATTTTCCAAACACATTTCTCGTCAATCCAAATTACTCAAAATATTTCTTCTTGTATGAAGTTGGTGAATAAGAAAGTTATGTTGTACTTCTCACCCAAAAGGGAGAAGACAAGGAATAAATACCTATTGCTTTTCTAAGCCAAACTATGCAAGAACATGAAGAAAGATATAACTTTATTGAGAAACAAGTGTATGATGCATGAAGTCCTTAAACAATTTTAGATATTTTCTATCCCAAAGAAAGACCCTGGTATACGTGGTGCATCCTGATGTCAGAAAATTCATAATATAGGGAGAGCTTTATGAAAATAGAGTTGGATGGGTATCAAAAATCTAGGAATATGATATAGAAATCCACCCAACTAAGTTGGTAATGTGTAGGGTATTATTTTAAGAGTTGGCAAAAAGATCTAGGATAGACTATGTGGCTTGTCAAGTGCCAAAACTGTTGAGCAAGGTGTTGCAAGAAGGTTGTCATTGTTGTCAACACAGGCAGTTAGATCCAAGGATGCAGTGGGTAGACATATCAAGAAGTCATTCAGATGCAGAAGATAGAAAAAATTCGAAGAAAAAGACAAGTTAGAAAACTGTCGCGATATCGCGACATGTTTTCTGTCACGATTTCGCGACAAGTCGGAAGAGAGAGAAAGTGCAATAAGAAATGTCGCGATATCGCGACGAAAGTGAGGAGAGAGAAAGTGCAGCCAAAAATGTCGTGATATCGCGACGAAAATGAGGAGAGAGAAAGTGCAGCCGGAGATGTCACGATTTCACGACGGAAGTAAGGAGAGTGAAGGCGCAAGACAAACTGTCATGATTTCGTGACAAGTCGGAGGCCAAGAAGTCAAGTTGAGAAAGCGTAGCGATTTCGCTACATGTTGACTTTTTCTAGCGAAACCGGGAGAAAGTGTTAAGTGAAAAAGTTGTAGCGATTTCGCTACAAGTTACAAAGACCAAGTAAAGGTGTAGCGATTTCGCTACGAGCTACAAAGGCACAAAGTAAAGGTGTAGCGATTTCGCTACGAGTTGCAAAGAGACGAAGTAAAGGTGTAGCGATTTCGCTACGAGCTGCAAAGGCACAAAGTAAAGGTGTAGCGATTTCGCTACGGGTAAAAGATGCGCAAAACAAAGGTGTAGCGATTTCGCTACGGGTCTAAAGTGCGAGACATCAAAGTTGCAGCAATCATACTTCAAGTCGAAAGTGTAAGGCACAAGTCAAAATTTCTCAAGAAGAAGTAAGTTGGAAGCACAAGGCAAAGTTGTAGCGATTTCGCTACTGAATGAAGCACAAAATGTACGGAAGCCGAAAGCGTCGCGATTTCGTGACAAAGATGAAGATGACGTCAGTGAAAGTTGAAAGTGTCACGATTTCACGACAAGGTGCGAGAAAAGCCACCAGAAGCCGAAAGCGTTGTGATTTCGTGACAAGAATGCAGATGACGTCAGCGAAAGCTGAAAGTGTCACGATTTCATGACGAGTTGCGAGAAAAGCGCCCGGAAGCGTCGCGATTTCGTGACAAGAATGATGATGACGTCAGCAACTGATCAAAGTGTCACGATTTCGTGACAAGAACGGAGGCAAAGCTGTCAACGGCCAAAAAGGTCACGATTTCGCGACGACAAAGCCAAGGAGGTGTACGGACACAAAAAGTGTCGCGATATCGCGACGTGTTGCTATTTCATGGAAATAAGCTACGGGAAGGAGAAGAAGGTGGCAGAGGAGTTTGAGGCCGACAAGTTTGAATCGAGGCCGATGATTTTTAGGGTTCAAAGCTGACAATTGCTAGGGTTTTACAGTGGACATCTTTGAGGTCTTGAAGAGCTGACATGTGTTAGGGTTTTACAACGAACGTCGTTAGGGTTTCAAAGCCGACAATTGCTAGGGTTTTACAGCGGACATCTTTGAGGTCTTGAAGCCGACATGTGTTAGGGTTTTACAATGAACGACTTTAGGGTTTTAAAGTTGACACTTATTAGGGTTATTACGATGGGAGTTTTTAGGGTTTGCAGTCGACAATCACAAAGGTTAATCAGCCAAAAAAATTCTAGGGTTTCATGTTGACTTCATTAGGGTTTGCAGCCGACGTCTTTAAGTGACAGTCGAAGATGTTTGATATGGAATTCTCTTCTATAAAAAGGGGGTCTGTTGCGAGGTTAAGTTGTGCAATAGATGTGAAAGGTGCGAAACAAGTTCGCGTGAAGCCGAGAGCAAGTCGTTTCGATCCAGAGAGTGAGAAAAGTGTTAGTTCTTTGGAATGGCAGTATAGAGAATATAGCGATGAGATAATGTGTAAGTGCGAGAAGGGTGATTGCATCAAGTTCGGTTGAGGAAAGTGCAGTCGTAATTCGGATCTGCAGATCGTGAAGTGCATGGATGATAAGAGCGCGATATGCAGAAGTCGTGTTCTAAGTCCGAAGTGACAGTGCGTAGTTTATAGAAGTAATCGATAAACTGAATACGACAGAGAGCGCAAAGAAATATAGAGAAGCTGTCGGATAGTGCGAATCATTTTGCGTAGAAGTAGCAGAATGCAGACATACGACGAGAATGCAAAAAAATGGCAGATCATGAAAATTAAGGTGAAAGTTTTATTCTACAATTTTTATTATTATCTTCCAAGTTGTAGCTTGGCATAAGGGGTTGGTGCCTCTTTCCAGTTGGTGTTGGTAAAATAGGAGTTGGTGCTCCATTACTTTTGTAGCAGATAAAGTTAAGGGGTTGGTGCTCCTTCCGGTTGGTCTTGGTAAAGGATTATGTAAAGTTGTAGCTTTGCATTGACTGGATTTGGATGGTAGTCCAAGCAGTCTTTTTGAGGAGTAGCCACATTGGTGAACCTCGTTAAAATGTTGTGTTATGTGTGATGCTTTCTTGATGCATTTAGTGTCTCTTTTATCTGCTTTAAACTGCTACTGGTTTTAAAATCATATGTTTTAGAAATTTTAAAGAACACACTGATTCACCCCCCCCTCTCAGTGTCATTGTGATTACAACAATTGGTATCAGAGCCAAGTACCTGAACAGGCTTAAACAGCTAAGGTGATCTTGGAAGTTACGCAATGGCAAGTGGTGAAGGATTCTCTTCGAACAAAGCGCCACTGTTTGATGGGACAAATTATGCATTCTAGAAAATTAGAATGCAAACATATCTCAGTGCTTTGGGCTTTGACATATGGGGTGCGGTAGTTAATGGTTACAAAGCTCCTGCCACCGCTCCAACGGACACTACAGGTAAAAAGGCATTTGAATGTGATTCAAAAGCAAGAAATGCTATTATGTGTGGACTAGTTGACAGTGAGCTAGTCAAAGTCATAAATTGTGAATCGGCAAAAGACATACTGGGATAAACTAGAGAAAATTCATGAAGGAGATGATAGGATCAAGGAGGCCAAACTTCAAGCACATCGAGCTCAATACGAATCTTTAAAGATGGACAATGATGAGAACATAGAGACTTTCATGCAAAGAGTCAATGGGATCACGAATTCAATCCAGAGGTCTTGGTGAAGAACTAACCGATGCTGCTATCGTGAAAAAGGTATTGAGATCACTTCCTTCTAGATTTGATTCAAAAGTCTCTGCCATAGAAGAAGCCAAAGATTTAAATCATTTTAGTATGGATGAGATGCATGGTTCTTTGACTGCTTTTGAAATGAGAATAGGAAGATCTAATCCCACTGATAGAGAAGCAGCCTTCAAAGCTCTAAAAGGCAAAAGCACAAAACAAGAATCTGAAGAAGAGAATGATTCGGATGAAATGGAAGCAAATTTTGTAAGAAAACTGAAGAAAGGAAAAGGAAAATACAAAGGGAAGCTACCTCTTAAATGTTTCGATTGTGGAGGCATTGGACACTTTGCTACCAAATGTCCTCTCAATAACAAGAACAAAGGTGAAGAAACTCAGCATCAAGAAAGAGGTGAATGGAGGAAGAAAACAAACTTCAGAAAAGGCAATTTCAAAAAGAAAAGCTTTATCTCCCGAAATGCGAGAATCTTCGAGAGGACGAGTTCTAGTGAAAACTACGAGGAAGGAGCAGGTGAGGCTCTATTTATGGAGTTTGAAATCAGAAGAGGTAGAAAACACAGAAAACAAAGAGGGAATGAACTATGAAGTATCTATTGAAGAAGTTGAGGCTGAAGTTGATTTAGAGGGTGAGTTGGTGTCTGCTCTCATGGAATGGAAATCTGAGAAAAATAAGAATGAAAAACTGTCAAGGAAACTTAAGGATGCAAATGACATTATAGCCGGTCTAAAAACACGAGACGAGAAGAATACAAGAAAATGTCCGAAGATCTTGAAATACGAGGTAACCATGAAGATAGATTACTTGCTGCAAATTGGAAGAAGAAAATGTTAGTCTCCGAATACGAGATACAAGAGTCTGGATCGAAAAATCAACTGTCATTTAAAGCGTGAAGAAAGTTCGATGAAGTCTGGACAAAATTCTAAGCGATCAAAGATCCACAGGTATCAAATTCGGTGCAGGCTTTCTCGAAGGAGAATCATCAAGTGGACCAAAGGCAAGCAATGTTGAAAGTGAAAAGAGTAAAGACAAGGAACAGGCTGTGGAAAGAAAAACAAATCGGGCAAAAGAAAGCTGTAATACCAATCCTGAAATAGCAGTTGACAATGATGGCTTTACCAAGGTCATACATCAAAAGAAAAGAAGATCTAAGGCTCCTGCAACAACTTGGCCAAGACCATCTTTCAGGTTCAATCATTATTTCTATGGTTTTTGTTTTAAATGTAATGGTTATGGGCATAAAATTGTTGACTGCAAATATAATATAGGTCCAAGAAGTTTCACTAGTAAAAATGCTTTTGCTCCTCTAATGAGTTATGCAGTAGAATGTTTTAAGTGTCACAACTTCGGGCATATTGCCAGAAACTGTCGTAGTATTTCTGTTCCATATCAATCTCAGAAAAGAAGAACTCAACCATATAAGGCAAAACACAATAGAATTTCTTCTGAAGGATATGTGCAAAATTCTGAAAAGGGGAAATCCCAGCTAGAACCCAACACCACAGTTAAGACAGAATGGAAACAAAAGGAGCAGCTCGAGAAAAGAACAAGGAATCTTTAATAGTGCGAGACGACTTTTAGAGCTCAGAATAAATATGTACCGTGGATTCTTGACGGTGGTTGCTCAAGTCATATGACGGGTGATAAACAGAAATTTGAAAATCTACAGAAATATGAGGGTGGTTACGTGAAGTTCGGCAATAATGATGGAGCCAAAATAATAGGTAAAGGATCGGTCAAAATTAGTGAAGGGAAAATCAAGTCGGAAGAAGTTTTATATGTGGATGGTTTGAAACATAATCTGTTAAGTGTGAGTCAAATCTGTGATAAAGGACATGAAGTGGTTTTCAAGAAGCAGGGTTGTGAAGTCAGAAAGATAAACAGCGGGAAATTGATAGCAACCGGCTCAAGGACGTACGGCAACCTATACACTCTCTCAGAATCTTCAGAAGGTATGTGCTTCATGGGACAAGAAGAAGAGAACTGGTTGTGGCATAAGAGGCTTGGACACATAAGTTTTGATAATCTGGTAAGAATCAGCTCTAAACAAGCAGTGAGAGATATTCCAACCATTAAGAAACCTGCAAACAGTGTGTGTGCTTCATGTCGGAAGGGAAAGCGGACCAGAGTTTCATTTAAAACAAAAGAATACCATACTAGCAGGCCTTTGGAACTCATTCACACGGACTTATGCGGACCCATGAGGACTCAAAGCATAAACGACGACAAATACTTTATGTTGTGTATTGATGATTTTTCCAGAATGACATGGATATTCTTCCTAAAAGATAAAACAGAAGCTTTTGAAATGTTCAGAACCTTCAAACAGCTAGTCGAGAATGAAACAGGGAAAAGGATTAAATGCTTGCGATCAGACAGAGGAGGAGAATTCATTTCGAATGAATTTTTAGAATACTATGAAAAATATGGTATCAGGAGACAATATTCAGCAACCAGAACTCCTCGAGCAGAATGGTGTAGTAGAAAGGAAGAACAGAACAATTCAAGAAATGGCACGCACCATGCTGGCAGAAAGCAAAATAGTAGATAGATTATGGAAAGAAGCAGTTCACACAGCAGTATACATTCAAAACAGGTATATGTTAAGAACTCATGAATGCAAAACACCGTATGAGTTGTGGTTTGGTAGAAAAGCAACAACAAAACATCTCAAAGTATTTGGCTGTAAATGCTACATCAGAAAAATTGATGACAACCTTGGAAAGTTTGAAGATAGAGCAGATGAAGGTGTGTTTGTTGGTTATTCTCCACATAGCAAAGCTTACAAATGCTACAACAAGAGACTCAAGAAAATTGTGGACAGTGCGAGATGTTAAATTCGATGAAGGGAGGAAACAAATAGTTAATTTTCAAGAAAACTACCCAATCTACGAAGAAGTAATTGAAGTTGATGAAGTACATGGCACAGAAAATACATCTACGGTTGATACAGATGACTTATCAGATGACTCAGAGATGCAAGAAAACAGAAAATTCAAAACGGGCAGCTGGCAGAAAAATCATCCTAGAGACCAAATAATTGGAGATCCCACAGTGGCATTCGGACAAGAAAGAAAGTAATAAGTAATTACTCTCTTTTATCCGACATTGAGCCCAAAAACATAGATGAAGCAAGCAAAGATGTCAGTTGGATGAAGGCAATAAATGAAGAGTTAGATCGAGATAGAAAAGAACAAGAACTTGGGAGTTAGTACCTAGACCTGCAAACAAGAATGTAATCGGCACCAAGTGGATATTTCGAAACAAATTAAATGAAGACGGACAGGTCATTAGGAACAAAGCAAGACTGGTTTGTAAAGGATATGCACAGGTCGAAGGCATTGATTTTGAAGAGACATTTGCTCCAGTGGCCAGATTAGAAGCAATTAGAATGTTTTTGGCCTTAGCAGTTCACAAAAACTTTAGGGTATATCAGATGGACGTAAAATCTGCCTTCTTAAATGGGAAACTCGAAGAGGAGGTATATATTGAACAACCAGATGGTTTTCAAATCAGTGAAGATCCCAACCTTGTCTGCAAATTAAAGAAAGCACTGTATGGATTAAAACAAGCACCACGGGCATGGTATGCTAGGCTAGATAATTATCTCTCTCAACGGGGATTCAAGAAAGGATTAGTGGACAGTAATATGTATGTGAAAACGAGAAGATGGGCATCTCATTGTTCTTGTTGTCTATGTGGACGATATCATATTTGGCGGCAACAAAGATGAATCATGTAAAGACTTAGCAAACAAGATGCGAGAATGAATTTGAAATGTCAATGATTGGTGAACTGTCTTACTTTATGGGGTTACAAGTTAATCAGAATGAGAAAGGTATATTCATTTCTCAAATCAAATATGTGAAAGAAATGCTAAAGAGGTTCACTATGGAGGACCATAAGCCAGTCAGCACGCCCATGACAACGAGTGCAAGTTGAGTAAAGAAGAAAAATCTCCACCTGTAGATCAAACCATGTATAGATCAATGATAGGAAGCTTACTATATTTAAGTGCAACCAGACCTGATATTCTACAGGCAGTTTGCATGGTAGCCAGATTTCGAGCCGGTCCCAAAGAGACTCATGTAACGACGAGTTAAAAGGATTTTTCGGTATCTCAAAGGCACCATGGAGTATGGGTTGTGGTATCCAAAAGGCAAAGATTTCACTCTTATATCATATTCGAGATGCAGATTGGGCTGGATGTGTTGATGACGAGAAAGAGTACCGGTGGAGGAGCATTCTATTTGGGGGACAGATTGGTTGCATGGCATAGTAAGAAGCAAGAGTCAGTGTCTTTATCTACCGCTGAGGCAGAATATATTGCAGCAGCAACATGTTGCACACAAGTTATGTGGATGAAACAAACCTTGAAAGATCTAGGTATTAATTTTAGTGAACCAATATCAGTAAAGTGTGACAACACCAGTGCAATCAATATTTCTAAGAATCCAGTAATGCACTCCCGGACAAAGCACATTGCTATAAGGTATCATTTCTTGAAAGAAAAAGTTGCGAGAAGGAGAAGTTAAATTGGACTATGTCCCAACTACAAAACAGGTAGCAGATATTTTTACAAAACCTTTGCCCAAGGAAGTATTTGAGTATCTTCGGAGCAAATTAGGAGTAGTCACACTTCCTAAGAAGTGACTAGCTACGGGGATCACTTTCTCAGGGGGAGCACTTGAGTGCGTGAGGATGAACTCGGGGGAGTCAAATTGTGCTCGAGAAGTGTGAGGATGGACACGGGGAGAGTCTACGGCAGCCCTTTGGTATTATTGACAAAGGGGGAGAAGAGTTACGAGGAATGTATACGGGTGTTGCCAACAATTCCAAAGGGGAGATTGTTGAGCAAGGTGTTGCAAGAAGGTTGTCATTGTTGTCAACACGGGCGGTTAGATCCAAGGATGCGGTGGGTAGACGGATCGAAGTCATTCGGATGCGAGAAGATAGAAAAAATTTGAAGAAAAAGACAAGTTAGAAAGCGTCGCGATATCGCGACATGTTTTTGTCGTGATTCGCGACAAGTCGGAAGAGAGAGAAAGTGCAATAAGAAATGTCGCGATATCGCGATGAAAGTGAGGAGAGAGAAAGTGCAGCCAGAAATGTCGTGATATCGCGACGAAAATGAGGAGAGAGAAAGTGCAGTCGGAGATGTCACGATTTCGTGACGGAAGTAAGGAGAGTGAAGGCGCAAGTCAAACTGTCATGATTTCGTGACAAGTCGGAGGCCAAGAAGTCAAGTTGAGAAACTGTAGCGATTTCGCTACATGTTGACTTTTTGGCAAAAACGGGAGAAAGTGTTAAGTGAAAAAGTTGTAGCGATTTCGCTACAAGTTACAAAGACCAAGTAAAGGTGTAGCGATTTCGCTACAGTGCAAAGGCACAAAGTAAAGGTGTAGCGATTTCGCTACGAGTTGCAAAGAGACGAAGTAAAGGTGTAGCGATTTCGCTACGAGCTGCAAAGGCACAAAGTAAAGGTGTAGCGATTTCGCTACGGGTAAAAGATGCGCAAAACAAAGGTGTAGCGATTTCGCTCAGGTCTAAAGTGCGGACATCAAAGTTGCGCAATCATACTTCAAGTCGAAAGTGTAAGGCACAAGTCAAAATTTCTCAAGAAGAAGTAAGTTGGAAGCACAAGGCAAAGTTGTAGCGATTTCGCTCTGAATGAAGCACAAAATGTACGGAAGCGAAAGCGTCGCGATTTCGACAAAGATGAAGATGACGTCGGAATGAAAGTGTCACGATTTCGTGACAAGGTGCGAGAAAAGCGAAGAAGCGTCGCGATTTCGCGACAAGAATGCGGATGACGTCAGCGAAAGATGAAAGTGTCACGATTTCGTGACAGGTTGCGAGAAAAGCTGCCAGAAGCCGAAAGCGTCGTGATCTCGCGACAAGAATGATGATGACGTCAGCAACTGATCAAAGTGTCACGATTTCGCGACAAGAACGGAGGCAAAGCTGTCAACGGCCAAAAAGGTCACGATTTCACGACGACAAAGCCAAGGAGGTGTACGGACACAAAAAGTGTCGCGATATCGTGACGTGTTGCTATTTCACGGAAATAAGCTACGGGAAGGAGAAGAAGGTGGCAGAGGAGTTTGAGGCCGACAAGTTTGAATCGAGGCCGATGGTTTTTAGGGTTCAAAGCCGACAATTGCTAGGGTTTTACAGTGGACATCTTTGAGGTCTTGAAGCCAACATGTGTTAGGGTTTTACAACAAACATCGTTAGGGTTTCAAAGCCGACAATTGCTAGGGTTTTACAGTAGACATCTTTGAGGTCTTGAAGCTGACATGTGTTAGGGTTTTACAATGAACGACTTTAGGGTTTTAAAGCTGACACTTATTAGGGTTATTACGATGGGAGTTTTTAGGGTTTGCAGTCGACAATCACAAAGGTTAATCAGCCAAAAAAATTCTAGGGTTTCATGTTGACTTCATTAGGGTTTGCAATCGACGTCTTTAAGTGACAGTCGAAGATGTTTGATATGGAATTCTCTTCTATAAAAATGGGGTCTGTTGTGAGGTTAAATGGTGCAATAGACGTGAAAGGTGCGAAACAAGTTCGCGTGAAGCCGAGAGCAAGTCGTTTCGATCCAGAGAGTGAGAAAAGTGTTAGTTCTTTGGAATGGCAGTATAGAGAATATAGCGATGAGATAATGTGTAAGTGCGAGAAGGGTGATTGCATCAAGTTCGGTTGAGGAAAGTGCAGAGTCGTAATTCGGATCTGCAGATCGTGAAGTGCATGGATGATAAGAGCGCGATATGCGAAGTCGTGTTCTAAGTCCGAAGTGACAGTGCGCAGTTTACAGAAGTAATCGATAAACTGAATACGACAGAGAGCGCAAAGAAATATAGAGAAGCTGTCGGATAGTGCGAATCATTTTGCGTAGAAGTAGCAGAATGCGGACATACAACAGAATGCAAAAAAATGGCGAGATCGTGAAAATTAAGGTGAAAGTTTTATTCTGCAATTTTTATTATTGTCTTCCAAGTTGTAGCTTGGCATAAGGGGTTGGTGCCTCTTTCCGGTTGGTGCTTTGGTAAAATAGGAGTTGGTGCTCCATTATGTTGTAGAGAGATAAAGTTAAGGGGTTGGTGCTCCTTCCGGTTGGTCTTGGTAAAGGATTATGTAAAGTTGTAGCTTTGCATTGGTTGGATTTGGATGGTAGTCCAAGCAGTCTTTTTGAGGAGTAGCCACATTGGTGAACCTCGTTAAAATGTTGTGTTATGTGTGATGCTTTCTTGATGCATTTAGTGTCTCTTTTATCTGCTTTAAACTGCTACTGGTTTTAAAATCATATGTTTTAGAAATTTTAAAGAACACACTGATTCACCCCCCCCCCTCTCAGTGTCATTGTGATTACAACAAGAACCAGTCTAGGAAATTGGAAAACCCTTAGAAGATTCAAATTGGATTAATGAACTCACAAATTACTTCTAAATAGGGAAATACCTAATGAATCTAAATGCTTCAAAAAGAAGAAGGTATAGGCTATAGGTCCTAAAATATGTTCTATTACCTAAAGGTCTGTACATGAATAATTTAGATGGTGTTCTTCTGAGATGCATCAAGGATGATAAAAAACACAAGATCCTAGAAGAATTCCATGGGGGCTTATCAAGAGGATACTATTTAGGAAGGACCACTACATTAAAAATACTTAGGATAGGTTGTTACTGGCCTAACATCTTCTCTAATGCTTTTAATATTACAAGAACATATGAAGAATGTCAAAGGTACATGGGGAGAAACAAAAATGCTTCCTTACTGCTAAAGTCCATTCAAGTAGAGCACCCTTTTCAGTAATGGGGTTTAGACTTCATAAGATTAATAGATCCAAATTCATCAATCGAACACGAATATATTTTGACAACATTAGACTATTTCACCAAATGGACAAAATCAATACCCACAAAGAAAGTTGACCAAGAGGTGGTGATTGAATTCATTAAAATTTTGATTACAAGGTTCAATATACCTGATGCATTGGTCAGTGACAATAGCTCATATTTCATTTGAGTGAAGATAACTGATTTTTCTAGCAAGTATGGAATCTACCTAAATATTTCTTCGAACTATTACCCACAAGGAAATGACCTTGAAAAATCAACCAATAAGAATTTAATAAGGATCTTGAAAATAACTTTGAAAGACAATAAGAGGAGTTGGCATTCCCTGATAAATCAAACACTATGGGCTGATAGGATCACCATAAATAAGTCTATCAACACATCTCCTTATGCTCTAGTTTATGGAAAAGATGCTATCCGTTCCATACACATGGAATACCTACCTTGATATTGCTTGATAAGAATCAAACTGAGGAAAGTGACCCATTGGAAAATAGACTAATGCAACTATTACAATTGGAAGAACAAAGAGAATATACCTATATGCAGTACTAGAATAACCTAGGGGAAACCAAAGGATGGTTTAATAGGAACACTACCTTCAGGAAATTCAAGGTTGGAGATATAGTCTTAAGGTGGAGTGAGAATAAAGCAAAATCGAGAAATCACCAGAAGTTTGACTCCTTTTGGGAAGGTCCATTTGAAATAATTGTATAAAAGCAACATAATACTTTTCAACTCTAGCATGAATAAGGAATAATTCAACCTATCCCTATCAATTATTTTTATTTTAAATTATATTTTCATTAAGGGAATCCCACTTCTTGTATTTTTATGTATTCTATGTACTTTTATGATTCCTTTGGAATGTTGGTCGCAGTTGCATGACATATCCCAATATTATAGGAAAAAAAGAAGAAAGTGCACATGATTCCATGATATGTCTCAAAACCATGGAGAAATAAAGAGGGATCTTCAATAGGAAGAAACTAACATGATTATGTGACATATCCCATAGTTATAGTATGAAAAGAAGAAAATGTATGTGATTTTGTGACATGTCTCAAAATCATGATAGTAGTAAACAGTGATCTCTGAAAAGAAGAAATTGATGCAGTTCTATGACAACTCATCGTATCATGGTTAAAATAGTAAAGACACTCATAACATCCATAGCTACATGACAAGCGGGAAAACTAGTTTTACCTTTCAAGAAACAATGGAAAGTGTGACACCATAAATGCTACATCGATCACAATTTATTGAGAAGAGGTGGCGCATGAGTTTTAGCAAACACAACATTCAAATTGATTTGATGGAATGAGGGGTTAACTACTATAATTACTACACATTGTCCTAATTCATGTGAAAACATTGTATATGGTCAAGAAACCCTAGCAGTTTCTATTTATTCTAGAATATTCTCATAGAATTATTTTCTCTTGCTAGTTTTCTTCTCTCACCAATGCTTCCAAATAAACCCTTACCAATCATTAGGTCATATAGAAAAAGTACCATAATAGCATCCTCATCCTCAGCCACTGGAATCATAGTATACAACGAAGATGTTAGAAAGAGCCCATTTCAATATAGGGATGCAAGAATCATGGACGTGGTGGTCACATTCAAGGGGACTACACGACTAAGGTCAGCCGTCAAAGATAGAATCCAAGTATATGTTACCCCATCTAGTTCCAAAACCTTCATTTTCCATTCTATTCTCTCTTTTTTCATCTATGATCCAGTGCATCCATACCCCAAGCTTGTGCATGTGATTTCTAAGTATTATGACCCTAAGCAAAGAATTATCTAGAGTAATATGGGTAGGTGCCTTTTTACCCTTAGCATAGAAGCTTTTATAACTGCATTCATTGCGGGATATGCCCCCACTTTCAAACCCAAGGACTTCCACCTGGAGGATCAGACCAGGTATTACCTCCTGAGAAAATCCATGAGATATTTTGTAGAGTTACACTTGAAGAAGCCACTAATGGTAAGGAACTTGCCTAAAACCCCTAAATCCTTCGCAAATTTCAAATAATATGAGCTATACTCAATTATGGTGGTTATAGCAGGTTTTCCATTAGATGAATAGGTTTATGACTAGAAAATTACCACTGCTCAATGTATATCTAACCCCAAGTTCTGCGATATCTCTGTTATAGACCAAAACACTAGGCTTATTTTCTTCAATTGGCCATATCAGCAAATCCATGAATATTTGACCAAATTAAAGAGAGGTGCCCAATTTTTCTTCTAAAAATGTTCTTACCTAGCCTAGATTTTCTTTTTTCTTCATGGCAAAAGAAATATTTTTCACACCAGTAATTATTGGTCAGAGATCCGGCACCTACAGTGTAGACTAGCACCAACATCGAATGACTATTGTAGGGCCCAAGGGAGAGGCAAGGTAGTCAATATCTAAAGAATGCTAGTTCCTATAGGGAGGTCCTAGCTACCTACACCTAAAACACAAAGGGGAAAAGGGAGCAAGAAATAGATGAAATAAAAGAGGTCATAGCCAAATCTCACAAGGATGGGATATAGCTACATCAATATACATGCACACCCAACCCTACCGATGGAAGCGCAGGTGTACCACCTAACAGATCAGCTAACCAGACCCTCACTCAATACTTCAATATGGTGGATTGTAAGGCAAATTCTAGAATTGGTGGGTAGGTGCATGAAATATAGGATTCATAATTAGAGCGCTCCTACCCGACCAACATTAATAGAAATAAACCCCCAACCCAATAATGATGTGAATTCAAGAACTACTAAGCAAAACCCATGAAATATAGATAGCAAAATTAAATGGGACCTACTTAGGTAGCCAAAGTAGAAATAAGCACATTAAATCATACATAGAGATGTGAAGACTAGATTAGAGACCAAACAGTAGTATCCTTGTATTTACAAAATGATGAGAGGTATTATATATGAATTGTAATGGCCAAAGATCCACCCCTGGGATATCTAACATCGCATTATATATATAAATTTTATAATAAATTCAAATTACAAGAATTAATGGTGACAAGTGAGAAAATGCTACTAAGGCAAACTGGTGCTTAGCTGATACTCTACTCCTTGGGATAATGGTGATCTTCTAGAAGGTAGGTAGGTACTTCTGCACCAATCTAAGCCCTTGATTATTTTGTCATTTCTTCCCAATTTTTCTAATTCTCATCTACTCTACTCCTTAAATTGGTTGGTGGTCCTCTAGTTATGTGATGAATTACTATGATTAATTACCTTGGGAGTGGCATATTTTAAATCAACACCTTAATGCATGAACGACTGGTACTGGGTAGTTGGAGCCATTAATACTTCCTCTTTTGAAACTCCAGATGATGGCAGGAGTCCAGGTATTGGGTGATGATCTTATTTGCTTCACCAGATAACAACCTTTCACCTGTGGTGGCATTATGAAGGAGGGTGGAGATTTACCAAAGTTCAACCCAACCAATGTTCCAAAGTTTTTCTAGCCAATGGGTAGGGTTGTTTTTCCTCCTTAAGGGTAAGTATTTGTGATATTTCTACCCTTTCTAACCAACCTAAGTTTTTACCCCAGCCAATGGGTGGGATTTAAGAATATCTCCACCTTGGGGTAGATCCCAAGTATCCACCTAACCTATTTTCCACCTTGCCAACTCAAACAATTTTTGGCTTCATGACATACTTGTGGAAATAAACATACTCAACAACCTTTGAATATTTTTCCCACCTGCTCCTTATTACCACCCATCGGTGATACTACCTTTATCTTCTACCAGACCATTAATGTAAAATCTTGGCTTCAAAACTTGACCATTTCTTTAGGCATCCTCTTTACAAAGGAGAGCAGGTGAAAGGGGTGCAAAATTTCACTCACACTCTTGGTGAATCATAGGGGGTTTTCACTTGTGAAAAAGTAGAACCTAGAGGTCATTATGATTGAAAGGGTACAATAGACAAAAAATAATAGAAAGAAGGAAACAAGGACAGTGAGGGAGGGCTACAAGATACTAGGATGCATTGGGTCAAATATGGGGAAACATCCCTTTGATAAGGTGAAACATAGCAAGAAGAGGGCACAAGAGGAGAAGAAGAAGCACATGGAAATAAAAACCTAGGAAATAAGAACAAGAATGAAGAAAGGGAAATAGAGGAGAAAAAGAGGTAGCCATAGGAGTAAAAGTAGTGTTACTAACAAATACAATTAGCAACAACCAGTACATAGGGAAAACAAGGGAGGGAGAAAGGGATGAAAGAAAAGATAAATGAAAGGGAAGGCGACATTGGTGCTATCCCATGGTTCAACCAGGATGATTCTCTTGATCCATAGGACATCCCTAGAGATCACACTCCCATAAACATACTCCATCATAACCCTAGGCCAATTCAAGAACAAATAGAATACCAAATATATTTTTCTTATTTAATACAACCCTCTTATTCACACAATCCATCAAGGATCTTTTGATCTTATTGGAATATAACTTGGGGACCTTAATTATTTGACACATCACTTGGTGAATCATAAATAGTATTCACAAGTCTTTTTATAGATCAATTCCTCTTTTTTACCAGGATTCGATGCTTTATCTTGCAATATTTGGCCTTATGTGAATTTCCTTTTACGGTACTGTAGGCCCAAAATGGCCACATACTTAGGAAAATTTCGTAATTTTTTTCTAAGTGGGAAAGTCTTCATTCTGCACACCTAACAATGTATTTTGGAGTGGATCCGCAATAGGAAGCATGAGTCCACCCGACACTTAGAGTATTTTCATGCTTGGAGTGATTTCGTTGGGGACTTCCTTTGTGTTTGGCTTTGGACTGGCAAAAATGCTCGAATCCGTAAAATTTTTAAGAGAAAATGATGTTAGCGATAAAAAAAGTGTGGATTGGTGACCACTCAATATTTTGGAAAACTTCACAAGCGGCTAAGTCTTAGAAGGCCCGATTTTGGAGAACCCATAAAGTATTTACGCCTAGAATGGTGACAAGGAAAGATGCTATAGACAAGGCAGATGTGAATTCATGACTAAAGGTGATTTTGACTTCTCCTTTCTAGAATGGTGATAAGGTGGAATGTTTTATTTTGAGGATAGTGTAGAATGGAGAAAAGGTCATGTTGCTTTATGACGGGTCCGGATTGATAATCATATGCTAATGCACTTGCTCATCCCAGAATGGAATCCACAAAAGTCATAAATAAAGAGTGATGTCATCAATATTTTTGTGCAGATTGGAAGGCACCTTGCAGATAATGAAGGAATCTAAGGACCAAAGAGCAGATTCGATCTTGCTTAGTTTTCAGATCATTAGGGAGCCAGATTGGAGATTCTACAGTTTTTGAGATAGAAGGATGATGTCACCAAAATTTTAAAGTGGAATGGCACTATTTCTCCCTCACCATTGTAATAATATTTTATCAAATTTAATCAGAATCGTATAATTAGGGAGATCAATGGTGGAGATTGCATCAAAGAATTTTAAGTATTTAGGGATGTTTCTTCACCAGAATTGGAACATCTAGTTGGAAGAGGAAGCTGAAGCATCGAAGGTTTTCAAGAAAGCTAAACCAAAGGTGGTTACATATTAACGGTAGTAGATAGTATCTAAGAAGAATCAATGATGATGCATGATTTCCAATGGCCTGGACTCTAGTTGCATCAAACAACCAGCAAGTTACAGAGGCCCCGAGCTGCCTTAGCGGACCACATTCAATGAATTTCTCAGAGGATGTACCAGTAAGCAAATGCCAATAAGAATTCTCTGTTGCACTATTAAAATAAATCTTTGTAATGTTCTTAATGAATTTTAATTTTTGAAAAACTATAAATAGAGGTCAAACCCTCATTTTAAAGGGTCGGCTCTAGCATGTTTGCATGTGCTATTGTAAATATTCCCAAGAGCTAATGGAAGGAGCATTACATTGATCTTCACCTCAAAATTTGTATCTTCATGCTTGATATCAGAGGTTCAAATTCTTTAGTTGTATTTCTATGAACACTTAAGTGGTTAGTTTATGCCAAATGAATGGATTACTATCTATTAAAGTAATTAAAATCCGCTTTTGAGTTTGATCTTTATTGTTAGGAAGTGCATTTATGTAGAATCTAGATATTGGTAAATTTTGTTATTTGGATTATCATTGTCTGGGTATTGAAATCACTATCTGCAATATTTCTATATGTACTTTAATGAATGAAGAGTCATTCAATTTATGATAATTTTGATCTGAGTTATGTATCTTTGGGTTAGTTTTTTGGAGACTTTTATGGTGGTGCAATGTTGTTAGCCTATACATCCACTATTATTCACATTTCTCTAACCCTAGTCTTTTCTTACCCTAACCTTCAAACCCTAAGTGAGCATAATTGTGTCAGCCCCATGTTTAAGTTGACAAGGAACCATCCTCCTCTGGAGGTTGGATCAAAAACTCTATTTTAGTCCATCCAATGTTGAGTGTTGAGCTGCAGCTATCGAGTGCAATTTTGGATAGAAAAAAGGAAGATAGACAACCGTAGTATCGAGTGAAAACCTTAATTTAGTGCCTAACAGTTTTTAGCATGCTTTGTGGGACCAGTTCACAAGAAACATGAAACCCATCAAATGAGTTACTATTATCTCAACCCGAAGGAATCAATATTAGGTGAATTATCTTGACCTTGTAAGCAGAGAAGAGCAAGTTCATCTAGCAACTCCCTGGTCTTTAGACTCAGAAAAGGAATTAACCCTGTAGACTAGTGTCCTTTCATGTATACCAGGTCTTTCAAAAGGAATAACCCTAACTCCTATTTTTACTGCGAGTTACCCTATAGAGGGGTTGATGTTGCTAGAATTTTAGATCAAGATTTCCTCACAGAGGAAGATCTTCTAGAAGAGTATTTTGTAGTCCATCCAATAATTCCCTCAATAATACCTAAAATTAGAAATATGGCACAAAATGCCCCCCTAATCAACCATTATAGAAGTATCCCAATTGGAACATAGTCGGTCCTCTTAGATTAGCCCAAATGAATACCATCCCTCGTGTTGTATCTAAAGCTATCCCCACTTACGATGGTTCTGAGAAAAAAACTTATGAGCACTATTAGGATATCTTGAACCTAGAAGCAATCCACAACATAAAGGAAGAATATATTATTGTAAGAATTCTAGCCCTGTCCTTTAGAGGAAAGATATTGCATTGATTTAGAACCTTAGAAGACAATACTATCACTTCATGGCAAGCATTATCCGAGCCATTCATAAAGGAATTCAATGAATCTGTTGACCAATTTTCTCTACTTAATCAATTTACATCCATGTAGAAAACTTAGCAAGAAACTATCTCAGATTTCAATTTGAGATTTACCAAAACATGGAAAAGAATTCCCCCCACTGCAAGACCAACTACATTTTTGGCTTATATGTATTATATTTGAGCTATTGGATCAGATTTGGGGCTACAGACACAACAATTAGGAGTATAAACCTTCCCCCAATTTTATAATGTAGCTATTCATGCTAAAAATATCCTAATCAATGTAGGAAGGCTTCCCCCAAAACCGTGCTGCCTTACAACTCAGAAACCACTAGTGGCCAAATTCAATCCACAAACCCTTCTCATATGGACCCCCTTTCTTTATCATCTCCATCTCCATAAATGAATGCCATCCCTCAACCAAATCCTATATCCTCTACAACCCCTTTTCCTCTCCTTCCTTCTTAACCATCTCAGGAGTTTTTTGCTATTCTAGATATACAAAATACTCTAAAAAATCTGAGCAACAGAATGAATTCAATGAAAAGAGAGATTAGGAAAGGTCACAACAGAGGAGGTTTCCATATGTAAACAAGGATTAGAGACATGGTCCTAGTAATAGTATTGGGGTTAGGGTGAGTGTAGTATATGAGGAGCCAGAATGTTCTTCAGATACTACTCTTGTGAATGTTTGGTGCCTAGTATGCAATGACCCCCATGACTCACAATCTTGTGTGATGTATCAACACCATATTCAACAATCCATGGATCAAGCTAAGAGGAATCAAAATGGGAGATTTAATATGTTATGGCACCTTAACCAAATCATGGTTGGAAAAGAGTCAGTTAAGGAAATCCCAATTTCTATTATGATAAGGTTTGGGAAGAAATATTTGCAAGTAGACCCCAAAAAAATGGGGCAATTCCAAGTCCCTTCTCAGAAGAAAGTTGAACTCCTCACTTATAGCAATAACACCTTCCCTATTCCTCAAGCTAAGAAAAAAGAGAAGACAAATAGTCTTCCTAAGATACCTAAAAGGGAAATAGAAGGAGACCGAATGAGATCTAAATATGAAGATCAAGAAATACAGAGGTTCCCCTATATTACTAAAAGACAAATATTAGAGGCCACCCAAAAATATAAAAGAATATATGGTGAGCACGAAAGAGGGATGGAAAAACTCTCTTTGACTAAGTCTAAATACAACATTGTTGAAGAGATGAAAATGATCCCATAAAAAGCTAGCCTGTATGACACTATGTTCATCCCTAGTCAGATTGACCTGCTTAAAGCTTCCCTCAACAAAAATCCTCAGAATAAGTTGGCCACAAAAATCCTTAATATGCCATCAAAAAAGAAAGATACGACACCTACTGTTTAAAGAATAAACCTTCTCCTTTCTATATATCCCTAAGAATGGAAGGTTGGGTAGTCTAAAATTGTATGATTGACTCAGGAGCATCAACTATAGTTATGCCTAAATAAGTTTGTGAGGATATGGGTATGGAATATACCTGATCTTGTCCTGGAGTATTACAACTAGATGGGTCACCTTTCAAGATGGTTGGGGTCATTAAGGATGTACTTATGAGGTTGCACAGAGCCCCTGAGGTGACAATAGTGCAAGAAATAGTTTTGGTTGACTTAGAATCTTATTTTGGATTATGTCTTTCAAGAGATTTTACTACAAATCTAGGGGGTTGTATGTATATGGATTATTCTAGCATGGTAATCCCTTTCAAAGAAAAGAGTATAAGGATAACACCTGAAAACCAATATCTTATCACATTAAAAATATTGAATATGATATATGCAATCTTAATCCCTTGTAAGAATTTGAGCTGGTGGAAAACATTGAAGAGTTGGACATAGAGGATGAGTTGCCTTTCAGAGAAGACTAAAGTTAGTTCAGAATTGGAATGGGAACATACATCTCAATAGAATCAAAAAATAAAATCCCTTCTATATCCAACCAGTATCTAAGAGAGAAAGAAACTTGGATCATGCACTTTGATGGTTTTAAATGCCAAAATGGTGTAGGAGCTAGGGTGGTCCTTCAATCCCAATCAGAAGGTACAAAACATTTTGCTTATAGACTAACATGGTCATGTACTAACAATGTGGTAGAATATGAGGTCCTATGTCTAGGATTGATACAAGCATAAAGTATGGGCATTAATATTTTGAATATATATGGTGATTCTGAGCTAATAGTCCATCAAGTAAGAAATAGGTGCAGCAGTAAGCACCATTACTTAAAAGCTTACATAAATAGGGTATGGTATTTAATGGAATCTTTTGATGCCCTAAATTTAAATTTTATTCCCAGAGAAAAGAATACTATGGATGATTCTTTAGCAACAAAGGGAGCTAACTTCAACCCTTATATAGACTTCAGAATCAAGAAGGCCAAGGGAATTAAAATGATTTTCTAGTGAGAGAAGCATGTCTCTCTACTATCCAAGAAGAAAATTCAGAATAAATTGATCAGTAGGACATTATCCAACTAAGAAACAATCATATCCCAGTAGGGTTGGTCATCCTTGAAAGTTTATTTGATAATGAGGATAGAAAAAAGACCAAAGCCATGAAGTTCAATGAAGAAATATATAAAGAAGTTGAAGTTGGTATAGAAAAGAAGCTCAATGTTGGAATCCGATGTTCACCTGAGGAAGCAGAGGATATCAAAGCTCTATGCTTAAGATACCAAGACATTTTGGCTTGGTCATATGAAGACCTCAAGTTGTATGATAAAAAGGTTATCCAGCATACTATTTAACTAGAGCCTGATATAAAACCATTTAGGCAAAATCAGAGGCTAGTCAATCCAAAGATTGAGGTCATTATGAGAGAGGAGCTCTTAAAATTATTAAAGGCTAAGATCATATATCCAATAAAACATTCTGCTTGGGTAGCCAATTGATGCAAGGTAAGTCAGATCAAATAATAATCAAGTTAATCTAACTTGACATTAGGTTTAAGATTAATGTTTATATAATACAATGAATAGTAAACCTAACTAATTCCCCACTAACCAAGCTAACAAACGCGTTAGGCTAGGTAGAGAGTTAGGTTTAGGATTGACTACCCTAGGATATTTAGGCTAGTTACCATTAGATATTTAGGACAGTAAATATCTATATGGTAGAAACTAAAACAGTAAATGTAGTAATAAATCCTAAGTAGTGTAATGCAATACACTAGCTTATTTTACCTAGTGGAGTAATTGGTAAGTATCCCAAGTAATGGAATATTACTCTAACATCCCCCCTTATTACATTATTTGGGTAATACATACATATCCCTCTATACAACAATATTTGGGTGAAGTATATACCTAACCAATACAGTGAAGAAGATGTTGATCTGCTTGGTTCTTTGCTCTGTCACAGTGCTCGGCTGCTCCTAAGCAAAAAGTGGGTCATTCCTCACTTTGTCTTCATGCCAATGAATGTCCTTATGGTAATCACATCATCCAACCGATTTGCATGGGTAACCAACCATTGCAATCGCTAGGTGTAGTAGAATAGATCACTTTATACAAGGTTCATTCATTTACAATATGAATTTGCAAAAGATAAGGTAGCTAAGGTGTCGGTCACTGCCGAAAATGCACCCTTATAAGTTCCCCCCTTCTTGTTGCAAAACATAGTGTAATTAATTTCTGAAGGAAGTGTGACTAAATTTTTGGTCGAAGCCGAAAATATACCCTTATAAGTCATCTTCCCTATTTACAAAAAACAATGAAGAAAAGAAATGGATATCCCCCCTCAATTGCAAAAAATATGCAACTCAAGAGTGTTGTGAAGGATTTTACAAATATTGCCTCCTAGACAATTTTACATCACAAAAAGTCGCTCCTCTTGTTACAAGTACTTCAAACACCTAGAATTTGCTATTTATGAAGCCTAAAAGAGGTACAAGCACCCCTTATTGCAAGGTCTTCAAACAAAAAACTTATGCTATTTATGAAGCCAAAAAGAGGAGAGAGAGAATATGGTGTTTTTGCCCAAGGGACACATGTGTTTTCCCTCTACAAAACTGTTTTAGCAATTTAGCACTCCTTGTGCTATCTTTGAACTAGAAACAAAATCAGAATGAGACACTTCACAAGAAAGATGGCTTCTGTGTTGTGCCTTTGCCATTTTAGTTTTTCTTGTTTTGAAACCAACACTGAATGGTGTCTTGGTTGTCATTTTTACAATTTGTGCAAAACTATGCTTTTTAGGCAATTTGATCAAAAAAGTTCACCAATTTGTCCTTTCTTATTGTAAGTACTTCAAGCATGATTGCTATTATGAAGTCTAAAAGAAAAGGTTTAATGTTGATGACTTGGACTTTTCTGATTGCCTTTTACAAGTTTTAGTTTCCTCTTATCAAAATCTATGTTTGAAGGAAGAAAGGAATTATCCCCCCTTAGTGCAAAGGATTGCAACTTTTAAGGTTCCTTTTTTTTTTAAACTTGTTCTTTCTTTTGATTACCCTAAAAGAGTACCAAAATATTATTCACTCAAATAGATATTTAATGGCACCTGCCTTAACTCCCTTCAAGAAGGATGAAAAGTTTGAGGAAATTAAGCCAAACAAATAAGAGTGAATTAGGGGTTTTGTTGATTTAGGAGAGAATATCTAGTAATTTTGGCTTTAAATTTGTGCAAAGATTTACACAAATTTGTGAAATTTTGGAGTTTAGTGTGTTCTTGATTCTATGACTTATAATTGCAAAAGAAATAATGCAATAATCAAACAAGAATGCCCACAAAATTCTTATCACCTAGGTGTCGGATGCAACCGAAAATGCACCTAATTTTCCAATAAAGGTGTCGAGTAAAATCGAAAATGCACCTTTTAATTTTTGCAACAAAATGTGTGTTTTGTGTAGTGCAAAAAATGATATTTTTATGTCTCCTACTTTGTTTTCCAATTTTGCAAAAGAAGTACAATGTTGTCTTCTCCCCTGAATTTTGCAAAATTAACAATTTTGAGCACTCCTTCCAAGACAAGTCAACACACGACCCACATTTAGAAGGCTTCCAGAACTATTCGACTCACGACTTAGTTTTTGAGGGACCCAAGGTTACAATTTCTTCTCAAATTTTTGTAAAAAAGAATGTGCAATTGCATGTCTTATATCCCCCGTTGGAGAAAACAAATGCACTCTTTGAACTTTGATTCTTACAAAAATTTTAGTCTCCTTGTTGTCTAATTTGCAATAAAAAATCAAGTGTGATCCTTTCTTGTATGCTAAATTAACAAGGTTTGAGAAGAGTTTTAAGGTTTTTCTAATTTGCAAAAATATAGGTGCTCTTCCTTGTCTTATATCTCCCTTTGTGGAGAAAACAAAAACACTCTTTATATTTTAAATTTGCAAAAAAAACTTTGTTTTCTTTTTTTTTCTTTAATTTGCAAAATTTAAATAAAAAGTTAAATCATATAATCTAAATAATAATAAAAATAAAATTATGTTTTATATAATAAAAAAAATCAATTTTTTTTTTTTAAAACATAATTTATATTTTAATTATTAAAAAAAATATAATAAAAACTTTAAATTTAAATAATGAGAAAAAAAAATTAAATTTTTTTTTTTTACCTTTTGTCCCCGTCGGGACTCGAACCTGGGTCTGGTGGGCAGCAGCTTAACGTGGCCACAGTTTCCAGTCGGGCTAGCTAGCCCGATGACAATGGAAGGTTGTGACCTTCCATATGAAGGCTATCTAGCCTTCATGCGGGAGAAAAAATGGGATTTAATCCCACATTCATCCCGCAACAGCATTTTTGCTGTATAAAGGGCCTAACGTGCCCTTACTTTGTTGACTGCCTTCGGGCAGTCAACTTGACCTTGCTTTTTGCTGTGCATGCCACATGTCGCAGCAAGGTTTCAGGTGGCACATGGCCTGTCTACCACATGTTGCTCACGTATCATGTCCAGTCCAGGTGGCACGTGCCAAGTGTCATGTCTGAGTCCAATGGTTGTCCACCATGTGTCATGTCTGGTCCAGGTCAAGTCCAGTGGTTTTTCATAATGTGTCGTGTCTAGGTCCAGTCCAGTCAGCACCTCAGGGTGTGTGCCAGCTAGGTCAACTTTCTACCTATCACCACGTCAGTTGTTTGCCTATCTCCACGTCAGCTCCTACCTCAAGAGTCGTGTCGATCTAGGTCAGCTGTCCACCTTGGGAGTCATGTCGATCCAGGTTAGCTGTCCACCTTGGGAGTCATGTTGGTCCAGGTCAGTTGTCTACCTCGAGAGTCTGGTCGATCCAGGTTAGATGTTTGTCAGACCCAAGGGTGCTCCTGCCCTCGGGTTTGGGTCCTTTCCTTGCCTGGGAGGGTGCGCCTGCCCTCCTGACTGTGCACTAGACCCTCGGGGGTAGCACTAGTAGCTACCGATGATCGGAGGGCACTCCTGCCCTCACAGATCTTGGTTTCCTGGAGGGCCAGCTCCGATGGTCGATCATCCTATGGCCATCAAAGGTCGTAGGATGTTTGCTACCCTCTATCAGCCTGTCAGGCCTGACAGGTCAGACAGTAGAATGCTATCATATCTATCGGGCCTTCTCCCATGGCCAAGGTCGATGACGTGGGCTTGCGGGCCCTCTCCCTTGTCTGTGGACTATGACGTGGGCCTGCGGGCCCTTTCCCATGGCCGCCTAGGGATCCATGCAGGTCTTGAGGGCCAATAGGGTCCTCAAAGACCATGCCAAGGCCAGGTCGGGTGGAACGAGCGAAGCTCATATTAGGCCACCCGGCTACGATGATACCAATGATGCAAGTTGAGTCAAATCAAATAATAATCAAATTAATCTAACTTGACATTAGGTTTAAGACTAATGTTTATATAATACAATGAATAGTAAACCTAACTAATTCCCAACTAACCAAGCTAACAAACGTGTTAGGCTAGGTAGAGAGTTAGGTTTAGGATTTACTACCCTAGGATATTTAGGCTAGTTACCATTAGATATTTAGGACAGTAAATATCTATATGGTAGAAACTAAAATAGTAAATGTAGTAATAAATCCTAAGTAGTGTAATGCAATACACTAGCTTATTTTACCTAGTGGAGTAATTGGTAAGTATCCCAAGTAATGGAATATTACTCTAACACCAATTTGGTACCCATGAGAAAAAAGAAAGGGGATATACGCTTATGTGTGGACTTTAGAAATCTGAACCAAGCATCCCTTCAAGATAACTATCCTATCCCTCAGATTTTTCAGATCTTGTAGGTAGTGGTGGGAGCAGAAATATTCTCATTATTGGATGGTTACTCTAGATATAACCAAATTTGGGTGAAATATGAATATCAGTATAAAACATCATTCACCATAAAATGGGGTACATTTGCCTACCAGAGAATACCTTTTGGGTTGTCTAATGTAGGAGCTACATTTCAGAGAGCTATGGAATATGATTTTGGAGCATTGATCAACAAGGCTATTCTAATTTATCTGGATGACATGACTGTGTTTTCTTATGATAAAAAATGCCATCTATCACACTTGGAGAAAGTTTTTCAAAAATACAGATAATTTGGTATTTCACTCAATCCTAAGAAGTCATTCTTTGCAGTCCATGAAGGAAAGATACTAGGTCATGTGGTCTCAAAAGAGGGAATGTCCATATATCCAAATAGAATTACATCAATTCTCGTTCTTCCTTTGCCTACAAATAAGAAAAAATTGCAGTCCTTCCTAGGCCAAATTAATTTTGTCAGGAAATTCATTTATGATTTTGCACAGAAAGTAAGGCCTATATCTGAGCTGCTTAAGAAAAATATCGAGTTCAAGTGGACTGAAGTTAGGAAATAAGCTTTTGATATTATCAAGCAATCCATTGCAACAACCCTAGTACTGGTAAACCTAGATTTTAGCAAAGATTTTATTCTTTATGGATATGGAGTTGAAGAAAGTTATGCATCAGTACTCACTCAGAAAGTTGATCAAGGGTAGGAACATCCTGTGTTATTTTGGAGCCAGACGCTCCATGATTATCAAGTCAAATACAACTTTATTGAAAGGCAAGTATTTTATGTGATGAAGTCACTAAAGAAGTTCAGGTAGTATTTGCTGTGATGAAGTCACTAAAGAAGTTTAGGCAGTATTTGGTACAAAGTAAGACCCTGGTATATGTAGTTCATTCGGATGTGAGAAGTTTTATCCTTCAGGGTGATCTAGGAGATAAAAGAGATGGT
Source organism: Wollemia nobilis (assembly GCA_028583015.1). NCBI lineage: Eukaryota > Viridiplantae > Streptophyta > Pinopsida > Araucariales > Araucariaceae > Wollemia > Wollemia nobilis. The sequence goes on along the minus strand of JAQPPZ010016385.1, from coordinate 5,463,739 downwards.
TGAATTATCAAAATATAAGAATATGATGTATAAATACACCCCACCAAACTAGTGAGAGGTAGAGCCTTATGCCAAGGGTTAACAAAAGTTGCAGCATTGGCAGAAGTAACAGCTTGCCAAGCAGTAGAAGAAAATCAGGTTAAAATAATACAAACTGAAGACTCTGATTGGATTGACCAGATGATTAGGTATTTCCATAGTGGAGTATGCCACCTTAATCTAAGTGCTTTCAAAGGAGGATATACAGGCTTCATGCTTTGAAATATGTATTACTACCAGAGGGCTTATACAAAAGAAACTTGGATGGAATTCTTCTAAAATGCTTAAAGGATGACTAGCAAAAAAGGGTCATGGAGGATCACCTGGTGGAAATAGTTTAGGTAGGGTTACAAATTTAAAAATCATAAGAGAATGCTATTATTGGCTGATTGTATTCACTGATGCTTTTAAAGTCACCCGAGCTTGTGACAAATGTTAGAGATATGTGGAAAGGACAAGGAATGTTTCATCCCCCTCAAGCCCATTCAAGTTGAAGAGCCTTTTCAACAATGGGGCTAGATTTCATAGGAGTTATCAACCCTAATTCCTTAGCAGAGCATAATTTTATCTTAACAACCATAGATTATCTTACCAGATGGGTGGAAGCTATTCCTACCAAGAAGTCATACCAAGATGTTGTGATCAATTTTATGGAGAATTTGATTTCAAGGTTCGGAGTCCCAGAAGCCTTGGTGAGTGAAAATGGCCCATATTTCATAGGAGCCAAGTATATTGAGTTTGCCAGTAAGTATGGCATTACTCTTAAAAATACTTCCAATTATTATCCACAAGATAATGGACTTGTAGAATCTACAAACAAAAACCTATTAAGGATTTTGATGAAATCACTAGAAGGTAATAAAAGAAGCTGGCACCTATTTCTAGACCAATCTCTATGGGTAGACATGATTACTATTAATAATTCCATAAATACTTCCCCTTATGCACTAGTATATGGCAAGGAGGCAATTTTACCAATTCATATAGAGATCCCAACACTTAAGCTTGTAAATTCAATAGAAGAGTTAGAAGAAGATCCTGTGAAAACTAGGTTGACACAATTGCTGCAATTAGAAGAGAGTAGAGCTCAGGTATATGAAAATTTTCAAAAGAATTAATCATACATTAAAGCATTGTTTGATAAGAAAGAAATATTTAGGAAATTCCAGGTTGGGGACTCAGTTCTTAGGTGGAATTTTGATAGAGCAAAACCAGGCAAGCATGAAAAATTTGATTCTTTTTGGGATGGTCCTTTTAGGATAGTGGAAGCCAAGGAGTCTAATGTATTTCAGCTGGAAGATCCGGAAGGAAACATACAACCAATTTCGATGAATGGTTTTCACCTCAAGCTCTACTATGTGTAAGGAGTGAGCTCATTGTAACATATGTATATTATATCGCTCCAAATTTTTCACACCCTTACCTTCAGGCTATAGGATCCGTGCCCGGAAGGGGGATGTGAAAAGGATGGCACGGTACCTCGGACTGAGAGGCCTTGCGAAGGTCCCGCCTCTCGGGGGAGGTGTATTATGGTGATTTTTTGACGGATGGTGGGTTCACCAGGAAACGTTTAATGGCAGTTTCCACGCCTAGGTTGGGAATGTGTTTAATGTGTTCGGTTTTAGCCTTAATCATCCAAGTCCTAGGTTTGGCCAGATGAATATAAGTTGTTCTATTATGAAAATGTAGACTAAATGAATGCAAAAATAGATTAGAACAGAAAACAGGGAAAATAAGCTGGATTAAAGAACCATACCTGATCCGGATATCTGATGGAGGTTCTGATTTTTGAAGCAGTCAGGATCGTCTGGAATTCGACAGGATCGTCTCCTATCTAACAAGATCATCTGAGATCTAACGAATTCGTCAGACGAATTCATCAGAGACCTACAAACAGAAAAATAGATGCAAAATACAGAGAATGCAACTATGACAACAGAGGGCAATGATGCAGAATGACAATAACAATATTAAAATGATGATAATAAGCAAAAACACGAATGCATTATAATGATCTAATGACAATTTATGCTTTTATTATGCATTAAAGCTACATGGGTGAACTCCAAGATGCAGAATAATAAAGAATAACCATAGAATTAACTAAATGCAGAATAATGCAGCAGAAAAAGGATGAAGAAATGCAAACTCGGGCACTGATTGCCCCCAATGTGAACTACAGTCGAAATCATCTCGAATTGGGTCGAGATCGTCCGAGATTGTACGAGATCATCTGAGACAAACTGAGCTTGCTCTGGCTGAAAAACAATGAAGTTCCTGCAAACAAACTTGAAAAAATGCGAATGCAAACAGTGATTTAAGATGGTCTAGTGCGTGTAGGATTCGAGTTACAGGGAATTTCAGCCAGGGGGATGCTAAGGGGAGGGCCTAGGATTAAATAGGCTTAGGATAGAGGTTGGGAGGTTGGAGATCATCCCAATTTGGGAGATCTCCAATGGGGGAGGTCTCTAATGGCGCAGACACGCTTCTGCCCGGATTAGAGACGTCGTTGGAACAGAGTCCAACTATGCACAAATCAGTTTGGGACGAGATCGTCTGGACGTCCTACGCCAGACGAAATCGTCCGATCTGAGGCGATATCGTCTTATCGGAGACGATATCATCAAACGGACAAAACAAACTCTAAAAATGGCATGGGAAAGGAGGAAATGGGTTAAACGGCGGTTTGGGAGCGGTTTTGGAGGTTGAAATTTGAATTTGAATATTTACTAGAGTAATTGTAATTATTAAGGTTTAACTGCGCCAATTTTAGGGTGCTACATTTTGCCCCCTCTTTAGCGAATTTTTCGAAGAAAATGCGTTAAATATGAGTTCTTCTCGATCTACGAGAAAGCAAAAATTATTCCCATTTTTAGGCGACGATTCTTGGTCGAATCGTACGACAACTTACTATGGTGCCCCCTCCGTGTTTTTACCCAAATCGAACGTTTGAGGTAAAAACGCGAAAAAGCAAAAATTTTAAAATGTTTTTAATTGTGTTTTGAATAAAATTAAGAAAAATAGGGTAAAACCCTAATTCATTATTACTATTCATTTTTCTGGTTTTTAGAGCTCTACAAGCAAAATGGTCGAGACAGCGCACAGATCGACAGAGGTCCGACGCGGGCTACGGGTAAGAATCTAAACTTAATTTAGAATTCTTTACTATAGAATTTAATGCTTTTTAGATTAGATTTGCTTGATTTTTGAGCATCGCGGCCGTTTCTGGGCCGTCGACGTCGTCGAGACGAAATCGTCTCGATTTCGATGAAATCGTCTCGATAACGTCGATTTCGTCCAGAGGCGAAATCGGTGAAATGGGGACGATTTCGTCAAAAGGGGGACGATTTCGGCTGGCAAAATCAGAGACGAATTTGCTCAAATTTGGGACGATATCGTCCAATTGTGGACGATATCATCAGTTATAAAATTGAACTTATTTTGACTTGCATTTTTAATTAATGATTTAGTAATGATTTTTATTGTTGATTTTGTTTATGTTGCAGAGAGGATTACTAAAGAGCAGAGAATGGAAATATGGCGGGTTGAGGGATGACTTGGCCGCCCTGTCTCAGGCAGAGCGAGATCAGCTGGCACGGGTCGGCTTGCAGCATGTGGCAGAGATGCCACAAGTTTCTACAGATATGGGGCTATTGACAGCCCTAGCAGAGAGGTGGTATCCGGGTTCTTCCTATTTTCGGTTACCGACAGGGGAGATGACTCCCACACTAGAGGATGTATGGAGGATTTTGAGGATCCCCATACAAGGATGGCTGATCACTCCCACGGCCAATCAGGGCCACGCGATGATGCGGCTGTGTGGCGATCCGAGCTTCGCCCTGGAGAAGGGCGGAGTGAATATCGAGTCGCTACGCCAGATGCCTAGGGCATCGAGACTCACACGGGTTTTGGCCGGAGTGGTAGGTGGACTTCTGCTGTGCCACCAGAGCGGATGCAGGGTACCATGGGTACTAGCAGATGTGGTCTATGACATGAGAGACCACGGCTACAGGTTTGCTTGGGGGAGCTTTGTTCTATGCCGATTGTACAGGATCCTGCATGGGGTCGTGTACAAGGGCGGCCGATGTCTGGTTATGACATCGCTACTACAGGTTTGGTGCTGGGAGCACATCGTGGTGCGGAGGCCGATAGGGCTCCCACTGATAGGGATTGACGGGGAGAGGCCCCGAGCTTTCTACTGGTGGCTCCGAAGAGGGTCACAGCGGCGGATAGATCTGCCGATGTCCCGGAGACTACTTGATGACCTTGTCTCCGACCAGATCACCTGGAGGCCTTGGAGAGATCATCCAGGGTGGGCCGAGGATGGACAGGAGCTGGCTCGCATCAGGCGAGTCTGCTGGTTGAGGATGGAGAGGGGAGAGGTGGAGCTCCACCGCTATGACCGAGTTTTGAGGCAGTTCGGTCTACAGCAGGGGATCCCATCTCTCAGGGATTACGAGTTTTCTCGGACTGTCCGGGATAACACTACGGTTAGCGGGGCTCTAGATATGCAGCGATTCTGGAGTCAGGACACAGATGATGCCCCCATTCAGCCGGTGGATGGGGACGACGTTGGGGTAGCTGACGGCTATGATGCTTGGTACACAGGCATCCGCCCTCCTCGGATGACGAGGGCTCAGGGTCCGATTCATGTAGTTGTGCATCGGATGGGGAGGCGGTGCTAGGCGGCCATTGAGGCGGCCCAGGGTCATGGTGGGAGAGAGCAAAGGAGACCACAGGCGCAGCAGAGGCCATGGCAGTGGGAGAGGAGGGAGGAGAGACCCCCTTCTCCATAGAGAGAGAGGCCACCATCGCCCGATAAGGGCAAGGGTGTTGACACTAGGGAGAGCAGTGAGACAGCGACTCTCCGAGCGGAGACAGTCCATCTCCAGGCACAGGTGCAGACCCTGCGGGAGGAGGCTGCACGACACCGAGAGGAGGCCACACAGCTCAGAGATGAGGTCGCACGCCTCAGAGCACGGAGCGGAGGGGCGAGCACTCGGGAGCTAGCATGGGCTATTGCCCAGATCACATTTTATCAGACACTATACCACCAGATGGTGCCAGAGGAGGAGAGATTACCACTTCCGGCTACCATCATGGATCCGATCAGGATTGGGTCGTCAAGGACTTCATCCCGATCCACGACTAGGACTCGCAGTACCACACATACTACGATGGGGCCACCTCGTCCACCTCAGGGCGGGGGAGGAGATGAGGCTGAGAGCTCGAGGGGTTCTCGAGGCTAGCTACTATAGATTGCACTGCACAGATTGATATATAGTATTTATTATTTTTGATAGAGGATTGAGTATGCCGAGGTACAGATTGTGGCATACCGATTCGGGTTTGATATGATGTATATTATGGTTGATACAGATATAGATGAGATATTTTTGATCATATGACTTGTGTCTTATGTATTTTTATGATGCTTTTAATGTTTTGATTGATTGATTTGATGATTCATGTAATTACGTCGTTGGAAATATTATGGTTGAAATGTCATGCTTGAAAAATTTAAATGAAATAATCGATAGAACAAATTGGTTGTTTGTGATGTGATGATTTGATAAAAAAAATAAAAGGGACTTTTAACAATAATTTCAAAGGACATTGTCGCTATTATAGACCATTTCATGGAGTCGCCGCTCACTCGGTCGTCAAGCTAATCCCAGTATAGAAATATTGCTAAAAAGTAAAAGAGTGCTTAAGAGACTGTCTTAAGACTTTGGTGCAATGGTGCAAATGATGATGATGATGGTTTGTTTTCAGAGTTTCATAAAAATAGTATGCATGAAATAATGTTAAAATGATTTTTGCTAGGCATAAATTCCTAAGTGTGATAAAATTTTTGGATAATTCCCTAGGAATTATACCATCATTGCAAAATTGAAGGTTGACATAATGACATGAAATAGTGATAATGTGCATGCTTTTTGTTAAAAAAACATAATTGTATAACAGAATGATTTAAGTCATATGGTTTTCATGATTTTCAAATAAATGGGGAATAAAAATTGGTACAATGGTTTGCGCTAGGCATAGAATATGTAGGTATAGACTTATACCATCATCGCGAAATCCAAAAAAAAAAAGAGATAGTTTTATTGCATGGTTGATTTTTTAATAAACAGAAAATATGAAGATGAGGACTTGCGCTAGGCATAAAATTCCAATTTTGGTTTTAGAACTATACCATCGTCGCGAAAGTCGACAATATATATATATATATATTAATTATATATATATATATATATATATGTATGTTTTGATTGTATGGTTTTGAAAGAAATTTTGATTTTTTCTATTATGTATGTAGTTGTCTTTATACTAAACAATTGTACTTTAAAGAAGAAAATGAATTATTCCAGACAATTTGCAAAAAAATATTTCAAAGTATTCTTAAAGACAAAAGTTAGATTTATAAGGAATCCCATGTGCATATGTGAGTTCATTTCCAATCTTGATTTATCATAATGATACACAAAATCTCTCAAATACAAAATGTGTGTGCAATTGCTATGTTCATTTACCAGTTTTGAGCAAGATAATATGATACAAGTGATTTGAATGAACCAAATAAGTGTTCATTAACCATGATGTAGATGCATATAACCATACTAGACTACTATGTAAGTCGGATTATCAAGAGCTAGCTAATCCATAAGCGAGACATAGGTCTGTACAAAAGAAGGTCGCTAATGTGACAGACATATCGCCACGCTAGGAGTTACCCAAGGCCAAGCGGGTTGGGCACAAACCACCTGTTATGGGGCTTACCTCACAGTTTTCGAATAATTGAGAATTCCAGGGATTCAAGCTCATCAACCCTTCTTTTCTTTTCAATGGGTAGGGAAAGGGATTTTATTGCTTTTGCTTCTTTTTTCTCTTTCTTTTCTTTTTATATTTTTGCTTTGATATTTGAGATAATGTTGTAATAATGCTGAGATATTACAAAATGATACTGAAATAATGCTTCTTTGTCTCATGATTTCGCTTGATTTTTCTTTTTCTTTTGCTTCCTATTCTAGGGATACTTGCTCGGATTGGCTGTAGAGCAAGGGATTTTTATTACGGGTAGGGGTGAGCTTGTCCTTTTGCCAATTCTCAAAGATTCTAGACCATGTGCATGATAGGATAGCAGGGGAAACTTTTCGCTCAAGAAACCACTTCTACTATGTAGCATAGCATGGACATTACAAATATAATCATTTTATTGTGAAAGGATGTGCTTGGTTTAAGTAAATAACAAGATCAATTCTCTGTGCTCAAACTTTATTTAATTGAATTTGGTGGATTTTGATATAAGATAGATTAGTAATCATGTCAGATAAAAATCAAGATATTTATTTTTGTGTTTGTGAAAGTGAGGGATTCCAAATAAATGCTAATTTATCCAAAATAATTTGAAATATATAACTGCAATACTTGAAGAAGAAAATATATACAACAAATATTTTTGAGGAGTTTGATGATCTTGACTCTCTCTTTCTTTCTTTATTTTGTTTTGGTTTCGAAAGAGTCAATAATATTGTTGTTTTGAGTTTTTATTTATTTTTGTTTGTTTTTGTTTTTGTGTAAACAGTTATATATATATTTTTAAAATGAGACAACATGCAAAATATGTACAAATGATGAAAGGACCAAATTTTATGCGTAATATCGCTTAAGATGCACAATATTCATAGGTTCTTTTAAATATTTACCATCTAAGGTAGTTAATTTGTATGCTCCTGATTCAAATTTAGCAGTGATGATATATGGTCCAAGCCAGTTGGGCTCAAATTTACCTTTAAGGTCTTTAGTTGCATTAGTATTTTTTTGATTTTCTTTTAAAACAAGGTCGCCGATCTCAAAGGATCGATGACGAACTTTTTTGGCATATGATCTTTTAAGTTTGTTTTGGTAAGCACGAAGATGCTCCAAAGCATTGATGCGCTTTTCATCTAGGAGTTCCAGCTGACTGAGTCTGCCAGCTTGATATTCATCTCCTACTTTGGTATCTTGAAGTAGTAGAGCCAAAGAAGGAACTTCTAATTCAAAGGGAAAAATGGCTTCAGCACCATAAACCAAAACAAAAGGTGAAGTTCCAGTGGGGGTTCGAACACTAGTTCGATAGGCCCACAAGGCTGGATATAACTGAATGTGCCAGTCGCGGCGAGTTTATTTACCAATATTTTGAGAATTTTGATTAAGGTTTTGTTAGATGCTTCGCTTGACCATTACCCCGAGGATAATAGGGAGTGGACCAGCGATGTTGAATCTTATATTTTTGGCATAATTTTTTAACATCTTTATTTTTGAAACAAGTTCCATTATCAGAGATGAGATTTGCGGGAATTTCGAACCTACAAATGATTTGATTAAAAATAAATTTAGAGACTTGTGTGCCAGTGCAAGAAGCTAAAGGCATAGCTTCAACCCACTTCGTGAAATACTCGGTGGCGGTTATGATGAATTTGTGTCCATCAGATGACACAGGATTGATTTTGCCAATAATATCTAAACCCCATTTTGAAAAGGGCCAAGGAGATGAAATAGCCTGCAGTTCTTGTGCAGGCGCATGGACAAGGTCGGCATGTTTCTGGCACTTGTCGCAATGGCGCACATAATCATGTGCATCCTTCTCCATGGTAGGCCAAAAGTATCCTATCCTAAGGAGCTTTTTAGCAATGACACTACCACTGAAGTGTCCTCCACAAGATCCATCGTGGGCTTCACTCAAGGCTGATTGGGATTCTTCTAGATTCAAACATCTTAATAGGATACCTTCAAAAGATCTCCTATATAAAGTATTGCCAATTATTACAAATCGACTTGCTCGTCTACGTAATAACCGACGCTGGTTTCTATTAGAATTGGCGAGGAAAGTCCCATTTTTGAGAAAATCAAATATATCCGTATACCAAGGTTCAGGAGTAGTTTCATTGATTAGAAACACATCCAAAGGTTCTAAGCATGACTTATTTGAAGCGGGTTCCTGGAGTCGACGAATAATGATGGTGGCATATTCGTCATCTAACTCCAAGGGCAGAAGAGATGCAGCTGCGGCCATAGCGTCAGTCGCACGGTTGCTAGTTCGAGGAATAGCTTCCAAGGAAACTTGATCAAATAGAGACATTAATTGTAAAACATAGGCTTTATATGGGCGCAGTTTATCATCTCTGGTCTGATAAACTTCATTAATTTGGTTTATAACAAGTTGAGAATCACCAAAAACTAATAGATGTTTAATTTTTAGCGCCAAGGCAGCTCGTAATCCAAGGATTAGAGCTTCATATTCAGCAGTATTGTTGGTGCAAGCAAATGTTAATTTAAAGGACAGAGGAATAAGATGTTTTTGCGGGGATATTAAAATAATACCCGCACCAGCCCCACTCATGCATCGGGCTCCATCAAAGTATAAGGACCATTGTTCAATATGGTCTGCCTCTAATTGAAGGCATTCATCAGGAAACTCAATGATGAGGGGATGGGTAGACTCTAAGGGTGCAGCGGCTAATTGATCTGCTATGATTTGACCCTTAACGAGACTTCTTGTCCTATGAACGTGAGGTCAAACTCGCTTAGAGCAAGAACCCACTTGGCTGTGCGACCCGATAAATAAGGTCGACTCATGAGATACCTCAAGGGATCATATTTAGCAATGACATAAGTTTTTTGATTAAGCATATAATGGCATAATTTTTGCATAGCAAAAATGACTGCTAGACATAGTTTTTCCAACGCTGTGTAGCGGGTTTCATAACTGATGAAGGTTCGGCTAATATAATAATTAGCACGTTCTCTCTTTTCATCATCAAGCTGAGCTAACATAGCTCCTAAGGCAGAATCTGAAGCTAAAATATACAGGAGAAATGGGCGATCAGGTCTAGGCGGTGAAAGCACAGGTGGGTTAAGGAGGTATTGTTTGAGAAGCTCAAAAGCTTCTTTACATTCGTCATCCCAATTAAAAGGGACATCCTTCTTAAGAAGTTTAAGAAAGGGACCGGTTTTGTCCGCCGACTTATCGATGAAGCGACGGATGGCTTGAAGCTTACCTTGTAAACTTCGTAACTCAGATATATTAGTAGGTGCGGGCATATCAGTGATAGCCGCAATCTTGAGAGGGTCGATTTCGATACCACGTAAAGAAACTAAAACCCCTAATAGTTTATCGGACTTAACTCCGAATATGCATTTGGCTGGATTTAATCGAATAAGATATTCTCTTAACCGATTAAATACTTTTCTCAAATCATCTAAATGATCATCTTCATTAATAGAGCGAGCTATAATATCATCTACATAATCATGTAGGATATCATGCATCATATCATGAAAGATATAAGTCATGGCTCGTTGATATGTTGCACCTGCATTCTTTAAGCCAAATGGCATCACTTTCCAACAAAAGGTACCCCAAGGGGTGATAAAGGTTGTTTTAGCCTGATCTTCAGGAGCTATCCTGATCTGATTATAGCCAAAAAATCCATCCATTAAGGACATCATCCCGCTTTCGATAGTAAAGTCAATGATTTGATCCATGTTGGGAAGAGGAAAATCATCTTTAGGGCATGCGGCGTTAATATCTCTAAAGTCTATGCAAACCCTAACTTTGGTAGCTTCTTTCTTGGTGACTGGAACTACATTTGAGATCCATTCAGCATAATCAATAGCTTGTATAAAAACAACATTCAAGAGTTTTTCTAACTCCCCTTTGACTAGCAAAGCCACTTTGGGATGCATTTTTCTAAGTTTTTGTTTAACAGGTTTAGCATCCGGATGGACTACTAGATGATGCATGACTACAGAAGGGTCTAAACCTGGCATATCTTCATATGTCCAAGCGAAGACATCTTCATACTCTTTAAGGAATGCAATGTATTGTTCTTGTTTTTCTTGACTTAATTCTGATCCAATATTGATTATGTGAGGACTATCCTCAGTTCCAATATTAATTTTAATGACGTTTTCTACCTCCATGTGTAGATCTCTTTCAAAATTAGGTGGGGCGGGTGAAACGCCCAATTCTTGTAATTATTTTAAGGTTAAGTTGGATAATTCATCTTGAGGATTAGTGGTCTCAAGTTGGGCTATAGTTGGTATAGAACCATCAAAATAAAATCCATTGTGTAAAATTTCTTCAACGGAGACATCGTGGAAGATATCTCCTTCCAACTCCTCATCGGAGTCAGCAATCATTTCAGGGTAAGCTATGGATAGCATGTTACATGTAAATGGCTGATTTTTTAGAGGCAAATCATCACGCCTATCCAAATAATCTTGATAACATATGAGTTGATCATCATCTTCAAAAGGAAAGGGTTGACCCTTACTAGGAAATAGGCCCACACCACAGCGGGCAGGCCACGGTTCTACCTCGAAAGGTTCTTTCATGCCATTTTGGAAAGGTCCCAAGCCTTTCCCTTTATATCCCATTTTAAGCATTATGGGTTTGGCTTTAATATACTCATTAGTAAAATAACATCGAGCATATCCCTCATGATGAGTTTTGATATTCCGAGGGATTCTTCCCCAATCATATCCTTTATAAATGAAGGCACAACTCCCGACTTGGTAAGTACTTCCCATAGGTTGTGGGAGGCCCAAAGTACGAGGAGATGGCGGCAAGTTATTTAAAAGAATTGAATCTTGCATGAAAGCATTTGTTTTTTTTGATATTAAGATTGTGGATAAATCTGGTAAAAGTTCATCAAAAAGAGCATAAGATGTAGAAGGATCATTCCCTATATCTTTAGATGTGGAAGGTATGATAGATGTTGATAATGTGGAAGTGTTAATAGATGGGTCTATAGGTTTTGAAATTATAGGGATGGAACATGAAGGATAGGTCGTGGATTGAAGATCTTTTTGAGGTTCTAGAGTGGTTTGTTTAGAAGATTGTTGATCTATATATGAGGATGAAATTAATGGAGGGGAAATAGGTGAAGCTATGGGTGTGTGTTTCACAGTTTTAGATGAAAAATAAGAATTAGGATGTGTGGATGACAGAGCAGGGCAAAATTGCACTCCAACAGGTTCTGCCAAAGCACACATATCAAAGGGTCTAGGATCACCGTGGATAGTGACCAACTGATTTTTAAATTCGAATTTAACACATTGGTGTAAAGTTGATGGGACAGCCCGCATTGCATTGATCCAAGGACGACCCAAGAGTATATTGTATGATGCGGGGCAATGTACAATAAACATGGTGGTATCTAGAGTTCGAGGACCAACTTGCAATGGGATGGTAATAACTCCACACGTTTCTTGTGTTTCGTCATTGAAAGCTTTGATAATCATGTCAGTTTTCTTCATTTCATCACTTCTAAAGCCAAATCGTTGGTAAAAGTCAAAAGTGCAAATGTTTAGAGATGAACCATTATCAATCAGGACTCGTTTAACAGCTACATCTCCAATTAGGGCCGTAATGTATAGGGGGTTATCCTTATGTAAACTATGTTGTGGGATGTCTTTATCCCAAAAATCAATACAATCGATCTCTCGAGTGATGATAGTATTGGACATGGCTTCAGGTTGAATATTTTGAGGTACCATCATTTGGCTTAATGTAAGCATCAACTCATCCCTATGGGTAGGAGAAGATCTTAATAAATCCAAAAGGGAAATTTTGGCTGTAGTATTAGATAATTGCTCATTAATATTGTAAGGGGGTTTAAGTTGAACATTGGAAGCATGATTCCCTTTATTGGGATTTTTCAAAACAAATGGAGCTGATCCATCATTCTGGTTTGGTTCTTGTTGAGAATTTTGAGCCTGTTGTCGGGTAACGACTCCAATGGTACCTACAATGTTATATTGAAGACGCTGAACTGGTCTCGGTTGAGCGTTTATGGCTTGTTCATTTGGGAGGAATTGATTAGAAGAGGGTCGAGTAGTAACTCTTCTAGGAAATGGTTCTTCTGGAACCATAGCATCTGTGATGGGTTGAATAGGATCTGATTCATTTTCAGAACTATTCGATTGGTTTGAAGTGATGTCTATTTCACTTTCAGTATCTGATTCTATATCACTAGGATCTGGAGTTTGAATATTATGTAGGGGCCTGGTTGTGACCATGGATAAAGTTGTGTCAAATTTTTGTAAATCATGATTAGGTAAATGTCCGCTAATAGTTCCTACATATCGGGTAGGAGGAGGAACATTATGATGTTCGATTTGATTGGCCACCTCTTTACCATGTCTTGGTAAAGGGTGTTGAAATATGTCTAATGATTGATTAGCATTTTGATTTTGATTTTGGGGAATGTTCTTTTGAGGATTATTAGGAGCATTTTGTTTAGGTTGGAAGGCTTGTACCTCCATTTCATTATTATCAATCAGATCCTGTATTTTATGTTTCAACCTTTTACAAGCGTTGGTAGAGTGTCCAGGCCCTCTATGGAAATCACAGTGTAAGTCAGCTCTGTATCCGGGTATAGTTGGATCAGGTTCCCGGATAGCTGGTAATTGGATCAAACCTCTTTCGAGTAATTGAGGTAAAATAGTTGATAATGGTTGATTCAATCTAGTAAATTCTCGAGGAGGCTTATCAGGCGGTTTCAATATAAATTTTTTTGTTGTTTTCGTTGTATTGATATTAGCAACATTTCTGTTGTCAGTGACTCCGTCACCTATGACTTGTTTGTTTTTATATTGATTTTTGGAGGTTTTCTCATCATCTTTCTTCCTAAGTTGGCCTCTCCTAATGAGGGCATCTTCTACTCTTCGAGCTAAATCTATAGCTTGATCGAAGGTAGTTAAAGTAGCAGTTGATAGCTCATAAGATATTTGTTCTTGTAAATTATTAATAAAAATGTCCAACATTTCCCTATAAGGTAGCACAAAGTGCGGTTTTCCTATCAATCTGCCTCCATCTAGCTAAGAAATCGGCAAAACATTCATCCTTGTCTTGTTTTAAGTTGTATAAATCTTTAATGGTTACATGCCTCTCGATGTAGGCACTAAATTGATGGACAAAAGATTCAATCTGTTTCTTCAAAGTTTCTCAAAGAATGAGTGGGCAATTGATAGTACCACTCTAATGCCATTCCACCTAAACTTTTTGGGAACATTTTTAGTAATAGCAAGTCATCATGTGATATATCATGACATGCTATCCTAAACATGCGAAGATGCTCTATGGGATCTTCGGTTCCTTTATATATAGGCAGGATGGGCATGGGAAAATGCTTAGGGTACGGTTGTGCTACAACTATGGGATCCAAAGGTTGACTACATATCTCTCGATAATTGTACGAGGGATGGTAAGGATCTATCTGGTCCATACGCGAAGCTAACTGTTTCACCATGGCTTCCAGATTACTAGTTTGCCCACCATATTGGTTCGGTAGGGCATTGATATGGGATTTGTGAGCATATGATGGAGGGACATGGAGATTAGATGCTATATTGCTATTGTGTAAATTGTTGGTAGGAAAGGTGTTATGAAGAAATTTTGAAGTTGTATTATGTTGTATTCCAGATTGTTGAAAATTGGTGTTTGGCTTCATTTTAGGTTTTTGTTTACTTGAAGCATATTGATCAATAGTTTGGCGAAGTAAAGCAGTGAAGGAAGTCTTCTTTTGTGTGGGAATGATTTTAGGCTCAATAACAGGTTCCTTAAGAGGTTGGGTAACCTGTTGTTTTGGCATGTTCTGAATCATAGTGACCATATCTCTATTGGATGGTCCAGCCTTATCACTTTCTTGATCAATGAAAGACAAGGGATTAGTGTGCACATCAAACATATGTTCCATGGCTGCTTGAGTGTCACTAATTTGCCCTTTATCAATACGAACTGCCATATTAAGAGCGCCAATGTTATTATTGAAAAATTTCCAGAAATGATCTAAGTTGTCAAAAGCAATAGTTCCATTCGGAGCTACTCTAGGGGATGAGGATCCATCCTCTTTAACATTTTCTTCTTGTTCATTGTCTTCACCTAGGTCATCTTCTGGTTGATCTAGAGTTTCTCCTTCCGGAATTGGATCTTCAGGAAGGACATTTGGGTTTCTAGTTTTATCTTCTAACCAATCTTCTTCTTCTCCTTCGGTTTGTTTACCATTCCTAAGTTTAGGCATTGTGCTTTAATTTAGATTTCAGCAAATATTATATATATATATATATATATATATATATATATATATATATGCTATAAGCTTAAGAGGTATATATTAATTATATACCTACTACAATATTTAAAATGAAATGTTTTGGTTTTTGTTATGTTTTTTAGTTTTTCTTGTTTTTGTAATAATATTGTAAAGATAACAAACAACACAATAAATGCAAGAACTAATACTGAAAGTAATGATCTAGTTTTCTATAAACAATTTATAAATATCATTAATGGGCTCGAGTTCTTCAGGAGTCATGAAGTGTTCTTCTTCAAATTGAAAATTTTCTTTCAAAAATTTAATGAAAAGAGCTATAGTGATATTATCTGTCTCAGATTCTGGTTGATAGAAGTAAAGCTCGTGGCAATACTCTCGATATAACACAGCTCGAGGAACTCTATTCCATATTTCCCTATCCGGTAAGAACAACCTCTTGGTCTTCTACACGACCTAGGAACTGGTGTATAATGGCTGCGTTCTCGAGGTATTCCTCGAAGGTGAACAATTCTGAAGACACAAGAGCTCTCCTATAAGCTAACCATCTATGGCAGGCTCTCTGAAGTTCATGATAAAAGACGAGTTGATGAGGATCCAGGATTCTATCTAGGACAAGCCTCTTGATTTGTCTAAGTTCGGTTGATCTAGATGAAATGACACCTAGCCTTCTATCAAGTTCTTTCCACAGAAGTTGGTTTCTATCTATTTCAAGCACACTAAGCATAGAATTAACTTCTATGGCTGCTAATTGGTTTTCAACATTTATAGTAACTGCTAATATTTTCTTAGGAGCTACCATCTAGACATGATATGCAACTTAGTATTTTCTAATGATTTTAAATGCATTTATGTTTTTGTTTTTGTTTTTCTTGTTTTCAAAAGGTTTTAAATGCATTCACGTCGGGTTCACCAAAATGTATCGCTCCAAATTTTTCACACCCTTACCTTCAGGCTATAGGATCCGTGCCCGGAAGGGGGATGTGAAAAGGATGGCACGGTACCTCGGACTGAGAGGCCTTGCGAAGGTCCCGCCTCTCGGGGGAGGTGTATTATGGTGATTTTTCGACGGATGGTGGGTTCACCAGGAAACGTTTAATGGCAGTTTCCACGCCTAGGTTGGGAATGTGTTTAATGTGTTCAGTTTTAGCCTTAATCATCCAAGTCCTAGGTTTGGCCAGATGAATATAAGTTGTTCTATTATGAAAATGTAGACTAAATGAATGCAAAAATAGATTAGAACAGAAAACAGGGAAAATAAGCTGGATTAAAGAACCATACCTGATCCGGATATCTGATGGAGGTTCTAATTTTTGAAGCAATCAGGATCATCTGGAATTCGACAGGATCGTCTCCTATCTAACAAGATCGTCTGAGATCTGACGAATTCATCAAATGAATTCGTCAGAGACCTACAAACAGAAAAACAGATGCAAAATATAGAGAATGCAACTATGACAACAGAGGGCAATGATGCAGAATGACAATAACAATATTAAAATGATGATAATAAGCAAAAACACGAATGCATTATAATGATCTAATGACAATTTATGCTTTTATTATGCATTAAAGCTACATGGGTGAACTCCAAGATGCAGAATAATAAAGAATAACCATAGAATTAACTAAATGCAGAATAATGCAGCGGAAAAAGGATGAAGAAATGCAAACTACGGGCACTGATTGCCCCCAATGTGAACTACAGTCGAAATCATCTCGAATTGGGTCGAGATCGTCCGAGATTGTACGAGATCGTCTGAGACGAACTGAGCTTGCTCCGACTGAAAAACAATGAAGTTCCTGCAAACAAACTTGAAAAAATGCGAATGCAAACAGTGATTTAAGATGGTCTAGTGCGTGTAGGATTCGAGTTACAGGGAATTTCAGCCAGAGGGATGCTAAGGGGGAGGGCCTAGGATTAAATAGGCTTAGGATAGAGGTTGGGAGGTTGGAGATCATCCCAATTTGGGAGATCTCCAATGGGGGAGGTCTCTAACGGCGCAGACACGCTTCTGCCCGGATTAGAGACGTCGTTGGAACAGAGTCCAACTATGCACAAATCAGTTTGGGACGAGATCGTCTGGACGTCCTACGCCAGACGAAATCGTCCGATCTGAGGCGATATCGTCTTATCGGAGACGATATCGTCAAACGGACAAAACAAACTCTAAAAATGGCACGAGAAAGGAGGAAATGGGTTAAACGGCGGTTTGGGAGCGGTTTTGGAGGTTGAAATTTGAATTTGAATATTTACTAGAGTAATTGTAATTATTAAGGTTTAACTGTGCCAATTTTAGGGTGCTACATATATACATTGTATAATTATTTCCCTTTCTTTCTGAAATTTGTACTTTTAAATTATTTTTGCACTTTGTAATTGGTTTTCTCTAAAAATCTTGAAAAAAGAAAAAATAATTGAAAAAAATGACTAAGTATGGGCTAAGTGCATAGAGAAGTTCCTTTTCGCACTCAATTCTATGTAAAACTTTTCGAAACGACACCTGCTCTTGAATATACATCAAAATACGCTAGATCCCCGTGGAATGGCATAGAGGTTTCTATCTTGTGGAATGATGAGCCGTTAGTCAAAATAAATTAAAATATTTTTCCAATTTGGGAACCTTTCGAAGCCAATGCTATCAGAGTGGAATCAAGATGGAAAGTCACGCCTAAAATTTTCTAAGTGTCTACAGACCCAAAAATATTCTTAAGCCATCAGTTTTAAAATCAAAGTAGAACCAAGCAGCAATTTTGACCATGACACATGGATACTAGAGAACGATCCCACATTGAATTCTAACGAACTTGCACCATGACCCAAGAGTAGCCGAGGGGGTGCGGTGAGGTGGCAGTGCAATTTGAAATTTTGACCAATGAAAAGATAGAATGCCACCATTGAGCCACCGAAGGGAATGATTAAATGTTGGAAAGTGTGCCAATGGTGAGATCGTGTAGTAGCTACATTAATGGTAGAGGATACACATGTTATAGAAAATAAAAAGTGATAAAAGACATACACAGTGCTCATTTGGTATCTATTTGCATCCCTAGAGTGGTAAAAGGTAGAGAGAATTTCTAAAGAATTTACTACAAACTGTAGGGAGAATTAATTCTTACTACAGTCAAAATGGCACCCAAGAGATCACTCACTGAGGTACCAGAGGTGGGAGCAAGGTTATAGGCTCATGTTTGTCAAACCAGATGAGTCGTGTACACAGTGATGACAAGATAATGGAGGACCTGTCTAAGGACTGATTTTGAATTGCTATATTTTGGAGGAAATCCAATGTGCCAAAAAGGTACTATAGCTATAAAATCTTTCTTGTTCACCTATATCTATGATTCTATACATCATTACCCCAAATTAATCTTAGCTATGATTGAATTCTATGATTCTATAAATATAATGATTAAAACCTCTGAGGGCGTTCCCCTATTCACAATTACAAAAGAATTCTACCATGAATTATTTGCTAGAGGAGTAGGGCCACCCTCAAAACCCAGACCGTTTGACATAGTAGAATTAGCTAGGGCTTATGTTGCAATGGTAGCTTCAAAAGTAAAGAAAAGGGCTATAGAAAAATGGTTGCATCTTAATTTCAGAAGAATAAGGAATGAAGATGAAATGCCTGAAGTCCCTATTCATATTGATGAATTTGCAAATCTCGAATTGTTTTCTATGTTGGCTTGCATGGAGGGTTTAGAATCTAATAGAATGGTACATGGCTGGAAAACTACCACTACATACTATATTTCTAATGAAATAATGTATGAGAAGGATGCGGGAAAGAAAAGGACTAGAGTGATTTATTTTGACTGGCTAGATTTTCTTGCATAGAGGATACATGAGTAGCTAGTAAGCATGAAAAGGGGCATTGATACTCATATTTTTAGGTATTTCTCAAGTCTAGTGTGGATGTTCTATGCTGCCACCAAAGATAGAATGTCGTGGATTCTGATAAAGGATAAAACAAATGATGGGGAACCCTTGCCGGTTTATTATTGGACAAGCCATTTGAGGAGCAATGAGTCCTATTATAGATTCAATTTGGAATTTTTGGGACCTACCCTAAAAATAATGTATGGTAAGTGCCCTAGGTTGCCACCTTTAATTGAGCATATTCTGAGAATGAAGAGTGAAGAAGAAGGAGACTGGTATTTGTTGACCGAGGATATGGTAATCAGATAGTATGGTTTTATGGGTAAACCTTTTCTTCTGCCCCACTTTGTCATGGAAAGACTTTTTGCCTTAGAATACCTGAGGCAGGGGGAGTATATTGATGCAAACTATGGTTTTGGGAGAAAGAGGAAGTCTTTACTTACCCACCACACTTTGGATGACATTACCATCACCAAGAAGGGGTAGAGCCAACAAATTGGCCAATACCTTGATAGGTTAGGTTTGTTTTATATTCCCCAAAGATGGAGTTATGACCCTGATGGCATTTTTACTGCAAGGAATAAAACCCTAAATGGACCTAAGGCCTATAAGTTTGAAAGGAGGCCCAAGGCTCATTTTGAACAAGGTAGAAACAATGATGAGACTACTCTTTTAGAGTGGAATGTCTCAAATATGGGTCAACTACCTCCATGGTTGGATTTTTATGAGAAAGTTGTTGATTTTGACCCTGATAATAAGCCAAGTCATCGGATTACAGAGGCTACAATTGAAAATATTGAGGTTGAATCAGCAAAGAAAAAATATCCTCCACCTAAGGCTAAGTCTACAAAGAAAAAGGATCCTCCACCTGAAGAAGAGATTGCAAAAGAAGAAGAAGAGGAGGAAAAGGGACCATGGAATGTAAAAAAATTAACAAATTGGTGGAGAATGAGGATTGAAATTGGAAAGCCTAAGTCCAAGTTTGGAATGAAGATTGACAAAGAATTTTCAAGGAGATATAATAAAAACATTGGAACCTAGAAACAAAAGGATGTCAGAAACATAGTATTAATAGTTGAAAAACCTCAATCTAGTTCTGAATCCCTCCCTCCACCTATAGATCATGAGGCTCATCTAGAAGAACCAAGAACTCCCTTGACAATGGTTGAAGTACTAAATACCTTTCATCCTACCACTGAGCAGGTGGAAACGTTTCCTAAGGGAGCTAAGTTGATGAGCAAAATGCAATATTCTAAAGAAAAGGTTGTCAGTACCCCAGTTATTGAAACAACATCTAGGCCTAAATTCTTAGCTTTGGGAGCATGACCTCCAGACATAGATATCAACTAGAAAGATAAGGATGAAATATTTAAGTATAGACCCTTATCTTTTACCCCTACAACATCAATTGAATTACGTCCTATTTCTGAACAATCATTACTTTATGAAGTAGTGCAAGAAGATGTGTTGGAAGAAGATTATGAGAGTGAGATGACTGCTTTTCAATTAGTTCATATAAGGACTAAGAGGGTCCCAAAAAGAGAGGAAAAAGAGATTTCAAAGAAACAAAAATTGGATATGGAGGAGATTACTAAAGAAGTAGCTGATTTTACTATGGGAAAATTGATTGATCAAGAGCAGCAGCAGGATACGAAGATAGAACAATAACACCCTACATCAGTAGGTGAAGGTATGGCTTCTAATCCCTCTTCTCCTCTTCATCCTCATGAGTCCCCAAATAAATCTCCCTCCCTTTCTAATCAATAATACATGACAAGTGTACCTCCTCCCTCTCACAGTCCACCACATAAGTCATCAGTAGCCATCGAGGTACAAGTCACTCATGTTTCCTCATAGCCACCTCAAATCCCATCTCTAGCATCTGAGGTTCCCACTCCCTCATCTACCATCATTTCACTTCCATATTTTTCATCACCACCATCAATGGGACACTGCATTCCAAGTATATCCATCCATTCGATTGTTAGTCTTGCATCAGTTTCCATGAGTCTACCAACAACAACAACAATAGTAGTTATAGAGTCCATTGTTGTCACAGAGGCTGTTGTAACTATATCTTCACCCCCATAATCAATAGTTTAGTCCACCCTTTTGTTTCTAGTGTCATCATCTCCCCTAGATGTTGGTATTTTAGGACCTGTTACTATACCAAAAGAGCAGGTAGCCACTCAAAGTATAAATGATTATTGGGTAGAGAAGCTTACTAAGTCTTCCAGTAGGATGGCTATTAGAAGAAGAAGCATGTATGTTGATCATGTTTCCAGACAGAGAATATCAAGATCTATGACTCCACTAGTGAGAAAACCTAAAATTGAGATGACTATTCAAGATTATCGAGTGGAGGAGGTCACAAAATATATTGATAAGCTTCCTGAGGAAGATGAGTTGATTATAGCCAAAGCCCACTTGGATACCTTCTATGTGAAAAATGATATGGTCAGAGAGAAGGTGGATAAGTTGGAGAAATAGGTTGAAAAGCTTAAGAAGAGTCTCAATGATAAAAAATAAATAGAAAAGGCTCTGAGAAAAGAGGCTAAGGGTTGGCAAGAGAAGTTTCAAAAGGCCAATAAATTGAAGGACCAATTAGAAGAGCAAAAGAAGTTGAATGAAGATCAAGCAAAATAAATTCAGAATTTAAAGCATCAACTTCAAATTGAGAAAGCTAAACCTTCAGGATTTTCTAAGAATGAGTTGAAAAGGATTAGGAAGGAGTTGCTTTCTGAGGTCCAGGAAAAATGTTCAGGTCTTCAACTTATGATTGATTATCTCGATGATGTCAACCGCCTACTCTCCACTATTCAAAAAGAGCTAGATCAAATCATTGGAGAGTTGTAGCCTATGGTGATTCTGACAGAAAAAATGTACAGGTTGGTTGATAGCAGACTCAGTGATTCTGCTAAACCTATTCCTAATAAAGAATGGAATCTTTCCAGATTTGCTACCAGGATAGTGGTTAAAAAGCATAGGGTACTTCAAAGAGCCTGGTTGTTGGTTGACAGGATGGAAAAGATGATTAGGGATGTTGTTGAATTAAATAAGGAAATGATTCAGGTTGGTTTTAGAGGACTCTGGAAGGAGGATCACAACTTGTTATCTATGGAAGAGATCCAGTAAAGCATTAATGAGAATTTGAAGGATGAGTCTAGAATAGATTCTCTAGAAGAGCCACTACCCCAAGAACAAGTTGTCCAATTGATCATGGATTTTACCCGTTTGAGATATCTCATGGAAGATCTGGTGAATAGATGGAATGCTACTAACTATGAGGACATTGGAGAGCTATAATATGTCTATAAGCATCTCAAAGAAACATCAAATCCCTCTGAAGAATCCTAGAAATAGGCTCTACAATATTTGGAATTAATGGTTCAGTTGTTTGGAAATACTTCTGGAGAAAGAGGTCAGAAAACACCTACTCCATAAGAAGGAGAAGAAGAATAAAAGGAAGAAGAGGTCATGGAATAAGGGGAGTTGGATAGATCAATGATAGGCCTAGAAGGGGCTCACACTTAGTTCATTTTTGTTTTGTACATATGCATAAGTTTTGTATTTTTGTTTTGACTTTGACAATTTTCAGAAGTAAGCAATAAAGGCATGAAGCCTACAGAGGCAAAAGAGCAGCGGACTATATGTGAAGGCATTTCTTGAAATAAGGCCTTATAAAAAGAGTAGAGTTGTGTCTAGTTTTTGAAGACAGTGGCAAGATCTATATTTTTGACACAGTCTCTGTATGAGCAAGTAAGTTTTATATATTTTTTGGCATCACTTCGATATGAACCTTTACTCTCTAGGCAGACTGTCAAAATTTTTAGAGAGTAGTGGTTATATAGAAGTTATTCTGTAAAATATGTTTTGAATATGAGTATGTTTGACTCCAAGGCCCAATGGATAAGACTCTGATTTCGATTGGTTTTGCAAGCAAATCCACCCGGGAGGCGCCAAAATGTAGGCCCAAAATGGCCACATACTTAGGAAAATTTTGCAAATTTTGTCTAAGTGGGAAAGTCTTCATTCCGCACACCTAACAATGTATTTTGGAGCGGATCCGCAACAGGAGGCATGAGTCCGCCCGACACTTAGAGTATTTTCATGCTTGGAGTGATTCCGTTGGGGACTTCCTTTGTGTTTGGCTTCGGACTGGCGAAAATGCTCGAATCCACAAAAGTTTTAAGAGGAAATGACGTCAATGATAAAAAAGTGTGGATTGGCGACCACTCAATATTTTGGAAAACTTCACGAGCGGCTAAGTCTTAGAAGGCCCGATTTCGGAGAACCCATAGAGTATTTTCACCCAGAATGGTGACAAGGCGGGATGCTATAGACAAGGCAGATGCGGATTCACGACTAAAGGTGATTTTGACTTCTCCTTTCCGGAATGGTGACAAGGCGGAATTTTTTATTCTGAGGATAGTGCGGAATGGAGAAAAGGTCATGTTGCTTTATGATGGGTCCGGATTGATGATCATATGCTAATGCACTTGCTCATCTCAGAATGGAATCCACAAAAGTCATAAAGGAGGAGTGATGTCATCAATATTTTTGTGCGGATTAGAAGGCACCTTGTGG
Organism: Wollemia nobilis; assembly: GCA_028583015.1. NCBI lineage: Eukaryota > Viridiplantae > Streptophyta > Pinopsida > Araucariales > Araucariaceae > Wollemia > Wollemia nobilis. Next base: position 5,440,129 of record JAQPPZ010016385.1, on the reverse strand, counting down.
ATAATGAAGGAATCTGAAGAACAAAGAGCGGATTCAATCTTGCTTAGTTTTCAGATCATTTGGGAGTCGGATTGGTGATTCCATAGTTTTTGAGATAGAAGGATGATGTCACCAATATTTTAAAGTGGAATGGCACCATTTCTCCCCACCATTGTAATAAGCTTTTATCATATTTAATCAGAACCATATAATGAGGGAGATCAATGGTGGAGATTGCATCAAAGAATCTAAAGTATTTAGGGATGTTTCTTCACTAGAATTGGAATAGCCAGTTGGAAGAGGAAGCTAAAGCATCGAGGGTTTTCAAGAAAGTTGAACCAGAGGTGGTTATAGATCGATGATGATAGACAGTATCCAAGAAGAATCAATGATGATACGTGATTTCCAATGGCCTGGACTCTAGTTGCATCGAACAACCAGCAAGTTGCAGAGGCCTCGAGCTACCATGGTGGACCACATTCAATGGATTTCCCGGAGGATGTACCAGTAAGCAAATGCCAGCAAGAATTCTCTGTTGCACTATCAAAATAAATCTTTGTAATGTTCTTAGTGAATTTTAATTTCTGCAAAACTATAAATAGAGGTCGAACCCTCATTTTTAAGGGTCGGCTCTAGTGTGTTTTCCTATGCTATTGTAAATATTCCCAAGAGCTAATGGAAGGAGCATTACATTGATCTTCGCCTCAAAATTTGTATCTTCATGCTTGATATCAGAGGTTCAAATTCTTTAGTTGTATTTCTATGAATACTTAAGTGGTTAGTTTGTGCCAAATTAATGGATTACTAGTTGTTAAAGTAATTGAAATATACTTCTAAGATTGATCTTTATTGTTAGGAAGTGCATTTCTATAGAATCTAGATATTGGTGAATTTTGTTATTTGGATTATCATTGTCTGGATATTGAAATCATTGTCTGCAATATTTCTCTATTGTGCTTTAATGAATGAAGAGTCATTCAATTTGTGATAATGTTGATCTAAGTTATGTATCTTTGGGTTAGTTTTTTGGAGCTTTTTATGGTGGTGCAATGTTGTTAGCCTATCCATCCACTATTATTCACATTTCTCTAACCCTAACCTTTTCTTACCCTAACCTTCAAACCCTAAGTGAGCATAATTATGTCAACCCCCTATTTAAGTTGACAAGGAACCAGCCTACTCTGGAGGTTGGATCGAAAACTCTATTTTGGTCCATCCAATGTTGAGTGTTGAGCTACAGCTATCGGGTGCAAGCCTGGACAAAAAATAGGAAGATAGACAACCACAGTATCAAGTGAAAACTTGGTGCAATTCAGTGCCCAACAGGTACTCCAAATATTGTTTTTCAAATTTCTTGGATCATTACAACTTCAAGATCAAGCTAGAGTGATGCCTGTGTGAGTCAAGATGTACTTGCCTTACAATCTTATTATTTTTTAGAAACCTTATCCATTGGGCTACAAAGTCAAAACAACAATGCAAAACAGACCAAAAATAATAGAGAATAATTCACAAACCAAGAGGAGTGCCCCTTTTTTTAAAGAAGGAACGTTGCCTAGGAAATTATCACACCTGATCCTAGAAGATCTACTCCACTGGAAAAGGGATGATTGATAAAACCCCTATAGCCTTGCTCAATATGATTTCAACTACTACATAGGTATGCACATACCACATTTTTTATTTATCAATCGACTTATTTACACAAAATTACGATATGGTTCTCATGCTTGGGCCAGAGACTTATTCTTGTTAGAAATAGAGTATATTATATCATTAGGGTCATGTAAATGTATCTTCCAAGATATATACTTAGGACATTATATTACTTTAGGGGGAATTTATCTAGTTACTTCATGCAATGTAATAAATACACAAGTGTCAATGTGCAATTTGTATATGTGCAAGTTGTCCCTTGCACATCTAGGTAGAGTGTTGGCCAAGGAACCTATTTTCCTATATAAAAAAGGCATCATTGTAATACAGATATAGAGTCAGGGGATATAGTTGGATAGTGTAGCTTAGAGTATAGTACAATTTTGTGTAGATCACCATCCATTGGTGATGGGTGCAATGTAGTTTAGTAGCTTTATTAATGGAGTGTTCATTTCCTCCATAGCTACATTGTATTATTTCATGTCATTTATATTTACAGCATATTTCAGTCATCTAGCATATTTACTTTCTTTCATATTATTTTGCATCTTGTGATTGTTATCTCCCATTGCTCATTACATCAAAAGCTAACAATTCTTTAGTCTATCTGGTGAACCTGCAATATCTGGACCAAATTATGTAAAAGTTTAGTTGCTCCCTATATTGGATAAATATCATGCTTGGTTTTAACAGCTCTGTATTTGGTCGAAAGGTTACCCGTGTGAAGGTTACCTCTACTATCTTGGTCCTTGATTTAGCTGGTTCCTCTTCAGAAATGAGGTACCAAAATTGTATTGTGAATGGGTTAACCTGCCCTGTCACCCATACCTTATCATTTTTAGGGTGGATGAAATTCTCAATCAAGATCCACTCTTTTGCTTTGGTTTTTCTTGGATCTCAATATTTTTAATAATGTGATAGTTGAGGCCTTCATGATACAACTTATGTTCCACTACTACCACCTTAAATGAACATAACCTAGATTCATTCTTGGGTTTATGGGCAAACTCGATCCCCTATTGACTAAGGAGATAATATTGCTGGAGGATTGGTACTTCAAAGACCATATTAGTATGCCCTTGCTTCCTGTCACGAGGGGTTATCCACTTCTTAGCCTTATTCTCTTGTAAATATTTTAAGGTAATGACATCCCCTTCCTCAGGGAATGAACCATTATCTCTTTTACATGAGCTAGAGGACAAATATCCTTGCCATATTCTGATTTTTTGTAGTTGAATGTTGGGCTACTACATATTGGATTTCAAGCCACTAAATATTATCTCCTCATCTAAGAGCTTCCTATTTATGTTGCTAACTTCTTCAGTTAGCCAATGGATTCTCATCCTTAGCTCTCATTGTATTTGTTTTTCATTCTCATGAAACTATACAGATGCAAGATTCGAAGGTAGCGGATTATGTATTGAGGATATAGGAGGTAGAAAAGGTTTGGGAAAGCTCCTGTGAGAAAGCTTACCAACATGGATCAACATTCTCTCAGCATGCTATGCCTCTTTGAATATTTGGAAAAAACATTTTTCTCTTGATTACTGTATGAGGAGGCTTATGTCAAGCTCAAAGGTGCAAACATAATATATGTATTCCTAGGTAGATAATGGCCTAACCTCATGGGGTATCCTCCTACAAACTCTTCTAAAGCAAACATTGAATTCAACCATGGTTTCAACTAAAACAGTCCACACTTCATCTCCTTTGAATGAAACAAATATTGCTTTCTCACTCCCATCCACAGTACCAACCTAGGTCACTACTATACCCTCTATAGAAATATCCATTGCATCACCCATAAGTGTAGATTCCACACTTGTAACAGTCCCATTCTCCCTCACTGGTTATTTTACTTTACTACATTCCCTTCCCACCTCTTCAATCGATGCTCATCCTAATATCGTAAAGATCAAGAAATTCAAGAAGACCAATAAAAGAGCATATGACTGGTGGAATGAGAAATATGCTCAGTATTCCAAAAGATCTACATAGTACATAGAAATGGTGGCACTAGACCCAAATACCATGTAGAGGACTAAAATGAATGTCACACCTCTTGTGGATAAGTCGATGGAAGACTTGACCATTAAATATTACTAGGTTGAGATAATGGTAGAAGACATCACTTAGCTTCTAATGCAAGACGAGTATGGATATGCAAGAGCTCATCTAGAGACTATTTATTTCATGGGGACTACTACAAAGAAAAGTGTAAATGAGCTAAGGAAACAATAAAAGAGCTTGAAGCAGCATTAAGTGAACAAATTAATGTCAAAAAGGCATTGAAGAATAAGGCTAAGAAATGGTAAGACAAATTTTAGGAGATGGCCAGATACAAACAAGAAGCAAAATATACCAATAAGAAAAATTATATCTTGACTTAACAGCTCAAAGACCTCCAGTAGTAACTTGAGGAAGAAATAACCAAATCCATATGATTCTCAAGGGAGAAAGTTAAGCAGGAAAGAAAATAAATGTTTGAAAATATCGTAGAGATGAGCTTCAAAGCACAGCCTATATTACTCTATCTAAAAGAAGTAAAGAAGGTATAAGAGATGGTAGAATATGGATTCAAAGAAGTTGAATGTTTCTTGTAGTCAAGATTAGCTACAGCCATGAATATCCAAGCTTAGGATGAAAGTAAAATGGACGAATGACAAGCAGGAACCCCAACCAAGAGTGTTCTAACACCAAGATTGTGACTAGATCCTTCTTCAAAATACATAGGCTCATGAACCAAGGCTAGAAAATCATACAAGACTTCAAATTTGAAACTAAGGGGATATTGAAACATCCGAGTATAGCTGAGAAATATGGATTCTTTGGATTTTGGGATGAGGATTCCAACCTATTAGGAGAAGAAGAACTCAAAACTACTTTGAAGGTAGCCATGGAGGATGAATCTAGCATAAATGAATTACCAAAATCTGTGTAGTAGAAATAGGTCTTCAAGCTCACACAAGATCTTACTCAAGTCAAATCTTGCGTGTATGAGTTGATCTTGAAATCTAAGACCCTCTTCTATGTTAGTGTCTTTGAATTAGAATACGTCCATTACCAATTCATAGAGACATCATATCCAAACAGAGAAACCTGGGAATAGGCTTGCAAAGCTTACAACGATATTACCAAAAGGCTAAAAGATAAAAGAGCTAACAACAGACTTTAGATAAATGAATAGTAGAGCAGGAGACAAAGCTAAAGATAAAATGGAAGAAGTTGGAGGAGATACATAAGTGGAGGAATATGAAGAAGCATAAGGAGATAAATCCTCGAGTAATCAAAGAATTAAATGAAAGACCACCCATTCACCCTTTATGTCATCTATCCCTATTCCCTCCAAAAAAAAATTCTATGTATACATCAACCCCAATTTATCCTTTTTGTTCTATTTTCTTTGAAAGACTCTACTCACCCAATGGATAAAGGCTCTAAGTTATAAAAAATTTCTAGAAAACTACCCTAGGAGGTGCAAATAACGTAGGTCAAAATGACTACATCATGAGAAATAAGGTGACGATGGGTCCCAAAAATTTTGAAGTATGAAGGACCAGTGCAGTATCATGACTTTTCTTAATTCCACTAGCAAGAATGACCTAAGTGTTGAAAAGTGTTGTGATTCTATGATATGTCATATTTTTTATGACAAGGAGCATCAAAAGAGCCCAAGTGTCAAAAAGTATCATGATTCTACGATAAGGCATGTTTCCACTGACAATGAGCATCAAAAGAGCCCAAGTTTTGAAAAGTGTCATGATTCTATGACAAAGCATGTTTTCAGTGGCAAGGAGCACTGAAAGAACCCAAATACCAAAAAATGTTATGATTTCATGAAAAGGCATGTTTTCATTGGCAAGGAGCACTGAAATAACCCAAGTGCCAAAAAATGTTGTGTTTCCACAACAAGTCATGTTTTTGCTGGCATGGAGCATCAAAAGAGCCCAAGTGCCAAAAAGTGTCACGATTTTGTGACAAGGCATGTTTTTTCTAGCAAGTAGCACCAAAATAACCCAAATGCTAAAAAGTATCGTGATTCTACAACAAGATGTGTTTTCGCTAGCAAGGAGCACCGAAAGAACCCAAATATCAAAAAGTGTCATAATTTTGCAACAAGGTATGTTTCCACTAGAAAGGAGCACCAGAAGAATCCAAATGTTAAAAAGTATCATGATTTTGTGACAATTCATGTTTCCACTGGCAAAAAATACCAAGAAGACTCAAGCGTAGGAAGGTGTCACTATGTCATGGCAATTCATGTTTCCATTGCATGTATAGGTAGTGGTCATTACTAGTTACAATGAGCATGATATTCTATAATAGTTTTAGTTCACCATGGCTATTATAATATCAACAAAGATAAGCACATCAAAAAAATGGTAGATGAATCGGATTTTAGGATTAACTCCACTATCTACCTATGCACATGGAGCAATCAAATTGCATTTAGAGATTGATTATTATGTTCTATTTTCATACCAATGATACTGCATGATGCTTGTACCAAATTATCCACCTAGCGTATTATTATAACAACTTTTGAATAAGCTAATTTTATATTTTGAAATATTGAACCATCGATGGATTATAAATAAGAGTATCAACCTCTTGTCAAAGGGTTGGCTCTTAGGCATTTACAAGTTGTATGGATTGAGACTTTTGGAAGGAGCAATGCATTAAAGATCTCCATTTAACCTCTGGTTCAAATATCTTGTAGAACAAGTATGTATGAATGGATGAATGTTTCTAATTTAGCTAAATAAATGTGCATGACATGAATTTTTCTTTCTGGATTCTTGCCCATATTTATTTCTTAGTTCTGGAACTACTAATCTGTAAAGCTATACATTTATTAGACATGTTTTGTGTATGGTAAACAAGTGGTTGGTCTGTTAGGAAGCTATAGTAATTGCTCTGTTTCATGGTTTTCTTCCATTTCTTGTTGTTTCTTAATCTACACCATATCAAGTTCTAGCCTCGACTAAATTTATATCTCTTTTAAGCATTATTTTATCCCTTCATTACTATCTATTTAGTTAGAACTTCTCAAAGGAACCAACCTTCTCTAGAGATTGAACCGGTTAAGCCTTATAGTTTGATCATTCATTCAATGTTGGCCATGTCTTGGGTGTAATAACCAACCATAGGTAGATTTTGGACCAACAGGAGGAGACTAAGATAAGTTATATTAACTTGATTTAATGAAAAATTAAATACCTAAGCTAGAATATTATTATCTTAGGTGCTTTAATTATTAAGTTGGAGTTAAAAGGTTTTTATATTTTTATGATTTTTATTATTAGGTGGGAGTTATAATGTTTTCTAATATTTTAAATTTTTAATTTTTGAGTTTTTTAATATTTATTAAAGTGGGGAGTGATAAGGTTTTGTACTTCAAATAGGATTTAAGGTTTCCTTGATTTGGATTTGATTTTTTTAAGTTTGAAGCTTGAATTTTGAAGAGTTAGTAGTTTTGTTGAAATTTGAAGAATATTTTTAGAAGAATTGAAGTTACTCAAGATTTTTAAAGCTTTTTTAAATTTTGATAAAATTTGAAATTTGAAGAAATTTTTAAATCTTGAAAATTTAATTTATTAGGGAGACAAAAGGATTACTACATGAAAGGTTTAGAAATTTTTTAAAATTTTAAAATTTCAATTTCAGTGATTATTAACTTTGGATATAAAAGTATTTCAACTTCAAAGGAATTAACTTTTAAACCTTGTTTATTATGGAAGAAAATATGAAATCTTTAATCATAAAGAAAATATTGGAAGTTATAAATTTTGGTAATAGTAATTTGATTGAAAAATCTGAGTGCATGTTATATATGGCAATACAATTCATCTATAGAGAAGCAATGAATGAAAGCTTTGAGACATTTGAATATTATTTACGTTCAAAGATTTTTGAAGCAATTAATAATTAAAAGGATGATATTATGATACCTATTGATATATATGGTATAATGTAGATGGCATTGCTTTCACTTGAATCATAAAGATAAAAAATAAAATCAAAAAGAGTTGATTGAAACTATAAACATAAAAATAGTATTTGATCATGATAAAAGTGAAACAAGTGAATCATCTCTAAAAACAATATTTCATTCTTCATGCAATATTAACATTTAAAGGTCATAAAATTTAGGAAATTATTATTATGCTCTAAGTGAATGTTCAAATATTACAAGGCAATATCAAGATTGCAGGAAAGCAAATGAAGCACATGATCCAAAGGTCAAATATGAAGAAGAAGTCATGCACAAAAAATATGTAGATCTACATGAACTAGAGGTCAAATACAAATAAGAAAAAAAGAGTGAAGAACCAAATAAATAATATGAATATAAATCTCAAGTAGAGGTTCATGGGTAATGGAAGGTCATATGAAGATTGAAGATGAATATATATATTGAAGACTAAAGTCTTCAATAACCAAATAATGTAATACAATGGGGTGTTGAAGAATATTACACTATTTGGTACATGTACCCCCATGGTACCTTCATGGTACAATTGTAAATATGTAATATATTAGGGTTTGTATCTATAGTTTAGATGAGTGGTTTATATTTCCCTTTTATGTAAGTGTCTATGTGCAAAATATGCATAAGTTTCACATATGTAAGTTTATAAATATGTAATGTGAGGATGTGCATAGATTTCTTGTATTAGGAGTGCATTTAGGAGAGTAAGAGTCATATAAAAGTGTGCAAGTTTCATAGAGTTAAGTATGCATGTAAGAAGAGAGTGAAGAATCTAGTATACAAGAGGTAATATGATAAGCCAAAGGTCATGGAAGTTGTCATATGGAGAGAAATAGTCAAGTATGTGAATATTCATGTTATATATCTATATTATGAAGACGAATATCCACACAATATAAATGAAAACAATCTATAGCAATCACCATATAGAAAGCACTGACAATAAAGCTTATATACAAAACTTTGAGCAATTTTGTTGTAAGTATTCTTTATGCATGTACATGAATTATTTTAGCCATTTACATTAATATTTGATATTATAAGTGAATGTTATTTTATTATTATATTGACCTGGATATATATTTTATTGCTCATATATAATTCTACTCTTTATTATTAATATTTCAATCTACAATATTGTGGCTTAATTATATTGGGACGTGTGATATTTTGAGATAGTTAGGCTTAAAATCCAACACATAGGTCTCATCCTCAAACATATTAGCCATCAATATGATACTTCCATTTGTCTCAAATTTATCTAAATTATTTTACAAGTGTTAAGATATTTTCAATTTTTTTGGTTAAATTTTATAAATCCCCAAGTAGTAGGCCCTGGGATTAGGGTTTTCAACCATTTTCTTTGATTCCAAGCTAATTTGACCCAATTAACCCAAAAATTATTTCTAAAACTCATCTAGCCTGTATTATATAAAAATTAACCACTTACTATAGTCATTTAGAAATTCATCTTTTCTCTTGTTTTCCCTTGGAAAGAAAAGTCTACTTTAGTATAGTCCATCATTCAAATCCAAAAGCATATTAGGATAGAACTTATATTCTTGCATTTTTGTTTGATTTCACTTAGCATACAACTTTATATGGTATTGAATTTAATTTTACATAGATTTAATCTTATGAAGTCTTGATCAAGAGCTAGATTAGGGATAAATAACCTTAGGTGTTTGTTGAATTAACTCATAAAACATTGTACAAACTTGAACATTAACACAACTTTTTATAATACACGAGCTAGATCCTACGTACATGAAGTTTAATATTCAAGGTCTCTTTTGGAAATAGGCCCATTGTAAGGAATAAAGGATACTAGTGGATCCCCCATGCACATTTTAGGTTCTAAATTTATAGGACATAAGTGTTATAAAACATCTTCTCTTTCTTCTCTAAAAAACTCTAGAAACAAAAAATTAATAAACTAAATATCCTTTTTTCATTAACCATGGTTGAACCCCCTTACCTAACGTAGAACATCACATTAAAATTGGTGCAAAATTTGAATACCTTGCCTAAGATTCTAGATAAGCAAAAGGTATTTGAAAACCTAGTATATGAAGAGGAAGAAAAAGAAGAAAATACTCCCTTTGGAACCCTTTTATCTATCCATAATAAACAAAGGGAAGTTGTATTTAAATATATGGACCATGAGGATGCTTTCCTAAGAGGAAATAGGGAGTCCATTTTTAAATTCTTACGGGTTGAAGAAGAACCCTTAACAACCTTGGCTATAGAGGAGTCCCTCCTAGATAATTTGTAGCAATGTAGATCTAATCCCATGAGCTCTCAAAGGGACCCTACTTATGGGTCTTTGTACCTAGATGTAAATCATTCTCATACAATTAGAATAGGGTCTAATCCTTGTATCATCATCACAACCATAGAAAGTATGCCAAGTATCTCATCCTCTTCCAAAAAGTAGAGATCTATGCCTCTCAACATGGAATCATTTAGACTAAATCATCATGTTTATCAACCTTCTTGTGTTCCACACATTCAAAAAATGACATCAGGATATGAAAAAAATGACATGTGGGATAAAACATAGTCTATAAAACATAGTTACATTCCAAACATAGTCTAGTGTTTCCAACCATTCTACTCCCAAAATGACATCAGAGTTCCCTAAATTCATTACGAAGAGAGATCCATACCAAGTATAAGTTCCCATTTTAATGGAAACTTTAGATGTTTGCCCAATACATTGAGCGTTCACCCCGTTGGCTACTAGAACCTGGAATTTGTCTTTGTTGGACGAATTAATGAATAAATTTAAAGCTTTTGCTATTTTTATGTTGATAAAATTGTGGGTACTGCCTGAATCAATTAGCACATTTACCTTTTTTTGGCGGAGAGATCCTGGTACCTTGATTGTATGGTGGGCTGTTAACCCCATGAGGGCATGCACTGAAATAGCCATTGTATCCTCTTCCTTCTCTTCTAGAACAATCGATAGTTCTTCTTGAATAGGTTCTTCCTGGTGGTATGTTTCTTCTTCTTCTCCTTCATATTGAGTGCATTCAATATGAAAGTTTTGTTTTTGTGCACATGCCTGTTCTCTGGGATGGTGATTGCGACATTTATAGCAGAAGTATCTTGATGGTTGATCATTTCTGTGAAAAGAGTTGTTGCCATATGAAGGATGATTATAAGTTTCATGTTGTGTAGACAACTGAATTCTTTTCTCAGCTAGCTTGGCTATTCTTATGCAATCGTTCAATGAGGTTGGATTTTGAAGGTCCACCTCCACCTTAATATTTTCTTTCAAACCATTATGAAAAGCTCCTACCACTGTGTCTGGACTGAGGTGTAATGCATACGATAGTAAACTGGTGAATTCGGAGATGAACTCACTAACTGATCTTTCTTGCTTAAGAGATAACAGTCTTACTGTGTATGATGATGTAGCTCCTTCATCAAATCTTTCTAAAAAATAGGTAGTGAAATTCTTCCAGCAAACAGTAGCTCCTTTCTCGCGTTTAAGCCATACAAACCATTGGTAAGCCTCAGTGCCTAATTTTGATGCAACGAAAGGGACTTTATCAACATCCTTAATTTGGTATAAGTCGAGAATGCCTTCCATTTTGGCTATCCAACCACGAGGATCATGACCCTCAAAAGTGGGCATATCAATGCGTGGAAAATTATTAGGGCCTCTCGGTTGGTGATAACCCATATCCCTTTCCTGATCTTGGTTATATTGCTGTCTATGATAGCGATTCTCGTAATTATCCGAATTGCCTCTTTGCTGCTCCCAATATTCATCCTGGTCATCATTTTCTTCATTCCTTTATTTATGGGAGTGATTTTGGGGATTAGTATTGGGATTAAGTTGGTTTTGTGCGCTCACTAGTTTATATAGGGTGTCATTAATTTGGCGCATACCAACTAGTAATTCTCAAAGAGCTGCATCAGTGTTAATGGCAGAGTTGCCTGATTCTCCTTGTGTGACGTTGTCGTGAGTTGGGGGAGGGTTAGTAGCCATAGTGTCTACCAGTGGATGATGTGGATTATAACTGCCAATTTTGAAAGGAGAAGGAGAATTTTTTGTACCTGGGCTTCAATTAGGTCTTCTTGCACTTGTATTGGGAATCTTTGAACTTGATAGTCGACCGTCAGGTCCTTTGATCCAACTTTTACTCATGCACTATTCAAAATTTCCTACTTAGTAATCCTTGAACTTAGATTTCTACGACAATTTGGCAAAAAATTTTGTGTTTCGCTTCAACTGTCGCTCCAACTGTGACACGAAATTGAATTTGGATTTGGGCTCACCTCCTTAACACAACTTTTCAGCAATTTTGACAATGTTGGACAGCTTTCAATAGTGTTCAGCAGTTTTGACAACTTCTTGACAGCTTTCAGCAATTTTGACAACTTCTTGACGAGTGTGATGATTTTGGACAACTTTAATAAGTTAGAAAGACACGACGCGACACGAAGGACCCACACTGCGATGAACATGACAAGGACACGAAGGACCCACACTGCGACAGACACGACAAGGACACGAGGTAGACAAGTGAAGGAAACTGGGCGATGAACAAGACACAACACGATGCAACTAACACGACATGATGAATGCAATGAAAAGACATGAACACGACAACTAACGATAGCTAACACGAACACGACAGCTAACGACAACTAACTGACTGATGCAATAGGACACAACGCAACTAACACGACACGGTGAACACAATGATGACACGTCAGATGGATATGCAAACAAGGGAGGGCTGTGTGACCGGAGTCACAGCCAAGTACGGGAGATGATTCGTATTTAAACCCTACGACGACTTCCACACAACATATGTGGGATAAGCAACTAAGCGGCAAAAAAAAAATTTAAAAGGTGGTACCTTAGGTTATGTACCGCTAATTTAGTTTTTTCCTTGCCTCTGATTGGTCGACCTCCTGCAAGCAATTATCTACGATTTTTTGGAGTTCTTTCACGGTGGATCCGTGAATGGTTTGAATTTAAAAGAATCACCACGGATTTTTCTTCCTGTGTATCTTCAGTAAAGACACGCCTTCACTCGAATTGACTCCCGAATTTCTTGCGTTAAGTAGTGGTCTTGACACGCCTTTACTCTTGTTGATAATTCTTTTAATCACGCCTTTTGATTGGTTGATTCGACTCCTGCGTTTCACAGCGTTTCCTGATAGATTTTCTTGGCATTTTTAGACTACGATTTGGTGCTTGTTCCCAATGTATGCCTTCAGCCCAAATTTTTTGTTGTTCCAGGTGTTCCTTGTGGTCGAGGAGGCACCGTTGCTTCAGATTGATTGTTTGACATTTATTCTCTGTGGCGATGTCTAGATGTTTGCACAGTAGACGATATAGCCACCCAACAGAAGTGGAACGTGAACCAAATTTTCCCTGGAATGCGAACCAAAAAACAAACACAGCGGCTTCAGTTGCTACCTATTTCTGCAATTGGATGTCCGCCCGCTGCCACCAGTGGCTTGGATGGTCGTGGAATCCCTACCGCCTTCACCGAACCTGTCTTCTGATACCACTTGCAAGGATAATACTATCCTATTTCACAATGAAAACACAGAGATAGATATTTTCGAAATAGAATGAACAAATATTGGATTTCAAATAAGAAATGCAGCGGAAGTAAAAATTAATCAAACGCCACTTGAGGTGGGCACACCCTCGCCGTATAGGCAAATGCGAATAACGCAAATGAATTTAGAAAAATAATGATAGATGATTTTCATTAAACTATTGCGAATCAAATATATAGTAAATATTAAACACTTGGAAAACATAGCCGATGCAGGCTATGTTTGGAATGTAACATACCCACTAGAGATGATCCACATATCCTTCTTTGAATATGGGATAGACCTTGCTAAAAAATAGAAGCCACTTTCCAACATATGGGACAATTAAAGACTAAAAAGGAAGAAGAAAACCCTCTTTTTCCAACTTAAAAACAATATAAAAATTGACATGTTGTGGGAATGGGGTCACTGATTCCCATCTCATTAATAATGTGAGTACTACCACTGGCCTACAAAATCTTGTCCTACATGTAACAACCCAAAACTACCAACCCATTTATCTTTGTAATAATTATTACAAGCCAAGGTTCATAGAAAAACTCTTATTTTATCTTTCTAGCATATAAGGCTTCACCATATTTGAGTTCCAAGTCATTGCAGATGACACTCAATGGATAGGAGTGGCCAAATATCATGGTATTTTGGGTTCACCTTACTAAACCTACATGTTTAGAAGGATTTCAAACATGGTCCTCCCACCCTTACCACACCCTCATTGGCATAGGATAATGTTACCATGGCATATGAATTATCCTTTAAGGCATATGAATTATCCTTGAAGGCCCATAACACTCAAAGGAGAATTCATATCCTCTAACCTTACTCTAAGTCCATATAGGTAGGTTAATCAAGTGTAGAGACTTGGTGCTTAGTTACCACACCTCTATGGGCTAACTAAGGTCATTACCACTTTTCTAGCAATGAACATGATCACTCGATCCTACATGTTCAAGGGATCACCACTATTGTCTTGTGAATGGTTCCACAACTCTTAGTTGGAATACACTCGATCCTACTCATTCAAGGTGCAATGATTCACATGAAACCCAGCTATTATATTCACACAACTCCTTCCAGGTTCATGAGTTCTTAGCTATTGCATTCTCACAACTCCTTCTAAGACTCATATCTACCTGGTTATTGCATTCATGCAAATCCTCCCAAGATTGGGCTTTATTTTGACTCAAGTCCACAAGATATTCTAACCACCCCAAGATAATATTATCTCAAATAAATATTACACTTTAAAAAATAGTTCTAAAGTAAAGCAACATGTATCACATAATATCAAAAGTATTTTAACACAAATAATAATTTATTTAGTTGTAAATTCTATAATAGATAAACAATGATGCATCTTAAATAAAAGCAACATTTTGCTTAACTCAAATGCTTGAATTAAAGCTTCAAAAGACACATTCCTTTAACTTAGATGCAATAACATAAATGAATCAATTATTTAACATAAATATGCATTCTAGCAATTGATAGAGCTCAATACTATCTATCCAAATAAAATATTGCTCAATCACCTTAATGTACAAAACCCAAGGTAACATTAAAGCAACATAATCTTTCAGTTTGTACAATAATCAAGTTACAAAACTTAATTTAACAAAACATTATTTACATAGCCTTTGTTTTTCCATATCATCTATACATTCAAATTACTATGAAACCATCCACAAAGGATCTTCAAGCCATCTAAAAATCTATAATCTTCTTCATGATAGGGAACCCACCATAGCTCATGAGGAATACTTAGGGATCAAGACAACTCTAAATGCAATGCAAATTAGTTATATCATTTCTACTATGCAAACATCCATGCATAAACATAATAAAACAAGCCATCAAGAAAAATATTCCATAACTCCTATTTCTATAATGGTTCCTTTACCCACACGAGTCTCAAGGACCATTATAATTAAAAAATTCAGAACTAAAGTCCAATAATCCAACTTCTAAAAGATAATCCCATACTCTCTATATAATGATCCCTTAACCCACATAATCCTAAAGAATAATTATAATGGTTTCTCTTTCAAAACATAAATTCATTAATCCATGTATAAAAGAGAATCCCATACTTCTCTTTATAAATATCCCTTAACGTACATAAGTCTTAGGAATTATTATAACTGCTTCTCTTTCAAAACCCCAAATTCAATAATCCAACTTATAAAATAAATCTATTGCCATAGATAATACATTCTCAAAAATCAAGCTACAATATAAAACTAAAGGAGTTTCTTTTTTTATATTATCCAACTATAGTTTTGTAACCAACGACATTTATGTTACTAACTTTTAAAGTAAATAATATTACTTCTCATTGATTTTCAAAGGTAATTTTATAACCAAAAACTAAAGCATTGAAAATAAAAAGAGTAAACAAACTAAAAACCATATCTTCCTTAGTAAGTTAATATCCAACTATAACCAAAATAACTGAACACAAACAAAGATATAATACAAAAGAGAGATATTGCAAAAAATTGATTCTTTATATTGATACATGGGAGCTTGAACCTCACGATTACACAATGATTTTTGAATTACCCCAAATATGTTGGGATCAATGTTACAATGATTTATCTTTTCTTTGAAATACAATTCTTTGATAATGGGGGTCGTCCAAATCTTCAAAAATATTGTGTGTTCTTTGATCCTTAGCTACAACTTCAAAGGGGTGAGTGGGCTTCTGATATCCAACAATGGGACCACTCCAACTTCAATAGCTCTCCAATATACCTACTTCTTGCACACACGTGAAAAGGCAAAAAAGGGTTTATTAGCACCTATATACAAAAATGAAAACCATTCAATGGAACCCTCGAATAAAAGTTGTAGAAAACATATAAAATGAAACCAAATGCCTTGCTAAAGTTAAACTTATTGATTAGATTTATCTTATTATTTTGGCTCTAATAAAATCATGGATGCATGGTTTGTACTGGTAAACCATGGATAGGCAATGAGGAAATTATGCAAGGGTGATTTCAACTGTGTAACCATGGACGAGCGATTTTGGCTGAATGGTAGAAGACTCCAAAAATGGGCTTCGAGGCTTCAGATCTTTGGTCTCCTCGGGATGCATGCAAACTCCTGGTGCTATTTCGGTAGCCTGATGGTATATGTGTTCAACCTCCTTTTTTTGTGGGGTTAAGGTGCCTTTATAGGCCCCTTAGAGTTTTGGAGGGAAAATGGAGGTGGCAATCCAGGGCTACCAAATGGAGGGGGCAGTTATAGTGAGTCACCTAGAGTGTCTCACTTAAATGGGGTGATGTGGCTACAAGTGGAGTGAGGTGTAAGGTATTTTCCATGTGAAGGGAAAAATGGGATATGGGTGTGTGAGATGTGGCAAGGGATGTTGGTGAGGTGGCTAGGACACATGTCTAGTGGGTAGGCAGGGTATCCTAGGCTAATTTTTCAGATTTAATAAATCTAGAAAATAGATTAATATGCAGGATTTTATACACCTAAGTTTAGACCTAGGTATATAATTTTATTATGTCAGGTTGTGGTGTGGGGTGAAAATTAATCTTTGTGGAGTCTTAGGTTTTGGTGTCTACAGATGCCCCTTTTTGTATGGCGTTGTGTAAAACAAAATGCGATGCAAAAAAAATGACACCTATCCTTATTGGATGGATGGATAGACTCAAATATTCTCAACACACAAGAATGAATGATATTTTGAAAAATTTTATTTGTTTTCTTACCCCCTCAATTGGTGAGTGGGTAAAGGATGAAACCATGAACCAATTGATCAAATGTGGATGATGAAAGGAGGTGGATGATTGAATGATGTGGATTGTGTATGCAAATGTATGACATTGAGATTAGCTTGATACCCCAAGTTTGGGATGGTTTGTGTTGTTGTGAATTTACCTTTGGTTCAATGATGCACAAAATGTTGTGGTAAAACCACCAACCACATTGGGAGTTTGGGGGCCCTGCTACTGTTAGTTATTCCTATGTTTAGGAACCAACACACTAGAAATTTGATACTCAAGTGATTGTTGATTGTTACCAAATTGTGATTGATTTATTTGTTTTTTTACCCAATGGAAAGGGCTTAAGGATAACCTTGTGCAAATTAGGTTGAACACATCCATGCTCAAATTTTTAGGGACCTAGATGATTGAATGCAACATTTGATGTTGTTGAATATTTGAATGAGTTTCCTTATGGTGAGCTACCCATCCGATCGGATTGCATGGATTACCAGTCGCTACAACTGCCAGGTATGTAGGGTAATTCACTAGATACAAGGTTCACTTAATGATGTTGGTGATGATGATGTTGATGTTTTTAAAAGTGCATGTTGTGATG
Source organism: Wollemia nobilis (assembly GCA_028583015.1). Lineage (NCBI taxonomy): Eukaryota > Viridiplantae > Streptophyta > Pinopsida > Araucariales > Araucariaceae > Wollemia > Wollemia nobilis. The sequence continues at coordinate 5,422,575 of JAQPPZ010016385.1, read as the reverse complement.
TGATGGGCATGATGACTTTTTTTTTGAATTATTATTTTTAAGTAAATCAAATTGCAAATTGAAAACGTAAAAAAAAATAGAGTATATTTTTTTTTGGAATTAACACAGCAAAAAACTTAAAAACATAGATTTTTTTGTTTAAAAATTAAAGGAATTTTTTTTAGGACACCTACTTTTAGTGTTCATTTATGCGGATGTTGCCCATCCAAAATAGAAAACCTGCAACCACATAAAGAGACAAAAATTTAAGGTTCTAAAAATTAAAAAAAAAAAAAAAAAAGGAAAAGGGGTAAGAAACACCATGATCGCCAATTCGTAGCCAAAATAACTAAACACAAACAAATATATAATACAAAAGAGAGAGACTGCAAAAAATTGATTCTTTATATTGATGCAGGGGAGCTTGAACCTCCCGATTTTAAAATGATTTTTTAATTACCCCAAATATTTTGGAGGCAATGTTACAATGCTTTATCTCTTCTCTGAAATATAATGCTTTGATAATGGGGGTCTTCCAAATCTTCAACAAGCTTGTGTGTTCTTTGCTCCTTAGCTACAACTTCAAAGGGGTGAGTGGGCTTCTGATATCCAACAATGGGGCCACTCCAGCTTCAATAGCTCTCTAAGATACCTACTTCCTACACACACATGAAAAGGCAAATGAGGGTTTAGTAGCACCTGTATACAAAAATGAAAACCATGTAATGAAACCCTCGAATAAAAGTTACAAAAATTAGAGAAAATGAAACCAGGCGCCTTTTTGAAATCAAAATTACTGATTAGATATGTCGTATTTTCTAGCTACGAGCAATCGTAGATGCATAATTTGGACTGTTAAATCATGGATGAGTGGTGAGGAAACCACGCAAGGGTAGTTTCAACTGTGTAACCATGGATGGTTTTGGCTAAATGGTATAAGGCTCCAAAAAGGGGCTTTGGGGCTTCAGATCTTTGGTCTCCTCAAGATGTGTGTGAACTCCTGGTACTATTTTGGTAGCCTTATGGTATATGTGTTCAGTATTTTTGGTTGGTGGGGTGAAGGTGCCTTTATAGACCCCTTAGAATTTTGGAGGTAAAATGGTGGAAATCCAGGATTTCCAAGTGGCAATCTAGGGCTGCCAAATGGAGGGGGCAATTAGAGTGAGTCACCAAGGGTGTCTCATTTAATTGGGGTGATGTGGTTGCAAGTGGAGTGAGATATAAGGTTTGTCCCATGTGAAGGGATAAAGGGGACATGGGTGTGTGAGATGTGGCAAGGGATGTTTGTGAGGTGGCTAGGACACATGTCTAGTGGGTAGGCAGGGTATCCTAGGATGATTTTCTAGATTTAATAAATCTGGAAAATAAATTAATGCAAGGTTTTTTACACCTAAGTTCAAACTTAGGCATATAATTTTATTATGCAAGATCTGTGATGTGAGATGCAAATGAGGTTTTGTGGATGCCTAGGTTTTGGTGTCTACGCCAAAAAAATAAATCTCTTTCCAAAGCTATAAATTCTCCAAAACTAAGAAGTTTACCATTATAAGAAAGCAACATAACTAGAAGGATATTTCCACATTCTAAATATTGCAAATCAAAAGAGATTCATTCTAAAATAAAGCACATCTAAGCTAATTGATGATCATTCCACAACCACCTAAGATTAACCTCCAAGACCCACATGCATACCAACCTTTGAACGCAAGGGAAAGACTGATACAAGCAACTTAAAAAGAAACTGATGTTGATCTAATACTACCAATGAAGATGATCGCAACCTAAACCAATATGACCCATGACTATAAGGAAAACTGAGATACTTTAATGGTCTTACTCAATAATTCTACACATGTTAAAGAGATGGTGGCACAGAGATTAAATACAGTGTTGACTAGTGTGACAACGAGAAAAAAATTGTTACAGGTGGATAGCCATACCCACAAGTGAAGATAGTGTCAACATCAATGTACTAACAGAAGTATTTCCTCAACCCCAATAATTATGAAACTCAACATAGAAGAAATACTAACATCCAAGAGGTAAATGACAATCAGGGAGTCTACCAAACATTATAAAGCTAGAATTTTATTAAGCTCAAAGTAGCACAAAAAGGAGGATAGAAATACAAACAATGCCAACACAAGAGAACCAATATCCAAAGGAAATATTTTAGCTAAGCATACAAATACACCTGGTACAAGCTTTCCATCATTCCCTTATCAACATCATGCTACCCAAAGTTTACCTTTCCTTCCAAGCTCTCCCAACAAAACCGTCTTCCTCATTTTTTTCTCCCCAAGCACTCTACTACATTCAAATAGAATGAGGCACCTTTCTTGCATGGAGGAAGTGGCATTTTCTTTCAATATCAAGAATATGTTACTTAAACAATGTCACCTTTTCTCATAAAGGTACCATCCAAGCATTACCATAGTAAAAGAAGGCTAAAACTAATTTTGCAAACCATTCAATTTTTATTCCAAACACTAGCGGAATAATGCAATAATGAAAGTATCTTCAAGAATTAATTCAATAATTCACTTTATTAATTTTCAATTGCTAATATTAACTTTTAATATTGACATTAATCTTTCCAAATATTAATGTCACCAATCTAATTAATACTTTACTAGTCTAAAGTATTAAATCCATCATTTAATTAATATCCAAGGTATTAATTAACACTTATTAATTCTTACCAATAAAATATATGCATACCTCAAATAAACATAGATTCACACCAACAATATTACACACCATTGTTTTATCCTTAAGTAGACGGTCTCCTTTAATATAGTCTAATGCTATCACCAACCTATTAAGGAGACTCATTGCACAAGCAACTTCCTAGCCCAATGGTGTGAACATGAAACAAACAAAATGCAAACGCATCTACATGAAGGGTATTTTGTTACCTTGAGTTGTCGATGATCAAGTCATCACCATCATTTCCCAAAATATCTCTCATTACAGGTGGTTCAATTATATGATCCCACCAGAGAGAGCACTTGGTCCTACACCCATAAATACATTAGTAGTACCATATTCCAAGCTCAAAATAATGTAATCATCCTATCATATAGACATCATAAAATGAAGCTATGTAATTAAAAATTCACACCAATACATAGTTCATTGTCAATAAAGAGTTATGCCAAGGAGTGTTGTTACATACTACCTCGCTTAAACTAAACACAACCCCTTATGTTTCCTGTAAGTGAGTAAAACAATTATTTTTATTCATATAAGTATGGAAATTGTTGCCTCATTTCTTCGATATTTTTCCATGTTGCACAATTCTTAGAAAACTGGTCTCACTAGACCTTACATTGATCTAGGGTTCATTTCCTCAAAATACTGAAATAAAACCCCAAAATATTTACCAGTCTCACCTCAATGGTTGAGGGATCTACCATATCCAATTTAGAAACATTCCACATGTGAGTATAATCAACAACATACTTTCTAAGCGGGGATATGTGGAAAGCATTGAGTATCTTTGATAGGTTGGATAGCAAAGCGAGCCTATAGGCTATTGGACTAATCTTATCAATGATCTCAAAAGGCCCAACATAGCAAGGATCCAACTTAGTTCACTTTATGGTACTTTTCTTGTGTTTGACTCTCAATAATACTCTATCTCCCACAAAGAATTCTCTTGGTGATGTTTTCATATCAACATATCTCTTCTAGAGATCTGTTGCTTCCTTGAGCCTAAGCCAAATTTGTAATAACCCAAAAGTCTAACCAACCTGATATATATATATATATATATATATATATATATATATATATATATATATATATATTTGAACTCAACAAGGTTCAATAGGAGTATCCATGGAATATATTTGACTAGGCATATCCACATTTTGAGTCTATGACACTGTAGATGTCTCTCCAGTGGATAGTAGAGGCCAAGCTCCCATAGGTACTCGATTTACCTTGTATAAATGACACTTTTAAAGGTCACCCCACATTTTTGACACTTTCCATGATTGCGGACTTCTTGACCTTAGTGTTAGGATTATCCCTTCTCGGTCCTTAGAGAGGGGGATGTCAATTCCTTCCACCATCCATAAATCCATTTATGTTGGGTACCTTAGGGTATAATTATTTTATTTTAGTTAAATTCCCTCCATGGTGATCCAGTAAAATTAATACTTATCTTCCTCATATTCATGATGAACGACTAAGAATTAATCACTCCATGTGATTTTCTTCTCATGGACATAGGAAAATAGGTGTTGCCACCCTACAACAGCCTTAAGTTTGGCTTGACAAGGATATTTTTAGACAATGTTACCTTTAGAGCCCTTCCCAAAGAAAACCCCTAAGCCTAAATATTTACTCTCTCTCTCTCTCTGCAAGTATTTAAACAAGAGCATTATCCAAAATAGAAGAAAAAATACTTTTTTATCTAGATTGAACTTAAGCATGCAAATAAATCTAATATAATCTGTAGACACCAAAATCCAGCCACTTGCAAGTCATCTATACCTTCCTGTCAGCCACGTGTCGGTCATCCACCTTCCCGCCATTATTTGGCCCAAATCCACACTTTCCCGCCATTATTTGGCCCAATTTCACCTTTCCCGCCATTTTTCATCCCCAAATTTATTTAAATTAATATTTATATATATATTTTTAATATTTTAATATTTTAATATATATATTTAAATAATAGTTTAAGTGATTTAATCTGAGCCGTCCATCCTTCATTTAATCTCATCCGTCCATCCATCTTAATCCATTTCACAACCTAGATTTATTCTCTACCCTTAGATCCACTTTAATCTTAGCCACACGTTCAAAGTGTCGTTAAAACCCTAAAGTGTGCCCTAAGAGTGGATTATAAATTGAGTCACCTTGATGGCTCAAACCCGATGATATTTTTGACTTATCTCCTATGCGCTATCTCTGATTCTAATTCTTCTACTGCTATCTCCTCTATCTCTCTTCTGCTACCCTTTCGCCGCATCCATCGTCGCTTTCGTCGCCATCTCTTCTGCAGCATTCTGCAGAATCCCCCATTCTTGTCGCAAGTGCCCGTGGGCGTTTACCCCTTTACCAAGTGCCCACGAGCGTTTACCAAGTGCCCACGGGCGTTTACCAAGTGCCCACGGGCGTTTACCCATAGCCACAGACTCAGACCGACGTCTGAAACCTTAATCCAGAAGCACGCGGGCGTTCAGCGAGTGCACCAGGGCACCTTCCGCAGCCGATTTGACAGCCACATTACTTCCAGGTGTCGCCTGGTCTAGCTGCGTTAACAGAGAATAGGTATAAATTAGTTTAAAGCAAGTAACTTCTTTTCTTTTATTGATCTGTTATTGAATTCTTGCATTTCATTTTTCTAGGGTTTTAGATTGTTTTCGAGGGCTCACACAGTGGAGCCCTCTTATTAATTTCTAACTCCTTGATAGTGTTAATGTGTGCAGGTTTTTGACAGCAGATCCGGTTTATTGATGGCAGCTGATTAAGCTGGAGTGGTCCAAGCAAGGGATACAACAAAGCCCACTCACTCTGTTGGGATTGAAGATACATTCTTCGAAAGCGCCACCATTTGTGCCAGCTAGGGTTTCGGAGAACCCTAGCATAACTTGTAACTGTGTATCACAAATAAAGGGTTACGAGCCCAGTTGTATTCAAAAAGGAGTTTTTAAACTCCATCGATTAATAGAAATCGTTTGTTTTGTGCAACTATTCTGTACTCCATTATTGTGGTTTTATCTTTTGTTTGGCGTTGTAACCAATTTTTGTTTTGTTGTTTTGCATCTCAGGTCTTTCGAGGTCTTCACTGGTTTTCCCTTCCATTCCGCCCATCCTTTCTTCCATAAGTCGATAATGAATTTTGAAGACTTATTCACCCCGCTCCATAATCCATATGATCCGGATAAGCCAATCCCGATCAACCCAAGCCTGATTGACATGGATCGGATTTCATCCCCTCCATCTATTTCAGAGTTCATCCTTTCCGAGGAATTGTTAAGGGCTTCCGCCAACTACATTCCTCCTTCACCTCCACATTCACCTTCATCTTCTAAGCCAGAGGTCTTCCAGGCAGACATAGACGAGAGCAAGGCACAGGAGCTTGATGACATTTTAGATGACATAAATCTGATCCCTACTCCCCATCAGCTTGAGGAAGGTTCCCACATGTCTATTGAAGAAACTATCGATGTAGACCTTAGTCCAGACCAAGATGGCACCCAAATTGTGAAACTGGTTAAAAGTCTATCATCAGAGGAACAAGAGCAAATGATTGCTCTACTCAAGCGGAAGAAGGAGATATTTGCATGGTCTTACAAAGACATGCCAGGCCTAGACCCTAATTTGGTTGTCCATAACCTCACCTTACAAAAATATGCTAAACCTATCAAACAGAAACTTAGGAAAATGCATCCTACCGTGGCCCTCATAGTTAAATCGGAGATTCAAAAACTTCTGGATGTTAAATTTGTCGTCCCGATTGATTATCCTGAGTGGCTTTCTAACATGGTACCCGTTCGCAAGCCTAACGGGGGGATACGTGTTTGCACCGATTTTTGAGATCTAAATAAAGCATGTCCTAAGGATGACTTTCCTCTTCCAAACATTGATACTCTTGTCGACACTTGTGCTGGTCATGAAATGCTTTCGTTCATGGATGGATTTTCAGGATACAACCAGATTCGAATAAACCCTGAAGATCAACACAAAACAGCATTTACCACACCTTGGGGAACTTTTTGTTACAGGGTGATGCCCTTTGGCCTTAAGAACGCAGGTGCAACCTATCAACGAGCCATGACTTATATTTTCCATGATTATATGCATAAGATTATCGAAGATTATGTGGATGATTTATTGGCAAAATCTAAAACTCGACAAGAGCATTTTGATGTATTGGAAAAAGTTTTTGATAGACTTCTAGAGCATAAAGTAAGGTTGAACCCTAAGAAATGTGTCTTTGGTGTTACCTCAGGCAAACTCCTAGGTTTTATTATCTCTAAACGAGGTATTGAGGTGGACCCAAACAAGGTCAAAGCCATTATGGAAATGTGTCCCCCAACTAATTTGAAGGAGTTGCGTAGTTTGCAAGGAAATATTAATTCAATCCGTCGCTTTATTGCACAACTTTCTGATAAATGTAGGCCATTTTGCCACCTACTACAAAAGGGGGTACAATTTTCATGGACAGATGAATGTCAGAAAGCCTTTGATGACATCAAGCAGTACTTAGCATCTCCGCCAGTCTTAGCTCCGCCTCGTCCAGGGGTCCCTTTCAACCTTTATATCTCAGCAACGGACTTTGCCTTAGGGACAATGCTTGCACAAAAGAATGAACAAAATCGTGAGCAAGCTATCTATTATATTAGTCGAACATTGGTAAGCTATGAAACCCGATATGCTTATGTGGAAAAGTTGTGCTTAGCAATGGTTTTTGCCACTAAGAAACTTCGTCATTATATGCTTAGCCATACAACATATGTCATAGCTAGAGAAAACCCTCTGCGTTATATGATGTCTCGCACTTATAATAACACTCGTACCGCTAAATGGATAATGTTGCTTACCGAATTCGATCTTGAATTCATTAGCCAAAAATTCGTTAAAGGTCAAGTTATAGCCGATCAACTTGCGGAAGCTCCGCTACCTAGTGATCATCCTTTGATTATTGAGCTCCCAGATGATTCGGTATTTGCTATCACTGAACAAGAAGAGGACATCATTCCGGAGGAAGATGTTGACATCACGCTATTCTTTGATGGCTCTAAGTGCACGAAAGGTCGAGGTGCTTGGAGTTGTGTTTCATACACCTCAAGGGATTCCCATCCCTTTATCATTCAAACTAGACTTCCAATGCACCAATAATACGAGCGAGTATGAAGCCTTAATTTTAGGTCTTCAATCAACCATAGCTATGAGTATTAAGCATATTCGGATATTTGGGGATTCTCAACTCATGGTTAAACAAATTACAGGAGAATACCAAGCCAAAGAACCTACCATTAAGCTTTATCATGATGTAGCAATGAAGTTGCTCTCTAAGTTTGATTGGTATGAGATCACTAGTTTGCCTCGTTCGACTAATAGATTTGCGGATGCCATGGCCTCTCTTGGATCATTGATTCCAAAGGACTCCCTTGGAGAGGTACAGCCCCTAATCATTTCCACAATCTCTAAGTCTGCAATTGTCCGTGCTGAGTCTAAAGATGAAAAAGATGTTTGCTTTATCCATTCGGATCCATATGAGCCTTGGTCTAGTGAGATAGTAGCCTTCCTCAAGTTTGGAACACTTCCACCTGATTTGTCTCGAACTTCCCGTCGCTGCTTTAAGCAAAAGGCAGCTCGTTTTGTTCTTTTGGGGGATGTGTTGTATAAACGTGGATATGATGGAGTACTCCTCCGCTGTCTAGAAGCAGGTGAAACACATAGAGCTATTGCTGAAGCCCATGATGGTACTTGTGGTGGTCATTTTAGTGGAATGGCCATTGCGAAGCGTATTTTACGTATGGGGTATTATTGGCCCACTATGGAACAAGATTGTTGCAAATATGTTAAACAATGTAAAAAGTGTCAAGAACACGCTAATTTAATCCATATACCATCACAAGCTTTACAGCCCATCCAAAGCCTTTGGCCCTTCTCACAATGGGGTCTCGATTTAATTGGCAAGATTTCACCTGCCTCTTCAAGACAGCATACTTTCATCATTACAGCCACTGAATACTTCACAAAGTGGGTTGAAGCTATTCCTCTAACCAGTACGACAGGTCCTAGAATTGTGGAGTTTATACTTCACCATATCATTTGTCGTTTTGGTATTCCCTCTAAAATCATTTCTGATAACGGCAAGTCTTTTAAGAATAAGGATGTTCGAGCTCTTTGCGAAAAGTATAATATCCAACATAGTTTCTCAACTCCTTACTACCCACAAGCCAATGGACAAGCTGAAGCTTCCAATAAGACCATAATTGCTATTCTTAAGAAACTTGTTAAAGAAAATCATAAAGATTGGCATACACAAATCCCCTTGGCATTATGGGCTTACAGAACAAGCATCAGAACTCCCATTGGGGCAACGCCATTTTCTTTGGTCTATGGAGCTGAAGCAATCATGCCTCTTGAGCTCGAGATCCCTTCCTTGCAAATTTCTTTGCAGGAATTTATCGATGATGATATTGCTAGACAAGCACGTCTTGATCAACTCACACTCATAGATGAAAAATGAATCAATGCTTTAGAGCATTTGCGAGTTTATCAAGACCGATTGAAACGTGCTTACAATGCCAAAGTTCATCTAAGAGAATTTCAAGTAGGGGATCTTGTCCTTAAAGAGAATCAACAAAACACCAATGCATTGCCGCATCTTCGAGATAAATTCGCGGCTAATTGGTTAGGTCCATATATGGTCACTGAAAGAGTGGGTAATGGAACTTATAGACTTGCCAGTTTAGAGGGAGAGGAAGAACCCGAACCACTTAATATTATACACTTGAGGGCATTCTACGCATAGTTTGAATTTTATATGTACATATATACATGGCTTGTAAAAAAAAAAAAAAAAAAACAAATAAAATAAAAAGAATTTGCATTTCATTGTTAGTTGCATACATCTCATTCAAAAACATTGCATTTCATGTGCATACATCTCATTGAAAACCATAACATTTCATTTTCAGCCATAGTTGCATATCATGTTAGAGACCATTCTATCTTTTGGATATAAAATTTGGTCAAGCAAAAGTCATGTTGCCTTAATCAGGGGCACCTTCATAAAATCCATCAAACCGAATTGTCATTCGTACACCCATTTTCCATTTGCACATATTTACATTGCCAAAATGTTTTCGAGTCACTCGACCATTCCTAGTGTTTTAAGCAAACTTCGAAATGCATGTCAAAGTTCTCTAGGGCCATATCACAAATTACACTAAATAAAATCTTGAGTATTGGGAAATGATTTCAAAAGCGGTCTTGAACCTATCACATTTTCACATCTTAAAAACATCTTGTGTCAAAGAGAGATAACACCATCCTTGGGTTGTGCCTTGAAGTGAAAAGGGTAATCCTCGTTTGTCCTATCATGCAAACATAGTCCATAAAATAGTGGTTCTTACCACTATCACAAGCAATCACAAAATATAAATATAAACAGAGTAGTAAGGATAGGGTAAAATTCTCATCATACTTCGGTTGAGAATCCGATTCCCCAAAGCTCTAAGGAAATGAACATTTTTCACACACCACTGATCCCAAATAAGTTGTAAGGATCGTACTACTTGTCCAGTTAGACGGATAGGTAGTCATCCCCAAGGCTTACAAAGGTCAAAAACAACATGGACTATGGAGTTAACCTTCACCGGGGCTATAGACGCTTGATTGGCAGTGGAGTATACTCATTGCGTGGCGACATGTCTCTCCTCAAAAAGAGACCTCTGAATGCTCATACGGACAAACTAGCTTTGGGGTCTTCTCCATAACAGGGTTACCTAATTTATGCAAGATGAGGTTAATGAACACACTTGCACACACACGGGTTTTTGATTGCCTAGAGTCACTACCATGCTTCTGATTTGGTTAATGAACTCGCATGCACACACATTTGGTCCTAGTTGAATTAGGCAGTATTAGTAAGTTTGTTTGATACCACTAGCATGTTTGAGTCTTTGTAAAATAGTCTTCCTCCATATTTTCTTCCATATCAACCTCCATATCTTCTTCCATATTCATGTCATTCCATACGTCATCCATTCACAAGCCACCAAGTTCGGTGCCCCTGATTAAACAATTATGATAAAAGTTGGCTAAATCTAACTATCTAAAAGTATGAGTGCTTCTTAGTGCATATTTCATTTACTTAGTCTCGCATTAATCATCTATAACTTTGCATTCCATTCCATCACATATGCATTAAAACATATAAAAACATGCATCACAAAAACATAGGCATTCACACAAAAGAAAGTAAAACACTAAAAATAAAAGCCATGTATATATATGTATAAAGGTCAAAACTATACAATGAATGCCAAAAGGCTACAATATACAATAGAGCACCAAGGCTCATAAAGAGTGCATCTAAGCACTAAGCTAACCATCAAAAGAGGATCCCTGTGACCTAGTAGGAGCCCTAGACCTAGTGGTGTGCCTAGACTCACTACGCCTAGAGACCAGAGGAGGATGGAGGATCAGGCAACACAATGTGATGCCTAAACAATGTGTCCTCCAGAGCCTCAATATAACGAGTCCTAGACCTAAGTCTAGATATGTCTATCCCGTGTCGTCGCTCTCGCTCCGCTAGCTCTGCCTGGAGTCTCGTCACCCTGTCATCCTGGGGCACCCTAGTCGCTCCATCCAAGTCCGCCTGCATCTGGGCCATCCTCTCCTCCTGAATAGCTATCAGGGCATCCCGCTCTGCAACCTGTTGCTCCAGCCGAGCTATCCTCTCATCCCGGACAGCTAGCATAGCATCGCGCTCTGCTATCTACTGCTACAGCTACGCCAGATCATCCTCGTGCCCGCTAGGGGGTACCTCCCTAGTCTCTCCTGCGGCCTCTCCTAGGCCCTCGCCATCATCCTCCTCGTCATCTCCGCTCCCCGGTGCCTGCCGCACCATCTTCCCCTTTCGCCTTCGACTGTCAGATCGAAGGCGGGGACCCTCCCTGCGCTTGGGAACCTCTGCGGTTCCCTCGTCCTCTCCAGCTCCAACAGCCACCAATGGTGGCTCCCACCTCGGCTCTGCGGCCATCCATGCTGCATACTCAGCTGTTACCCCGACGTCGTCCACGTCGAGGATCTCCATGTCCTCATCGTCCTCTGTCGCCTCCCTCCATGGCTCGGCACATGGAAAATCCCCCTCTGATCTGTGCCTCCGGTAGCGCACTGGCTCACCGGGGACATCCTGTCTCAATCCGACCTGGCGGAGCACTCGAGACATCTGTATGTACTCCACCTCATTGTGGCCCCGACCCACTACCCATCTAGCCTGTCGCACCCATCTCAGATGCTCTCCATCACCGATCCACCTCGCCTCCCGCCAGGGCCTCCAAATGACTTGGGCATCTGTCAAGTCTGCCCATAAACTCCTATACCATTGCCCCGATCTCACGGGGCGGCTCAGTTGTCTCTCCTCCGCCACTGGCCATCTCCTACCATAAGCCTGGCTCATGTCCCAGTAAGCACATGGCAACCCCTCCGGTCGGGCCACTCTGAAGTGCTCCCAGCCCCAGCACTGGAGAACCAAACTGTAGCCTAGGCCCTTTCGGCCCCGTCTCCGAACCTCATACAACTCCCGGTACACCTGCGCCAATAAAGCGGGCGCCCAGGCATACACTACCCTATTAGTGAGCATCTCGCTCACTACACCCATCAGGTTCCATGGAAACTCGCACCCGATGCTTTTCGGGGCCACAATGTTGGCCAATACGAACATCATCAGAGCCTCCACCGCTACCAACTCCTTGGCCGTATACATGGCCAAGTAAGGAATCCCCCCGCTCTCCGTCCGGATCTCCCTCCAGTCATCCCCAAACAACTTGGCCATCTCCGTGGCCCTATCTCGTCCAACCTCCACCCGTGCCCCCTCCACGGGCACCTTGAGGATGCGGTATACATCCTCAAGCGTCACCGTCATCTCTCCAGTCGGGAGCTGGAACGTCCCCCGATCTGGATCCCACCTCTCGGCCAAAGCCGAGAGGTACCCCTCATCTGCCCGAACTACCTCCAACCGGGCTGCCTCCGCTAGCCCTATTGCCTCCAATATCTCCCAGTCTGCTCGGGACAATGACCTCCTCATCCCCGGAATGATAGGGGAGAATCGGTGTCGTGCCTCTAACACCCTAAGCTGCAAAACAACAAAACAAAAATTGGTTACAAATTTTTTTTTCAAAAAAAAAAAAAAACGTAAAAAAAAAAAAAAAAAAAAAAAAAAAAACAAATAAAAGTACTTGCTTAAATAAACAAATACCTCAGCTGGCTGCACTGGCACGTCCGCTCCCATCTCCGCCATAGCTCCCGCGTGCTTCACTCTCCCACACAACCTTTCACTTCACTTCACTTCATTCCACTCCCTCAGACGCACTTCTCTCAAGCTCGAACGCACAAATGAGCGAAATTCTCGCTGAAACTATTTAAATAGCTGGTTTTGGTGCCCTAAAATGCAGTGGGGCATTTCATGGTGCATTCAGATGCAATGGGGCATTTCATGATGCATTCAAACACCGGCGGGCGTTTCTGCCACCTCCAAATGCATACCGGCGTTTGGTGTCAGTATTGAATAAAAGAACAAAACTTACAAAATTGAAGCTTACCTCCTCCAAATTTCATCAAATTGCATCCATCCATTCTTCTTATCATAATAAAACATTTTGTGAAGGTTACAACGAGTTTTGGAAACAAATTTTGTCATTTTGCTCAAAAAGCGCATCATTCATCATTGATTTACAAATTGGGTTAAAAACATTCAAAACCTTCACAAAATTAACAACATTCATCAATTCTTCTGATCTATCATCAATTTCATTCATTCTTCTTTCATCATGCATATTTTTTCCAAATTAAATTAAAGTAAACCTCGTATCTAGTGGTATATTCTATCACCTTGGCGATTGCAGCGATTTGCATCCATGCAATTCGGTAAGAGGATTAAACCACCATAAGGACACTTACCATTTATCATCATCAATTATTTCACTGTTTGAAAATTGGAAATCAATTTTGGGTATCCTACTTTTCAAGTGACCTCATACCAAGATTAATTTGCTCAACAGTTGTCATTGATGGCCTAGTTCATGGGGCCTTAAACGTGGACAATCTTCAATATCATCATTATTTTGAGTCTTGCTAGAGATTAAGGCTACCTAGGTTGATTGGTTCCGACCCGAGGAATTATCCATACAGTCACTAGGAGCATCTCTGAAGTTCTGGACTCTTTCATATTGCATCTCTGCATATCAATGGCGCCAACAAGGCAATTTCATCAATAGTATGGATTCACCCACAGGAGTTGGGGCATCCGTTATCAATTTTTAACTTTCCTAATAGTAGAATTCATCTTACATGATCATGGAATTTAAAATTTGGCAAAAATCCCTTTCTAACCGTTGGGGCAGAAAACGGTTCATCTTTCACATCACTCATATCGTCTTCAATCATATTCTTTTCTGGTTTGTACACCAACCCCTTTTCTGTTGGGACATAAACAGATGGTTCATACACAAACCCCTTTTTCACCGTTGGGGCAAAAACGGTTCATTTTCTTCCGAATTTCTTCCAATTGGCTCGTGAGAACCATTCTCGCTCGCCAATTGAGGGGGTAAGTCGATAAATTTTAAATATTCTTTTATTCTTTGGTCTTCAAAGTTGTGCTTTAGTCTTGAGAGAGAGTTGCGTCTGATCCAGCTTTTCAGGTGTCCTAAGTTTTTGTGCTGCATTGTGTCTTCACACAAAGCAACTCAAAAAGGGGCATCTATAGACACCAAAATCCAGCCACTTGCAAGTCATCTATACCTTCCTGTCAGCCACGTGTCGGTCATCCACCTTCCCGCCATTATTTGGCCCAAATCCACACTTTCCCGCCATTATTTGGCCCAATTTCACCTTTCCCGCCATTTTTCATCCCCAAATTTATTTAAATTAATATTTATATATATATATAATATTTTAATATTTTAATATATATATTTAAATAATAGTTTAAGTGATTTAATCTGAGCCGTCCATCCTTCATTTAATCTCATCCGTCCATCCATCTTAATCCATTTCACAACCTAAATTTATTCTCTACCCTTAGATCCACTTTAATCTTAGCCACACGTTCAAAGTGTCGTTAAAACCCTAAAGTGTGCCCTAAGAGTGGATTATAAATTGAGTCACCTTGATGGCTCAAACCCTTTTTATCTCCTATCTCTGCTATCTCTGATTCTAATTCTTCTACTGCTATCTCCTCTATCTCTCTTCTGCTACCCTTTCGCCGCATCCATCACCGCTTCCGTCGCCGCTTTCACCGCCATCTCTTCTGCAGCATTCTGCAGAATCCCCCATTCTTGTCGCAAGTGCCCGCGGGCGTTTACCCCTTTACCAAGTGCCCACGGGCATTTACCAAGTGCCCACGGGCGTTTACCAAGTGCCCACGGGCGTTTACCCACAGCCACAGACTCAGACCGACGTCTGAAACCTTAATCCAGAAGCACGCGGGCGTTCAGCGAGTGCACCAGGGCGCCTTCCGCAGCCGATTTGATAGCCACATTACTTCCAGGTGTCGCCTGGTCTAGCTACGTTAACAGAGAACCGGTATAAATTAGTTTAAAGCAAGTAACTTCTTTTCTTTTATTGATCTGTTATTGAATTCCTGCATTTCGTTTTTCTAGGGTTTTAGATTGTTTTCGAGGGCTCACATAGTGGAGCCCTCTTATTAATTTCTAACTCCTTGATAGTGTTAATGTGTGCAGGTTTTTGACAACAGATCCGGTTTATTGATGGCAATGATTAAGTCGGAGTGGTCCAAGCAAGGGATACAACAAAGCCCACTCACTCTGTTGGGATTGAAGATACATTCTTCGGAAGCGCCACCATTTGTGCCGGCTAGGGTTTCGGAGAACCCTAGCATAACTTGTAATCGTGTATCACAAATAAAGGGTTACGGAGCCCGGTTGTATTCAAAAAGGAGTTTTTAAACTCCATCGATTAATAATAATCGTTTTTTTTGTGCAACTTTCCTGTATTCCATTATTGTGGTTTTATCTTTTGTTTGGCGTTGTATTTTTAATCTACATAATCCTTTAGACCAAAGCATTAGTTCCATCAACATAGATAAGAGCCATGAAATAACAATATACAACATGACACCAAGTATAATTATTTAATTAGAGGTTTGGATTATACATATGAATAGTCTTTGATTTCATTACAATAAATCCTCTTTCACCAAGAGTGATTTCTCCTTCACAGGATTCCAAGAAACAATTGAAGAATCTATTTATTATTATCTATCATATTTTTCCCTTGGCCTCCATAGCAGATTGATAGGAAGGTAGGGATCATAATAGCTCATTTGAAGGTATGAATGTATTTCTATATGATTCACTACAATGATGCATACAACCACAAGCAAAAGAAGCCCATACTTCTTTCCAAAATATTTTCCATAAATATTTTTAGTTCCATATCTATCTTTTCCCAAGCAATGCATTTCTATATGATTCAATTCCATACAACAAACACAATCATAAGAAGCCCATACTTCTACTAATGTAGCATTAGTTTTCCTTCATTAGATTATCCACAATCTAAAGAATATATCACTTTGAAAACAACTAGAAAGATTATATCCATTAAATCTAACATTAGCTTATTAGTCAATCTGAAATATTATATCCATTAAATCTAACATTAAATTAATCTCAGTCTAAAGATTAATTCCATTAAATCTAACATTAGATTAATCTAAAATCTAAATATTAATTCCATTAAATCTAACATTAGATTAATCTAAAATATAAATATTAATTCCATTAAATCTAACATTAGATTAATCTAAAATCTAAAGATTAATTCCATTAAATCTAACATTAGATTAATCTAAAATCTATATATTAAGTCTATTTAATCTAACATTAGATTAATATAAAATTTTAAATATTAGGTCCATTAAATCTAACATTAGATTAATCTAAAATCTAAAGATTAAGTCCATTAAATCTAACATTAGATTAATATAAAATCTAAAGATTAGGTCCATTAAATCTAACATTATATTAATCTAAAATCTAAATATTAATTCCATTAAATCTAACATTAGATTAATCTAAAATCTAAATATTAAGTCCATTAAATCTAACATTAGATTAATCTAAAACCTAATAATCAAAAGCATAAAGGAAATATCATTAATTCCAATAATAAAAATGCATGAAGAAAATATTATTAATTCTAATAATAAAAAGTGTAAAGGAAATATCATTAATTCCAATAATCAAAATGCATAAAGGAAATATAATTAGTTCTAATAATAAAAATCTTAAAGGAAATATCATTAATTCCAATAATCAAAAGTGTAAAGGAAATATCATTAATTTCAATAATCAAAAGCATAAAGGAAATATCATTAATTCCTTACCCATGAGCATTCTAATAATAAAACAAAATAATAGAATGTAGTAGAACCTTAAGAAGTTTAAAGCTTAATATAAAGAATGAAAACCCAACATCTCAGAGGAGAAGAAAAATACAGTAACCCAATCCTAATGAAATATGGCTCAAAACCCATGGCATCAGACTACGCAGAGGGCACAGGCGAAACCAAAGTCAAGCCAACAAAAGGATCAATCCTGGCCAAAGGTAGATGATATAAGAAGACTACATATTACTCACATAGTTCCTACACCTATCTGGATCAGCATAAGAAACATCCACATATATCAAAGCAAGCATGCATCACCCATGCACAACTAACTCAGCATAGGAGATATCTATGTAGACCAAAGCAAGCAAGAAAGCCATGTAGAAAGCCTACGTATCTCAACACAGTGCCTATGCACAACTAACTCAATATAGGAGATATCTATGTAGACCAAATCAAGCAATCAAGCCACATAGGAAGCCTATGTATCTCATTGTAGTGCCAACGCATAACTAACTTATCACATGTATGCAAACCAAAGCAAGCAAGCGAGCCATGTAGGAAGCCTACATATCTCAATGCAGTGCCTATGCACAAGGAGTAGTACACAACCTAGGAGCAAATCCAATGCACCAGCCAACATCCTATAGAATAAGCTAAAGTAGGCATCAACACAAGCAACCATGAGGAACAAAAATAAAGCATACATCTAACAACACAGATCACTCAAAATATAAGAACCAAAACAATGGAAGAACAACATTGAGTGCATCTAAAACCCAACCCATGGAGAAAATTACCTCTATACCAAAAAGTATGATTCACTTTAGGCATCCTTATCCTTTTTCTTGGGTTCATCCCTACTGTTGCTGCCTCCCTCGCTTCCAAAAACAACCTCTCTTTTAAATCCAACATCTCCCCATCTCCTCTCCCAAGCCAAGGGATCCTGCCCTTGCATGTAACTCTCGAGCATTACGAGAGCATATTAGAAGATGGTGGAGGTGGCCATAGGCATCTAGCCACCCATGAAGGAATTACTAAAGGCTTTAAGACAAATCAACGTGTAGTCTAATAAAAGAGGTGTTACATAAATTAATTTATTCTCCTCTTACCACAAGAAGCTGCGAAGAAGAAAAATCATGCTAGCATAACAACAAATATTCCAAAGTCTATTTCACTTAATTAAAGTTATCTAAAAAAAACTTTATTTTAAAACTTCCTTCTATAAAAAAATCAACATTATATTAATTCTATCATTTTAATAATCCAACCATTAATAACCAAAACCAACATAAACCAAAATAATAAAGCTTCTTCTAAACATTCCCTTGATGCTTCACACCAGTATTTTATCCTTAAGTACACAACCCTTTGTGAATATAGGATAAGCTATAACCATCCTACTTTTAAGGAGACTCGTTGCAAGCAACTTCATGGTCTGATGGTGTGAATATGAGCACAAACAAATGCAATGCATATACATTAAGGATATTCATCCATGTTACCTTTATTTGTTGATGAACAAATCATCTCACATCATTTCCCTTTAATATGGTCTCTCATTCCTTGTGGCCAATTCTCTTATCCACCCATGAGATTACCTAGTCCTGCAACCATGTAGAGCTTTAGCAGTAACATGTCCTTATATAAAATAAACACAATAGTAGAAGCATATATCCATCAAAATCATAAAAGCTAAGAATTAAATATCATTTGTAAATACATAGTCTATCTTATATAGCAAGTCTAGCCAAGGTGAGTCATGACAAAATTGCTCCGAGTTATTCCTCCATATCTAGGATAGTGTCCAATCTGATCATCACCTGATCCTCCAGATTGTCCCACAATAGAAGTGTTCTACATCTTTGGTCATACAAGGCTTCAAATGGGGCCATCCCTAATGACACATGGAACCTATTATTATATGAAAATTCAACAAGATGTAAAAATTCCTGCCATTTAGACTTGTATTACATGCAATACATGCATAGCATGTCTTCTAATACCTGGTTTACCCTCTCGATCTGACCTTCTATCATGGGATGATATGCAAAACTAATATTCAGCTTAGTGCCCACTGTATGGTATACATTCTACCAAAATTTTGATGTGAAACTAAAACCTCTATGTGATATGATCACCTCAAGAAACCCATGTAGCCAAAAAAAATCTTTGGAAAACTTTTTTTCCACCACTGGTGCATCATCCTTGATATTCCTTGGTATGAATTGTGCAACCTTGGTCAACTTATCAACCACTACCAATATTACATCATGTTGGTACCTAGTCTTAGGTAAACCCATAGTAAAATCCATAGAAATTACCTACCATTTTTGCATAGGTATATCATGTGGGTACATGTTGGGTTTAAATGTTTTACCTTCACCTGCTGGCATTCTAAACATCTTGCAATGAAACTAGTGATATCTTGCTTCATTCTGGCCCAATAAATATTGTTTTCATGTTTTCCCTCATTTTTTATCCTCCCAAATGAGCATAATAGGGAGAATTATGTGTCTTTTACATAATAAATCTCCTTAGGTCACCAATTTTGGGTATAACTACCCTATATTTAAAGCATAAAAGTCCATATTTTATGTTGAAACCCTTATTCTCTTTAGGATTTCTCTCAGTTTTAGATTTCTATGCAATACAGATCCTATAGCTGCATTTCCTTGACCCTATCCATCAAATCTATATGGATTTAGGTCAATGTGGCTATGTGCCTTCTCCTACTCAAGGCATCTACAACCTTATTCTCTTTCCCTTTGATATACTCAATACCAAAGTCGTATTCAGCTAAGAACTCTACCCATCTTCTTTATCTTGCATTCAACATAGGTTGGGTAAAAATATACCTCAAACTTTGATGGTTTGTTCTTAACTCAAATGGTCTATCCAATAAATAATATCTCTAAACCTTTAGGGCATGCACGAATGTTACCAATTCTAGATCATGCATAACATAGTTTACCTCATGCTTCTTAATTTTTCTAGATTCATAGGCTACTATAGCCTTTTCTTGAGACAATAGCCCACCCAAACCTTCTAGGGAAGCTTCTATACACATGGTAAAATTCCCAAGAGGATCTGGTATTTTGAGAATTGGTGCCATTGTTAAATTTTTTAGAGTCTCAAATGCAGTCTCTGTTAGGGTACCTAGGAATAGATATTTAGGGATATATTATTATATTGTATAAGGGTGGGCATGGGCCACACATAACCCAAGGTTGATTGTATAATATAATTCCCACCCTTATACAATATAATAATATATCCCCAAATATCTATTCCTAGGTACCCTAACAGTAATAAATGGACAAGTGTCCATGTGCAAGTTGTACATGTGCAAGGTGTCCTATGCACAGCTAGATAGAGTGTTGGGCAAGCATCCTATTTTGCATATATAAGGATGGCCTCTTAGATAAATTAATAGGACAGCCAGAAGACATTTTTAGATAGCGTAGGTTAGTGGATTGTGTTCCACACCATTTATTTGTGATGGATATGATGTAGATCTATAGTTTTGTTAATGGAGTGCTCACTTCCTCCATAGCTACATTGTAATATTTTATATGTTTTATATTTCAGTATACTTCAGCATCTAGCATATTTACTTTCTTGCATATTATTATGCATCTTATGATTGTTATTTTTCATGGCTCATTCATCAAAATCTAACAATAGCGTAGGATAGACAATAGTGTAGTGTGTGTGAGCTATAATCTCATATCTCATTCATTGAGCAGTAGCTTGTATCATGGAGTGTTCATTTCCTCCATAGCTACTATTGTACTCATTTTTGTCATTTCTATTTATAGCATATTTTAGTCATATTACATTTTTTTTTTCTTATTATTTTGCATCTTGCAAATGTTATCTCCCATTGCATGTCGTATCAAAGCTAACAATCTCAACAAATTTATTAGATTAATGATCTAGTGGCTTTGCAAAGTCACCAACAATTAGTCCTTGATCATTTCTCACAATCCTCCTTGCCCCCGACCTTCCCAAGTTTTCATTGGAGGTGCCATCAAAGTTAAGTTTACACCAACCTAGAGGGGGGCACTTCCATTTGGTCTCCTCTCTAGTCCCACTTTGGCTAGACTTGATCCTATCATTTCCCCTTGTAAATCCCTAGTAATCTTCCATATGGGCTTCCCTCTAGGAAACAGATTCCCCTAAGAAGTCCATCACACTTACATTTTCTCATATACTACCAAAAATCCTCTCTGCCACCCTATAAACCACTCTTTTCCTTCCCTCAAAAGCTCAGGTATTTCTCTCCTTCCAAACACCCCAACACTAGTGTTGAAAGCCCAAATTCCACACAGTAGTCAAGAACTTGCTTCTAAAGGGGCTTCTCCATTGCTCCCAAATACCCCTCAATGAAGCAGGAAGCACCCAACTCACTCCCAGGCTATCCATGAAGGACTTGAGGATGCTAGTACTAAAATTACAATGGGTAAATAGATGGTCCATGGTTTCCATAACTTTTTCACATAGGTAGCATCGATTAACCAACTGAAGCCCTCCTTTTTTTTAGGTTTTCAACTATTAAAATTTTGTCTTGCACAACCAACCAAAATAATATATTAACCTTGGGTATTAGCACCTTAATCCAGATGTTCTTGCTTGGGCCAAACCATTCTAGGTTATCATCTTGCATATGGTATGCATATTTGATCAAAAATCTACCATTAGTATCTACAAGGATACAACTTATCCTTGGTTTTCACTCTCTGAATGCAAAACTTAGATATATTAAATCACATAGATATAGCAAAGATACAACCAACTCAATGAATTAAAGAGATATGCAATAGATAATTAATAAATCAAATCTTGCCACTCAATGAGGGTAGCTCCCCGTCGTATAGGCCAAATGCGAGATCGCAGATGAAATTTGAATAAAATATAGATGATAGATAAATTAAAATTAAATCATATTTATATACAAAAATATTCTTTCGAGAAACATAGCCGATGGTGGCTATGTTTGGAATGTAGCATGACTCCCCTCGAAAATATTTGTCCTCAAAATTAGAAATTACTGGAAGATACTTTCAGTTTCCCATGTAGCATCTTCTTCAGGTAAGTCTTGCCATTTTATGAGAAATTCTTGGATGTGACGAGATCTCAGTGTGTGAGTTCTGGTTTGTAAAATTGCTTTTGGCTAGATATGCATACAACCTTCTTCATCCAATATTGGTAATTTTTATTGAGTGTACTTTATGACCGATCACCTTCTTGATACAAGAGACATGAAATATTTGGATGTATTCATGATGAAGGAGGCAACTCTAATTGATATGCCACTACTCCAATGCGACATACAATTTTGTAAGGACCATAATATCGAGGTGCCAACTTTTGACTAGACTTGATATTCAATGACAACTATTTGTAGGGTTGAAGATGCAGGAACATCATATCACCAATATTGAATACCCTTTCTAAACGATGCATGTCTTGCTGCTGCTTCATACGATTTTGTGCTTGGACCAAATTATCTTTCAGAATAGTGAGCATTGATTATCATTTCTGAAACCAATCATCTACTTGGGCCACTTTGGAGGATCCTGGTACATAATTTGCTATTGTTGGTGGCTTAGTTCCATACAATGCTTCAAAAGGAGACATCTTGATGGAATAATGGTAATAAGTGTTGTACCACCATTCTGCCAATGATAGCCACTGACTCCATTGATATTGTTTATCCTGAATAAAAAATCTTAGGTAGGTACCCAAACATTTATTAACTACCTCCATTTGACCATCCATTTGTGGGTGGTATGTAGAGGACATATTTAATTTGGTACCACTAAGTCGAAACAATTCTCTCCAAAAATTCCTAGTGAATATGGGATCTCGATCACTTACAAAAATTTTGGGCATTCCATGCAATTTAAAAATTGAATCCATAAATACCTTAGTCACTTTTCTTGCTAAAAATGGATGTTGTAAAGCTTGAAAGTGAGCATATTTGGAAAGGTGGTCAACTACCACAAAAATTACTATTTTACCTTCTAACTTAGGAAGAACTTCAATAAAATCCATGGAAATTTGTTCCCATTGATGATCTAGAATAGGTAACGGTTGAAGTAACCCCGGTGATTTGACCATTTCTCCCTTATTGTGTTGGCACACTTTACACTTAGCTACCCATTGTTTGACCTCTGCTTTTAACCCTTTCTAGCAAAAGGATTTTTTAACCCGTATGTAAGTTTTCAAAAAACTTGAATGTCCTGCTAATGGAGAAGCATGTGACTCATCAAGAATTCATGATTTGATTGTCGAATTGTGTGGAATGTAAATACGATTCTTCTTGCATAATATTTTATCATCATAGGAGAAAAGAGGGTGCTTGGATGAACCCCCTGACAATTCTTGAATTATTTGAGTTGTTTCACCATTGGACAACCATTCTTCCTATAACTGAGACACCCATTGAGAACACGGTCCTAAAATGGCATTAATGACCACTTCATCCTTGTATTTTCTAGATAATGCATCAGCTACCACATTTTATTTTCCTTTCTTATACTCAATCACAAAATCATATCCCAATAATTTAGTCAACCACTTGTTTTGTTTGGGATAAGAAAATCTTTGTTCTAAAAAATTCTTAAGGCTACTATGATATGTTTTTATAATAAAACGACTATTGAGTAAGTAGTGTCTCCATTTCTCCACTGTGTGTAGAATAGCCAACATTTCTTTTTCATATGTGGATCTACCCAAATTATTCCCTAAAATTTGTTTACTTTCAAATTCCAAGGGATGACCTTCCTACATTAATACTACCCCAATACCTGTTCTTGAAGCATCACATTCAATGACAAATGGTTTGTGAAAATCTGGAGTTTCCAAAACTGGAGTAGTACACATTGCTTCTTTGAGGGCCTCGAAGGCTTGAGTAGCTACCTCAAACCAATGGAAAGCATCCTTATTTGTGAGTTTTGTGAGAGGACCCACAATTTTACCATAGTTATGCATAAATTTGCGATAATAGCCCATGAGGCCCAAAAAACCATGAAGTTTCTTGATGGTTTTAGGTAAAGGCCAATCTTGAATTACCTTAATCTTATTGGGATCCACTTTAACACCTTCTTGAGATACTATATGACCTAGGTACTCAACTTCTTGAACACCAAAGGAGCATTTAGATCGTTTTACAAATAACTTTTCCCTATGTAGGATATGAAGAACTCTTCCCACGTGATAAATGATCCTTCCATGATTTACTATAGATGAGTATGTCATCGAAGAAGACTAGTAAAAATTTGTAGAGGAATGGATGAAACACATGGTTCATGAGACTTTAGAATGTAGATGGGGCATTAGTGAGACCAAAGGGCATGACCAAGAATTCATAATGACCTTCATGAGTTCGAAAAGCTATTTTAGGAATATCCTCCTCCCTAACTCGGATTTGGTGAAATCCTGAATGTAAATCTAATTTGGTAAAGAATTTTGCACCATGTAGTTCATCTAGTAAATCATCAATGACATGAATAGGAAATTTATCTTTGATGGTGATTTTTTTGAGAGGACAAAAATCTGGACACATACACCAAGAATTATCTTTTCGATGAGCCAAAACTACTGGTGAGGAATAAGGGCTAGTACTATGGTGGATGACACCATGTTCTAATAGTTCTTGGACAATCTTCTCAATTTCTATTTTTTGGGGTTGGGGATATCGATAAGGATGACCATTAGGTGGGAGACTTCCAGGAACCAGGTGTATGGCATGGTCATGGGATCTTTGGGGTGGTAGTCCTTTTGGTTCTTGAAAAACCTCCTCATAGTTAGCAACAATATTTTGGAGATCTTCTGCTTGGATTTCTGGCATATCTTGTTCTAATTTTTCCATGCAATTGATTCGGGCTATGAATCCCCCACCATATTTTCTTAATATCTTTTCCATGCTATGTGAACTTACAATTTTTGATGGAGGTGTGGGCATTCCTTGAAGATGAATGGTCTTCCCATTTTTTTGCTATTCCACATAGTGATGCTTGTGATTAAAACCAACTATGGTTTCCAATTGTTCCATCCATGCAATGCCCAAAATAACTTCTAAATTTCCTAATTCCATAACAAAGAGAGGACCTTGCCAAATATAAGTACCCATTTGTAATGAGATTGAAGATGTCTTACCTAGGTATTGATAATTTTTCTTGCTTTTCGTTCTGACTTGAAATCTATCTTGACTAGAAGAGTAGACGTGCAAATTTATTGCCCTTGCAATTTTTGCATCAATAAAGTTGTGTACTTCCTGAATCAATTAATATTGTTACCTTCTTTTTTCAAATGAACCCTATCACCTTGATTGTATGGTGAGAGGATAACCCAATGAAAGCATGTACTAAAATAGTCATGGTATCGTCTTCAGATACCACCTCCTTGTGGCCACTCTGGACTTTGATTGTGGGATCCTCATGTGAGTTGTGTTCCTCTATATCTTCCTCTTCCTTGTTAGCATATTCGATTTTAAATTTCTATCTTTGTATGCATTCTTGATCTTTTGGATGATGATTGCAACATTTACAGCAGAAGTATCTTGATGGTTGATCATTTTTGCAAAAAGAGTTGTTGCAGAATTGAGGTTGACCATATGATTCACATCGTGTGTATGTACCCAATTGCATCTTCATTTCTACCAACTTGGAAATCCTTGCACTCATATAACCTATATGGGTTTTGTAGATCCACTTCAAATTTAACATTTGGTTTCAACCCATTTCTAAAATCTGCTACGACCACCTCTAGTTGTAATATTGTTGCATAGTGAAGCATACTAGTAAATTCCAAGATATAGTCCTCTATCGATCCTCTCTGTTTGAGTGACAACAACCATACTATGTAGGAACTTGTGGGGCCTTCATCAAATCTGTGAAGAAAGGCATCTGAGAACTCTTGCTAGTGGTTGTAATTTTTGTCCTCACATTTGAACCATGTAAACCATTGATAAGCTTCAGTGCCTAATTTGGTTGCCACAAAAGGAACTTTTTCCAACTCCTAAAATTGGTAGAAGTCCAAGATGCCCACCATTTTGGCTATCCACCCATGTGGATCATGACCTTCAAAGGTGGGCATGTCAACACGTGGATAATTGACTCTAGTAGGACCTCTTGGTTGGTGGTGAACATTGTTCCTATCTTGTTCCTCATTATTCCTCTATCGTTGGATGCGATTTTGGTAAGGTCTATCAGAACCCCTTTGTTGCTCAAAAACTTCTTTGTTACCCATATCCTCATTATTTCTATGGCCATTGAGATTTGGGGACTGACTATTATGACCTCTATGGTGTGTATAATCTTCATAATGAATGTCGATACTCCAGTGGTTGGGACTAGGAGGATTTGGTTGGGATTGTTTGTTGAATACTTGGTTGAAGTTGGTAGTCATGTTATTAATACTTTCTACTAAGCAGAGTAACATCTCATCAGTGACCTTGGAACGTCCAATTTCTACTTGAGTGATGTTATCTTGGGAGGAGTTTGGGGAGGTATTGGATGCCATTTTTGTAATCAAAGGATGACCTGGGTTATAGCTAACAATTCCTAAAGGAGAAGAAGAATTTTGTGTACCTTTGCTTCTACGAGGTCTTCTTGGTGATTCTAAACTCTGCTCAGTTGGATCCTCTAAACTTGATAGTCGATCGTTTGATCCTTTGGTCCACCTTCTGCTCATGCACTTTTTAAAATTTCTTGCTTAGGAACCCTTGAGCTTCAATTTTCTACAAAATTTGGGTTAGTTTTGGCAAAAATTTTGTTGTTTTTCTGCTTTATTGTTGCTCCAACTATGACACGAATTTGATGGATCTCCTTGCAACTTTTGACTAGAAACTTTTTGATGACTTTTAGCAACTTTTTTGATGACTTTGTGATGAATTTTGTGATGATTTTTAGACACATTTTTTATGATGCTAGCATGAATGATAGCTGGCAATGACAGCTAACGACTTTTTGATGACTTTTGTGATGATTTTTAGAAACCTTTTTTAACGATGCTAACACAAATGATAGCTGGCACTGACAACTATGTAGGACCATTATGCAACATGTGGAAACCACTGAGGACATGAATAGGACATGAGACATGCGAACACCACCGAGGACAAGGATGCAACATGGGACATGACACGACGATATGAAGTGGACACCACTGAGGACATGAGACACGTGACACCCAATTTAACACTTGAGATGCATTGGACTTGATGACAGTTGGACATGACATCACTAATGACACATAGACACAATAGGACTGACACTATATACACCAATCAACACAACAGTAGACATGACACACAATAGGACTGGTAGAAGGAGGAAATGCGAATTTCTAAAACAAGATGACGAACCAATTATACGATCGATAGGACCCCATCACTAAAATAGGGTAAAATGACATGGTAACACGCTACGCAATACAGTGATACAAAACCACAACAATAACAGAAGACCTAGGTGTTTATGATCATGAAGGGTACAGTTTTAAGCGCATGAAGAGGAGACAATATACGTATGACTGGAGTCACACTTAAGTGGAGGTGTTATCAACCTTATAAATATGATGCCTTCCCCCACATATGCTATGTGAGATAATTTTCCTAATTCACAAAATAAAATTAGATCATGTACCTTAGACTAGCATTAATAAATTTTGTTCCTGGTATGTGATTGGCCCGCGTATTCGTGATTGTACGATGTTGTAATATGCGGTGTTTTCCTCGGTGATTCGGCCTGGTTTTTTATCGTTTCACACGTTGGATGCTTGTATGCCTTCAAGACCCACCAAAACATGTGTTTTTTTCTCAAAATGGGAATCACTTGCCTTTGTTTGATCACATTCACCATGTTTACACCCCGATTGCAATAGTTTCGTACAACGTTTGATGGCACCTAACACTTGCAAAGATAAACCTGACTAAAATAGTGATAGTTGCCCTAGAGATTGCTAGCCCAATCCTGATCGAACAGTGAATAGTTACAGTGCTATGTTGGTTGTACCTAGAGAATGCATAAAACTCCTAACGAATGAAGTAGCGGCAGACTATCTCGAATGTTGGATCATATGAACCTGATACCACTTGCAGGGATACAACTTATCCCTAGGTTTCACTCTCTGAATGTAAAACTTAGATATATTAAATCACATAGATATAGCAAAGATACAACAAACTCAATGAATTAAAGAGATATACAACATATAATTAATAAATCAAATATTACCACTCAAGGAGGGCAGCTCCCCATCGTATAGGTCGAATGCGAGATCGCAGATGAAATTTGAATAAAATATAGATGATAGATAAATTAAAATCAAATCATATTTATATACAAAAATATTCTTCTAAGAAACATAGCCGACAGTGGCTATGCTTGGAATGTAGTAGTCTCTTTATCCCACACTATCCAATCAACCCATTCTTTGTAAGAGATAACGAGGGTTTTGAGGTATTTAGAGATCATCATAGCCTCCCTTTGATCTTCCCCATTCATATCATTAAATTTAATATTAATCCAACCCTTAGACGAGGTCCTTAGATCCAAATAATCCCTCACCTTATCTCCAACACACCTTCTAAGTTTCCTTTCCAAAGAGGTTAGCTCCTCATAACTGCTCAAAGGATTTTCCAACAACCATCTATCTGCCTAGAAATCTATTGATCTCCCATCTCCTATGATCCATCTATGGCCTTTCTCGATGAGAAATATTGCTTTTCCAATGCTTTTCCATACAATAGAAGAGGATAACCTGAGGGTTATTCAATAAGTTATCATCTATCTCCAAATACTTCGCTCTCATTATTTGAACCCATTCTATCTCTTCGATTTGTAACACTCTCCAACTAAGTTTAGCCAAAATGGAAATATTCATTTTTTTGGCATCCCCATGTATCGCTCCAAATTTTTTGCATCCCTACCTTCAGGCTATTGGATCCGTGCCCGGAAGGAGGATGGGAAAAGGATGATGCGGTACCTCGGACGAGAGGACTTTACGAAGGTCCCGCCTCTCAAGGGAGGTGTATTTTGGTGATTTTTCGATGGATGGTGGGTTCACCAGGAAACATTTAATGGCAGTTTCCACGCCTAGGTTTTGGAATGTGTTTAGATGAGTTCGTTTTGATCTTAAACATTCATCCTAGGTTTGGCCGAATGAATCTAAATTAAACTACATGAAAATGCAATTTTCATGAATACAGACAAACAAATTTGAAAGCAAAAAATAGAGAATTTATAGGAGGAAAATAGGGAATACCTATCCGGATGTACGAAGAAGATTCGACGTTTGAGGCGATCTGGATCGTCTGGAATTCGACAGAATCGCCTGCAATCTGACAGAATCATCCGAAAACTGACAGATTCATCTGGAATCTGACAGAATCGTCTGAGACTGACAGAATCATCCGAGATCTGACGAATTCATCAGACAAATTCGTCAGAAACCTGCAAAACAGAAAATAGATGCAAAATACAAGAAATCCTACTGTGCAAACAGAGGCAAATTACACCAAATAGCAATATGAATACTGAACAATATTTAAGAACAGAAATTAAAGCAAATTACTGTACTTAAATGACAAAACATGATCTTAATATGCAATCTAGGCTAAATGGGTGAACTCCAGATGCAAAATAATGTAAAAACTGAATAAATTGTCTAATTTGCGGCATAAGATGACCAGAGAAAAAGGTGAGAAAAACAAACTCCAGGCACTGATTGCCTCGATGTGGATTGCAGTCGAGATCGTCTCGCATCAGTACGAAATCATCTCGTATTTGACAGGATCGCCTCCGATCTGGACAGGTTCATTGGCGACGATGGGTGCTGGCTCCGGTTGAAAAATAATGTTGTACCTGCAACAAAATAATATGAAACTAATGCAAATGCAAAGTAGGGATGTTTCAACGTAGGGGGAATCAATTTACCAAGAATTTCAGCCAGGGGTTGGGGAGGGAAAATCCTAGAGGTTAAATAGGCTTAGAGGGAGTTGGTAGGAGGTTGGAGATCATCCCAATTTGGGAGATCTCCAACGGGGGAGGGTCCCAATGGCGCAGACACGCTTCTGCCCGGATTGGAGACCCGTTGGAACAGATTCCAACTATGCAAATTCAGTTTTGCGACAAGATCGTCTGGACGTCCTAGTCCAGACGAAATCGTCAAATCTGGGGCGATATCGTCTGATCGGCGACGATATCGTCAAACGGTCAAAACAACCTCTAAAATTGGCACAGAAAAAGGGGAAACGGAATACCCGGCGGTTAACGGGCGGTTTGGGAGGTTAAATTTGATTTTAAAATTATTTACTAAGGTGAATGTAAATTTTATAATTTTACTGCGCCAATTTTAGGGTGCTACATTTTGCCCCCTCTTTAGCGAATTTTTCGAAGAAAATGCGTTAAAGATGAGTTCTTCTCGATCTACGAGAAAGCAAAAAATTATACCCATTTTTAGGCGACGATTCTTGGTCGAATCGTACGACAGCTTACTATGGTGCCCCCTCCGTGTTTTTACCCAAATCGAACGTTTGAGGTAAAAACGCAGAAAAGCACAAAATTATTGTTGAATAAAATTAGGAAAAATAGGGTAAAACCCTAATTCATTGTTACTGTTCATTTTTCTGGTTTTAGAGCTCTGAAGCAAAAAATGGTCGAGACAGCGCACAGATCTGCAGAGGTCCGACGCGGTCTACGGGTAAGGGTCTAAACTTAGTTTAGAACTGATTTAATTTGAATTGACATGCTTTTTAGATAATTTTTAGGTGAATTTTGAGCATCGCGGCCGTTTTTGGGCCGTCGACGTCGTCGGGACGAAATCGTCCCGATTTCGACGAAATCGTCTCAATTTCGGCAATTTTGCCCGAGGGCGAAATCGTCGAAAGGGGGACGATTTCGAACTACGAAATCGGAGACGATTATGCTCAAATTTGGGACGATATCGTCCAATAGTGGGCGATATCATCAATTACAAAAAATTGAATTTTTAACTTGCATTATTGATTACTTGAATTATTGATTAATGATTTGTTTATTGTTTTTTTGTTTATGTTTGCAGAGAGGATTACTAAAGAGCAGGGAGTGGAAATATGGAGGTTTGAGAGATGACTTGGCCGCTCTGACACAGGCAGAGCGAGATCTGCTGGCACAGGCCAGCTTACAGCATGTGGCGGAGATGCCACAAGTATCCACGGACATGGGGCTTCTAACGACCCTAGCGAGAGAGGTGGTATCCGGGTTCTTCCTATTTTTGGCTACCGACAGGGGAGATGGCTCCCACACTAGAGGATGTATGGAGGATTATGAGAATCCCCATACAAGGACGGCTCATCACTCCTACGGCCAATCAGGGCCGCGCTATGGGACGGTTATGCGGTGACCCGAGCTTCGCCCTGGAGAAGGGCGGAGTTAACATCGAGGCACTGCGCCAGATGCCTGGGGCATCTACACTCACACGAGTTCTGGCTGGGGTAGTTGGTGGACTTCTGCTGTGCCACCAGAGCGGGTGCAGGGTACCATGGATGCTCGTAGATGTGATCTGCGATATGCGGGACCATGGGTACAGGTTTGCTTAGGGCAGCTTTGTACTATGCCGATTGTACAGGATCTTGTATGGGGTCGTGTACAAGGGCGGGTGATGTCTGGTCATGACATCGCTCCTACAGGTTTGGTGCTAGGAGCACATTGCGGTGCAGAGGCCGGTAGGGCTTCCACTGATAGGGGTGGATGGGGAGAGGCCCCGAGTCTTCTACTGGTGGCTCCGGAGAGGGTCACAGTGGCGGATCGACCTACCGATGTCCCGGAGGCTACTGGATGACCTAGTCCCGGACCAGATCACCTGGAGGCCATGGAGGGAGCATCCAGGGTGGGCCGAGGATGGACAGGAGCTGGCTCGCATCAGGCGAGTCTGCTGGTTGAGGATGGAGAGGGGAGAGGTGGAGCTCCATCGCTACGACCGAGTTTTGAGGCAGTTCGGTCTACAGTAGGGGATCCCATCTCTCAGGGATTACGAGTTTTCTTGGACTGTCCGGGATAACACCACTATTAGCGGGGCTCCTGACATGCAGCGGTTCTGGAGTCAGGACGCAGACGATGCCCCCATCCAGCCAGTGGATGGGGACGACGCAGGGGTAGCCGACGGCTACGATGCCTAGTACGCGGGCATCCGCCCTCCTCGGATGACGAGGGCTCAGGGTCCGATTCATGCGGTTGTGCGTCGGATAGGGAGGCGGCGCCAGGCAGCGATAGAGGCGGCCCAGGGTCACGGCGGGAGAGAGCGAGAGGAGGCCACGAGGCACAGGAGAGGCCACGACAGTAGGAGAGGAGGGAGGAGAGACCCCCATCTCCATAGAGGCCACCATCGCCGATAAGGGCAAGGGTGTGGACACAAGAGAGAGTAGCGAGATGGCTACTCTCCGGGCGGAGAGAGATCATCTACAGGCTCAGGTGCAGACGCTACAGGATGCGGCTGCACGACACCATGCTGAGGTGTCACAGCTACGGGATGAGATTGCACGCCTCAGGGCACGGGGCGGAGGGGCGAGCTCAGGAGAGTTGACACGGGCTATCGCCCAGTTGACATTCTATCAGACACTGTACTTCCAGTTGGTGCCAGAGGTAGATAGACTACCCCTGCCAGCTAACATCGTAGATCCGATCAGGATCGGGTCATCGAGGACCACGTCCCGGTCGAGGACTAGGACTACACAGATTGCGATGGGGCCACCTCGTCCACCTCAGGGCGGGGGAGGAGATGAGGGAGAGAGCTCGAGGGGCTCTCGAGGCTAGAGGGCTGCACATTGATGTTGTATTATATATATTTTTTGTTTGATAGAGGATTGAGTATGCCGAGGGTACAGATTGTGGCATACCAATCCGGTTTTGATGATGTACATATATTTGTGACATATATAGATGAGATATTTTTGATCATATGACTTGTCTTATGTGATGCTTATGATGCTTTTATGTTTGATTGATTGATTTCATGTGATTATGTCGGTGGATATATTATAATTGGAATGTCATGCTTGTAATATTTGAAATGAAATAATCTGATGTAACAATTTGGTTGTTTGTAATGAAAATGTGATAAAAATAAAAAGAGACTTCTAACAATAATTTCAAAGGACATTGTCGCTATTATAGACCATTTCATGGAGTCGCTGCTCACTCGGTCGTCAAGCTAGTCCCATTTATAGAAATATTGTTAAAAGTAAAAAGAGTGCTTAAGAGATTGTCTTAAGACTTTGGTGCAATAGTGCAAATGATGATGATGATGATGATTTGTTTTCAGATTTCCATGAAAATATTATGCATGAAATATTTTAAAATGATTTTTCGCTAGGCATAAATTCCTAAGTGTGATAAAATTTTTGGATAATTCCCTAGGAATTATACCATCATTGCAAAATTTAAAGGTTGACATAATGATATGAAATAATGAAAATGTGTTTTCTGTTGAAAAGCATAATTTGTGTAACATAATGAATTAAGTCATATGGTTTTCATGATTTTTGAATAAATGGAAAATAAAATTGGTACAATGGTTTGCGCTAGGCATAGAATATGTAGGTATAGACTTATACCATCATCGCGAAAATCAAAGAAAAATAGATAGTTTTATTGCATGGTTGATTTTTTGATGAAGAGAAAAGATGAAAATGAGGACTTGCGCTAGGCATACAATTCCAATTTTGGTTTTGGAACTATACCATCGTCGCGAAAGTCGACACGATAT
The DNA here is from genome assembly GCA_028583015.1 of Wollemia nobilis. NCBI lineage: Eukaryota > Viridiplantae > Streptophyta > Pinopsida > Araucariales > Araucariaceae > Wollemia > Wollemia nobilis. Next base: position 5,388,731 of record JAQPPZ010016385.1, on the reverse strand, counting down.
ATATGATATGTTTTGAAAGAAATTTTTGATTTTTCTATTATATAGTTGTCTTTGTGGTAAACAACTGTACTTGATTTATTCCAAACAAGTTGCAAAAAAAATAATATTTCAAAGTATTTTGAAGACAAAAGTTAGATTTATAAGGAATCCCATGTGCATATGTGCATTCATTTCCGATCTTGATTTATCCTAATGATAAACAAAATCTCTCAAATACAAATGTGTGTGCAATTGCATTGTTCATTTACCAATTTTGAGCAAGATACTATGATACAAGTGATTTGAAGAAACCAAATAAGTGTTCATTAACCATGATGTAGATGCATATAACCATATTAGACTACTATGTAGATCGGATTATCAAGAGCTAGCTAATCCATAAGCGAGACATAGGTCTGTACAAAAGAAGGTCGCTAATGTGACGGACATATCGCCACGCTAGGAGTTACCCAAGGCCAAGCGGGTTGGGCACAAACCACTTGTTATGGGGCTTACCTCACAGTTTTCGAATAATTGAGAATTCCGGGGATTCAAGCTCATCAACCCTTCTTTTCTTTTCAAAGGGTAGGGAAAGGGATTTTATTGCTTTCTTGCTTTCTTTTGAACTTTGCATATTTTTCTTTTGTATTTCTTTTGCTTGATAATGCTTGGAACATTGCTATAATGATATAAAAGAACATTTCTCTTTTCTCTTTTTTCTTGAATTTTTCTTTTCTTTTTCTTTTTCTTTTTCTTTGCTAGGGATACTTGCTCAGATTAGCTGTAGAGCAAGGGATTTTTATTATGGGTAGGGGTGAGCTTGTCCTTTTGCCAATTCTCAAAGATTCTAGACCATGTGCATGATAGGATAGCAGGGGAAACTTTTCGCTCAAGAAATCGGTTCTACTATGTAGCAAAACATGGAAATTACAAATATAATCATTTTATTGTGAAAAGATGTGCTTGGTTTAAGTAAATAACAAGATCAATTCTCTGTGCTCAAACTTTATTTAATTGACTTTTGTGGACTTTGATATAAGAGAGATTAGTAATCATGCCAGATAAAATCAAGATATTTATTGTTGTGAGTGTGCTAGTGAGGGATGCCAAATAAATGCTAATTTTATCCAAAATAAGTTGAAACATATAACTGCAATAATTGTAAGAAAATATATATAAACATTTTTGAGAAGTTTTGAGAATGTTGACTCTCTCTTTCTTTCTGTATATTGTTTTATTTTGGTTTCGAAAGAGTCAAGCATATAGCTGTTTTTAGATTTTGATTTTTGTTTTGAGCAAAAAGAATTTAACAAGTGCTTTAAATAAATGCAATAGATAGTTTTGAAGATTTTTAGAGATTTATGAATGTTTTTTTTTTTTTGGTGTTTTTGAATTTTTTTTTTTTGAAAGAAATACAAAATAGTAATTTGGAACAAATATATACATGGATGAAATGACCAAATTTATGCATAATAACGTTTAAGATGCAAAATATTCATGGGTTCTTTAAGTTCTTTACCATCTAAGGTAGATAATTTATATGCTCTTGATTCAAATTTAGCAGTAATGATGTATGGTCCGAGCCAGTTGGGCTCAAATTTACCTTTAAGTTCTTTGGTTGCATTTGTATTTTTTTATTTTCTTTTAAAACAAGGTCGCCAATCTCAAAGGATCGATGACGAACTCTCTTAGCATATGATCTTTTAAGCTTGTTTTGGTAAGCACGGAGATGCTCCAAAGCATTGATGCATTTTTCATCGAGGAGTTCCAGCTGGTCGAGTCTGCCAGCACGATATTCATCTCCTACTTCGGTATCTTGAAGTAGCAGAGCCAAAGAAGGAACTTCCAATTCAAATGGAAAAACTGCTTCAGCACCATATACCAAAACAAATGGTGAAGTGCCCGTGGGGGTTCGAACACTAGTTCGATAAGCCCACAAGGTTGGATATAATTGAATATGCCAGTCACGGCCAGTTTTATTGACTAATATTTTGAGAATTTTGATTAAAGTTTTGTTAGATGCTTATGCTTGACCATTACCCTGAGGATAATAGGGGGTGGACCAGCGATGTTGAATCTTATATTTTTGACATAATTTTTTAACATCTTTATTTTTGAAAGGAGTTCCATTGTGAGAGATGAGGTTGGCAGGAATTCCGAACCTGCAAATAATTTGATTAAAAATAAATTTAGAAACTTGTGTGCCAGTGCAAGAAGCTAAAGGCATAGCTTCGACCCACTTCGTGAAATACTCAGTGGCAGTTATGATGAACTTGTGTCCATCAGATGACACAGGATTGATTTTGCCAATAATATCCAAGCCCCATTTAGAAAAGGGCCAAGGAGATGAAATAGCCTGCAACTCTTGTGCAGGCGCATGGACAAGGTCAGCATGTTTTTGACACTTGTCGCAATGGCGCACATACTCATGTGCATCCGTTTCCATGGTAGGCCAAAAGTATCCTATCCGAAGGAGCTTTTTAGCAATGACACTACCACTAAAGTGTCCTCCACAAGATCCATCGTGGGCTTCACTCAAGGCTGATTTAGACTCATCTGAATTTAAACATCTTAATAGGATACCTTCAAAAGATCTCCTATATAAAGTATTGCCAATTATTACAAATCGACTTGCTCGTCGACGTAATAACCGATGCTGGTTTCGATTAGAATTAGCAGGGAAAGTCCCATTTTGGAGAAAATCAAATATGTCGGTATACCAAGGTTCAGGAGTAGTTTCATTGATTAGAAACACATCCAAAGGCTCTAAGCATGACTTATTTGAAGCGGGTTCCTGGAGTCGACGAATAATGATAGTGGCATATTCGTCGTCTAACTCCAAGGGCAGGAGAGATGCAGCTGCGGCCATGGCTTCAGTTGCACGGTTGCTAGTTCGAGGAATGGCTTCCAAGGTAACTTGATCAAACAAGGACATTAGTTGTAAAACATAGGCCTTATATGGGCGAATTTTATCATCTCTGGTCTGATAAACTTCATTAATTTGGTTTATAACCAATTGGGAATCCCCAAAAACTAAGAGGTTTTTAATTTTTAGCGCTAAAGCAGCTCGTAATCCAAGGATTAGAGCTTCATACTCAGCAGTATTGTTGGTGCAAGCAAAGGTCAATTTGAAGGACAGAGGAATAAGATGTTTTTGCGGAGATATTAAAATAATACCCACACCAGCCCCACTCATGCATCGGGCTCCATCAAAGTATAAGGACCATTGTTCAACAAGGTCTGCCTCTAATTGAAGGCATTCATCAGGAAACTCGATAATGAGGGGATGAGTAGACTCTAAGGGTGCAGCAGCTAATTGATCTGCTATGATTTGACCCTTAACAGACTTTTGTCCTATGAATGTGAGATCAAACTCGCTTAGAGCAAGAACCCACTTGGCTGTGCGACCCGATAAATAAGGTCGACTCATGAGATATCTTAAGGGATCATATTTGGCAATGACATACGTTTTTTGGCTAAGCATATAATGTCGTAATTTTTGCGTAGCAAAAATGACTGCTAGACATAGCTTCTCTAACGCTGTATAGCGGGTTTCATAGCTGACGAAGGTTCGGCTAATGTAATAATTAGCACGTTCTCATTTTTCATCATCGAGTTGAGCTAACATAGCTCCTAAGGCAGAATCTGAAGCAAAAATATAGAGGAGAAATGGGCGATCAGATTTAGGCGGTGAAAGCACCGGTGGGTTAAGGAGATATTGTTTGAGAAGTTCAAAAGCTTCTCTACATTCCGTGTCCCAATTGAAAGGGACATCCTTCTTAAGAAGTTTGAGAAAAGGACCAGTTTTGTCCGCCAGCTTATCAATGAAGCGACGGATAGCTTGAAGTTTACCCTGTAAACTTCGTAATTCAGATATATTAGTAGGTGCGGGCATATCGGTGATAGCCGCAATTTTGAGAGGGTCAATTTTGATACCACGTAAAGAAACTAAAACCCCCAATAGTTTGCCGGACTTAACTCCGAATATACATTTTGCTGGATTTAATCGAATGAGATATTCTCGTAATCGATTAAAGACTTTTTGCAAATCATCCAAATGATGATCTTCAATAAGAGAGCGAGCTATAATATCATCTACATAATCATGTAGGATATCATGCATCATATCATGAAAAATGTAGGTCATAGCTCGTTGATAAGTTGCACCTGCGTTCTTTAAGCCAAATGGCATCACTTTCCAGCAAAAGGTACCCCAGGGGGTAATAAAGGTTGTTTTAGCCTGGTCTTCAGGAGCTATCCGAATTTGATTATAACCGGAGAATCCGTCCATTAAGGACATCATCCCACTTTCGGCAGTAAAGTCAATAATTTGATCCATGTTTGGAAGAGGAAAGTCGTCTTTAGGGCATGCAGCGTTGATATCTCTAAAATCGGTGCAAACTCTAACTTTGGTAGCTTCTTTCTTGGTGATTTGGAACTACATTTGAGATCCATTCAGCATAATCAATAGCTTGTATAAAGATAACATTCAGGAGGTTTTCTAACTCCCCTTTGACTAGCAAAGCCACTTTGGGATGCATTTTTCTAAGTTTTTGTTTAACCGGTTTAGCATCCGGATGGACCACTAGATGATGCATGACTACAGAAGGGTCTAGACCTGGCATATCTTCATATGTCCAAGCGAAGACATCTTCATACTCTTTAAGGAATGCAATGTATTGTTCTTGTTTTTCTTGACTTAGTTCTGCTCCAATATTGATTATGTGAGGATTGTCCTCAGTTCAATATTAATTTTAATGACATTTTCTACCTCCATGTGTAGATCTCTTTCAAAATTAGGTGGGGCGGGTGAAACGCCCAACTCTTGTAATTCTTGTAAGGTTAATTTAGATAATTCATTTTGAGGATTAGTGGTCTCAAGTTGGGCTATAGTTGGTATAGAACCATCAAAATAAAATCCATTGTGCAACATCTCTTCAACAGAGACATCATGGAAGATATCTCCTTCCAACTCTTCATCGGGGTCGACAATCATTTCAGGGTATGCTATGGATAGCATGTTGCATGAAAATGACTGATTTTTAAGAGGCAAATCAACATGCCTATCCAAATAATCTTGATAGCATATGAGGTGATCATCATCCTCAAAAGGAAAGGGTTGTCCCTTACTAGGAAATAGGCCCACACCACAGCGGGCCGGCCACGGTTCTACCTCGAAAGGTTCTTTCATGCCATTTTGGAAAGGTCCTAAGCCTTTCCCTTCATATCCCATTTTAAGCATCATGGGTTTAGCTTTAATATAATCATTGGTAAAATAACACCGAGCGTATCCTTCATGGTGAGTTTTGATATTCCGAGGGATTCTTCCCCGAGTCATATCCTTTATAAATGAAGGCATAACTCCCGACTTGGTAAGTACTTCCCATAGGTTGTGGGAGGCCCAAAGTACGAGGAGATGGCGGCAATTTATTTAAAAGGTTTGAATCTTGCATGAAAGCATTCATTTTTTGATATTAAGGTTGTAGATAAATCTGGTAAAAGTTCATCAGAAAGGGCATAAGATGTAGAAGGTTTATTACCTATGTCTTGAGATGTGGAAGGGATGATAGATGTGTCTAGAGGTTTTGAATTTGTAGGGGTAGTAGTTGAAGAATTGGTTGTAGATTTGAAATCTTTTTGAGGTTCTAAAGTAATTTGTTTAGAGGGTTGTTGATCTATATAGGAGGATGAAGTTAATGGAGGGGAACTCGGTGAAGTTATGGGTTTATGTTTCACAGTTTTAGATGAAAAAGAAGAACTAGGATGTGTGGATGACAGAGCTGGGAAAAATTGCACTCCAACTGGTTCTGCCAAAGCACACATATCAAAAGGTCTAGGGTCATCGTGAATAGTGACCAACTGATTTTTAAACTCAAATTTAACACATTGGTGTAAAGTTGATGGGACCGCTCGCATGGCGTTGATCCAAGGGTGACCCAAAAGTATATTGTACGATGCTGGGCAATGTACAATGAACACGGTTGTTTCTAGGGTTCTAGGACCAACTTGCAATGGGAGGGTGATAACTCCACACGTTTCTTGTGTTTCGTCATTAAAAGCTTTGATAATCATATCAGTTTTCTTCATTTCATCACTTCTAAAACCAAATCGTTGGTAGAAGTCAAAGGTGCGAGATGTTTAGAGATGAGCCATTATCAATCAAAACTCGTTTGACAACTACATCCCCGATTAAAGCAGTAATGTATAAGGGATTGTCCTTATGTAAACTGTGTTGTGGGATATCTTTATCTCGAAAATCAATACAATCAATCTCTCGAGTGATGATAGTATTGGCCATAGCTTCAGGTTGAATGTTTTGAGGCACCATCATTTGGCTCAATGTAAGCATCAACTCATCCCTATGGGTGGGAGAGGATCTTAATAAATCTAAGAGGGAAATTATGGCCGTGGTATTAGACAATTGCTCATTAATGTTGTAAGGGGGTTTAGGTTGAACAATAGGAGCATGATTCCCTTTATTTGGGTTTTTCAAAATGAATGGAGCTGATCCATCGTTCTGGTTTGGTTCTTGTTGGGAATTTTGAGCTTGTTGTCGGGTGACGACTCCGATGGTACCTACAATGTTATAGTGACGACGTTGAAACGGTCTCGGTTGAGAATTTATGGCTTGTTCATAGGGAAGGACTACATTAGAAGAAGGTCGAGTAGTGACTCTTATGGGAAATGGTTCTTCTGGAACATTAGCATCTGTGACAGGTTGAATAGGATCTGATTCGTTTTCAGAACTATTCGATTGAATAGTGTCTACTTCACTTTCACTATCTGACTCTATATCACTAGAATCAGAAGTTTGAAAATTATGTAAGGGCTTGGTTGTAACTAGGGATAAGGTTGTGTCAAATATTTGAGAATCCTGAACAGGTAATTGTCCGCTAATGGTTCCTACATATCGGGTAGGAGGGGGAACATTATGATGTTCGATTTGATTAGCTACCTCTTTACCATGTCTTGGTAAAGGGTGTTGAAATATGTCTAGAGTTTGATTGGCATTTTGATTTTGATTTTGGGGAATGGTCTTTTGAGTATTATTAGGAGGGTTTTGTTTGGGTTGGAAGGCTTGCACTTCCATTTCATTATTGTCAATCAAATCTTGTATTTTATGTTTCAACCTCTTACAAGCGTTGGTAGAATGTCCAGGTCCTCTATGGAAATCACAGTGCAAATCAGCTCTATATTCGGGTATAGTTGGGTCAGGTTCCCGGATAGTTGGTAATTGGATTAAACCTCTTTCAAGCAGTTGAGGTAAAATAGTTGACAAAGGTTGGTTTAATCTAGTGAACTCTCGAGGAGGCTTATCAGGAGGTTTCAATATGAATTTTTCTGTTGTCTTTGTTGCATTGATATTAGCAACATTTCTGCTGTCAGTGACTCCATCACCGACAACTTGTTTGTTTTTATATTGATTTCTAGATGTTTTCTCATCATCCTTCTTCCTAAGTTGGCCTCTCCTAATGAGGGCATCTTCTACTCTTCGAGCTAAATCTATAGCTTGGTCGAAGGTAGTCAAAGTAGTTGTTGATAGCTCATAAGAAAGTTGTTCTTGTAAATTGTTGATGAAAATGTCTAACATTTCCCTATAGGGTAGCACAAAGTGCAGTTTTCCTGTCAATTGCCTCCATCTAGCTAAGAAGTCAGCAAAGCATTCATCCTTATCTTGTTTTAGATTGTATAAGTCTTTAATAGTTACATGCCTCTCGATGTAGGCACTAAATTGATGGACAAATGATTCAGTTGTTTCTTCGAAGTTTCTCAAAGAATGAGTGGGCAATTGGTAGTACCACTCTAATGCCATTCCACCTAAACTTTTAGGGAACATTTTTAGTAATAGCAAGTCGTCATGCGATATGTCGTGACATGCTATCCTAAACATGCGAAGATGTTCTATGGGATCTTCGGTTCCTTTATATATAGGCAGGACGGGCATGGGAAAATGTTTAGGATATGGTTGAGCTACAACTATGGGATCCAAAGGTTGACTACAGATCTCTCGATAATTATACGAGGGACGGTAGGGATCTATCTGGTCCATACGTGAAGCTAATTGTTTCACCATGGCTTCCAGATTACTAGTTTGCCCCCCATATTGGTTTGGTAGGGCATTGACATGAGTGTTATGGGCGTAGGATGGAGGAACATGCAGATTAGATGTCATGTCACTGTTGTGTAAAGTATTGGTAGGAAAAGTATTATGGAGGGATTTTGAAGCTGTATTATGTTGTATTCCAGATTGTTGAAAGTTTGTATTTGGCTTAGTTTTAGGTTTCTGTTTATTTAAAGCATTTTGCTCAATAGTTTGGCGGAATAAAGTAGTGAAGGGAATTTTCTTTTGTGCGGGAGTGATTTTAGGTTGAGTAACAGGTTCCTTAGGAGGTTGGGTAACTTGTTGTTTTGACATGCTTTGGGCTATAGTGACCATATCCGCATTGGATGGTCCACCCTTGTCACTTTCTTGATCAATGAAAGACAAGGGATTAGTCTGCATATTGCACATATATTCCATGGTTGCTTGAGTTTTACTAATTTGCCCTTTATCAAGGCGAATGGCCACATTAAGGTCATCAATGTTTTCCATGAGAAATCTCTTGAAATGCTCTGCATTGTCAAAGGCAATATTTCCATTTGGAGCTACTCTAGGGGATGAGGATCCATCCTCTTTAACATTTGCTTCTTGTTCTTTATCTTCCCCTAAGTCTTCATCTGATTGACCTAGAGTTTCTCCTTCCGGATTTGAATCTCCAAGAAGGACATTTGGGTTTTCAGTTGTATCTTGTAACCAATCTTCTCCTTCTCCTAGAGTTTCTTTGCCATTCCTAAGTTTAGGCATGGTGCTAAGTTTTGATTTCAGCAAATATATATATATATATATATATATATATATATATATATATATGCAACAAATTAAGAGGTATATATTTACTATATACCTACTATAATATTTGAAATTGAAATGTTTAAGTTTTTGCTAAGTTTTTTTATTTTTTTAGTTTTTCTTTGAAACAATATAATAAAGACAACAAATGAAACAATAAATGCACGCAATAACAAGACTAAAAGTAAATGAGCTAGTCTTCTATGAATAACTTATGAATATCATTAATAGGTTCGAGTTGTTCAGGGGTCATGAAATGTTCTTCTTCAAATTGAAAGTTTTCTTTTAGGAATTTGATGAAAAGGGCTATGGTAATATTATCTGTTTCGAGATGCTGGTTGATAGAAGTAAAGCTCGTGGCAATACTCTCGATATAACACGGCACGAGGAACTCTATTCCATATTTCCCTATCTGTAAGAACAACCTCTTGGTCTTCTACAAGGCCTAGGAATTGGTGCACAATAGCTGCGTTCTCGAGGTATTCCTCGAAGGTGAACAACTACGAAGATACTAAGGCTCTCCTATAGGCTAACCATCTATGGCAGGCTCTCTGAAGTTCATGATAAAAAACTAATTGATGAGGATCCGGGATTCTATCCAAGACTAGCCTCTTAATCTGTTTAAGTTGTGTGGACCTAGATGAGATGATACTAAGTCTCTTGTCAAGTTCGTCCCACAAGGATTGATTTCTACTTGTTTCAGGGATACTAAGGACAGAATTAACTTCTATAGCTGCCAATTGATTTTCTACGTTTATAGTAACTGCTAACCTCTTTTTAGGAGCTACCATCTAAACATGACTTTAAACCTTAAATGTTTTAAAATGCATCTAAGTTTTAGTTGTTCTAATTTTTTTTTTGTTTTTGTTTTTGTTTTCAAAAGGTTATGATGCATTCACGTCGGGTTCACCAAAATGTATCGCTCCAAATTTTTCGCATCCCTACCTTCAGGCTATTGGATCCGTGCCCGGAAGGAGGATGGGAAAAGGATGATGCGGTACCTCGGACGAGAGGACTTTACGAAGGTCCCGCCTCTCAAGGGAGGTGTATTTTGGTGATTTTTCGACGGATGGTGGGTTCACCGGGAAACATTTAATGGCGGTTTCCACGCCTAGGTTTTGGAATGTGTTTAGATGAGTTCGTTTTGATCTTAAACATTCATCCTAGGTTTGGCCGAATGAATCTAAATTAAACTACATGAAAATGCAATTTTCATGAATACAACAAACAAATTTGAAAGCAAAAAATAGAGAATTTACAGGAGGAAAATGGGGAATACGATCCGGATGTCCGAAGAAGATTCGATGTTTGAGGCAGTCTGGATCATCTGGAATTCGACAGAATCGCATGCAATCTGACAGAATCATCCGAAAGCGATGATTCATACGGAATCCGACGAGAATCGTACGAGGCCGACGAGAATCGTCCGAGATCCGACGAATTCGTCGGACGAATTCGTCGAAACACTGCAAAACAGAAAATAGATGCAAAATACAAGAAATCCTACTGTGCAAACGAGAGGCAAATTACACCAAATAGCAATATGAATACTGAACAATATTTAAGAACAGAAATTAAAGCAAATTACTGTACTTAAATGACAAAACATGATCTTAATATGCAATCTAGGCTAAATGGGTGAACTCCAGATGCAAAATAATGTAAAAGCTGAATAAATTGTCTAATTTGCGGCATAAGATGACGAGAGAAAAAGGTGAGAAAAACAAACTCCGAGGCACGGATTGCCTCGATGTGGATTGCAGTCGAGATCGTCTCGCATCGATATGAAATCGTCTCGTATTTGACGGGATCGCCTCCGATCTGGACGGGTTCGTTGGCGACGATGGGTGCTGGCTCCGGTTGAAAAATAATGTTGTACCTGCAACAAAATAATATGAAACTAATGCAAATGCAAAGTAGGGATGTTTCAACGTAGGGGGAATCAATTTACCAAGAATTTCAGCCGGGGGGTTGGGGAGGGAAAATCCTAGAGGTTAAATAGGCTTAGAGGGAGTAGGTAGGAGGTTGGAGATCATCCCAATTTGGGAGATCTCCAACGGGGAGGGTCCCAACGGCGCGGACACGCTTCTGCCCAGATTGGAGACCCGTTGGAGCAGATTCCAACTATGCAAATTTAGTTTTGCGACAAGATCGTACGGACGTCCTAGTCCGAGACGAAATCGTCAAATCTAGGGCGATATCGTACGATCGGCGACGATATCGTCAAACGGTCAAAACAACCTCTAAAATTGGCATGAAAAATGGGGAAACGGAATACCCGGCGGTTAACGGGCGGTTTGGGAGGTTAAATTTGATTTTAAAATTATTTACTAAGGTGAATGTAAATTTTATAATTTTACTGCGCCAATTTTAGGGTGCTACACCCCACAAGACCCCCTTGGATTTTCCTAGCACATATTTTCTCTGAAGAAACTAAGTGAAATCTTCTCTTCTCCTCCATACCTATCCACAAGAATATTTTTTGAATGCTCTCAATCCTTTTTTAAAACTATTGTCCTAGATTGTATTAGATTGGTTATATGTCAATCTAGATTGATTACTAAGAGTCAATTGAGTCCTTAAAGGGTGAAATTGGTAGTGTTTGTCTTAATGTATTTCATTCATCTTGAATTATTTTTGTTGTTTTTTATGAGTATTTATTTTTGACAAGTGGTATCCTCATTTATTTCATTGATTATATAAAATATCATTGCTCTCACCAATGCTCTCGTTAATTTTTGAAAGGGTAAAGGGTAAAGTAGTTTTTAACATCCATGAGTCTATAGGCCATATGATATGACCCTCATTGATGATGTTCTTTACCCAATATATGGTTATCCAACCATAATCCGATTGACAAAGTATGGTGTACAACCATACGCCCCATAGGAATCAATCCTTGGACCTTTATTTAAAGTTCTAAAGTTACTTTTATTATTATTGGTGTCTTGTTCTTGGTTGCTATTGTAGGTGTAATTATGGTTGATAGAGATGGTTAGCCTCTTCAAATATATCCAAGGATTATGGAGGGTGAAGGAATCCACCATGGCTAGAAGATACATTTATGATATTGATAATTAAGTAATGGGAGGTCTTAGGTGACTATGGCCTTAGAGGAAATATCATGGAGGTTATATGTGAGATCCCATAGTGATGTGGTGATTATATTTGGTCAATATATGAGATCATAGATTGAACTCCTTTAGACAGGCATTTGGAGATGTCACCCATGATATTAGGATCACACTAGAGGATGTGTTGGCAATTTTAAGAGTGCCAATGGTGGGGATGTTATGGATTTATATCTTCATGACAAGTTTTATGTATAGTAAATATGTTAGATATATCATGGATAAGGAGTGGCAAAAGGGGTAGTAAAGTTAATTGATTCAAGATATTTCATACATTTCAATATTTAGAAGGTAACAACTTGGTTGCTTGAGGATAGAGTATTCTATAACAAAATAATAAATAATTTCTTGTTTTATATTTATTGAAATACCTATATGATGATCAAGTAGGAAGAGATATTCTATTGGATGGATATTATTCTAACTAACCTAGTTCATGATTTTTTGGTATGAGAAAAAAAGTGTATATAGATGGATTAAGTTTCTCCTATGGTAGGGTGGATTTATGATAAATTTCCCCCATACATATTAGGTGTGTTACCTTGGGATATAGGATTAGTCACTTATCCATATATGGGTAAGGGGGAGGGAGCTTGGATATAATTACACTACATCTCATCAATGGAGGATATGAATCCCAAGGTGGATATGATATAAAATCCATACGTAGTTGTAATTATAGACTAAGATGAAATATAGGAGGGACTGATGGAAGTGTTTGCATATGCACTATGAGTAAACCTTAGAGGTATCTCTTGTTCCTATATTATACAAATAGTTGTATTTGGTAAGTCCAATCCCACTACCTTTTAAGTTTAGGTTGAGGTATGCTCAAGAGAGACAAATGGAGCCAATATAATTAGTGAATATCAAGATATAATAAAAGGGTATGAGACATACCTCTAGTACAATATTTGTTCCTAAATAGGGATATACCCCTAGCTAGCTGGAAGGAGGAAAAGGAAGAGGAGGTATTATGAGAACAAAAGGGTTAGTGTATTTCCTAATGATGAGAACTTTTGAGATGAGAGAGTAGTCTCTTGGATAAGATCAAGTAGGTGGTGCCTCAACCATAGGGGGGCATGAAAAAAGGTAGTTTGATAGATGTTGTAGTTCAATATGCCCTGGAGGAAAAAGGAGGGAAGATAGAGGAAGGTATATAGGAAATCATGGATATAAGTGACACATCAATAGACCCAAGTAAGTATATTGACATTTTTTACTCTTGATTTTTTCTTGTTCAAACATATGTAGAAATGGAATGAAATCAAATGCTAATATGAAGTAACTAATGGAATGAAATCATTAAGTATAGATACCTTATAAGGATAGATCAATACAATTATTCAAAGTATCTCTTATATGGCTACTCTAATTCCTCTTAATTTTGTTGCTAGGGTGTCATCATCATATTTTACCCAATTAGTAGGTGGACATGTAGATATATATCACAATGATAGAGGAAAAAGATTAAGTAGATGAAATTGGCATTTCAAGGCATAGCGAGGATTATATAAAAATCTTATAGGAGATAGGGGTATCCATAGACGTGTAGAGAGGATGTATTGAGATGTATATACTATTAGGTAGATCTTTGGCATGCTCATTAGTGATTGTACATTATTTTAACACACACACATATACATACATTATAATTATAATTGTGTATATGTATGTGTGTCTACATCAAGAGAGATATTTTTATTTTGATGGGTCATTGTGCATTATCTTTCATATACTTATGTATGTGTGTGTGTGTGTCTATATCAAGATAGAGAGATTTTCATTTTGATGGGTCATTGTGCATTATCTTTCATACACTTGTGTATGTGTGTGTGTGTGTGTGTGTGTCTACATAAAGAGAGAGAGAGAGAGAGAGAGAGAGAGAGATTTTCATTTTGATGGATCATTGTGCATTATCTTTCATACACTTATGATTTATTTATTTGTATTTTTTTTTTCAATTACTTATGGAAATCCATAAATAACACTATTAATGTCATAATATTTTTAAAAATAAGCAAAGGGATAAGGTTTATATCATGTAATCAATGAATGTAATTATGTAATGTATGCTTGTAAATATATATACATGAATCAAAAGAAGACTCTATTATCACTAATTATAAGAACTCAAAGAGATTCACTTTCATTACATGCCAAATTCTCATCAGTGATCCATAAAAAATGACTAAGTGAGAAACCTTAGAGGAGAATAATGATCTCCACTCACAAAGAGTTTTTCACATCAACTTCAGTAAGATGTTTCCCTTATATTTGGGTAATTTGAGGTCACTTCACCTTATAGGTAAAGACAACGCAGCTCAATTCAAACCTAGGCAAAACTCTAAATAAATAATATGAGAGATTGAGGATGATCTGGTCAAATCTAGTATGCGGGGTTAAAAGAAGAGTGTAAGAAATATATAACTAAGTAAATTAAACCAATACAAGAACCAATATGCAAAGATATAAAGTATAAATTAAATAAAAGGTCATGCAAAATAAGAGATAAGAGAGATACTAACCCTATATTGATGCTTGATTAAGGTACCTACCTTGATGCTTGATGAAGATGTATTTTGATACTTAGAACTTGAGATACCTTGAGTGCCTTGCCCTCTACCTATTGGTTTATGTGGAGTCTAGACAAAGATAGCTTGAGGTAGGGACTCCTTGTTAAGATAAGAGTGCTAACCTAGGAGAAGGAAGGATAGGATCCTTCTTTCAAGTGGATGAAATTTATTGTAGAGTCTTCCTAAGGATGAATAGAGATAGCCTTGGTGAGACCTAGCACCTAATTCTAGGTGATATATTTGAATAAGGAGAACCTCTAGGTGTCTTCTCCTTGTTTCATTTAAAATTAGAACATAAGTTTTCTCTTGTTTGTTGAAACTCATTTGAATTTCAAATTGGAAGATGACTAAAATGGATGTTTTGACCTTGTATTTATAGTGAATATAAAGTTTAGATCTAATTAATTTATGAGACTAGTTGATGGGTAATTCCCTAGTTGATAAAAACCATTAGGATGTGTCTTTTATGGCCCATCAAATTCTACCACATGATCAATGTAAGAAAATCTCCTAGCTCTGGTGAGAGTGTTAATCTTTGAAACATTAATGCAAATATTTTAAATTTATGAAGACAAATATATAGCATCCTAAGGGCAAGTTAAAATCTTAAAAGAATTCAAATTCTACATGCGGATGGTATAAGAGAAAAGGTTATCCTATGACGAATTACCTTATGATTTAACAAAAGCTTGAAATAAAAATTGAGAAGGCTAGGGATAGTCTTCAAGATGAGAGAATTTTTTATGAGTCAAACTCTTATCAAAGTGGATCAATGTAATAGAGCTTCCATTATAGGGGTATTTATAATGCTTTCTCTCCTTGACACCTAAGTTTAGATTATGAGGGATGCTAAAGTGTAATATTTTATCATTGGCCAAGATTGATATTATATAATGTAATCTAATGTGTATGCATGTAAGCTAACATTGTGTAGTATGAGATGGGATTTATTGTGTAAGCTTATGAGCCTATAGTTAAATTTGTAAAGTTAACTTTATACCCTAACCTTAATAATTTGTTGATTAAGAGTTTATATAAAATGTTATGCAACTATAAAATATATTTATAAAGTTATTGATTTGATGCATGGTACTAGGTATGTGATATTAGTGTTCACATGCCTAAGAGCATCCTCTTACATGTGTTCCTTTATCATTTCTCCTAAATTTTGGTTGGATAAACATATATATGGTAAAATAAATTGTCTTATATGGTCTATGGCCTTGTGGATGTTAAAATCAACTTTACTTTACTTATATTCCTCTATTGCTATGAGATTTGGATAATATGTTGTTTTAGAATGTTTGTGCAAATATTATAAATTCCAAAAAGGGACCAATCTACTTTCATTTTCATAGATAATCAAAATTCCCTACCAATAGTTGTAATTGTTCCTACTAACATGCTTCTAACATAATTTCCTCCTCACTTAGTATGCTTCCATTTAATAAACCCTATCTCTCTTGTAAGTAACTTTATCTTTGATAAGGATTTTATCATCAACCATTACTTAGCCTTCCTATGCTTGTGTGAATTTCATCTTTCTATAAGTTATATTTGAAAGCAAACTCAATAATAACAAGTCCAAACTTTATCCTTTTAGCCTTAATCACATCGGTCCTTATGGCCATTGCCTTTGAAAAATTACTTGTGTTTTATTTTAAGGTTACAAGCTCAAAAACTATGTTGTCCTCATGGGCCTTGATAATCCCTCCCATTCTAGCTAGACCTGGTATTCTCCAAACAACTCTATCATCATTCATTTTGAGTGTGTCTTTCTTAGACTTAGTCCGCTTGGTTTTATCAAAACCCACTATATTTATCTGATAATGGGAGAGGAATTATTATATATCTTATTTATTAATGTTTGATCTTAATTAATATAATTATTTGATGGGCTATTATGTATTTTAGTTTACAATGAATCCATGACCACTCAATTACAGGTCAAGCACCTATTACTCACAAACATTAGGCCTCTTAACCCCCCAAAACTTGAACCTAAGACTTCTTCATGGAAGATGACCTATATCAACCAATCATGCTCCACTTGTTAAACTTAAAGGTTAAGGTTAACCTATAGGATTGGAACCTTGGTTTAGGATGTGGAACTCTTCAGTTCAACAATTTGCCCCAAATCCCATGAGCAAAATTTTAAGGTTTAATTATAAAATTGAAATATTAAGTTATAATATGAAACTCCTTACTTTCTATTGTTTGCGTTGGATTAAATATTTTATTATTTATAATTATATCATTATGTAAATAATAATAATAATAATAAGTTGAAAAAGTACGTGTACATATAAAACTTTATAAAAATAATAAACAATCAACAATAGTTTAAATAGCATGAATTTACGTGCTTGAAAATGTGAACTTTTATATCAAATGATCTAACCATCATTATTTTTTGTACACAAGATCACTTACACATGTGCACACACCCCATGGTGGTTTGAACCTGGATCTCTCGAAAGAAATCCCAAAGCCCTAACCACATGGGTGTCCCACAGTGACAACCATCATTATTTTTTATTAACATGTGAAAGAAAAAATAAAGGAGACCCATTTTATCAAATGATATAAGACTCATTAATTTAAATTTATCGATTTGATCGAGGAAAAAGACTCAAGTTTAAATCTTATCTAAATGTACTTTAAATGTATACTTACCAAATTATTCTAATACCATCTATTAAAAATTATATGGTTATATCACATCAAAACTTTTTTTATATATTCTAAGTGAGGGTTCTATGATCAAAATGTGTAAAATGTGATTGTTATAGCAAATTGACACGTAAAGTGAAATGGAAGTGGAGGTTTACGGAGTACTTTCAGTCTCCTTAGAGCAAGGTATCTATAGGATATATTATGCCTTTCTTTTTTTTTTTAAATAAAGGGGTAAAAATTTATTGATAAAAAGTCTAGATTACAAAGTATAGCTGAGCCCCCACCCAGGACTCAAATAAGCAACAAGACAGGCTAAATCACCAGACAAGGTCAACTCCCAAAGAAAACCAAAAAAAAACAAACCACATTAAGTCTGAACATCCTTATGGATCAACTCCCATAGGTGTTGAGAATCCCTAGATGGGAGACTCTCCCAGTTATCAATACTCTGAGTATCCAATAGCTCAGAAGCCCTTTTGGCTAGGTAATCAGCAACCCCATTCCATGCCCTTGGAATGTGCACAAAGGATATAAATTCGAACTCTTCACTCATTCTGAGAATCTAAATAGTCACAAAGGCCAACTGCCAATTAACATCCTCCACTCTTTTGCTATTTAAAAGATTAACCAAAATTTGAGAGTCGGACTCACAAAGAATCCTGCGCCAGCCAAGAGAAAACCCCCTTTGCAAGGCCTCAAGTATCGCCAGAGCTTCCATAAGATTTTTGGAGTGAACACCTTTATAAATGGAAAATAAAAAACTGACCACGCCAGCAGAATCTCTCCCAACACCACCAATTCTAGCATGTCTAGGATTGCCCCTGGACGACCCATTAGTATTAATTTTTAAAACTCCTCTAGGGGCGGTCTCCATCTACCCTCTCTCCTAACCTTCTTGCTAAGCTGAGGAATCCTACTAGGGCTAGAAGAATTCACACCAACCCCAAACAAACCAAGGGTCTGTCGTACCTTCTCCTCCCTATAGTCCAAATGAGGGTCCACATCACATTTACTATGGATAGTTTATTGAACCATACACAGGATCCTTTGCCAGATTTGTTGAATAGCCAAATGACTTCCCTCAAAAATGCGTTGGTTTCATTCGAGCCAAATATGCCAGATGATGCAAGAAGGGCCCAAATTCCAAGCCACTTGGAGGAATGGGGCCTTGGCTGGAGGTCTGCCCATACTACTCCAAAACTCCACCAGGGAGAGCACATGAAAACAAGGATGGTTCTAGGCACTCCACCAACAGTGCCAAATGTCTCTGGCAAGGGAGCATTGGAAAAATAAATGAAAAGAGTCATCCTCATTCTTACCACAAAGGAAACATAAAGAGGGACCCTAAAATCCCCTCTTCCTCAAGTTATCCCAAGTGAGGCATTTATTACGAGCTACCAGCCAGAGAAAAAAGTTACATTTCGGCCAAGCAAATCTATTCCACACCTTTTTCCACCATGTGACAGGGAGACTCTCGAACTTTTGCTTATCAAGAACTTGATAACCATAGGCTACAGAGTAGGTTCCCTTGGGATTAGGGTTCCAAGCCAGAATGTCTTTATCCCTCAATGAAGAATAGAACCTCCCCGCAAGAATAAGAGCAAGCACATCTCTATCCTCGGCCAATCCCCCTTGGGGCCATTCCTGCGGATCTTTCCATCTATACATCTCCATATTTCCAAAATACTAGATTTTTTTAAAGTCCTCCACATGAGACCAGCCTGCTTCCAAGAAACAAATTCTTAGGGAATGTAACCTGGGATATTGAGTCAAGATAGGAGGGTGGCCATCCCAAGAATCCTCCCAAAAAAGAACATCTGATCCCCGATTGCAAATCCAGAACAAACCCTGCTTAATTAAATTAGCTCCTCTTTTCAGAGTGTCCCAGATAACAGAACCTTTCCCAACCAAACTAGCTCTAGGGATATCTACCTCAGAAATACCTCTCAAGTATTTATAAGATAATATTTTAGCCCAAATATGATCTTGAGAGGTACACCATCTCCAATAAAGTTTCACAGCCAAAGCCTGCCCATAAAGAGTTGTCTGTCGCAACCCAAGGCCTCCCTCTTGAACTGGCCTACAAATGGAATCCCATATAACCAAACTCCATTTAGATTGATCAAGTTTGCCAAACCACAAAAACTATCTTGACAGAGCATCCATGTCCTTGATGAAACGAGAAGGAGCTGTTTGCACAAAACATCTGTAAATGGGTAAATCTTGAATAACAAATTTTAAAAGCAATACTCTACCTGTAGAGGATAGCCATATGATAGTCCAGTGATTTACCTTCCTTCTAAACTTATCAAGTATAGACTACCAAGAAGATCTAGGCAGAGGATGAGATGAAATCGGGATCCCAAGATAAATGAAGGGGGGAGTCCCGACCTGGAATCTTAGAATGCGAGCAATCCTGGCTTGAATAAGAGGGGGGTATTGAAGAAGAAAATAAAGGACTTGTCCTCATTAATCACCTGTCCAAAAGCACCAAGATATATGTCAAGATACTGTCTAATGTTTCCAGCTTCCTTGATAGTGGCAACTCCCAACAAAGCAGTATCATCAACAAATTGAAGGTGGGAAAGAGGTGGCAAACTGTTATCCCACTTCCACCCCTGAATGAGACCATGCCTGACCTGAGACTTGAGTAATCTACCCAACCCTTCTGCCATAATGATAAACAAATAATGAGATAGAGGATATCCTTATCTCAATCCCCTTGAGGCCTCAAACAGCTTCGTTGTCTCGTTACTAATAATAACATAGAATGAGGAAGAAGAAATACAACTCATCACCCATCTAATCCATTCCTCCTCAAAGCCAAAAGCAACAAGAAATTTTTGAAGAAATGACCATCTAACTCTATCATAGGCTTTTGCCATGTCCAACTTAATGAACATAGTTTTCTCCTTAGAAGTTTCCATTGAGTGAATAGCTTTTGTAGCAATAACAACCCCATCCATGATTTATCGGCCAGCAACAAACCCACCTTGCTCACTCAACCATATCTTCAACCCCTCAACAATAATTTTTGTGATGATCTTATATACAACATTACAGAGAGCAATAGGCCTGAACATATCCAAGGAATTCGCTCCCTCTTTCTTGGTAATAAGCACCACAAAGGTAGCATTTAGGGCCCTTAGCATCTGTTTGTTCTTTTGGGACTCACGGACCACTTCCAAAAGGTCAAATTTGATTAACTCCAAAAACTCTTGATAAAACTCAATCGGGAATCCATCCGGACCCGGGGCTTTCCCTTTTTCATCTTGAATACAACACTTTTCAGCTCCTCAAGGGAAATTGGATCCATCAAGTGCTCATTCATCTCTCTAGAAACAATAAAGGGAATACAGTTTAGAATAAGTTTTTCTTCCTCATCATCTGAGAGGGCATCCTCCTTGAAGAGAGAGGAAAAATACCTCTTAGTCTCTTTTGAAATATCCCTGAAAGAAGAAAGCAGGGCACCCTGAGAATTAACAAGAGAGGTAATCAGGTTACCATTACGACGAGCCTTAACAGAGTTATAAAAGAAGGCTGTGTTCCTATCCCCTTCCTGAAGCCAATCTACTTGAGCTTTTTTTTTCCAAAAAATTTCTTCCCTCAGTTCCCATTCAACAAGGTCTTTTACAGCCTCAGATTCCTTAATAAGAAGCTCCTCTGTGAGTCCCTGATCTCTAATCTTCCTTGAGGCTTCTTCCACCCTCCTAAGAGCTTCCAGCTTAGCCAAGGAAAGGTTCCAAAAATTTAGTCTATTCCATCTCTTCAATTTATGCTTAACAAATTGAAGTTGCTTCATAAAGGAGTACATAGCGGTGCCATGAGGAGGTTTGCCATTAGTCCACCAGCCTCGCATGAAATCATGAAGCTTAGGATCTCGCACCCACATAAGTTGAAACTTAAATGAGGGATTCTTTTTTAGCCCTAACTCCAGAGGAGAGAGTTTGATAGGCCAATGATCAGATCCTCTACCCTCTAGAATCACAGAACTAGCACTTCTATTATTGCCAATCCAAAAACTAGAGATCAAAAACCTATCCAGTCTCTCTGAAATGGAATATTCCCCACATCTTCTATTATGCCAGGTAAATATACCATTATCCAGCTTGATGTCAACCAAGTCCAAGGCCTGGATATGAGCATTGAATACAGAAGAAAAAGTCTCAAGACGATCAATCCCACCATGTTTTTCCTCTAGACAAGTGATAGAATTGAAGTCTCCAGCCAAAATCCATGGGTACAAGGGAGCCAAACTTCTCACAAAGCCAATGTGCTCCCATAAATTCACTTTACCATTGTAATCAATAGGAGCATACACGTTTGTAAGTAGGATGGTCTCACCAGATTAATTATCATGCCCAATCATCAAAATAGACCACCTGCTAGAAATCTAGGTAAGAGGAGAGATCTTAACTGGATCCCATAAACAAGCAAGGCCACCACCATATCCACATGCACCAATACATTGACATTGCCCCTTTCTCCACAACTTGGGAGCAATATTGAACAAACTATCAATAGCTAATTTAGTCTCCTGAATAAAAACCACATCCGGAGAATGAACACGAATCAAATCATGAACAGCTTTTTGTCCTGGGATGTTGTTCAACCCCCTTACATTCCATGAAAGTATAATCATTTTTGGGGGTTATAAAAATGGGAGTCCAATGTTCTCACCAAACCTGACTCTACCAAATTCTCCTCCATTAACTTAATTTTATCCTGGTCTTTCTTTCGACCCACCTTCATATTCTTATCTGAAGCATTTTTTTTAATTATTTTATGTTGCAATCCCAGCACCGTAGGAGTTTTACAGTCCATGGATGACTGCATCAGTGCCTGGGTAGGAGAGGGCATATCTAAATCTGTGTCATTTTCTAAGATAACTTCACTTCCAGGGCTAGGGCCAACCATATCACCTATAATCAAAACCAAAGCCCTTTGTTCTTCATTTAAACCCCCTATATCTGGTTCCCTTGGTTCCACCTCATGAAGAGACAACTGATTTGGTCATGTTATATCTATAACAGGTAGCGATGTTTCAGGTATCTCCACGCACTGATCAAGATTCTCTAGAATTTCAAAATGGTTGAGCTGAGCATCTGGCTGGTTATCCTTAATGTCTCTTTTTGCCTTTCTTCCTTTGTTCCAAGGTTTTACTGTAACAAAGCCTTCCTATCCTGATCCCCCTCCTTTATCGGGGTTTTTCCTTTATCCATATTTTGTACAGCTCGAGAGGGCCCAGGATTTGAAGCCACAGGCAGGACAAACTTAGGGCATTTTCTTTGTAAGTGGCCATATTCATGGCAAATCCGGAAACGAAATGGAAGAGCTTCATAGTCAAGTTTTTGAACCCATTTGGTTGATCCGAACTGTATTTCAATAGAATCTAGAATAGGATTGTTTAAATCAATTTCAACACAGATACGGGCAACAAAGATTACCTTTTTATCCAGCGTCTGTCGTGATGGCCCAACCGGCTTCCCAAGTAGAAGGGCAATCATATGCAAGATGTCATTTCTCCAAAATTCCAATGGGAGCCATAGAAGCCGAACCCATATCGAAACCCATGACAACCGCTCCTCTGATGGGTTGAAACCCATATGCCAGGGTTTAAGAAAGAGTCCCGCTTGGTTACAGAAATAGGGACTTCCTTCAAATTCTTTGTTACGATCCACAAGACAAGAAAAAACCACCATAAAATAGTTGTTTGCACTCAGCATCACCTCCACATCACCTTCAGGGTTCCAGGTCTTCCTAACCCAAGCCTCCATAAAGGGAAGAGAAATTTGGATGCCCATAACTTTACCAATAAGCGCATGTTTGGTTAAATACTCAACATATTCTGCCATCGAGTCTAGTTGAACCACTAGAACCAGCCTAGATTCACATCATTCCAAACATCCATTGTTCTTTAACAAGCGATTCCTGGCATGCAATGGAAAATCCTGTTCCTTCCAATCATTTTTAAAAGAAATACCAGCCCTAGCATGCACGCTCTGTGACGGACTCGATGCCATCACTACATTCCTCCAGTTGTTCATACCTCCTCCAAAAACTGCTGCCATCCCCGCAGAGCCCACCAGATAGGTCTCAAAAAAATTCTAGCAAAGCATCTTTCCTCATCAAACCCTAGCAGAAAAGGTTGTATATTTTGATCCACAATGATTTTTTTAGTTATTTAAACTTTTTTGGATACCCATTTGTCTAAGTTAAAAGTATAGAAAGTTTCAAAAAATTATGGGCAATTTGAAATTTTAATTTTTTTTTTCTTATTTGTTTCATTATGCCTTTCTTAAATTTAGTTTGCCTTACCAGTTAATTAAGAAAGGACTAATGTTTACGGAGAACAAAATTGGAAATTGGCCATGCATCGATGGCATTGCCTCCATGAAAAACAAACCTTATCTTTTCTCTTGCTTCATACTAATCAATATTATATGGATGTAGATGGTGACTTTTAAGGACGAGAAAGCACAGCGCACATGATGCTGTAATTATAAACCTAAATGAGAGAGGAATCATGCATATGAATATTGGAGAAATTGAGGAAAATTATAATCCGTAATTATGAATCTATATATGAAATCAAAAATATTGATTTTGTTTGGAAAAAACTATATGTAATTGGTTATATGAGATTGAAATAAATCTTGTTTATATTATGTCATGATCTTATAATGGTATTATAATAGCTTAGCAATTATAGATGTCTAGTTTAGCAAGATTTAATCATGGGTTTCTTCCTTTAAAGTCTAATACTTTAAGTGATATGTTTTATTTTTTATTTTTTTTTTACACAAGCTCACTCTCACACACACCATGTCCCAGGGTGGTTTGAATTTGGGTAACCACAATGTTGTCCCACAAGGACGATATGTTTTTATTATTGTTTACATTTGACGTTAATTAATAGTCAAATTTATTATTGTTTAGATTTGACTATTAATTAACGTTTTAATACTTTAAAAAATATATAACCAAGAGCTAATTTTCCTTATATATTAATTATAAATTTTCTTAATCTTGTGTTGAATTTGATATGAAATTGACAATTGAATTAACTTTATCTTATTTTTTATTAGAAAAAAAATAAAATCAACACAATAGTACTCACATATATATAGACTAAAAATAATTAATAGTGTGTTAATAAGTAATAGTTCCTCACATCAAATGGCATTAGCTCAACTAGTTACTAAAAAAAATTAATAGTGTGTTAATAAGTGATAGTTCATCATCAAATGGCTTCAAATGACATTAGCTTAACTAGTTAATTTTTTTGACTTTTATTTAGAGTTTCAAATTCAAATCTTGTTAAGAGATACATGCATAATTTTTATGTTGTTGTAATATCACTATGTAGTCATGATGTAATGTAGGTGGGGCTCATTTCAATCCCTTATAACCCATTTAAAAAAATGATAATTCATTGAGTTAAGCTTGAGGGTTTGAAATGAATCATATCATGCATGGATAGGGTTGGAATAGAGTTCTAATGTGTGAGTAATAGGCCCTTGACTATGGGTTAAACTATCCTAGATTGTAAACTAAAATCAAGTGAAGCTCATTATGTATATACATAGATATTAAAATTATGCAAATAATAATATTATTGTAATAAATTAGTATCCTCTAGATTAATGTTTGTCTGATGGTAAAAGCAAGAGTAGGAGTTGGGGAGGAGTAGGATCAGGAGATACTATAAGCATAGTTCTAGAAGCAAGTCCATAAGTGAGGACAAAAAATGGGATAGGCCTAGGGAACATCATAGGGCTTATCAAAGGGTTTAGGTTTAAGGGTTAGGTGGATGGAAGTGTAGGCACATCAAGGGGTTAAAAGGAAAAAATAAACCCTAATTAGTAGCTCCCTTCAAAGAACAAAGAAAGGTCTTAAGTCAATATTAGCCCTGGGCTATGGATTTTTATCATAAATCTAGTAAGACCTTTTTGATAGAGGATGGGGTTCCCTCCATTCTAGTTAGTGATACCGTTATAAGAGATAACATGTTGGATTTGTAAAACATCTTGATCTACAAACTCATGGCAGTGTGGTTGTGTCTAGCAACTTTAAAGAGTTGGATCATAAGTAAATCGGCTTTGAAAATAAAAGCTTCAGTCAATTTGATGTTGAAATGTTTCTTCCTGGTAACCTTTACTCAAGAGAAATATTGTGACTAGGTCTACATGGGAGGGCCTAGTTTTAGACAATGTTGGTCTATGCATGTGTCACTGGTCACTCGGGATTAACCTTCATATAGAAATTGTTACAAAAGTCCTGATGTGGGTATGATTGTTCATCCTAACCTTGGAATTTTGGATATAGGTCTTTGAAAATATCAAAAATGCTTTGGGGGAATACATATTGGTGGACCTTATAACTGCAAACAAATATCATGTTATTTTTACTAACATTTGTGTAAGGGTAGACTGGTAAAAATCCCTTATTAAAATGATAGATTTGGTTTTATGTTTGGGTAAGCATTGTCAAGAGGTTGACTACAAAAACATACCCTTTCGATGTCACCTTTGCCATGCATGTAGAAACTTGGAAAGATTTTTTTCCAATGAAGAAACAAGCACTAAAAGAGAACCCTTAGGGACCAATGAAGGAGAATTCATAGCAGGACTCATTCGCCATGGAACAAAACCTATAAAAGAAAATGCAAGAGACAAAACCAAAACAAAAATAATTAGAATGAGAGGTTTTGAAAATAGCAAAAGAGGAAAAATAATTCTAGAGACACAAGAGCACAAGAAGGGTTTAGAAGGAGAAAATAATATAGAAGATGAAAAATTTGAACAAAGGAAGATCACATAGGAGGAGACCCGAGAAAATTCCCTAAATAAATCTAAGGAACCAAAATAGAAGGGGGAAGAGAAAGAATGCAAGAGAGAGGAGGATCAACCTTCTCGAAGAGGGGGAAGGAGCACTCATAAATAAGTTGACATAGGACAATTTGGTTAAGGAAGGGGGTGACCCTTAGAGAATACTTTGTGAACTAGGGAAGAGAAAAAAGAAGTGGTAGATGGAAATCATAGTCATCTTGTTGTTGCATTTATAAGGTGATCCAAACCCCTGGACAAAGGTAAAAATGAAATTGTTATCCTATAAAGTGAGGGATCTAAATGCTTAAGCCAGACCCAGGTGTTGTAGGTGATTTGGAGAGGAGAGGGCAATCCTCCAAGGGAGGTCCCAAGTTCGAATCTCCACCCTACCAAAAAGTTGAATTGGGTACCCAAAATCCAATTGATAATGTTGGTGCGGGCAGGGCTAGGTGCGACTCCCGGGTGACTTTGAAGGTATAGAACCCCCTGTTCGTGGTCTCTCAGACCAAGGCGGCCTTGCAAGGGGTTTTTCGCTAAAAAAAAAAAAAAAAAAAAAAAAAATGCTTAAGCCAAACATAGATTGCTAAAATCTTGTATTAGTAGTATGTGTATTGATATACTCTTATTATAGGAGATAAAATTAGGGAAAAATGAGTTAGAAAAAATAGGTAGGAAAATCTAGAGCAGAAGCAACTTCTTGGGAGCTCTAGAAGAGGGGACTTCTACAGGTTTGCTAACTCTTTGAAACTCAAATATATTTGATGGAGAGTTGGTTGATCAAAACCAACATCATTTTACAATCTACTTTGAGCATAGGCTCATGGGTTAATGAAATACATACCTAGGAGCATGAGCCCCTATAAATATGGTACATTCATCTACCTTCTACCACAGGGAGTGGACAATTGAAAGTAGATAGAGCAAATATAAGAGAGAAATACCCCATGAAGGGGTTGCATAAATTGAATATTTATGGAGCTTCCTAAAGGGATCTTGACCAATAGAAGGAGTGATGAGAGACCATATACACAAAATAAGAGTGATGTTTGTAGATAACTTCAATTAGACTACTAGTATTGTGTCAAAATCCAAGATGTTGCTTTTTGGAGTTAAGTAGGCAAGGAAAATGGGCATAAGCAAGTTAGAAGTGCAGTGCAATTCATAGGTACTAGTGAATTGGTTCAATGACAAAAATAAATCCAATTGGCAGGTGATGGATATAATAGAAGAGGTTTGGGCTCTACTAAGTGGGTTTGATGGTACTAGAATTAACATACCTTCCATGAAGGAAATGTTGTAATAGGTATATTAACAAATAAAAGAGTTTTGGAATAGAAGAGTTGGATTTGGAGGGAGGGTGAAGAGATTCTTGCTTTGATAAGGGTAGTTTGGGAGTGGGATTAGATAAAATCAGCAAATTCAAAAAATAATAGAGTTTAGAATCAATGATTCAAAGGAAAGGTTGGCTCCTTGAAGCCTTTTTTGTCCATGATACAAGTAATATAGTTAGGGTTTGTATTTCTATATCTTGTAGGGGTTAAGAAGGTACCCAATGTGGGGGATAACCACAATAATAATAAAATATTAGTGTTTTTTTGCTAAAAAATAAAATTATGGATAATAACATATAAATAATAATCTAATATCATGAGTTTAAGTGGTTAAAAAATAAATTTCCAATGTAGAGACCTAAGTTCATATCTTTCCAAATGGTATAATAACACTATGCAATTTATATGAATACCTCAATAACATGATCATGATATGATACAATTAGAGAACATTTTAATATCATGTAACCAATTAAAAAAAATCTATATGAATTCTAAAGGGTTTAGAATGAGTAGTGGGACTTGATGATTTTCCCACAAGCTAAGGTTAATATATCATGTGTGACACCTTGTAGAGCCAAAAGGACTTGAAACTAGAGATCAAGCTTATAAAAATTTATGGACCTAGAATCTTATTATGGATCCAAACCCATAATCTATTTATGAGCTCATTAATTATTAGGTTTTAGGTTTTATTCTTATCTAATCTATGATTTTAACACATTCACTAATTTGTTTAATATATTTATGACAAGCAATGGGTAGCAAGGAGTTGCACATCATATCCAAGGTTCCAATATTACAAGTGGGAAACCTAGTATAGCTATAAAAAATTTTGGAAGTAAGTGTTGAACTTATGACAATGCGTGAACCAAGGGTTGAATGTAACCATAATACAATTCAATCCTACCCTCATGTTTTCCACAAAATTTGCTTCAATATTAACTTTAAAATTAAAAAAATAATTTGTACACTCTAATGAATAAGATGAATAATCTTCTATATAGAAGATTAAGGATTAAGTTTCAATAAACATAAAGACTAATATATATGTACGATGAGTTGTTGAACTTTAAATGAGTTATCAATGACCTCACTATAACTAAAAATATGACAACCCATTAAAAAGAGTATATAAAAAATGAAGTATAAGTTTATTTTTATGATCATAAAAAGAATCAAATATTTTCTAATGTTTTACTATTATAAAAGTTACCTTTCAAATAAACAAAAGAGAAACCTTTAATTTTGATTTCTATCCAACTTCATTATAAAAAAAAGGTCACTGGATTTTTTTTATAACTTTTATAATAATTAAATATATTTATGTTATTTATTTCTTTGATTATGTAAGTTAATTATAACTTTTATAATAATTAAATATATTTATGTTATTTATTTCTTTGATTATATAAGTTAATTAATTTTTAAACCTAGTTGCAAGTTTACTTTAGTGGGCTTTGGCCTCTCTTTAAGAGGTCCAAGGTTCAAACCCCACTCATTATGAGGAGACCAGGACCCCTCGTAAAAACCTGTGTAAAATCATTGAAATTTTAAATTTGCAAGCTTATTGCAATGGTAAAGTTCTTGGGTTTTCATTCAGAAACTCAAGTTCAATCCTCACTCAGTATGAGGGGACCAAGATCCCTGATAAAAACCTATGTAAACTTAAATTTTATAGATACAAGCTTATTGTAGTGGTAAGGGCTTTAGCCTTAAAGTCTTTGAGAGGTCCAAGGTTCAAACCCCACTCCGTATGAGGGACCGAGCCACCTCACAAAAACTTGTGTAAATTCATTAAAAATAATAATTTTTAAACCTCCATTAAAAACTTTTATGTATATTAACAATTTTATTTTCAAATTAATAAAATTGATTATGAGCAAGCTCTAAAAAAAGAGATGTAATTTGTTAAAGGTGGGGGATTCGAGTATAATCTCTTTTTATCAAAAAAAAATTGATTATGAGGTGTTAAACAGTGAATTCAAGAAAGTAATTTAAATTATACCTTACCATTGTGCACGTGCTTAACTTCCTAATTGCCTTAAACCTAAACTAAGAACAAATTATGTAGCCCTCAAATTAAAATTAAAAAACAGTTTTGATGAGATATTATAGTGGTTTGGATTTTGGATTCTTCCTTAAAAGATTTAAATTTAAACCATGATCAAGTATATATATATAAATAACTTTTTAAAAAACTTATAAATTTTAAATTCAAACCATGGTCAAGTATATATATATATATATATATATATATATATATATATATATATATATATATATATATATAAAAATAAAATAAAATAAAATAAAAATTGGTGTAGGCCTTCAAATATTAACTGACAAAGCTAATATTGGTGTGGGCCTTCAAATCTAAACTGAAAAAGTTGATACAAAATCTATAACTTATTGAGAAAAGTACTAAAATTTGTGTAGAAATGGAGTGCTCTTGTTTCTTGATACTGCTACACCACTTTAAAAATAATAATAATAAATTTATACAATCTAATTCAATTATATTTTGGTTGGATGATGCATTCGAATATAAATAAATGAATGATCCAACTCAATAAAAATGAATTGAAAAATCAATTGTTAAAAATACACTTCTTCATTTCTATTTATCGAATTGTTACACTCCTAAAAATAACTTCTTTCTTTTCTAGTTATAGAATTTCAATTTTGACATGCAGTAAACATTTCATTTCTATCTCTAATTATATATAACTTCTTCTTTCCTATTTATAGAATTTTCATTTTACTTTTTAATGTTTTATTTTATCAGTCTTTACCGTCAGGAAACAATTGGTAGCCTTTTGAGCAGAGCTGTTGGTTTCAAATAATGATAATGAGACAAATAATACGAATGCCAAAGTGTGGATGCAATGAAAACCACGTCAAACGAAAAGCAAAATTCGACATCTCCCATCAGCCTTGCGGTACCGAGGGAGCCGTGCGACAACCTATCGTGAACTGTCTTTGGCGTCGCGTGCGGCTTCGTACTGCTTTGCCGGCGATCCTACCGCCGATACGACCGGACCCTTAACGCAACGAAGGTGAAAGTGCGAGAGAAAGAGAGGCGCTAACCTTCACGCCCGACAGCACCAGTTACCGCACCGCACCGCCCTCTTCCTCAATTACGCTCTGTCACGTGACGACCGGGCCCGCCGGAACAATCATGTTCTCCTAAGAAAAGACCCTTCCATATTATTGCGCGAAACCTTCGAATTTCTCAAGGCAAAGAGACAACTCTAAGAGGTATTAAAAGGAAATTTTAACATAGGAATATGTTACTCCATATAAATAATTTATAATGGGAACAACATTATATAAACATGTTAAAAAACAAGAGGGCCAACTATCCCCATACATGTCGTGACTAGTAAAAGGGCCAACTACCCCAGCTACCTCCCACACATTTCACAACTAGATGTTAAATGAAATTCTAACATAGAAATATGCCATTGAAAATGAACAGGTTTTAATGGGAACATCTCATGAAAGCATCGGGATAGAAAGCAAGAGAATCAACTACCCCACACATGCCACTACTAAATATTAATAGGGATGAGATGTTTATAATGGGAACAACATCATATAAACAGGTTAAAAAGCAAGAGGGCCAACTACCCCCCACACATGCCGCGACTAGCAAGAGGGCCAACTACCTCCCAACTACCTCCCACACATCCCGGGACTAGATGTTAAATGAAATTTTAACATAAAAATATGTCCTACCTCCCACACATCCCGGGAGTAGATGTTAAATGAAATTTTAACATAAAAATGTCCTGCCTCCCAACTACCTCCCACACATCCCGGGACTAGATGTTAAATGAAATTTTAACATAAAAATATGTCATTCGAAATAAACAGCTTGTAATGGGAACAATATCGCATGAACAGGTTAAAAAACAAAAGAACAACTACCCACATATACTGCGGCTAAATATTAATAGGAATGAGATATACAGTTGAAAAGCCCACCCTAAGCCAACGTTAGACTCTTATTTTTCATGGGTTGGAGAAATCTCTCCTAGGAATAAGAATGCTCGAAATGGATGTCATGTTATTCTTTGTCTGCTGTGGCGTGGATGCAGTATGACTTGTTGGGAAGGGTTTTTACTTGATCCCAAAAGAGGGCTGATACAGAAGAAAGACATGGACATACAATATTGTCGAGGGTTGACGATTTGCATGGGGGAAAGTATTTGTCTGTTCAAATGTTTTTGGGATTTGCAAGCCGCTTGCATCCAAAAAGGCCTTTGCCTTTTCGTTCAGCTATTGAGATGCACGCAGCTGCATGCTTGTGCATGACCGTACCAAATGATAGAAACAGGCATGTTTACGACTTTAAATAATAATGATAATAATAAAATTATTAATCAGCTTTATACCCGAGGTATATTTGGCAATGCTGTGAAAGTAGTACTCCCCAATTCCCAAATCCAATATTGCATGTCATTGAATATAATAAACATGAGTCCTTTGTTTAACGAGATATTTATCAAAAAAAAAATTTAAGTTCAAATTTTGAGGTATACGTGTTTGCAAAGATAATAATGTTCTAAACTCGATAGTAAGAATCTATCTTTAATCTTGACTCATAAATAAATAAATAAATAAATAAATATATATATATATATATATATATATATATAACAAACGTAAGGTGGTGATGATGATGGCTGGTAAGAATTGTCAAAGGCAAGGTACAGGAAGGACCATGTGGTTGTGCAACAATATTAAAAGAAGGCAATATGAGCCATGTACCATAAGCTTTAGGGTTAAAATGTGTTAGTCAATGACCCCATTGTCATGTAATATCCTCACTTTCATTATTGGTTTTGTTTTTTTAATTATTAAAATTATTTATTTATAACTCTTAGTAAACCAGATAGCAAGTAGGGATAGGTTTGAATTCATATTACTTTGACCTCCGAAATGAAATGAAATGAAAGATTTTAATTACGTCTGCGAGACCCAAATATAGTCTATGGGACCTTAAATATGGAAGTACAATTACTCAAATCATATCATATGATCTTTAAGAAGGTTGTTCCTTCTCCTGTTGATTTGTGTTAGCAATTTCCCAACTTTTTTTATTTTATTGTCTTCAAATAAATCTGTCATAAACTCGTTTCTAAGTGTTTCTTTGTATTTGTCACGGATATCTGAAAAACTTGAGCATTTATAGATGAAGCGTTCCTCTGTCTCTACTACCCCTATGCTGCATAAAGTACATATCCTTTCTTCCCATTGTTCTTTGGGCGTTGTCCATCTCCCCTGTTTCACATCTAAGCCTATGAGAGCTAGTCCTTATCTGAGCAATGAGTATTTTTTCCTTCCACTTGATTTCAGCGCCTATATACACTTTTTCCTTGTGGTCATACTTTGGGTTAAAATTTGCAATATAATATTGTCTTTTCGTGCTTGCATTTTTCCACATTCCACTTCTGAACTTTTCATTCACATAATTTTTTATGTCTTTGTTGACATTTGGGCATTCATTTATGTTGATTTCCCAAAGTTTCATCCATTTCTGATTTTGTTTCATCCATGTATTCTTTCGCCTATGCAACTCTTCGTCCCTAGCTACCCTAGGCCATCTATCATTTGTCATGTTTTCTATTTTTTTCAAGTAACATAACAACTTGGTCATAACAATTGCTTCTAAAGGGAACATTCCAATTTCAGCTAGAATAATTTCATAAGGGGTTGTGGCTTTAATTTTGAGAAAGTTTGTGATTAGATATTTTTGAATCTTTTCTATTTGCCTCCATTGTGCATTTGTTGTGCCACTAGCCCACACCTCGCAACCATACAACAGAACCGGTGTAACAAGTAGGCCAAATAAGACCTTGGTGGTCTTCTAGTCCCACAACTCAGAATTCTTACACCTGTTTTGAAGTGCATATAGTGCTCTCCAACCACTTTGAGTTCTTTTCATCCTACATGTATTCCAATTAAGTTTGTCATGAAAGTCTATATCCAGGTATTTGTATTCTATGATGCGTAGTCGTTATACCATCATTAATTCTCAATGAATATGTCAATCCAGGGCAGTGTACAAGGCTATCTGCGAAAGAAGAAGTGAAACAACTATAACTTAGGTCAATCTAGAGCAACAGGTCTTATTGGTGGAACCGGTTGTGTGGGGGGTTTTGGAACATTCCTATCTCTAAATTGCATGAATTAAATCTTAATCTAAGTTGCAAAATTGGAAACTAATCATTAACTGCAGAAATGAAGTCCTAATTACAATTGCAGAATGAGACCTAATTATATTGCAAAAATAACAGTTACAGAATTGAAAGTCTGATCCTAATTGCAGAAAGGAAATCTAATTACTTTTGCAGCAATGAAAGTCTAATCTTAACATGGAAATGAAAACTGTCAAGGTTCTATAATAGAAGGTTGTCAATCTTCTATGCAGGATTTGACAGCAAAACATAAAATGCAAGAAATTACAAAAAAACAACAAATTCTAGAAATAATAGTCTGAAATAAAATGGAAGCTTTGTTGAAAGTAAAGATTACAGCTAAAACACTAAGCACAAGATTAATCTAAGCATAAATAAACTAAGACTACAAATATTGTCAGTTGTTTACAAGCAATTGAAATAACAAGTTCTACAACTCATTCTGCTGCAGCAAAATCAAATAAAAACCTGCTTGTTAGTCCTCCTCCTAGGTCTAGAAGTGGCCAACCTCCTTGTCCAGAAGAAGGTATAAGTCTCCTCTCTCTCTAAATCTTAATCACACTCATTTACAAGCAATATGAAATAGAACTGGTGCACTTTATTGATTAAAAGACATGATTACAATAATTCTGCTGAAAAATCTACTAGGATCGTAACAATCAATTTCTACCTATTTTCTGCTTCTTCCTTACTTTCTACTTCCTGCTGCTACTACTTACTATTACCTCTATATGTTACTCGGCTCAACCTGAATGGGAGCAATATTTATAGATGTCCTAAGGTCTGATTACAAACAAAGAATATCTCAAAAGATCTAATCCTACAATGCTGCAACAAATTCTGGTTTTATCCTAGAAGAAGATTAAAACTTGATCTTTCCCTTAATGATGGCTTTGGTCAGAAATGACGACAAAGACAGATGGAAGATCTTTTCCTTTACTTTTTCCAACCTTTATTTCCCTTTTTTGGCTTCAAAAATCGGTCAACAAGTCAAAAAGCACACTCTGTTTTCATTTCGAAGATAAGTGGCTTCATTCCGAAGACAATGCAATTCTCATTTCGAAGATCGCTCATTCCGAAGATACTGCATTCTCATTCTGAATATCGCTCATTTCGAAGATACTGCATTCTTCATTTCGAAGATCCGCTCATTTTGAAGATACTGCATTCTTCATTCCGAAGATCCGCTCATTTCGAAGATGCTGTGTTCTCTCATTCCAAAGATATCTGTTCATTCCGAAGATACTTCGAAATGAACAAATGTGTGCTTTTCCAGTGATTTCTTCTGCATCTCTCAGGTGGGTTATCTCTTAAGATCAAATTCCAATGGTCTTCATCTCTTTCCTCATGTGAATTCCATGCCTTGCTATTTATGGACAAGTTGGCTAGAATTTACATGGGAAAGACCAGTTTTTTTTGCACGACAATAGTTTGCTTGCATCTGTTGCGGATTTAGGTGAAATAAATGCTTGAGACAAATCAAAACATGATTAGTGAAATGCTGCTATTATTCTAAGCATATCCCATTTTAGCAAATCATAGCAAAAAGAATACAAAACTATGCAAAAAGTTGTAAAATCAGCATATAATATTCCAAATACATTGATCATGCAAAATGGTTAATATACAACATATTGAATCAACTTAACTAACATATCAGATAAAACATAAGAGTTTATAGGCATTTTTAGTGTTCAAAACATGTTATGATTGAGGCATTTCCAGGCCTCATCATTTTCCCCCCAACTTATATTAATGCATGCCCTCATGCATTCTATTGGGCTATGGAATCACATATGTCCATGTTTAGATTCCATGACCTGTAGAATAATTTCTTGCCTATGTAATACCCCCTATTTTCTTGAATGTTTTTGAGCCAATATTCAAATTGTTCATTAGGTTGGGCATCTTCCTCAAAGTAGAATGGAACTAGAGTAATGATGGTTGGAGGCCTAAACCTGAGACCTATCTAGTTATGTTGCATGATTTGAATCAACTGGATTACACCTTCTGCTCTTCTTCTGGACCATTCTAAGTTGATGGAGGAGATAGGTTCTCTATCATTTTCTTCTACAAACTGATTAACTACATTTGCCAATGTGTTCTTGCTAGATCTAGAAATTGAAATCCCTTCTAATGGTAGCTCAGTAATCTGACTTAAAATTTTAGGGCTTACCTCAATAGTCATGTCGTTAACATGTGCTCGGTTGTTTCTGAATGTATGGGTAAACATGCCAGCCAAATCTTTAGAAGACCCATTAAATTTATCCAGAAATGGCATAAACCCTCCATCTTCAAAAATCTGCACAACTGCCAGATTTTCTCGAAGGTAGGTGGTATCTGCAGGTTCTGTTCTGATCTTTCGCCCCATATTTTCTGTTCACTACTGCTACTATTTTTCTGCTGGATCTCTGGTTTTTTTATGTTGCAGATTTGTAGAGTTTTAGTTTGAAACCTTCGTTGCCCTGTTTCTCGTCTGCTTCTTCGGAATGAACCGTAACCTGAGCACTGTACTTCACAAACACGTCTTCAAAAAGAAAGGTGGCACACATTTCTACTGTTACACGTATCCATCAATGATTGCTTGGATGTCCTTGCCGTCAGATCCACCTCATTTGGTTTTAATTTTTTTGTTCAGTCCGCAGATTCTCACGTGCATGTTTATTGTCATTAAAAATTGGTGGCATATGGTTGGTCACGTCCTCCGTATTTCCAATGGGTGCAAAAACAAACCATGTGCTGACTGACACGTGTTCCTTCATCGCATGCAACTAAAAGAGTTTGATTTTGTCGTACCTTGTCTTCTTGGATGCCACGTGGAAATG
This sequence comes from Wollemia nobilis, assembly GCA_028583015.1. NCBI lineage: Eukaryota > Viridiplantae > Streptophyta > Pinopsida > Araucariales > Araucariaceae > Wollemia > Wollemia nobilis. The sequence continues at coordinate 5,352,286 of JAQPPZ010016385.1, read as the reverse complement.
CTCTTTCCGAAGATTATAACTAATTGCACAGACAAAACTTCATTCCGAAGATTATGACTTCATTCCGAAGATGAGTCTTCATTCCGAAGACAAATCCTCATTCCGAAGATTATATCTTCATTCCGAAGATAGGTCTTCATTCCGAAGACAAATCCTCTTTTGCAATTTTAAATCTTCATTCCGAAGATTAATCCTCATTCCAAAGATCAATCCTCATTCCGAAGATCAGGCTGTATTGCGAAGGTAAATCGTCATTTCGAAGACAGATCTTCATTTCGAAGATGATGCAACAAGTCATCATTCCGAAGATCAAGTTTCATTCTGAAGACAAATTGTCATTCCGAAGACAAAGTTTCTTTCTGAAGACAAAGTGCAACATTCATTTTGTTGTCATTCCGAAGACAATTTCAATCCGAAGATAATACAGCAGGCACTATTTTTGGCATTCTTGTTCTGAAGATTAGGCAGAAATCAATATTTTCATTCTCAAAACATGTTTTAAATATGCCAACTCTTATGAGTACCTTTTATGCTAATGGTTAATTGTCATATACTATACACTAATCATTTTACAATGAAGAAATGTAAGAAATATATACCTGATAAAAATAGTTAATGCCAATTTTGAAGAATGACTGCCTTTGTTGATATTCTGCTGAGATTTTCTGCAACATTTCAAAACAAGTGCACTTGGTGAATTTGTACAATGATGGTTCAAAAATTTCTCAAGGTTATGCATGCCATAAAACTGGTTTTCATGCATACCAACCCAGTAGTGCCTTAAGAAAAGGTTTTCACTGCTGAGTTATTCATTTTTCTCTCTTCTTTTTTCTTGATTTTCCCTTTTTTTTATTTTATTTTTACCTCTCCTTTTCTCTTTTTTTTCTTTTTCTTGATCCTGACTATGCCCATGAAGGAATTTCATGATTTCCCCTGAAACCATGCCCATGAAGGAATTCATACTCATAATTTATTCATCTTTTTGTTTTCTATTTTTTTCTGATTTTTTTGTATTTTTTGCTTTTTCTTGAAATCCATGATCATGTTGATTGTTTTGAAGTGGAAGAGGGAATCTCTTCCACCTGTTGTGTATCCAAACTATCAAGTTGTCTGCAAGAATTCATCTTTAGTCAGAGGTGTATGGTACACCCCGAGGCGATGTCCATTTACTACCAACTTTCTTCGTGACCCATCAATAGGAGATAGACGAGCTGCTCCATTGTCAAATACCTCCTCAATCCAGTAAGGTCCCAACCATCTAGTTCTTAGTTTTCCAGGGAAGTCCTCATAACGAGAATCAAACAGTAAAGCCCAATCTCCTTGTTGAAGTTTCCTCTGCTGAATGTGACTATCATGCCATAGCTTCCTCTGCTCCTGAATTACCTCAGTTTGGTGCAGAGCATCCAATCTAAGTTCATCCAATGCATTCAGCTATCGAATCCTGTCTGTCTGTGCCTGCGACAATTCAATTCCAATTTCCAGTGTTGTGCGCAATGTTAGTAGCTCAAATTCAATAGGTAAGAGAGGCTTTTTACCAAAGACTAGTTCATAAGGTGTGAATCCAGTAGTGGACTTCCAAGTAGTGTTGTAGGCCCAAACTGCTTCAGGTAATTTATCTAGCCAATTTCTCCTATGAAAAGCTACTATTTTTGTCAAGATGCGTTCTAGTTCCCTGTTTGTTACTTCAACCTGGCCATTTGCTTGTGGGTGGTAAGGTGATGATTTCCTATGTTTGATTTCATACAATTCTGTAAATGCCTTTATGACTTTGGATGCAAATTGGGGTCCTTGGTCCGTGGTGATAGACCGTGGAGCTCCAAATCTCTAAAAAATCTGAGTATACAAGAAATCAACGACCTTCTCTTCACGAGCATGTTTGAAAGCACGCACCTCTACCCACTTTGTCAGGTAGTCAGTGCATACTAGAATATGCACCTTTCCTTGAGAAGGTGGATCAATAGGTCCTACAAAATCAAGCCCCCACCTCTCAAATGGTTCTAAAACCATTTGAGGCTGTAGTGGCATCTCATTTGTATGAGTGGGTTTCCCCATTCTTTGGCATGCATCACAATGCCTGATGTACTTTTTCACATCCTTGTGAAGAGATGGCCAATAATATCTTGTCCCTAATATTTTCCTAACTGTGCTTTTTACAGAATAGTGTCCACCCGAGGGTTCATCATGACAAGCTCTAAGGATATCATACACTTCATCCTTTCGGATGCACCTACGTAACACATGGTCGGATTGCACTTAAAAAGCATACCCTTAATCCATTCAAAAGAAGAACTCTGTTTGATCAATTGTTTTTTCTGTTTTGAAGTGAAATGTGGAGGAACTTTCCTCGTGACCAAATAATTGGCTATATCTCGCAAACCAAGGTGATTGGACTGATATAGCAAATAGTTTTTCATCAGGAAAAGTGTCATCAACTAATTCCCCTTCATCTGTGTTCTGCAACCTGGACAAGAAATCTGCCACAACATTAGCTTTTCCTGGTTTGTTGATTATAGTGATATCAAATTCTTGTAGCAACAACAACCAACGAATAATTCTTGCACTTACCATAGGTTTATTCATCAAATACTTAATGGTTGTATGATCTGTGTGAATAAATATTTGATAACCCGTGATATAATGCCTGAATTTGTTGATGGCATAAATTATTGCTAGGAATTCTTTCTCGCTTGTTGTATAATTTTTCTCGGCTCCTGTCAAGTTCTTGCTAATGTTGTAGATGGTATAATGTTCACCATTATCAATTTGTCCTAATGTTGCTCCAATTGCTGTATTGGAGGCATCAGTTTGTATGTGAAATGGTAATGTCCAATTAGGTCCTCTGAGCACAGGTGGAGTTATCAATTTCTCTTTCAGAGCTTCAAATGCTTCCTGACACTTTGCAGTCCAGGAGAATTCAGAATCTTTAGTCAATAGGGCAAACATAGGACTGGCTATTGTGCTAAAGTTGGGAATAAACCTACGGTAAAAACCAATGTGTCCTAGGAAGCTTCTGACATTAGTCTGAGTTTTAGGAGGAAGGAGATTCTTGATAATTTCCACCTTCTTTGGATCAACTTGGATCCCTTCAGGAGAGATGTGATGACCAAGAACTATCCCTTCCTTCATCATCATGAAGCATTTTTCTGGATTCAAGGATAAGTGGTATGTTTCACAACGAGTTAAGACTTTGTCAAGATTTTCCAATGTAAAATCAAAAGTTTGTCCACATACTGTGAAATCATCCATGTATATTTCAACACTTTTGGTGGTCAGATCAGCAAAAATTGCTAGGACTGCTCGCTGAAAAGTTGTTGGGGCATTACACAAACCAAAAGGTAAAACCCTATAGGCAAATGTTCCCCATGGACATGTAAAAGTTGTCTTCTCTTGATCTTCAAGTGCAATCTGAATTTGATTATATCCACTAAATCCATCAAGAAAACAAAAGTATCTTTTTCCAAGAAGAGTATCTAACACCCGATCTATGAAAGGTAATGGAAAATGGTCTTTGTATGTCACCTTATTCAACTCTCTATAGTCTACACATACTCTCATTTTTCCATTTTTCTTAGGAACTATTACCAATGGAGAAACCCATTGGCTATCAAAAATTGGGTAAATGAATCCTACTTCCAGGAGTTTTTCAATTTCTTCTTTCACAATATCTCTTAAGGCAGGATTCAATCTTCTTTGGGGTTGTCTAACTGGCTTGACTTCTTCAATATAGATTCTGTGGGTACATATATCAGGATGAACTCCTGACATATCTTTGTAGTTCCAAGCAAAAGCATGAACATGCTTCTGCAAGACAACTATCAATTTTTCTTCCTCTTCCCTAGTAAGCTGGCTGTAGATGTTCAAAAATTTGCCTGGTTGGACTTCTATTTGTTTTGTATTTAGAAGGACTGAATTCACTCCTTCATACCTGGTGATTAAGGGATTAAGAGGACATTGCTGAGATGGGAGAAAAGAAGCAGTTTCTATTTTATTGCTGCTTGAGGGAAGCATATCTTGTATGGAACAGTGAGAAGGAAAAATCGGATGATGGTGCCATCCATGTGGTAGTGAAACAGAGTTTCCCTGTGATAGTACAGATGGTTCATCTTCAGATTTTTGATTCTCCTCATTACTTAACAACCGTTGGATATTTGTTGCTTCCCCTTCTAAACCTTGTTCATGCAGAACATTCATCAAGATTGTTTCATTTTCTAAATTTTCTGTGTCACTGAGGTCTTCTGTGTGTTCTCTTACTACTAAGGTAGCTAGTGTAGAAATGACCTCTTCTGGTTCTTCCTCTGAGTCAAAAAACCATAACTGACCTGAAAATTTGCTAGATGGTTTTGCAGGAGGATATAAAGAAATCTGTTTTAGATCAATACCATTTGAAATAGTCATATTTCCAGATCTGCGATCTATGAAGGTCGCTGCAGCTTGCAAGCCAAGGTCTTCCCAAAATAATGGGATATCCATGTGCTGAATTTCTTGTCTGTAAAACCAAAAAATCTGCAGGGAATTCCCAAGAAGAAACTTCTATAGGGACATCTTCAATGATTCCTTCGAGTTTTGCAACCGACCTATCAGCCATTTCTAAAATCGTAAATGTGGGGCTGAGATGTTTGAGCTATAATTGTTCCATTGTATCCTTGGTCATGACATTTATTGCAGCTCCTAGATCTACTAAAACATTTGATATTGGTACTGAACCTATGGTGACTGTGATAACTGGGCTTCCTGGATCACTATACTTTGGAGGTACTAGTTTTCCAGATAAGAGATCAGCTATCTTCCCTTCAACCTGCATAGTTTTGGGAAATGCCTTCTTTTTTCTTCCTGCTCTTTTAATGCACAAATTTTGGACAGTACTATTAATCTCTGGTATTTCCTTAATAGCTTGCAATAAGGGCAATGATATAGTCAACTTTTTGAGTTCTTTGACCAATTCTGACTCAAAATTTTTTGGTATTGCATTGAATCTTTCAGGATATGGAATTATCCTTGGTAATTGTTCTGCCTATGATTTTGTCTCTTTCTCTATTGTTGGTTGGATTTTTTCTGGTTCCAATGATTCTTCTGTCTCCATTGTTGGTTGGATTTTCTCTGGTTCTGATGATTCTTGCTCTTCATTTTCTTTGATTTCAATTGAAACTGGTTCAGGTACAACTTTTCCTGAACGAAGTTGGATGTTACTACAATCAAGAACATTAATTTCAACATTTTCTTTAGCTTCAGCCACATAGACAGGAGGTGTCTGTCTCACACTGTTTGGATTAGTGACTGGTTGAGCTGGCAATTGAGGTTGTTTCACTTGCTGTGTTTGTTGTTGTTTTTCTTGAAAATTTTGATTAGGTGCAGGCAACAAATGCTGAGTTTGACCTTGATTCCTTTGTTGCCTTGGATAGGACTGGTATTGCTGATTCCATTGTGGTTGGTTTTGCATCCAATGTGGATTAGTCTGATTTTGATTCCAAGCTGGATTGTTTTGATTCCAAGATGGGTTGTTTTGATTCCATGAGGGGTTGTTTTGATTCTGATTCCAGGTTGGGTTACTCCAATTTGCTTGTGGCCATTCTTGGGAATTTGTCCATTGAGGATAATTCCAAGGACGTTGGGGTGGTTCTGATTGTCCCCAAGGCATAGTACCAGGATTATGCCCCCAATTTGTAGGAAAACGAGGGGGATTTTGATATTGAGAGAAATTTCCCCCTTGTTTTGGTCCAATATAGTTGAGTTCCTCAGTCTGGTTTTCTAACACAGTTTTGAGTTGTGGTAGCAGGTGGCATTGATCAGTTGAATGCCTTTTTGAACAGATACTACAAATGGCTGAGATAGATGTTTTATTCAAAGGACATTCCTGCAAAGCATGTTTATTTCTACATCTTGGGCAATAAATTGCCAAAGGTTCTATGTTTTTTGCTTTTGCAGACATTTCCCCCAAAGTAGTGTTTAGGTGCACTAGAATATCAGTTTTGAAATTTGCAAGTTCCTCTATCAGGTCCTTTACATCAATGCCATTTGTGCGGATTTTTCTTCTTCTCTATTTAGTGCGAGAGTAATTCCTGCAGAGATCCATAATTTCCTCATTACTGAGAGTGGTTACATCCCCTTTTCCCATCAAATCCAGAACTTCTCTGGATTCATCTTGCAATCCTCTCAAAAAGATGGTTTTACATAATTCTGGTTCTACAAGTCCACATCTCCTTTGAACAAAGGAGAACCTATCAAGATAATCTTCCAATGTCTCATCATCTTCCTGCTTGATTCTGAATAACTCATCTTTTCTATTCCTTACACGACAATATTCTTGATATTTGTCTAAAAAGACAGTCTCCATTTGATCCCAGGTTCTTATGGAATTAGGCTCTAAGCTCATGAACCAGCAGCAATGTCGAATCCTTGAGTGTTGAGGGAAAAACCTTAAGTTTTTTATTGTCATTTATATAATCATAGGTCCGACACACTACCTTGAATTCAAACAAAAATTGATCAGGATCTTCAGATACAACACCTCGAAAGGTTGGAAGTATCGAAGGTGAAATGGTCTTCATGGGAGAGTTTTGTGTTGGATTCAGACGAATAGGATATTCAAATGTTCTGGAAGGTTGGAGCATATCCCGATCATCTCCTTCATTATGGACATAGCCATGTTGGCCATCTATATTGCCTCCTTCCGCCATAGTTTCCTGTTTGTTGGGAGAAGTTAAAGCTTCCCAAATTGTTCTCTCAAGAGGTCCAAGCCTCTCTGTTGATGATGAGTCTGATGAATTGTCTTTCTTAGGATATTCTGATGATGATAAAATTGGTGATTTTCCTATCTCGGAATGTTCTAGTGATGGTGAGACTGGTGATTTTTCTATCAATCTTTCAGGTAGTTCAAACACAGGTGATTCACCCCTTAGGCGTGAAGATCTCCTTAATGGAACAAGCCAGGGATCCTTTGGGGTAGTTCTACCTTTTTCATCCCTAGACTTATTCATTCATGTTTACTCCTAAATGACATAAATTAAGTCAATAGTTGTTATCTTCCTCAACTGTTGTATTCAGATTTTAACCTGAATTTTCATAGTTTAGTCTGATTACAACTATTGGACTGTTTGTTTTCTTCTGGCAACACTATTCCCTAGCAACGACACCAAAATGATGCGTAGTCGTTATACCATCATTAATTCTCAATGAATCTGTCAATCCAGGGCAGTGTACAAGGCTATCTACGGAAGAAGAAGTGAAACAGCTATAACTTAGGTCAATCTAGAGCAACAGGTCTTATTGGTGGAACCGGTTGTGTGGGGGTTTTGGAACATTCCTATCTCTAAATTGCATGAATTAAATCTTAATCTAAGTTGCAAAATTGGAAACTAATCATTAACTGCAGAAATGAAGTCCTAATTACAATTGCAGAATGAGACCTAATTATATTGCAGAAATAACAGTTGTAGAATTGAAAGTCTGATCCTAATTGCAGAAAGGAAATCTAATTACTTTTGCAGTAATGAAAGTCTAATCTTAACATGGAAATGAAAACTGTCAAGGTTCTGTAACAGAAGGTTGTCAATCTTCTGTGCAGGATTTGACAGCAAAACATAAAATGCAAGAAATTACAAAAAAATAGCAAATTCTAGAAATAACAGTCTAAAATAAAATGGAAGCTTTGCTGAAAGTAAAGATTACAGCTAAAACACTAAGCACAAGATTAATCTAAGCATAAATAAACTAAGACTACAAATATTGTCAGCTGTTTACAAGCAATTGAAATAACAAGTTCTACAACTCATTCTCACTGCAGACAAAATCAGAATAAAACCTTGCTTGTTAGTCCTCCTCCTATGTCTGGAAGTGGCCAGCCTCCTTGTCCAGAAGAAGGTATAAGTCTCTCTCTCTCTCTAAATCTTAATCACACTCATTTACAAGCAATATGAAATAGAACTGGTGCACTTTATTGATTAAAAGACATGATTACAATAATTCTGCTGAAAAACTATTACAGGACTGTAACAGTCAATTTCTACCTATTTTCTGCTTCTTCCTTACTTTCTACTTCCTGCTGCTACTACTTACTATTACCTCTATATGTTACTCGGCTCAACCTGAATGGGAGCAATATTTATAGATGTCCTAAGGTCTGATTACAAACAAAGAATATCTCAAAAGATCTAATCCTACAATGCTGCAACAAATTCTGGTTTTATCCTAGAAGAAGATTAAAACTTGATCTTTCCCTTAATGATGGCTTTGGTCGGCAATGACGGCAAAGACAGATGGAAGATCTTTTCCTTTACTTTTTCCAACCTTTATTTCCCTTTTTTCGGCTTCAAAAATCGGTCAACAAGTCAAAAAGCACACTCTGTTTTCATTCCGAAGATAAGTGGCTTCATTTCGAAGATAATGCAATTCTCATTCCGAAGATCGCTCATTCCGAAGATACTGCATTCTCATTTCGAAGATCGCTCATTCCGAAGATACTGCATTCTTCATTCTGAAGATCCGCTCATTCCGAAGATACTGCATTCTTCATTCCGAAGATCCGCTCATTTCGAAGACGTTGTGTTCTCTCATTCCGAAGATATCTGTTCATTTCGAAGATACTTTGAATGAACAAATGTATGCTTTTCCAGTGATTTCTTCTGCATCTCTCAGGTGGGTTATCTCCTAAGATCAAATTCCAATGGTCTTCATCTCTTTCCTCATGTGAATTCCATGCCTTGCTATTTATGGACAACTGGCTAGAATTTACATGGGAAAGACCAGTTTTTGCTGCACAACAATAGTTTGCTTGCACTGTTGCCCGATTTAGGTGAAATAAATGCTTGAGACAAATCAAAACATGATTAGTGAAATGCTGCTATTATTCTAAGCATATCCCATTTTAGCAAATCATAGCAAAAAGAACACAAAACTATGCAAAAAGCTGTAAAATCAGCATATAATATTCCAAATACATTGATCATGCAAAATGGTTAATATACAACATATTGAATCAACTTAACTAACATATCAGATAAAACATAAGAGTTTATAGGCAATTTTAGTGTTCAAAACATGTTATGATTGAGGCATTTCCAGGCCTCATCATTCTACTACTACATCAAATGGTTCTCCTGCAAACTGAAATTTGAGTTGTTGCTTCTTTTTTGCTGAAAAAATCATAATTTTTGTTTTGCTCGTGTTCACCTGCATCCCAACTTCTTTACAAAAGAGTTATAGAGCTTGAAGGTGATCTTCTAGATCTTTGGCTATTTTGGCCACAAGAATTACAACATCTGCATACATGAGGAGTTTTACCACATATTTGGCTAAATGCACACCCTCTCCCCCAAATTTGTTTAACCATTCTTCTAACTTGTCAATGTACAACCCAAATAAGGTCGAAGATAGAGGGCAACCTTGTTTGACACCTATGTCACTACCAAAACATTCAGATAACCCTTCCTGTGTTTTGATTCTAGCCTTTACATGCTCATATAGTCTGTGAACTACTACCCTGTAGTGAATTGGAACCTTTAGCTCTTCCATTCTACTCCATAATTTTTTCTTTGGCACTGTGTCAAATGCCTTTTTAAAGTCTACAAAACAACAAAAAGCCTCCTCTTTTTTGTCCCATATTTTTTCCACTATGTGTTTGAGCGTGATACAGTGATCAATAGTTGAGTGCTTGGGCCTAAAACCTGCTTGCCCCTTTGCTCTCTTTCCATTTTCTTCTACCCATATGCTGATCCTATGCTCTATCATACTCCCAAACAACTTTGCAAAGAGAGGGTTGATCATGATAGTTCGATAGTTTGAGGGATTATTTACATCTCCACTTTTAAACAAAGGAATGGTCAAGCTAGTTGTCCAATCGGTAGGGAAGCCATTTTGTATGACCTCATTGAAAATTTCTTTGATTTGCGGTGCCAAGATTTCTACCCCCAATTTATATGCTTTGCTTGAAGATTGTCTATGTCACGGGCTTTACCAGTTGCTAACTTTTTTATCTCTTGAATAATGTCTTCAATTGTGAAAAGTTATTTCTTGACAATGATAGTAGGGGGTGTCTCCAGCTGGTTACTACGTTGATATAGTTGTTTTGAATACTCCAACCACTGATTAACTGTTATGTTATTTTTAGTTTGCATCATGTTCACGCTTAGTTCTTTCCAAAATTTCTTTGGTTCATGCTTCCCTAAGTAAATCAATTCGTTCCTCCTTTTTCTAGTGTATTCTTTTTTTTTGCCCTTACTAGTTTCGCATATGCTTTTTTGTTTGCTCTTGTTTTACCCGTTGGTTCTTTTAGTAATCTTCGCATTTTTTTGCAATCTTCATCAAACCATGGGTTGGTTGGGAAGCTATTCCTTTCTTTCTTTTTAGGTTTAGCTCTCTTGCATTTGTTTAGAGCTTCTTGAATAACGTGCATTAACCATTCACTCTTACTGTAATCTCTACTACTGTGATGTAGTTCTTCCCTTTCTTGTAACTTGTTATTTAATACTGCTCTAAAATTCTGTCGATTTTTATCTGTTAAGAGAATGTTTCCCTTGTGAGGATATTTATTTTGATTGCCTTGCAAGTATTTTTCCCTTGGTTTGTCTCCATGCATTCGAAGTTTCATAACAATTGGGTTGTGATCCGACTTAAGTTCCACTGGAGAATCTTCCACTTCTAGCTCCTCTATTTTTGGTATGTAATTCTGTGAGCATATTACATAGTCTATTACACTTTGTCCCTTATATGTTTTGCATGTATACTTTTCTAAATTTTTCCATTTGTTCATCCCATTGCAAATAATCAAATTGTATATGCTGCAAAGACCTAACAACTCTTCTCCATATTGCGTGATAGCCCCATGTTCATATTCTAAAGTCCTGGTCCACTGTTGATTTTCCTCTTCTGGCATCCAAAGAGGACTAATCTCAATATCTTTGTTACCTTCTAGAATGTTAGTTTGCTTATTTGTTGTCCTTGCATTGAAATCTCCAATTAATATAATCTCCCCCAACTTACTGTATATTGAAATGTCTCTTTTTAGGGAGGAGTATGGGTCTTCTCTGTTAAGGTCATGTTTCTTATAGAATTTAGAAATCTTGGGAGCAAAATAACATGCTTCTATGCTAATAACTGACTTATTTTCTAGGATATTTATCCAGATGTATTGTTTGTTTTCATATTGTTTTTCAATTTTTATGACTCTATCCCATTCCTCTTTTATTAAAACCATAATACCCCCATGCCCTTTTCCATTTTTTGCTGCTTTATTCCTTATTGCTATTTTTTTGTATCCCACAAATTATGGAGTCCTACATCCATAATGTTCATGTTTTCTGTCAATATGATTATATATTTGTCTCTAGCAATGGGCATTAACCTGAGTCCTCTTCTCCAAGAGAAACCTCTACAGTTCAAACTTACCATTGTAATATGTTCCCAGGTGGGCCATACTCCCTATTTATTTTGGATTTGTTTAGATGTGATGTATGCCTTTCCATTTCTTAAATATGTCTGTTTCCCTTCATTCCTTGCTGCCCTCACCTTTTCCCATTCCTTATTTCTTTCTTCCCGTTGTAAAAATGTTAGGTCATCATCTAAATAAAATTGTGACCCTCTCAACATTTTTTAAGTAACCTTATTTTAAAACTCAAACGAATAGAGCACATTTGGCTGGTTACATTACTTGACCTTCAAAACTCAAACGAATAGAGCACCTTTGGCTGATTTGAACCCATGAAATGTGGAGTAGAGGCATTTGTCTTTCTTAAAAGTTATTTTCAATAGGTTTTATGATATTGAAATATTTTTATTGTTATAATATTATTTTAATATTTTAATAAGGTTTATGTATATTATTAAGTATTTTTTCTTGATTGAAAGGTAAAGTTTATTTTAATTTAAATATTAATTTTTTTAAATCTTATAAACTAAATGTTAAAATTTATTTATAAAATTGAGATCCAAAAACATCATTCTTCACTATCCGAATCATAAATTATTTTAAAAATTAAATGATTAAAAAATAAAAACTAAATATATATATAAATATGGAATTGATTACATCCATATTATTGACTTGGTTACATTTACACTATTTTTAGTAACCTCAATATTTTATAACTTGATGTTGTGAAGAGGACTATCGTAGCTCGTATCGTCATCAGTATGCACACACTAAAGGATTCAAAACATCATCGTCAATCTGTACACACTCAAAGGAGCGTCAGTCTGCTCATACTAAAAGGATTTGAAAATTACCTTTGTATACCTCGAAGATTTAAACCTAAGTTTCTTCTAAATAAATAATGACCAAACAAATACTTACGGGTCCATTAACCTTTAAAAACATTTATTTATTATATTAATTAAACTTTATAACCTATCGTCAGTTTTTTTTCTAATATGATGTTAGCATGTATTTTTGTTTTAAGAAATAGAGAAATCGATAATATTCTCCCTGACCCACTATTCAAATATGGTGCAAGGTATTTTTATTTGGAAAAAACTGCATTCACCTTGTCCTTGATATGTAGACATGGATTTCACATTTACAATAAAATATTTTATTTTAGTTGAAATTATATATCTTTTTAAAAGATATGTAGATTATGTAGTTTATTAATTTTTAATTTTAATATGCAGTTTAAACATTTTATAATATAAAAATAATTTTTTATTTTTTTGATTTGATTAGATTAGTGTGAGAAATTTGTATGACTAACGTATAGGGTTGAGCAGTTTCTTCCTAACCATGATCCTTTGTAAAGTTGAGAGCTATGCTTATCAATTAACACACATCCACCCCTTCACACACTCATCCATGCGATTTGACCCTTGACCCTTCCGAAGAAGAGCCAACTCACCCACGTGGTTTGAACCTTGGACCTCCCGAAGAAGAGCCAATATAAAAATTATATTTATATTTAATTTTAATTATTATATGTTTTATTATATAAATAAAAATTACTAAATTCATATTTAATTTTAATATACTATTTTTTTAAATACAAAAATATAAGTATCTAATTTATATATAATTTAATTAATCATTATTATTAACATAAACATAAAATACAAGACATTATTTTGTATATAAGATAATATAACATCACATATCACCCAGGTTCAAACCGTGGGGTAGCCTGTTTGCAAAGGTGGTGGTCTGATTTAAATCCTTTGAGTGCATGCCAAACCGACGATGATGGTATGATCACATATCACCCAGGTTCAACCTTGGGGTAGCCTATTTGCAAAGGTGGTAGTCTGATTTGAATCCTTTGAGTTCATATCAGACCGACAATGATAGTATGAATCTGGAGCAACCGGTGATTCCCTTCACGTTGGGTCAACAATAACGAGGTAGAATAAATTTGGTGGGAGCAACCCTTGTGGATTACAATAACCTTGCACTTATCAATTACTAAAAATAATGTGATTGTGACCAACTCTCCTATGTAACAAAAAAAAAATAAAAATAAATAAATAACATCACATATTTCTCATCTTTAACTTTTCAATAACTTTTCAATATTGTAGAGTAAACAAAGGTATAACATCGCCTATTTCTCGTCTTTAACTTTTCAATCTTTGTAGAGTAAACAAAGGCTTCTTTTTTATTAATATTTTTCATCTTCTTATTTAATTGTAAGTTGAATTTTTTTTGGAATTGGCAACAGTCTACTTCATATTATCCCATGGGCACGATTTGAATCTGGAAATTATAACCCTCATCCCACCTCGATAAAATTTTCTTTGCAACCTCTGTGGTTTGAACCTTGTGCTTGTTAGTTACTAAAAATAGTGTGATTGTGACCAATTCTCTTATATAACCAAAAATATATATATATATATATATATATATATATATATATATATATTTCTCATCTTTAACTTTTCAATCTTTGTAGAGTAAACAAAGGTTTCTTTTTTATTAATATTTTTCATCTTTTTATTTTAATTGTAAGGTGATGAGATTTTTTTTTTGGAATCGGAGATGGTCTATGTCATATTATCCCGTGGGCATGATTTGAATCCAGAAACTATAATCCCCACCCCACCTTGATAAAATTTTACTTCAAGCGACTTTAAGCTTTTTGATAACATATATCTTTTGTATTTAGATCTTTTGTTGAAGGTGATTTTGTTCTTTGTAAATAATAGTTGGAATGATTTTAGTACATTTGTAAAATCTCATTTTCTCTTTAGCATCTTACCAAAAGAATATCTAATATCAATTTTGTATAAAGTAATAAATCTTTTGGTACATTACTTTAATCAATTTTCTATTTTTTAAATCCAATTTAGTCTTAGTAGTTATCCTTTCCTTGACTTGCAAACAACATTTGATGTGATAAACTTTTTTGATTGGTATCCTTTATTTTGTATATATATCGAAAATTGGCATAATGCTTCTCCTTCTAATGGTAACTTTTATGTATGTCTTTATACCATAGGATAAGAATTTTGGACCTTAACATGTATTTTTTTTAACAAGAACCATCTTTGAAGTCTCTTAACCTTTTTCAAGTTTAATTTTCTATAATTTTTAACACTTAATGAATGACCAAATAAAACTACTATTTTAACCCATGTTTTAGAAAAGTTATTATTTTAACTTTCAATTTCGTAATTAAATCTATCTACATTTATTTAGTATGGTATAATGATAGTTTATGTCTCCTTTTTAAAAGAAAAAAAGAAGAAGTTATATATTGATATTCAAATTTGCAAAGAACAATTATCCAACAAGTAGCTTAGAGATCATAAGATTGTTGTTCAAAAGGAGGAATAAAAAAAAGTAAATTTAAAAACTCTAAAAAGTGCAATAGTATACCAAGGGTGCCAAAGATGCAAAGGGTACCATAATCACCGAGAAAACTTAAAACACCAAAAGCTCCATAATCACACAATGTTCCAAGGTTATCCAAAGGAATCAAAATCTCCAAGGGCACTGAAATCTTCAAAGGCTTCAATATTTTCAAAGTCTCCAAACTTGCTATATACTTTTGTCATATGTGCCACTCATGTTGTCTACTTTTATTTTTTCTTATTACCCTGAGATGCAAATAGGCTATGTTTATGGCCTCATTTGCAAGGCGATCAACCACCATATTATGGCTCCTTCCAATGTGGGAGTATTGTATATATTCAAACTTTTTCTCCAATATTCTTAGTATTCTCTAAACTATTTGTAGTTGGACTATTGAGAAATTGTTACCCCTAAATAGGGTAGAGATCACAAGTCTTGAATCACTATACACATGGAGTTGTTTAATGCCTTGTTATTGAGCCAATTTTTATCCCATTTCACAACCTATCAATTCTACAAAATTATTGGTTATTTTCCCAAATTTATTTTAAATTGAAGCATTTCATAGTATGGTGCCATTGTAGGTGATGGGAAAACCTCATGTTCTTTTCCATTTATATCTAATTAAATGTCAAGTGTGCACAGGGAAGATTCGTTAGAATCTTTGCTTCCCCACTTGAGGATCTCTTTCCAAAATAGATCTCGAGGATGTGAAAATCCTCAACACAACTAGACCCTTAATTTTATATTTTGTACTATGGTTGTATAAGGTTGATGTAATTTTTGTTTTGTGGTGTTTATGATTTTAATTAAGAAAAAATACCTTAAAGTTTTGGATCTCTATTAATCTTGACTCTTTATTGAGCCTTAACGGTTATTTGAACCTAAATTGTTAAGATCATCTAAAATGCTATGCTTAGTTTAAATCACACAAATGCAAGCAAACAAGAGCTATCCTATATGCACTTCAAATTTTGAATGCATTAGACTTAGGATATTTTGATTTTAGGGCAAACAAGGAAGGATGCAATCAAACAAGTTAGCCTAAATGCAACTATATGCTTTTAATTTATTGCCTAAGTACTTGAATATGAAAGATATGCTAAAACCAAGCCTAGGGTTCCTTAATTGATTAGTATTTTAGTTTTTTGTAAAAAAACTACAATTTTTTGTGAAGAAATTACAAGGTTTTGTAAACAATTTGGGTTTTCTAACTAGGATTTTTTAATTTCCCAAAGTGTAAGTTATATTTCAAAACAACAAATCAGGAACAAAATGCAAGGAAAATCAAATTGTTGAGCTAGGGATGTGCCAAGTACCTGGATTACCTCTCCCGGAGTCTATCTGCCAAATTTACCACTGAAAAGTGCCAAATTCACCACTGATACCAAATTCGGCACAAGGGTGGCAAATTTGGTAAAACCTACACAAATACTAAAAAAATTAGGTTTTTTGATTTGGAGGGTTTGTCTGAGGGTAGTGAGGTGATAAACTATCTTTCCTGCTGATCATACCCCCTATTTTACATAAAAATGAATATGCTTGCCTTCTTGGAATGGATTTTGGCCTGTTGCCAAATTCACCACTAGGTTTTGCCAAATTCACCACTAGCAAATTTGGTCTGAGTGGTAAATTTAGTTTTGTAATTATGGTTTCCAAATTCATCACAAGGGTGGTAAATTTGGTCCTAGGTGAGGTTTTTGAGTTTTCAGGGTTGATTTTGGCTAGCTTTGATTATGTTTTTGGGCTAAAAATTCCTGGGAAGGTTCCTAATGTGATCTAAAAGGTTTTAGGATGATAGAATCAGAGGATTGAATCTCAAAAACCTGATTCTACCAAATTCACCATAGGGGTGACAAATTTGGTGCTGGGCAATATTTTTAAAGTTTTAGGGCAAATTTCAGATCAATTTGAAGGGGGTATCAGCTGAAATTGATAGGGAAGATTCTAATGTATTTTAGAAGGTTTGTGTGTAATAAAATACAAGAATTAAACCTCTAAAATAGAGAATTGAAGGACTAAAATTTTAATTATGGAAGAAAAGTGTGAAATCCCCCTAGGGGTCTGCAAGTCTGACAAATCAAACTTATAAGAGGTTGTGGGATGCAAAAAAAAGGTTAAGGAATGCTAAATTAGGGTTAAAATAATTCCCAACAAGATTATAACAGTGAATTATGATGATAGATTTGAGAATTTAGTAAGCTATGTTAAGAAATTACTTAAAACTTAAATGAAATGAACAGTATGTAAACATGAAAAACTAGAACTGAAACTTGATATAATAGAAGCAAAAGAGGATCTAAATCCCAATACCAAGTGTTAGAAAATGTAAGAGGCAATCAATTTAAATTAAGAAAAATAAATTAATGCTCAAGTGACAAGAGACTTTTACTCAAAATAAAGTTCATAAAATGAGATAGATATTATGTAAATGCTTGAAGAAGAGAAATAGAAAGCAAAAAAGCTTAACATATAAAAGCAAAATTGCATGGAGGAAAATGAAAAGGATTAGTATGTTGTAGATAAGATATAAAATTTGTATGCAAGAGATTAATAAAGATTTAATCCAAAATTTATGCAAAGAAAAGCATAATAAAAATCTTGCAAAATAGAGGATTAGAAGCAAAGTATGATAAGAGTAAATGCAAACTAATATAACCTCCAAAATAAGTGTTAGAGATGATAGTAAGGATGCTAAACTTGAACAAGAAAGCTGTCAAACACTGTTAAAATACTACAAAAGACAGAGTTAGGGGCTTCCAAAGAGAAAGATAAAAATCTTGCAAGAGGAATTAGAACATAAAAGATGAAATGCAAAAGGATATTGACAAGTTAGCAAGGCTACAACCTAGAGGACAAAATTTTGTGGAATCAAGGTGAGAGGAGAGAAGAAGGAAGCTATGAGAGATCTCCTTCTTACCTCCAATGGTGACCTCCTTGCTCCCAAGTCCTCCTTGCCTTACTTGACTTGCTCTCAATGCTCACAAAGGATGCTCAAATGCTTGGTAAACCTATGCAATGCTTGGGAAGAACTTGAAAGAGAGAAATTCTAATGCTAAGAGAATATGGATAGAGCTTTGCTATAGTGAATTGCCTTACCAAATGCTTTCCCCATGGCCTCATTAAATAGGATTTGGGAGGGGACTTGGAGGGAGGAATGGATAAGAATAAATTCAAACAAATGCATCCTGGACCTTCTTGAAGCATGTGAGATCAATGGTGGAGGTGGAAAGATGATTGATTTGAGGTTAACTAGTTTGTGTGGAATATTCTCAACTATTTTATCAAATTTACCATTGTTTTCCAAATTCACCACAGGTGTGGCAAATTTGGTTATGAGTGGAAAATTTGGTAACAAATCAGATAAGATTTGAGATAGTTTGAAATTTGAAAGGGCTTCCAAATTTACCACTAGCAAAATTCACCATAGGGGTGGTGACTTTTATTAGAGTGACGAATTTAGTAAAGGTAAATTTTGGTACCCATATTGATGGGGAATGATAATTTTGATGTTTTGTGAAGTTTGGAACTAATTTTAGGAAGTTTTGCAGTGTTTACAACCAATTTTGGGAAGTCACAATTAGTGTGTCAAAATTGGGTGTCTACATTTTGCCCTAGTTTTGATGTGATTTCTAAGATGTTACGTCAAAACTTAAGTTGTGATGCTCAATTTTGATGCTATGCTATATTTTTTTTTTAAATAAAGGGGTAAAAATTTATTGATAAAAATTCTGGATTACAAAGTACAGCTGAGCCCCCACCCAAGACTCAAATAAGCAACAAGACAGGCTAAATCACCAGACAAGGTCAACTCCCAAAGAAAACCAAAAAAAAACAAACCACATTAAGTCTGAACATCCTTATGGATCAACTCCCATAGGTGTTGAGAATCCCTAGATGGGAGACTCTCCCAGTTATCAATACTATGAGTATCCAATAGCTCAGAAGCCCTTTTGGCTAGGTAATCAGCAACCCCATTCCATTCCCTTGGAATGTGCACAAAGGATATAAATTCAAACTCTTCACTCATTATGAGAATCTGAATGGTCACAGAGGCCAACTGCCAATTAACATCCTCCACTCTTTTGTTGTTTAAAATATTAACCAAAATTTGAGAGTCAGACTCGCAAAGAATCCTGCGCCAGCCAAGAGAAAACCCCCTTTGCAAGGCCTCAAGTATCGCTAGAGCTTCCATAAGATTGTTGGAGTGAACACCTTTATAAATGGAAAAGAAAAAATTGACCACGCTAGCAGAATCTCTCCCAACACCACCAATTCCAGCATGTCTAGGATTGCCCCTGGACGACCCATCAGTATTAATTTTTAAAACTCCTCTAGGGGCAGTCTCCATCTACCCTCTCTCCTAACCTTCTTGCTAAGCTGAGGAATCCTACTAGGGCTAGAAGAATTCACACCAACCCCAAACAAACCAAGGGCCTGTCATACCTTCTCCTCCCTAGAGTCCAAATGAGGGTCCACATCACATTTACTATGGATAGTTTCTTGAACCATACACAGGATCCTTTGCCAGATCTGTTGAACAGCCAAATGACTTCCCTCAAAAATGCGTCGGTTTCGTTCAAGCCAAATCTGCCAGATGATGCAAGAAGGGCCCAAATTCCAAGCCACTTGGAGGAAGGGGGCCTTGGTTGGAGGTCTGCCTAGACTACTCCAAAAATCCACTAGGGAGAGCACATGAAAACAAGGATGGTTCCAGGAACTCCACCAACAGTGCCAAATGTCTCTGGCAAGGGAGCATTGGAAAAATAAATGAGAAGAGTCATCCTCATTCTTACCACAAAGGACACATAAAGAGGGACCCTGAAATCCCCTCTTCCTCAAGTTATCCCAAGTGAGGCATTTATTACGAGCTACCAGCCAGAGAAAAAAGTTACATTTCGGCCAAGCAAATCTATTCCACACCTTTTTCCACCATGTGACAGGGAGACTCCCGAACTTTTGCTTATCAAGAACTTGATAACCATAGGCTACAGAGTAGGTTCCCTTGGGATTAGGGTTCCAAGCTAGAATGTCTTTATCCCTCAATGAAGAACAGTACCTCCCTACAAGAATAAGAGCAAGCACCTCTCTATCCTCGGCCAATCCCCCTTGGGGCCATTCCTGTGGATCTTTCCATTTGTACATCTCCATATTTCCAAAATACTTGGATTTTTTTAAAGTCCTCCACATGAGACCAACCTGCTTCCAAGAAAAAAATGCTTAGGGAATGTAACCTAGGATATTGAGTCAAGATAGGAGGGTGGCCATCCCAAGAATCCTCCCAAAAAAGAACATCTGATCCCCGATTGCAAATCCAGAACAAACCCTGCTTAATTAAATTAGCTCCTCTTTTCAGAGTGTCCCAGATAACAGAACCTTTCCCAACCAAACTGGCTCTAGGGATATCTGCCTCAGAAATACCTCTCAAGTATTTATAAGATAATATTTTAGCCCAAATCTGATCTTGAGAGGTACACCATCTCCAATAAAGTTTCACAGCCAAAGCCTGCACAGAAAGAGTTGCATGTCGCAACCCAAGGCCTCCCTCTTGAATTGGCCTACAAATGGAATCCCATCTAACCAAACTCCATTTAGATTGATCAAGTTTTCCAGACCACAAAAACTGTCTTGACAGAGCATCCATGTCCTTGATGAAACGAGAAGGAGTTGTTTGCACAAAACATCTGTAAATGGGTAAAGCTTGAATAACAGATTTTAAAAGCAATACTCTACCTGCAGAGGATAGCCATCTGACAGTCCAGTGATTTACCTTCCTTCTAAACTTATCAAGTATAGACTGCCAAGAAGATCTAGGCAGAGGATGAGATGAAATCGGGATCCCAAGATAAATGAAGGGGGGAGTCCCGACCTGGAATCTTAGAATGCGAGCAATCCTGGCTTGAATAAGAGGGGGGGTATTGAAGAAGAAAATAAAGGACTTGTCCTCATTAATCACTTGTCCAGAAGCACCAAGATATATGTCAAGAGACTGTCTAATGTTTCCAGCTTCCTTGATAGTGGCAACTCCCAACAAAGTAGTATCATCAACAAATTGAAGGTGGGAAAGAGGTGGCAAACTGTTATCCCACTTCCACCCCTGAATGAGACCATGCCTGACCTGAGACTTGAGTAATCTACCCAACCCTTCTGCCATAATGATAAACAAATAAGGAGATAGAGGATCTCCTTGCCTCAATCCCCTTGAGGCCTCAAACAGCTTCGTTGTCTCGTTATTAACAAGAACAGAGAATGAGGAAGAAGAAATACAGCTCATCACCCATCTAATCCATTCCTCCTCAAAGCCAAAAGTAGCAAGAAATTTTTGAAGAAAGGACCATCTAACTCTGTCATAGGCTTTTGCCATGTCCAACTTAATGAACATAGTTTTCTCCTTAGAAGTTTCCATTGAGTGAATAGCTTACGTAGCAATAACAACCCCATCCATGATTTGTCGGCCAACAACAAACCCACCTTGCTCCTCGAGAGATGATTTTGCTCAACCATATCTTCAGCCTCTCAGCAATAATTTTTGTGATGATCTTATATACAACATTACAGAGAGCAATAGGCCTAAACATATCCAAGGAATTCGCTCCCTCTTTCTTGGGAATAAGCACCACAAAGGTAGCATTTAGGGCCCTTAGCATCTGTTTGTTCTTTTGGGACTCACGGACCACTTCCAAAAGGTCAAATTTGATTAACTCCCAAAACTCTTGATAAAACTCAATCGGGAATCCATCCGGACCCGGGGCTTTCCCCCTTTTCATCTTGAATACAACACTTTTCAGCTCCTCAAGGGAAATTGGATCCATCAAGTGCTCATTCATCTCTCTAGAAACAATCGAGGGAATACGAGTTTAGAATAAGTTTTTCTTCCTCATCATATGAGAGGGCATCCTCCTTGAAGAGAGAGGAAAAATACCTCTTAGTCTCTTCTGAAATATCCCTGAAAGAAGAAAGCAGGGCACCCCGAGAATTAACAAGAGAGGTAATCAGGTTACCATTACGACGAGCCTTAACAGAGTTATAAAAGAAGGTTGTGTTCCTATCCCCTTCCTGAAGCCAATCTACTCGAGCTTTTTGTTTCCAAAAAATTTCTTCCCTCAGTTCCCATTCAGCAAGGTCTTTTATAGCCTCAGATTCCTCAACAAGAAGCTCCTCTGTGAGTCCCTGATCTCTAATCTTCCTTGAGGCTTCTTCCACCCTCCTAAGAGCTGCCGACTTAGCCAAGGAAAGGTTCCCAAAATTTAGTCTATTCCATCTCTTCAATTTATGCTTAACAAATTGAAGCCGCTTCATAAAGGAGTACATAGCGGTGCCATGAGGAGGTTTGCCATTAGTCCACCAACCTCGCATGAAATCATGAAGCTTAGGATCTCGTAGCCACATAAGTTGAAACTTAAATGAGGGATTCTTTTTTAGCCCTAACTCTAGAGCAGAGAGTTTGATAGGCCAATGATCAGATCCTCTACCCTCCAGAATCACAGAACTAGCGCTTCTATTATTGCCAATCCAAAAACTAGAGATCAAAAACCTATCCAGTCTCTCTGAAATGGAATATTCCCCACATATTCTATTATGCCAAGTAAATATCCCATTATCCGGCTTGATGTCAACCAAGTTCAAGGCCCGGATATGAGCATTGAAGACAGAAGAAAAAGGCTCAAGACGATCAATCCCACCATGTTTTTCCTCTAGACAAGTGATAGAATTGAAGTCTCCAGCCAAAATCCATGGGTACAGGGGAGCCAGACTTCTCACAAAGCCAATGTGCTCCCATAAATTCACTTTACCATTGTAATCAATAGGAGCATACACGTTTGTAAGTAGGATGGTCTCACCAGATTCATTATCATGCCCGATCATCGAAATAGACCACCTGCTGGAAATCTAGGTAAGAGGAGAGATCTTAACTGGATCCCATAAACAAGCAAGGCCACCAGCATATCCACATGCACCAATACACTGACATTGCCCCTTTCTCCACAACTTGGGAGCAATATTGAACAAACTATCAATAGCTAATTTAGTCTCTTGAATAAAAACCACATCCGGAGAATGAACACGAATCAAATCACGAACAACTTTTTGTCTGGGGATGTTGTTCAACCCCCTTACATTCCATGAAAGTATAATCATTTTTGGGGGTTATAAAAATGGGAGTCCAATGTTCTCACCAAACCTGACTCTACCAAAGTCTCCCCCATTAACTTAATTTTATCCTGGTCTTTCTTCTGACCCACCTTCATATTCTTATCTGAAGCATTTTTTTTAATTATTTTATGCTGCAATCCCAGCACCGTAGGAGTTTTACAGTCCATGGATGACTGCATCAGTGCCTGGGTAGGAGAGGGCATATCTAAATCTGTGCCATTTTCTAAGATAACTTCACTTCCAGGGCTAGGGCCAACCATATCACCTATACTCGGAACCAAAGCCCTCTGTTCTTCATTTAAACCCCCTATATCTAGTTCCCTTGGTTCCACCTCATGAAGAGACAACTGATTTGGTCCTGTTATATCTATAACAGGTAGCGATGTTTTAGGTATCTCCATGCACTGATCAAGATTCTCTAGAATTTCAAAATGGTTGAGCTGAGCATCTGGCTGGTTATCCTTAATGTCTCTTTTTGCCTTTCTTCCTTTGTTTCGAGGTTTTACCGTAACAAAGCCTTCCTTATCTTGATCCCCCTCCTTTATCGGGGCTTTTCCTTTATCCATATTTTGTACAGCTCGAGAGGGCCTAGGATTTGAAGCCACAGGCAGGACAAACTTAGGGCATTTTCTTTGTAAGTGGCCATATTCATGGCAAATCCGGCAACAAAATGGAAGAGCTTCATAGTCAAGTTTTTGAACCCATTTGGTTGATCCGAACTGTATTTCAATAGAATCTGGAATAGGATTGTTTAAATCAATTTCAACACAGATACGAGCAACAGAGATTACCTTTTTATCCAGCGTCTGTCGTGACGGCCCAACCGACTTCCCAAGTAGAAGGGCAATCATATGCAAGATGTCATTTCTCCAAAATTCCAATGGGAGCCACGAAAGCCGAACCCACATCGGAACCCATGATGGTCGCTCCTCTAATGGGTTGAAACCCACATGCCAGGGTTTAAGAAAGAGTCCCGCTTGGTTACAGAAATAGGGACCTCCTTCAAATGCTTTGTTACGATCCGCAAGACAAGAAAAAACCACCATAAAATAGCTGTTTGCACTCAGCATCACCTCCACATCACCTTCAGGGTTCCAAGTCTTCCTAACCCAAGCCTCCACAAAGGGAAGAGAAATTTGGATGCCCATAAATTTACCAATAAGCGCATGTTTGGTTAAATACTCCACATCTTCTACCACCGAGTCTGGTTGAACCACTAGAACCGGCCTAGCTTCACATCGTTCCAAACATCCATTGTTCTTTAACAAGCGATTCCTGGCATGCAATGGGAAATCCTGTTCCTTCCAATCATTTTTAAAAGAAATACCAGCCCTAGCATGCACGCTCTGTGACGGACCTGATGCCATCACTACATTCCTCCAGTTGTTCATACCTCCTCCAGAAACTGCTGCCATCCCCGTAGAGCCCACCAGATAGGTCTCAAAAAAATTCCAGCAAAGCAGCTTTCCTCATCAAACCCTAGAAGATCTCATCTCAAAACCCTACTTTACTTCTCTAAGAGACCATCCACACTCTGCTTCTCTTACCCTTCTGCTATGCTAAATTGTTATTGTGATGCTTTGTTGATTTGTAGAATCAATTGAAATTTTTATTATTTTTGATGATTTTGTATATATATATACCTCATTCTGCATGCCTCGATATTCAAAGAATATCGTTTGGTCTTATGAAATTTTATTGCCCCAAAAACATGATGTCTAAAAACCATGTATCTGATTACAGGTTTCAGAGTGAATTTCTGAGATACTAGGTGCTTTAAATTGGCTAGGGTTGATAAACCGAGGGTTTAAAAGGTAAAAGAGGAGGTGAAAGTGACATCATTTGCACTCTTATCTGTTAAAGAAAGTTATAGAGGGTGAGATAGAGCTATTGGGTAGGATGGCTCATATCCGAGGATGGACACATCATGCTGATGCAATTCGAGGGACAATCAAAGTATCAAAGCAATATTTAGAGGTAGGTGTTCGTCCCATCTCAAAAATTTTGTATTTAGGATATTTTTTTACAATTTTTTGGAACTTGTGGAGAATTTGGTGCTAGTGGTGAATTTGGTAGAGGTGCCACTAGCAATTTTTGTCATAGTGTCAAATTTGGCATTGGAAAATTTGGTGTCAATGGCGAGTTTGGTCAAAATGTAGACACCTAAAACACGTTATGTTTAAGAGACTACTCATATGGGCACCTTTGTAGACCATATTAATGACTTGGGACCTTTCCAAGACCCAGTAGTGGTTTTAACCACTCATTTAGGGTAGTCTAGTCCTAAGTAGTTCTAGTCACTGATGTCAATAACAACTAAGATCCTAGCTATTGATGATGATAGCAGCTACGAGAAACTTATGCATAGCCATGCCTGTTGATAGGGGATAACCCTGTAACAAACTCAGGCTCCTCAAGCTGAACAAAATCAGTTGCATCTAACAAATTAGCAATGGTTTGGGTTTCAAAATCATCCAGAAGCTTTGCCTAACCATTCCAGCTCAATAGGTTCTTGATATTGGCTTCTTGGAGAAGCTAGACCAAGGAATTTGGAAGTCTATTTATAGGCTTCCCAAACTGTTCAATTGATCCTTGAATTCATTTGTAGCAAAGCCTTATCGGATTGGAGAGAAGATCAACATCCCTTTGAGGAGTAACGAAGTGTTGTCCAATTGAGAAATGACAAGTGCCTATCCACCAATGGAAACTGCCACATTTTGAGAAGAAAAACCACCATTCAAGCACCCAATTCAACATGAATTGAGCCAATTCACCACCCAAAGTCATTTTGAGAGAACACACCAAGAACGTCAAACCCATTTACAACAAAATTGATTGATACCAAGCTAAATATTTAGAGGGTAGAATACTTCTCTCATGACTGCTATCTTTGATAGTGACCTACACGCTTAGCCATCGAATTTGATAGCGGCTAGCAGAGCCAAATGCTCTGGTTGATAACAACTAGATCTTATATCTCTTTCCCCTATTTTTAGCCATTAGATTAGAATAGTAGTATTTTCATTGGATTTCTAACCTAGTATAGTAGCATTTTCATTCTTTACATTTAGTCCTTCAAGCATTATTTCAAGTTTTCAAGCATATTTTATCATTACATGCATTTATTTCCTATTTGCATATTTCAAGAAATTAGTCTCATCTTGAGAGGCATCATGTACTATTTATGTGTCTTCTAGTTTCTTTATGTGGAGGTGAAAGGGACAATAAAGGATCCAAGAGCATCATCAAGATCATCTTCCTTGGCATAAAATAAGGAGGCAACTAATAAGCCCTCTTATAAGCAAAGTTGTGGAGATCTAAAGAATGCATAGAATACACCACCCTCATTTTGGGGCTCAAAACGATTATAATCATGTATCAAATTTGGTATCCCTAAGAGGGACGAATATGTAACCGAGATTTGAAATTGATTAATACAAAGGAGGCAATTATTTTTTTCAATTCAATTGGTTATATGTGTTTCATAGCTTTAAATTTGTTATCATATTGTAATTAGCTTAGATGTATACTTTTTAGAGCTTTACAAGTGGTGATCACGACTGAACTAAACCTATTTTTGTGATTCTTATTGATATATTTATATTTTTTCTTCATGTAGGTACAACCGCTCTGAGAAAAAATAGCTAACAATCCCAATCGCCATCAGTGACAGTGGCTAGCATCGTAGCTACCTTGATTGATAGCAGCTAGAAGAAAAGATAGTAAAAATAGTTAGCAACCTATTTTTTCATCAGATGTGGATTTACTTGTAAGTGATCCTATCTTATTTTTCTATTTTCTACTTATAATATGCTTTTGAAAGGTAGTAGGGTTAAGTAATTCACATAGAAAAAGTTAAACAAGGTAAATGAATCATGTTTTTCTATTTTTCTGCTAGCTTCTGTTGGGAACAACGACTAGTTCTACTAGTCACCCCAAACAATAACGGTTAGGATTTTAGCTACTACTGTCTATAGTGGTCGAGATCATGTGTCGCTATTTACAACAATGACTACTGTTTATCCTAATTTGTAGGTGTGCCTACTTGAAGCCTATGCAAAGGCTATTTCATATTTTAATTTGTATTTTTTGAAATGTGTTTTCATTCTGCATTTTTTGAATATAAAATGCAAATTATATGCATGTAGATGAAAAGAGCATTGCATGTTGATTGATGCATTTATTTTTATACAAATTTAAAATGAGCCAATCACACACCACAATCCAAGGATAAACATCAGTGGTGTTAGGCTTTCACATCCAATCCACTAATCAAGACCAACGGTGGAAGTCATTACCAATTGGTTGGATTGTCTAACATTGCATCATCATTACCCATCCATGACCAAGGCCGATTCAAGAACTGTCCTATCCATGAGAAATCATATGTATTCCTATTTAGAGGGGTGTATCATTGACCATGGTGTGTTAGGTGAGAATCGGTAGTACTTATGCTCCCTGTCTGGGTATGGATTTCATCTCCATATTTTGGTGGGTAGACAGCCTAGATTTCATTATCGAGTTTATCGCTACGAGTGTATAGGTGAAAGCTTTAAATAATTCAAGAATTACATAAACTATTCCAAACACAATAAGAATTTATATTATATACACAAAAAATAAAAATGCACAAAACAAGTTTTACGAAACACAAGAAAAACTTAAATGATATAATCACCCTATAAACTTTGTTTGTCTTAAAACTTACACAAGAGATAATTTCATATAGTTATGGTAACTACATGGGGCCATCCTCGATCTATGATCGAGGGGGCACCCAATTCACCATAGGGCCTAGAACACCCTAAAGGTAGCATACCTACCCATAACATACATGATCAAACTCTAGGTAGTCTCAGAGGAGACAACATCACTCATTGTGGATCTCACCAAGAAACCCCTCTCAAGAGAATCAATACTAGATATGCTCGCGATATAGATAAAATAATTTCTAAACCTACTTTATCTCATCACATTGAGAGATCAAATCTGCCCAATAACAAGAAGGATAAAGGGATTGTGACTGTTCATATACCCATCATAATGCCAAATAATTTTGAGCATGGAGGGTGTCATTTATCCTATCATAATATTGGTGAAGGAGGTATGACCCTTGACAAACCTTGGAAGTCCCATCATATTGACTTCTTATATTAGTTGGAATATCCTCACATGGGATAGTTGAGCATAGAAGTATATATCATGATCATAATCCTCATGGATCTACTAGGTCCACAAAGGAATACATCATGGATGAAGGAACTGTAACCCAATTGCATCCTATCCGTACCCATGGTGAACATCCCAGGTGAACACATGGCACCCCCACAACATCCTTAAATGAAGATCATACCCCTAGGGAAGAGCTTAATGTCAATACAACCTCGATTAATTGAGGGATGCGAGTTGCCAACCTAGTTGTACAATTTGAGGTAAACAAATCCCCTTGCAAATAGTTACAAAGCCAAAGGCCTCATACAACAAACCGATCAGATCGATCACATAGTTTGATGATGATTGATGTTTGATCACTCATATGACTCCTCTAGTAGTTCCTAGTTAGGTTTACATAGTTTATTTCTTGCAAATTAATATTGTAAGTGAGTCTCCTTCTCACATACACTTGTGGGCACTAGTTGTCTTCTAGTTGTCACTTAGGAGTGTTAGTTAGGAAGTGTGAACTCAAAGTAGGAAGTGTGTACTTCAATATAGCTAAAAGGATCTTCTAGTTAGCATTTTTCCTTTATTTCTTAACTTAGAAGTTACGTGCATTCTCATTTGCACTATTGTAGCTTATGGTTAAGCATATTAGATCAAATCCATGATTTGGTGGGTTTGGTTATGTATTTTGGGCCTTTAGAGCCTATAAATTGAGTTGTAAATAATATAATTCTTAGTTGGATTTTCAATCCTTTTCATTGGTATCAGAGCCTAGTTCAAGTTTGCACTAGGGCTTGTGAGGTGAGAGGAAAGGAGTTAGTTTTCTTATGAGAAAATATTTCTCATTGAGGACTCGGTTCAAGCTCAAGGGGAGCTTGAATACCATTCACAGAAGAAATTTTCTTCGACGTCAAAATCCTCGTTCCAACTTTCTCCGTATGCTCAAGGAGTATAAGAGAAGTTTACCCTGATTTTTGGCTTACAAAAATCCCTTGGCAGGTTTGGATTTCTCCTATGGTGAAATATGAATTAGGGAGCCTTTTTTTCCTAATGTTCCTGCCATTTCGGAGTCTTGAATATCGAGCATCGTCTAAACTAGGTCGTGTGTCGACTTAGATCTGGTTGCCTTTCAAACGTTGGTCGTGTGTCGACTGGATATTGAAAGGAGAGCTACTGAAGGGGTCTTGCTGGTTTGAAAAGAAATTACAAATTTCTTGAAATTCTTAGGTAAAATTACCTTAGTTTCTTTGAAATTATTGTAAGATTTAAATTAAAAAAAAAAAAAATTGAATAACAAACAAGTTATTTAATTTTTATTTTAAAATTTAAAAATATAAATATATATATTCATATATATTTTTATTCATTTGATTTAAAAATCAAATAAAAGAAAAATTGATAAGGTTGCTTGAAAGGTCGATGGAGGGAAGAAAGTAGAGAGGGGAGGGCTCTGGTCCCTCCCCTACTCCCCCTCCCAAGGCTCTTGGTTCCTGCCCAGTCCCTGGTTCAACCCAGGTCATCCCTCCCGAGAAGTGGTTGTTTGCAGATGATCTCTTAGGGGGAGATCCTTCTCCACTATCTACGCCCTTCTTGGCCGGCTAGGGTTTCCTTGGTTGTTTTTTTGGACTGGTGCTTCCCAGGGATCCCTGTTTGGTTGGGGATCCCTTCCCTTTTTCCCTCAGGCTTCCCCTGGGGTTTTTTACAGGTTATTCACGTGGATTTGATTCCCTACATTTCTCGGTGCGATGGAGGTGATGGTTTTGGGTTTGGACAGCTTTCTGGGGTCTCCCTTGAGGTCCTCACAGCTTTGGGGGTGGTCTGGGGGGCCTCTTTCCCCCTTTTGCTTGTGAATCCTCGACGGGATCCTGGCTACTGTTATTCTCACGTGAAGGCTTCTTCCTGCTGGTTCTGCTCCTTGGTGGACACCCTGGGCATCTGGTTTGGCCTTGGGGGGCTTTTCCCTGTCTGGGTTGTTCCCATTCCCAATCCTAGTTCCTTGAAGTTGCCTCTGTGCTTGGACGGGATTCTTGGTCCCTGCTGCTGGGTTTCCTTTTTCTGCTGCATGTTTCATTCTTGGGGGGGTCTGATATATACATGCAGACCATAGATCCCACTGTTTTGGTTCCTAAGGATCCCATCCCTGTGACTGTTTCCTCTCCCCGCTCGGGATTCCCTGTCCCTAGATCCCTGGTCCCTTAACCTGCTGTTTCTTTTTGTTTTGCCAGGACGAGATCCTCTTCTGTTTTCTCGGGGCGGGTTCCTTGTGGTGCAGCTCTCTGGTCGCTTCTGATGGGCTGGATCCTCTCTGTGCTGGCTGTCGGCTTCCTGCAGGATGGCTCTCGCTGATTGGAATGTTTTCCCGATGGGCGGGATGGTTTCTCCACAGGCGAGATCCACCAAATCCGTCGATTTTCCCGCGAGGCGGGACCCTTTCTTTTCTACTGGTTTCTCGGATGGCGGGATTTCCCTGCTGCTTCCCGCTAGGCGGGACTATTTGTGGTGGTTTTGACTGCTTCCCGCAAGGCGGGATTTTATTGTAATGGTTTTTCTTTGCTTCCATCTGGGCGGGATCTTCTCTATGGTGGTTTTTGGTTACTCCCCGCTGGGCGGGATCTCCAAAACTACTTTCTTTCTTTTTTGTTTGTTTCCCACTGAGAGGGATTGTTTCATGCTTACTGTTACCATTGGGCGGGATTTCTGTTTTGGTGTTCAGTTTCAAGGGATTGATGCCCTAGGCCCATTGCTTATGTAATCAGGTTTTGGGATCCTTGTTAAAACCCACTGTAAATACAAACACTACTTACCAAAAAAAAAAAAATCAAATAAAAAAAAAATATATATATATATATATATATTTGGCATGGTTTGCCTTTCAGCCACCAGGGCCCGAATTCTTCATGTGAAGTGCTTGGCCCCGACGATCGAGCTCGGCTGGTGTGCCCATCAGGATCAACCTTACGCTCGACACAGGCATCGCTGTCAGCCTGACAACATGTGGCCAGTGCATAGAACCTGCTATGCAGGGCACAGGCCTGCTGCCTAGTTCTAACAGCGTCCTGTCATCCTAACAGCATGTGACCAATACGTGAGCCTTCTACGTAGGGTGTTGGCCAACTAACTGCCAGGGTTTGACAACAACTCTGATAGCCTGATAGTGTGTGGCCAGTGGGTTGGATCCTGTGCCATCCCATGTAGGACAGACAGGATCTACCTGCGTCAGGAGGCAGCAGACCCAACCCTCGCTTGTGCATGCCTTGCATGCATGTGTCAACATTTTTAGCTTGCCCAGGCACAGCAGGCCCTCCGTCCTACTCGGAATTTGTGTGCACAGGACAAGAGGTCCTTGGATATGCACATATTTTGTGCTACTGTAAGCCTCAAGTTTCGCATCTCAAACTGCACCTGGCCCTGAAATAGGCACATCGAGAAACATGCAACTGCAGATTTCAGAATCTCATG
Organism: Wollemia nobilis; assembly: GCA_028583015.1. Taxonomy (NCBI): domain Eukaryota; kingdom Viridiplantae; phylum Streptophyta; class Pinopsida; order Araucariales; family Araucariaceae; genus Wollemia; species Wollemia nobilis. The sequence continues at coordinate 5,320,746 of JAQPPZ010016385.1, read as the reverse complement.
CAAAGTAAGGTGGAGTGCAGTTTCGGCAAGAACAAGGGTAAAATTTGTTTATTTTTTAAATTTTACTATTCTTAAGGTTTGCATGTAATTTTTTTTTAATTTATTAATTTAATTTTTTTAATAACTTAATTAAATTAATTAATATTTGATTAATTAAAATTTAATTTTTAATTAAGTTATTTTTAAATTAATAAATTATTAAATTTAAAAACCTTAGGTTAGTTTAAATTTTTATAATATTTAGCCTTAGGGGTATTTTACAAGACACTACATTGTAACAGGGTATTTCCACATTTTTACCCTGATTTTTAAGTGTTTTTACCTTGTTACTCCTGGATTATACCCGGTTTCACATGGCTTCTGACTTGGCTGCCCAAGTGGCAGAACTTGCACACATTGTGAATGCTTTAGCTGATAAAGCTAATGATACTACCATGGCAGAAGTTCTTTGTAACCTTGCAGTGAAGGTAAATGACATTTCTATCCATAATGCTTCAACTTTTGCTCATGATTCTTGCTTGAGAGTTCGATGTGAAGTGCCACTTTATGATGGATCCCAGAATCCTGAAGTCTTGAATAGTTGGATTCTTGACATGAGTTCTTGGTTTTCTTACACTCAGCTGTCAGATGATGATTTAGTTCCATATGCTAAGCTAAAAATTTATGGTGTAGCTAAAGTACTTGTCGAAAGGAAAAAGGGTCATGATGAGCTTACCACTTGGGATGAGCTTGTAGACTGTCTTAAGACCAATTTTTATCCTTCCAATTATTCTAAGGAATTGTTAATTAAGTGGTTTCGGTTTCGACAAAGTACTAATATCACTGTGCAAGAATATATCTTTCAATTCAACAGGTATAGGATACTTTTGAATGTGGAGGAAGATATTAAAGCTTTGATTCTCAAATTTCAAAGTGGCTTGTTAGAGCATTTGTATAGGAAATTATGTTTGTTTCTATGGAAACATTGGATTCAGTTTTCAACCAAGCACAACTTGTGGAGGACAAGTTCAAGGCGCATTCGCAGGCATTCCGCGCACCTGCTGCTCAAGTGGTTGCAAACTCATCAAAAGGGAATAATTCTTTCTCACAAAAGAAGAACTTTGCCCAAAAGAAGAATTTTTCTTCTCCATCTCCTTCTACTCCTTCTCCTTCCGCTTCTACTCCTTATTATTCTTCTTCCAAACCTTCTTCTTCTAAAAAGTTTTGTAACTATTGTAAGAAAAAAGGTCATGAAAAAGTTGATTGTTTTAAGCTTAAGAATAAGATTTTAGTCATCACTACTCAAGAGGAGGATGCTTCGAAAGGTCCCCTTGACTCAGTAGGAGAAAGTAGAGTATACACGAAATTATGAGGTAAGCTCAATGAGGTTACATTGGTAAATGTAAGTTCATCAGGGGGAAATCGTGATGCTTTGTTCATCACTAGAGCTCATTTGCTCCATAATTTTGCAACAGATTGTATAGTGGATAATGGCTCGTAGAAAAATCTAATTGCGAGGTCCATTGTCAAGCGATTGAAGTTACCTATTGAGCCTCATCCTCAACCTTATTCTTTGGATTGGAAGGATAGTGGAAGGGGCTCAGAAATCACTCACACTTGCACATTAAAATTTGCACTTGGCCCACATTTCATAGATCAAGTCACTTGTGATGTGAATCCTATGGATTTTTGTGGGATTTTGCTTGGAAAACATTTTCAATATGATCGGAGAGCTATTTATGATGCTTTCAAAAGAACCTACACACTTCAAAAATATGATAAGGTCTTTCTCATTAAAAGCACCAACACTCCTAACATCTTTCTAAATTCCAAGCAAACAAAAAGGGCCATTAAAAAGGGTGGTGACGTTGCTCTAATTTTCATTCGCTCTCAAACCACTCCTACATCAACCTCCGTTCCAAAGCAACCCTCTTCAATGGATAAAATATTGCAAAATTACTCACACATATTTCAGGAGCCAAAGTCTCTTCCTCCAAATCACACAATTAATCACAACATTGAAATCATTCCTAGTTCTTCACTACCTAATTCACCCATGTATAGACAATCTATTTTGCAAAATGAAGAAATTAAAAGGCAAATAGAAGATTTGTTGTCTAAGGGTTTCATTAAGGAAAGTACTTCCGCTTGTGCCTCACCTATTTTGTTGGTTCTTAAAAAATATGGCACTTGGAGATTGTGCATTGATTTTCGTGCTTTGAACAAAATTTCTATAAAGAATAGATATCCACTACCACACATTGATGATTTATTAGATCAGCTCTAAGGAGCTAAGTTCTTTTCAAAAATAGATCTCAAAAGTGGATATCATCAAGTGCGTATCCAAGCTGAGGATACATGGAAGACAACTTTTAAGATGAAGATGGACCTCTTTGAATGGTTGGTCATGCCTTTCGGTCTTACAAATGCTCCTGCAACCTTCATGAGGTTGATGAATGATGTATTTCATGATGTACTTGACAAATTTGTAATAATAAATCTTGATGATATATTGATCTTCTCAAAAACTTGGGAGGAACACCTTGGGCATATCCATCATACACTTGATCTTCTTGCGAAGAATCAATTATAGGCCAATCCTTCCAAGTGTTCTTTTGGCAATACTTCAGTTTCTTACCTTGGTTATGTAATTAGTGAAATTGGAATTCAGGTAGATCCCACTAAAGTTGATGTTTTACTTCAGTGGTCCCCTCCTACTCTCACCGAGTTAAGGAGTTTTCTAGGACTTGCAAATTTTTATCGCAAGTTCATTCCTCAGTATTCCGCCCTTGCAGCTCCATTACATTTTCTCACTAAGTCTAAAGTCCCCTTTCATTGGGAGAAAAACCAAGATGTTGCCTTTGAGAAATTGAAAAAGAAAATTTGTACCGCACCTGTCTTAACTTTACCTGACCTATCTCAACATTTTGAGATTGAAACGGATGCCTCTAAAGTTGCTCTAGGTGTTGTGCTCAAACAAAATGGTCATCTAATTGCTTATCATTCCAAAACTTTTTTTGCTACTAAGTTGAACTATTCTACATATGACAAGGAGTTGTATGCATTATTTCAAGCTATCAAGTATTGGAGACATTATATTTTGGGAAAAGATACAGTAGTACACACTGATCATATGCCTCTCAAGTTTTTACAATCTCAAAGTAAAATTGAATAATCAAGACATATGAAGTGGGCCTCTTAACTCCAAAAATTTCACTTGGTGATCAAGTAAAAAAAGGGGAAGATTAATACTGTTGCTGATTGTTTGAGTAGGACTCCTGATGCTCTTGCCTTAAAATTTATGTGCACTTAACACTTGGGATTTCAAACTTGGCCTAATCAGTATTCACAGGATCTTGATTTTGGAAAAATATTTGAGCAAGTGAGTAAGCCTTCTTCCAATTTGCATCCTTTCCAAGATTTCTACATCAAATAATGACTTCTTTACAAATTGGACAAGGTTTGTGTTCCTTGTGAGCCTAGAGTGTCACTTCTTAAGGAAGCTCATTCTACACTTTATGGTGGTCACTTTGGAAAGCACAAAAAAATTCATCACTTGCAAATATTTTTCTACTGGCCTAAAATGTAGAGGGATGTGTTGACATTTCTCAAATAGTGTGTAGTTTTTTGTCGCTCAAAACCAGCTAACAAGAATTTTGGCTTAGGCATGCCTTTGCCCATTCCTTCCCATTATTGGGAAAGCATTTCCATGGATTTGGTTAGTGGTTTTCCCATGACAGTGTGACAACATGATTGTGTGTTCATGGTGGTTGACAGATTCAATAAGATGGCTAAGTTTATTCCATGCCGCAAGACAAGTTCTGCAACAAACTTAGCCCAATTGTTCTTTGAAAACATTTGGCGATCCTTTGGTCTACCTACTAGCATTATATCAGATCGTGATTCACGCTTTTTGGGTCACTTTTGGCATTCTTTTTAGAAAATTTTGAGAGTTTCCCTTAACTTTTCCATCTCCTATCATCCACAATCCGATGGGAAGACTAAAGTGGTAAACCGTACACTTGTGCAAAGTTTACGAATCTATCATCACACTTCACCAACAAAGTGGGACTTGAGTCTCACTCATATTGAACATGCCTACAATAAGGCACTACATTCTTCTGCAGGTCATTCACCTTTTGAGGTTTGTATGGGATTTCAGCCCTTGGTACCTTATGAGTCACCTTTGTATTTGCCTTCTCCTATCATTTCACATCTTCAAAAGGAGCAAGAAAAGGCTCACTCATTTATTCAGCACTTGCACAATCTTCAATCAAAGGTGATTAAGATTTTGCAAAAGACACAACAACAGCAGAAAAAGGCCATGGATCGACATCGAATTCCTCATCCATTTCAGGTTGGTGACCAAGTTTGGTTGCATCTTGACAATGATATTCTCACAATGGCACTGAGAGGGGGGGTGAATCAGTGCAGCTATTTAAAATTTAAATCTATAACACTTAATGCTGAAATAATGCTAGCTCAAAAATAGATATAGCAAATACAACAAGAGAGCAACACACAACACAAGATGTAACGAGGTTCACCGGTTTGGCTACTCCTCAAAATAGACTTTTTGGACTTCAATCCAAATCCAGCCTTTGCAAAGCTTCAACTTTACAAACCATTTACCAAGCACCCACTGGAAGGAGCACCAACCCCTGATTTATCTGCTACAACAGAAAGGAGCACCAACCCCTTATTCCAAGCACCAACTTGGATCTCTTATTTTGAATCTTAGATTGACATAAAAAATGCCTTCTCTTTTACAAGACCCTTACTGGTCTATTGCTTACTCAAAATAAATCTCATAGAAGCATAAGGAGAATTGTTAGAGACTCAATATGTTCTATTTCTTACTAAAACCTCTCTTTCTGTTTTCTAAAAATAAATCTTGGTTTCAGTCTTTTTCTATGCTTCTTACAGCACTCTTGCTCAACCTCTCTTTTTGTTTTCAAAAATGAAACTTGGTTGCAGTAACCCTACTAACTGCATTTTTACATCTCTTTATACCGGCTCATAGTTTTCGGCTTATTGCAACGGCTTATTTCAAATGGTTCTACTTTTCCCTCCATTTTGTTGCGTTGATTCCGATGCACTGTTACCGCCCATGCTTTCTACCATGTTGTTACAGCCTATGCCATCTGTCCTTTCTCGGCCTACCATCGCACTGCTGACTCACTACCTCACGCATGCGCTTTCTCAGGTTTTGTATATTTTACTGCAATCTATTATTTTTATTACAGCCCGTGCTTTCTGTATTTCTTTTTATCTCTGGCAATATATTTTACCTATTTTTGGTTCAAGATTTTCTCGCTTATTTTACACTTACAGTTACAGCGCATGCTTTTTGCACAAATCTCGAAGTACCTCAGATTCATGACTGCACTCATGCTGTCGCATTGTCTTCTTCCCATTTCCCGTGCTCTTTTCGCTACACTACACACCCAACTATAGTTGTCTTATTATAATAATATATTCTGCCTGTTCTTCTTCAGATTCTATCGGCCACTATAGATTTTGTCATTTTGTTACACGTGTCGCATTTCTGTAACCCCACCTATAACAGTTCTTGTTTTGCTGCAAGGTTTTATTCTGCAACTGTCCCTATGTATGCTTCTTCGGCTTGCTACCGTGAAAACCTTACATGTCGCGAAATCATGACATTCTCTACTTTCGTACACTCTACTTCGCAAGCACCCACAAAAATGGAACACGTCACGAAATCGTGACACTTTTAGCTTCCTTGCACTCTCCTTGGCTTGCACCCGTGAAAATGGAACACGTCGCGAAATCGTGACACTTTTCGCTTCCTTGCACTCTTCTTGGCTTCCACCAAAATGGAACACGTCACGAAATCATGACACTTTTCGCTTCGTACACTTTTCTTCGCATGCCTCAGCGAAATCGAAACATGTCACGAAATCATGACACTTTTTTGCCTTAGCGTTGTTCTTTGCCTTTCGCCCATGAAAATGCAACATGTCATGAAATCGTGACATCTTTCGCATCCGTACAACTCTCTCTTCATGCACTAGCGAAATCCCAACATGTAGCGATATCGCTACATATTTGTTCCTTGTACTTTTCTTTTCTTGACCTCCGAAAATCCAACATGTAGCGAAATCGCTACACCTTTTTCCTTTGCACTTCCTCTTTGCTTCAGCCCGTGAAAGTCCAACATGTAGCAAAATCGCTACACCTTTTTGCCTTTGCACTTCCTCTTTGCTTCAGCCCGCGAAAGTCCAACATGTAGCGAAATCGCTACACTTTTGTTGTCGTACATTCTCTCTCTTGCTGGTATCGTGACACTTTTCCTTGCACTTTTCTTAATTGTCAGATGAGTTTTCTTCCTTAGCGCTTTTTCTCCAAACATGTCGTGAAATCGCAAGACGTTTTCTTACTTGCCTTCTTTGCTTCCAACATGTCACGAAATCGTGATAGTTTTTCCACTTGGCTTCTTTGCTGCCAACATGTCACGAAATCATGACAGTTTTTCATGCACTTTCTCTCTCCTTCGAGATGTCGTGAAATCATGACAGTTTTTCATGCGCTTTCTCTCTCCTCCGAGATGTCACGAAATCATGACAGTTTTTCATGTGCCTTCTCTCTCCTCTGTTATGTCGCGATATCGCGACAGTTTTCTAACTTGTCTTTTTCTTCGATTTTTTGAATCTGGGCCACTTCTGTTTTTCTAGAAACTTACTGTACATGATCTCACTGACCTCTGAACTCTTGTCCACTGCATCAACTGGTCTGTCTGTTTGTGTTGACAACAATGACAATACTTTTTCTGCATCTTGCTCAACAATCTCCCCCTTTGGAATTGTTGGCAACACTCATGCAATTTTTTGTAATTCTTCTGTACTTCTTCTCCCCCTTTGACAATAATACCAAAGGGCTGCTGTAGACTCCCCTTGAGTCTATGCACAACATTCTCAGACACATATTGTTATAGTTAGCAAAAATCATGAATGTGAGCAAAACTATAAACATAGGCATAAATGCTCCCCCTGAGAATGTGATCCCAATTGATAGTCAGTTCTTGGGAAATGTGACCACTCCCAACTTACTTCGAAGGTACTCAAAAACTTCCTTGGGTAATGGTTTGGTGAATATATCTGCTACTTGCTCTGTAGTTGGAACAAAATCCAATTTGACCTCTCCTTCTGCAACTTTATCCTTCAAGAAGTGATACCGGATTGCAATATGTTTGGTGCGGGAATGCATAACCGGATTCTTTGAGATGTTAATTGCACTGGTATTATCACATTTAATTGATATTGGCTCTTGGAAATTAATACCTAGATCTTTCAGTGTTTGTCTCATCCATAATATCTGTGTACAACATGTTGTTGCTGCAATGTATTCTGCTTTTGCTATGGATAAAGAGACTGATTCTTGTTTCTTGCTGTGCCATGCTACCAATCTGTCTCCAAGATAAAATGCACCTCCACTTGTACTCTTTCTGTCATCTATACATCCTGCCCAATCTGCATCTGAATATGCAATCAGAGTGAAGTCTTTTCCTTTGGGATACCATAACCCATACTCCATAGTACCCTTGAGGTACCTAAGAATCCTTTTCACAGCTGTCACATGAGTCTCTTTTGGACTAGCCTGAAATCTTGCAACCATGCAAACTGCCTGTAAGATGTCTGGTCTGGTGGTCATCAAATACAATGAGGCTCCCAATCATAGATCTGTACATTGTTTGATCAACATCTGGAGATTTGTCATCCTTGCTTAACTTACAGCCTGTTATCATAGGAGTGCTAACAGGTTTACTATCCTCCATTGTGAACTTTTTCAGCATTTCTTTCACATATTTTACTTGAGAAATAAAAATTCCTTTGTCAGTCTGATTAACTTGCAGTCCAAGGAAATATGAAAGTTCACCAATCATAGACATTTCAAATTCTTTCTGCATTTTATTTGCTATGTCTCTACATGACTCACCATTGTTGCTGCCAAATATTATATCATCTACATAAACAACAAGGACAATAAGATTGTCATTCTCTGTTTTGATATATAAATTGTTGTCCACCATACCTTTCTTGAACCCTTGCTGAGTGAGATAGTTGTCCAGTCTTGCATACCATGCTCTAGGTGCCTGTTTCAAGCCATATAATGCTTTCTTCAGCTTGCAAACAAAGTTGGGATTATCACAGAGTTGAAAACCATCTGGCTGTTCAATATAAACTTCTTCTTCAAGATTTCCATTCAAAAATGCTGATTTCACATCCATCTGATAAACTTTGAAATTCCTGTAGACTGCTAAAGCCAGAAATAGTCTGATTGCTTCAAGTCTGGCCACTGGTGCAAAAGTTTCTTCAAAGTCAATCCCTTCAACTTGAGCATAGCCTTTACAGACTAATCTTGCTTTATTCCTTACAACTTGTCCATCTTCATTCAATTTGTTTCTAAAAATCCATTTTGTACCGATTATGTTTTTATTTGCAGGCCTTGGTACTAATTCCCAGGTTTTGTTTTTCTCAATCTGATCAAGTTCTTCATTTATTGACTCCATCCAACTTTCATCTGTGCTTGCTTCAGCAATATTTTTGGGTTCAATGTTGGATAACAAGGAGTAGTTACTTACTACTCTTCTTCTTGTCTTAACACCAATTGTGGGGTCCCCAATGATTTGCTCTCTGGGATGATTTTTTTGCCAGCTTCCAGTTTTGAATTTATTGTTTTCTTCTACTTCTGAATCAATACTTAAGTCATCTGGGTCAATTTTTTGATTCTCTTCTGCTTCCATTTCTTCATCTCCTTCAATAGCTTCTTTATAAATAGGGTAGTTTTCTTCACAGCTGACAGTTTGTTTCCTGTCTTCATCAAATTTAACATCAGCACTGTCCACAATTTTCTTTAGTCTTTTGTTGTAGCATTTGTAAGCTTTGCTTTTTGATGAATAGCCAACAAAGATACCTTCATCAGCTCTATCTTCAAATTTACCAAGATTGTCTTCTGTTCTTTTGATGTAACACTTGCTGCCAAAGACTTTGAAGTATTTTGTTGTTGCCTTCTTGCCGAACCAAAGCTCATAAGGGGTTTTGCTTTCATGTGTCCTCAACATGCATCTGTTTTGGATGTAAACTACAGTATGAACTGCCTCTTTCCAAAATCTATCTGCAATTTTGCTTTCAGTCAACATTGTCCGTGCCATTTCCTGTATAGTTCTGTTCTTTCTCTCTACAACACCATTCTGCTGAGGTGTCCTTGCTGCTGAAAACTGTCTTCTGATTCCATATTTTTGACAGTATTCTGCAAACTCCTCTGAGATGAACTCTCCTCCTCTATCTGATCTTAAACATTTGATCCTCTTTCCTGTTTCATTTTCAACTTGGTTTTTGAAAGTCTTGAACATTTCAAAAGCTTCAGATTTTTGCTTCAAAAAGAATATCCAGGTCATTCTGGAATAGTCATCTATGCACAACATAAAATATTTATCACCATTTAAACTTTGTGTTCTCATGGGTCCACATAAATCAGTATGAATTAGTTCTAAAGGTTTGCTGGTAAAGTACTCCTTTGATTTAAATGTGGCTCTAGTTTGTTTCCCCTTTTGGCATGAAGCACATATGCTATTTGAAGGTTTGCCAATAGTGGGTATATCTCTTACTACCCTTTTTGAGCTGATTTTTACCAGATTGTCAAAGCTTATATGACCGAGCCTCTTGTGCCACAGCCAACTTTCATCTTCCTGTCCAATCATGCAAGATCCTTCTGAAGTCTCTGAGAGAGTATACAGATTTCTAGAAGTCCTCAATCCAGTGGCTATCAACTTCCCACTGTTTGCTTTTCTTACTTCACAGCCCTGCCTTTTAAAAATTACTTCATGACCTTTGTCACAAATTTGACTTATGCTCAACAAGTTATGCTTCAGACCAATAACAAACAATACTTCTTTAGATTTTATTTTTTCATCACTTATCTTGACTGATCCTTTGCCAACTATTTTGGCTCCATCATTATTTCCAAATTTTATAGAACCACCTTCATATTTCTGTAATTTCTCAAATTTTTGTTTGTCACCTGTCATGTGACTGGAGCATCCACTATCTAGTATCCATGGTGCAGATTTGTTCTGTGCTTTGAATGTTGTCTGTACAATCAAGGATTCCTTTTCTTCCTTGGGTTGCTCCTTTTCTCTCCACTCTGGTTTGACTGTAGTTTTGGATACTTGTTTAGCCTTTTCCCTTTCATTGACTTGTGCCTGTTTTTCGAGAAATTTTTTGTTTTGTTTAAATCCATTTGGTTGATATTTTCTTCCCTGATTTTTATTTCCTGCAAAAGAGCTAAGACAATTTCTTGCAATATGTCCAAAGTTATGACAGTTATAACATTCTACTGCATACTCTATCAAAGGTGAAAAAACATTTCTACTATTGAAATTCCTCTGTCCTATATTATACCTACAATTTGAAATTTTATGACCATAAGCATTGCATTTAAAATAGTAGCCAGAGAAGGAATGATTAAACCTGGGGGCAGATCTTTGCCAGTTTGAAGTAGGAGCCATGAATCTTCTCCTTCTTGGATGTGTGACTTTTGTGAATCCATCTTTGTCAGTACTCTTCTTGAGTCTGGCATTAATGCTTTCTTTGACATGATTTGTTTTTTCTAGATCAACTCTGATCTTTTCTTCTTTCTTTATGGGTTCTATATTTAAGGCCTTTGAACCCTTTGATGATTCTCCTTCATCGAAGCCCAAACCAAATTTGATGTCGAAAGGCCTTTGGTTATTTAACATTTTATCCAGTTTTACAGTACTGTCTTCAAACTTATGATAACAACTCAATTTCCTATTCATTTCCTCTAGCTGCATCCTTAACTTAACAATGTCTTCTTCTAGCTTGCTGCATTCATCTGTCTTTACAGTTAATTGTACATCAAGAACTTCAGACATTTTCTTAAATTCATCTGTCTGTACTTTCAAGCTGTTTATTATTTCATTGGCATCCTCAAGCTTTCTTGAAATATTTTTATTCTTTTTCCTTTCTGAGCTCAGTTCTTGAAGTGCAGCAACTAACTCACCTTCCAGATAAACTTCAGCCTCATCTTCAGGTTTCTCATTACACTCCGGTTTTTCCTCTATTATTCTTTCTTCAAATGCCATGAACAGAGCTTCATCTGCTTCTTCTTCAGAATCCTCACCGGAGCAGTCTTCAGAAGAGCTGACATTCTTGGATATGAAGCTTTTCTTCTTGAAGTTGCTTTTTCTGAAATGTGGTTTCTTCTTCCAGTCACTTCTTTCTTGGTGTGACCCTTCACCACTTTTGTTTTTCTCATTCATAGGGCATTTGGCTGCAAAGTGCCCGATGCCTCCATAGTTGAAACACTTAAATGGTAACTTACCTCTGTACTTTCCTTTTCCCTTTATTAGTTTCCTAACAAAGTTTGCTTCTATTTCATCTGAAGATTCTTCATCCTCAGATTCTTGTTTAGCTGTTATAGTTTTGTGCACTTTAAAAGCAGCTTCTCTATCTGTGGGCTTAGTTTGTCCTATTCTCATTTCGTATGCAGTCAAAGAGCCATGCATCTCATCCATGCTAAAAGTATTTAAATCTTTAGCCTCTTCTATAGCAAAAACTTTAGGATTAAATCTTTTGTGAAGAGTTCTTAGTACCTTTTTTACCACAACTGCATCTTCCATTTCCTCTCCGAGTCCTCTAATCGCATTAATGATTCCATTGACTCTCAACATATATGCCTCTATGTTTTCATCATCATTCATTTTTAATGCTTCGAACTGAGCTCGATGCGTTTGAAGCTTGGCTTCCTTGATCTTGCCATCTCCTTCATGAATGCTCTGTAGTTTGTCCCACATGTCTTTTGCTATTTTACAGCTCATGATCCTTATCAGTTCACTGTCTACTAATCCACACATTATAGCATTCTTTGCTTTAGAGTTGTTCTCAAACTTTTTCTTCTCAGCAGCATCTGTTGGAGGAATAGAAGATATTATGTATCCACTGTCTACAGACTCCCAAATGTCATATCCCAAGGCACACAGATAAGTCTGCATCCTGAGTCTCCAGAAAGAGTAATTTGTTCCATCGAACAAAGGGGCTTTGTTGGATGAAAATCCTTCTCCATCGGCCATTGTGATTCTTCCAAGATCACCTTAGCTGATTAAGCTAGTTCAGGAACCTTGCTCTGATACCAATTGATATTCTCACAATGGCACTGAGAGGGGGGGTGAATCAGTGCAGCTATTTAAAATTTAAATCTATAACACTTAATGCTGAAATAATGCTAGCTCAAAAATAGATATAGCAAATACAACAAGAGAGCAACACACAACACAAGATGTAACGAGGTTCACCGGTTTGGCTACTCCTCAAAATAGACTGTTTGGACTTCAATCCAAATCCAGCCTTTGCAAAGCTTCAACTTTACAAACCATTTACCAGCACCCACTGGAAGGAGCACCAACCCCTGATTTATCTGCTACAACAGAAAGGAGCACCAACCCCTTATTCCAAGCACCAACTTGGATCTCTTATTTTGAATCTTAGATTGACATAAAAATGCCTTCTCTTTTACAAGACCATTACTGGTCTATTGCTTACTCAAAATAAATCTCATAGAAGCATAAGGAGAATTGTTAGAGACTCAATATGTTCTATTTCTTGCTAAAACCTCTCTTTTAATTTTTCAAGTATAAAACCCTAGTTTCAGTCTTTTTCTGTGCTTCTTACAGCACTCTTGCTCAACCTCTCTTTTTGTTTTCAAAAATGAAACTTGGTTGCAGTAACCCTACTAACTGCATTTTTACATCTCTTTATACCGGCTCATAGTTTTCGGCTTATTGCAACGGCTTATTTCAAACGGTTCTACTTTTCCCTCCATTTTGTTGCATTGATTCCGATGCACTGTTACCGCCCATTCTTTCGCATGCTTTCTGCCATGCTGTTATAGCCTATGCCATCTGTCCTTTCTCGGCCTGCCACCGCACTGCTGACTCACTACCTCACGCATGCGCTTTCTCGAGTTTTGTATATTTTACTACAATCTATTATTTTTATTACAGCCCGTGCTTTCTGTATTTCTTTTTATCTCTGGCAATATATTTTCTCTATTTTTGGTTCAAGCTTTTCTCACTTATTTTACACTTACAGTTATAGCGCATGCTTTTTGCACAAATCTCGAAGTACCTCGGATTCACAACTGCACTCATGCTGTCGCATTGTCTTCTTCCCATTTCCCATGCTCTTTTCGCCACACTGCACCCCAACTATAGTTGTCTTATTATAATAATATATTCTGCCTGTTCTTCTTCAGATTCTGTCGGCCACTATAGATTCTGTCAGTTTGTTACACGTGTCGCATTTCTGTAACCCCACCTGTAACAGTTCTTGTTTTGCTGCAAGGTTTTATTCTGCAACTGTCCCTATGTATGCTTCTTCGGCTTGCTACCGTGAAAACCTTACATGTCATGAAATCATGACATTCTCCGCTTTCGTACACTCTACTTCGCAAGCACCCATGAAAATGGAACACGTCATGAAATCGTGACACTTTTCGCTTCCTTGCACTCTCCTTGGCTTGCACCCGAAAATGGAACATGTCATGAAATCGTGACACTTTTTGCTTCCTTGCACTCTTCTTGGCTTGCACCCACGAAAATGGAACATGTCATGAAATTGTGACACTTTTCGCTGTCGTACACTTTTCTCCGCATGCCTCAGCGAAATCGAAACATGTCACGAAATCGTGACACTTTTCTACCTTAGCGCTGTTCTTTGCCTTTCGCCCATGAAAATGCAACATGTCACGAAATCGTGACATCTTTCGCATCCGTACAACTCTCTCTTCATGCACTAGCGAAATCCCAACATGTAGCGATATCGCTACACTTTTGTTCCTTGTACTTTTCTTTTGCTTCGGCCTCCGAAAATCCAACATGTAGCGAAATCGCTACACCTTTTTCCCTTTGCACTTTCTCTTTGCTTCAAAAGTCCAACATGTAGCGAAAATCGCTACACCTTTTTGCCTTTGCACTTTCTCTTTGCTTCAGCCCACGAAAGTCCAACATGTAGCGAAATCGCTACACTTTTGTTGTCGTACATTCTCTCTCCTCTCGGTCGTGAACGACTGTGGTATCGCGACACTTTTCCTTGCTTTCTTTAATGTCATTTCTTCCTTAGCGCTTTTTCTCCAAACATGTCACGAAATCGTGACAGTTTTCTACTTGCCTTCTTTGCTTCCAACATGTCACGAAATCGTGACAGTTTTTCCACTTGGCTTCTTTGCTGCCAACATGTCGCGAAATCGTGATAGTTTTTCATGCGCTTTCTCTCTCCTCCGAGATGTCACGAAATCATGACAGTTTTTCATGCGCTTTCTCTCTCCTCCGAGATGTCGCGAAATCGTGACAGTTTTTCATGTGCCTTCTCTCTCCTCCGTTATGTCGCGAAATCACGATAGAAAACATGTCGCGATATCGCGATAGTTTTCTAACTTGTCTTTTTCTTCGATTTTCTGAATCTGGGCCACTTCTATTTTCTTGGAAACTTACTGTACATGATCTCACTGACCTCTGAACTCTTGTCCACTACATCAACTGGTCTGTCTGTTTGTGTTGACAACAATGACAATACTTCTTTTTGCATCTTGCTCAACAGACAAGCAGCGTTTTACTGATAAGACTCATAGTAAAATCAAACCAATTCACTATGGGCCTTATACTATTCTTCAACAGGTGTTCCAGAATGCTTTCCGCCTTGATCTTCCCACACACTTGGGGATTCATGACATCATCAATGTAGATCTTTTGAAGTTGTACTTTGACTCTACATTAGAGATCGCACCAGCTATCAGTCATCCTATGGACATGGTTCTTGATTCTCAGTTACCTTTGGATTTCGATCAGATCTATGACATGAAGACTCGACAGACTCGCCAGGGATCTACCACCTCATATCTTGTGGCTCGACGAGGACAACCGCCGCATCAGGCTTGTTGGATTTCTTTTCATCAAATGTCTTGTGACTTTCCTACTCTTCTAAAATAATTGGATTCCAATGCTTCTATTGTGGGGAGGCATGATGAGGATTGATGTTTGATCACTCATATGACCCCTCTAGTAGTTCCTAGTTAGGTTTGCATAGTTTATTTCTTGTAAATTAATATTGTAAGTGAGTCTCCTTCTCACATACACTTGTGGGCACTTGTTGTCTTCTAGTTGTCACTTAGGAGTGTTAGTTAGGAAGTGTGAATTCAAAGTAGGAAGTGTGTACTTCAAGATAGCTAAAATAATCTTCTAGTTAGCATTTTTCCTTTCTTTCTTAACTTAGAAGTTATGTGCATTCTCCTTTGCACTATTCTAGCTTATGGTTAAGCATATTAGATCAAATCCATGATTTGGTGGGTTTGGTTATGTATTTTGGGCCTTTAGAGCCTATAAATTGAGTTGTAAATAATAGAATTCTTAGTTGAATTTTCAATCCTTTTCATAGTTCAGAAATAATTCAGAGAGAAAAAATTCTCCAAGATCAATTAGAGGATTTATGCATCGAGCGACATCTGGAGAATTTAGAACATCAAAGTGCAAAACAATAGTGGTTGCACCAACAATGTTTATATGAATACTACCTAGAATAACAACACTTCCTTGATCAAAAGGAGCACGAAGAACAATAGAATAGATTAGCTCGATCAGATATACCTCCCCGTAGTGAGTATAGACAACAAAAAAATGAGAGACATGCTACGTAGCATCCCGAGCTGCATACTAGGTGAGCAGACAATCATATTCACTATGCTTCTCAACTTGCTTCTTGGCCACATAAGCGTTTAGTGCCAAACATACTAGAGCATAGTCAATATGAAAAGTCATAATGAAATGACTAGGATAAATAGTATACTAAAACTTTTTCTATAGATGTGGCCAATAAATACAATTGACCACATCAAAATCAAAGGAACTTACCTCCACTTGCACCCCAAAGATCCCTTCAGGAGGAAGAGATCATCTCTTATCAAGCCTACAAAGTGCTCACAAAGAGAGTCAAAACTCTCAAGAAACAAGAAATGGCTGGTCAAAATCCCACTTTAAGCAAGATACATAATCAACCATTATGTCCATTAGTGCCAAGCCCTACTTATCCTAAGCATTTTTAAATTCCTAGATTGGATAAGTTTAAAGGTGATGAAGATGTGTAGGAACATATAACAAGCTTTATGAATTCATGTTTCCAACTATAGCATGATGATGCCTTGTTATTAAGAACTTTTATTATCACCCTATCGGGTGAAGCCATCGAATGGTATAATCAATTACCTAGGAATAACATCACCAACTTCAAACATTTGGTGAATGATTTTTTTGAATGCTTCTCATTTGATATCAAGAATAAAACTAATCTATCTGAATTGGCCAATCTACGACACTACAACGATAAGCTAGTCATGGATTACAGGAATCAATGGATAAAATTAATGGTAAACTTACCATTCTCCATTCCCACTATAGAACTCTTCCGAATGTTCATGAAAATTTGTGCTAAGTACATATTATTGCTATTCCAACTAAAGCAGTAAACGACAAGCTTTGGCATAAGTAAAAGTAATTGAAGATATCAAACTGCAATAAGAAGACTTGAATCTCTATACAAAGAAATATTGAAACAAAAAGAACACACGATATCAACCATAGTATTATGGTGAACCTACACCTATAAATTAGGTTATTTTAAACATTCCAAAAGTAGCACAGAGCCAACAACCACATAAGTATCAAGCTCAACCTCCCCCAATGCACTACAAACATCATAATGACAATCGGGCACAAAAGCAATAATATAGAGCACCTCGTAATTACATGCCATTGCCTAAATATTTGGCATCTATTTTCAACCATCTATGCAAGGCTAAGGCTATGACCTTGCCCTAGATACACACCTTGGATCCTAATCACACCAAACCTAAGGGGTATAGGGAAGATCTCTATTATGTTTACCATCGGCAAAATGGCCATGATATCTATGATTGCATTGCATTCAAGAATTTAGTGCAGTTAGTATTGGATAAGAATAAATTAGAAATAGATAGTCCTTTGGCTATTGATAATCAAAACATCGACATATTTAAAAACCCTCTTCCCAACCATGGGGCCAACAATAATCAAGTTGAGCATGTCAATGAGGTGCACATAGATCCTCTTGAGGAGGGCTTTTTCAATAGGATCAATACTACAATAGGAAGTAAAATATACCTTGATCAACCTAACGTATCAAAAAATTCAACTAAAGCTAATAATTTATCATGGTCTGTACTAGCAATGAATTCAATTCACTTTAAAAAGGACCCTATTATTACCTTTTGTAGGTAGAAGATTAAGCCAATCTCTAGATATGAACTTGATTCATCACTACACATCATAGCAAGCATCAATTAGGTTCCATACAAGAGAGTCTTGATTGATATCATATAATCTATCAATATTATTATGACTGTAGCTTTAATATTTTTAAATCTACCAACCTCACATATTAAGGACTCAACATTCATATTGAGGACCTTCAATGATGCCTTCTCTTCGAAAATCAGTACAATAGTCCTACCTATACAAGTTGGGATAAAGACAATACATACATTATGTTATATCCTGGGGGGTGAGAGATAATATAATATATTTTTAGGTAGACCATTGATGAGGGACATGCAATACGTACCTTCCATAGTGCACCAAAGCCTAAAATTCGTACACCAAGGACAAGTGTATGTTCAAATATTACAAGAAGGTCGATGAGCCACAAGAAACTCTGGTGATATGTGAGCCTCAAAATTTTCACTTGAATAAACTCATCAAACATTCAATTTAAGCTTGCATCAATAAATCACCACCTTCTCCCATCACCAAAAACCATGGTATCATATTACCTAATGAGGAGAAGACAACATTAGCTGACATAACTGATACAAAAACCTCTTGGATAGTTGATGATCCACTCACAACTAGTATGAAAGCCAAAACACCTTCTCATGAGTTCATGGGAATGGTCAAAATTAAAATAGAGAACCCAATAATTCTAAAGTAGTTAAAACAATAAATGATGTAATCACATGTTGTTTCTTAAGAACACATGCTTATACTGATAGGGGGTGAATAGTATAAGACCACTTTTTACTTTTCTTTCCAATCAATATTAGGCAATGTATAGATAGCAATATTAACAGTAGTAATCAAAGCAATGCACAAATCACCACACACAATAGAGACAACAATTTAACATGGTTCACCCAATGTGGGCTACTCCACAAAGAAAATATTTCACTAAAATTTTCTCAATCAATATCTTGGGAATCCTTTCCCTATTACAATGTTTATCGACCTCTGTCTAAATGAGACACCAATCCACTAATCAAGTTCATGGATCTCTATCCATAGGAGAACTCCTTTATCCTCTGCTATGGCTAGTGATCTTCTAGAAGAACTATTACCCCCACTGCACTGGCTAATGGATCTCTATCCACTGAAGACACCTATTCTCACTACCCTAGCTAATGGATCTCTATCCACTGGATATTGTCGTTCTCTATACTCGGTCACCTCCAAAGTTTACTCTCAAATCTATCTCAAATATGTACTAAACATAGTCCTTTTTTCTAGCACAAATTTACTCAATATATATCTCTGGTCTAGCACAAACCTATCCTCAAATATACACCAAACTTTATCCTCAAATCTACACTAAACACAATCCTTCGATCTAGCACAAATTTTTCCTCAATATCTAACCTCTGATCTACACTAAACATAGTCCTTCGATCTAGTACAAATATGTCCTCAATATCTATACTCAAGCCTTAACACAAAGCTTGATCCAATAACAAATCAACATTGCTAGATCTACCCCAAAAATTAACTCAAGGTTTGAACAAATCAATCAATCAACTCTACTCTCAAGTATTCTCAAAGACTTATCTAAAATCTGCCTTGTAAGTTTCCACAAAAGCTTACACTAATCTATCCATAAGTCCTCTCTAGAACTTGTCCAATATGCTCAACAAGTCCTCACTAGAACTTGTCCAATCTACTCAACAATATTTGTCCTTAAACTTTGTATTGTAAGCTTCCACAAAAGCTCACACAAATTTATCCACAAGTATTCTCAAAGACTTACCTTAAATCTTCTCAACAATTCCTCACTAGAACTTGTCCAATATCATAGAAACATAAAGAGAATTGTTAGAGACTCAATATGCTTCACATTCACCACAATGCTCAATTAATTTTAATTTCATTTTTATCATAGAAACATATAGAGAATTGTTAGAGACTCAATATATTTCATATTTACCACAATGCTCAATTACTTTCAACTTCTCTTTTTATCACAAAAACATATAGAGATTTGTTAGAGACTCAATATGTTTCACACTCACAAATTTTCAATCACTTTCAATCTCTCTTTTATCACAGAAACATATAGAGAATTTTTAGAGACTCAATATGTTTCACATTCATAAAATCTCAATCACTTTCAATCTCTATTTTTATCACAAAAATATATAGAGAACTGTTATAGACTCAATATGTTTCACATTCACAAACTCTTAATCACTTTCAACACTACGCTATTCGGGAGGTACACACATTGCACTATTCGAGAGGTACACACACTGTGCTATTCGAGAGGTACACATTTTAGAATTCTCATGAGCTTTTTCACTTAAGGTAGATGCAATGAAAATGATACCAAACCTTAGGAATGGTTATGGTATTTATACCATATGTCTTCCTTGTCACACACGTCGGTGGAGAGGAAATTCATCGGGAAAACAATGCTATCGTTGGCCCTTCCAACTTTACCTTTGAAATATATTTATTTATAATTATTTAAATTCAAAAGAATTTAAATATTATAAATTAAATATTTAGATCTTCTTTGGGCTTTTTAAACTAAAAGCCTCCTTAGGTTTTAGAAAACCTCTTTGATTTTATTTATAATTATTTAAATTCAAAAGAATTTAAATATTATAAATTAAACATTTAAATCTTCTTTGGGATTTTTAAAATAAAAGCCTCCTTAAGACCTTTTTGATTTGCCCAACCATGGTTTTAATAAAAACCTTTTATTTTGTGCTTCACATAATATTTAAAAATAAACATTATGAATCTCTTTTGCCACCAACCTTTTGCATTACTCCTTTTGTCCTTTTGACATAAATTAAAATTCATCCTTGACATCAATGACAACTTCATCTACTCAAAATGTCCAATAATACCCCCCTTTGTAATTGATGGTAATCTAATATATATTCTCAAATTTGCTTAACCTATTTTTGTCCTGCTCCCCCTGGGAAACTTCTCCCGTTGACTCAATTCTCTCTTCTTAAATCAAATCTCTACCCCTTACTTAAATCTCTCCCACTTTGAAATCAATGGCAAAGGGTCACCTTTGGGGATCGGGGCTAAGAATGAGTCTCTTAGCTTAGCCCCTCTCCCACCTCCTCTTGAGGTGGTTAATTTTGGGGTGGGAGTATTTCTATTCCCAGAAAGCACTGGCATTTATATTTGTCCTCTTTCCTTCTCATATGATCCTTCTGATTCCTTTAACTGTTATTGTTCATATCCATATTCCTGTTCCTGTTCCTATTCTTGTTCATGCTTGATTCTGGAATATATAGTATGAAATTCCCATATTCCTATCTTTCATGTGTCTTGCACTCTAAATCCTTGTGCCCAAATTTGTGACATGAGAAACATCAACCATTGAAATTTCCTTGCATTGACCTCATTGGTCTCTTAGTCTCTTTTACCCTATGTTGGTTCCTATTCCATCTATTTCTCCTTTGTGCATTATTTATTTCCTTGTTGAACTTTATGTTGTCCAAATCATCCTTAAAAGTCTCACTTTCTATTACACTATCTTCTTTTGAAGTTTCTTCTTCTTTAGAACTTGAGGTTGAATTTTCTTCTTATTTTTTTGAGCTTGTTCAAAATCAAGACCTATTTGCTTGATGTAGTATTTTGTGACTTGATAATCTTATACAAATTCTTTGAGATTCTTCCAAACTTGTGTAGCTTATCCTTAGACTTATCTACTTCTTCCATTAGTAGGGCTACTTCTTGTTCTAAATTTTCACATTCTAAGACCTTTGCTTCTAACTTATACTTGAACTTCTTTACTTGTTTAGATCCTCTATAAGATTTCCTCTCTCTTCATCACACTCTTAAAACTGAAGCTCAAGTTGGGAGTTTTGATTTCTTACCTTCTTTAAAGTTTTAAGAGCATAAATAAGCTCTCCCTCAATATCAACTTCTCATTTTTTTTATTCTTCCTCTATTTGTTTGCCTTTGAGAAAATCTTCATTCTTTTTTGGCTTGTCTTTAATAGGATCATCTCCTTATTCTTCTAGTGCCATTAGAATATTATCTTCTGGTCCTTCAAGTGTATCCTCATATTCATCATAAATGAAAATAAAACTATTATTTGTACAACTATCTTCAATATGTCCAAAATTACCACATCTAAAACACTTGAGAATTATTGGTGATATTTTCTTAACTTCTTCTTTTTCTTCTATTAGAAATAAGACTTCATATTTATCATTGTCTGAGAAACTATTATCACTATCACTTGAGTACTTACTTGCTTTGTCTACATAGTAGCTCCTCTTTTATTTTTGAAAGAACTTATTCCCTTGTCTACCTTGTCCATCCTTACCTTTCTTTTGGTACCTGTATTTTTCTAATTCCCTATTCTTATGATCCTATTTTTCTTCATCATTGTTATTTCTGGTTTCTTGAAAATTAGTTGCATAGTGACCATACTTTCCACAATTGAAACATCTAACATATTTTGCATATTTAAATCTTCTTGAATCATTATTCCTTTTACCATAATTAGCTTCCTCATCACTGGATGACTCATTGCTTGACTCTAAATTCTTACCCTTTGTCTTCTTCGTAGTTTTAAATGTTGCTTTCTTTTGGATATTTAGTTCCTCTTTAGTTCTTAACTCAAAAGCTGTAAGAATACCAAGTAACATATCTCTTGTCAAAATATCACCATATTTTTATTCCTCTATAGCAGATATCTTTTCACTAAATATTTTTGGAAGAGATATTAATATCTTATCACAAATATCAGATTCTTCAATCTCAAGTCCAAGTCCTTGCATGGCGTTAACAACCTCATCTACCCGAAGTAGATAAGTACTAATGTTTTCCTCATCCTTAATTTTTAAATATTCAAATTATCCCTTGATATTTCGTATCTTTGCCTTCTTGACACTTTTATCTCCTTCATATATGCTTTGTAACATATCAAAAATTCCTTTTGCATCTTTACAATGCATAAATTTTATGAATTTTGTACTATGAAAACCTCTAGAAATTGCATTTATTGCTTTTGAATTGTAATGTTGTAGAATATTACCTTCCTTATCTGTAGGTGGATCAACTAGTGGTATGTATCCATTTTCAACTGCTTCCCAAATTTCATTGCCAAGTGCCTTCAGGTGAATATTCATTCTCATACTCCAAAATATATAATCACTTTCATCAAATATTGGTGTTGAATTATTTGAGGACCCATTCTTAGAATCCATTATGTTCTTGAAAGCTTTTCCTTCAAGCTGTTAAACTCTTCCAAAGGAACTCGCTTTGATATCAATTGAAGAACACAAGCTTATACTGAGAGGGGGGGTGAATAGTATAAGATCACTTTTTACTTTTCTTTTAAATCAATATTATGCAATGTATAGATAACAATATCAATAGTAGTAATCAAAGCAATGCATAAATCACCACACACAATAGAGACACCAATTTAACGTGGTTCACCCAATGTGGGCTACTCCACAAAGAAAATATTTCACTAAAATTTTCTCAATCAATCTCTTGGGAATCCTTTTCCTATTACAATATTTATGTACCTCTGTCCAAAGGAGATACCAATCCCCTAATCAAGTTCATGGATATCTATCCATAAGATAACTCCTTTATCCTCTACTTTGGCTAGTGATCTTCTAGAAGAAATATTGCCCCCACTGCTATGGCTAATGGATCTCTATCCACTGAAGACACTTGTCCTCACTACCCTATCTAATGTATATCTATCATTGGATATTGTTGTACTCTATACTATGTCACCTCTAAAGTTTACTCTCAACTCTATCTCAAATATGTACTAAACACAATCCTTTGATCTAGCACAAATTTGCTTAATTTTTGTCTTTGATTTGACATAAACCTGTTCTCAAATCTGCACCAAAATCTGTCCTCAAATCTGCACTAAACACAGTCCTTCGATCTAGCACAAATTTGTCCTCAATATTTGTCCTCTAATATGGACTAAACATAGTCCTTCAGTCTGGTGCAAATCTATCCTCAATATTTATCCTCAAGCCTTAACACAAAGCTTGATCCAATCGTAAATCAAAACTGCTAGATCTACCCCAAACCTTAAATCAAGGTTTGAATAGTCAATCAATCAACTCTACTCTCAAGTCTTCTCAAAGACTTATCTCAAATCTACCTTGTAAGTTTCCATAAAATCTCACACTAATCTGTCCACAAGTCCTCTCTAGAACTTGTCCAATCTACTCAACAAGTCCTCACTAGAACTTATCCAATCTGCTCAACAATATCTGTCCTCAAAATTTGTATTGTAAGCTTCCACAAAAGCTCACACAAATATGTCCACAAGTCTTCTCAAAGACTTACCTCAAATATGCTCAACAAGTCCTTACTAGAACTTGTCCAATATAATAGAAACATAAAGAGAATTGTTAGAGACTCAATATGCTTCACATTCACCATAATGCTCAATTACTTTCAATTTCCTTTTTATCACAGAAACATATAGAGAATTGTTAGAATCAATATGTTTTAGATTTACCACAATGCTCAATTAATTTCAACTTCTCTTTTTATCAAAGAAACATATAGAGAATTGTTAGAGACTCAATATGTTTCACATTCATAAAATCTCAATCACTTTCAATCTCTCTTTTTATCACATAAACATATAGAGAACTATTACAGACTCAATATGTTTCACATTCACAAACTCTTAATCACTTTCAATATCTCTTTTTATCATAGAAACATATAGAGAATTGTTAGAGACTCAATATGTTTCACATTTATCAACACTCAACATGTTTCTCAGGGCTCAAAATTTGCACAATACTCCTACAATACCTTCATCATGGCTTCCATGCCATGTGATACCTGTGATCCACTTGTAACCTCAAAGCACAATGCACACTTTGACTCCTTCAAACCCTTAAGAGCCCTTGGATCTTCCTTCAATGCCGGTGGAACCATACACTATGCTATTCGGGAGGTACACTTTTCAGAATTCACACGAGATTTTTCACTTAATGTGGATGCAATGAAAAGGATTAAAAACCTTAGGAATGGTTATGGTATTTATACCATATGCATTTCTTGTCACACATGTTTATGGAGAGGAAATTCGTCGGGAAAACAATGTTGTTGTCGGTGATTCCAACTTTATCTTCGAAATATATATATTTATAATTATTTAAATTCAAAATAATTTAAATATTATAAATTAAATATTTAGATCTTCTTTGGGCTTTTTAAACTAAAAGCCTCCTTAGGTTTTAGAAAACCTCTTTGATTTTATTTATAATTATTTAAATTCAAAAGAATTTAAATATTATAAATTAAACATTTAAATATTCTTTGGGCTTTTTAAAATAAAATCCTCCTTAGGACCTTTTTGATTTGCCCAACCATGGTTTTAATAAAAACCTTTTATTTTGTGCTTCACATAATATTTAAAAATAAACATTATGAAGCTCTTTTGACACCAACCTTTTGCATTACTCCTTTTGTCCTTTTGACATCAATGAAA
Source organism: Wollemia nobilis (assembly GCA_028583015.1). Classification (NCBI taxonomy): domain Eukaryota; kingdom Viridiplantae; phylum Streptophyta; class Pinopsida; order Araucariales; family Araucariaceae; genus Wollemia; species Wollemia nobilis. The sequence goes on along the minus strand of JAQPPZ010016385.1, from coordinate 5,295,913 downwards.
ATTCATCCTTGATATCAATGACAACTTCACCTACTCAAAATGTCCAATAGTTTCCACATCGAAGGGATCAAAACCATTGAAATTAGTCACTCTTGATTTCTCATGGCACCCTCTCAAGAGCAAGAATTTATACCTCCCCCAAGTCAAACTAAGGGTACTAAAGCTAGCACAACTCAACATTACAAAGTAAAATAGAAATGTGAACTGAGTAATAAACTAGAGCATGGGGATGCCACTATAAAATTGGATCATCAAGAACCATCTACATTGTCCCAAATGAAGGAAATTGGTGATTTGCATTTACCTAAGGATCATATAGCACCCACTCTTTCATCTCATTCAGTTGGTAATGGTGATAGAAACCCATCGCTAGAAATACACATGAAGTCCTTATCCATCTTGGAGCACATGCAAAATCATCTTTATAATATAGAGGCATAGATGGAGCAACAAAATGAGACATTGTAATTTATCCTGCTTTACCTCGAGAGTTTAGAATTACAAAAGCAACCTATATCTGATCCTGAACCACATCCTTTGCAACCATAGGAAGAACCTCATCAAGATCAAGATCCAACTTGGCCATACCAACAACCTAGCAAGTATCCACCATTACTTGAGTCGGTGATATCAATTTTTAATTTATTATGTGCCGCAAATACCATCACCTTGCCTAAGGTTCGACCTTTAGATCTGAATCATATGAAATCCTAGGGATATGAGGAGGATGGGTATTTTATATATCATAGACAAAGCATCCATGACATTCAGTCATATCATAATTTTAGAGCCATAATATACAAAATGCTCGAAAAGAAACAAATTTGGTTTGTTAATAAAAAAATAAGCATAGTCAATAATCTGTCCCTTGCACAAAAAAAGCAAGAAAAACCCCTTAATCTAGTAATTTCTATACCTAAAGCACCTAAACATGGGTTAGAGGATGAAAACATTTATTGTGTCTACCATCGTACACATAGGCATGACATCCACATCCGCCATTCATTCAGGAAGGTGGTCCAAAACTTGATAGAATAAAATAAGCTCCGCACAGATGGTTCACTCATTTTATCCCACCAACACATTGGCACCTCATAAGGATCTGTGCCCAAACAAGGAGAGTTTATTTTAGTCACTCTTCCTAAACACACTGATTATATTGCAGTGAATAACATATGCAATGGGGGTCTTCAAGGTAGCATACCTTCCCCACCATTCATTTAAGATCAATGAAGAAAAGTGAGACCTCCAATGGTATCACACCTTCCTCACTTTCATTGAGTGGCACACACACACTGGGGGTACCTAAGGTAGCGTACCTTCCCATTTTAAAAACCATAAAATCCAAAAAAAAATAAGAAAACAATAAAATTCAAAAAAATTCAAAACATTTAAAATTAAAAAACAATTGAAAAATCAAAAATTCAAAAACAATTTAAAACATCAAAAATAGGGAATTTTTTTTGCATTTACATTTTCCATTCCCCCCATTTAAAATATTTTGCATTTACATTTTGCATATACATTCATTTAATTGCATTGCATTGGGCATATTCATACATTGTACTTGCATTAGGAGAGGTTGTGTTTACAATATTACAAACGATACCATGTTTGTATGCTAATCATGCATCCTTACATTCATCATCATCCATCATCCCCTGTGAGTAATTGTGTTTTTCAACACAACCCCATCAGTTTCTATAAGGAATATACTAGAGTTTTTTGGTCATTCAGCCATAACTAGTGATATTCTCAGATTTTGTAGAAAGCTATCTTCACTTTCAAAATATGAGGTCTAGTTCTGATATCACCTTGCATATATAAAAATCCTATCACAATTTAAACATTACAAATCCTACTTTGGACAAGGAAATATGACAATTACAAAGTGTTCCTAGTCACCTTAAGTGAAAGGTTTTTACTTGCTCATCTTGTGATGTGCATGGTCTAGGATTATGATCATTTGCAAAAGGACAAGCTCCCCCTATACAAAGAAATCCCTTGCTTTCATATAAAATAAGAAAAATCCCAAAATCAAAGCAAATCCCTTGCTAAAAAAAAAAAGCAAATAAATAGTGAATTTCATCACTAAGCATGATCAAGTATCCCAATAAATGAAAATAAAAGGAGGTGAAGAGCTTGAATTCCTGGAATGGCTAGTTTTCAAAACCATTGAGTGATTCTCATTACAATAATGGGCTGAATGAATCCCGTCTAGCAATGGGGTAGTTCTATACAATTTATAAATGAGCTAGCTTTAGGTGGCATGTATTATCTAGTAGTCTAGTCCAAACTATGTTCAAACCAAGGATCATGATGAATACATGGTGATTCTTATTACAAAAATGGACTGAATGAATCCCACTTGGAAATGAGGTAGTCTTATGCTTCATATAATATATTCATTTATACACACAAGGATAATGAATATCTTGGTCTTCACCACAAAAGCTTTTATCTTCAAGAAGTCTTGTGTAGTGATTATACATATTTTGATTAGTCAACTAGGGTGTTTGAGTTTCCTGGGAAACCTCAAAAATCCCTTATAGCAACAATTCATATCATCAATCAATTACAATTTTCCTTATGAGATTTTGTTTATTAAAGTATGTTCATGAAATAGGATAGATACCGTATGGATATCAACAATGATATTTACATGGCCACTGACTATTTTGTGCATATTTTTTAATCTGTAGAAGCTTATAAGGAAATATCATACATCTCACATCATCTCATTTCACATAAGGATGTCTAAATGATCCATTATAATGATAAGAATTACCATTTTCATTCATGATTTTCATACATTATGTGGTGTCATCCATTAGTTTGTTAAACACATTTTAAATTCATTCCTTATGTTTTAAGTGATTAGAGCATACAGGTTCATTTGCATTAGATCATTCTCATGTAATTAATGCATTACATCACATATCATTTATCATATCATATCACATAGACTAAATGCATAAATAATTAAAACAAATTAAACATGTATTTAACACTCATCATTATATCCATACATGCATACATAATACTGCATCTACACATCTAGATCACAACATCTAATCATACATTTATCATATTGCTAGTGCATATCATCCATACATTGCATACATATAGGATAACCAAAGTATCATATAAACATTTCATCCATAACTGCATCACATGAAAAATAAAGTAACAACATAATACACATATGAGAAACAAGTAAAGTATCATATAAATGTGTGAAGGTCAATAAGTACATAGGGATACAAAATACCCATAGGATACAATTGTGTAGGTCATCAAACCTTACACTAAAAATAATATAGTCATCATGACATATCAAGAAGTGTTTGCACTTCCTGAATCATCTCCACCCTTAGCTCCCTCTCTACGAGGCTATCTAGAGCTACTACCCATTGATCTCTATGATCGATTACTTGACCTATGATTGGGCTGCACTAATGACTACTCAGACTTGATCTACTTGCTCTACTATGAACCTCTAGATGTAGACCTAGCTGGAAAAATGCCACTGTGCATCCTAATATAAGCCTCTAGAAGATCTATATGGTCTGCATCTGAGGCCTATCACCTTGCATCATCCTCAAAGATATCCTATAGTTGCCTAATATTTGTAGCTACATCCAAGCCTGTTGACTCGTAAGTAGCTAGAGTAGATGATGTGGATTGACCAACAAGAGCATCCCCCAACTGTATCCTAATAGAATCTCTCTTAGTAGTCCTAGCATCCAACTATACCTATAGAAGATCTCTCTATGTAGTGACCTGATCTATAGTGGTCTGAGCTAAATCCACCTATGCCTACAGAGTGGTCCTCTCCTCTATATACCCTCACCACTATCTCTTCCCTACACTTAGTTGGTTATGTGATGTAGCGAGAGATGTATCTTTATCCATAATATATCTTTGTGCTATTTGTATCTATGCTTGTAGACTGTGTACCTAAGCTCATAGTTGGGATACCTCATCATCTGGATCCTCCTCATCCCTATCCTCCTCATCATGTAGCTCATACACCTTATCCATAGTCTGGTCCCATGCCTCATCCATCCTATGATGCACTCATTTCCCATCACCATCACTATCCTCTACCACCACCTCATCCCTAGCCCTGCCTAGGCTGTTGCTACCCTACCATAGTTGATTAGTCCACTAGGTGTCATAATCACTAGTAGTCCTAGCATTCACTATTCCTGTATCTGCTATAGGAGCATTGGCCTCCTCTATTAGAGCTATAACCTAGGACCATGTGAGCTACATCTCTACCTTCAGGTAATGATAGAGGACTGGATCCTCTAGTATATCCTACCTACTCCTAAACTACCTAGTCAACTAGGAGAAATGGAAGAACTATCTCACCCCTGATTCACACCCAATGACCCATCTATTATGCCTCATATAAGCTAGGTACTTGTTAACCTCCTCCCAAACTGGACAATCCAAATAGGGTCTCCATACAATTTTGCTCACCTGTAGCCCTGTCAATGACCCCCTATAATGAGCTAGATCCCCAACATGATTTTTTCTCTAACATGTTTTTGCCTCCCATGGACATTAGGCACCATAGCACTGTACCACCATAGCTACTGCTGCAATCCCTAGGGGTAATCCTCCAGGTCTGTCTATCATGATATGCTCCCACACATAGATATGTAGAAGCAAGTTGTATCCAACTCAAGATCGTTCGCACCACATAATCTGGTAGATCTCATCATAGATATGAGCTAGAAATGCACTCCCACATGCATAATTAGTAGTGTAGTGCTATCCAATAAGTCCTGTATCATAGCTAAGAGGTTCCAGAGGAACCTCACACCTAAAGTTTCTAGTAATAGCACATTATATATAATGTGCATAAGTACGACTTGGCATCATGAGAATACATCCTACCTAAACCAATAAGTAACCAGCACTCTACCATGCTTAATGTCACCTACTACCTCAATAGATCTATGACCAAATACCCTCTAGAAGACTATCGTCTTAGCCATAGTTGGTGAAGACATGATAGCCCAACCATCGATCGAGATCTGAAAGATACGATGGACATCCTCCAACATCACCATCATCTCACCAATAGGGAGATGGAAAGTGTTAGTCCTAGCATCCCATTAATGGACTAGGATTGTGATGTAGGCTTGGTCCGACATTACTATCGACAATATCACAATAAATGATGTAGGAGCATCCAAAGAAAAGCAAAATACCGCAAAGAGGAAAAAGTGTCGCGATATTGCAACATGTCGGCAAAGAAGAAAAAGTGTCACGATATCGCGAAATGTTGCATTTTTGCGACCAAAATACGAGAGAAGGTGCAAGAGAGAAAAGTGTCGTGATATCGCAACATGTCGCATTTTCACGACCAAAAGACGAGAGAAGGCTCAAGAGAGAAAAAGTGTCGCGATATCGCGACATGTCATATTTTTGTGACAAAAAGACGAGAGAAGGCTCAAGAGAGAAAAAGTGTCGCGATATCACGACATGTCACATTTTTGCGACCAAAGTACGAGAGAATGCGCAAGGGAGAAAAAGTGTCACGATATCATGACATGTCACATTTTCGTGACCAAAAGACGAGAGAAGGTGCAGGAGAGAAAAAGTGTCGTGATATCGCGACATGTCGCATTTTCGTGACCAAAAGAGAAGAGAAAGAGCAAGAGGGAAAAGGTGTCGCGATATCGTGACATGTCACATTATCGTGACTAAAATAGAAGAGAAAGAGTAAGAAGGAAAAAGTGTCATGATATCACGACATGTTGGCAAAGAAGAAAAAGTGTCGCGATATCATGACATGTCACATTTTTGTGACCAAAAGAAAAAAAATGCAGGCAGATACAGGGGCCGTTACAGAGGAAATTATTGAGCGGTGGGTATACTGAACATCATCATTTGTTGATAGGTGTACAGAGTCTATATTGGCAGCATTGGACAAGCACGTGGTACCAAGGTGCAAAGAAAGTAGATGAAGACCAAGAGTCGAAAAGAAAAACATTTCAAAATCCAAGACAATGAAGAGGCATGGGAAATGAAATGAAGGGCCAGAAAAGGGAAATGAAGAGTCACACCAGAGATTTTAAAAGGGGAAGCAAAGGTATGCACAAGGGGTCAGAAACTACTGAGACAGAGTTTTAGAGGTGAAGGCAAGAGGGCCATTCTGGACCTGTTTGGGCTGTTTTTCTTCCAGGACAGGAAATGCTGTAAAATGAAAAAAATAAACTATCTTTCAAAATAAAGGAGTTTATTTGGCAAACTGCTGCCATTTCTGTAAATTTTTCCAAGTTGTTGAATGGTAGAGAATTGGATTTGGATTATTGGTTTGAGCAATTTTGGTTCTCCATCAAGTGGTATCAGAGCTTAGGGTTCCTGAGTGTGTGAGTAGATCACCGAAAGTGAGGTAGTTTACACCAGGATCTGTGGAAGAGCTTATGGTTCCTGAGTGTGTGAGCAAATTGCCAAAAGTGAGGCAGTTTGCACCAGGATCTATGGAAGAGCTTAGGGTTCTTGAGTGTGTGATAAGATCACCGAAAGTGAGGTTGTTTGCACCAGGATATGTGGAAGAGATTAGAGTTCCTAAGTGTGTGAGTAGATCACCAAAAGTGAGGCAGTTTGCACCAGGATCTATGGAAGGGTTGTGAGAAGAGAGCGAGGAAGAATGCCTCCATGAAGAAATTGTGGTGGTGGGAGAAATGTGGTATCAAAAGGAGATTTTAGAGCTTTACAGAGGCAAGTGCAAGCCCTGCAAGAGGAGTTATGAAGAGGGGTTGAGCCAAGGAGAGAAAACCATAGTGAATATGAAGCTTGGGAGGTTGATGATCCATCAGATGAAGAAGAAGCAATGGATCCTGCCGAAGCTAGATTAGTTAGGGCCATATCTCAGATCAGGAAGAAGCCAAAGTTTTATGTCTCCACGTATTCTGGGAATCTCAATCCAGAGGAGTTGATTGATTGGATCAATGATATGGAGGAATATTTTGAGTATGAGGAGGTTGTAGATCCAGATTGGATCAAGTTTGCAAAAATGAAGTTGAAAGGCCATGCTAGCATATGGTGGAAAAAAGTGCAGCTAGAAATAAATAGAAGTGGAAAGGAAAAGATAACCAGATGGGATCGAATGGTAGAGAAGTTGAAGAGACAGTTTATTCCTATAGATTACGAATTGGATCTATTGAGGAAAATGCAGAGTTTGAGATAGTCAAAAAAATTTGTAAAAGAATATATAGAGGAGTTTTACCAAATATCAATCATAACTGGCCATTCTGAGGTTAACAAGGAGTAGCCTATTACATCAATGGATTGAGAACCAGTATTCAAGAAGAGTTGAGTATGGTTAGGATGAGCACCATTGAGGATGCTTACCAGTTTGCTCTAAAAGTTGAAGAGAAGCTGAACAAAAGGTTTGAGGGTAAGCAGAAAGGAAAAGGTCATGAAGAAAGAACTAGTGGAAGAATAGATGGAGGACGAGATGAGAAGAAAGAAGAAGCTAGCAGCATTCAAGATTAGAAGGGAGATAATGATTACAGACCCCATAATCATAACAATGGTTACCAAAGAGGAAGGGGTAGATATGGACATGGGATGGAAGAGGAGGATTTCATGGAACCTGTTTCCATTGTGGGAAAGAGGGACATCGGGCATATGAGTGTCCCCAACACCAAGAGAGGACGAATAAGAGACCTGAGGGTCATGCCAGAGCTACTATAGTAGATGAAGATGCTGAATCAGAACATTCTAAGGAGGCATAGAGAGGAGAAGTTATGGTCACAAGGAGAATCTTTTTGAATGAGGAGAAAGAACCAGACCAAAGAAGGAGCCTGTTCTGCACAAGGTGCAAATGTTTAGGTAAGGTCTGTAATGTTATTATAGATAATGGTAGTACTGATAATTTTGTCTCTAAAGAAATGGTTACTAAGTTACAGCTAGAGAGGAGGAGACACCCGCATCCATACTGGATTGCGTGGTTGCAGAAGGACCATAGGGCATTGGTAAGTGAATAGTACTTAGTCAAGTTTAATATTGGGAGATACCAGGATGAGGTCCTGTGTGATATCCTAGTTATGGATGCTTGCCATATGCTGTGAGGAAGACCATGGTAGTTTGATCGTCGTGTAGTCCATTATGGACATGCCAACACTTACTCCCTAACAAACAAAGGAGTGCGCCATAAACTAAAGCCACTGAAGGGGATGGATGAAAAGAGTTTGCTGACAACAATGAGAGTGGAAGTTGTGGGGTTTGAAGAACTTAAGGGTTTGTACCCTAAAGACCTAGATTTTCCTAAATCTTGGAGAGCTTGTACAGCCCCAGTTACTCTAGATAGGACTGTCAGCATGAGTACTGGTAAATCACCATGCCAGATTGTATGTGGGAGTAGTCCAAGGAATGCTTCTAAGTTGAGAACGATGGATAAAGGAGAAAAGAGCAGTGTTGAGGCTGAAGATTTTGTAAGTTTTGAGATGTTGAAAAAGAAGATGACAGAACAGTACAGAAGTGAAGGTCACTTCTCAATCCACCTCGATTGTCTGATGTAGGAGCATCCAACGAAAAGCAAAATAACGCAAAGAGGAAAAAGTGTCATGATATCGTGACATGTCGGTAAAGAAGAAAAAGTGTCACGATATCGTGACATGTCACATATTCATGTCCAAAAGATGAGAGAAGGCGCAAGATAGAAAAGTGTCACGATATCACATGTCACATTTTCGTGACCAAAAGACGAGAGAAGGCTCAAGAGAGAAAAAGTGTTGCGATATCGCGACATGTCGCATTTTCACAACCAAAATATGAGAGAAGGCTCAAGAGAGAAAAAGTATCACAATATCGCGACATGTCACATTTTCGTGACCAAAGGACAAGAGAAGACATAAGGGAGAAAAAGTGTTGCGATATCGCGACATGTCGCATTTTCATGACCAAAATACGAGAGAAGGCGCAGGAGAGAAAAAGTGTCACGATATCACGACATGTCGCATTTTCGTGACCAAAAGAGAAGAGAAAGAGCAAGAGGGAAAAGGTGTCACGATATCACGACATGTCGCATTATCACGACTAAAAGAGAAGAGAAAGAGTAAGAAGGAAAAAGTGTCACGATATTGCGACATGTTGGCAAAGAAGAAAAAGTGTCACGATATCGTGACATGTCACATTTTCATGACCAAAAGAAAAAAAGGTAGGCTGTTACAGGGGTTGTTACAGAGGAAATTATTGAGCAATGGGTATACCAAAAGTCATCATTGGTTGACAAGCGGATAGAGTCTACAGTGGCAGCACTAGACAAGCACGTGGCACCAAGGTGCAATGAAAGCAGACGAAGACCAAGAGTCAGAAAGAAAAACATTTCAAAAGCCAAGACAACGAAGAGGCACGAGAAATGAAACGAAGGGCCAAAAAAGGGAAACGGAGAGTCACGCCAGAGATTTTAAAAGGGGAAGCAAAGGTATGTACAAGGGGTCAGAAACTACTGAGACAAAGTTTCAGAGGTGAAGGCAAGAGGGCCATTCTGGACCTGTTTGGGCTATTTTTCTTCCAGGGTGGGAAATGTTGTAAAATAAAAAAAAATAAACTATATTTCAGAATAAAGGAGTTTATTTGGCAGACTGCTACCATTTCTGTAAATTTTTCCAAGTTGTTGAATGATAATTGGATTTGGGTTATTGGTTTGAGAAATTTTGGCTTTCCATCAATATAGCTGAGGTCTAGCACCTAAAACCAGTCTCAATCCCCATCGTCTAAATTGGGAAATAACTAAATCAATAGATCAAGCTCCTAGACTCATGCCGTCAAGGTCTGAGGTGTAGAAAATCCAAATTCATAATCAACCTCGAAAAAAATAATTTTTTTTTTTTTTTTTTGCTAAGGTTTCTTAGCCGCTCACATCAACAACAGCTACCATGGCCACCGCTAATGTTGATAATAGCTAGTGTCAATGGTTAATTTTATAACCATTGGGATTTAAAACTAGCCACCCATAGTGATAGTGGTCCCCCTTTGGCAGATTGGGAGTCACCATCACTGACAATAGCTATGGGAAATACCCCTTGCGAGGTCGTTTCCTACCCCAAAAATACCCAAAAAATTAAAATCTACCCTTAACCCATCTAATCTAACCTAATGTTAAATATAACTAAGAGGTGAGGTTTGTTACCAGTAGTTTAATGTGGTTCATTTACTTTTATTACTTAATGAGGTTCATTTTATTTCTAAAATCATGTGTGAAGGATTTCAAGTCTACCTTAGGAGAACCAAATCTGCCACTTGGCAATGCCTCTAGATGGTCTACCATAGAAGTCTGGGACAAATTTGATAGCGTTCCATGTCAAATACTTTCTACCTCTCCTTAGGGCTTACTCTTAACTCAAGCCATCTAGAAATAATGAAGAATAAAAACCCTAATTTTATTTTTATATTTTCCATTTCCCCCCTAGTCATCGATGTCAACAATGGGTGTAGATTAGGGTATTCTTGACTGTTGATGTCGATAATGGCTAAGGAAATTGCAAAAACTAGTCATGACCCTCGAAAATGGCTAAGAAAAAATAGTTAATGTACACATTTTATCATCATGAGGAGCTTCAAAATGGACATTTAAGCATATCCATCGATCCAAAAATTTTAAATATCATTAAAATAACAAAAAAACCAAGTAAATTAAAATTCAAATACATCTCGTATCTAGTTATTTACCCTATACAATTGGTGGTTGTAGTGACTTGTGCTTCATACAATCTGACAAGATGAGTAAATTACCATAAGGTTGTTTGAACCAAATTATTCATCGTTGAATTGAAATGTCCTCACTTCAAACCCTAAGAAGGTCATTACATCTGGACTGCGCCATGGGAATGAGACATTCATTTCATTTTTTCTATGATGATTTTAGAATCTAATTGAACATAGTGACTCATCATATGCTTAATTGAATTGCTATCATATTGATTCCCTAAGAAGGCCATTGTAGCCAGACTGCTCCATGGGATAGAGGTGTACAATTACTATTAATGTTTGAAATCATAGCTGTAATAGGACCTACCTTACAAAAAATGCAATCATCTTGAATTATCCAAATAAATCATCTTGGTCAAGAGGCTCATCACTTTCATCACTTGCCATTTTTATAATCGGATAATCACTTGAGGGGGTAGTCATAATAACAACATTCATAATCTATTATCAATAATTGATCACTTAATCTTGTTAATCACGTTCATATTATGAATCATTGCTAACAACTATCTTAAGCTTATCCTTTTGTTGGGAAAAAAGCAAAAAAAATGGATTGCACCTTTATCGTATCACTTATAGGACCTATTGTAGCTTGTATGCAACCCGATTATGCTTGAATACACCATAGCACCATTTTAAGCCTTCCATGCCATTGGAAGTAATGATTCTGAGATGTATGTCCTTTCTAGGATTGGGGAATCTAGCGTTGACTAGATCAATGAATATAAAAAAACCTATAATATGGCTTTAGGTGGTCTATTTTTTCTTAGTGTCACATTTTACCATAACTCATCCCAAAAGGGGCATATGTAGACACCTAAAAAACATCATGTTTAGGAGACTACTCATATAGGAACCTTTTAAGACCATATGAATTACTTGGGACCTTTCCAAGATACAAAAATGGTTTTAATCACTCATTTAGGGCAGTATAGTCCTAAGAAGTTCTAGCTACTGATGTCAACATTAGTTAAGATCCTATTCACTGATGGTGATAGAAGCTACGAGCAACTTGCCCATAGCCATACCTCTTAATAGTGACTAATACTGTAACAAAATTGAGCTCCCTAAGTCGAGAAAAAATGGTTGCATCTAACAAATTAGCAATAATTTGGGTTCCAAAAGTCTCCAGAAGCTTCAGCTAACTATTTTATCTTAGAAGGTTCTTGATCTTGGCTTCGTGGAAAAGCTAGACAAAGGAATTTGGAAGTCTATTTATAGGCCTCCCAAACTATTTAATTGATCCCCAAATTCATTTGCAGCGAAGCCCTATCATATTGGAGATCAAATCAACATTCCCTTGAGGAGTAAATAAGTGCTTTCTAATTGAGTAGTGACAAGTTCCTATCCACCAATGGAAACTACCATATTTTGAGAAGAAAAATTGTCATTCAAGCGCTCAATTCAACACGAATTGAGCCAATTCACCGCCCAAAGTTATTCTAAGAGAATGTACCAAGAACATCAAACCCATTTGCAATGGGATTGATTAAAACTAGGCTAGATATTTAGAGGGCAAAATACTTCTCTCATGGTTGCTATCTTCGATAGTGGCTCACAGGCTTAGCCATCGAATTTGATAGTGGCTAGTAGAGCCAACTTCTCTGGTTGATAGCGACTAGGGTCTAATGTCTCTTTTCTCCTATTTTTAGCCATTAGATTAGATTAGCAATCTTTTCATTGGATTTCTAACCTAGTATAGCAACATTTTCATTCTATACATTCTGTCCTCCAAGCATTATTTCAAGTTTTCAAGCATCCTTTATAATTTCATGCATTTCTTTCCTATTTGCATATTTCAAGAAATTAGCCTCATCTTGAGATGCATCATGTGCTATTTATGTCTCTTCTAGTTTCTTTATGTGTAGGTGACAAGGACAATCAAGGATCCAAGAGCATCATCAAGATCATATTCCTTAGCATCAAAGAAGAAGGCAAATAATAAACCCTCTTATAAGCAAAGTGGTGGAGATCTAAAGAGCATGTAGAATACATCATCCCCATTTTAGGGCTCAAAACGATTGTAATCATGTATCAAATTTGGTATCTCGAAGAGGGATGAATATGTAACCGAGCTTTAAAATTTATTAATACAGAGGTAGTTCTTTTTGTCAATTCATTTGGTTATATGTATTTCATAGCTTTAAATTTTTATATTGCAATTAGCTTAGATGTATGCTTTTTAGATCTTTACACAAGGATAGTCATTTTTTTTTTGTACTTTATAGCCTTGATATGTGTGCAAATATAGATATATTTATACTTTCCAGAAATCTCTTTTCGAGGGCTATCCAATGGTAGTATTTTTGTGAAATTTTTAGGTGATTTGATAATATTTATAACTCATTATTTTGGATGGTTTTTGGTAAGTGATAAAGGTTTTTACAAGCCCAGAGTGTCATCCTAAGTGCTTGGAGAGCATCTTAGAGGGTGAGAAAAACATGGAGGATGTGGCACTTTTTTTGTTGATATGGCTATATTATGCTGCATACATGCCTAAGTTGGAGTTTGATTACTCATTGCTAAAAGTCCTTGTAGAGAGGTGGTATCCATTCACCAATACTTTTAGATTGATGATGGGTGAGATGATCATTACTTTGGAGGATGTATGGTACATCCTTGAGGTGCTAGTCTGAGGTGTTCCTATCCATTTGGGGATGAACATTGTTATTAAGAAGCTAGTATTTTTAGAGGATGGTGACTTCTTAGGGATGAATAAGGGGTTGAGTATCAATGATACTTATATTGGAGGGCACATAGATTGAAGAACTACACTCTTGGTAGCGATGGTATCCGGGTTGATGATGAGTGAAAATAGCAAAAGCTTCATACCATGGGGATGGGGATGGATCATCGTAGAGATGAGAAATATATAGATAGTTTATGCTTTATATCCAACCATCTTAGCCAAGCTATATAATACTTTGTATAGAGTGGTCTAATGACAAGGTCAAATTTTGACTTACTGCATTTTGCTTTAGGTTTAAGTGTGGGAACATATAGCTGTTTGACGATCCATAGTGAGGATGAGGAGTATTGACCATGAGAGTCCTATGTTTTATAGGTGGGATAGATACATTCATCCTTCATCTTGTAATATATTTTGGTTGAGGCATATAATTTATTATATACAAGTGGTGCACGTCACATGGTGGTCATGGAGAGATGTATATGCATGGTCTGAGGACCAAAAGGATCTATCTAGTGTGAGATAGTTTTGGTATCTAGATGATGGGAACAAGGCTTATAAGTTGTATCAATATTATTGAGTGACTTGCCAATTAAAATAGGTAGAAGAAGTGCCAACTGATGGGGAGGTTTGGATACAATGAGTGTGTCATGAGACCTAGTGGGATCCCATGGATCCTCTTACCCACCTGGAGGCCGATGAGGATGACATCATGGTCTTGACTCCTAATTTGGATGATGTAGGGGTTATAGAAGACTATGGTGCTTGGTGCAAGAATTTTAGGCCTTCCCAATTAACTATGGGTCCAACATCGAGGGACCAAAGATAAATATTATAAGATATGTTGAGTGCCTTGTGAGCAGTTAGGCATCACTACAAGAGAGAGGGCTAGTGGATGAGGATGACCAGGCAGAGGGTGAGGAGGTCAAATTATTTAGATGTGGCTCCATTGATTGCTATCCCAATTTTGCATGCCCTAGCTAGTGGAGGGGCTTCAAGTTCAAGTGGGAAAGATTTTGGCGGATTAGATCCAAACCTTAGAGAATGTGTGAGCCCTAGTATGATAGGTGTGGAGGCTATGATGGTAGAGCTAAGGGTACTCCATCACACTTTGGATAATGTGAGGATCTAGTTAGCATCTTCAAAGGCCTTGCAATTGGAGGAGGTAACCAGGTTTAGGGGTGAGGTGGTCGAGCTTAGGGATGAGATGGTTTAAGTGTAGAAGAATAGTGGAGAGGCCATTTATAGGCTCCAATTGTCCTTGGATCAAGTCATGGAGGAGCAAACTATCGATAAGGTGATCATTGCTGACCTTATATATCATATAGAGTGGGTTATGAGAGAGATGTGAGGCTCAAGCTAAGGTCAAGTGGGTTTTAAATGTAACTATGGTAGCCATTATTATGGGACCACTTTAGCATGAGTTGGAAACTTCTAGGTCCTCGATGGAGGCTATGAGATTAGATCTCACAGAGTAGGTGCATCGCTTGTTAGCTTGGGTTGATAGGGCATGAGGTAGAGACACATATTATCATGATATGTATCGGTCAATAATTCCTATAGAGCAGTAACTGCCATATCCTTCTGGATCATGATAAAGAGCTACGACGATGAGTGGTACTTGGAGGACTATCAATATTCAACCACATACTCCTCCTCCTCTAGCAAGATATTCTAGGGAGGTTGGATCTTCTTGTTATATGATCTTAGGGATGTTTAGGAGTGAGTGCACCAATTTTTGGGATTGTGGTGCATCCTTCCATGATGAGATGAGTGTATAAATTTTTATTTTTGTGATACGCCTTCTCTATCATTTTGTATGTTGTGAGGCATGTATGATGATGCTTGTTATTTTGACTTTATGATGTGGTGTTTTTGATTATTTTATTACTTATGGTGATGTGATATGTTGATGTTTTGATTTGATTTGACATGATGATGTTTATATATTAGGAATGATATGGATGAGGGGAGATACCCACAATTGTGAGAAGTTCTAAAATGTCTGTATGTGAGTGGTGGTCTCTAGACCTAATATAGAAGAGCACTCATTTTCTTTAGGAGTTAAATATTATGCCTTTAATTGCATTCCCATAGGTTGGAACATGATCTCATTATGTTTAAATGGTGGTATATGATGCCATATTTGTGATATCATTCAAAAATAATGAGGTACCTATAATATGTACAATGACGTATATAGTTTTGAAAATATTTTTTCTCTCATCAGTGTTCAAATGATATTATCTATGAAACATTTGACTACGTAGATGAGGTACCTGTAATATGTACAATGAAGTATATAGTTTTGAAAATATTTTTCCTCTCATTAGTGTTCAAATACCATTCTCTATGAAAAATTTGAATTTGTAGATGAGGTACCTATAATACATATGTTATTTATCCTTATCAGTGTTCAAATGATATTCTCTATGAAATATTTTACTACGTAGATGAGGTGTTTGTCCTTTATCAATGTTTAAGTGCCATTCTATATGAAACACTTAACTGCGTAGATGAAGTTATTTTTATCTTATCAATTTTAAAGTGCCATTCTCTATGAAACAATTGACTGCATAGAAAAGATAAATATTTTCACCAATATTCAAGTGTCATTCTCTATGAAACACTTGACTGTGTAGGTGAAAAATGTTATGCTTCTTATCAATATCTAGATACCATTCTCTATGAAATATTTAGCTATGTATATAAGATAGAGTATTCTCACCAATGTTCAAGTATCATTCTCTATGAAACACTTGATTGCGTAGGTGAAAGATGTTATGCTTATTATCAATGTGCAAATACCATTCTCTATGAAAAATTTGGCTGCATAGATAAGATAGAGGATTTTCACCAATGTTCAAGTGTCATTCTCTATGAAACACTTGATTGCATAGGTGAAAATGTTATGCTTCTTATCAATGTCCAAATGCCATTCTCTATGAAACATTTGGCTGCATAGATAATATAGAGGATTTTCACCAATGTTCAAGTGTCATTCTCTATGAAATACTTGATTGTGTAGGTGAAAATGTTATGCTTCTTATCAATGTCCAAATGCCATTCTCTATGAAATATTTGGCTATGTAGATAAGATAGAGGATTCTCACCAATGTTCAAGTACCATTCTCTATGAAATATTTGACCACATAGGCAAAAATGTTATCTTTCTTATCAATGTCCAAATGCCATTCTTTATAAAACATTTGGCTACATAGATAAGATAGAGTATTTTCACCAATATTCAAGTACCATTCTCTATGAAACACTTGACTGCGTAGGTAAGATATTAGTGTCCAACTGCCATTCTTTATGAAATACTTAGCTGTGTAGATGAAATATAGTTTTGATTTTCATCAATGTCTAAGTGCAATTCTCTATGAAACACTTAGCTACATAGATGAAAGATTTATATATTTTATTTTTTTTGGTAGATAAGATCCTATAGCATTAATACCGGGTTTTACAGGTTGACCCAAAACATTTTACAAAAATCAGCCCAGGGCTATTGATGAACATGTCTTTACTAAGGATCCTATATATGTAAAATCTACATGCCACCAAAGCCATTACATCCGGTAAGGCACATAGCCTGTTATCAAAAATAAACTTCTCATACAACATTTTGGGTATACCCTAAGAAAACACACCTCCACCATAATTACAAAAAATAAAGACATAGATCCCTTCCTTGAAATAATGGAGAAACAAAAAGCTATAGAAACACATAGCAGAGTACTAAAAAAAACTCCCACAAGCTCTGTATTGACAATTACTCTTAATAATTATTTGGTAATTGCTTTCTTCTATATATGACATGCTTTGGGACCACATACCGTCTTGGCATGAAGTGAACCTACTAGCTAGATTTATGGTGGTGGCTATCTGGTGGTCCACGTGGCTCTGGTTCAAAGTCTTATATTGTCGTTTATTTCCTGCCCTATGATTATCAACCAACCTCAAATTACTAAGACAACTAGGAGCCATGTTATCTGACATGTGACTATCTCCATTAGTCTTTGTGGTATTTCCAAGAAACATCCACCAATACTGACAACTTGGATAATTTTTATTGTGAGTCCATTTCAAAAAAGAGACGGGAATACTCATAGCCTTCAAACTTACAATGCCTTCCCTGTTGGTAAATTCGACTATCATTATTGGAATTCTTGTTGAATAAGCTCCTCTACTTTGCTCGGGACACCGTGTTCCCATTTGAAAAGTCCATCATGATCAACACCCAAATTGGTAAGCTTATCAACAACTTTGTTAGCTTCTCGAAATACATGTTGGGCTTTTCTATCCTATCTTCCCTGGGATCCTAGCCTCTTCAACAATTATTTTAATCCTCCAAGGAGTTATTTTTCAATTATTGAGGAGATTTATAACATGCATAGAGTCTCCTTCTAAAATAAAAATTGCCTTCTAAGTCTATTAAAATCGAACCAGGTGGCATTAAGAAAGATTAATAACAAAATTAACACAACTTTATTAAACTTCACGCAACACCATTACAACAACTCTAACTTAGAATATAGGATACTAATTTATATGAAGAGGGAAGGAATGAAGTCGGCAGAGAGGAAAAGAAGGGAGGTTGGAGGAATAAGGGGAAAGGAGGTGGAGTGATAAGGAAGAAGAGGGAATAAAGGAGGGAATGGAGGGATAAGGAGGAGGGATAAGGAACGAGGAGATATTTAAAAAAATATCATGCCGACTATCTTAGTCGAGTGTTCACACTTGCTACATTCTCCCCCTTAAAGTTGAGAGAACAGACAAGACAGTCTCTCAGATTTACAAATTGAGCTTTAGCCAACACCTTGGTGAAGATGTCCGCAACATTCTCCAACGTGTGGCAATAGTGAAGCTCAATAGTTTTAGTTTCCACCATATCTCTGATGAAGTGGTACTTCATATCAAAATGCTTTGATCTACTATGGTGGACAAGATTGTATGCCAACTAAATGGCACTAATGTTGTCATAGAATATTCTTGTTGGACCACTTTGCTACTCTCCAATTTCTTCTAATACCTTTCATATCCATAGAGCTTGAGTACTAGCATGAGTGACTGCTATATACTCAGCTTCTGTTGAAGATAGTGCTACCATTGTCTGCTTCTTGGAACTCCAATTTATTAGTCCCGATCCCAGACTAAAATAGTTCCCTGAGGTTGATTTTTTGTCATCAATATTGCTACCCCAATCACTATCACTGAAGCCTACAAGCTTGATAGTGTTACATTTATGGTAATGGATTCCAAAATCCCATGTACCCTTTACATATCTAAGAATTCTCTTAGCTGCCTACAAATGCAACTCAGAAGGGTTAGACATAAATTGAGAGACAAGAGAAACAACATACTTGAATATCAGGTCCGGTGTTGGCGAGAAACATCAAACTCCCAACCATGCTTATGAAAGTGGTCACATCAACTTTTGATGCTTCATCATCTTTGCTTAATTGGATCCCATGTCCAACTGGAGTTGCAACTGGTTTGCAATGCTCCATAGCAAAATTCTTAAGCATGTCTCAAACATACTTATGTTGACAGATGAAGATCCCTATATTTGATTGATGAACCTCCATTCCAAGGAAGTAGTGCATTAAGCCAAGATCCTTCATCTCAAACTGCTCCATCATGGAGTGTTTGAACTTCATATTTAGTTTTTCATTACTACCCATGAATATGAGATCATCCACATACAAGAAAACTATGAGGATGTCATTTCCTTGCTGTAGGTAGTAAAGGGTGGGTTCATTTCTACTTTTGGTGAACCCAAATTCTTTGAAGTACCCATCAATGTGTGAGTACCAAGCTCGTGGTGCCTTGAGGCCATAAAGTGCCTTCTTCAGTTTGTAAACAAGATGTTCCTTGTCTTTCTCTTAAAATCCTTGTGGTTGCTCAACATACACTTCTTCTGTCAAGTAACCATTTAGAAATGCACTTTTCACATCCATGTGTTGGACTTTCCATCCCTTATTTGTAGCTAAGGCAAGAACTGTTCTAATAGTATCTTGTCTGGCTACAAGAGCAAAAGTATCTTCATAATCAACTCCATATTTCTAAGTGAATCCATTGGCAACTAGTCTCTCCTTGTGCCTTTCAATGCTACCATCAACATTAAACATGGTCTTGTAGACCCACTTACATCCAACACATTTCTTGCCTTTAGGAAGCTGGACCAGCTCCCAAGTGTCGTTGTTTTTTATAGAGGTTATCTCCTCTTTCATGGCATCTTGCCAAAATTTTTGAGTACATGCCTTCTCATAACTAGAAGGTTCAAGCTATGCACTAGTTAAAAAAGCATAGTTAACTTGATCTCCCCTAGGTTCCTGCTGGGAGACATCATCACCATACAGGTGTAGACTTTCTAATCTGTGTAAAACATAATCCATTTCAGTAGCTTGACTCCTAGTGTATCTTCTTGAATTTTTTTTATCCAACATCTGAGATGATGGATGATACTATAGAGTTATCTTACCTTTGGAGGGAGAATCAATGTCCATTGGTGAGGAACGTACAGATCGCTATGGATAAGGACTTGGTGAAGAAGAGGAATCAAAAGATGAACTTGGACTTGTTGGAGGAGACTGCTTTCCTTTCTGTGGTGTCTGTTGTTGCACCTGTTGAGAAACTACATCAGTGGATTCAACATCACTGAATATTTGGGGCTTACCCCATTCTCCCCCTTCATCAAAAATTACATCCCTAGAAATCACAAAATTTTGAGTCTGGGGATTGTAGAGTCTGTAAGATTTTGTATTCTCACAGTATCCTACAAAGATACATGCCTAACTCTTTGGATCGAGCTTCTTCCTAAGCTCATCAGGAATGTGAGAATAGGCCAGCGAGCCAAATACTCTGAAATGCTTAACATTTGGATTTCTACCATACCAAGCTTGGTAAGGTGTCAGTCCTTTCAAACTTGAAGTAGGACTTCTGTTCAAGATATATACGCTGGTCCTGGCTGCATCTGCCCAATATGAATTAGTCAAATGCTTTGTCTGAAGCATAGACCTTGCCATCCCAACAATGGTGCGATTTTTCCTCTTTGCGACACCATTCTGCTGTGGAGTGTAGGCAGCAGTGAACTGCCTCTTAATGCCATGTTGCTTATAGAAATTCACAAACTCATTAGAGGAGTATTCTCCTCCCCTATCTGATCGAAGACATTTTACAAAATATCTACTCTCAATTTAAACTCTTGTTTTGAAATCGATAAAGCATTCATATGCTTCATCCTTATGTTTCAAAAAATATATCCAACACATTCTAGTATAATCATCAATAAAGAGTAGAAAGTAAGAGTTGTTACCCAGAATCTATGTCTACATCAGACCACAGATGTCGGTATGCACTATATGCAGTGGATAGCTGGCCCACCATGCTTGTCCATGAGGAAACTTTGATCTGGCATGCTTCCCAAGAACACACCCTTCATAGACTTCTTTACTATCCTGAACTTTAGGAAGTCTAGTGACCATGGCTTGGGAAGTTAGCATTTTAAAACTAGCAGAATTCAAATGGCCATATCGCAAGTGCCATAGAACACTTGGATTGGAAATAGCAACACTTGCTAACTTATCTCCCCCTAGTTGGCAAAAATTTAAAGGAAACAATCTATTCTTTGTCATTGGAACTTGAGTAATGATTCTATTATTGTTATTTTTATCAAAAATAGTGCATTTACCCTCATCAAAAAGCAACTTGTAGTTATTTTCTAACATTTGACCAACACTTAAAATATTATGTTGGAGATGGGGTGTATAATAGATATCACTTACTTGTTTGAATCCTTCTTTAGTTGGAACTGCCATAGCTCCAATGCCTTCTACTGCCAATGATTTATCATCTCCCAATTTGATGCTAGATTTGTAGGAGGAATTTAGAGTAGCAAAGAGCTCTTCTTTGCCACTCATATGGTTTGAACACCCAGTGTCCAAGATCCATGTATCATTCATGTTCTGATCTGCCTGACCATATGAGAGAAATAAATTTGTGGCCTCTTCCTCTTCTCCAAAGTTTCCAAACTGACTGCTCTGGCTGCTATTAGCTCCTTGTGAAGTCTTAGTCCAATAGTCACGAGCATAATGGCAAAGTTTGCCACAATTGTAGCAAGATTGTTTTGACTTATCTCCTCCTTTACCTTTGCCTGATAGTTTCCCTTTATTTTGCTATCCTCCTCTATTCTATTGTTGTTCACTATTGTTTGAGAATCCTCCTCTGTTCTGATTTCCTCCTCTATTAGGAGTTCCACCTCTCTGATTATTTTTGCCTCTTCCTCTAGACTTTCCTCTACCATGACCTCTACCTCTGCCTTCTTGAGAAGCAAAGGCTTTATCATCTCCTCCATAACTTGTGGAAGGAGATGGCTGTAATCTCTCCTCATGTGAGAGAAGTGAGCCAATGAGGGTTTCAAAAGATAGAGAAGTTAGGTCTTTAGATTCCTCTATAATGATGGCTACTGAATTCCACTTAGGAAGAAGTGTTCTCAACACTTTCTTCACTATAACTTCAGGCTTTACATCTTCTCCTAAAGTTACCATCTTATCTACTACAACTTTCACATGCATGCAGTAATCACCAAACTTTTCATTTTCTTGCATTTTAAGAGTTTCAAACTCTCTTTTCAAGGTTTGGAGTTTAACTTGTTTGACTTGGTCACTACCCCTATAACTTTCTTGTAAAGCATTCCAAGCAGATTCAACAGTTTTAAAAGAAGCTATTCTAGGGAAAATACTTTTATCAAGGGCGACGTGAATATGATAAAGGGAAAAAGAATTATTCTTTTATGCTTCTTTTCTAGCCCTTTTATCAGCACCACTCAAAACTGCCCACTCAGCAGCTGAAGGTTCAGTATATCCCTCTTAAATCACATCCCAAAGACCTTTGCCAATCAACAGAGTTTTCATTTTAAATGACCAATACTCGTAATCACCACCATTGAAATCAGGGATTGGTAAAATAGTATTGGAAGCCATTTTAGAAAGCAAATTTTATTTCAACTTCAAACAAGCTGTACAAAGAAGTACAAAATAGATCATTGATTTAAATCAAATCCAGCTTTCTTAAAATGCTCACTTATTTGGCGTTCTTCTTCTTGAGGATTTCCCAAAAATGGAAAGGTGAAGTTATTTGGTTCGTCGTCACTGATTATAATGACTTCTTTTGCTGTTGCTGCTACTGTTGGCTCAAGATGCCTTTTGAGAACAACTCATTCTTCAATTGTTGGTTTCACATCCACTGGTTCTTTTTCCTCTTCTTCTGCTTCTGCTTCTACTGGTTCTGAATCAGGAGAGTGAGGTGTATAGATCTCACTCGTTTCAACTTTAGGCACTGCAGGAGTATAACTGTCACTTGATTGTCCTTCAGGTACTATTTCAACTGTCTCGGATTCAACTACTCTTTTCCCGAAGATATTATCTTTAGAATCTTCCTTGTATCCAGAATCTATTTTTCTCTGATGTGCTATCACTTGGTTTTCCAACTGACAAAACACTGTATGAAGTCCACTCAGCTGGACTTTCCTATCAAAGGAATTAGGATTCTCTCTTCTTAACAGAGAGAGCAATGCATAATAGCATCCATATGACTGAATCATCTACCCAAAATTACATCGCATGCACTGGGTTACAATAATGATGCTAAAAAAAAACTTTTCACCCTTTTAATTTTTAAACAATTTTCCAAAATTTGTTTTAATAAAGCCCTTAAATTTTTTTAAAATTTTCTATATATATTTTAAATTAGTTTTTTTAAATAAAAGTTTATTTTAAAAAAACATAATAAAAAATATAAATAAAAATTATTAAATATTTTTAAAAAACTTTAATTAAAAAACAAATAAGAAAAATTAAATAAAAAAACCTTTTTTTTCCACGAAACCCCCGACAGGATTTGATCTTCCACGTCCTACCCGCAAGCACTAGCCGCTGCACCACATGGCTACGATGAGAGGAATGCAACCCTCCACCTATTTAAACCTTTCAGATGCCGGCATTAAAAAAAAAAAAAAAAAAATTTTGTATCTTTTTACCCCGATGGGATTCGACCCCGAGACCTCTGTGCCGCAACCACACAAACAAACCAACTGTGCTAAGCGCTTCGACGGATAGAGGAAGGAACAACCTATTCCTTATACCCTCTACCGCGTCATTTAAAAAAAAAAAATTGTGTGGATTTATCCCACATTCAGTGGGAGGAAGACAAACTTGTCTTCAAATATGCACAAAGGCGCATTAAGCTTTGATTGCCTTCGAGAAATCACTCCCCAACACTATGCTTGCTCGGCCAATCTATGTCTGCCATGCACACTACTTTAGTCGAATCTGCTTCCACCATGTGTTCCAACTAGTTTTTGCCACGTCAGCTTGCCACCTTTGCTTGCCATGTCAGCTCACGGCTCACCTAGTCAGCGCTCTGTCAGCGCCTGCCACATGTCAGCTATCACCACATCAACGTCCACCTCAGCTCCTCAAGCTACGTGTTTGAGTCAGCTCTCAGCTCTGCCTGCCATGTGTCACCTCAAAAATCATGTAGCCTTAAAATCTGTGCCCTAGCTCTATGCTCAGCCACCTCCTCGATCCGATCACCCAGCTCCTCGAACACGATGTGCCCTCAGGATACATGCCTAGCATGCTTGCCAACTAGTCACCGTGTGACCTCAAGATTCGTGCCCAACATGCTTGCCCGAACAGCTCTGATACCAAATATTAAAATCAAACCAGGTGGCATTAAGAAATATTAATAACAAAATTAACACAACTTTATTAAACTTCACGCAACACCATTACAACAACTCTAACTTAGAACATAGGATACTAATTTATATGAAGAGGGAAGGAAGGAAGTCGACGGAGCGGAAAAGAAGGGAGGTTGGAGGAATAAGGGGAAATGAGGTGGAGTGATAAGGAAGAAGAGGGAATAAAGGAGGGAATGGAGGGATAAGGAACGAGGAGATATTTAAAAAAATATCATGTCGACTATCTTAGCCAAGTGTTCACACTTGCTACAAAGTCTTGAGTCATTTGAAGGCCTCTCCACATAGCTCTAGCTTTAGTTTCATTGTTCGTCCTTGTTGCCAAATATTTAGAAAATACAAGCATCATATTTCCATTATGATTTCACACAATGCCTCCAGTTCCTGCTCTGCTAGGATTATCCTTAGTTGCTCCATCAAAATTAAGCTTAAACCAACCAGTAGGAGGTGGGGACCACTTAATATTGGCTCTGGGGTTGACTACCCTAGGCACAGACTCATCTAACAAGGTTAAGCTTAAATATTGAGCAATAATGGTCTCTTGCAGATGAGGTTTACGACTATCAAAAGGGATAAGGTTCACATTCTCATTGGCAAAGGATAAGATCTTGGCAATGATAATTTTATGATCATGGATAGACTCATTAAAGACTCTATGGTTCCTTTCTAACAACACCTACTAAATATAGTGATTGAGACAAATTTTCCACATGTATCTAAGTATTTGGCTTGAAAAGAGGCAAGGCCACTAGAAGAATAGATCAAGTACGATGGCTGGTTTAACCCAAGAAATATTGAAGGCTTGAAAAACCCCACTTAGGACAGTCAAGGAAAAAGGGAACTAAAGGAAAATGTGATACAAATACCTTTACACATCATATTATCAATGGTTAGAATTCTTCCTTGGATAACCAGCCATGGAAATACTATAATTTTTGGAATTAATTTTTTTATCCAAACTAAGTCCTTTTGGAGGATAAAATCCTCGTCATCAAGCAGAAGCTTGTAATCTAATTTAACAGTGAACTGCCCATTTTTTGTAGGAGCCCAGGTCACTTGATATTCCTTGGGTCTCATGGAGATAAATTATTGCCTGAGAATGTTACAAAGATCATTTGATTCTACTTGAAATCCCTAAATCCTTATTTGTTTCTACTTCATTCTGCCTCTGTCCTCAACCATATAATCGAAGACCTTTCTGCTAATGAGTTCTTTCATGATATCTTTGATTCAGGCTAAGTTAGGATATTGCATCAATGGTTCGTCCTTATCCCACCTGTCATTCCATTAATTTATCCTCTCACCATTGCCCAAAACCCATTTAAAACATTTTTTTATGATTTCCTTACAATTAAGAATTGCTTTCCAAAAAGCAAAACCTCTGATTGGAACCGAATCACCTAGAAATTTCATATTTTGAAGATATTTTTATTTGATGATAGCTATCCATTCATTTTCTTCACCAAAAATGAGGCACCATGCCTGCTTAGCTAGTAAAGCTAAATTCATATGAGCAATTCTCCTCAGACCTAAGCCCCCATTTTCCCTGGGTTTGCACACTTTGGTCCATCCTACAAGGTGTATCCTTTTTTTCTCCTCTGATCCAGTCAATAAAAATTATTTTTGGAGTTTCTAAATTTTTTGGAAAACCTTCACAGGGGTTTTGAAAATGGAGAGGAAATATATTGGAATGCTCTGAAGAGAGGCCTTAGTGAGGGTCAACTTTATTGCTTGAGATAGAAGATGACCTTTCCATCCAACAATTTTTTTTTGAATTATTTCAATAACCTTGTCCCACATTGACTCTCTCGGAGAACCAATGAAAAGAGGGAGACCAAGATACGAAGTGGGGAGGTTTGCTATATCACACCCTAAAATTTTTGCAATCCTTCCTTGCCTCTAAATGAGGGTTTTCAAGAAATATAAATTGCTTTTACTAAAATTAACTTTCTGACCATCAACATCCTCATAGAGTTGTAGGATGTATTTAATTCTTTTGGCCTCAACCACCGACACCTTAGTCAATAGAAGGGTATCATTGATGAATTATTGGTGAGAAACAACCCTAGTGAGAGATGTTGTCTTGATTCCTGATATTAGCCTTGAACTGCAAGCATTTTTTATGGTTCTACCTAAATATTCTACCACAATGATGAATAACATGGGGCTAATAGGGTCCCCCTATTGAATTCCTCTGTGACTTTGAAAGTAACCATCAGTTTTTCGATTAACTAGAATCGAGAACCATTCTTTAGAAATGCATTCTTTGATAAAATTAACCCATTGGTGGTGAAAACCAAAATTAAGGAGGACAACAATAAAAAAATCCCAATTTAGCCTGTCAAATGCTTTTTTCATATCAAGCTTGAGGGAAAAAACAGACTTGTTAGTCTTATGAGTAGAGTGCAGAGCTTCATGAACTATGATAACTCCATACAATATTGAACTGCCCTAGATAGAGCTTCCCTAGCATGGATATATGATGTGGGGAAGAACATCTCTCATTCTATTTGCAATGGCTTTAGTTAGGATCTTGTAAGAAACATTGCACAGACTGATTGGCCTGAAGTCAGCCATAGATTTAAGGGGTTTGCTTCTTAGGAATTAGAGAAATAAAAGTAGAGTTGAGACCTTTTGGGATATGATTGATTGCTTGGAATTCTATAACAACAGAAATTACATCCTCACTTACGATGTCGCAAAAAACTTGATAGAAATGAGGGGGAAAGCCATAGGGTCCCAGGGCTTTATCTGGCTCCATGCTAAACAAGGCTTCCTTAATTTCCTCATCAAAAAAGGGAGCTAGAAGGTTAAGGTTTATATCCTCATTTATTATGCTAGGAATAGATTGCAAGAGAATATATTTGGCCTCCTCATTGCACTGTGATTCTTGACCAAGGATAGAATTGAAATAAGTTACTGCCTCCTTTTTAATTTTTGTTAAGTCCTGAGTAATAGAACCATCTGCTTTTTTTAAAAATTTTATCTTGTTATTGCTTCTATTTCTAAGCATGGTGATGTGAAAAAACTTGGAATTTGAATCTCCATATTTCAACCAAAGAGCCCTTGATTTTTACCTCCAATAGATTTCCTCACAAGCCAAAATGTTATGAAACTCTGCTAGTTTTGTCTGTTCCTCCTGCCTAGTAGTTTCATCAACATCACCATGTTGAATCCTTTGATAAATTATCTTCAAACTTTCAACAACCTATTTTTTATTTTCAAAGAGGTTTCCAAAGACCTCTTTGTTCAAAGTTTGAATATTTTCATTAACAAACTTTAATTTTCCAATAAGTTTAAAAGCTGCACTACCCCTGACAGGCTATTGCCACCACTGAATTAAGTTATCTCTAAAAATGGAATGTTTGATCCACATAGATTGAAATATTAAAGGTTTCTTGAAGGACAGAGAGTTAGGGATCTCCAAAAAAAATAGGATTATGATCAAAGGTAATTTTAGGAAGGGCTTGCAGGGTAGAATCACCAAACAGAGTTGTAGCCTCCATTGATAGAAAAAACCTATCAACCCTTTCTTGAATGAGATGACACCCTATCCGCTGATTGCTCCAGGTATAATTTGCTTCTCTAAGTTTTACATCCATCAACATGTTAGAGTTCACAAAGTCATTGAACTCATCCATGCTCCTGATAGGTGGTCCATTTCTACCCATTATCTGAAGGGTAAAGAGGAGTGTTAAAATCCCCAACCATAATCTAGGGGGGTTTCCTCTCCCTCTTATTTTTTCACTACCAAAATATATAGGAGACTTCACAATGCTCCTGGTTTGTTTAGGACTAAACTGGGGGAGGCAATTTCTTGCAGAACCGAACTACCATATTCCTTAGTTTGAAGAGTTTCACATATCTCCACCCCTACATCCAAATCTTCTCCTTTTTTCCTGTATTCCCCTGGTTTGCGGGACGACCCCTCAGTAGGATTCACCTGGATCCTAGTGATGATGTTAGGGAGATGAGATTTTTTATTTTCCAATGCCTCAACATTCTTTGTAAGTTCTTCAGCATTAGGGTTTGTCTTTGGGATTCCCACTGGGCTTGAAGTATTTTTAGCATTGGGGTTTAAGGATCCCAACTTGGATGGGGATTCTAGAGATCGGGCCTTAGGTTTTGGATTTGTGATGCCCATGGGGATTACAATAATTTAAACATTAGGGTTTGAGGATCCTAACTTGGATGGGGATTCTAGAGAGTCAAAAATGTTAGACTGAAGGTTTTGGGCTTCCATGTATTCCGATAATCCTCCTACTCCCATATTGGATAGAATTAAAAATTTATTTGAAATTAGAGGATTGGAACTTACATGAGTATTTTGGTTTCCAACAACCTATTGTTTTCCTTTGTATTGTTGGGACCCTACACCCTCTCTTTTATTTTTTGGTAGACATAGTTTTCCTGATTGAAATCACCTATGCTAGGGAAACTCCTCAAATTTCCTTTGTCTAGCATTCCTTGCTTCTACTTTTCTCTATTAATTTCTAGGTTAGGGCACTGATTGCATAAATGTCCTTGATTTTTGCATTCTACACAGAATACCGATATGTTATCATATTCTACTAGCTATTTTCGATAGTATTATCCATACTTTAGCTCCAAAAACCTTGGTAATTCATTATCCAAATTAGCATTTATACAGATTCATGCATGAGTCATCCTTGTCCTGGCCAAGGTCGCATGGTCAATGGAGATCAAGTCCCCTATAGTTATGGCTATGTCCTATAGCCAATATTCATTGAATAACTGGGCAGGTAGGCTCGGGAGACGAACCCAAATAGGGGTAATGTTAATATTATTCTTTTTAGGGTCAAAATCTTCACCCCATATTTTGAGAAAAAGGATCATTTTGCCCAAAAAACAAGGACCTCCTATTAAAATGCGGTTAGCATCCTCCATATTATTAAAATGGATAATGAATAACCCTCGAGTTAGAGCTACCAACTCCAAGTTTCCTACCGGTTTCCATTTACCCATCGCCCAAGCCCTGATAATATCCATGTTCGGCCTACCTCCCAAAAACTTGCTTATCAGGGAGAATTTTTCCATTGAAAGAAAAGGGCTCATGGAACTTGCTAGGGCTAAAATTTTATTATTTAATGGAACTAGGGGTGGAAGAGAGAGAACCTCATTTATTTTTCCTCTAAGAGTCTCAACAAAAGATAGCCACTTCTTGGGCCCCACATTGTCCTTCGTATCTTTTTTGTCGGGGTATTTTTGAGGAGGGTCGGGCCCTGCATGATGCCCGCCTCCAAATATGCTACAGCCTAACCGCCTTCCTCTAGATCCTCAATTGATCCATTCTCAAGGTTCCCATCCACCCCTTATGTACCTCCTCTACCTCTGCCACCTTGGTTGATATTCCTTCCCAGAAAATTCAAACCCTCACTCCCATTGCACCCGCTAAACCTTAACTCACTCATTCATGATGATGCAACGCCAAAAATAAAAATTGATTGAATTTATCACTAGTATTATTTCTCAAATTTCTTTGCCTTTTCATGCTTTTTCCACATCTTCACAATATTCCCACTATCCTTTTTTATCATAGTGTCATTGAAATCCCAATCGAGCACAAACTTTACAAATTGTTGCTTTGGTCACAAAATATAACAACTGAAGGTTCATGGATTAAAATAGATTCTTATCAATGTTCAAATGTCATTCTTTATGAAATATTTGATTGCATAGATAAGAGTTTTGTTCTACAAGCCTTTTGCAAAGCTTTGATATGAATGCTTTTGATGTTGATTGTAATGATTGTGAGATGTTTTGCCTGTATGATTTTTGCAATGTCTTGCAAATTTTGGAGAGATCTTTGCAAGTGTTTTGCAAAGTAATGATGATAATGCCTTTGTGATTGACTTAGTATTCTTTGCAAATGCTTTTTCAAAGTGAGCTAGAGTGATATTTTTAAATTCTTTTGTAAAGTAATAGAATGATTGTTGAAAAAGCTTTTACGATTCGATTTTGCATTCTTTGCAAAATGTCTTTTGAAAGTGATAAAGAATGATCTTCACAAGAGGTATTGCAAAGTAATGGAACGAACATTGTAGATGTTTTTGCAAAGTATTAGAATGTTTTTGCACGTCTTTTCAAAGTATATGTTTTTATTTTGCAAGTATATTTTACACAGGGAATGAAGTAAAGTAGTATTTTAATTGCTAAATGATTGTAAAAGTTTTGAAAAAGGGCCTGCAAAATAATTTTGTGTTGTTTTTTTGTTTGTCTAAAAGTGAAATTTCTTTTAAGGAGAAATATTAAATGTTACTAAATTTCTTAATATAAAAATTTGTTACCTAACACATATGTAAATATTTACATGTACGTGCAAAATTTGATATGTTGAAATATTTATCGATTTTGTATTTGTAGATAAAATATTTCAGACTGAGGGTAAAGCTCCCATATGCACAATCCCAGAGAAGAAGAGGTCCTTCTCCCATGCCCGATGTGTGTACATAGAAATGTATATACATAGAACATGGGAAAAGGACTTCTCCTAATCTAGGAGGTCCATATGACAACATTACCTTGAGTTCGAATGAACTCATTTGTATGAATGAATAGATGACATCCATGCTAGCTTATAGGCTATTAGGATGCATAGGGATTTGATAATCGACTGCTTGACGTAGTCATAAATGATTATGGGTACGTAAAGTGTTGATTACCAAACCTCGATGCCTCCAAAGAGCATATAAGTTAGCCAGGATGTTTTGGTTTGAATAAAGGAAGAATTGATAAGTTGTTATCACCTATCAAGAGGGAGGAAGTTCTCTATCTATTTCATGTGAACAGATAGAGAATATCCATTTGATAGGTGATCATTTTTGGACTTGTGATGCTTGATTGTGTATTTGCGTAATATAGTTGACTGGAAATAGAACTCTATTGATCCAGTAGCATTATTAGGCAAATAGCTAATGGTGAGAGTATGATGTGTGGATGTTCTACTATTGTAGAGGCTTAGGCGGCTATGAAGACAATATAGATCTAGTATCTAGTGAAGCGTACAAGTAATTGCATGCTCACAAGGCATTGGATCTATAGGGCCTCATAGTTCGATAGACCCTTTTAAACAATAGTCTATGAGAGACTTGATTTCGTTTGATAGAATGCCAATGATATGATCCAGGAGGATACGAAGATAACATTGATCCAGTGCCTGGTGAGGTACACAAGTGATTGTGGACCTACAAGATATTGGATCAATGAAGTCTTCGACACCCTCATGGATTATCGAAATGTATGATAGCATGTTGATACAATAAATCAGAGAGGAAGTAAAGGTAACATTGATCCATTGCCTAATGAGATTATGGGGAAGTTGCAAATCTACGCATCATTGGATCAAGGGAACCTTATAATTCCTATGATTTATTGGAAAGATAGCATGAGAGAATTTGATTTATGTTTGATTGCATACTGAAATGGTATGTCGAGAGGGGAGGAGTACCCTTAATCATCCATTCCTATATAAATTTGATAAGTAATTGTTAATCCACATAGGAATGGATGATTAGAGGACTCCTGGCCCTCATGACCAACCGAATGAGTAAGCATATGATGATGTATTAGGTATGATTTTGTGAACTCAAATGATAGGCCAATCAGGGAAGAGAACCCCATTCAACCAGTAACTAGTAGAATTCACAAATGATTATGAATTTACGAGAAATTGGTTGAATGTAATTTCTCATCCTTGAATGGACTATCATATGAGTTATATGTGAAGAATGTGATGAGTAGATGTCATGACACATTCGATAGACTACTCTTAAATTCTCTTATACAATACATTATTTTGCATTATAGAAGAGAAAGAGATGTCTTTGAGGAGTCTATAGAATAATCATGAATGTTGATTAGAATATAAAAGTTCTTTTGTTGAGAAGTATTGTAGATATGTATTGTTGATAATATTGTAGAATGTTGTTGAAATTAATGATATGACTTATGTGTAAGATAGAAGAAAGTAAGTCGATATGTATTGCTTGGTTTTAAGAGATGGAAGTGAGATAGATAGAAATTTGATTGTCATTTGTTTTTTGATTGCCCCTAATATTGGGATAGAAGAAAGGGAAAAGGTAGGGTCATCAAGGCCATGGATGATCATGTCATACATCACTTAACCCAAGAGAGGGAGAAGAAGAGAAGAAATATGATAGTAACGAAGTGGGATATAGAGGAAGATAGTAGAGGATAAGATTTTTGGACTAAGAGAGTTTACTCAACATATTAGTTAGCCTAGGTGGATGCAATGCAGATGTATTTATAATAAGGATTGGCCTTTGCATCATAGTAAACCCTCTTGACTTGATGGTATGATCAAGCAAATGAGGCAAACATGCAAGGGGTAGAGTGTGTATGATTATATGGTGGTTCTTGCCATGTATCAATCAAATGAGCAAGCAGTCAACTCGATGTGCTTTATGCATAGTATCATTTAAGATGAATGATGTTAATTGGTTCTTTGTGTTCTTGGCCATCCAATGTGGCTAGGTGGTAGGCTCTTGATCCAAATTTGGCTATGATAATAAAGGGTCCTAACCAATTGGGCTCAAATTTTCCTTTAAGATCGACATCGGTGTTGGTGTTCTTTTGATTTTCTTTGAGGACTAAGTCCCCAACTTCAAAAGATCTATGATGCACTTTCTTGTTGTAAGCTCATCGAAGCCTATTATGGTATGTTTTGAGGTGTTCTAAGGCATTGATGCATTTTTCTTCTAGGAGTTCTAGTTGTTGTAAGTGGCTTGAATGGTATTCATCTCCTATCAAAGAGTCTTGCAATAAGACTCTTAAAGAGGGGATTTCAAGTTCGAAGGAAATACTACTTTGGTACCATAAACCAATGCATATGGTGTTGCCCCAATGGGAGTACGCACACTTGTATGATATGCCCATAAGGTAGGATAGAGTTGTAAGTGCCAATCTCAGCCATTTTTGTTGACTAGCTTCTTGAGGATTTTGATTAGCATTTTGTTGGAGGACTCAACTTGTCCATTTCCTTGTGGGTAGTAAGGTGTAGACCATTTCTATTGAATTTTGTATTTGGCACACATTTTGGTGACCTATTTATTTTTAAAGGGGGTACCATTGTCTACGATTATGGTTGAAGGGATACCATATCGGCTAATGATTTGATTTAGGATAAATTTTGATACTTGAATGCCTGTGGTAGAGGATAGAGGTATTGCCTCAACCCATTTAGTGAAATATTCTATAGCTGTAATAATGAATTTAGAATACTAATTGTCTATATTACCTATGATATTCAGTTCCCAGGAGGAGAAAGGCCAAGGGGATGTTATAGGCTGAAGTTCTTGAGATGGAG
Organism: Wollemia nobilis; assembly: GCA_028583015.1. Taxonomy (NCBI): domain Eukaryota; kingdom Viridiplantae; phylum Streptophyta; class Pinopsida; order Araucariales; family Araucariaceae; genus Wollemia; species Wollemia nobilis. Next base: position 5,262,376 of record JAQPPZ010016385.1, on the reverse strand, counting down.
CATGAACAAGATTGTCATGTCATTGACATTTGTCACATTTCTTGACATAGCTATGAGTATATTTTTCCATGGAGGGCCAGTAGTAGCCCATCCTAAGGAGCTTTTTGGCTATGACTAGCCTACTAAAGTGACCACCACATGATCCATCATGGGCTTATTTTATGAGAGTTTGTGCTTCATCTGAGTTTATGCATCTGAGGAGTATACCTTCAAAGGAGTATCGATATAGAATATCTCCAATGATGACATATTTACAAGCTCTCAGCCTAAATTATCTACATTTTTGAGAGTTGAATCCTTTAGGGAATGTTCCTTCCTTGAGGAAATTGAAAATGTCTTGGTACCAAGGTGCTTGAGGTATAGATGTTTCGATGTTACATATGTTAAGAGGTAGTAGGCATGATTCTATCATAGAAGGTTCATTGATTGACCTTATGATGATAGCAACTTCTTCATCCTCCAATTCTAGAGGGATGAGAGATGCAGCTATTGCCATAGCATCAGCATGGTGATTACTAGAATAGGGTATGGCTTCTATGGTTATTTGATCGAAATGAGCTTTTAGTAAGTCTACAATATCTTTGTATGGTTTTAGCTTTTCATATTTGGTCTGATAAGTATCATTTTCTTGGTTGATTACTAGTTGTGAATCACCATATATTATTATATTTTTGATATTTAGTTTTATTGCGGCCCTAAGACCTAAAATAAGTGCTTCGTATTCTATTGTGTTGTTGGTGCAAGAGAAGCAAAGTTTAAATGATAATGGGATGAGTTGTTGTTGTGGGGTGACTAGGATAATCCCTGCCCCTGCACCTTTCATGCATCTTGCTCCATCAAAGTACAAGACCCATGTTTTGGGTTCTTGGGCTTCCATTGATGCAACCATCTCATCAGGAAAGGAGATGTTTATAGGATGTTCTAATTCTAAAGGAGCTACAACAAGTTGATCTACTATAACTTGCCCTTTTAGCGATTTTTGGTTTATGAATTCTATGTCAAATTCACTGAGGGCTATGACCCATTTGGTAGTTCTACCTGATAGATAAGGTTTCGACATGAGGTAGCATAATGGATCTACTCTTGCTAAGATGTAAGTCTTTTGACTGAGCATGTAATGTCTTAGTTTAAGAGATGAGAAGATGACTGCTAGGCAGATATTTTCTATTGGTGTATAGCGAGTTTCATAATTTACTAAGGTCCTACTAATGTAGTAGATTGCCCTTTCTCTATGTTGTTCATCGTATTGGGCTAATAGAGCTCCTAAGGCATGCTCAGTAGTGGCTATGTATAGCAGTAATGGTTGGTTTAAGTTTGGTGGCACCAATACTAGTGGTGTTAAGAGATAAGTCTTTAGGGCTTCGAAGGCTTCTTGGCATCCTTCATCCCATTCAAATTTGGCTCCTTTCTTTAGTAGTTTGGAGAAAGGTTGACACTTATCTACAAGTTGTGATATGAATCTATGTATAGCCTATAATTTTCCTTGAAGGATACGTAATTTAGTTAGATTTTTAGGTGGTATATGTTGGTTATGGTAATGATTTTAGAGGGATCAATTTCAATCCCATATCGAGATACGATGAACCCAAGTATCTTTCCTGATTTCACCCCAAAAATGTATTTGAGGGGTTTTATTCTGACTTTATAGTCTTGTAGTCTTTGGAAGATGCATCTAAGGTCTTGGGTATGGTCCTTCCTTTCTTGGGATCGAGCTATAATGTCATCTACATAATATTCCACTATTTTATGCATGAGATCATGGAATATGTAGGTCATGGCTCTTTGATAAGTTGCTCCTACATTTTTAAGGCCAAAAGGCATGACCTGATAGCAGAAGGTTCCCCAAGGGGTAGTAAAAGTTATTTTGGATTGATCTTCTTCTATGATTTTAATTTGGTTATAGCTCAAGAATCCATCCATTAAGGATAACATTTCAGATCCTACGGTGAAGTCGACTATCATGTCTATATTAGGTAAGGGGAAATCATCTTTAGGACAAGCATTGTTTATGTCTCTAAAGTCGATATAAATTTGAATGGATCCTTCTTTCTTAGTGATATGAATGATGTTGGAAATCCAATCCAAATAATCTATGGCTTTTATGAAGCCAACATCTAGTAGTTTTTGAAGTTCATCCTTTATTAGAAGGGTGACTCTTGGATGTATTTTCCTTAGTTTTTTTTTGATGGGTTTTGCATCAGGATGCACTACTAGATGGTGGACTACCAATGAAGGGTCAAGTCCTGGCATATCATCGTATCCCCAAGTGAAGATGTTAGAGAATTATTTTAATAGATTTATGTATTCTATTTGTTCTTCTTGGGTTAGGACTTTCCCTAGTTTGATAAGGTATGGATCTTGATCTGTTCCAATGTTAACCTCTATGGTTTCTTCGATTAAAGCTTGTGACTCATCTTCAAAGTGAAGAGGGGCATCTATAATCCCTAGTTCTTTAAGTTCTAGAGGATCTATAGATATTTGTTCCAAGTTGGAAGGTTGGGCTGAGTTTAAATTGAAGATCTGATCTAGAGACTCTTCTATATGATAGTTGTCTAAAGATTCTTCAAGGTCTTCATTGATTGAAATGGCTTCTGGATGAACTAGTTCTAACATGTTAATACTCCCAAATCATATAGTTTTATGAGGGGTTTGATTGAGGAGTGACCATAGTTCTTCTTCGTCCTCTTCACCCCATTGAGAGCCATGTATTGATCTAGAGTAGTCATCTTTGTCCTCTTCTCCAGATAGAGGAGAGGGTTCATTTTTGTTGGGGATAAATCCAATCCCACATCATGCTGGCCAAGGTATAGCTTCTATAGGTTCTTTAATACCTTGTTCATAATGACCTAGGCCCTTACCTTGATAACCCATATTAACAAGCATTTGTTTAACTATGGGGAAGGCAGGTGACATATAACATGTAGCGTAGGTTCATTTGGTAGGCATAAGGTTGCACCCTTGGATTCTCTCATCGAAGGTAGTCCCACCATGGATGAAAGTGCAAGATCCTATTTGAATTTTGAGTCCCTTTCTACTAGGCATACCTATGTCTCGAGGGGAAAGGAACATGCTTACTAGTTCTACGAAAGGATCTAGTTTTTGACAAATGTGGTTAATTTGATTAGCGTTGAGGGATGATTGAGGGGTTTCCTCTAAGTCTATAAGAGGTTCCTCTAATATTTCCTTCCCTTTATCAATTTTTGATTGATCATTTGACTTGGCTGATTGTATAGAAGGACAAAGATTAAGTTCTTGTAAATCTATAGAGTTGCACATGGCAAAAGGTTTCGGATCTCCAGGAATATGGATGACCCTTCCTTGATATTCATATTTAAGGCATTGATGTAAGGTAGAAGGTACGACCCTCATGGCATGTATCCATGGTCTTCCAAGAAGCATATTATAAGTTACATCACATGATATGACATAAAAGAGGGTGTTTAAGACATGAGGTCCTACTTTGATAGGTAAAGTAATGGTGCCTGTTACTTCTCATTCCTCATTATCGAAGGCCCTAATAATGAGGTCCAATTTTTGTAAATCATTTTTAGTTAAGTCAAAGTTTCATAAAAATTTGATGTTACAAACATTCAAGGTTGATCCATTGTCTACCAAGACTCTCTTAATGTATTTATCACCTATTTGCATTATAATGTAAAGGGGAGAATCCCCTGATATGGTTTCGAGAGGAGCGTCTTCCTCATGAAAGGCTAAAATAGCATTATTAATTCTAGTCAATCCAACCATGTTGGTGATATCATTTGGAGATAGGTCTTGAGGGACTTCTTGTTCACTTAAGAGTTTTATCAATATTTCCCTATGAGCAGGTGATGTTTTTAGGAGTTCTAGAAGGGAGATCTTAGTAGGTACTTCTTCTAATTGTAGATGAAGATCGAAGGTATGCAAAGTGTTTTGAGAAGGTGTAACCACCAAGGGTGATTTATTAGGAATGTTGATTTTTGCTTTTGGAACAACCATTGGGGGTTGATCCAAAGATTGATTCTTTGCTTGTTGTCTAGTTATAGCATGGGAAGATCTTGATAGGTGAATGACACCTACAAAGTTAGCTACCTTTTGATCATGTGTTGGTAAAGGGTTTTGAAAGATCCCCATATCTTTGTTAGGGTTTTGTTTTCTATTAATTATCACTTTCCCTTCCTCAATGAGGTCTTGAATAATGTTCTTTAGGGTTCTACACTTATTAGTAGTATGCCCTTCTATTTGGTGATAGTCATAATATTCATCTTGTCTATACCAAGTGGGTATTCCTTTTGATAAGTCCCAAGGTCTAATGGGTGGAAGTTCTATTAGTTTAGATTCGAGGAGCATTTTTAACATGGTTATTTGACTTTGCCCCATATTAGTATATTGCCTTTGAGGTTTGTCCTCCTTTTGGATAACCAATTTTTGAGGAGCATTTTGAGTAGTGTTTACATTGTTGTTTTGTCGAGAATCGGTTACACCATCTCCTATGACATGTTTATTTTTGTATTGCCCCTTGTTAGAGGGCTTTTCATCCTCTTTCTTATTATAGTTGAGTTGGCCTCATCTTATGAGGATGACCTCTACCCTTTTAGCCATGTCAATGGCTTCTTCAAAAGAGGTTAAGTTTATCATCTCCAAGGGATATGACAATTGTTCATGGAGGTTTCATAGGAAAATATGCAAGAGTTCCTTAGGAGGAGGAATGTATTGGAGTCTCCCTATGAGGGCTCTCCATTTGGCCAAGAAATCTATGAATTTCTCATTTTTACCTTGTTTAAGTTGGTAAAGGTCATCTATGGTAACCTTATCTTCTATATAGATCAAAAATTGTTTAATGAAGGCTTCCATAAGTTCTTTGAACTTCTTAATGGAATGATGAGGTATTTGAAAGTACCATTCTAAGGCTAACCCACTAAGGCTTTTAGGGAATAACCTAAGGAGAAGTTTTTCATCATGATTGATGTCACTACAAGCTATTTGGAATAGCCTTAAATGGTTGATGGGATCTTGTTTTCCATTATACATTTGAAACTTAGGAGTTTCAAAATTCTTTGGAAATGGGTGATTAAGAATTTTGGGATCTAAAGGTTCATTATAGAATTCTTCAAAAGAGTACTTAAGTTTAGATGTCCCTTGAAGGGAGGTAATTTGACGCTCAAGTTCTTCGAACTTGGCATCTCTCTTTTCTAGGTCTGATATTTTGGTATTGATATTTTGAATATCATTTGATGGAGGTTGAGTATGTGATTGAGTGGATGTATGCGTTGCAAAAGGTATACTTGTAAGGGTTGAAATATTTTTATTTGAAGTTGTGATGTGAGGGACTTGAGTGGGTCCCAAATTGAGAGTGAAGAAGGGATTTGTGGTATTAGTTGTTTCTCTAGGAAAATTTGAAAAAGGATTTCTTGAAGTGGGCATTTCTATTGATAAGGTAGGAGGTGTTGTAGAATCAGTAGGTTGTGTCATAGCCACATTGAAACTTGCCAAGGTGTTTTGAATTTCATTGATTTGAGTGGTTGTTGATTGTTCATTAGAATAACCTAAGTTTTCATGCATTGTGGTAGATTCCACTTTCGCTTGTTCTCTAAGTTCTTCTTTAAGAACATCCAAGATGATGTCTTTGTTTCTTTTGATATAATCTCGAACATGGTCCATAGTTTGATAAGGAATTTGTTCAACAATTAATTGTTCCCTTGGCACTTGTTGTGACCAAGGGTTTACTTCTTGTTCAATTTGTCCTTGAGAGGATGATCCTTCCTATGAAGGAATAGGGACACCCTTGTTTCGGGTGTTATAAGGATGTTGAGACATAGTTAGAAGACTTAGCTTCAAAGAGGGAGTTAATTTATTAAATTTTTGTTTCTAGAGTACTTATAGAAAATAAGAGAAGATGTTTGATATCCTTATGTCACCTAGATAAGCAACCCTCCTTGTGACTCCCACTAATCCACCATAATATACTTGCCAAAGAAGATTGCTCCCCTAAGGTTCATATGTCGGTTTACTCAAGGGGTCGTTAACCTTCCCCCAATAGGATTAGCAATTGGTTATGTTCTTGTTATCTTAATTTAATGTGATGTAAACTAAGCAAACAAATTAGATGGTCTATTTAAGTTCAATAAAATTTTATCTTAGTTAAGGTAAAAGGAGTGTTCACGTCGGGTTCACCAATTTATGTAGGTGGTGGGAAAACCTCATGTTCTTTTCCCTTTTAGATCTAATTAAATGTCAAGTGTGTGTGGGGGATATTCATTAGAATCTCTGCTTCCCCACTTGAGGATCTCTTTCCAAAGGAGATCCCGAGGATGTGAAAATCCTCAACACAACTAGACCCCTACTTTTTATGCTTTTTCCTATGGTTGTATGAGGTTGATGTAATGCTTGTTTTGTGGTGTTTATGGGTTCAATTAAGACAAACACCTAAAAGTTTTGGATCTCTATTAATCTTGACTCTTTATCGAGCCTTAACGATTATTTGAACCTAAATCATCAGAACCATATAAAATGCAATGCTTAGTTTAATTCACACAAATGCAAGCAAACAAGATCTAACCTATATGCACTTCAAGTTTTGAATGCACTAGTCTAAGGAGATTTTGATTTTAGGGCAAACAAGGAAGGATGCAATCAAACAAGCTAGCCTAAATGCAACTATATGCTTCTCAATTTCTTGCCTAAGTACTTGAATATAAAATATATGCTAAAACCAAGCCTAGGGTTCCTTAATTGATTAGTATTTTAGTGTTTTGTAAAGAAACTATAATGTTTTGTAAAGAAATATCAAGGTTTTGTAAATGATTTGGGTTTTCTAACTAGAATTCATTAATTTTCCAAAATAAATGTGTTTTATGTTTCAAAATAGTAGAAAATCAGAAAAATAATGAAGAAAATGAAATTACTAAGCTAGGGAAGGGCCAAGTGGTTGGATTACCTTTACCAAAGTCTGTCTACCAAATTTACCATTGAATAGTGCCAAATTTGCCATTGATGCCAAATTTACCATAGGGGTGGTAAATTTGGTAAAACCTACACAAAAACTAAAAAAAATTAGGTTTTCTACTTTGGGGGGTCTATCTGAGGGTAGTGAGGTTGATAGACTATCTCTTCTACTGATCAAACCCCCTATTTTATAAAAAAAATGAGTATGTTTGCCTTCTTGGAATGGATTTTGGCCTATTGCCAAATTCACCACTAGGTCTTGCCAAATTCACCATTAGAAAATTTGGTCTGAGTGGTAAATTTGGTTCTATGATTTTGGTTACCAAATTCACCACTAGGTGATGTTTTTGAGATTTTGGGGTTGATTTTGGCTAGCTCTGATTATCTTTTTGGGATGAATTTTTTTGGGAAGGTTCGTAATGTGATATAGAAGGTTTGAGGATGATGAAATTAGAGGATTGAACCTCTGAAACTTGATTTTTCCAAATTCACCATAGGGGTGGTGAATTTGGTACTTGGCAAGATTTTTAAAGTTTTAGAGTAGATTTTAGATCAATCTGAATGGGGTTTTGGCTAAAATTGATAGGGAAGGATCCTAGTATATTTTAGAAGGTCTGTGCATAAGAAAATATAGGGATTAAGCTTCTAAAATAGAGAATTGAAGGACTAAAATTTTAATTATGGAAGAAAAGTATGAAATCCCCCTAGGGGTCTACAAGTTTTACAAATTAAACTTATAAAAGGTTATGGGATGCAAAAATAAGGCTAAGGGATGTTGAATTAGGGTTAAATTAATTCCTAAAAATATTATAATAGTAGATTATAATGATAGATTTAATAATTTAGTGAATTATGCTAAGAAATTACTTGAATCTTAAATGAAATGGACAGTATGTAATTATGAAGAAATAGAACTGAAATTGGATGTAATAGAAGTAAAAAGAATCTAAATCCCAATACTAAGTGTTAGGAAATGCAAGAGATAACTAATATAACTTAATAAAAAATAAATTAGCACTCAAATAACAAGAAATTTACATAAAAGAGAGCTCATAAAATGAAAGAGATGTTATGTAAATGCTTGAACAAGGGAAATAGAAAGCAAAAAATGCTTAATATATGAAAGAAAAATTGCATGGAGGAAAATAAAAAGGATTAGTATGTTGTAGGCAAGATATAAAATATGTAGGCAAGAGATTAGTAAATATTTTATCCAAAATTTATGCAAAGAAAAGCATAATAAAAATCCTACAAAATAGAGGATTAGAGGCAAAAGTGTTGTTAAAAGTAAATGCAAACTAAGATAGCCTACAAAATAAGTGTTAGAGATGATAGTAAGGATGCTAATATTGAACAAGAAGGCTGCCAAACACTGTTAGAATGCTACAAAAATAGGGTTAGAGGCTGCCAAAGAAAAAGATAGAAATCCTACAATAGAAATTGGAGCATATAAAATGAAATGCATAAAATGGTGTCAAGTTAGCAAGGCTACAACCTAGAGGACAAAATGTTGTGGAATCAAGGTGAGAGGAGAGAAGAAGGAAGCTAGGAGAGCTCTCCTTCTTACCTCCAATGGTGACCTCCTTGCTCCCAAGTCCTCCTTGCCTTGCTTGACTTGCTCTCAATGCTCACAAAGGATACTCAAATGCTTGATAAAAACCTATGCAATGCTTGAGAAGAACTTGAAAGAGAGAAATGCTAATGCTAAGAGAATGTGGATAGAGCTTTGCTACAGTGAATTGCCTTACCAAATGCTTACCCATGGCCTCCTTAAATAGGATTTGGGAGGGGACTTGGAGGGAGGAATGGATAAGAATAAATTCAAACTAATGCATCCTAGACCTTCTTGAAGCATGTGGGATCGATGGTGGAGGTGAAAGGATGCTTGATCCGTGGCTAACTGGTTCATGTGGAAGATTCTCGACCATTTTGCCAAATTCACCATTGTTTGCCAAATTCACCATAGGTGTGGCAAATTTGGTTCTGAGTGGAAAATTTGGTAACAAATCAGATTGGATTTAGGATAGTTTGAATTTTGAAAGGGCTACCAAATTCACCACAGGGGTGGCGAATTTGGTAAAAACTAACTTTTTGGTCAAAAACCTTGATTTTGCAGTTTTGCCAAATTCGCCACTCAACTTACCAAATTCACCACTGGCAAATTTGGTCAGAGTGGCAAATTTGGTAAAGGTGAATTTAGGTGCCCATATTGATGGGGAATGATAATTTTGAAGTTTTGTGAAGATTAGAACAGATTTTGGGAAGTTTTGGAGTGTTTACGACCAGTTTTGGGAAGTCACAATTAGTGTGTCAAAATTGGGTGTCTACAACCACTAGTATCACACCACCGACCACTGCATGACCTGAGTTTAATTTAGAGGCCCATCAAAGAAAAGTGTAGGGAAATTTATCTTTAGAGGCTTGATTATTCTTACCTATGGCCCAAAATTTAGGAGATTTGGAGATGCATTTGGTGTAATGATTGTATATCTTTTTCCTTAATTCCCTAATATCTTACTATTTATGATATATAGCTTTTATGTTCAAGACTATCTCCATTAACACTCTATTGGTTAACAGTTGAAAATTGGTTCTTTTGTCATCAAATATTATCTTATTTCTATCCTTATATATTTTTCAAATGATGAATATTGACAATGAATACCATATCTACCTAATAAGGTGCTTGTCCTTCAGTCCCCATTTGTACATTTGGCCCAAATTGGTTAGGCAATTTTTTGAGTTGAAGGTTCTTGATAGTGTTGATCATAGCTATTGGGTTATTTAAATCTAGATTTTAATTGCTTCTATACACTAAAGAATATATGTAATATTTCATTGTTCTTAAGACACCTATGGAAAATATGGGGTCCCATGATATTCCTCTTAATGAGGTTATCTCTATGACTAAGAAAATATACCATAATATGTAAATAAACAAAATGAAATTTGATATTGTATTTATAGACTTTGTTTATCACAAATTAGTCTTTTGATTACAATGGACTTTCCCAAATGGAGGGTTTTCTTTGCAAATGAGTTTAATGGTACCACAAATCATCTCATTGGTCACACAAAAAATTGTAGGGAGGGTTTTGAAGTCTTGTTTCTTGACCTCCTAAGCCTCTATATCAGCCCCAGTACCTAAACATAAGCCCACAAAAAAATCAACAGTAGCATTTGTTGGGCCTTTCAAGATAAGGTCCTAAATCATGAAAAGGAGAGTTACAAAACTCATCAATAGACTAATAAAAAGTTACAAAAACCATGTAAAAAATTACAAAATTATGCTAAAATACTTTATTTACCTTCTTAACTTCTTTTTATTTGTTCTAGATCCTTTTTTCCTTCTGGACCCAACCACCCAAGGCGGTTGGCTTTGTATAGTTGTAGTGGGTGATTGTCTTTGTGTAGCCACATAGGTTGGTTGTATATATAGATTTATGTTGATCCAAATAGGCTAAAAATTTATGAGAAAATTAATATAGTTTTCAAGAACCTACCCTTAAATTTTCATGGCAATCCAAGTCCAAATGAGGAAGTTATACCCAAAATAGTGAGGGTGGATTTGGCTCCTGTGTGGCCCCCTAAGGTGGTTGCCTGTGTTTGTGTAGCCACCTTTAGTGGTTTTTTATGTTTGTGTATCCATATTGTATGGTTGTATCTATGTATCCACACTATGTGGTTGGATATATGTTTTGATAGGGGCTTCAAACTTAAATTTAGACCTTTTTAGAAGTGTCTCGGGGCTTCTAGTGCAGATCAAACGTTGTTTGATTATTGGAGATGAGCACAACTTAAAAATGAATATTATCATGCATTACAAAGAGACTCCATGGTTTATGTTCTTGAGCTCTCCAAATGAGGTACTTACATTCACAAATTAAAAAATCCACAAGGAGGGCCAAATGAAATCTAGGCAATGTTTCGATAGTGTTTTATGCACTCTCTCTTGAAGTGAATGAAATGGGAGCATATTTATAATATTTACCAAGGGTGAGGAGAATGATGAGGGGGCAATAGGATGATGGAAAAGTGGCCTAGGTGAGATAATGGAGTAATATCAAGTAATATAATGGAGTAATATTCTATATTTAGGCTATGACACACTATGATGTGTTATGACATGCCTCATTAATGCCCTTGGGTGGAGAAATTTCTCATCCACCAAAATGTTATGCTTCATAAATGTGCTTGGGTGGAGAGAATACTCACCCATGTGCATTAATGAGCTTGGAATATGAAGGAAGTAAATGTCAACTACAGTGAGGTGGACCTGGGTTAAAATAGGGGGATGATCTCATGATGACCTTGGATTAGGCATCAGAAGGTGCTTAGGATGGTCAAAGGGAATAGGAAAGCAAAATTAATATTTATAAGATTGCAATGTATTAATTAAAATAATTACAATTTTTTTTAAATATTAAAATTTAACCAATTCCAATATGACACTTTTAGGTGTCTATAGATGTTCCTTTTTGTACTACATTATTTGAAAATACAATATGGTGCAAAAATAGATGACACCTATTGCTGAATTGATGATAATTAGTGATGAATGGATGACGATGGTCGGTGAGTGAATGATGAAAGTGGATTTTGGATCGAGGAGGGTGACATTAGGTTATCCCATGTTGGATATTTTGAGATTATTTAGTTGTCATTGATGTCAAGGTGAAAAGTCGTCATTAATACTATGGAGCACACCATCAATAGCACCAAGAACAATGCGAAGAGTTGAAGAGAAAGTTGGCAAAATAATATTTTATGAGGGTTTATGGTAAACCCATGATGGAAGATTAAAAGGTTTCATTAAAACCATTATAGTTGGAAAAATAATATTTTATGAGGATTTATGGTAAAGACACGGTGGTACAATATATTATTTAAAGGTTTAAGTTTAAACCCAAAGTTAAAGTTTATAATTTTTTTTTATAAAATTTAAATTCCTTAGAATTTAAATAATTCATAAACTATAAAGGTGGGAGCACCGATATCATGCAATAATAAAAAATTCTAATGTCAATAAGAATATTGGAGCACCGAAATTCAAATCCTATGGAGGAATCGTGTATAAATGGTGGCCAAAATACTTTCAAATTTATCCCTCATCGATTTGATTAATGCGACTAAGGTGAACTATTTTGTGTGATTCGCTATTTCGGTTGAGGAAGAAGACAAAAATATTTTTGTCTTATGCGCCAAGTTTAAAATAGAGAGGGTTTATTGCTTAAGACATGTTGGACATGGTGGTCCATTGGAAGAGCACATTTTTTGAAGGCGTTGGTGGAGAAATAGCCTATGATCGAATCCCATGGAGTGGTAGCGCTAAAGGGAATTTTTTTTGGGTTGTGTTTTTCATTTGTGTGCTAGGAGAGGAATAAATTGCACGAAGAGATTTTAAGCTCTTAATGTACATCTAGTGCACATGGTTGATTGAGCCCATGGCTAGGGCATTCACAGAGGCAAAGGTTAAGGGTTAGAAACCCACTAAGAGGCAACGGTAATTTTTGATAATTAATTTTTGCCTAAGGTTTTTGAAAAGGATATAATTGGAGTAAAAGGGTTTTATTGTGTGTTTGATTTATATTATTGTTGGATTTATAAGGGTCTGAGAAACATTGTTGATTTGATATTTGATTTTTATTATTGTGGAGTAACAAGGATTAATGTGAGGTTGTTTTATTGATGAAGTGATTTATATCTTTGGAACCATAAAGAAAGTTGATTTTATTTTTATCAAAGTATCTCTTACCATTAAAATAAATTAAAGAGTTTTGAATTAATTTTTGGTGGATGTTCAGTTTATTCTAGTTGGGTGTTTATAAGGTGTTATTGGATAAATATTTTACGTATGTTGATGGTTTTTTTGAAAGGTGGAGTGATAAAGTGTATTTGAGTATTTACATAATATTGTGAGAAATATTTATCTTCTAACCTCTTTGATATTGGCATAGAAGTTGTTGTGGTTGTGATAGATTTATGAGATCTCTTCATCATCAGGAAAAAGGTATGAGCACATTCTTCCATAGTTGAGTTGATTGATTGGTTTTCTAGAAAATAAGTTTGGAGTAAAAAGTACTTGATTAGGGTTTCCTTTTCGAGAGTGTTTGAGTTAATGCTTCAAGATTTTTTGGAATAAAGAGTTGTTGTTAAAACCTTGTTTTATAAGCATTTTTGTTGAATCCATTGGTTGGTTGACGAACTTGAGTTAGGATTTGTAAAATAATATGAGTATCATTGTTATGTGAAGATAGTTTTACAAGCATTGTTGTTGAAGTGAGTTGTTGTGCAAAGAACTTGAACTATGGTCTTAAATGAACATGAGTATCATTGTTATGTGAGATTTGTTGTTGAGAATTGTTGGAAACATTTTGAGTTTATGGTTATATACTTGGACTAGGGTTTGTGAGAAAGAAGTATTTCATTGAGTGTCTGGTTGAGTAAAGTTGATTTATCCTAGTAAAGTGGATGTGTGAAGTGATTGTTCAAGTTCCATAAAACAAACTATTCTATATTATGATTTGATTTGAGAAAGTTATTGAGCATTGAGTTGAAACATATTGGGTCTCTAACAATTCTCTTTATGTTTCTATGAGTTTTTGGACAAGTTATGTGTGGACTTGTTGAGCATATTTGGACAAGTTCTATTTGGACTTGTTGAGCAAATTTGGACAAGTTCTATGTGGAATTGTTAGGCAGATTTGAGCAGATTCTGAGTGGACTTGTTGAAAATATTTGAGAAAATTCTGAGTGAGCTTGTTGAGTAGATTTGGACAAATTATGAGTGAACTTTTTGAGTAGATTTGAGCAAGTTATGAGTGGACCTATTGAGTATATTTGAGCAAGTTCTAAGTGGACTTGTTGAGAATATTTAAGCAAGTTCTAAGTGAGGTTTTTGAGCAGAATTGAGCAAGTTCTGAGTAGACTTATTGAGCAAATTTAAACAAGTTATGAGTGAGCTTGTTGAGTAGAATTGAGCAAGTTCTGAGTGAGCTTGTTGAGCAAATTTGAGCAAGTTCTGAGTGGACTTGTTGAGCATATTGAGCAAGTTCTAAGTGGACTTATTGAGAAGATTTGAGCAAGTTTTGAGTGGACTTGTGGAGTAGAGTTTGGTGTAAATTTGAGGATAGGTTTGTACTAGACCAGAGATATATATTGAGCATATTTGTGCTAGATCGAAGGATTATTTTTAGTATAGATTTAAGACTGAGCTTTGGAGGTGATAGAGCAGAGAGGAAAATAGTCTCCATCATCCTAGGTAGTGAGGATAAATCTTCTGAGTTGGGATAAGAGTCTTCAGTGGAGATATATCCACAAGCTAGTCCAGTGGAGGCAATAGTCTTCTAGAGGATCACCAGCCAGAGCAGAGGAGAAGGGGTTCTCCTATGGATAGAGATCCATGAACTTTATTTAGGGGATTGGTATATCCTTTGGATAGAGGTCCATAAATATTGTAATAGGGAAGGATTCCCAAGAGATTGATTGAGAAAATTTTAGTAAAATATTTTCTCCATGGAGTAGCCCACATTGGGTGAACCACGTAAATTGTGGTGTCTCTATTGTGTATGGTGTTTTGTGTATTGCTTGATTAATGTTGTTGATATTGTTATATATTAATTGCATAATATTGATTAGGAAATAAAAGTAAAAAGTGGTCTTATACTTCTTTACCCCCTCTCAGTATAAGCTTGTGTTATTCAATTAGTATCAGAGTGAATTCCTTCAGAAGAGTTTAACAACTTGAAGGAAAATCTAACAAGAACACAATGGATCCTAAGGAGGTGTCCTCAAATAATTTAGCACCAGCATTTTATGGAAGTGACTATATGTATTGGAGTATGATGATGAAGATCTACCTAATGGCACTTGGCAATGAAATTTGAGAATCAATGGAATTTGGATATGATACCTTAATCAATCCTTGTACAGATAAGAAAGGTAAGCTCTTACAACACTATAATTCAAAAGCAATGAATGCACTTATGAGAGGTTTGCGTAGAACAGAGTCTATAAAATTTATGCATTGTAAAACTACAAAAGAGATGTGGAATAAATTGCAAAATATATATGAATGAGATAAAAGTGTCAAGAAAGCAAAGATGTAAAATCTCAAAGGATAACTTGAAGCATTAAGATTTAATGAAGAGGAAAATATTAGTTCTTATATAATTTGAATTGATGAGGTTATTAATGATATGCAAGGACTTGGAATGAATATTTATGAATTAGATGTTTGTGATAAATTCTTAATAACTCTTTCAAAAATATTCAATGAATAGGTTTATGCAATAGATGTGTCAATGGATTGTTATAATTTGATAAGAGATAATTTTCTTGGTATGCTCACAAATTTTGAGATAAGAATACAATATCCTATTCCCGAGAATGAAGTAACATTCAAAACAATCAATAAGACAAAGGGTAAGAAGTCAAAATCAAGCAATGAGTCATCCAGTAATGAAGAAGCTAATTACGATAGAAGAGATAAAGATTCCAAGAGATCTAGAGATCTACGATCTATTAAGTTTTTAAATTGTGGAAAGTATGGACATTTTGCAACAGATTTTTAAGAACCTAAGAACAACAATGGTGAAGAAAAATAGGATCACAAGAATAGGGAATTAGAAAGATACATGCATCAAAAGAAAAGCAAGGATTGATAAAACAGACAAGGAAATAAGTTCTTCCACAGGCAAAAGAGGAGATACTATGCGGATAAGGTAAGTAAGTACTCAAGTGATAGTGATGCTAGTTTTTTAGACAATGATAGAGATAAAGTCTTATATATGATTGAAAAAAAGAGCAAGTTAAGAAAAGGACTCTAGTAATTCTCAAGTGTTTTAGATGTGGTAACTTTGGACATCTTGAAGATGATTGTACAAGGGATGGTTATATTTTTAGTGATGATGAATATGAAGATGCACTTGAAAGACCATATGAAAATATTCTAATGGAATTAGAAGAAGAAGAAAGTGATCCTATAGAAGGCAAGCCAATAGAAAATAAATATGAAGACAAAGGTAAACAAATAGAGGAATATTCAAAAAATAATGGTTATGATATCAAGGGAGAACTAAGTTATGACCTTGAAATGGTAAAGAAGTTAAGAAAGCAACACTCTAAACTTGAAATTCAATTTCAAGAATGTGATGAAGAGAGAAGATTGCTCATAGAGGATTTAGAAAAATCAAAGGCTAAGGAAAAAAGGTTCAAAGATAAGTTAGAAGCAAAGATCTTGGAATGTGAGAAGTTAGCACAAGAAGTGGCACTACTAAGAGAATATTTAGAAGACTACAAGTTCAAGATGAAAGGGTTCAAAAATAGCTCAATTTTGTTTTTGTGTTTTATTTGTGGAAAACATCCCAAAAGGGATGCCACTTTCGGGTAAGACCCAAGGAGGCAGGGGTATCCATTCCACAAAAAATGCCTAGGAATCATACCTAGCCTACCACATTTGACATACTCAAGGAGAAAACAAACACACAAAACCAAATTAAAAAAAGAAAATAACAACCAAAAATAGCTCAAATAACTTGGATAAGTTCATCAAGATATAAAAGCCTACATCAAGCAAAATAGGTCTTGTATTTGAATAGGTTCAAAATAAATGGGAAGGAGAGTCACCTTAAATTTTTTGAGGAGAAGAAACTTAAGATGAAGATACTTCAAAAAAAGATAGTGTAAAATATAGTGAGACATCTGAGGATGAGTTGGACAATAGAGAGTTCAACAAAAACATGAACAATGCACAAAGAAGATACAGATGGAACAATAATCAGAATAGGTCAAGAGAGACCAAGAGATGAATAAGGTCAAGATAAGTAAACTTAAATGGAATATGCTTTTCATGTCACAGGTTTGGGCACATGGATTCACAATGCAGGATACATGAAATATAGGAATATGAGAACATACAACATTTCCATGGGTATAGCTACTCATATAATTAGTTTGGTCACAAGGTAGTGAATTTTAGGGTTCATGATAGAAGAGGATATGGCTTCACTAGGAGAAATAATAAGACATTTGCACCTCCAAGGAATAATAACATTAAGTGTTATAAGTGCAATAATGATGGTCACACAAAAAAGTGGTGTAGAGCAGACATTCTAGAAACAAGTATGAACAGGGATTGGAACAAGAACAAGAACATGAATATGAATATGAATAGGAATAGGAACATGGACATGAACATGAATAGGAACACACACATGAATATGAATAGGAACATGAACAAGAATAGAAATAGGAACAAAAACATGAACAGGAACATGAACATGGAAATGAACAGGAATGTAGACATGGATAGGAACATGGACATGGATAGAAATAGTCAGAGGAATCAAAGAATTTGGATAAGAAGAAAAGAGGATAAAGGTAAAGAACAATGCTTTATTGGAGTAGAAATACTCCCACCCAAAAATTAACCACCTCAAAAGAAGGTGGGGGAGGGGCTAATCTAAGAGGCTTATTCTTAGCCCCAAGCCCCAAAGGTGATCCTTTGCCATTGATGTCAAAGAGGGAGATATTTGAGTAAGGGGGAGAGATTTGATTTGAGAGAGCATTGAGCCAGGTGAGCAGAACAAAGGAAAAGTCAAATTTTTAGTAAAAGAAAATTGGGTTACCATCAATGACAAAGGAAGATAGTGTTGGACATTTTGAGCTTATTTAGTTTTCATTGATGTCAAGGTGAAAAGTCGTCATTAATACTATGGAGCACACCATCAATAGAACCAGGAACAATGCGAAGAGTTGAAGAGAAAATTGGCAAAATGATATTTTATGAGGGTTTATGGTAAAACCATGATGGAAGATTAAAAGGTTTCATTAAAACCATTATAGTTGGCAAAATAATATTTTATGAGGATTTATGGTAAAACCATGATGGCAAAATATATTATTTAAATGTTTAAGTTTAAACCCAAAGTTAAAGTTCATAAAAATAATTTATAAATTATAAATGTGGGAGCACTGACGTTATGCAATAAAAGGAAATATTGATGTCATCGAGAATATTGGAGTACCTACGTTCGAAGCCTATGGAGGAGTCATGTATAAATGGTGGCCAAAATACTTTTGAATTTATCCCTCATCGATTTGATTAATGCAACTAAGGTGAACTATTTCATACGATTCACTGTTTCGGTTGAGAAAGAAGACAAAGGTTTTTGTCTTATGCACCAAGTTTAAAATAGAGAGGGTTTATTTCTTAAGACATGTTGGACATGGTGGTCCATTGGTAGTGCATATTTTTGCAAAGGCGTTGGTGGAGAAATAGCCTACGATCAACTCCCATGGAGTGGTAGCACCAAAGGGAAAAGTTATTGGGTTGCGTTTTTCATTCAGGTGCTAGGAGAGGAATAAACTGCACATAGAGATTTTAAGCTCTTAACATACATCTAGCACACATGGTTGCTTGTGACTAGGGAATTCATGGAGGTAGAGGTTAAGGGTTCGAAACCCACTAAGAGGCAAAGGTAATTTTTGATAATTAATTTTTTCCTAAGGTTTTTGAAAAGGATATAGTTGGAGTAATAAGGGTTTGATTGTGTGTTTGATTTATATTATTGTTGGATTTATAAGGGTTTGAGAAAGGTTATTGATTTGATATTTGATTTTTATTATTGTGGAGTAATAAGGATTAATGTGAGGTTGTTTTATTGATGAAGTGATTTATATCTTTGGAACCATAAAGAAAGTTGATTTTATTTTTATCAAAGTTTCTCTTGCCATTAAAATAAATTAGAGGTTTGAATTAATTTTTGGTGGATGTTAAGTTTATTCTAGTTGGGAGTTTATAAGGTGTTATTGGATAAATATTTATGTATGTTGATGGTTTTTTTGAAATATGGAGTGATATGGTGTATTTGAGTATTTACATAATATTTTGAGAAAGATTTATCTTCTAACCTCTTTGAGATTGGCATAGAAGTTGTTGTGGTTGTGTTAGATTTACGAGATCTCTTCATCATCAATAAAAAGGTATGAGCACATTCTTCCATAGTTGAGTTGATTGATTGGTTTTCTAGAAAATAAGTTTGGAGTGAAACATACTTGATTAGGGTTTCCTTTTCGAGAGTGTTTGAGTTAATGCTTCAAGGTTTTTTGGAATAAAGAGTTGTTAAAACCTTGTTTTATAAGCATTTTTGTTGAAGCCATTGGTTGGTTGAATAAATTTAGTTAGGATTTGCAAAAGAACATGAGTATCATTGTTCTATGAAGATAGTTTTATAAGCATTGTTGTTGAAGTGAGCTTTTGTGCAAAGCACTTGAACTTTGGTTTAAAATAAACATGAGTATCATTGTTATGTGATATTTGTTGTTGAGAATTGTTGGAAACATTTTGAGTCTATGCTTATATACTTAGACTAGAGTTTGTGAGAAAGAAGTGTTTCATTGAGTGATTGGTTGAGTAGAGTTGGTTTAGCCTAGTCAAGTGGATGTGTGAAGTGATTGTTCAAGTTCCATAAACCAAACTATTCTATATTTTGATTTGAGTTGAGAAAGTGATTGAGCATTGAGTTGAAAAATATTGGGTCTCTAACAATTCTCTTTATGTTTATATGAGTTTTTGGATAAGTTTTGTGTGGACTTGTTGAGCATATTTGGACAAGTTCTATGTGGACTTATTGAGCATTATTGGATAAGTTCTATGTGGACTTATTGGTAATATTTGAGCAGATTCTGAGTGGACTTGTTGGAAATATTTGAGCAAGTTCTGAGTGAGCTTGTTGAGCATACTTGGACAAGTTATGAGTGAACTTGTTGAGAAAATTTGAGCAATTTTTGAGTGGACTTGTTGAGTAGAATTGAGAAAGTTCTGAGTGGAATTGTTGAGCATATTTAAGCAAGTTGAGCAAGTTCTGAGTGGACTTGTTGAGCAAATTTAAAAAATATTTGAGTGATCTTGTTGAGCATAATTGAGCAAGTTATGAGTGGACTTGTTGAGCATATTTGAGAAAGTTCTAAGTGGACTTGTTGAGAAGATTGAGCATGTTTTGAGTGGACTTGTTGAGAAGATTTGAGCAAGTTCTGATTGGACTTGTGGAGCAGAGTTTGGTGTATATTTGAGGACAGCTTTGTACCAGACTAGAGATAGATATTGAGAAGATTTGTGCTAGACTAAAAAAATGTGTTTAGTTCATATTTGAGACATTGATTTGGAGGTGATAGAGTAGAGAGGACAATAGTATCCAATGGATAGAGATCCATCAGCCAGGGTAGTGAGGACAGGTCTTCTGAGTGGGGATAAGAGTATTTAGTGGAGAGAGATCCACAAGTCAGTGCAGTGGAGGCAGTAGTATTGTAGAGGATCACCAGCCAGAGTAGAGGAGAAGGAGTTATCCTATGCATAGATATCCAAAAACTTTATTTATAGGATTGGTATCTCCTTTGGATAGAGGTCCATAAACATTGTAAAAGGGAAGGATTCCCAAGATATTGATTGAGAAAATGTTAGTGAAATATTTTCTTCGTGGAGTAGCCCACATTGGGTGAACCACGTAAATTATGGTGTCTCTATTATGTATGGTGTTTTTTGCATTGCTTTATTACTACTATTGATATTGTTATCTATTCATTGCATAATATTGATTGGGAAAGAAAAGTAAAAAGTGGTCTTATACTGTTCACTCCCCCTCTTAGTATAAGTTTGTTTTCTTCATACCAAATCAAGGATAATGTAGGATACCCTAGTTATGGAAGCAATAAATATATGTGAACCTTGTCATTGATAAAATTTTGAGTATATTGAAATAACTATGCTAACAACTATACTAATGAGACATGATTTGTGAGTCATTATGTCAAAATATGCTAATACGACATGATCCATTATGCTAAGAAATATGCTATGATTAAAAAAACAATTTAGGGTAAATGATAGTCTTGAACAAGGTTCTAGGATAGACATCAATTCCAAAAATGGATGTTTTATTATTGAACTGATTTGGGATAGAATTATGTGGATATTGTCTACCCTCTCAAGTGATGATTTTATGGAGGAAGGAACTGATGACAGTAGCAAAATGTTTGACAAAAGGTGGAATGGGTAATAGGAGAATGGATATGGGATGGTTGAAGAGTGAGATGTGGCATGAGAAGAGGAAAAGAATTGGGGGTTGGTTTGTTGTGGTGTGTGTTTTTGTTGTTTTTTTAATTTTATGGGAGTTTCCTTATGGTAATATACCTATCCTATTGGATTGCATGGATAACTAGTCGTTGCAACCACCAAGTGTACTAGAGTAGATCACTGGGTATGAGGTTCACTCAAAAACCTAGGCTAGGTAAACATGAATGTAAATCTATTCTATGAAAGTGATAAACTCTAATCTACAAAAATGATAAAATGTAGGAATGGAAATCTAGTCTATGAAAACAATTTTTTTTATGAAAGTAAATCTATTCTAGGAAAGTAGGCAATGACATGAAAGTAAATCTAATCTATGCATAGGCAATTAAGTCTATGCTACCAACATGAAATGAAATCTAATCTATGCACAAGAAACATGAAATTAAATCTACTATATAAAATTGAAATTAAATCTATTCTATGATTGTTGTCTATGTATATGTCTATGTCTATGTCTGTTTGTGTGACCACCAAGGGTGTTTTTTTGTGTATGTCTATTTCTATGAACACCAATAGGAAATTAAATATACTCTATGTGCAAAAACTTAAGTCTATGCTACCAACATGAAATGAAATCTAATATATGCACACACAACATGAAATTAAATCTAATCTATGTGTAGGCAATAGGAAATTAAATCTAGTCTATGCACAAACAACTTGAAATTAAATCTATGCATAGATAACATGAAATAAATTCTAATCTATGCACTTGAAATAAGAAATTAAATTTAATATTTGCATATAAAAATAAAGCTAATCTAAGGCATGAGTAAAGCTAATCTAATGTGCAAGTAAGAAAATCTAATCTATGCGCTTGCAACAGGAAATTAAATTTAATCTTTGTATATAAACATAAAGCTAATATAAGCAAGGAAAGTAAAGCTAATCTAATGTGAAAGTAAGGAAATATAATATAATGTAGGATTTGAATTATCGATTCATTGGATTTGATTTGATGATTGATTGAATTATTGAGCCTTTTGCTTGCTTGATTAAGCCTTTTGATTGATTTATTGAGCCTTTTGATTGATTGATTGAGCCTTTTGCATGCTTGATTGAGCCTTTTGTGTGATTGATTGAGCCTTTTGCTTGCTTCCTTAACTGATAGATTAGATTTTATTTGATCGAATTAATTTTACTTTTATCCCGACAAAATAAAGGGGAGATGATGATGAGTAAATATTTCAAAATATGAGCTTTATTATTTTTTTGAAATGATAAGTGTATGATGTATGTATGTGGATATGTGATGGACTAGATTTATTCATTCATAGGAGAGATATGATGATGAGGTGATGGTTGAGGTGTATGTATGGTATGAGGTGTGTGTTTAGGGTACTTATATTGTGGTACTTGATGGATACATGTGGTTTAATAAATAATATAAACTAGATGTGAGATGCAGATGTGATGGATGATAATGTGCAGTAACTTATAATTATACATTTGATTATGTTTATCATGTTTTGGATAGGTACATATGCATTTTTTAATCAAAATTATAATAAATCAAGAACAAAGTAGTGATCACAATGATATATTAAGAGGGCATGAGACATGATAATGACAATGGGAAGAAGACATAAGATACATATGGTGATATATGAACTTAAGAAATGATAATAAATAATGTATGGTACATGTGACAAATGGTGACATTAAGACATGTGTGTGATGAATGATGTGGACGCAACATGCAATGTTGTCCTAGACATATTAGGGATTTTATATCTTAGAAGGGTTTTAGAAAAATCATACACTCTAGTGGCGCTAATAAAACTCATATACTAGACAATTAGGTGCTTTAATATGCTTAGACCATCCTAGGGAGTTAAATATTTCAAGGATCAAAGTGTGTGAACTGATGTTCATTTTTTATTTTGAATGATATTGGACTGATCAATTTCAATTCAAGACATTATAATATATCTCATCCACGAGTGGTCATAGATCCGTACAAAAGAAGATCGCTAATGTTACAGATATGTCTCCACATAGAGGGTATACTCCATTTCCATTCAAGTATCTATAGCCCCATAATCCTTTGATATTGCTCCACTATTAGCTAGGTGTCCCATAAAATGCCTAAGTATCCATGATAAAATATCTTGAATTATTTTGATTTTGATGATTTTTATATATATATGCTATTTGGATCCTTAGGTTTGCATTAAGTACATGATAGGATGAGCTATGGAAATCGTTTTATTTATAGAAAGAGCTACGCATGGATTCATCTTCCCTAGAATCAAAATATAATTAGGATGTGATATATGTGCTTGGTCTTGAAGTGAACTTGAGGTAACTAGGAGAGGCCTACAACTCTTTAAGACCAAATAATATTTGACAAATGCTGATTAGA
Source organism: Wollemia nobilis (assembly GCA_028583015.1). Lineage (NCBI taxonomy): Eukaryota > Viridiplantae > Streptophyta > Pinopsida > Araucariales > Araucariaceae > Wollemia > Wollemia nobilis. Next base: position 5,238,953 of record JAQPPZ010016385.1, on the reverse strand, counting down.
ACACTAGGTATGGATGAATAACTAAAATAACCTCTATGTCTGAGTGGCCTAAGACCTTAGAACAACTGAAATAAGTAGTGTATGTGACAAATAGATGAAAGAGACATAACGAGTATACCAAATGAAGGATAAAATTATAGGACATATGATAGAACAAGACATAGTGGATAGAGATGGGACAAATAATAGGATATGTGGAAATTAATATAATATGTACAACTATTTTATATCATTGATTAATTATACCAATCAAACTTAGGAGACGTATATATAAGAAACCAAAAGGAAAAAAAATAAGCATGCTAGAAGCCATATGCAATACTATAATGGATGAGTGAGGTGGATCAATGCAATGAATGGATGCAAGGTGATAATATTTATTACATGGAGGGAGTAAGCTCCCTTAGGCATAAAATTGGGTGGAAGGAAGGGTGACTCCCCCTAGTCAAGAAGGGATGGTTATGCATAGGGTGTTAGGGATGAATCAAGGTTGGATGAAAGGAGATTGAGGAATGGTGGGATGAAAATGAAGAATGACAAAGAAAATATGTGATGCAGAATATGTGATGAAGCCATTGAAAGATGTTGAGGAATGGTTGGATGAAAATAAAAGAGCTAAAATATATTGAAGAATAATTGGATGAAAATGAATAACTATGAATAAAATAAATAAAAAAGTTGTGGGTATGTAGCCACTCAAAGCATGACTGTACAAAAATAGACTAGACCCTACATGAGAAAAATAGGGAAAGGAAATTGAAGAGGTGAGGAAGAAGGAGTGGGTAGGGTGAAATTGATGAGTGATGGTAAGATGATGATGGTTAAGTATGGATGTAGTAGGAACAAAATAACACTTGAGAAGGACATATAAGCTTATCTTGAATCATGATCAATATAGGATGCACCAATGTTGGAAGGGATAAATATCTTTGAACCTTGTCATTGATATATTCTTGAGCACTTTGGAACTGGAAAACGAGCCAACTATATGGTAGATGTTATCATGATGCTACAATTGATTGTAAGTGGTCTTACATTTGCCACCTCGATGCAACATAGGTATGTAAACACCAGACATACATAGGCATGAAAAGTAGTAAGCCAAATTTTATTAGAGTGTGTATTAAAAAGAGAAATTTACATTTTGACCCAACATAATAGGGTTGAAGATAGTCTCAAGCAAGGTTGAATAGACATTTATTCTAAGAATGGGTGTTGGATATGATCAAGTTTGTGATAATAATGATAAGGTAAGGTCATCCCACTCAAGCGATGAGATGAGTTATGGTGTGGTATGATGTTGGTGTATGAAGTTAGTTGGTGATTATGTGTGATATGCAGATGGGTAGAAGAGATGAATTGATGAAGAGAAAGAGATGGGAGGCAAGTGATATTGGTGTAAGAGGATCATGGGAATGAGATGGTTAATTTACCCTGATCAAGAATATCTTGTACTAGACACCATAATCATCGATAATATTCAATGTCATGGCCCTTTTGATGATGGAAACTACAACAATGATTTTCTTTATACCCTTTGGGCTTAGGTTGATTAGGATTAGCCAAACAAATATCAGGTAAAGACATTAGTTTTATGTCTTAAAAATTTTAAAATATTGTTGACATTTACTTTGGTAGGGGTGTTCAAGGATGATGTGGGTGATAAGAAGGTTGAGGACAAGGTGGATGATAAGGAGGTCGAGGATGAGGTGGATGATAAGAAGGTTGAGGTGGGTGATAATATTGGATGAAGGTTGGAAGGAAAATATGGAGGCTTCATGATGATGTAGTTTGAGTGTGAGGTTTGTGAGTTAGGCCATGATTTGTTGTAGATAACCTAGGGGTGGAGTTAGAGTGGGCAAGATAGGTGTGAGTGATTTGGCAAGACAATAAGGGTTAAGTTGGTTGGGATGAGAAAATAGAGAAGACAAATGTTGGTGAAGAGAATAGGGCGAGTGGCAAGGTCTCAAGGATTGGGCCACAGGAGGGGCATGAGGTAAATAATGCAATGGATGGTAAGGCTATAGAGGTTGAGCTACATGAATGATAGAAGGAGAATGCAAGTGGATAGGATGAATGGGTTGGGATACATAAGAGGCATAAGGTAAAGGGTATGGAGTTGAGAGGAGAGGAGGGAGAGATAGGGTTGGAAGCAAAGGTGGAAGAGGTGGGGTTGGAAGCATAGTTAAAAGAGGTGGGATTAGAAATATAGGTAGAAGACATGAGGTTGAATGATGAAAGGAGGATAAAGGGGTCATTTAAGGAGGGATTTGTATTAGAGTGGCCTATGAAACTAGGCCTTATATAGACTGTTATGGTTAATAATAGTCCTTGGTAGGTGGACAAGAAATAGGATGGATAATGAGGGAGGGATTAAGCAATGTGGAAGACATCTCCCCCAAATTGGTTGGATGAATTACCAAAAGGTTGGGGATCAACTTTAAATGGTCCATGGGAGGATAGGATTTTATTTTAGCTTGACTTCAATTCAATACCATAGGCTAGAGGGAGTGGAATAAGAAGCAAAGGAATGTATTTGGGAGATCTTGTGGAGGATTTTGGTGGTATTTTAGATGATTTTGATGATGTTTTGGTGGATGAGAGGTGCTATATAATGAAATAATAATGCAAAAAACCAAGTAAACTGACAATGTTGGTTTTGATTTTTTTTTTTTTTTGAAAGTTTTGTTTATTTTTTGTGTGTGTTTGATGTATCCTAAACCTAGGGACTACAAATTGGGTGGATGGAGTGGAATATACAAGGACATATTTATGCCCACCGTCCTTATGAAAAGTGGTACAAAAATAGTTGAAAATAATTCCTAAGGTGGGGGTTGGCTTCAGGTATCCTAAGGAGATAAAAAAAAACCCCTAAAATAAGGTTGCATTGTCTAAGCATACTACTGGACCAATCAGGCTTTTGCTTCACCCTCGATTGGAATCAGATTAAAATAAAACCTATGATTCCAGTCTTTATTAATCCCCATGAACAAAAATATGTCTAACCTTAGATTACTCCTAGATAGTCCCAAGGGTGACCAACTTCCTAATGATTAAGTCTATGAAACTATGCAACCTGTTGTGGCTGATCCACAACACACCCCAAAATTGGGGACCCACCTTTTTTGCATGCTTTCACAGACAATCTCAGTGACCCAGATGCTAAAAATCAAGAAAAAGGGGCAAAATTGCACAAGGATGAAAAATGTCGCGAAATCGCGACATGTCGCAAAATCACGGCCGAAAATGAAAAGGTGTCGCGAAATCGCGACAAGTTGCTCCGTCGCTGCCAGAAAATGAAAAGTGTCACGAAATCGCGACATGTCGCAAAATCGCGGTCAAACCGGTCAAACGGGGCAGGAGGCAGAAAGGTGTCACGAAATCGTGACATGTCGCAAAATCATGGTCAACGCAGTCAACGACAGCAGCTAAGCAGCCTGAGGTGGAAAAACGTCGTGATTTCGTGACAGGAAAGCAGCGAAGGTGTACGGAGCGAAAATGCATCGCGAAATCGTGACAGAAATGAGCCGAGGCGTACGGAAGGAAAATATGTCACGAAATCGTGACATGTCGCATTTTCATGGCCAAAAGCAGCAAAGCAGTACGGAACGAAAAAGCGTCACGATTTCGCGACGAAAAGCTGGCCGATGGTACGAAGCAAGAAAACGTCGCGAAATCGCGACAGAAAGCAACGAAAGAGGCACGAAGTGAAAAACGTCGCGATATCGCGACAGCATGCAGCGAAGGTGCCCGAAGTGAGAAAGTGTCACGATTTCATGACAGGAAAGCAGCGAGGGCGTACGGAGGAGAAAAGCGTCACGATTTCGTGACATGTCACGAAATCGTGACATGTCACATTTTCACTGGGCGCGATGGCGAGAAAGGCTGCTGGCAGGAAAACGTCGCGATATCGCGACATGTCACGTTTTCACGGCCAGGAAGGCGGACAAGGCTGCATGCTATTTTTTGGACGTGATTTTCATGGAACCGTTACTGAACGTGCAGAAAAGTGCGGGACACGTGGCGTACAGGCTGCAGAAGCGTTACAAGGAAGATCAAACGTCTTAATGTCAAGCATAAAGCCAAAACACACGTAGTCAAAGAAAGGTGAAACGAGCAGCCACTGGAAGATGAAACGAACCGTCATGGAAGGGGAATCAATTCAACAACAAGTATAAATGCAGATGCACAGATTGACACAGGGGGGAAAACCGCTGGAGCAGAGTTGCAGTGCTAGAGGCCAGAGGGCCATTCTGGGCCTGCTTGGGGCTGTTTTCCTGCCTTTTGCTGGTTTTGAGAAAACCAGAGATGCTTGCCATTGTAACTTGACATATTATTAATGCAGAGTGTTCAGAAATTTGCATCTTGTTGGCAAGAAAGAAGGAGATCTTCTGTGCATGCTAACAGATTTAATGTTTATTATTTTTTTTTTCAGATTTCTAGATTTATAGATAATGTTAAATGCCACTTTTGTGGGTTGCATTAGGCGAATGTTTGAAATCTGAATTTTTATTTCAAACCCTAGGAATCAGCACTTAGCTTATCGGGATTGTGCATGTTTGCAGGTCCAGTAAGTTAGGTTGCATGCATGGAAACCTCACAGCTTCGGTTTTGCCAGGACGGGATAGCATCAGACTGGATGCAATTTTTAATTTCTTTTCTTCACATTTTATTTTCTTTTGCTGTATTTTATTTTTCAGAAACTCCAATTTTATTTTCAAGCATTAAAATAAAATTTAAAAATTAAAAAACTTCAAAACCCAAAAATAATTCCATTCATGTTATGGCATTTCATTAAATTTTATTTTGAAGTTACAGCATGGTCATTTAAGGATCAAATCACATTTACTTTATTAGGGTTCAAGGAACAATCATTAAATTTCATAGTAAAATAAACCACAGTGCCCCTTGTTTTCAGTTACTTGCAATCACTAAGGTATTCCAAGCATTTTAATTAAATATCTCTTATACACAGATGCAAAATGCTAACATAACAGGAACCTTGGAGAAATTGTTTCTTTGCAAGCAGAGGATTTAGAACCCAAATCCTATCGGAGAGTGTGTTTTCACAATCGGGTGAAAATACCACTCAACGATTGGCGCTAGAAGGAGCTCACTGAAAGTGCTTTATTTTATCATGATTTTAGATGCTACCGGGTTTTATAATTATCTAAGAATTTTAAATTGCTAAATATTTCAAGCATCTTCGGCCTCTAACACCACTCAACGGATTGGTGCTAGGAGGGCCGTACGGGTTTATTTTTAGTGTAATATAATTTTAAATTTTTGTATGCATTAGTCCTCTAACATTCAGCAGATTGTAAAAAGGACGGTCTGAATTTATTTACCTGTTCTATTTTAAGCAATTCAGGTATGCTGTATATTTTTCTGATTGTTCATACAGAATTAAAGTGATTTGATTTAATTTTTCAGAATTTTGGTCTCATGCAATTACTTTTCATTTGATTTTAATGAATACATCTCTTAGTTGATGCTAACTTGATTTCTGTTTTATATTGCAGGTTGAATATTCAACAGATTTGGTTCTAAAATTACATTTTAAGTTCACTAATGGCAACACTTGAGGAGCAAAGGGTATCCCTGAGAGCTGAAATAACATCTCTAAGAGAGAGAATGGTATTAATAATAGAGGATCATTATAAGGGTTTGTCTATACCTGTGGTACCATATCATGTTCCTAAAATGTTATTGGATTTTTTACGGTGTTTTAATCAAGAGGTGCCACTAGGATACTTGCAAAAGCTGCATGTCTACAAGAATGCATTATGTCAATTCCAGATTTTCTATGAGGAGGTGGCTTGTAAGTTATTTGCATACATTTTGGATGATAGACCATTCTTTTGGTATAGCCAACTACCCATGGAGGTTAGGACTTCTTGGATACAATTAGAAGCAGCCTATCTTCATCATTTTGGTAATCAGGCTGACTTAGAAATATTGAAAAATCAATTTACCTCCATATGTAAAGAGTCTAATGAATCCTTGAGTCAATTCAATGGAAGATTTCGTGAGTTGCACTCCCAAATGTGGGAAAATTTTAACACATTGGAAGAGGAAGCCATGGAAGTATACCTAGGAGCCATACACCCCACACTTGCTTCACTCATTGAGGAAAAAGCTGAGTGGTTTGTCTCTAGAGAAAATCCATGAGGTCTTAGAAGAGATAGAACGACAAGGTCTTGAAGAAGAAAAGGCACAACATGTTCATATGAGAGATTGTTCTTTTGATGCCAACCTACACCAACCATCAAACATAGCACCCTCCACTCCAATGATACCTAAGGTAAATGATCAAGGGGATGAATTTGAATACCCAAATTTTATGACCACCTTAGATGTAGTCCAAGAGGAGGTGCAAATTGCTAAAACAACATCCACTAGTGAGGATCATGTAGAGATACACGATTATCTGGAGGAAGGGGTTCTAAATTCAACAATGTTTGATATATGTGAACGGATGGAACCCACCATGGAATTAAATGAAGTGGTTGAAAGTGAAATGGAAAGAAAATCAATAAATGAATTTGAAGACATGATAGAGTTTCACCACTTGTTCTTGGAAGATACTATTGATGAGATGTGTAAAATTAAGGATCAAGAAATTCTTCACCCTCCAAATTATGATAATGAATCATGGGTTACTAATTTGGACAATGATAGCCTTATAAATTTGAATTCAAGAAATAACCCACTTTTGGAAATAATTGAACCATCTAAGGAAGGTGAAGATGAATTTGATGAGAAGCACATTGATGAATTGGAAGATGTTGAAGAAATAGTTGAACGTCACCACTTGATTTTGAAAGATGATTATTATGATGCTTGGAAGAAGTGGGAAGACTTCACTCATTCCAAAGCTACTAATGAAACTTGTGTGCCAATTGATATGCAGGACGACATAATTGCCTACTCAAAGGAAGATATTACAACTCCTGTACAATTTGAGGATGTTTTGGAAGAGGGTTTCAAATCTCATCAAATTTTGGAAGATTATAATGATCCTATCGCCAAGGACAAAGAAGAAAATGAATGGATGAATGAATCAAAAGATCATGTCACAAATACCATGGAGTTTCATCTCACAGATTTGGATGACGATTTTTACAATGGTTGGGGAAGGTATGGTAATGCATTCTTTTCTCACATCCCTATAGATGAAACTCATATTTCCCTTGATATACAGGATGTTGAACCTTCTACATCATACGAAGATCTCATATTCGCGGGATTTGAAAAGGTGACAAAATTTGATCATGTTGAATATAAATTCATTGAAAGTGTGGATGCAAGTTTACATGATGATTTGGAGGATTCAAATGAAGAGATACCATGGATAGTGAACAAAGAATTGGAACCAAATGACAGAGAGATTGATCAATTGGAAGCAATTCAAATGAAGGATCATCAAGATGAGTCATGGGACATACGCTTTGACCAAGAATGTTTGAGGATTGAAAATGATGACCATACTTTGAATTTAAATAATCTGAATGATGAAATGTCATTAAAGGTAAATGAAAAACAAGGTATAATTTTTAATCACACCTTTAATAACATGGTTTTAATGAATGGAAAAGAAGTTGATGCACTTGAATTGTTAAACCAAATTCATCAACAATTATTAATTGAATCTAGGATAAAAACTTTTAATGATCCTAATTTAGTAAATATCCTAGATGCTTGTAAATTGTTACACAAATTTGATTGGCCTACAAATTTGGAAAATAATTTGGCTTTAAAATTTGTAGAAATAGGCTCCTACTTACAAAATTGCATATTTGAAAAGGATAGCCTAATTCTAAATCAAAGAGTAAGTTTGGAAATGGAAGTTTTAAAGAATAGACATGATAAAATTGAAAATCATTTATTGTCTAATCATTTTAGTAATTTGATGCTCACCTATGGGAGTATTATTGGAACTAAATCAAATTGGTATGGTGAGCATGGAAAGTGGAAGTTTGTTGCATTGTTTGGTCTAGTGTTGTTTTTGTGGGATTCCCGCAACATTTGGCATGCATATCACGTTATATTTTTGTTTTTGTTGAAATGTTCTAATCATGTTTGGGATCCAGGAAAGTGATAAGCCAAGCTTTGCATCATCTTGTATTATAGTGTACATTTGTATATAGATTTTGGTTTTTGGTTTTTGGTTTGTGTTTTCAAATTTTCATTTTTGGGATTGCAGTTTGGTTTTGGATTGAATAAGTTTTAATTTAAAGTTGTGTGTTTATTTGACATTTTTTGTTTGTTTATATAAAAAAAAAAAAAATGATGAAAAAGTTGCCTTGAGATGCTAACTTATGTTCTAGATCGGGAGAATATGAAACATTGGAATTGTCTTGTAAAAGCTCCACAAGTAACACAAACATTTTAATAATATCGTTTGAAACTTGTGATGCATGAAGTAGTCAGTTATATGGCAACATTTCATCTGCATTTCAAAAGACAATGCATTCATGTTACATCTCACTTTGCAAATACATGCCATCGTAGTTGCAAGTGCATTTCAAATGCAAATCATTAAAGTATGTCAAATCCTCTTAGGGTTGTGTTATAACATAAATATAAGAAAAATCCTAAGGTTGGAAACTGAGTCTTGAGATATCTAGAACCAAGCACGTCTTATACATTAAAAAGGATCTTGAGTAAAATGATCAAAACCTAACTTGGAAGAAAAGGGTTGGGCGAAAGAAGTATTTCATGTCTATCCTATTTATGCAGCATGATCCTTAAACAGTGGTTTTGACCACTTCCATTAAGCTTAAAGCCTAAAATCAGAGTAGTAAGGATAGGGCTAAATCCTCATCGAACTTAGGTTGAGGATCCAATTCCCCAAAGCTTTGATTTGACCTACATGGAGTAGTAAGGATAGGGCATAAATTCTCATCTCGCTTAGGTTGAGAATCCGATTCCCCAAAGCTCCTATGTCTCATTTCATAATAAATCTTGGATTGGAAGGATCGTACTACTTGTCCTCTCGCAAAGGATGGGTAGTCATCCCCAAGGTCTAAGCAACAAAATTAATATTTTCCATTTACATCTAAAGTTTGGATTGGAAGGATCGTACTACATGTCCCTAGCAAGGATGGGTAGTCATCCCTAAGGTCCAAGAAGTAAAAAATAAAATTTTCCCATCTCATATTTATATTGGATTGGAAGGATCGTACTACTTGTCCTCTGCAAAGGATGGGTAGTCATCCCCAAGGTCCAAAGAAATGAAGATAAGTTTTGGATTGTGGGGTTAGATATGCCCATGCATGGCAACATGTCTTGTCTAAAAAACAAGACCACTGATTGTCCAAAGGGTTAGACTAGCATGACCATTTCTTCCATAATTGGTTAAATTATTTTGCTCAAAGTGAGGTAATGAATTCTAAATCAGAATAGTAAGGATAGGGTTAAACTCTCATCTCGGTTGGTTGGGAGTCTGATTCCCCAAAGTTCTGATTTCACATTCACTTACACATGGGTTCAAGATAGTAGGGACTCATAACCAACTTTGGGATATAATAAAACAATTCATATAGTTGATCCTAAGAGGGTTTGATAATCTTGAATGTTTGTGTATGATACTAGAAGAAAGACTATGCCTTTTATAAAAGCAAAATCGCTTAGCATATTTATTAGGTTACACAAATCATTCACAGTCTCATATATGCATTCATGTAAAACTGACAATGGAATGTTGATCAATTTCAAACGATAGGGAATGAAAACACATTGCACACACCGAGCTAATACTTGATGATTCTGATGATTCATGTACTTTTGATCTTTGGGCATTTGTTATATTGCTTATGTGCTAATGCATGTTTTTGAGTTTATATATGTTTCCAGGTTGGGTTCTCACCAAATGCTCAGGAGCATTTGACAGCAGAGTCGCCATTTGTTGTGGCTGATCCACAACACACCCCAAAATTGGGGACCCACCTTTTTTGCATGCTTTCACAGAAGATCTCAGTGACCCAGATGCTAAAAATCAAGAAAAAGGGGCAAAAATGCACAAGTATGAAAAGTGTCACGAAATCGCGACATGTCACAAAATCGCGGCCAAAAATGAAAAGGTGTCACGAAATCGCGACAAGTTGCTCCGTCGCTGCCAAAAAATGAAAAGTGTCACGAAATCGCGACATGTCGCAAAATCACGGTCAAACTGGTCAAACGGGGCAGGAGGCAGAAAGGTGTCGCGAAATCGCGACATGTCACAAAATCACGGTCAACGCAGTAACGCAGGTAAGCGAGAGGTGGAAAAACGTCGCGATTTCATGACAGGAAAGCAGCGAAGGTGTACGGAGCGAAAATGCGTCACGAAATCGTGACAGAAATGAGCTGAGGCGTACGAAAGGAAAATATGTCGCGAAATCGTGACATGTCGCATTTTCATGGCCAAAAGTAGCAAAGCGATGGAAACAAAAAGCGTTGTGATTTCACGACGAAAAGCTGGTCGATGGTACGAAGCAAGAAAACGTCGTGAAATCATGACAGAAAGCAACGAAAGAGGCACAAAGTGAAAATCGTCACGATATCGCGACAGCATGCAGCGAAGGTGCCCGAAGTGAGAAAGTGTCACGATTTCGTGACAGGAAAGCAGCGAGGGCGTACGGAGGAGAAAAGCGTCACGATTTCGTGACATGTCACGAAATCGTGACATGTCACGTTTTCGCTGGGCGCGATGGCGAGAAAGGTTGTTGGCAAGAAAACGTCGCGATATCACGACATGTCGCGATTTCGCGACATGTCGCGTTTTCGCGGCCAGGAAGGCGGACAAGGCTGCATGCTATTTTTTGGTCATGATTTTCATGGAACCGTTATAGAACGTGCAAAAAAGTGCGGGACACGTGGCGTACGAGTCGTAAGAAGCGTTACAGGGAAGATCAAACGTCTTAATGTCAAGCATAAAGCCAAAACACACGCAGTCAAAGAAAGGTGAAACAAGCAGCCACTGGAAGATGAAATGAACCGTCGTGGAAGGGGAATCAATTCAACAGCAAGTATAAATGCAGATGCACAGATTGGCACAGGGGGAAAACCGCTGGAGCAGAGTTGCAGTGCTAGAGGCCAGAGGGTCATTCTGGGCCCCGCTTGGGGCTGTTTTCCGCCTTTTGCTGGTTTTGAGAAAACCGGAGATGCTGCCATTGTAACTTGACATATTATTAATGCAGAGTGTTCAAAAATTTGCATCTTGTTGGCAAGAAAGAAGGAGATCTTCTGTGCATGCTAATGGATTTAATGTTTATTCTTTTTTTTTCAGATTTCAGATTTATAGATAATGTTAAATGCCACTTTTGTGGGTTGCATTAGGCGAATGTTTGAAATCTGAATTTTTATTTCAAACCCTAGGAATCAGCACTTAGCTTATCGGGATTGTGCATGTTTGCGGTGTCCAGATAAGTTAGGTTGCATGCATGGAAACCTCACAACTTCGGTTTTGCCGGGACGGGATAGCATCAGACTGGATGCAATTTTTAATTTCTTTTCTTCACATTTTATTTTCTTTTGCTGTATTTTATTTTTCAGAAACTCCAATTTTATTTTCAAGCATTAAAATAAAATTTAAAAATTAAAAAACTTCAAAACCCAAAAATAATTCCATTCATGTTATGGCATTTCATTAAATTTTATTTTGAAGTTACAGCATGGTCATTTAAGGATCAAATCACATTTACTTTATTAGGGTTCAAGGAACAATCATTAAATTTCATAGTAAAATAAACCACAGTGCCCCTTGTTTTCAGTTACTTGCAATCACTAAGGTATTCCAAGCATTTTAATTAAATATCTCTTATACACAGATGCAAAATGCTAACATAACGGGAACCTTGGAGAAATTGTTTCTTTGCAAGCAGAGGATTTAGAACCCAAATCCTATCGGAGAGTGTGTTTTCACAATCGGGTGAAAATACCACTCAACACAACCTAACTATGGTGGCTAAAGGATCAATCAATGGTTGGTGGGTGAAATCCAACATCAACAATTGGTTATCCTTGCAAAATATTTGTGAAATATATTGTGCAAAGTGTGTGCTTGATTTGATTTGATTTGATTTTATCCTTTTTGTTTTGTTTTATTTTGATTTTGTTGTTTGATGCTAAAAATACCTATTTACCATGTAGATCTAAAGCTAATCCTAAGGAGCCAACAAAAACAATAAACTTTATATTAATGATCTATAAAAATAAAACTTGATCTAATGAGCCATGAAAGCAATAAAAACTTGTTTAATGAGCCTTGAAAGTAAATGAAAACTAAGCTAATGAGGCTTGAAATAAAATAACTTATCTAATGAACATTGAGTCTTTGATTTAATCTAGCGATTCATGAAACAACAATAATTAGGCCAATGAGCCTTGAGTCTTTGTGTCAAAAAATATAAAACAACTATGCCAGGATATTGGGGATCTAAAGAAGAAGGGGTAAGAATTAGAATATGAAGAAGAATACCTTATAAACTAAAGAAAATTTGCTAAGAAATTAACCTAAATAAAAAAAGCTTATGAGGGTACTAAACAAGACTAAGAAACTATGCTAAAGAGGAATACCTATGGAAAACAAAGGAGTGACTAAAAGTAATCTATAGTTCAAACAAGTGATGACAAAGAAATGGACTATGACATGAGCCTCTATGCAATACTAAGGAATATAGGCTACTAACCTATGAGTCTATGCTGGAAATAAAAGGAACTAAACCTGTTGTGCCCTTATATCTATGTTTGTACAATTTTTATTCCTGTATGGCTGCCCTGGCTGATTGTTTATGTTTTTGTAGCCATCCTAGGTGGTTGTTTATGTTTGTGTAGCCACCTTGGGTGGTTTTATATGTATATGTAGCTACCTTATGTGATTGTGTTTGAGTTTGGGTGGATATATCTTGCAATATTAAGCCCTAGTTTGAATGAGGTGATTATATCCTTTTTTATCCTAAGTACCTATGATAGAAACAAAAAATATAAAGTTAATAAAGCAAGCAAAACAAGCAAGACAACATGAGGAACCCTAAGAAAAATACACAAGATATACTATGTTAGATACAAGTCTTATAACTTAAGCAAAACAACAAATGTCAAGTGTATTAAATTCAAATGGGTCCCATTGTGATCACCATTTATATGGCTAAGAAAATGCACCATTACATGTAAATGTACAAAATAAAATTTGATATTTGCACTTATAGACTGTTTTGTTACAAATTGGTCTTTTCTATTACAATGGACCTCCCAAAAGAGAGGATCTTATTAGCAAATGAGTTCAATGGTGCCATAAATCATCTTCTCGGTCATACAACAAATTGTAGGGAAGATTTTGAAGTATCATTGCTTGACCTTCCAAGCCTCTACATTGATCCTAGTACCTGCACACAAGCCCATAGTAAAAGCATTAGTAGCATCTATTGGGCCTTTCAAGATAAGGCCCAAGATCATGAAAAAGGATTACAAAAAGCTTACAAAATCTTATAAAACCTTTTATGAATGTTACAAAACTATGAAAATGGTTACAAAACCTTATAAAATACCTTGATTTACATTACTTAGCTAATTGCTATTGATTTAGGGTATTTATCTTCCTTCGGGACTCAACTTCTTAGGGCGTTTGGTTTTGTGTAGCTGCACAAGGTGGTTATCTCCTATGTAGCTGCACTGGGTGGTTGGATTTATGTAGCCACCTAGGGTAGTTGGTATGTTTTGGTAGGAGCTTAAAACTTAGATTTAAACCTTTCTAGAAGTGTCTTGGGGGTTCTAGTGTAGATTTGGTGCCATTTGGTTGTTAGAGATGACTGTAGCTATAAAATAAAAATTACCATGCATTCCAAAGGGAATTCATGATTGATGTTCTTGAACTCTCCAAATGAGGTACCTACATTAGAAAAATAGAAATCCACAAGGAGGGCCAAATGAAATTTGGGCATATTTTTGATAATATTTTGTACACTCTCTCTTAAAGAAATTAAAATGGGAGCATATTTATAATATTTTCCAAGAATGAGGAGAATAATGAGGGGGAAATAGAATAATAAACAAGTGGCTTAAGTGAGAGAAGAGAGGAATATTAAGTTTCCCCACTTGGATGCTTGGATGGACAACTGTACAATATTATTTATTTGGGCTATGACACACTATGACATGTTATGATATGCCTCATTAATACCCTTGGGTGGATACATTCCTCATCCACCAAAATGACATGCTTCATAAATGTTCTTGGGTGGAGAGAATCCTCACCCATGTGTATTAATGATCTTGGAATTAGAGGATAGAAGCGAGTAAATGCCAACTAAAGTGAGGTGGACATGGGTTAAAATAGGGGGATGGTCTCACAATTACCTTGGGTTAGGTGTATGAAGGTGCTTAGGATGGTCAAAGAGGCTAGGTTAGTCAACATTAATATTTATAAGGTTGCAATGTATTAACTAGAATAATTACAAAATTTATTAAATATTAACATTTAACCAAGCCAATATGATACTTTTTAGGTGTCTACAGTCCCTAGTAAGAATCTTGTTTTCGATCACCAACTAAAGAAAATCTTGAAGTTTGGGGAGAATCTTGCACTTACATACCTTATCTATGGTTGATTTATTTTGACCTTGTTGCTATAAAAACACCCCTTGTCTAACTATGTAAACACCAAATCCACTAATTGAGCCCCATATAAGCTGATTTGGAATTTGGGGAGAAATTTCAATCCCTTCAGCTTGGATGTGCAATTATCTTCATGAGTCTTGGTCAAGATATAGTAGGGGTGGATCTCTCACCCATTCAATTAAGCTTGTAAGAGAGTTGATACCCAACTACTGAAGCTCTATTTTTATTTTTTGGAAATATTTATTAATGATTGGAGGTCCTCCTAAGATTGGATATTTCCATATATTAATTTGTTTACCATTCTCTTGAATCCAAGAGTTATGATTTAATATAATATCTTTAGCTTCCATAATATGTTTTCAAATTGAGGAGGAGCTTGCTATTTTTTCACACTTTTTATAAACTAGAAACCATTAGAGTTGTTTAGGTATTTGTTGGGCACTAAATTACATCAAGTTTTCACTCGATACTGCGGTTGTCTATCTTCCTTTTCTATCCAAACTTGCACCCGATAGCTGTAGCTCAGCACTCAACATTGGATGGACCAAAATAGAGTTTTTGATCCAACCTCTAGAGTAGGTTTGCTCCTTGTCAACTTAAATAGGGGGTTGACACAATTATGCTCACTTAGGGTTTTAATGTTAGGGTAAGAAAAGTTTAGGGTTAGAGAAATATGAACAATAGTGGATGAATAGGCTAATAGCATTGCACCACCATAAAAAGATCTGAAAAAATAACCCAAAGATACATAACTCAGATCAACATTATCACAAATTGAATGACTCTTCATTAATTAAAGCACAACAGAGAAATATTACAAATATCAATTTCAATATCCAGACAATGATAATCCAAATAACAAAATTCACCAATATATAGATTCTACAAAAATGCACTTCCTAAAATTAAATATCAATATCAAAAATAGATTTCAATTACTTTAAAAACTAGTAATTCATTCATTTGGAAAAAACTAACCACTTAAGTATTCACAGAAATATAGCTAAAGAATTCGAACCTCTGATATCAAGCATGAAGATACAAATTTTGAGGCGAAGATCAATGTAATGCTCCTTCCATTAGCTCTTGGGAATATTTACAGTAGCATAGGCAAACACACTAGAGTCGACCCTTAAAAATGAGGGTTTGACCTCTACTTATAGTTTTTTCAGAAATTAAAAATACAAAGAACATTACAAAGATTTTATTTTGACAACACAATAAGGAGTTCTTGCAGGTATTTGCTTACTAGAATGTCTTCTGGGAAATCCATTGAAAGTGGTCCACCATGGCCACTCGAGGCCTCTACAACTTGCTGGATGTTTGATGCAACTAGAGTCCAAGTTGTTGGTAATCATGCACTATCATCGATTCTTATTGAATTATATCTGTCATTGTCGATCTGTAACCACTTCTGGTTCAACTTTCTTGAAAACCTTCGAGGCTTCATATTCTTCTTCCAACTAACTATTCCAATTCTAGTGGAGAAATATCTCTAAATACTTTAGATTCTTCGACATGATCCTCATCGTTGATCCCCCTTATTGTATGGCTCAAATTTATTCTGATATAAGCTTATTATGATGACGGGGAGAACACAACACCATTCCGCTTTAAAATATTAGTGATGTCATCATTCTGTCTTAGAAACTACAGAATCACTAATTCAACTCCCACATAACTTGAAAGTTAAGTAGGAAAAAATCCACTTTTTTGTTCCTTAGATTCCTTTGTTATCCATGATGTATTCACCAATCTACACAAAAGTATCAATGACGTCATTCTTTCCCTATGAATTTTATAGATTCAATTATGGGCTGAGCAAGTGCATTGGCATATGATCATCAATACAGACCCATCATAGTGCAACGTGACCTTGTCTCCATTCTGCACTATCTTCAAAATAAAACATTCTACCTTGTCACCATTCTTGGTGTAAATACTCTATGGGTTCTTCGAAATCGTGCCTTCTAAAACTTAGCCGCTCATGAATTTTTCCAAAATATAGAGTGGTCACTAATCCACACTTTTTTTATCACTAACGTCATTTCCTCTAAATTTTTTTATGGATTCAAGCATTTTCGCTAGTTCAGAGCTAAACACAAAGGAAGTCCCCAGTAGAATTACTCCAAGCACACAAATACTCTAAGTGTCGGGTGGACTCATGCCTCTTGTTGCAGATCCACTCCAAAATACATTGTTAGGTGTGCAAAATGAAGACTTTCCCACTTAGAAAAAAATTACAAAATTTTCCTAAGTATGTGGCCATTTTAGGCCTACATTTTGGCACCCCCTAGGTGGATTTTCTCACAAAACCAATCGAACTCAGAGTCTTAGCCATTGGGCCATGGAGTCAAACATATTTATCTTCAAAAACATATTTTATAGAATAAATTCCATACAAACACTACTCTCTAAAAATTTTAACAGTTTTCCTAGAGAGTAAAGGTTCATATGGAAATGATGCCAAAAATATATAAAACTTACTTGCTCATACAAATACTATGTCAAAAATATAGATCTTGCCATTGTATTAAAAAACTAGACACAAATCTACTCCTTTTATAAGGCCTTATTTTAAGAATTGCCTTCACATATAGTCTGTGGCTCTTCTGCCTTTGTAGGCTTCATGCATTTATTGCTTACTTCTGACAATTGTCAGAGTCAAAAAAAAAATACAAAACTTATGCATATGTAAAAAAAAAATGAAATAAGTGTGATCCACTCCTGGGCCTGTAACTAATCTATCTAGATCCCATTCTTCTATGACATCTTCTTCCTTTTATTCTTATTATCCTTCTTCTAGAGTAGGTGCTTTTCGACTTCTTTCTCCAGGAGTATTTCCAAACAACAGAACCATTAATTCCAAATATTGTAGGGCCTGTTCCTAGAATTCTTCAGAGGGATTGGATGTTTCTTTGAGATGATTATAAAAATATTGTAGCTCTCTAATGTCTTCATAGTTAGCAACATTATCTCTATTCACTAGATCTTCCATGAGATATCTCAGATGGGTAAAATCCATGATCAATTGGACAACTTGTTCTTGGGGTAGTAGCTCTTCTAAAGAATTTATTCCAAATTCATCCTACAAATTATCATTAATGCTTTGTTGGATTTATTCCACAGATAACAAGCTGTGATCCTCCTTCCAAAGGTCTCTTAAGCTAACCTGAACCATTTCCTTATTCAATTCAACAACACCCTTTATCACTTTTCAATCCTATCAAATAACAACTAGGCCCTTTGAAGTGCCCTATGCTTTTTAACCACTATCCTGGTAGTAACTCGGGTGAGATTCTATTCTTTATTAGAAATAGGTTTAGCAGAATTACTAATTCTGCTATCCACCAACTTGTACATTTGTTCTATCGAAATCACCATAGGCTGCAACTCTCCAGTGATCTAGTATAGCTCTTTCTAAATATTAGAGAGTAGGTAGCTGGCATCATTAAGATAATCAATAACAAGTTGAAGCCCTAGAAATTTCTCCTAGACCTCAGAAAGCAACTCATTTCTAATTATTTTCAACTTATTCTTAGAAAAACATGTATATTTAGCTTTCTCAATATGAAGCTGATGCTTTAAATTTTGAATTTCCTTCACTTGATCTTCGTTCAATTTATTTTGCTCTTCTAACTAGTCCTTTAGTTTATTGACTTCCTACAATTTCTCTTGCCAACCCTTAGCCTCTTTTCTCAGAGCTTTTTCTACTTCCTTTTGATTATTCAGACTCTTCTTAAGCCTTTCAACCTATTTCTCCAATTTTTCTACCTTCTCTATGACTAAATCATTCTTCACATAGAAGGTATTTAAGTGAGATCTGGCTATAATTAGCTCATATTCATCAGGAAGCTTATCAATATCTTCTGTCACCTCCTCCACTCGATAATCTTGAATAGTCATCTCATTATTAATTTTGCTTACCAGTGGAGTCATAGATCTTGATATTCTTTGTCTAGAAATAGGATCAACATACATGCTTCTTCTTATCATGACCATCCTGCTGGAAGGCTTAGTAAGATTTTTTGCCCAATAATCATTTATACTCTGAGTGGATGCCTGCTATTTTGACATAGTGATAGGTTTTGAAAAACCAACATCCAGAGGATATGATGACATTAGAAACGAAAGGGCATATTGAAATACCGATGATGGGAGTGAGTATATAGTTACAACAGCCTCTGCGACAACAGTGGACTCTGTAACTACTATTACTGTTGTTACTGGTAGACTCATGGAAACTTGTGCAAGACTAATAATCAGATGGATGGATATGCTTGGAACATAATGTACCATTGATGGTGGTAATGAAAAATATGGAAGTGAAGCAATGGTAGGTGAGGGAGTGGGAACTTCAGATGTTGAATATGGTATTTGAGGTGGCTATGAGGAAACAAGAGTGACTTGTACCTCGGTAGCTACTGATGACTTATGTGGTGGACTATGAGAGGAATGAGGCACACTTGTCATGTCTTCTTGATTAGAAATGGAGGGAGATTTCTTTAGGGCCTCATGAGGATGAAGAGGAGAAGAGGGATTAGAAGCAATGCCTTTGCCTACTGATGTAGGGTGTTCTTGTTCTATCTATGTATCTTGCTGCTCCTGATCAATCAATTTTCCCACAATAAAATCAACTACTTCTTTAGCAATCTCATCCATATCCAATTTTTGTTTTTTTGAAATATCTTTTTCCTCTCTTTATGGAACCCTATTAGTCCTTCTATGAACTAATTGAAAAGCAATCATATAATTCTTAGAATCTTCTTCCAACACATCTTATTGCACTACTCCAAAAAGTAATGATTGTTCAGAAACAGGTCGTAATTCAATTGATGTTGCAGGGGTAAAATAAAGGGGTTTTACTTAAATATTTCATCATTTTATTTCTAGTTGATATCTATGTCTAGAGGCCATTCTCCCAAAGCTAAGTATTTAGGCCTAGATACTATTTTAATAACTGGGGTACTGCCAACTTTTTCCTTAGAATATTGCATTTTGCTCATCAACTTAGCTCCCTTAGGAAATGTTTCCACCTGCTCAGTGGTAGGATGAAAGGTCTTTAGTAATTTAGCCACTGTCAAGGGATTTATTGGTTCTTCTAGATGAGCCTCATGATTTGTAGGTGGAGGGAGGGATTCAGAACCATATTGAGGTTTTTCAACCATTAATACTATGTTTTTGACATCCTTTTGTTTCCAGGTTCCAATGTTTTTATTATATCTCCTTGAAAATTCTTTGTCAATCTTCATTCCAAACTTGGACTTAGGCTTTCCAATTTCAATCCTCATTCTCCACCAATATGTTATATTTGCTACATTCTATGGTACCTTTTCCTCCTATTCTTATTCCTCTGCAATCTCTTCTTCAGGCAGAGGATCTTTTTTATTTTCTGATTCAGCCTTAATATTTTAAATTGTAGCCTCTATAATCTGATGACTTGGCATATTGTTAGGGTTAAAATCAATAAATTACTCATAAAAATCCAAAAATGGAGGTAGTTGACCCATATTTGAGACATTCCACTATAAAAGAGTACTCTCATCATTGTTTCTACTTTGTTCAAAATGAGCCCTGGACCTCCTTTCAAATTTATAGGCCTTAGGTCCATTTAGGGTTTTATTTCTTGCAGTAAAAATGCCATTAGGGTCATAAATCCATCTTTGGGGAATATAAAATAGACCTAACCTATCAAGGTATTGGCCAATTTTTTGGCTCTGCCCCTTCTTGGTGATGGTAATGTCATCCATAGTGCGGTGGGTAAGTAAATACTTCCTCTTTCTTCTAGAACCGTAGTTTGCATCAATATACTTCGCCTGCATTAGGTATTCCAAGGCAAAAAGTATTTTTATGACAAAGTGGGGTAGGAGAAAAGGTTTACCCATGAAACCATACAGTCTGATTATCGTACCCTCAGTCAATAAATACCAGCATCCTTCTTCTGCACTCTTTGTTCTTAGAATCTGCTCAGCTAAAGGTGGTAACCTAGGGCACTTACCATACATTATTTTTAGGGTAGGTCCTAGAAATTCCAAATTGAATCTATAATAGGACTCACTGCTCCTCAAATGGCTTGTCCAATAATAAACCGACAAGGGTTCCCCATCATTGGTTTTATCCTTGATCAAAATCCACGACATTCTATCTTTGGTGGCAGCATAGAACATCCACACCAGACTTGAGAAATACCTAAAACTAGGAGCATCAACACCCATTTTCATGCTTACTAGCTGCTCATGTATCCTCTATGCGAGAAAATATAGCCAGTAAAAATAAATCACTCTAGTCCCTTTCTTTCCCACATTCTTCTCATACATTATTTCGTTAGAAATACAGTATGTTGCGGAAATTTTCCAGCCATGTACCATTCTATCAGAATCTAAACCCTCCATGCAAGCCAACATAGAAAACAATTCGAGATTTACAAATTCATCAATATGAATAGAGACTTTAGGTATTTCATCTTCATTCCTTATTATTCTGAAATTAAAATGCAGCCATTTTTCTATAGCCATTTTATTTACTTATGAAGTTACCATTGTAGCATAAGCCCTAGCTAATTCTGCTATGTCAAACGGTCTAGGTTTTGAGGGTGGCCCTACTCCTATGATAAACAATTCATGGCAGAATTATTTTGTAATTGTGAATAGGGGAACACCCTCGGAGGTTTTAACTATTCTATTTTTAGAATCATAGAATTGAATCATAGCAGAGACTAATTTAGGGTAATGATGTATAGAATCATAGATATAGGTGAACAAGAAAGATTTTATAGCTATAGTACCTTGTCGGTGCATTGGCTTTCCTTTGAAATATGGGAATTTGAAACCTATCCTTAGGCGGGTCCTCCTTACTCTCATCATCACTGTATCTATGACTCGTCTGGTTTGATGTACATGAGCTTGTAACCTTGCTCCCATATTTGGTACCTCAGTGAGTGATTTTTTAGGGTCCATTTTGATGGTAGCAAGACTTCATTCTCCCTACGATTTACAAAAAATTCTTTAGAATATTACTTTTCTTTTTACCACCATGGTGGTGCAAATTGCTGCCAAATGAGCATCGTGTATGTATTTCATCACTTTTTATTTTTCTAGATTGTGCGTATCCTCTACCATTAATGTAGATACTATGCGATCTTACTACTAGCACACTTTCCAACATTTAATCATTTCCTTCTGTGGATCAATGGTGGTATTCTATATTTTCATTGGTCGTCATTTCAAATTGTGCTCCCACCTCACTGCGCCCCTTCAGCTACTCTCAGGTCATGGCACAAGTTCATTAGCATTGAATGCAAGATCATTATCTGGTCTCCACGTGTTGCGGTCAGAATTGCTGCTTGTTTTTGCTCTGATTTTGAAACCAATAGCTTGAGAAGCTTTTTGGGTCCATGGACACTTAGAACCTTTTAGGCATGAATTTCCATCTTGATTCTACTCTAACAACATTGGATTTGAAAGGTTCTCGTATTAGGAATGCCCTTTACTTTATTTTGACTGACTCACCATTCTACGAGAATCGTAGTAGATTTTAAATGTAGATTCGAGAGCACACGTCGTTCCAGAGAGATTATCATAGAATTGAGTGCAGAATGAAATCATACTATGCACTTAGTCCATAATTATTCATTCTTGCAATTTTTTTTTCTTTTTCAATATTTTTTCAAGATAACTGATTACAAAGTGCAGAAATAAATTAAAGTACAAAGTGTAGAAAGGAGGAAAATAATTATACAATGCATATACATATGTTACAGTGAAATCACTCCTTACACATAGTAGATATTGAGATGAAAACCATTCACTAGAATTGGTTGTATATTTCCTTCCGGATCTTCCAGCTAGAATACATTGGACTCCTTAGAATCTACTATTCTAAAATGACCATCCCAAAAAGAATCAAACTTTTCATGCTTGCTTGGATTTGCTCTATCAAAATTCCACCTGAGAACTGAGTCTCCAACCTAGAATTTCTTGAATTATCAAACCATGCTTTAATTTATGATGAATACTTTTGAAAACTATTATATGCCTAAGCTCTACTCTCTTCTAATTTTAGCAAATGTGTCAATATGGTTTTCATAGGATCTTCTTCTAACTCTTCCTTTTAATTGACAAGATTAAGTGTTGGGATATCCAAATGGATTGGTAAAACTGCCTCCTTGCCATACACTAGTGCGTAAGGGGAAGTATTTATGGAATTATTAATAGTAATCATGTATTCCCATAGAGCTTGGTCTAGTAATAGGTTCCAACTTATTTTATTACCTTCTAGTGATTTCTTAAAAATCCTTAATAGGTTTTTGTTGGTAGATTTTGCAAGTCCATTACCCTGTGGATAATAATTAGAATTATTTTCAAGAGTAATGCCATACTTACGGGAAAACTCAATATACTTGTCTCCTATGAAATATAGGCCATTGTCACTCACCAAAGCTTCTGTAACTCCAAACCTTAAAATCAAATTTTCCATAAAATTGATCACAACATCTTGATCTGATTTCTTGGTAGGAATAGATTCTACCCATCTGGTAAGATAATATGTGATAGTTAAGATAAAATTATGCCCTACTGAGGAATTAGGGTTGATAACCCCTATGAAATCTAGCCCCCATTATTGAAAAGGCTCTTCAACTTGAATGGGCTTGAGGGGGGATGAAGCATTCCTTGTCCTTCCCACATATCTCTAACATTTGTCACAAGCCCGGGTGACTTTAAAAGCATCAGTGAATATAGTGGGCAAATAATAGACTGCTATTATGATTTTTAAAGCTGTAACCCTCCCTAAACTATGTCCACTAGCTGATCCTCTATGGAATTCCTCCATGATCCTTTTTTGTTGGTCATCCTTTAAGCATTTTAGAAGAATTCCATCCAAGTTTATTTTGTATAAGCCCTCTGGTAGTAATACATATTTCAAATCATGAATCCTATATATTTTCCTTTGGGAAGCACTTAGATTAAGGGGGCATACTCCACTTTGGAAATACCTAATCATCTAGTCAATCCAATCAGAGTCTTCAATTTGTATTATTTTGACCTGATTTTGTTTTGTTGTCTGGAAAGCTGTTACTTTTGCCATTGTTGTAGCTTCTGTTAATTATTTGCATAAGGCCCTACCTATTACTAGCTTGGTGGGGTAAATTTCTACATCATATTCTTAGATTTTGATAATCCAACTAGCTCTTTTTTCTCCTAGATAACCTTGTAGGATAAAACTTCTTACATATGGATGGACCACATATACTAGGGTATTGCTCTATACCAAATACTGCCTGAACATATTTAGTGAATTCATCACAGTAAATACTTGCCTTTCAATAAATTTGTATTTTACCTGATAATCATGGAGTGTATGGCTCCAAAAGAACACAGGATGTTCCTCCCCTTGATCATCTTTCTGAGTGAGCACTGAGGCATAACTTTCTTCAGCTCCATATGCATAAAGAATAAATTCTTTGTTGAAATTTGGGTTTACCAGTATTGGGGCTATTGCAATGGATTGCTTGATGATCTCAAAATATTATTTTTTGACTTCAGTCCACTTGAATTTGACATTTTTCTTAAGCATCTCAGATATAGACCTTACTTTCTATGAAAAATTAGAAATCAATTTCCTGATAAAATTGATTTGGCCTAGGAAATACTATAATGTCTTCTTATTTATAGGCAAAGGAAGAGCAAGAATTGATATGATTGTATCTGTATCTATGGCCATTCTCTCTTTTGAGACCACATGACCTAGTAGCTTTCCTTCATGGACTGCAAAGAATTACTTCTTAAAATTGAGTGAAATACCAAATTCTCTGTATTTTTGAAAAAATTCTCCAAGTGTGATAGATGGTATTTTTTATCATGGGAAAACACAGTCATGTCATCTAGATAAATTAGAATAGCCTTGTTGATCAGTTATCCAAAGGCATAGCCCATAGCTCTCTAAAATGTGGCTCCTGCATTGGACAATCCAAAAGGCATTCTCTGGTAGGAAAATGTAGCCCATTTTGTGGTGAATGATGTTTTATACTGATCTTCATCTCTCACCCAAATTTGGTTATATCTAGAGTAACCATCCAATAATAAGAATCTTTTTGCTGCTGCCACTACCTACAAGATCTAATCAATCTAAGGGAGAGGGTAGTGATCTTTAAGGGATGCTTGGTTTAGATTTTTGAAGTCCACACACAAGCGTATATCCCAATTATTTTTTCTTACGAGTACCAAATTGGCTACCCAAGTAGAATATTTTATTTGGTATATGATCTTAGCCTTTAATAACTTTAAGATCTCCTCTCTCATAATGGCTTCGATCCTTGGATTGACTAGCCTCTACTTTTGCCTAAATCATTTTGCATCAGGCTCTAGCTCAATAGTGTGTTGGATAACCTTTTTATCATACACCTTGAGATCTTCATATGACCAAGCCACAATGTCTTGGTATCTTAAGCATAGAGATTTGATATCCTCTACTTTTTTAGGTGAACATCGAATTTGAGATTGAGCTTCTTTTCTATACCAACTTCAACTTATTTATAGATTTTTTTGTTGACCTTCATGGATTTGGTCTTCTTTCTATCCTCATTATCAAACAAACTCTCAAGGGTGACCAAACCTCTTGGGATATGATTGTTCCTTAGTTGGATAATGTCCTGTTGATTAATTTCATCTGAATTATCCTCTTGGATAGTAGAGATACATGCCTCTCTCACCATAAAATCAACTATTTGTTCGTTACTTTCAAAAACCTACCAAAAAATTTTCTTGTTTGGTACTTCAAGTCTGAAAATCATTTTAATTTCCTTGGACTTCTTGATTCCATAGTCTACAGAGGGTTTGAATTTAGCTCCCTTTGTTGCTAATAAATCAGCCAGAGTATTCCTTTCTCTTGAATACATTTTAAATTTAAGGCATCAAAAGATTCCATTAAATTCCATACCTTATTTCTATAAGCTTTTAAGTAATGGTGCTTACTGCTGAACCTATTTCTTACTTGATGGACTATTAGCTCAGAATCACCATATATATTCAAAATCTTAATGCCCATACTTTATGATTGTATCAATCCTAGACACATGGCTTCATATTATACTACATTTTTAGTACATGACCATGTTAGTCTATAAGAAAATTTCTTTGTACCTTCTAATTGGGATTGTGGGACCACACCAGCTCCTGCATCGTTTCAGAATTTAGCACCATCAAAGTGCATGATCCAAGTTTCTTTCTCTCTCAGATACTAGTTGGATATAGTAAGGATTTTCTTCTCTGATCATTTTGAGATGTTGTACATTCCCATACCATTTCCAAACTAACTCTAGTATTCTCTGAAAGGTAACTCATCCTCTAGGTCCAACTCTTCAATTTTTTCCACCAGCTCAAATTCTTCCAAGGGATTAAGATTACACATATCTTTGTCAATATTTTCAATGTGATAATGTACTAGTTTTTCAATAATTATCCTTATCCTTTTTCCTTTGAAATGGATTACCATGCTAGAATAATCCATGTACATACATCCCCCTAGCTTTGCAGTAAACTATATTGAAATACATAATCTAAAATAGGGTTCTAAGTCAACCACAACTATTTCTTACACTATTGTCACCTCAGGGGATCTGTGCAACCTCATCAGTACATATTTAATGACCCCAACTATCTTGACAAGTGTCCCATATAGTTGTAATACTCCAGGACAAGATTGGGTATACTCCATACCCATATCTTCATAAAGTTATTTATGCATAACTGTAGTTGATGCTTCTGAGTCAATTATACAATTTTAGACTACCCAACATTCCATTCTTAAGGATATATAGAAAGGGGGAGGTTTATTATTTAAAATAATATGTATCATTTCTTTCTTTTCTAATGGCATACTAAGTATTGTTGTGGCTAATATTCTAAGGATTTTTGTTGAGAGAAGCCTTAAGTAGGTCAATCTGACTAGGGATGAACAGAGTGTCATACAGGCTAGCTTTTGATGGTATCCTTTTCATCTCTTCAACAATGTTGTATTCAGACTTAGTCAAGGAGAGTATTTCCAGCCCTCTTTCTTGCTCACCATATCTTCTTTTATATTTTTGGGTAGCCTCTAATATTTATATTTTAGTAATAGAGGGGAACCTTAGTATTTCTTGATCTTCACCTTTAGATCTCATTCGGTCTCCTTCTATTTCCCTTTTCGGTCTCTTAGGAAGACTATCTATCTTCTCTTTTCCTCTAGCTTGAGGAATAGGGAAGGTGTTACTACTATGAGGAAGGGGATCAGCTTTCTTCTAAGAAGGGACTTGGAATTGTCCCATTTTTTGACTACTTGTAAGGCTTTATTCCTAGACCTTGTCATAATAGTAATTGGGCTATTCTCAGTTGACTCTTTCCCAACCATGATTTGATTAGGGTTCCATAACATATTAACTCTCCCATTTTGATTCATTTCAGCTTGATCCATAGCTTTCTGAATATGGTGTTAGTACATCACACAAGATAGTGAGTCATGGGGGTCATTACATACTAAACACCAAACATTTGCAAGAGTAGTATCTGAAGAACATTCTAGCTCCTCATATACTGCATTCACCCTAACCCTAGTATTTTTACTCGAAATAGGTCTCTGATATTTGTTTACATATGGGAATCTCCTCTGTTGTGACCTTTCTTGGTATCTCTTTTCCATTGAATTCATTATATTACTCAGAGTTTTCAAAGTATTTTGTATATCCAAGATGGCAGAAAACTCTTGAGGTGATTGAGAAGGAAGCGAAGGAAAAGGAGCTACAGAGGGAACATGATTTGGTTGAGGGATCACATTCATTTGTGGAGATGGGGATGATAAATATAGAGGGTCTATGTAAGAGGGATTAGTGGATTTAATGTGGCTACTAGTGGTTTTTGAGTTGTAAGGCAAAATAATTTTTGGGAGAAGTCTTCTGACATTGATTATGATATTTTTAGCAATAACTACTATATTATAAACTTGGATAAAGGTTTCTACTCATGATTACATATAAGCCAAACATGTAGCTGGTATGGCAGTGAGGGGAATTATTTTCCATGTTTTTCTAGATCTCAAATTGAAATTTGAGATAATTTTCTTGCTGAGTTTTCTGCATGGATGTAAACTTGTTAAGCAAAGAAAAAGGATCAACATATTCATTAAATTCCTTTATGAATGCCTTGAATAATGCTTACCATAAAGTTATAATATTGTCTCTAAGGTTCTAAACCAATGCAATATCTTTCCTCTGAAGGACAAGGCTAGAATTCTTACAATAATATCTTCTTCCTTTATGTTGTGGATTGCTGCTAGGTTCAAGATATCCTGACAGTGATCGTAAGCTATTTTTATATATCCATCATAAGTGGGGATAGATTTAGATACAGCTTGAGGGATTGCATTCATTTGGGCTAATATGAGAGGACCGACTATGTTCCAACTGGGATACTTCTGTAATGGCCAATTAGGGGGCTTATTTTGTGCCATATTTTTGGCTATAGGTATTATTGGGGGAATTATTGGATGGATTTTAGAATCCTCTTCTAGAAGCTCTTCCTATGTGAGGAAATATTGATCTAAACTTCTAGCAATAGCAACCCCTCTATAAGGTAACTCATAGTAAAAATAGGAGTTAGGGTTATTCCTTTTGAAATACCTAGTATACATGAAAGGACACTGGTCTAAAGGGATAATTCTATTTCTAAGTCTAAATACCAGGGAGTCGCCAAGTAAACTTGTTCTTCTCCACTTACAAGGTCAAGATAATTCACTTAATATTGATTTCTTTAGGTTGAGATTATAGTAACTCATTTTATGGGTTTCATGTTCCTTGTAAACTAGTCCCACTGGGCATGCCAAAAATTGGTGGGCACTAAATTGCACCAAGTTTTCACTCGATAGTATGGCTGTCTATCTTCCTAGTTTCTATATAGACTTGCACTCGATAGTTGTAGCTCAGTACTCAACATTGGATGGACCAAAATAGAGTTTTCAATCCAACCTCTAGAGTAGGCTAGTTCCTTGTCAACTTAAACAGGGGGTTGACACAATTATGTTCACTTAGGGTTTGAAGGTTAGGGTAAGAAAATGTTAGGGTTAGATAAATATGAAAAATAGTGGATGGATAGGATAACAAAATTGCACCACCCTAAAATGCTTTGAAAAACCAACCCAAAGATACATAACTCAAATCAACATTATCACAAATTTAATGACTTTTCATTAATTAAAGCACAACAGAGAAATATTGCAAACAATGATTTCAATATCCAGACAATGATAATCCAAATAATAAAATTTACCAATATCTAGATTCTACAGAAATGCACTTCCTAACAATAAAGATCAATATCAAAAATAGATTTCAATTACTTTAATAGGTAGGAATCCATTCATTTGGCACAAACTAACCACTTAAGTATTCACCAAAATACAGCTAAATAATTCAAACCTCTGATATCAAGCATGAAGATACAAATTTTGGGGTGAAGATCAATGTAATGCTCCTTCCATTAGCTCTTGGGAATATTTATAGTAGAACAGGAAAATACACTAGAACCGACCCTTAAAAATGAGGCTTCGACCTCTACTTATAGTTTTTATAGAAATTAAAAATACAAAGAACATTAAAAAGATTTTATTTTGACAACACATCAAGGAGTTCTTGCAGGCATTTACTTACCGGTACGTCTTTCAAGAAATTTGCTAAAAGTGGTCTGCCATGGCTGCTCGGGGCCTCTATAA
This sequence comes from Wollemia nobilis, assembly GCA_028583015.1. NCBI lineage: Eukaryota > Viridiplantae > Streptophyta > Pinopsida > Araucariales > Araucariaceae > Wollemia > Wollemia nobilis. Next base: position 5,209,616 of record JAQPPZ010016385.1, on the reverse strand, counting down.
CTTGCTGACTATTTTATGCAACTAGAGTCTAAGCTATTGACAATCATGCATTATCATATATTCTTATTGAACGATATCTACCACCGTTGATCTGTAACCACTTATAGTTCAACTTTCTTGAAAACCCTCGATGCTTCATCTTCTTCTTCCAACTGACTATTCCAATTATGGTGGAGAAATATCTCTAAATATTTTAGATTCTTTGACATGATCCTCACCATTGATCCCCCTTATTGTATGGCTCAGATTCATTTTGATACAAGCTTATTATGATGATGGGGATAACACAATGCCATTCCACTTTAAAATGTTAGTGACATCATCATTCTGTCTTAGAAACTATGGAATTGCCAATTTGGATCCCACATAACCTAAAAGCTAAGAGAGAACGAATCCACTTTTTTATTTCTCAAATTCCTTCATTATCCATGAGGTATTCACCTATCCGCACAAAAATATCGATGACGTCATTTTTTCCCTATAACTTTTATGAATTCGATTCTAGGTTGAGCAAGTGCATTTGCATATGATCATCAATCCATACCCGTCATAGTGCAACGTGACCTTATCTCAATTCCGCACTATATTCAGAATAAAACATTCTACCTTATTACCATTTCAAGTGCAAATACTCTATGGGTTATCAGAAATCGGGCCTTCTAAAACTTAACCATTCATGATATTTTCCAAAATATAGAGAGGTCGCCAATCCATACGTTTTTATCGTTGATATCATTTCCTCTTAAAAAATTTGTGGATTCGATCATTTTCTCCAGTCCTGAGCCAAACACAAAGGAAGTCCCCAATGGAATCACTCCAAGCACGCAAATACTCTAAGTGTCAGGCAGACTCATTCCTCCTATTGTGGATCCGCTCCAAAATACATTTTTAGGTGTACGAAATGAAGACTTTCCCACTTAGACAAAATTTGCAAAAATTTCCTAAGTATGTGGCCATTTTGGGCCTATAGTATTTACATTTTAAGATTTGCTTTTTTATGAAGAGTTTTGTTGAATGAAAAAATTATAAAGTAGCTTAGAACTTAGTGCCTTGCTAATAGTTTTTGCTTTTATGTTTTCTAGGCCTCCTTGATCCTTTGGCTTGGTAACAATCTCCCAATTGACCAAATTAAACTTTTTCTATTTGATTGCCTTCCTCATTTCCATAAGAAAGTTCTTAACATTACATATAACTTCTACAAGATATGAGGGTGCATGATACACCAATAGTTGATATATGGTAATACTTGATAATATTGATTTGATTAAAATAATTATTCCAGCCAAACTCAACCAGCCATGGCTATGCTATTGTATTCTCCTTGATATATTTTCTAGAATTACATTCCAAATTTTTATTTTTTATGGAAGCCCATAGAAATACCTAGGTAATTAAAGGTATCACTACCTTTGTGAAATCCAAAATATGAGAGAAACCTCTATCTTCTACTAATAGTGTAAAATTTTCTCTTTTGGGTGTTTATCTCTACCCCTATGGCTTGAGAGAAACATCTAAAACTTCTTTGAATAACCTGATATTCAATTTTGTGGTATCCTATAATAAAATAATGTCATCTGCAAATTAACCACAAGTGATTGTTTTATATCTTGTAGTTGCTCTAATAGCTAAGATTTCTTTCCTTCTCAATTTGGTCAAGGTCCTCCCTAAAATTTCCTTTACAAGGATATAAAGGTAAGGGGAGAGAGGACACCCTTGCCTTAATCCTCTAGTGGATTTAAATAAGTTAGCAAGATCCCCATTAATTAAAGGGTCTATCCAAGGTCCCTCTATGCAAGCTCTTATCTAGTCTATCATTTGAGCCAAAAATCCAAATTTGGCTAATACCTATGTTAAAAAGCCATTTTCTAATCTATGAAAGGCATTAGCCATATCAATTTTAATGGATATTCTTTCCTTTTTGAACATCTCACTTGTGTGTAGGGATTCATGAATCATTATAATGTTATCATATATTTGTTTCCTTGGAATAAACCTCCCTTGTTTTGGCTCTATGAAATCATTAATACTCCTTTTAATTCTATTTACCATTATTTTAGTCATTATCTTATAAGAACAATTACATTAAGATATAGGTTTGAATTTGTTAAAAGTAACTACGCTTTTTATTTTAGAATTAAAGCTAATAAACTAGAGATGAATGCCCTAGATAGCTTCTATAGACACCTAAAATATGTTATGTTTAGGAGACTACTCATATAGGCACATCCAATAGACCGTATGATTGATCTTGGGCCTTCCCAAGAGCTAGCAATGGTCCTAACCACTCAAAAGGGGTAGTTATGGCCTATTCAACCTCAATTTATATCGACCAGAGTGACCACCAACATAGAATACTAAAGCTGAGAGTGGCCACAACTAGCCGTTGATCTAGATAGTGACTAGCACTAAAACACAAACTAGCCATGAATGCGGGTCCAAATCACACAGTGTGACTACACTTGTATTGTTTGTGAGCAATTTTTGGCATGGATCTCCTAGAGCTTCTCCTAACTACCCTTTCCATGTAAATATATGATTGAGCCTTCCCCTCTAATGATCAGTTACATGCAAATCTGGATCTTGGCTTCTCCAGGAAGCCAAGATCTAGATCTAGATATAAATCTAGGAGGTTTACATATGCATCCTCCCAAGAACAAGAAAAGGATATGAAGAATCAGAGTTTTTATGTAGTGAAGCCCTAGTGAATTTAAGAGTAATTTCATATCCCCTTGAGGAGTAATGAAGTGATATCCAATTGAGAAATGACAACGCACCATTCAAGCATTCAGTTCCACATGAGCTTCACCACCAATCCATATCTAGACAAGAAGGTGACCCTTGAACATCAATTTAGATGAAGGATTGAGTATCACCACCCCTGGTTCACATGGAAGAAGGTTTTATTTCATGGTCGCTATCCTTGAAAATGGCCTGGAGGTACAACCTAGGGTTTGAGATACTATTTCCTAAGTTTTTAGCATAGTTTTCTTATTGCTTTTTGCTTTATCAATCAATATTAGCACAAATTTGTCCTTTCACTACATTTGCACAATAGTTTCTAAGTTATTTATGCACTTATGATTGTATTTGTATCATTATGTGTTCACTATGCTTTTATCCTACAAACCTAAAAAATCCTTATCGAGAGTTCTCTATATCCTACCTGGATCAAATCTGTGTGATGAGAAGCTCCCACCATGTTTTCTCTAGAGCTCTGATAATGCACAAAGGTAAAGGGTAAATGAGTTAACTTTGCAGGTTATTTTTCTTATTTACTCATTATATTCCAATTTTTTTTTTGAGTTTTTATACAAACATCAATTTGGATATAAAAACTCGAAGGGGGTATCATAAATATTGTATTTCAAAACAACTTACATCAAAACTTAAAATCATCAATGAAAATTGTAATAAATTTTTACTTTCTTGAAAAACGTGTCACACTTTTCTTTAATGCAATTTCTTTTGAAACTGCGCTAAAGAGGGGGCAAAATGTAACACCTTAAAATTGACTCATTTCATTTCACACATTTGCATGAAAAACACAAAAATTGTATTATGCATTTATTACCTTAAAATTCATGCCTCTTTGATGAGATCGCACTATAATTAGAAATATCGTAGGACAACCTCCGAAAGCATAGTATGATTTCAGACAATACGATATCTACTATCGGTGTATGATATCGCCGAACGTAATACAATCTTGCCCTAAAACAGAAAAAGTAAAATTAGAAAAAGATAAAGTTAGTTAAATAATTTCTTACCTCTACCTATGTAACTGCACGGGATCTGCAAGATCGGATCCGTTTGGTTTCGCCCAATCTTGGAAGGAGCTGCAACAATCCAAAATCCCCCTATTCTGGACACCCTCCCCTAATTATTTAATCAGACCATCCCATCTACAATTATCCTGGCTCCATCGCACTTTAGAAAACTTAGTCAAATTTTGTATCTAGCTCTAGTTTATTTAATTTTTGCTTGTAGGATTAGAGAACGATGTCGTAGATCAGATGTTGTAGTATTGTGATCATAGTATGAAATTTTATGTTCGAAGTATGATCCTTCTTGCAGCTTTATTAGGGGTAACTCGGAGCCTTGGTTCACAATTTATTTACATTTTCTCATTAAATATGTATTTCATTTAGCATATTTATCACATAGGAGATTCAATTTAATCATTTGCATCCCTGGAGTTCACCCAATTGCATGTAATTACATATTTTAAGTAATTAATAATCATTCATTTGTCAAATTCCTATCACCACTACCATCCATAGTATTTATTAGATCTAGAACATACTTGTTAAACATAATTTTAAGTATAGCATTATAGATCAATTTGTTTTCTATCATTCACCCATGCATTTGTTGTCTTCTATCAAAATCAAATCATTCTGTCTCTGTTTGGGTTATGATATTACAGAATCCTAATATGATATTGCAATATAATAATATGATATCACCTATTTTTGTACGATCTGGAATACATACAAAAAGTAGAAACTTCATCAGACATCCAGATTAAGGTAAGATTTTTAATCACTTTAGGCATTGTATTATCTTATTGCATCCTATTCTCTGTTATTTTTTGCTTGCATTTAAGCTAAAAAGTGCATATATATTAAGTTAGTTGCATATTGGCCAAACTTAGGCTTGTATGATATTGGATTAAAAAGAACACATCTAAACAAATTCATAAGCCTAGGCATGGAAACTACCACAAAACGTTTCCTGGTGAACCCAAAACCCATTCGTCAAAAAATCACCATATAGAAAGTACAACTAAGTACTTCTCTTCGAGGTGTAGACCATCCATTCTCCCATTCCCCTCTAAGACATAGATCCATCTACCTTGAGGAAAGGAGTGTGAGAATTTTTGGCCTATATTATTTGGTGAACCCGACGTGAAACATAAGCATTTCTTCTGATATTCTAAACAGTTACAAAAACAAAACAAAAAAAATCAAACAAAAATATTAGTTAAAACACATAACTTTGCATCCCATAGATGGTAGATTATAACATAAGGAGAGTTGTTCACATAAATGTTAGGACAATATTAGCAAACCAAGAATTTTCTTCATTAGGTAGTGTGCCATACCCTGAGATTTGGAGAAGGTTAGAAATTATAAGAGCTAAAGAACTCGAACTTAAGGAAATCATAAGATTTGACTTATCTAGAATCCTGGATCCCTATAGCACACCCTTCTATTTTGATCTTCAAAGAGCATGTGATAGGTGTCTTGCAGATAAGAGAACTCTCATTTCCATGAGCTTTTATTCCTTTGAAGATTATCTAGAAGATGCAATAGTAGTACATAAATTTTTATCACATGTTGAAAATCAAGAGGTTGTCTTGGATGATAAGAGAATATTTAATAGAGTTCCTAGAGCTATGATTTACCGAGAATATTGTCATGAGTTGTATTTTTACACGTCAAACTTAGAAGTCGATTGTATTACATTAGCACATTTCATAAGATTCTTAAAAGACAATTTCCACTTCGAAGAGGAACATTACATGACACCAGATCAACTCAAACCTATTAATGATATATATAGAAATTTTCAAGAAAATTAAGGCATAATATTATATAGGTGTGTTTTCTTTGTTGTTGTAACTTAAAAACCAAGAAAATAACAAAAAAATCAAAAATCAAAAATAAAAAATCAATCATAGTATTTTATTTATTTAGTTAGGTATATATATAACATATATACCCCAAAACATTTGCACACACACACACACACACACACACACACACACACACACACACACACATATATATATATATATAAAAGATATATATCTACAAAAACAATTATTCTAAAATAACATGCCCAAATTAAGAAGTGGTAAACAAGTAGATAACGATAATATGGGAGAACAAGAACAAGGTGATTTTGAAGATAGAGCACTTATCAAATAAGATGAACCTTCAGAATATGAAGGTGATAATGAGGATGATGAAATAAAATATCCTAAAGAACCTACTTTAGATGAAAAAGGAAATGCAAAATTTGAATCTCTTTCAAATTTTACTCAATTCATAAAATATCATATAGGGGAATTTAGTCAAGCGGTACAAATGGATAATTCAGGAGAAGGTGATATGGAATCAGCTTTGGCAGCTACATTTTGGATTCATACAAATCCATTATCTTATATGCCTTCAATAGACCAAGATGATAATAAAGCAGGACCATCTACTCAAAACATGGTACATTTTAATAAGAATGTTTCAAAACCAAAAACACAGTCATCTAATATGGCTGTTAACAACACTAAAGTAAAATTTAAACAAAAATAAATAAACCTTTCTTCTATCTTTTCTCAAGATCTTAATCAACAAGTGTCAAATCAGAAACAAAAGGCTAAACAAGTACAAAATACCAACTATCAACAAAAAACTCAACAAAACATAGCTCCTACAAACACTTTACATAATAGTGTTTCAGTTGGAAATCTTCACACCACAACACCCACTTATTATCAAAGACATAATAGTATGGTACAAACACATCAATTTTATGGACAATAACAACAAGGGATTGAAGCTATGGCCAAACAATTAGCTTCTCGCCTAGACCAAATGGATCTCTACCATCCCTCATATAGTTATCGAGAGATGTGTAGTCAACATTTAGATCCTATAGTTGTAGCACAAACTTATCCTAAGCATTTCCCCATGCATATTCTCCTGATATATAAAGGAACTGAAGATCCCATAGAGCATATTCATATGTTTAGAACAAAATGTCATGATGTCTCCCATGATGATTTGTTGTTGCTAAAGATGTTCCCCAAAAGTCTGGGAGGTATGACCCTAGAGTGGTATTATCAATTACCCAACAATTCTTTAAGGAATTTTGAGGAAATGGTAGAGATGTTTTTTCATAATTTTAGTGCCTACATATAAATGCATGTGACAATTAAATATTTACACAACTTAAAAAAATGAAAAGATGAAAATTTTGGAAAATTGAGACAACTTCTAGGTAAACTACACTTTGCACTATCTCATCGGGAGATGCTAGACATATTCATAGGTAATTTACAAGAATAATTATCCTATGATATTTCTACTACTACAATAACCACCTTCGATCAAGCCATTGAATTAGCTAGAAGGGTTGAATATACCCTCATTAGAAGAGGTCAATTTAATAAGAAATATGAAGATAAAACTTCTAAGAATCAATACAAAAACAAACAAGTAGTAAGTGATGGAGTTACTGACAGTAGAAACAATTCAAATGTTAATCTTACAGAAGCAATAAAGAAGTTCATATTGAAGGTTCTTGATAAACCACCAAGGGAATTTACAATATTAAACCAACCTTTACATATGGTTTTACCTCAACTATTAGAACAAGGTTTGATATGGTTGCCCAAAATAAGACAACCTGATACAACCGTAGCTGGATTTAGGGCCGATTTACATTGTAAATTTCATAGGACTGATGGTCATTCAACCAAATCATGTAAATGGTTAAAAAATTTGATACAAGATCTAATTGATAAAGGTGAAATGGAAGTAGAAAATTTCCCTCCAAGAAATGTTTAAAATAATACACAAAAACCTCAAAATCAAAATGCAAATCAAAATTTGGACATTTTTCAACATCCTTTATCGAAACATGGTAAGTAAGTCGTAAATCAAGTGGAACACCATAATGTTCCTCATCCATCCTAATATGTGGGAACTATTAGTGGTTTACTACCTCATCAAGATTTGCAAAAATCATGTGTAATTACTGAATCTCAAGTTACTATTATATCCTTCAGAATTTGTCAAATTACACCTTTGGAAAGTGATGAAGAACGTGAAATAGGAAGTGAATCAGAGATTGATTTAAATATTTTTGAATATGAATCAAATCAATTCATACTGTAGTGACCCTGGGGAAGCAGTGCGTTGTCCACCAACTACTCTACTTGTGATTTTATTGAATCCTTTAATATTAAACATGCAATAAATGAATGGCTCAAAGCAGATATATCCAGAATGCGAATAAGTAAATGAATGAATGCTTTTATTATTGATATTCACTGGATTAGGTTACATATGAATCCCTCTAAGGGATACACTTCATTTGATACATTATTTTACACACTAAAGAGGGCAAAAGGTGTATGAAATATCCCCTTGCATAGGAGGCATGCTTTACAAGGCTTCTCGATGATGCACACAGAAATGTATGAGGGCTTACAGATGCCTCCTTCTCTAAAATCATGTATGGGCCTATCCAATTTGCCATAAATTTCTCTCACAAATGCGGCGGCAGATTTGAGTTCTGCTAGTTTTCTTTGAGTACAAGATCCTCAACTTTGAATTCTCTCAAATGTAATTTACTATTGTATGCAAGGTGATTCTGATAAATGCAGAGATGCTCCAAGGCATTGACCTGTCGTTCATCAAGAAGCATTAACTGATCCCGTAAACCTTGTGCAACATCATCATATATTAAGTCTTTCAATGCTATGTGCAAGGTTGGGATTCCTATTCAATGGGTATGATGGCCTCAGTGCCATATACAAGTGAAAATGGTGTTGCCCCAATGGGCATATGCACACTAGTCCTATATGCCCATAATGCTAGAGGTAACTACAAATGCCAGTCCCTATGATTATCTATTACTATTTTCCTCAATATGGAGACAATTGTTTTGTTTGAGGCTTCGACTTGCCCATTTGCTTGTGGATAATAGGGTGTTGAAAAACTATGTTGGATGTTGTATTTTTTCATTAAAGCATACACATTTTTATTCTTGAAATATGGTCCATTATTCGATATGATATTCGAAGGGACCCCAAAATGACTTATGATATTGTGAAGTATAAAATCTACAATCCTTGGTCTAATTATTGATGTTAAGGGGATAACTTCGAACCATTTTGTGAAACACTCAGTGGTTGTTATGATGAATGTGTGTCAGCCTGAAGACGGGGGAGAGATCTTCCCAATCAAGTCTAATACCCACTGCAAAAAGGGTCATGCTACCTGGATGGGTTCCAAGGCTTGTGATGGCAAGTGGGTGAGGTTCACATGATGCTGAAACTTGATGCATTTCTTGACATACTCACAACATTCTTTTTCCATAGTGGACCAATAGTAATCCATTCTTAAAATGTGTTTAACAATGGCCATGCCACTGAAGTGACCATGACATATACCATCATGAGCTTGTGAAATTGCCCAAGATGCTTCTTGGGGCTTAAGACAACGAAGGAGCATTCCATCGTAACCTCGTATATAAAGTATCTCTCCTAGAAAAATATATCTAGTCACATTTTGTTTAAAAGTTTGTCTTTTAGCATGCAACATGCCTTGTGGTATCATTCCAAGCTTTAGGAAATCCTGTAATTGGGAAAGCTAATCCTGATAAGCTAATGCTTCTATGGATAAAATGACATGTTCTCCTTGTGATTCATCATTTGTGAACACTAATTGGGAAAAAATCTTGTGATGAATGGTTGTTCCACATTTCATAGGACCTTGAGAGTCAAATATTTCCAAGGGGCCGTTTGCAAGAAAGCTCTAACTTTGAAGGACTAATATTGATTTGGCATGGTTTGGATCATGTTGACTAACTCTAGGTTTTCAATAACCTCACATTGTATCACAAAAAATGTTAGCACTTTCACATGAACGATTGTGAAATCAGTAGAAATATTTTGAGGGATTAAGGATCCCAAATATGTCATGGTGTCTGTAAATTTGTTTGACATACAAGGGATTGCCTTGATGTCATACCATTCTAGTCAGGCTAGGTAAGTGTCAACAAGCTCCTTGTAAGCTTTTAGGAATGGGCACTTGCATTGGAACAATCATTTTAGTTGATTTACTATGATAAAGGAGTCACCAAAGATATTCAATATTTTAATGCCCATTGCAATGACTATTTGGAGTCCCAAGATCAAGGCTTCATACTCTATGTTATTGTTTGTGCAAGGGAAGTATAGCTTGAATGATAAGGGAAATGGAGTGCCCTATGGTGTGATAAAGACTATCTCTGCTTTGCCCCCTTGCTCACACTTTGAACCATTGAAGAATAATGCCATGTCTCTTTGTTTCTTAGGTTCTTCTAGTTTTGGCAGATTTGATAATGCAAAGACTGCATCATCTGACAATTCTATAGTGAGAGGCTTGCTATCCTAAAGAGGTGCCTTTGCTAATTGATCCATTATGACTTGTCCCTTGATGGAATTTTGGCTTATGAATTCTAGATCAAATTCTATCAATAACATGATCCACTTTGTTGTACGTGTATTGTGATATGTCTTGTTCATAATATAATTCAAAGGATTTTGTTTTGATATAATGTAAGTCGTATGACTCAACATGTAGTGTTGCAAATTTTTGGTTGCAAAGACCACTTCCAAGCACAATTTTTCTACATGCACATATCCTAGCTCATAGCTTACCAATGTGCGACTAATGTAATATACAACTTGCTCTTTTTTTTGTGCATTCTTTTGGGCCAGCATGGTGCCCAAAGCAAAATCAATAGCCGATATATATAGCAAAAATGGCATGTCTGGCCTTGGTGGAGCCAACACTGGTGGTGTTTCCAGGTATGTTTTGATCTCTACAAAGGCTTGTTGGCACTCTTCATCCCAATGAAATGGTACATTCTTGCATAGAAACTGATTCATGGGTTGACATTTATCTAATAATTGTGCTATGAACTGTTTGATGGATGCTACCTTGCCTTATAGGCTTCTTAACTCCCTAATGTTGGTAGGAGCGACAATTTTCGTTATATCTTCTACTTTTATAGGATCAACTTAAATGCCTCTATTGGAAATAAGGAAACCTAAGAGCTTACCAGAAGTCATACCAAACATGCACTTCTTAGGATTTAATCTGACGTTGTGCTCTATGAGACGATTGAAAACTTTTGTAAGGATCTCAGCGTGCTCTTGCCATACTAAATATTTGGCCAAAAAGTCATCCATGTAGTATTCCAAGATTGTAAGCATGTAGTCATGAAATATATACGTCATGGCCTGCTGGTATGTGGCACCAACATTCTTTAGGCCGAATGGCATCACTTTATAACAAAAATTTCCTCATGGAGTAATGAAAGCAGTATTATACTGGTATTTGGGTTTGATTCAGATTTTATTATATCCAGAAAACCCATCCATTAGGGATAGCATCTCATGATGTGCAGTGGTATCAACAAGAGCATCTATGTTTATCAACAAGAGCATCTATGTTTATCAACAAGAATGAATCCTTCAGAGTTGCCCTATTTAAGTCCCTAAAATCTATGTAGATACAAACTCTTCCATATGGTTTTCCCATAGGTATCATGTTTGAGATCCATTCAGGATAGTCGATGGGAACTATGAAGATCGCATCCAATAATTTTTGCAACTCGTTCTTCACCATCAAAGCGATGGTTGGATACATCTTCCTCAATTTTTGCTTGACTGGTATTTTTAGGGGATCCAGTGAAAGGTTCTGAACAACTAACTTTGGATCAATACTAAAATGGGTAGAAAATGACATTTGATAATTTAATAGAAAACACAATGATGCATTAAAAAAAAAATGTAATTCCATTGATATTAAGAGATACATGTTACAATAGAGACATGATGCTCTTTATCCATTTATTTTCCTAACAATGTTATAATCAATTTGATGTCTTCTTCAATCATCCCTCAGTGTAGGTGGGCTTATTTGTATGTGGGCCACCGTCAGGTTGCTATTTGTTTGATGTTGTTATTCCTATTCAGATTTTCTCAACAACCTATGAAAAACCTGTAAAAGGGGTCAGTGTGATGGGGGATATTGACTTAGTTAGGCTCCATGCTTATGAAGATGAAATGACCATGAAAACATAACAAAAACTAAAATAAATTATGCAGAAGGTAATAATATGGTGAAACAGAGCTTACCTCCAAAGTATGGAGTGATTTGGGGCCTGTAGATCCAATTCATCGCCCGAGGGGTGAAATAAGGCCAGATTCATGCGGCAAAGGGTGATCTAAGATATGAGGCCTCTTTTGCAAAATCGTTCCATTGGATCGATTCCTAGGTAGCTGGGGCACCTCTGTGTGATGTTGAAATCTGATTGTGTGCACAGAGAATTTACTGTTCAATGTTCACTTTCCATTTCTATAGAGTTTTTGTGCTTTGTTGAATTTGTGAGAGAGCTAATTAGGGGTTTAGGACCCACTATTTATAGGAAAATACAAGGTTCAGGGGGGGAGTTAGATAGCCTAAATCTAGGTTTGATTCTAACTAGGGTTAGGTTAATAAATGCAATGTGGCAACATCACATTCCTTAAGATAAATATCTCATCCTCACACGTGCGAGGATGGATTAGGGCTAATCCTGATTAGGAGGTGTTTAAGTCAATTTAGGACATGATTAAAGAAATATCTTAACAAACCCTAATTTCACACATGTGGGAGGATGTAATTACTGTTAATCAAGATTAAAGGTTATTTTAATCAATTTTACCCTAAAAAGGTGACTTAAGTGAATTCAACATTAAATTAGATTTTAGGTATTGAATTGTTAATTGTTTTGGTCAACTAATACCTCGTGGGGGCCTCAATTGAGTGTAAATAGACTGTAGGAGGATATCGCAGTGCACAAGATGTGATTTTGAAGGCTTATGAGGTTTTAGGACCTCAAATTCAATGAAGTAGTACATAGGAGTCTACACAACACTATGAAAATCTATGGTGATCTACGCATGACTATGACCATCTACGTATGACTATGCATGACTATAACAATCAATGCATGTCTAGGAGGATCTACAATAGTCTATGCTGGTGTATGATAGCCTAGGGGTACCTAGGATGACCTATGTAAATCTATATGTGTCCAAAAGGATATACAAGTATGTAGATATAGCAATGTGCAACTTTTTGGGTGTCTACATTTACCCCTTTTTATACTATACTGTGTGGAACATGGTTTAATACAAAAATATGAAGGGTTTGTGTAGAAGGAAAAGGGATAGAAGGGGAATGGTATCCAATAAAAGGCATGTAGTCACTCAAAGTGTTACCATACAATATTTATCAATAGCCAAGAAGAGAAGGGAAAATAATGGGATCCAATCAAAGGTATGTATCCACTTGAAGCATGACCATACAACATTGATTGATAGCCAGGAAGAGAAGGGAAAATAATGGGATCCAATCAAAGATATGTAGTCACTCGAAGCATTACCATACAACATTGATAAATAGCCAAGAAGAGAAGGGAAAATAATGGAATCCAATCAAAGGTATGTAGCCACTCGAAGTGTGACCATACAACATTGAATAGATAGCCAAGAAGGAGAAGGGAAAATAATGGGATCCAATCAAAGGTATGTAGCCACTCGAAGCATGACCATACAAAATTGATCGATAGCCAAGAAGAGAAGAGAAAATAATAGTATCCAATCAAAGGTATGTATCCGCTCGAAACGTGACCATACAACATTAATCGACAACCAAGGAGAATGGAAAATAATGGGATCCAATCAAAGGTATGTAGCCGCTCGAAGCATGACCATAAACCATTGACTAGATAACCAAGAAGAAGAAGAGAAAATAATAGGATCCAATCAAAGGTATGTAGATGATCGAAGCATGACCATACAAAATTTACTAGATAGCCAAGAAGGAGAAGAGAAGAAGGAAAGGAAAAAAGGAAAGAAATAAAAATAATGTCGGTAAAAGGAAATGGATGATTGTGGATGCAATGAAGTGAATTTGCTGAGTCCGTATGACAATTATGATGCCATACTAGTTGCTTGAGAATGGCAACTTTTGACTACTTTGCTTTTGCGACCAGATTAGTGTGGTCCAAAAGAATTTTTAGGACAAAAGCCTAACTAAATCTTTGTTTTTGATTGATTGATGAGAACATGGTGACAAGTGTCAAACCATTTGAGTTAGTTAACATTTGAATTATTCAAACATGTCATTGATTGTGCTCCATGAATACCAAAGTGAATTTTTCCAAATTTTTCACTGAATTAGTCACTCGTGTCATTCATTGTGTTCCATGAATGCCAAGATGACCTTTCCATTCTCACGCATAACTCTCTTGATGTAACCCATGTTTTATTGTGATTGAGATTATTTCATATGATAATATTTAATAAAGTTTTTTGTAGACAAATGCGCTAACCACACTTTTGGATTTTTGATGTTGTGATTACATGTAAAGCTAACTTTTGATATGAATACCCCCTCAAATAAGGAATCAACAATGAGGTGAATAAAGTATGATGATTTGATGATGCAACGATTGATAAGATACAAATGCATTATGTATATGATTGCAAATTGAATTAGAAGAATTTTTTTTGAGAAGTTCCTAGAGTTGTAGAAGAAGTTTGCATGATTTCCTAGGGTTTTGGGAGTAGTTTGATTGATTTTGGAAGGTTTGAGCTGAATTTTCCACCCGGGGGGTGATTTTGACCTAAATCACCATGCAAGCGGTGAATTAGGGTTTTGAACTATTTGACACATATGTAGTGTTTTGGTAGTTTTGGGAACCAAATGATGTCAAAATTGGACAAATATTATACTATTGGAAAGCTCTTTCTAAGCCCAATACAATGGTAAAAGTTTTAGGAAATGTGGAGATGATTTGATAGGTGAAAAGTTAGACCAAATATGACCCTACTTTTAGAAGTAATGAATGCACAATTTCAAGCCTTGTGAAGGGTGTGCATGGAAGAAAAATATTTGTGAGGACAAAGAGGTGAAAAATTGTTATACTATGCTAGGAAATGCTAGGCTATGTATGCTAGGCTATGCTATGCTATGCCATTTTTTCTAAGGTTTTGGGACAAACCTATCCAAAGTTTTACTGAGGTTTTGGGGAACCCAATTTTCTAAGAGATTTAAAAAAAAATGTTCTAAATTTTTTGCTGAGGATTTTGGAGAAAACCTAGTGTGCTAAGACTTTAAAAAGAATGTTTGTGATAAAATATAACGCAAAGGGTGCAACCTTTTGAACCTAGTAATTGATTTTATTTTTATGAATATGAGGCAAAGGATGCAACCTATTGAGCCTATCGATTGATTATGATGTAATGAGGTCGAGGTGTGGTATTGAGTTAGGGAGAGGGATCCTCCTATGGATATTCTAGATGTCGAGAATGTTGGGACTACTCCAGAGTTTGAGGCTTGGTGAGCATCGCAGAGTTGGGAGCTTGGAAGAAGTGTGATTGATCGATGGGTGGTACCTAATGTTGGGTCATCTCCACTAGAGGGGAGAGCTGGTAGGGGAGGTCGATCTAGGACTGAGGATGTGGTAGGCGATGAGGAGGAGGTTCCTCTACGATGGTCATGGCACTGCTTGGGTGGTGGAGCGAGCATCCAAGATGTGAGAGTGGAGTAGGTGACTGTATATGTCGATGTGGATATGGGGTAGGCTATTAGAGGAGAGGAGGTAAGAGTTAGGGCTACTATTATGGGTGATGTGGATGACACCATTGATATTGGTGCCTTTGCGAATGTAGCACAATAGATTCCTATCAATATCTAATGAGGCATGATGTAGAGGAGGCATGGGTGCTACAAGATAGAGTTTAGTAGTTTGAGGCTAAGATCCATAGGCAAGAGGAGACTACTCAAATTACATATTCTAGGGTAGTGGCTAAGATGGATCAGATGAGAGCCATGGTGGTAAGACATACTCAAACTATTATGGGGTTGTCTGGTCAGTTGGCTACAGAGACTACTAGGAGTATACTATGTGAGACTACTATTTCGATGCATGGGATTACTCTTCTTGATTATGAGTAGGTGGTATCATAGTCTAGGACACACTGATGAGTGTGGGTACCTTCACATCAGAGCCAACATAATGCTGCTACAATAGACCAGGTGAGTGTTAGGTTTGTAGTTCAGGATTAGTTTGTTATGGATCTAGTTCTAGAGTTTGAGGTAGAGTCGAGCTAGGCTGTGGAGAGGTGAGTGATCTGGGAGGGATGTGGGGAGACTCATGGTGATAGTTAGGAGTTACATACTTGATTGTAGCCTACGGGAATTTTGGATGGTAAATTATGGGCATGGTCCTAGGTTATAGCCTTCAGGTGTTTTTG
Organism: Wollemia nobilis; assembly: GCA_028583015.1. Taxonomy (NCBI): domain Eukaryota; kingdom Viridiplantae; phylum Streptophyta; class Pinopsida; order Araucariales; family Araucariaceae; genus Wollemia; species Wollemia nobilis. The sequence continues at coordinate 5,193,529 of JAQPPZ010016385.1, read as the reverse complement.
GATGATGATATATATACCTTGGTTTTGGCTATTATATATATGTGTCATTTTGATGGTTTGAAATGTGTTATTTTTATGTTTGCATAGGTAGCATAACATAATCTATAGGTATGTATGATAAATAGATGCATATGTGTGAATGGTTTAGATCTATTATCGTTCTTTCATATGAATGAATTGTAGAGTAGTATGCATGATTGTGTTTCAAATGTAGTGTGATGTGATATCGAATGTGATGTTGTAGTGAATGCATGTAGGATGAATGCAATGATGCACTTTAATATTGGAATTCATGTAAGATGAATGCAATAATGTGATTTGCTATTATAAATGCATGTAGGATTAATGCATAGCTATAATGTATACTAAGTGTGTATGACATAGATGCATTTATGCATGTATGGAATTACTAAAATACACCAAGGAAGCACTTGTATCATGATATTTACCTATATGGATGTGATCCATATCATGATTTTAGGTAAGTTGGATAATGTAAGGTATGTGTAATGTATTTAACTAACATCGTTGTGACAATAAAATCTCAAACCCTTAGCTATACAAGTATTATGACAACTTATAATTAATCAGGCTAGTTCAGAATCTATCATGGACCTATGTGTGTGCATGTGTAAGGTTCATTTATCTATTTTTGGGGAGGTAGTATTAACCTATTGTAGACGCTACCAAACTAGCTAGCTCATCCGTCTGCAAAAATGATCTATACAAAAATGAGATTGTTAGACTTACAATGGCACTAAGAGGGGGGGTGAATCAGTGTAGCTATTTAACCATGAATTAACAGCTCTTAAAATAGTAGTAGTTAAAACTTATAAAAAGATACAACAAGTATAGCAAGAGAACATCACACAACACAAGATTTAACGAGGTTCACCAATGTGGCTACTACTCAAAAATTACTGCTTGGACTACCATCCAAATCCAGCCTTTGCAAAGCAACAACTTTTACAAACAGTTTACCAGCACCCACTGGAAGGAGCACCAACCCCTGATTTATCTGTACCAATAGAAAGGAGCACCAACCCTTGATTTTCTAGCACCAACTAGAAGAAGCACCAACCCCTTATGCCAAGCACCAACTTGGACTTCAATTCTAAAACTAGAAGAATGATAGTAAGATACCTTTGCTTTTACAAGACCCTAACTAGTTTGCTTCACTTTTTTGTCCTCTGCGCACTCTGCTCTCTCTATGCTATCACTTTGCATAATCTTCTGCTTAACTGTCGAATGATCATCTTCTCCCCTTTGTGCACTCTACTTCCTTTGCGACCTTTGCACTTATAATGATTCGATGACTTGCACACTACACACTACAATCGAACCTCACACTCTGCGCACTGTCTCCAAACTTCACACATCTCAACTACTTCAACTCTTAAAACAACCTTCCTTTTATAACAATATTTTCAAGATCAAAATCCTAATCTTAGTCGACTGTAAACCCTAATCTTAGTCAGCTGCAAACCCTAATCTTAGTCGGTTGCAAACCCTAATCTTTGTCTACTTACAATGGTCTTTGTTGGCTTCAACTGCCCTTGTGACTCTTTTGTTGCTGTTGTCACGAAAACACAACATGTCACGATATCGTGACACTTTCACCTCCGTATGCTTTCTCTTAGCTTTGGCCCACGAGAATACATGTAGTGATATCGCTACACTTTTTCTTCTGTACGCTTTCTCTTAGCTTTTTCCCATGAGAATACATGTAGCAATATCACTACACTTTTTCTTCCGTACTCTCCTTCTTTACTTTTGTCACAAAATCATGACACTTCTGCCTTCTTACTTTCTCTCTCCTCCAACATGTCACAAAATCATGACAGTTTTTCTTGCCTGCTGTATATGTCGCGATATCGCGACACTTTTCTTGTATTTTTTTTATCTTTTGCAAGTGGTCCACTTCGGTCTTCTTGGTAAATCACCGTACATGCTTTGAGTAACCTTTGAACTCCTGTCTTCTACATCTAACTAGCCTTTGAACTTCTTGTCCACTGCATCAACAGATCTATCTGACTGTGTTGACAACAATGACAATACTGTCGCTGCACCTTACTCAACAATCTCCCCCTTTGGAATTGTTGGCAACACATGTGCAATTTTTTGTAACTCTTCTCCCCATTTTTCAATAATACCAAAGGGCTACTGTAGACTCCCCCTGAGTCCATGCACAACATTCTTAGGCACAATTTGTTACACTTAGCAAAAATTATGAACATGAGCAAAAAAATAATCAAATACTTAAATGCTCCCCCTGAGAATGTGATCCCTATAGCTAGTCAATTCTTGGGAAGAGTGTCCACTCCCAATTTGTTTCAAAGGTACTCAAACACTTCCTTGGGCAATGGTTTTGTGAAGATATCTGCTACTTGTTCTGTGTTTGGAAAAAAATCCAATTTAACCTCACTTTTTGCAACTTTCTCCTTCAAAAAGTGATACCTGATGGCAATGTGCTTTGTGCGTGAATGCATAACCAGATTCTTGGAGATGTTAATGGCACTGGTGTTATCACACTTAATTGATATTGGCTCACTAAAGCTAATACCAAGATCTTTTAGGGTTTGTTTCATCCATAATACCTACGTACAACATGTTGCTGCAATATATTCTGCCTCTGCTGTCAACAAAGAAACTGACTCTTGTTTCTTACTGTGCCATGCAACCAATATGTCTCCAAGATAGAATGCACCTCCACTGGTACTCTTTTTTTCATATACACATCCGGCCCAATCTGCATCTGAATACAAAATAAGGGTGAAGTCTTTACCTTTCGGATACCATAACCCATACTCCATAGTACCTTTGAGGTACCAAAGAATCCTCTTCACTGCTGTCACATGAGTCTCCTTGGGATTAGCCTAAAATCATGCTACCGTGCATACTGCCTACAAAATATCTGGTCTGGTGGATGTCAGATACAGTAAGCTTCCAATCATAGATCCGTACATGGTTTGATCAACGGTTGGAGATTTGTCATCCTTGCTCAACTTACAACTTTGTTGTCATGGGAGTGCTAAACTGGCTTACAATCCTCCATTGTGAACTTTTTTAACATCTCTTTTACATATTTAACTTGAGAAATAAATATGCCCTTCTTACTTTGATTAACTTGCAATCTGAGGAAATACGACAGTTCTCCAATCATTAACATTTCAAATTATTTCTGCATATTATTTTCTATATCCTTGCATGACTCATCTTTGCTGCTACCAAATATGATATCATCTACTTATACAACAAGAATGATAAGATGCCCATTTTCTATTTTGACATACAAATTACTATCCACCATACCTTTCTTAAACCTTTGTTGAGTGAGATAGTTGTCTAGCCTTGCATACCATGCTCGGGGTGCCTGTTTCAAGCCATATAATGCTTTCTTCAACTTACAAACAAATTTGGGATTATCCCCAAGTTGGAACCCATCTGGTTGCTCAATATAAACCTCTTATTCAAGTTTCCCATTCAAAAATGCTGATTTCACATCCATTTGATAAACTTTGAAATTCTTGTAGACTGCTAAATCTAGAAACATTCTGATTGCCTCTAGTCTAGCTACTGGTGCAAACATTTCCTCAAAGTCAATGCCTTCAACTTGCGCATACCCCTTGCATACCAACCTTGCTTTATTTTTGACTACCTATCCGTCTTCATTAAATTTATTTCGAAAGATCCATTTAGTCCTGATTATATTTTTGTTCGCAGGTCTAGGTACTAACTCCCAAGTTCTATTTTTCTTGATCTGGTCTAATTCTTCATTTATTGCCTTCATCCAACTTTCATCTTTGCTTGCTTCAACAATATTTTTGGTCTCAATGCTAGATAATAGAGAGTAGTTACTTACTACTCTTCTTCTTGCTTGAACACCAACTTTGGGGTCTCCAATTATTTGATCTCTAGGATGATTTTTCTGCCAACTACCTGTTTTGAATTTCTTATTTTCTTCCACTTCTGAATCACAACTTAAATCATCTGAGTCAATTTTCTGTAGCTTTTCCATTTTGTTTTCCTCATCTCCTTCAATGACCTCTTCATAAATTGGGTAGTTCATTTCATAGCTAATTACTCGTTCTCTACCTTCATCAAATTTAACATTGACACTGTCGATAATTTTCTTTAGCTTTTTATTGTAGCATTTGTAAGATTTGCTTTTTGATGAATAACCAACAAAAATACTTTCATCCTCTCTATCTTCAAACTTACCAATATTATCTTCAGTTATTTTGATGTAGCACTTTCTGCCAAATACTTTGAGGTATTTTACTGTTGCCCTTTTTTCGAACCATAACTCATAAGGAGTTTTGCTTTCATGTGTTCTTAGCATGTACCTATTTTGGATATACACCGCAGTATGGATTGCTTCTTTCCAAAACCTATCTGCTAGACTGCTTTCAGCCAGCATAGTCCATGCCATTTCCTGCACTGTCCTGTTCTTTCTTTCTACCACTCCATTTTGCTGAGGTGTCCTGGCTACTGAAAATTGTCTCCTAATACCGTATTTTTCATAGTATTCTGTAAACTCCTCTGAAATGAATTCTCCTCCTCTATCTGATCTTAAACATTTGATCCTCTTACTTGTTTCATTCTCAACCTAGTTTTTGAAAATATTGAACCTATCAAAAGCTTCTAATTTATGCTTTAAGAAAAATATCCATGTCATTCTGGAATAGTCATCAATGCACAGCATAAAATATTTGTCACCATTTATGCTTTGTGTTCTCATGGGTCCACATAAATCAGTGTGTATTAGTTCCAAAGGTTTCATTGTGTAGTATTCTTTAGTTTTGAATATGACTCTAGTTTGCTTCCCATTTTGGCATGAAGCATAAATGTTGTTTGCAGGTTTCCTGATGGTGGGAAGATCTCTTACAACACTTTTTGAGGTGATTTTTACTAGATTATCAAAATTGATATGACCAATTCTCTTGTGCCACAACCAATTTTCTTCTTCCTGTCCAATGAAACAAGCTCATTTTGAAGTCTCTGAGAGCGTGTATAGGTTTCTAGATGTCCTTAATCTAGTTGCTATCAATTTTCCACTGTTTGTTTTTTCTGACTTCACAACCTTGCTTCATAAAAACTACTTCATGACCTTTATCACAAATCTGAGTTACGCTTAATAAGTTATATTTCAACCCATCTACAAACAAGACTTCTTCTGACTTAATTTTTCTATCACTAATTTTGACAGAGCCTTTGCCAACTATCTTAGATCCATCATTGTTTCCAAACTTTACTGAACCACATTCATATTTTTGCAACTTCTCAAACTTATGTTTGTCACCTGTCATATGACTGGAGCATCCACTATCAAGTATCCATGGAACATATTTATTCTGTGCTCTAAATGTTGTTTGTACTATTAAGGATTCCTTTTCTTCCTTAAGTTGCTCCTTTTATTTCCACTCCGTTTTGATAGTAGATTTGAGCTCTTGTTTAGCCTTTCCCTTATCAATAGCTTGTGCTTATTTTTCCGAAAGATTTCTATTTTGTCTCATCCTGTTTGGTTGAATATTTCTTCCCTGAAATTGATTTGAAGCAAATGTACTTCTAAAGTTTCTTGCAATGTGCCCAAAATTGTGGCAGTTATAACATTCTAATATATAATTCATCAAAGAAGAGAAAACATTTCTACTGGTGAAATTCCTTGGTCTTACATTATATTTGCAATCTGAGATTTTATGTCCATAGCCATTGCATTTAAAACAAAAACCAGAAAAGGGATAATTGAACCTGGGTGATGGTCTTTGCCATGTTGCCGTAGGAGCCCTAGGTCTTCTTCTTTTTTGATGAGTGACATTGGTGAATCCATCATTATCAATTTTCCTTTTGTGCCTGGCATTATTGCTTTCTATTGCATGAGATGTTTTTTATTGATCAACCTATTTCTTATCTTTATTCTTTATGGATTCTACATTTTTGGCCTTTGATCCATTAGATGATACTCCTTCGATGAAACCCAAACCAAATTTGATGCTTGCAGGCCTTTAGAAATTTATGATCTTATCCAGCTTCATAGAACTTTCTTCACATTTGTGATAGCAACTGATTTTCTTATTCATATCTTCTAGCTGCATTCTTAACCCAACAATCTCTTCTTCTAGCTTGCTACAATGATCTATTTTCATGGTTATTTGCACTTCCAGATCTTTGAAGATTTTCTTGGATTCTTCCATATATACTTTCAAACAGGATATGATTTCATTTGCATCCTCAAGCCTTTTTGAAAGTTTGTTATTATTTTTCTTCTCTATTTTCCACTCTTCAAGTGTAGAGATCAACTCACCTTCTAGATCTACTTCAGCCTCAAGATTTTCTCCACAATCTTCAGAGGTCACTCCTTCATCCTTTTTTAATTTTACTTCTTCAAATGCCATGAAAAGAGCTTCACCTGTTTCCTCTTTAGAATCCTGACCAGAGCTGTCTGCTATTCCATTCATGAGAGCATTCGTTGCTTTTGAGTCATTGTCAAATAGTTTCTTTTCTTCAGCCTCTTCTAGAGGAGTGATGGGTATTCTGTATCTACTAACCATTGAATCCTAGATGTAGTATCCCAAAGCATAGAGATATGCCTGTATCCTGATTCTCCAGAACGCATAATTGGATTCGTCAAACAATGGTGATTTGTTTGATGAGAAGCCTTTACCACCTGCCATTGTGTTAGTTCCAAGATCACCCTGGCCGATTAGGCTTGTACAGGAACTTGGCTTTGATACCAATTGTTAGACTTACAATGGCACTGAGAGGTGGGGTGAATCAGTGTAGATCTTTAACCATGAATTAACAACTCTTAAAATAGTAGCAGTTAAAACTTATAAAAAGATACAGCAAGTATAGCAAGAGAACATCACACAACACAAGATTTAACAAGTTTCACCAATGTGGATACTCCTCAAAAATGACTGCTTGGACTACCATCCAAATCCAGCATTTGCAAAGTAATAACTTTTACAAACAGTTTACCAGCACCCACTCGAAGGAGCACCAACCCCTAATTTATCTGTACCAACAGAAAGGAGCACCAACCCCTGATTTTCCAGCACCAACTAGAAGGAGCACCAACCCCTTATGCCAAGTACCAACTTGGACTTCAATTCTAAAACTAGAAGAATGATAGTAAGATACCTTTGCTTTTACAAGACATTGATTGGTCTACTTCACTTTTTCATCCTCTACGCACTCTGCTCTCTTTGTGCTATCACTTTGCACAATCTGCTGCTTAACTATCGAACGATCGTCTTCTCCCCTTTGCACACTCTACTTCCTTTACGATATTCACACTTAGAATAATTTGACGACTTGCACACTACACACTATGACCGAACCTTGCACTCTACGCACTGTCTCTGAACTTCACACATCTCAACTACTTCAACTCTGCAAAAAACCTTCCTTTTATAATAATATTTTCAAGATCAAAATCCTAATCTTAGTCGGCTGTAAACCCTGATCTTAGTCGGCTACAAACCCTAATCTTAGTCAGCTGCAAACCCTAATCTTTGTCGGCTTACATCGGTCTTCGTCGGCTTCAACTGCCCCTGTAACTCTTCTATTGCTATTGCCACAAAAACACATGTCATGATATTGTGACACTTTTGCCTCCGTACGCTTTCTCTTAGCTTTGGCCCGTGAGAATACATGTAGCGATATCGCTACACTTTTTCTTCTGTATGCTTTCTCTTAGCTTTTGCTCACAAGAATACAACATGTAGCGATATCACTACACTCTTTCTTCTGTACTCTCCTTTACTTTTGTCATGAAATCATGACACTTCTACCTTCTTACTTTCTCTCTCCTCCAACATGTCACGAAATCGTGATAGTTTTTCTTGTCTACTGTATATGTCGCGATTTTGTGACACTTTTCTTACTTGTATTTTTCTTTGATCTTTTGCAAGTGTTCCACTTTGGTCTTCTTGGAAAATCACTGTACATACTCTGAGTAACCTTTGAACTCCTGTCTTCTACATATGACTAGCCTTTGAACTTCTTGTCCATTGCATCAACAAATCTATCTGACTGTGTTGACAATAATGACAATATTGCCGCTGCACCTTGCTCAATAGAGATACTAATGTGACAGATATGTTGCCACCTATAAGACTATTCCACTGGCAGGCAGGCTCTTGGAGACTATTTCTAGTGATGGAAATCATCCCATGGTGTTATGTTGAACCTGAGGACCAAAGTCGATAAGCATAACATGGGTGATATCAAGAGGTATTTTGTTTTGTTTTCTGCCCCTCTTCTAGTGTTGACCTAATGATTATGGTGCTCTTTTTTCTTTTTTTGTTTGGTGCTCTTTTTGTATTTTCTCATAGTGCTCTTTTTGTATGGGTGATGATGTTTGTTTTCTACCCAATCATTTATTTTTGCTTATGCTTGATCCCTTTGTTTATCCCCAGGTCATATGTTGACCATGTAGGTGATAGGATGAGCAGGGGATACCATTCACTAGATGGCGATATCTATTCAAGATGTCCTCTTTCTTGGACTTAAAATTGTTTAATGTATGACCTATTTGTGTATGGCCCATGAGAGAATTTGAACCAGCCTAAAGATCCATAAGAAGAATTTATAAGCCTTGGTAGCTATGGGTGACACTAGATTGACTAAACTAAAAAGTAGTCAAAGTCAAACATGACACCTATGTATACCCTAACCCTGAAAAGGAGGAATGGCCATCCAGGTGGTGATGCTAACAAGTACATTTGTTACTCATGCTAAGGCATATTTTGGGAAAGAATGTCCAAACATGAATTAAAATTCTACATGTAAAGCATATGAATATGTGCAATGTGTGTAAATATAACTGATGCAAGTGGGGGAATGCAATATCTATAAGAGGAAGTTTGTGATATGAATATGAAGGAGTTTATGGTGAATTGTATCTACATATGAGTAGAGTGTATTATGATGACAAAAATCATGATGATGTGATCATGGTTGCCCCAACATGTGGGGTGTGTGTGTATAGTGGGTGTACAAACTATGAGCTATAAAAATGTGTGTAATAGTCATCAAACGAGGGAAGATGTAAGAGTAGAATGTACATATGGAATAAGTGATAAGAAATAGAATTTGGTAACCACTAACAAGAAGGGATTACCAAAGTCCAAAATATGATAGAGGAGGAGAGTGAATTAACGTAGGTATGTGATTGCTCAAAGGGGGGTCATGTAGCTACGTGAGGAAATTAGAAGAAATATGGATGAGGAAGTGGAAGAAGGATATAAGAAGGCCTACTGGTGGGAAAAACTATGTGAGTCAGGACGTATATGAGAAGGTGATGTGATGGTGTAGTTACCATGTAGCATGTGGTTCACCAAGTTTTTGAATCTTCTGCACTCTTCAATATCATGGCCTAGTCGATGGTGGTAGATGTAGTATTTGCTCACATAATAGTTATGCGATTTAGAGCACAAGGTATCGATAGGCTATGTATTTAGTAGAGTCAAGTGACCTTGGTGCATTAGGTGGTAAAACATTTTTGATAATGGGTTTAGTGGGAATCTCATGGGGTAAATATATAGATTTGGCGATGGTGACGAAGGTAGCTCTACCTGCAAGAACGTGGGTTGAGGATACAATGTAGGTTGGGCACATTATCAAAGGATGGATCTATGCAAAGGTGAAGGTACACAGGTTGTGGGAGACTAGCACGAGTGAACATGGTAGTGGTATTGGCTCATTTGAAGCTCTAGAGCCTTGATGTAGGAGATGAGATGTTGTATCTCATGGTTTGGAGGTAATGATGTTGGTGATGGTGGTGATGGAGGTCAAGATGTGTATGGTGTGGCTTGGTAGGCACAAGAGAATAAATAGGACCTCGAGGATGAGGGGGAGGAATGGAAAGGTCTAGGTGATTGGGAAGCTTGCTTGGAAGGTAAGCCTCACAGGGGAGATGGTTCCTAGAGTATGGGCGACATGGGGGATGGTCCCAAATAATAGCACATGTGGGGTAGAGGCCCACATGTGGAGGTGGCCTAAGTAGCTTATGCAGCACAAGCTTACAAATATTGGGAATAGGTGGACTTACCATTAAGAATCAAAGCAGGTAGGAATGCAAGGTGAGGTGGATGAGGTGTATGCTCCCTATTAGGTGGGTGATGGGATCCTATGGGATGATGGGAGTGATTTGTGGGTGAATAGCGATGTTTGAGATCATCAGACGAGTGAGATGGCAACCCCCATTCTTGGGGTTGGGATGATTCCTCCTTTTCATCGAAAGAGGACATTTTGACCTAGCTATCTCTAGAGTGTGGTGAATAGGATAAACCTCGTCGACAAGGGAAATGGTTTTGAGGTGAGGTATGATGACCTAAATAGGATGAATGTGAGGAGTGCCTCGTATGAAGGGTGATTGGTGGTCAGGTTAGATCGACTGGTGTGATGGGTTTATGTTGTGGCTACAGATGGCACTGCATGGTGGTAAGTGAGGCCACTATAGTGATCTCCTACTGATGATGTGAGTCCTACAAAAGGAAAAAAAATACCCCGAGTATTAAAATCGTATAAATGTGAAACGTACATGTATAGAGAAATAATAAAACAAAATAGCATATCTATGTGGTGATGTGCTTAGAGATTTATGCCAATTATGTGTTTCACTTGTGATTGTGCATGTGTTTGTGCATCATGCATTGAATGCATGGATGTGCAAGATATTGATGGGTTTAGGTTCTAAAGGCATTCAATATTGGATAGACGATATGCTCTAGAACTATATTTGTGTTTGATAATGAATGGCCCCAACTAGTTTGGGGTAAATTTATCGTGCTACTGGCAAGGTTGACTTGTGATTTTTTGGTTCTCTTTGAGAACCAAGTCACCAATTTTGAACTCACACTAATGTACCTTACTATTGTAGGCACGACAAAGGTGATCTTGATATACCCGTGTGTGCTCGATTGCGTGAATGCGATGCTCATTGAGAAGTGTTAATTTATCTAAGCGAGCTTGGCGAGTGGTGTCATCATCAATGAAATATTTCATAGATACCCTTAAGGAGGGTATCTTAATCTCAAGGAGCATGATAACTTCTGCCCCATATGCAAGTGATAAGGGTGTTGCCCCAGTAGGAGTACAAATGCTTGTATGATATGCCCAAAAGGCTAGGAGCATTTTGTTATGCCAATCCCGATGAGACTTTGCTACAGTTTTATGGAGAATAGAACAAATGATTTTTTTTATGGCTTCTACCTAGACATTTCCTTGAGGGTAATATGGGGTAGAAAAGTTATGGTGTATGTGAAATTTATCACACAGGTCTCAGATAATCTTATTTTTAAAGGATTTTCCATTATCAAAAATGATTTGGAAGGGAATTCCAAAGTGACATATGATGTGGTCTATGATAAATGCTGCTATTTTGGCTCCTGTGGTTTAGACTAGTGGGATGGTTTCGATCCACTTGGTAAATTATTATGTTGCTATGATAATAAATTTTTGATTGCTGGAGGAGGTAGGTGTGATTTGTCCAATTAGATCTAGACCCCATTGGGAGAAGGACCACATGGACTGGATTTGTTGAAGTGCTTGGGAAGGTAAATGTGTTAGGTTGGCATGTTATTGGTAGTTGATGCAACATTTGACATACTCGCAACAGTCCTGATCCATTTTGGGCAAGTAATAACCCATGTGGAGGATGCATTTAGTGATTGCCATGCCACTAAAATGGCCACCACAAGTACCATCATGAGTTTCTTCTACAACCCATTGTGATTATTGCAGTTCAAGGCAATGTAGGAGTATGTCGTCATAGCTACGGTGGTAAAGGATGTCCCCCATCAAGGTATAGTAGATTGCTATTTGTTTGAAGGTTCGGTATTATGCATGGGGAAAATAACATGGTAGGAAACCTAACTTAAAGTAATCTTTCATTTGTGAGAATCATGGATCATGGGGTCTAGTTTTACCACATACACACCACCGTCATCTATAGGGGGCATAGGTGATATAGCAGATCAAGTAAGCTTATGGATAGATAAAAATTTTATATTGGATGTTGGGTTTTGTGGGATGAGGGACCCTATCAAGGCCATAGTGTCTGCAAAATGGTTTGATGATCATGGAGTGGCTTGGAGGTTGTACCACTCAAATTAGGATAGGAGTTGTTATGCAATTTTCTTGTACTGCTAGAGTACTAGGCAGTTGCATAGCCAGAGTTCCTTCACTTGATTGACTATGAGGAGTGAATCACCTATGATGTGGAGGTGTTTGATATGCATGGATTGTGCTTGTTTTAGTCCTAGGATTAGGGTTTCATATTATATGTTGTTGTTAGTACAAGGGAAGTCACATTTGAAGGAGAAGGGGAGTGGTTCTCCTTTAGGTGTGAAGAAGACAATGCTTGCACCCCCAACATGGAGACATCTAGAACCATCGAAGAATAGGGTGAGTTCGGCTTCGACTTCGGGTTTGACATACTCTTCGGCTTTGATTATATGGAATATGGAATCATCAAGGAGTTGGATGATGAGAGGTTGATTGTCAATTAGAGGGGCTTCAGCCAGTTGGTAGGCGATGACTTACCCTTTGATGGATTTTTAGGAGATGAATTCTAGGCTGAATTCAATTAGGAGCATGTTCCATTTGGCTGTGTGCAAATTGTGATAACTCTTGTTCATCATGTATCGAAGGGGATTATCTCGGGTGATGAAAAAAGTTGTGTGATTTAACATGTAGTGGTGTATGTGAATGCTATGCATGTGCTAGGTTGTGAGTGTGCTATACCTATGCTAGGCTAGGCTAGGCTATTTTTGCTAAGGTTTTTAGGACAAACCTATCCAGATTCTTGCTAATGTTTTTGGAGAAACCTATCCAAAGTTTTACTAAGGTTTTTGGGAAAAATAGGTTGCTAATTGATTCTAAAAAGAATGTTCCAAAATTTTAGCTGAGGATTTTGGAAAAACCTGAGTTGCTAAAAGATCCTAAAAAGAATGTTACAAAATTTTAGTTGAGGATTTTGGAAAAACCTGAGTTGCTAAAATATCCTAAAAAGAATGTTTCAAAATTTTAGCTGAGGATTTTGGAAAAACCTGAGTTGCTAAAAGATCCCAAAAATAATGTTCCAAAGTTTTAGTTGAGGATTTTGGAAAAACCTAGCATTTGTAAAAACAACTATGACGAAGGTAAGACAAGGGTGTAACCTTTGACAAAAGGATAGCACCTGTTTTGACCTTGATATTGACTTGATTTGATGAGGGTAAGGTAAAGGGTGCAACCTTTTGAAACTTTTAATCCTTTTGTGTGACAAGGTTTGAAACTAGAATGGTACCATTATCAATAATGTCATCAACTAAATCATGAAAGGTACGACAAGAACGTACATCATGACATGGTTGGCGATGATAAACATAAAAGGCATGTTCAATGTACCCACAAGGGTTGGGTCAATTTGGATTGATGGGTCAAATGTCTGGTAATGTAACATGGCTAGTATCAAATAGCCTCTGGAATAAAGTAGGAAGAGGCTCAAAAAGTGGAGTCCAATTATGATGTCGATGTGGAGCATGGGGACCATGGGCTCGTTACGGTTTGGATGGAGTGGGTGCATTAGTATGATATAATTGTTGTGTTGAGGGATATATATTAGTATGACCTATCTCATTGTAGAATGCATAATAGGTTGGAATTTATTATCCATAGCTTGCGATGCACATGTTTAGCATTTTAACTTCATATCATAAAAGTTGAAGTTTGGGTGTCATAGAAGTGGGGGACAGGGTTATAGTAGGCTGACCTTATGGATGTGGCAGATATCTATATTATTTCTCTTCCCAATATTGTGAAGAGTATGGTTGTGCCTAATCTTGGTAAGGCGAGTACTGAGCAATATGTGATGTCATATCTATGGGCACACTAGGTTGTGGGGTAGATGTTTGTTGGGGATAATAGTACTATGACTCAGTGTCCTATGGTGGTGGAATAGGTACTTTTTGGGTTAGATCCTACTGTAATGGTTGGGTTGTAGGTGGTGATGACCAAGCTGGAGGAGATGTAAAGAAACTAGGTGCTACTGGTAATGGTGTAGGTGTTGGAGCTATCGGTACTAGGGGTGGTTGAGATGAGGTATCAAAGGATGGGATGTGTCTCTATCTTGGAGGATAGGAAGTAGGGAAGCTAAAATGCATAGAATAGCTTGGCTGAGTGGGTGAATAAGTTGTGGGTATCGGTTCATAGGTAGGATGGAGACTGGTAGTGGGAGGCTAAAAAGGAGGAGGTGGTGGTATCCTAAAGGTTGACATAGCCAAAGGTGGCTCTAAAGATTTGATATCTTACAATCCAGATCCCTGGGAGATTGGTGGGAAAGCTACCAAAAATATGAGATAGGATATCGAGGTAGGAGATTGGGTTGAGGGAAAAGTGTATGTGTACACTCCCTCTTGGGTTTGTGCATCTTGATCCTGAAGAGGCGGTTGGTATATGCCTTCAGATATGGTGAAAAATGGCTCTTAAGAAGGTGGTGGTTGAGACTCTTGTGAAGAGTACGGGTGTGAGGTTTGGGTAGATGCTTGTGGTTCTTGTTGAGGAGGAAGTTGTGCAATTTGGAATGATAGCTTCCAGTTTCCTACAATAGAGGATGATAGGTTAGATACCATTACTACGATAGGGGTGAATGATATGACCTCTGTACGAGTATGGTTTAGGAGTGGTTAGTCAATTTCAAAAAGGGATTGAGATCTATTTTGGAAAAAAAGGATGTGAAAAGGTGGAAGAGGTAGGTATGACCTCATTGTCTATAGTAAAGAATAGAGGAGGTTGTATTGGTTTTGTGTAGATCACATGGTCGTAGAATATGGTCAGTGTATTCGTTGAATATGGGGCTGAAAGGAGCAAATAATCCTCTACGAGTGAATTAGAGATGACTTCACTCAAGTTTGATGTCTCATATAGAGGTATCATGTGGGAAATGTACATAAGATTCCATGCATGAATCATATGTTTCTATGATCTTCCCCTTCAGTTTCGAAGGAGTAAGAGTGGACTAAATAGAGGAATTGATAGGAATTTCCTCCATGAAGCTCGCTTGCTCATGCGCTCTACTACGAGTGACCATAGGCATTGCAACATGTGTACAAAAGTTTTAGAAATAAACTCTGTATGATACAGACTGGACTGTGTCTAATGTAAATGTGAAGCAAGTGATATGTTGTATGTGGCAAAAGCAAATATAGTGGAATGTGTAGTGACCCCAAGGTGCATGCACCGCTCTTACCCTACTTGAAAATGTGTTTAAACCCAATAATGAAATGAAATACCATGAAAAAAATCATATAACATGGAAGTAACAAAGATATATCTCTTTATTTGTATTGAAACCCTGTTACAAGTCGGTCCCTCTTAGGGATACCCATTTTGATGTAATTAGGTTACAAGTAGTAAAATATCCCCTCACATAGGTGTGGTGCACTATTACGAGCTCCCCATTTCAACACATGGAAATGTATGAGGGCTTATAGATGCCTCCTTCTCTAGGTCCGTTCCCTAGAGGGATCCCTTTTTGCTCTTGTATGTTGCAGATTCTATCTGATGGACTTGTGGACCTGTAAGTAATGAAACAACAACACACACTTAGATTTCCAAGAATGCCTCCCCATATGAGGTTGTTAGTAATGAATATACCAAAATGAAAGCAAGTGCAAATTAAACCTATGCTATGAAGTTAAATGAATGAAATGATGCTATGCTAATGATATGCTAAATAGAATAATGAAACTAATGTATAAAACCCTAAGCTAGGATTGCAGGCCACTGTCCAAGATAGCGGTCGCTAAAGTGAATCTTGTCCTATTTTCTTCAAGACTATGGATTGTAGCTTGTATCCGATGTTGAAATGATGGTTACTTTACTTGATATGTTGAATATCCTGTATGTGGGAAACCCTTAAGTGGCCTCTCCCTCTCTTTGGTCAAAATTCTATCTTGTATCAAGATCGTCTCCTTTCTCAAAAAGTGTATATCCAGTGCTCTCATACTTTCACCTTTTAAAGTGTGTGAAACCCTAGGTCTATGCCCAAGCCCTAGGAATGAATCCCTCATGCATAATGAAGGTTAGCATGAGAATGTTTTTGTCTTTTATATGTTTAAAGACTAGTTAACTGAAATCTAACTATAAACTTGAGTCTCCTATGCAAACTGGTCGTTAGCATGAGCAACTTTATCTTTGTCTATGTTTGGAGGCCAATTAACTAAATTCTAAATGCAAACTCAAGTCTACCATGTGAACTGGCTATGAAAGGGAATGCAAAGTTACTCCTGCTCACCTTTATTGCATGCAGACTACCACTTCCACCCATGATTGAGCATATTTGTCAGCAAAATACTTTTTATGGCTTAGCCGCTATCGTCTGTAGTGGCTAAGATCAGGCCATTGTCATTTGCAATGGCTAATGTTTGGTCGCTCTACACTTGAGTGGCTAATATATGGCCACTCTAGTATTGAGCGACTAGGCTTGGATGGGCTTAAAATGCCCCAGATGAGTGGTGATAACCACCTCTGATGCTTGGAAATTCCAAGACTATGTCATGTAATATTATGAATGTGTCTTTGTGAGTAGCTCCCCTAAACATGACACATTTTAGGTGTCTACAGATGCCCCTTTTTGTGATACACTATGTGGAAAACACAACACCAAGAAAAAACATAGACTGATCTGTTTGTAGGGTGTATGGTAATAAATGGTCTAATCAACATTGGATGGCCCAATCATGCAATATGGCACACACCCCTTGAATCATTGCCTCAAAATTTGGAGGACTTAGCTCAGTGGCTTGGACAAGTTAAATTGCACTCATTCCTCAAATTCAATCAGGTAGCTTTAGCTGCTATAATAGTTCCATCTAGTAGGAGATCTACTATTGAAGATGTCATGTTTGCTTACGTTCCCAGAAAACAAGAGAAATTATGTGATTGTTGTATGCAATGATTCATAGGATGAACATGATTTTGTTATTATTGAGTGATCTTATGTTGAATTTGATTATGATTATTTTGAAGATTTGAACTACCTCTTCACTCAACGAATTGATGAAGAAATGAAAATGAATGAAGTGACAAGTTGCTTGACCAATATGACTTAATTTGGTTGCTTTCTAGCATTTTATCCTTCAATGGGCAAACCCCAATCCAAGTGTGATTCCAACTATTTATGATAACCATCCATCCCTAAACCAAGGAGTGGTCTAGCCATTAATATCCTTCTTAGGGAGTTAGGATGAATGATTTTGTTTATGCTCATATTGTATCACTTTGGCTTAGTGTTTTTGATATCACAAGGGAATGAGGATGATCCTATTGTACCCATGGAGCAGTCTGACCATCTTGGTATTTTTTAGGTTTGAAGTGATACATCATGATTCCAAAATGAATATGTTTTCCCCAAGTAGCCTTATGGTGACTTACTCATCTTACCAAATTACATGGAGTTCAAGTCGCTACAATCGCTAAGTTGATAGAGTAAGTGACTGGATACGAGGTTGACTCAAGAATTTATTTTATGTGGATTTTTTTGGTCATTATGATGACTAGAAGTCTTCAAAATGTGCTTATATGAATGTTTTTATTGCTTCTCATGGAGGTACTGAGGCTCATTTTATCTAGGATCTCGATCGCTATCAGGTCCAGCAACCACCAAAGGCCTTGCCCTGGTCTCTCTCGTCCTGAGCAGCCAAGAAATGTAGGTCACTGACATCAGCAGCGACCAAGGCAATATAAAAGTAAATCCTAGGGTTTTGTCTTTTCACTTTGCTAGTTGTTAGTTTGCCTTCTTGGGCTCTAAGGTGAAAAGTGAATTTTGCAATTTGGAGCTTTTATGCGACTTATAAGGTCATGGTTGCATGGGACGAAGCATCTTTGGGTGGAGGAGCTGGAGCTTCTCGAGTACTCCCTCAACCCTTAACCCTACTTGTTTATTTTTGATTTTGGGTAAAACTGAACCACATTAAGTAATCGATAATTGAACCTCATTAAACTTGTTGGCAATGACTCAAAACTCATAGCTAGGCTTAGTTTAGGTTTTTATGTGGTGGGCTTGTCCCTGTTTTGTTTTGCTTTTGTTATGTATTTTTTTGGTATTTTTTGGCCTAGGTTGATGCGTCTGCCTTGTCACCCATCAGTCACTCTCGATCAGAGTGTCTAGGAAGGTTTGCAACTTGGTTTTTGTCACTGGCAGTAGTCAGTTTGAATCCCAATGGTCAAAGAATTTGACCATTGGGACTTGGCTACTGTCATCTTCAGCGGTCGATTCTTGGCCGTTGTAGGTGATAGTGGCCAAGAACACTTAGTGCAATTATTGATTTTTTTTTAATTTTTGGGTTGATTTATTGATTTTTTTGAAATTTTGACTTGTTTGAGTAGGTGCAACTTTGTTCTTTGCCTAGAATTAGGATAGACCATAATTATTTACACCATTTTATTTTTTATTGTGAGTTATGCTTTAGATGCATCGTAGTTATGATTTATCTTCTTTTTCTTAGATTCTTACTACTCGGGCTCAAGATCTGAAGCTCATGGATACACTTCTTCCCCTCATGGATGGCAATTATTGAGCTTGGATAAAAGCCCACGGGCTATAGTACGTCACTAGACTATCCACCATTATGGCATGTCATGCCTACCTTACGACTTTGGTCCATCGATGGGACCCTTGGACCAATACCTTCCACTTTCATACCAACGAGATGACCATCACATTGAAAGATGTGTATAGGATATTTTAGATCCCCTTTGATGGAGTGGCCATGGTTTCTTCAACCACTAATGATCAAGTTGCTATTTTCACTTGAGTTTTTAGAGGGTGCTCTACAAAGGCTCTCAAGGACACCAAATCTAGGGGAGTTTCCATCTCGCATTGGTACGATGAGGGTGTCTTCTCTACAAGGCATGCGGTGTTGCTGATGGTCATCAACAATATCTTGATTCTAGATTGCTCAGGTTTGAGGTTCCCGTGGAACCTCTTGGTGATGGTTTAGGACCTATTGGATAGTGAAGAGCCTATCATCTACACATGGGGTAGTTCTTTGTTGGCTCAGTGCAATGTTGAGTTGTACCGAATTCATCGATGAGGTCACATTGGCATTGCTTACAGCTTGCTTCTACAAGTTTGGGAATGGGAGCACATCTAGGTAGATCACCCCAGAGGGCTTCTTATTGAGATTACAATTTTGGAGGATTAGATGTAGTGATATGCTGCTATATGGGCTCGAGAGCACAAGCTGCGCAACAACCATCACCATGTGGGAGATCTTTCCCATTATACTACCACTTTCACTAGGCTATAGGTTGGGGATGTTATGTGGCACCCATATCATGAGTGCCCAACGTGGGATGATCCAACCAATTTTATTGCTAGGATACGATGTGAGCGGTGGCTCCTTGGTCACAAGGTTGTCATCCGGGAGTATTTCTTCTACTCTCGGGTTATCCATCAGTATGGGCTACAGCAAGACGTGCCTCTTGTTCTACTTTTGTATAGGCACCTCGTAGTGGAGAAGGACCTTCCCCCATGGTATATTACAAAGCTTTAAAATGAGGAGGATACCCCAAAAATTAACCCAGGAGTCACTGGGGGTGTTACAAAGGCATACACTCAGTGGTGGGGTGACCTAATGTGGCTTTAGAAGTGATGAAATGAAAAGAATTGATATGATCATAAAAGCCTTCAATGACGAAACACAAGAAACGTGTGGAGTTATTACTATCCCCTTGCAAGTTGGTCCGAGAACCTTAGACACGACCATGTTTATTGTACATTGCCTTGCATCATACAATATACTTTTAGGTCACCCTTGGATCAATGCAATGCGAGCTGTTCCCTCAACTTTACATTAGTGTGTTAAATTTGAATTTAAAAATCATTTGGTTACCATTCATGGTGATCCTAGACCCTTTGATATGTGTGCTTTGGTAGAACCGGTTGGAGTTCAATTTTGCCCTACTCTATCATCCACACATCCTAATTCTCATCAATCGACCAAACGTGTGAAACACACACCCATAACATCATCTACTTTTTCCCCATCAACTACACCTCTACATATAGCTCAACCATCTTTCGAAAAAACCACATTAGGATCTCGAAAAGATCCTAAAACTACAACCAATACTTCTTGTTTTACTCCTATAACTTCCATACCTATAGACTCATCCATCGATATCTCTACAACATCTACATCCACTACAAGCATACTTTCCACATCCGACAATGTAGGAAATGTTCCCTCTACCTCTTATGCTCTTACTGATGAGCTCTTACCTGATTTATCTAAAATTCTTATATAAAATAAACAAACACTGCCATGCAAGATGCCCTTATTTTAAATAAACTCCCACCCTCTCTTCGTACCTTGGGCCTCCCACAGCCTATGGGAAGTATTTACCAAGTCGGGAGTTGTGCTTTTATTTATAAGGGATATGACTGGGAAGAATACCTAGAAACATCAAGACACATTGTGATGGATATGCTAGATGCTATTTTGCTAATGAGTATATTAAAGCTAAGCCCATAATGCTTAAATTGGGATATAAAGGGAAAGGTTTGGGACCTTTCTAGAATGGTATGAAAGAACCTTTTGAGGTAGAACCATGGCCTGCCCGATGTGGTGTGGGCCTATTTCCTAGTAAAGGTTAGCCCTTCCCATTCGAGGATGATGACCACCTCATATGTTACCAAGATTATCTGGATAAACGGGATGTCTTGCATTTTAAGCCTCTTACATGTAATATGTTATCCATAGCTTACCCTGAGATGATTGCTGAATTTTATGATGAGTTGGAGGGGGATATATTTCATGATGTCTCCATTGAGGAATTGTTACATAACGGGTTTTATTTTGATGGCTCTATACCTAGTATAGCCCAGCTTGAGGCCATGACTCCTCAAGATGAATTATCCAAGCTAACCTTGGAATAATTACAAGAATTAGGCGTTTCACCCACCCCACCTAATTTTGAGAGAGATCTACACATGGAAGTAGAAAACATCATAAAAATTAACATTGGAACCAAAGATAATCCTCACATAATCAACATTGGGTCAAAATTGAGTCAAGAAAAACAAGATAAATACATTGCATTCCTTAAAAAATATGAAGATGTCTTTGCTTGGACATATGAAGATATGCCAGGATTAGACCCTTCTGTAGTTATGCATCACCTAGTAGTCCATCCGGATGCTAAACCTGTTAAACAGAAACTTAGAAAAATGCATCCTAAAGTGGCCTTACTAGTCAAAGGAGAATTAGAAAAACTCTTAAATGTTATTTTTATACAAGCCATTGATTATGCTGAATGGATCTTGAATTTAGTTCTAGTAACTAAGAAAGAAGCCACTAAAGTTAGGGTTTGCACATACTTTAGAGATATTAATGATGCATGCCCTAAAGACGATTTTCCTCTTCCCAACATGGATCAGATCATTGATTTTACTGCTGGTAGTGGAATAATATCCCTAATGGATGGATTTTTTGGTTATAATTAGATCAAGATAGCTCCTGAAGATCAGGCTAAAACAACATTTATTACCCCTTGGGGAACCTTTTTTTGGAAAGTGATGCCATTCGATTTAAAGAATGCAGGTGCAATATATCAACGAGCCATGACTTATATCTTTCATGATATGATGCATGATATTCTACATGATTATGTAGACGATATTATAGCTCATTCCATAAAAGAAGATGATCATTTAGATGACTTGAGAAAAGTATTTGATCAGTTAAGGGAGTATCTTATCCGATTGAATCCAGCTAAATGTATATTCGGAGTTAAGTTCGGTAAATTATTAGGGGTTATAGTTTCTTTACGTGGCATTGAAATTGACCCTCTCAATATCGTGGCTATCACTGATATGCCCGCACCCACAAATATATTGGAATTACGAAGTCTACAAGGTAAGCTTCAAGCTATTTGCCGCTTTATTGATAATTTGGTAGACAAAATCGGACCTTTTATTAAGCTTCTTAAGAAATATGTCTCTTTTCATTAGGACAAAAAATGTTAGGAAGCATTTGAACTCCTCAAATAATATCTCCTTAAACCATCGGTGCTTTCACCACATAGATTTGATCGTCTATTTATTTTGTACATTTTTGCTTTCGATTTGCCTTAGGAGCTATGTTAGCTCAACTTGAAGATGAGAAGAAAGAACGTGCTAATTATTACATTAGCAGAACCTTAATCAGTTATGAAAATCACTATACCCTATTAGAGAAGTTATGTCTAGCAGTCGTATTTTCTACACAGAAACTATGACATTAAATGCTCAGCAAAAAAACATATGTTATTGCTAAATTCAACCCTTTTTGATATCTCATGAGTCTATCATACTTATCTGGTCGCATAGGAAAGTGGTTTCTTGCGCTAAGCGAGTTTGAACTCACATTTATAGGACACAAGTCATTTAAGGGTCAAATCATAGCAGATCAATTAGCTCCTGCACCCTTAGAGTCTACCCATCCCATCATCATTGATTTTCCTGATGAATGCCTTAAAATAGAGGCAGACCATCTAGATCAATGGTCCCTATACTTTGACGGATCTCGATGTATGAGTGGGGCTGGTGCAGGTATTATTTTAATATCTCCACAGAAACATCTTATACCTATGTCCTTCAAACTAACATTTGCTTGTACTAATAACATCGCTGAATATGAAGCTCTTATCCTTGGATTACGAGCTGCTTTAGCGCTACAAATTAAAAATATATTGGTTTTTGGTGACTCTCAACTTGTCATAAATCAAATCAATGATGTTTATCAAACCCGAGATGATAAATTGCATCCATACAAAGCATATGTCTTACAATTATTATATTTGTTTGATCGAGTTACCTTGGAAGCTATTCCTTGAACTAACAATCGTGCGGCTGACGCTATGGCTGCAGCTACATCTCTTTTGCCCTTGGAGTTAGATGACGAATATGCTACCATAATTATTCGTTGACTCTAGGAACCCACTTCAAGAAAATCATGCTTAGAAAATTTGGATGTGTTTCTAATCAACGAAACTACTCCTGAACATTGGTACACTGATCTATTTAATTTTATTCAAAATGGGACCTTTCCCAAAGGTTGTAATAGTAACCAGCACAAGATATTACGTCGACGAGCAAGTCGCTTTGTGATTATTGGTAATACTTTGTATAGGAGATCTTTTGAAGGCATCCTATTGAGATGTTTGAATCTAGCAAAATCTAGATCATCTTTGAGTGAAGCCCACAATGGATCTTGTGGGAGGCATTTTAGTGGTAGCACCATTGCTAAAAAGATCCTTAAGATAGGATATTTTTGGCCTACCATGGAGAATGATGCACATGCTTATGTGCGTCATTGTGACAAATGCCAAAAAAATGCTGACCTTGTCCATGCACCTGCACAAGAGCTGCAGGCTATTACATCTCCTTGGCCCTTTTCAAAATGGGGCTTAGAAATCATTGGAAAAATCAACCCTGTGTAATCTGATGGACACAAATTTATCATAACCGCCACTGAGTATTTCATGAAGTGGGTTGAAGCTATGCCATTAGCTTCTTGTACTGGAACCCAAGTTTCCAAGTTTATTTTTAATCAAATTATTTGTAGGTTCAAAATCCCTACAAATCTCATTTTAGATAATGGAACTTGTTTTAAAAATAAAGATGTTAAGAAATTATGTCAAAAGTATAAAATTCAACATCGTTGGTCCACTCCCTATTATCCTTAGGGTAATGGCCAAGCAGAGGCATCTAATAAAACATTAATCAAAATCCTTAAAAGACTGGTCAACAAATCTAGCCACGATCGGTATATTCAATTATATCCTACTTTGTGTGATTATCGAACTAGCGTTCGTACTCCCACAGGCACTTCCCCCTTTGTTTTGGTCTATGATGCTGAAGTAGTTTTTCCCTTTGAATTAGAAGTTCCTTCTTTGGATCTGCTACTTCAAGATACTGAAGTAGGAGATGAATATCATTCTGGCAGACTTAGTCAACTGGAACTCCTAGATGAAAAGTGCATCAATGCTTTGGAGCATCTTTGTGCCTACCAAAACAAGCTTAAACGAGCATACCTCAAGAAAGTTCATCAGCGATCCTTTGAGATCGACGACCTTGTCTTAAAAGAAAATCAAAAAAATACTAATGCAACTAAATATCTTAAAGGTAAATTTGAGCCCAATTGGCTTGGACCACATGTCATCACTGCTAAATATGGATCAGGAGCATATCAATTAGCTACCTTAGATGGTAAAGATCTTAAATAACCTATGAACATTATGCATCTTAAACGCTATTATGCATAAAAATATGGTTATTTCATCATTATATATATTGTTATTTTACATATTATTTCATTTTAGTAATTCATAAAAAATTCAAAAACAATCACATTGTGTATCTTTTCAATTCATAAATTAAAAAAAAAAAATCAAAACATAAAAACATCAAAATCGTCAAAATATTCAAAAACATATTTTATTTTCATACCTGTCAATTCTTGAAGTATTGCAGTTATATTTTTAGTTATTTTGGATAAATTAGCATTTATTTGGAATCCCACACTTTCACATTCACATGAATAAATATCTTGATTTTATTTTGTATGATTATTAATCTCTCTTATATCAAAGTCCACAGTTGAATTAAATAAAGTTTTGAGCATAGAGAACTGATCTTGTTATTTAATTGAACCAAATATATCTTTTCACATTAAAATGATTTCATTGCAAATTCAATATGATGCTACATAGTAAAAGTGGTTTCTTGAGCGAAAAGTTTCCCCTGCTATCCTATCATGCACATGGTCTAGAATATTTGAGAATTGACAAAAGGACAAACTCACCCCTACCTAGAATAAAAATCCCTTGCTCTACAGCTAATCCAAGCAAGTATCCCTAGCATAGGAAGAAAAGGAAAATTCAAAGAAAATGAGACAGAAAAATATCATTTTGTACCATTGCAGCAATATTTCAGCATTATCTCAAGTTCCAAGCAAAATCCAAAAAAAAAAAAAGCAAAAGAGAAAAAGCAAAAGCAAAATGCAATAAATCCCTTTCCCTACCCCTTGAAAATAAAAGAAGGGTTAATGAGCTTGAATCCCTGGAATTCTCAATTATTCAAAAACTATGAGGTAAGCCCCATAATAGGTGGTTTTTGCCCAACCCGCTTGGCCTTGGGTAATCCCTAGCGTGGTGATATGTCTGTCACATTAGCGACCTTATTTTGTACAGACCTATGTTGGCTTATGGATTAGCTAGCTCTTGATAACCTAACTTACATAGTAGTCTGGTATGGTTACATGCATATAAATCATGGTCAACGAACATTCATTTGGTTAATTCAAATTACTTGTATCAAATTTTCTTGCTCAAAATTGGTGAACGAACAATACAATTGCACACAAATTTGTATTTGAGAGATTCTCTATCATTATGATAAATCAAGATCGAAAATTAACTCACATATGCACATGAGGGTTCCTTACAAATCTACATTTGTCTTTGAGATAATTTAAAATATTTCTGCAACTCTTTTGGAATAAATTTTTTTCTTATTTCAGAACATCTGTTTAGTATAAAAACAATTACATACATTGTTTTCAAAAATCCAAAATCCTTTTAAACAACCTATTACAAAATCTAGTAAATAAAGTCAAGTTATATATTATTATTTTCTGTTTATCTCAAAATCAAAAATCAAATCATGCAATAAAACTAAAATATCAATTTCTTCTTTGGATTTCGCGATGATGGTATAAGTCTATATCTATAATTCTATGCCTAGCGCAAAGCTTTAATTTTATTTTCCCATTCATTTTAATTTATAAAAAAATATGGCTTACATCATTATGTTACACAATTGTGCTTTCAAAAGAACGCAAATTATTCTATTTCATGTCATTATGTCAACATTCAATTTTGCAACCATGGTATAATTTCTAAGGAATTGTTCAAAATTTTATCACACTTAGGAATTTATGCCTAGAAAAATCATATTTTAGTATCTCATGCATAATATTTTCATGAAAATCTAAAAACAAATCATCACCATCATCACTCCCATCATCACAACACAAAAGTCTTAAGACAGTCTCTTAAGCACTCTTTTACTTTTAACAATATTTCTATCCTGGGATTAGCTTGATGACCGAGCGAGCGGCGACTCCATGAAATGGTCTATAACAGTGACAATGTCCTTTGAAATTATTTTTAGAAGCCCCTTTTATTTTTCATCAAATCACACCAAAAAAACCAATTGTTCACATCAGATTATTTCATTTAAATTTTACAACATGACATAAAATTATAATTATAATATTTCTAAAACAACATAATTACATGAATCATTAATAATCAATTGCAAAATTCAAAATTAATCATATCATCAAAAATACCATATATATATATCAACAAATTATATACATCATATCAAAACTGGACTGGTATGCCACAATCAATAGCCTGGCATACTCAATCCTCTCAAACAATATATAATAAAATACAATCTCTATGCCATGAGCGTCTAGTCTCGAAAATCCCTCGAGCTCTCAGCCTTGTCTCCTCTCCCACCCTGAGGTGGAGGAGGAGGCCCCATCGGAGTTCACCCTATGTCATGGGTCCTCGACATCGATTGTGATGATGTCCTTGATGACCCTATCCTAATTGGCCCCACAATGTTAGCTGGTAGTTGTAACCACTGGCTCTCTAGAACCATCTGGTAGTATGCTCCTCAGTAGAATGCAGTCTGAGCCATAGACCATGCCAAATCCTACGTGCTCACTCCTTCACCCCAAGCTCTGATTCATGTAGCCTCATCCTACAGTGTCTACACTTGAGCCCGAAGGTGGGCAACCTCAGCTTGAAGAGTCATTGTCTCACTGCTTTCCCCTACCTCGACACCCTTGACCTTATCGAGTGATGGTGGTCTCTTTCCCTGTTGAGAAGGGACTCCCCTCTCCCTTCTCAGTATCTACTATGGTCTTTGTGGAGCCTATGCCATCCTTTGGAGTCTCTCCCATGGAGACCGCCACTGCTCTCTCCCATCGTAACCCCGTGCTACCTCAATAGCAGCCTAGAACTGCCTCCCCATCCATTGCATAATAGCATACATCAGACCTTTTGCCCTCATCATCTAAGGAGGGCGGATGCCTGCATACCAGGCATCGTATCCATCGATAACCCCAGCATCATCACCATCCATTGGCTAGATGGGGGCATCATCTGTGTCCTGAATCTAGAACCACTACATGTATGGAGCCCCGCTCAATGTGGTCATATCCCAGATAGTCTAGGAGTACTCGTAATCCCTGAGAGAAAGGATCCCCTACTATAGATCGAAATGTCGTAGAACCCGATCATAGTGGTGGAGCTCTACCTCTCCCTACTCCATCCTCAGCTAGCAGACTCACCTGATGTGAGCTAGCTCCTGCCCATCCTTTTCCCACCTAGGGTGCTCTCGCCATGACCTCCAGGTGATTTGGTCCAGGATGAGGTCATCCAGCAACCTCTGTGACATTGGCAGATCTATCCACCACTCTGACCCCCTCTGTAGCCACCAGTAGAAAACTTGGGGCCTCTCCTAGTCAACCCCTATCCATGGGATCCCTGCTGGCCTCCACACTGTGATGTGCTCCTAGCACCAAACCTACATTAGTGATGTCAAAACCAGACATCGGCCTCCCTTGTATACGACCCCGTGCAGGATCCTATACAAGTGGCACAGTACAAAGCTGCCCCATGCAAACCTGTATTCGTGGTCTCTCATATCACAGACCACATCTGAGAGGAGCCATGGTAGTCTCCACCTACTCTGGTGGCACAATAGTAAGCCACCTACTACCTCGACCAAAACTTGAGTCAGCCTAAATGCCCCAGGTATCTGCCTCAGAGACTCGATGTTCACTTCGCCCTTCTCCAGGGCAAAGCTCGAGTCTCCAGTCAATCTCATCATTGCCTAGACCTGATTGGCTACAGGCATCATCAATCATACTTGTATGGGGATCCTCATGATCCTCCATACGTCCTCTAGTGTGGGAGCCATCTCCCCTATCGATAACCAAAAGTAGGACAACCCCAGATACCATCTCTCTGCTAGGGCTGTCAGCAGCCCCATGTCTGTCAGTACTTGTGGCATCTTTGCCACATGCTATAAACTGACTGGTCAAGCACAGCTATGTCATATTGCAGCCCACCATATTTCCATTCTTGAATCTTTAGTAATCTGTTCTGCAAAAAAAATAATAAAATAATAAAATTCATTAATAACCAATCATTGAAATAAAATTAAAAACATTTTAATAAAACTTAATTTCTTAAAAGTGATGATATCATCCACCATTGGATGCTATCGTCCCAAATTAGGCAAAATCATCCTTTTAGGATGAAATCATCTTTGATTTTGCAACTTGGGGATTGCCCCTTGTTGAATGGGATCGCCCCTAGGTCGTCGATTTCACCCTCCAATGAAATCGACGATCTAGGGACGATTTCAACGAAATCAGGATGATTTCATCCCGACATCGTCGACGGCCTAAAAATGGCTGCAATGCCCCAAATAGTCAAAATTTAAAACAAAAAATTGTACAACTTAAATTCAAACCTAGTTTACTAGGATTAGATCCTTACTCGTAGCCCGCACCGGACCTCTGTCGATCGGTGCACTGTCTCCATTTTTTTGTCTACAGAGCTCTAAAAACAATAACAATGAACAGTAACAATGAATTAGGGTTTTACCCTATTTTTTTTAATTTTATTTAAAAACAATAACATTTTTTTAATTTTTTCTTTTCTACATTTTTTCCTCAAAATGTTCGATTTGGGTAAAAGCACGGAGGGGGCACCGTAGTTAGCAGTCGTACGATTCGACCAAGAATCGTCGTCTAAAAAGTTGAGTACATTTTTGCTTTCTCGTAAAATGGGAAGAACTCGTTTTTAACGCATTTTCTTCGAAAAATTTACTAAAGAGGGGGAAAAATGTAGCACCCTAAAATTGGCACAGTTAAACCTTAGTAAAAAGATAAAAATTCAAATTTTAACCTCAAACCACCCGTTAACCGCCCGTTACCCGCTTTCCTCATTTTTTGTGCCATTTTTAGGATTTTTTTGACCGTTGGATGATATCATCTAAGATCAGATGAAATCATCCCAGATCTGACGAATTCATCTAGAACAGAACATCCAAATGATTTTGTTTCAAAACTAAATTTTCATACTTAGCTTCTGTTCCAACAGCCTCTCTAACCTGGGTAGAAAGCATGTCTGCGTAGTTAGAGTCTTCCTCATTGGAGATATCCCAAATTGGGATGATCTCCAACCTCTTAACCTCTCCCTAATCCTATATAAATTGAGATTTTCTTAGTTTATCCCCCTGACTCTCTGCCTGAAACCCTGATTGACTCCCCTAAACCCCTTGGAACTTCCATGCACCTCAGAGCATCCTCACATCATCATTTGCATTCTGTATTTCATGTTTTCTTGCAGGAACTTTACTGTTTTTCAGTCGAAGCTAGCTCGGATCATCACAAGCAATTCCAAGCGATTTCAAATGATCCTGTCGAGAAGCGTAGATGATCTCGTACAATTGGAGGCGATCCCGACTGTAGTCCAGATTGGGGGCAATCAGAGTCTAGAGTTTGCATCTCTTTATTGTTTTCTGCATTTCTTTATACATTATTTTAGTTATTATATTTATGCATCTTGGAGTTCACCTCATTTAGTATAACCACATGATAAAGTTAAAATCAATCATTAAATCTACTGCATTTCTCTTATTTGCTATTTGCATTTATTATTTAGGCCTGTTTGCTATTATTTCTATCATTCTCCTTTGCTTTTGCAGTGGCATCTTTGGTATTTTGTATCTATTCTTGTGATTGCAGGTTTCTGACAAATTTGTTTGATGAATTCATCAGATTGACGATGATCTCATCTGATCTTAGATGATTACGTATGAATTGAGACGATCTGGACTGCTACAAAACTCAGAATCTTCATCATACATCTGGAATAAGGTATGTACTATTCTAGTTAGCATATTCTCTATGTTTACCATTCATTCCTATTTTTTGTATTCATCTAAATCTGTATTGGCATATAAAATAGTGTAGATTCATCTTGGCCAAACCTAAGAATTGAATTATTAAAGTGCAAAATGAACACATCAAACTTACTATCAACCTAGGTGTGGAAACTACCACTCAAAATTTTCCTGGTGAACCCACCATCCGTCAAAAATTCACCTTTATATCCCTCCCTCGAGAGGTAGGACCTTCAAAGGGCCTCTTAGTCTGAGGTATTGTCCCATCCTTCTTTCATCCCCCTTTCGAGAACGGATCCTATAGCCTGAAGGTAAGGATGCGAAAAATTTGGAGCGATACAGATACCATAGAAAGTATAACAACCATGAATATTTAATAATCATTCTACTCATAAGAATTAATTATCCTCCATATGTGAAATTTAATGGTGTGGAATGTATGTAATTTTTGGATAAGATTTTGTAATTTAAGAGATGTAAAATAGTTAGTGGCTGCTTAGATGTCATTTCTGATATATATTCGGTATCTATTTTAATATTATTTTATTAATACCCCCTAATTTATAGAAGCTTATAAAGAATTTTGATGATGTGATTGATGATGTGAATTTTTGCTATGGTAGAAATGTATTTGTGGGTTTTTCTTGAGACTTCAAACACTCTAGTTACCCTATCAACAATTATGTACTAGTCATACAAGATTTTTGCAAAGCAAGTTTGTCACTCTGTACCCGAATATTCATTCTCTCTGTGTGTGCAAATGAATAAATATTGATTGAACTCAAGAATTTCATTCGATGTCAAGCGGGATTCTTTTAGCCTATTGCTAAGATCAGGGATTCTCAAGTGTTTTATCTCATCCTTATGTTAGAATTAGTTGGACTATACCACTACACAGTTTTGAGTTACCTAAGCTAGCTCATCCACATTTAAATATTGGTCTATACAAATTCTAGGAGCTTTTGTGATAGACATATCATCATGCGTAAGGATTTCTCCTTCCAGTTTTGTGCAATGCTGAGAATTCTAGGCATTCAAGTTCTATTCCCTTTTTTTCTTCATTCATTTGGGATACTTGCTCATACTTAGTGATGAAAATCACTGTTTATTTTGACTGATTTTGTTTGTTTTCTTTTGAGCAGGGCATTCTTGTAGTGATGATAATCACTATGTATTTTTCTTTTGTTATTTTGATATTTTGAACTATGACTTTGGGTGTTGATGTTTGAATTTTGAAGTATTTTAACTTTTGATTTTGAGATTTGATTTTGGCTTTGTTCTTGGATTTTGCTTGTTTTTATGAAAGCAAGGGATGTATGCAGTTATGATAATCACTCATTTTTGGGTAAGGTAGAACTTGTCCTTTTTCCAATTCTTAGCACATTTAAACTGGTTGCAGAGGGGGATAAGCAAGGAAGTTCCTTTTTGCTTTTGGTAACCTAGATCACTTTGTAGTTTTCATCTTTCCCTTGTATCAACTAGGATTTTAGTGTTTCAATTAGTGATGGGATCCTGAATATCCAAGGTACTACAACTAGACCTTGTTATTTTACTAATCAAAATGATTTTCTACAAAATTTGATAAGATCACTAGACATGGTTGAAACAATAGGAAAACTTTGCATATTTCATATAGCAACATTATTTGGTTGTGTTGAGAAACACAATTACACACATGGATGCATGGATGAGGATAACTTGTATATTGTGATTGAAATACAAGCTGTGGCATCATTTGTAAGATTGTGATCATAACAGAAGTGAATGCAATGGATATGGATAGATATGCAATGATGTGGATGTAATATGCAAATGTTTTTTTTTGTATTTTTGCTTTTTGCTTTATTTTTGTCCTTTTGATTTTACTAAAGGGCTTTAAAATACCTTTGGAGCTTTTTGTATTTTGATTTTGACCAAGCGGATTGGATAACCTTGGAGCCTTTTTGTGATTTTATTTGACTTGACCAAAGGGATTTAATATACCTTTGGAGATTTTTGTATGATTTTGATTTTATGACATATTTGAATATTTTTTATTTTATGAGATATTTGAATGTTTTTGATTTTGACATATTTGAATATTTTTTATTTTATGACATATTTGAATGTTTTTTATTTTATGACATATTTGAATGTTTTTTATTTTATGTATGAAATAACTTTAGATGAATGATATTGAGAGGTTTAGGCTCTTCAACACCGTCCAATGATACAAGGCAATATGCTCTAGGCCCAACTCTCTCTGAAATTATGTAGGGGCCTATCCAATTTGCCATAAATTTGTCTTGCAAATGTGGTGGTAATTTTGAGTTCTACTAATTTTATTTGAGCACTAGATCCCCAAATTTAAATTATCTCAAATGAACTTTACTATTGTATGCTCATGCAAGGCAATTCTGGTAAACACAGAGATGCTCCAAGGCTTTGACCCATTGTTCATCTAGAAGCATTAACTAATTCAAGCGGTCTTGCCATGTTGTGTCGTCATCTATGAAGTCATTTAATGCTATGCGCAAGGTTGGGATTTCTAGTTCTAGGGGCATGATGGTCTTAGCACCATATATAAGTGAAAACAGTGTTGCCCCAATGGGCGTCCTTACACTAGTACTATATGCCCATAGTTCCAGAGGCAACTACAAATGCCAATCTCTATGATTATCTACTACTATTTCCCTCAATATTGAGACTATTGTTTTTTTTTAGGCTTCTACTTTCCCATTTTCTTGTGGATAATAAGGCATTGAAAAACTATGCTGAATATGGTATTTTTTTCATTAAAGCATGCATATTTTTGTTCTTGAAATATGGTCCATTATCCGATATAATATTTGAAGGGACCCCAAATCGACTTATGATATTGTGGAGTATAAACCCCGTAATCCTTGGTCCAATTGTCGATGTCAAAGGGATCGCTTTGACCCATTTGGTGAAATACTCGGTGGCCATTATGATGAACATGTGTCGACCTGAATATGGAGGAGATATCTTCCCAATCAAGTCTAATCCCCATTGTGAGAAGGGCCATGCTACCTAGATGTGTTACAAGGCTTGCGATGGCAAGTGAGTGAGGTTTGCATGATGTTGATACTTTATGGATTTCTTGACATACTCACAACATTATTTTTCCATAGTGGGCCAATAGTAACCCATTCTCAAGATACGCTTAATGATGACCATGCTACTGAAGTGATCACCACACATACCGTCATGAGCTTGCAAAATTTCCCAAGATGCTTCTTGGGGCTCAAGAAAATGAAGGAGCATTCCATCATGACCTCATCTATACAGGATATCTCCTAGCAAAGTGTATCTAGTCACCTTTTGCTTAAATATTCATTTTTTAGCCTACGACATGCCTTGAGATACTATTCCAAGCTTTAGGAAATCCTATAATTGGGAAATCCAATCCTGATAAGCTACTGCTTCTATGGATAAAACTGCATGCTCTCCTTATGATCTGGCACTTGTGAACACTGATTAGGAATAAATATTGTGATGAATGGTTGTTCCACATTTCGTCAGACCTTGAGAGATCAAATACTCCCAAGGGGCTATTTTCAAGAAGGATCTAAATTTGAATGACCAATCCTAATTTGGATTGGTTTGGATCATATTGACTGACTCTAGGTTATCAATAACCTCACGTTGTATCATGGAAAATGTGAGCACTTTCACATGAACGATTGTGAAATCAGTGAACAGATTCTAAGGGATTAAGGATCCCAAATATGCCATGGTATCTGAAAATATATTTGACGTATTATGGATTGCCTCAATGTCATACCATTATAATCATGATAGGTAAGTGTCAAAAAGCTCCTTGTAAGCTTTCAGGAGTGGACACTTGCATTGGAACAATCCTTTTACTTGATTCACTATGATCAAGAAGTCACCAAAGATATTCAATCTTTTAATGCCCATTGCAACTGATATTTGGAGTCTCAATATTAGGGCTTCATACTCTGTGTTATTGCTTGTGCAAGGGAAGTCTAGTTTGAATGATAAGGGTAATGGAGTGCCCTACGGTATGATAAATACTATCCCTACTCCACCCCCTTTTTCATACTTCAAACCATTGAAGAATAACGCCATTTCTATTTGTTTCTCAGGTTCTTCAGGTTCTGGCAGGTCTGATAATGCGAAGACTACATGAAATTCTATAGTGAGAGGCTTGCCATCCTAAAGAGGTGCCTTTGCCAATTGATCCGCTATGAATTGTCCCTTGATGGACTTTTTTATTATAAATTATAGTTCAAACTCTGTCAATAGCATGATCCACTTTGTAGTACATGTATTGTGATATGTCTTATTCATCATATACTACAAAGAATTCTATTTTGATATAACATAAGTCATATGGCTCAACATGTAATGTCACAAATTTTTTGTTGCAAAGACCACTGCCAAGCACAACTTCTCTACATACGCATATCCTAGCTCATAGCTTACCAATGTGTGACTAATGTAATATACAACTTGCTCTTTTTATTGCATGTTATTTTGGGCTAGCATGGTGCCCAAAGCAAAATTAGTAGCCGATATGTATAGCAAAAATAACACGTCTAGACTTGGTGGAGCTAGCACTGGCGATATTGCTAGGTATGTTTTGATTTCTACAAAGGCTTGTTTACACTCTTCATCCCAATGAAATGGGACATCTCTGTGTAGTAATCGATTCATGGGTTGACACTTGTCTGACAGTTGCATGATGAACCATTTGATGGATGCTACTTTACCTTGTAGGCTTCTTAATTCCCTAATGTTGGTAGGGGAAGCCATCTCCATTATGGCTTCTACTTTTTTGGATTGACTTCAATGAATCCCATGGAAATAATGAACCCTAAGAGCTTACCAAAAATTATGCCAAACACGCACTTCTTAGGATTCAATCTGACCTTATGCTCTATGAGGCGATCAAAAACATTTTTAAGGACCTCGATGTGCTCTTGTCTCATCAATAATTTGGCCAACAATTCATCCATATATTCTTACAAGATTGTGTGCATGTAATCATGAAATATGTATGTCATGACCCGCTGGTATGTGGCACCAACATTCTTGTGCTATTCTTTGGGTTTTATTCAGATTTGATTGTATCCAAAAAATCTATCCATTAGGGATAGCATCTCATGACCTATAGTAGCATCAACAAGAGCATCTATTTTTTGCAACAGGAATGAATCCTTTAGAGTTTCCCTATTTAAATCACTAAAATCTATGCAAATGCCATCTAGTTTTTCTATGGGTACCAAGTTTGATACCCACTCAGGATAGTCGATAGGAACTATGAAAACTGCATCCATTAGTTTTTGCAATTTGTCTTTTACCATCAAAGTGAAAGTTGGATGCATCTTCCTTAATTTTTTCTTAACTGGTTTTTTTAGGGGATCCAATGAAAGGTTGTGAATGACTAACTTTGTATCTATCCTAGGCATATCCTTGTAAGTCCAAGCAAATAAATTTGATCTCTCTTTAAGGAGAGGAATTAGGATGGCTTGTTCTTCTGGAGATAGACTTTCTCTGAATTTGACTTTATTTGGTTGAGTAGGATCATTGCTAATGTACACTTTGAAAGTCGCTTCTATAGCCATACGTGACCCATCCTCCAACTGGTGGGGCGTGGGTATCAAGTGAATGTCATTGGTAGGATTTACAGGTCCTACTGACTCAGGATCCAAACCAACATGGAACACATCATATGCATAGCCTGATGTAAAATGAAATGGTTGTAACATATCTTCATTAGGGAAAATATCTCTAGGATCTATTGGTGAATTAGTGCGATCCCAATCAATAGATTGTGTGTTGAGACACAAAGGTTTAGTTGGAATTGCTGGGTTATGAAATGGAGTGGTCAAATTAACGAAGATTGTATTGATGGATGGGATGAAATATCCAGGACCACATGGGTGAAATATTATCTCTAAGGTTTCCCTTCCATGCTCGTGATGAGGCTCTAGAGGAATGAGAATCTCTGTATCTGTCCATGAGATGGTCAGACAATGGGATCATTGGGTTCTAAGAGCTCCCTGAATGTAGGCAGATGGGGATTGACCATGCTATGAATGACATTTAATTCAACTGGTCTCTCCAAAAATCATAAACCAAGGAATATGGCACGAAGTACTACTTCTCTTTCCACCAACATATTGACTTGTCATAAATGGAGAGGCCCAATATAGGCCATATCATTCTTGTCCTCAAAATTGTTATCACTTATGAAGAATCCATTTGCATTAGTATGTTACCCCAAGTCATGGGGCCATTGCCTTTCCCTTAAGTAGGCTCTCTCTGTTGAGTCCTCTGACTCATATTCACTTTCATTCGATGTGTATCCACTCTCATGGTGTCTAGACTAGGTAAATATTTGTAAATAGCGA
This sequence comes from Wollemia nobilis, assembly GCA_028583015.1. NCBI lineage: Eukaryota > Viridiplantae > Streptophyta > Pinopsida > Araucariales > Araucariaceae > Wollemia > Wollemia nobilis. The sequence goes on along the minus strand of JAQPPZ010016385.1, from coordinate 5,157,118 downwards.
GGCTCATGATAGGCCAAGCCCTATTGTGCTTTATCATAACTTTCCACATATGCATTTTCTTCTTGCTCATCATCTCATGAGTTGTAACCTGTTGGAGCGATATCAATTGTGGATCTTGGATGATAAGTCTCGGGAGGTGGTATGCTTGCCATAACCACTTGTCTATTGCTCAGATATCTTGTACTTGGTAGATGATAAGGAATAAAATTGATGTCTTCTCCTATCCCCAATATTAATCTATCTAATGCTACTGCTAGAGGGTCATATCAACCTCTGATGTGATATACTAACCCAAATCTATCAGATGGGAGTTGGTATTGTGGCTCGAATGGATGCCTACATCCTTGCTCATATATGCCAAGGCCATAACCATGCCAATGGCAATGCTCAAAATAGATCAGAGAAAACTCAAGATTAGAGAGGTAGTGAACATTGATAGTGAATAGATCATCATTGTCCTTGTCTATATACATAGATTTATGGGTGCAATATAGGCCAATGTAGATGAAGTTTGTCTAGTTGGGAGGGATTCCAAGTGGAACCACTGTTCCCACTGGTGGTCTTAGATATTTCGATCATCTCGTGTCTTGTGCAGATTCTATGATAGGTGTAAATGTTAGGTTCTACACAAGATACTCTCCTATCACTATGCTTGCCAAGTGTATAGTTGCATGTGAGGTGGATGACCCCATGGATGACACTGGCGAAGCGGGATGGTAGTCATCATCTTCAGCTTAGTCTTGGTGATCTTCTTCCTCCATGGGAGTTGGACTCTCTTCAATAGTTATGGTTAGCATTTCCTTGAGTTTTTTTTCTCAACCATAGGTGCCTTTATATTCTGATCATTCTTTGGTTTATGCATTAATGATTTACTAGAAGAATTAGTTGTTTTGTGTGCAAGATGATGTATTGATGTGGATGTGTTCTTTTGTTACCATTTTTCTTTGTTATCCAATCAAATTTTTGGAGATGAAGGTCCTACCAATGTTGATTGATGGGGATATTAAGGTTTTCTATGGTTGTTGTTGTGATGATGTTGATTGATGAACCTATATCGATCAAGACCCACTTAAATGTCAAATCATTAACTGATTCCATGATGTGCAATAGAGGGTTCGGTAAGGCAGTAGATATTGTCTTAATATCATAATCGTAGAATCAAATCATAGGTTGAATTCTTGTACTTGTCCCACAAAATGGGTGAATGCATTTGGATCTTGCGGTTGGATCTCTATTGACTTTAAAATCTCCATCAAGGTCTCTCGATGCTTTGGGGACTATTGTATGAGCTCATAAATGGATAGCTTAGCCAGAGTCATTTGTAATTTTAGCTCAAGTCTACTCTAGATGGTTACCATAGGTCAAGTTGGTGGACATAGAAGGTTGTATTACCCCTGCCTCTACCTAGGTCCAGTTGGGACGTTGATGGGAGTTGCGGGAGGTTGTGGTTGACCATAACGTCTAGTCCTGGTTGCTATATTGACAATTTAAACTATCCCAACACACCTGTGGGTAGGTGTATCAATTCGAACACGATTGAATTGTGCACCTTGCCCTCTAGGGACCTCATGGTTTGGTAGTGGGTTTTTTTAGATGCCCATATCTCTGTTATTAGGGTCCAGTGGGTTGTCGACTTTAAGTTCTCCCTCCCCAATCATGTTTTGCAACTGACATTTAAAACCAATACAAACTTTGATATTATACCCCGGATCTTGTGATACAGGTATAATTGATTTTTTCTATATCCTTTTAGCTTAGGATAGTTGGGATCTATAAGAGGTATATTAGAGAATCTGATCTTTCCTACCTCACTCAATTGATTAAATATTAATTGCATTGATTCTGTCAATGGTGTAAAACAACGAGGGAATTTGCATTCTTTGTTTTGATCTTGATTGTTCTTTTTTTCATAGGTGGCTGGTGGAGGCTATGCTTGATAATTCTAGGGCTTATGTGAAGCCCCTTTCTTAGTTGTAGCCAATACCACTTGATTAATTGGGGCAGGATTTGCCTGCTTTTGCTTATATTTGTCGTTCTTGTCATTTTTGCTCCACTCCTTCTTGGTCCAAATTTTTATGGTTCCCTAGTCTACTTTGATGTCCTCAATGAGTTTGGCTTGTGCCAAAGATTCCTAAAATGAGGGGTATTTTTATAGTTATAGCAATGTGTTTGGAACAACTCTTGGTGAACATTCGAATGATTTCTTTTGTGGGAACAGAGAATGATAATTTTGCTATGATTTTTCTCCATCTATTCCCATAATCCATTACTGGCTCGTCATCATAATTTTTTAGATTGGCCAGGTCTAAAATGTGTCACCCTCATCTTAACATCAAAATAGAAATGCTTTAGAAAAGCATTCACTAGTTGTTCAAAATTTGTTATGCTATGCTTGGGTAGTTGGTTAAACCATTGGGTGGTTGTGCCTAAAAATGTCATGATGAATATCCTGAGCATAAGAGCAATCTGGTCTTCGAGATGAAAACATGCATTGATGAAATTGGTGACATGCTCTTGTGCATCCTCTTCACATTTAAACTTCTCTAGCCTAGGCATATTTTAGTGCTTAGGATAGGTAGGGCTAAGAACTAATGGACACAATGGTTGGTTGTGTATTTTATTCAATGTTGGTTGGCTCCTAGTAGCCTCTTGTTTCTCAAAGGCTTTCTTATTCGTAGAAAGCTATTGCAATGCCTTTGAAATGAGGAGTTCCTTCTCTTGTAGACCCCCCCAAGATGGTGGTGGAGGTAACACTCTATCCATTTGATTGGCTCTATTTTCTTACCTTCCACGAGGGGATTCAAGATGTTCCTGATCTGGCTCTATTAAGTTTACCCATTCCCCCTCAGTTGTGTTCCTCTCATAATTTGGAGGGCAAATTTTTTGTGAGTTACTTTCTTGTATAATGCACTCCTCTCTTGGTGAGTCAATGTGTTGATCTCTTTGATGATAAATTTTATTTATTTGTTGGTCATTATGAGCTATCTACTTAGCTTGCTCTCTCGAACATTGCTCATGTTGGCACAACAACCGTTATCTTTGTTTATCATGTTCAAGAGCATCCACAAGATTTCACTCTTTGCACAAAGCATTCTCTAACTGTTGCACATGGTTAACTTGCATAGTCATAAAGGATCATGCTTATCTAAACTTGTCCTAGTTGTTTTGATTTGTAGATCTCTCTTAGAGGTTTTTGCTATTTCCTCGCTCTCGCTAGCCAATGTGACTTGTTTAGTATATTGTTGAGTGTCTCTATGATCATATTTTGTGTTTTTACTATGGGGTCATCTTGAGGTACCCCCAGTTTGAGAAGTGGGTTTTGAAGTCATAGTTTTTGAGCTTCTAGATGTAGAACTCTCAATGGCTATGGTTCTAGGAGGTGGCCTCGGATGCAACTAATCTAACTCGTCAAATTGTCTTGTTCTCCATGTATGATATCGTGGGGTGCCATTCACTCCAATGAGGTCATAGTCTAATGGAATTATTCCTCTTGTTTTAAGGATATATTCTATTTGATGTCTATTACTGGATGTGTTTCTAGTTTCTTTCCCCTTAATGGGTTGATCTATTCTATGTGTTTCATGTGGATATTGAGATTTTTTGACTCTCATGTGCCCTTTTTGTGATGAGGGTTTCGTAGTCCTTTCTACCCTCAATGAGGATGGATAAGGGGAAATCTTATAATATATGTGCAAATAACAGGGTATAGAACCCTCTTTATGTCTATATGAGGAGGAAGCTTTTGAAGCTTCCTCATGTCTCTAAGAAGTTTTAGTGTGTTTAGAGGAAGCCTTTGAGGTTTCCTCATGTCTCCTTGATGATGATGGCCATGAGGCCTCTTTATTTTTATGAGATGTAGTTTCATGTTGTGGTTCCCTATGTGGGGTTTCTTGAGGAGATCCCACAACGGTTGAGTTATCACACCTTAGACTCATAGAACTATGTATTATGATCTTTTGAGAAGGTCTTTCAATGTTACTATGACTTTTACTAAGGGTATGTGTTGTTTCAAACCCTCCCTCGATGTCAGACCGAGGATGTCTACTTCTTGTTTTAACCATCATTTTGGAATTTAGCTTTTGTGTTGCAATTTATATATGATCAAACAATATCACACAAATGTTTATCTTGACTATAGATTTAAGTGTGCCCTAACTATTTGATGTATTTAGATATTTTGTTATTTCTTGATTCTTGTTTTGGATTTGGAATGAGGAGACTCATCCATAGTGATAATCTAGAGTACTCATGCCAAAAATTATTTTCCAAAAGAGACTAGGGTACACCACTAAAATCCTAGTACACAAAATTAAGTTAGTATCTAGGTAAAAAAAATAAAAAGTCAGTGGATATCCCATCGTGATCACCATCTGTAGTGACCCCGGGGTGCACACACCGCTCTTACCCTACACGCAAATGTGTTTAAACCCAACAATGAAATGAAAGACCACAAAAAAAAGTATATAACATGGAAGTAACAAAGATATGTATTTTTATTTGTATTGAAACCCGGTTACAATTCAGTACCTCTTAGGGATACCCATTTTGATACAATGAGGTTACAAGTGGGTAAAATGTCCCGTCATAAAGGGGTGGTACACTATCATGAGCTCCCCAGTTCCACACATGGAAATGTATGAGGGCTTACAGATGCCTCCTTCTATAGGTCTGTTCCCTAGAGGGATCCCTTTTTTCTCTCGTATGTTGCATATTTTGTCCGATGAACCTTTGGCCCTATAAGCAACGAAACAACAACACACACTTAGATATCCAAGAATGCCTCCTTGGATGAGGTTTTTAGTAATGAATATACCAAAGTTAAAGCAAGTGAAAATTAAACCTATGCTATTAAGTTAAATGAATGAAATGATGCTATGATAATGATATGCTAAACAGAATAATGAAACTAATGTTTAAAACCCTAATCTATGCTTGCGGTCCACTGTCCAAGACAACAATCGCTAAAGCAAACATTGCCCTCTTTGCTTCAAGGCTATGGATTGAAGTTTGTATATAATGTTGAAATGATAGTTACTTTTCTTGATATGTTGAATATCTTGTATGTGGTAAACCCTCAAGTGGACTCTCCCTCTCTTTGATCAAAATTTTATCTTGTATCAAGATCATATCCTTTCTTAAAAATTGTATATCTGGTGCTCTTAGACTTGCATTTTATAAAGTGTGTGAAACCCTAGGTCTATTCTGAATCCCTAGGACTAAATCCCTCATGCATAGTGAAGGTTATCATGCGAAGCTTTTTGTCTTTTCTATGTTTAAAGACCAGTTAACTGAGATCTAACTACAAAATTGAGTCTCCTATGCGAACTGGTCATTAGCATGAGCAGGTTTGTCTTTGTCTATGTTTGGAGGCCAGTTAACTAAAGTCTAAATGTAAAATAAAGTCTCCTATGTTAACTAGTTGTGAAAGGGAATGCATAGTTACTCCCGCTCACTTTTATTGCATGTAGACTACCACTTTCACATGTGATTGAGCATATTTATCAGCAAAATGCTTTTTATGGCTTAGCTTCTATTATTTGCAGTGGTTAAGATATGGTCATTGTCATCTATAGCATCTAAGTTTTGGCCGCTCTACGCTTGAGCAGCTAACATCTGGTCACTCTAGGATTGAGCGGCTAGGCTTGGATGGGTTTAAAATACCCCAAATAAATGGTGATAACCACTTCTGATGCTTGGAAAATCCAAGACTATGTCATGTGATCTAATGAATGTGTCTCTAAGTAGCTCCCCTAAATATAATATATTTTAAGTGTCTACAGAAGGTGTTGAGACCGGTTTATGGTCATGCAAACAATGGTACACCGAAATCAATTCTAAATGCTAAAAATGTAAATGTGTTTTGTTCATTTTGTGTGTTGTAATGTTGGTACTCCCTTGGTAGAATCAAGGGTAATGTAGTGAATACTGTAGAAAATTAGGAATATCATCAATATCAAACCTCTTGCAACACCCAAATATGCATAGAATAGAATGACATCACAACATGTAAATGGTGACCTATATGGAAGGTACGATAAAATTATATTCTAAAGAGGGAGAACCCACTATGTTGAAGTGAGTTCACTATATCCTCTTATGAAAAGAGGTGGTATTATCTGAGACCTGCTACCAGCATACCCATGCTTTTGTTAGCGTATATTATATTTGCACTATTCTTACATTATTGTTGTAACAGTGCCTATTTCAGCCACGGGTGGTTTCGTAACCTCCGGGCTTAATAGGGCATATAATGTCTATTTAATCTGCTGATTAATAAAATCTCAGTGTTGTTTTATCTAACATGGCATCAGAGCCAGTAGCGTGAGAAGAGAGGCTGGAGGCGGACGCTGTTTGCTTGGAGAAAAGTTTTGCAGGAAGCGGAAGGCTTCAATTTTTTTTTTTCAGCGCTAGTCTAGAAATTTTTTTAATTTTCCAGCGCTGGACTGTGTGTTTTTTTTCTGAACGCATAGTTTAAAAAAATAGACCTCCTGTGCGCTATTTTTCCCAATGCTGGTCTAGTTTTTTTTTCTCCCGAGCACCGTGAGATTCAAAAAAAAAAATTTCTTTCGCGACGTGATTTATTTTAATCACGTCGTCGCGTGATTGCATTTTTTTACTCCATCCACTACCCTTAATCACTCTTGTGTTTAGGCGTAAATCCTGACGAAGTATTCTTGATAGTGTTTAGGGGAAGTTACGCCCCACGCATGAGAAGAATATTTTATGGTAGGTGCCATCAACAAGGCGATTTCCTTTTAGTACTACTTATGTTCCACGTATCGTATGATCTCTAAAACTCACCTATAGTTTCCCTCACATAAGGGCAGGTGATTTTTTGTTGATCTTTCTAAATACCTATAGTTTCCCTCACGTAAGGGTAGGTATTTTGTACGGTATAATGGCCTAGCAAAAGGTATATCGAAAGGGGGACCAATTGGTGTTATAAGGAACCTTCATCATGTCTGGAAAACTAATGACTGATTCTCATCAGTTTTTGAAAGGTCCCAATTATACACCATGGAAAAATAATATGAAGGCCATCCTAGCAATGGATGATTTATGGGATGTTGTATCTGGAGCAACAACCAGACCTTCACCTGTTGCTGGTGCTACAACTCCATCTAATGCTCAAAGAGACTTTGATAAGCTAGACAGTAAAGCAAAAGTGCTCATCTTGCTTGTCGTGTTCGATGAAGTCCAACCCCATATTCTTGACTGTGCAACTAGTAAAGCGGCATGGGATGCCCTTAATACTATATATGAGGGAAAGAATGATTCCACAATTCTATTTCTTCAATCTCAATTACACATTCCGAGCATGAAGCAGGGTGAGACAGTTGAATTCTTTCTTTGCAGAGTTTCTGAATTGAAAGCAAAGTTGAATTCTTTGGGAGAACCAGTTGAAGACAAGCTCCTTACTTCAGTTGTATTGAGAGCTTTACCTGATTCTTATCGGGTGTTGATTACTTCCCTTCATGTATCACAATGGAAAGTTACTTTTGTAGAATTGGTTAATATGCTTCAAGAGGAGGAAGCACGCCAACTACAGAGAGATGATTCTTCTAACACTGCTCTCTACATCAACAGGAAAGGGCAGAACTAGAAGAAGGGTAATTTTTAGAAGGGAGGGAATTCAAAAAAGGATTCAAAAGGGAAAAAAACTCAACAACCTCAACAAAAAAAGAGATATTGCAAGATCTATGACAAAGAAGGTCATGATACAAATAGATGTTGGCATAATAATAAGCAATCAAAATAGAAAGGCCAAAACAAACCATAAAAGAACAAACAACAAGTGAATGTTGTTGTTGAAGAATCTGACATGGATTATGAGAGAGCTAATAAAGTTCTCATGACTACCACAGTGTCCAAGCAGACGGATCCTATATGGTATGTTGATTCTGGAGCCAGTAAGCACATGATTGGTGACAAATCATGGTTTGAGTCTTTTGAGGCCAAAGAGGGCAAACATGTCACTATTGTCGATGATAAAACCTACAAGGTTTAGGGAGAAGGCACTGTTTTAGTCACTCTTCCTGATGGCAAGTGTCAGATTGATAAAGTTCTCTATGTTACAGGATTTGCAAACAATTTGTTGTCAGTCACACAAATTCTAGACAAAGATATGGTTGTGAAATTTAGTGTTGAGGGAGGCAAGAAGTGTTGTTCTATTACCAGGAGGGGTAAGAACATTGCAACCACTTCATATAAGCATGGATTATTTGCCTTAGATACTATCTCTACTCCACATGTTGCCATGATAGTATCTAAAAAAGAGGCAACTTCCCTATGGCACAAGAGATATGGACATTTGAGTTCTGGTTACTTACTTGAGCTAAGTATGAAATGGTTAAGGGTCTTCCTTCCCTTTCTACCACTTTACCAGTTTGCTCTGACTGCTTGGCAGGAAAGCAAAGATAGAGTGCCTTTTGAAAAGAGTTCTACTAGAGCAAAGAAACCTCTAGAGTTGGTTCATACTGATCTGTGTGGTCCCTTCACTCCCAACAGTTATGGGGGTAAGAGGTATTTTTAGTTATTTGTGGATTATTACTCATGAAAGATGTGGGTATTATTTCTTCAACTAAAATCTGAAGCATTTGGCTTCTTTCAGCAATTCAAGAAATTTGTTGAGAAGGAGTCAGGGACTTCTATAAAGACCCTCCGCTCAGATCGAGGGGGGGAGTTCACCTCTAAAGAATTTTCTGCATTCTTGAAATAAAATGGGATCACAAGACAGTTAACTACTACTTATAATCCTCAAAAAAATGGAGTTGTTGAAAGGAGGAATCGTTCCATCATGGAAATGGTTCGTTGCATGCTCACAGGAGCTAGACTTGAGCAACTATATTGGGCAGAAGCTGTCACCATAGTATTATATCTTTTGAATAGGGCACCCACAAAGGCCCTACAAGGAATGACTCCACAGGAAGCATGGAGTGGTAGGAAACCCTCCATTTCTCATCTACGCATTTTTGGGTGTAAAGCTTTCATGCACATACCAAAAGAGAAAAGGAAGAAGCTAGATGATAAGTCATTGAAGTGTATTCTTCTTGGGTATGACGAGCACTCTAAGGGTTATCATTTGATTGATCCCTTAACCAAGAAGATTCACATAAGTAGAGATGTTGTTTTTGATGAGGCTTTCACATCAGCAAACACATCAGATGTATACCTAGACCTTGTGGAAACTCAGGTTGTTAAATCTCCTTCATCAAAGGTTGGAGGTTCTTCTGGATCTTCTTCATCACCTAAGAAGAAGAATCCAAAGTGGTATACAAATACAATCAAAGACTCTAAGATATATACTCCACCAGATTTGACTTTAGATAGGCCTCGTACTCGCAGCATGGCTCGTCAGGAGAAAGCTGCAACAAAGAATACTGGGGTTGATGATCTGTGTCAATCTTTTGAATAACTTTCTGTAGATCCCGCAAGAGATATAGAATATATGGATATTGATAGTGATAAGGTGTTTGTCTTCCATATACAATCTTGAACCTACATCAGTACAAGTTGCTCTTGGTGAGCCTCAGTGGAAGGCTGCTATGGATGCAGAGTATAAGTCTTTGATGAAAAACAAAACTTGGAAGCTTGTCGATCTGTCGCATGGAAAGAAACCCATTGGCTGCAAATGGGTGTATAAATTCAAGTACAAAGTAGATGGGACAATTTATAAGCATAAGGCCTGTATTGTTGCAAAGGGCTATGCTTAAAAGGAAGGCATTGACTATGAGGAAACTTTTGCACCTACTGCTCGGATGACAACAATTCGAGTTATTTGTGCTATGGCAGCACAGTTTGGGTGGAAAGTTCATTAGATGGATGTCAAAAGTGTCTTTCTAAATGGTGATCTCCAAGAAGAAGTCTATATGACTCAGCCAGAAGGATTTGTAGTGGAAGGCCAATAGCAGAAAATTTGCAAATTGGTAAAATCCTTATATGGCTTGAAACAAGCTCCTCGAGCTTGGTATATAAAAATGGACAATCACCTCCTGTAGCATGGTTTTAAGATATGTCCATCAGATGCAAACCTCTATTTCAAGAAATAGGGTTCTGAGATAGTGTTGCTTGTACTCTATGTTGATGATATTCTCATTACAGGGAGTTCAGAAACTATGATCTCTACTGTCAAAAGAGACTTGTGTCAATCTTTTGAGATGTTAGATCTCGGACTTCTCCATTACTGTCTTGGTCTGGAATTCAGCCAGAAGGAGCACTCCATTAAAGTTTCTCAAAAAAAATATGCCAAGACATTGCTAGAAAAATATCGCATGACTGATTGCAAGCCAATGGCAATTCCGATGGAGACTGGACTTCAGTTATCGCGATATGACGATTCAACTCAGGTAGATGGTACTCTCTATCGACAATTGATTTGGAGTCTCATGTATCTAACCAATACTAGGCTAGATCTCGTATTTGCTGTCAAATATATTTCGAGGTTCATGCAGGAGCCTAAGACCACTCATTGGAAAGTAGCAAAATGTGTTCTTCACTATTTTTGTGGCACAATGGAATATGGCCTAAAATACAAGAGGAACAACAAATTCTTCTTATAGGGATACACGGACTCCGACTATGCCGGATCATTTGATGATCGCAAGTCAACTTCAGGATATATTTTTCATCTTGGATCCGGTCCTGTCTCTTGGCATAGCAAGAAGCAATAGGTGGTTGCTATTTCATCAACAGAGGCAGAGTATCGCACCGCACGTGAAGCTGTGTGTGAAGTGATATGGTTGCATCGCATTCTGACAAGTATGGGTCATCCATCCAAATCTCTAATACACTTGTTTTGCGACAATCAAGGTGTTCTGAACCTAGTCAAGAATCCAGTCCATCATGAAAGAACAAAACACATTGACACACAATGTCATTTCATTCGAGATGAAGTTTCAAGGCATCGAATTCAGCTTCAACACATTCCCACCAATGCTCAAGTTGCAGACATTTTCACTAAGGCACTTGCACGTGTCAAATTTGAATTGTTTCGTAGCTCTCTTTGTATTGCAAAATGATGTAATCAGGGGGGATGTTAGTATAGCTAGTAGTTATATTATTACCCCAATAATGTAATAAGGGGGGATGTTAGCGTATATTATATTTGCACTATTCTTACATTATTGTTGTAACAGTGCCTATTTCAGCCACAGGTGGTTTCGTAACCTCCAGGCTTAATAGGGCATGTAATGTCTATTTAATCTACTGATTAATAAGATCTAACAACTTTTGCTTCACCTTTGGGTGGGCTTAGTCAAGAACGACAGTTACTGTGTCCACAAATTATATTAGGATGGTGGATGGTGTCTAATCCCATCCCACTCTGTAGGCAACTGCTGGTGATGAAATCCATGGCCCAATAATAAAAGTGGGGGATTTTTTGATGATGAAATCTATAAAACCACTCATGTGGGACTGCTAGGTGTCTAGGGGGCTGAGATGATGGAGAGTTAAACTCGATCCACACCAGTATCGAGTAATGTATTAGGAATGAAGTCCAATCTCACCACTTGTTTAAATACCATGTGAGTGTGTGTGGGTTTGTATTTTTCTAACGATGTATGTAAAGCAAGAAACTAACTAATTACCTTTTCAAAATAAAACTAATCCTAATGCCTTTTTTAAAGAAAATGATTAGATAAAGCACTCTTTGAAAAGAAATAGTCTAAAGTTCTTTCAGAAATGGAAGAGGGGATTAGAAACCCTAATTTAACTTTAGAATGTAAAGTTCTTTTTAGCAATGAAAGCTATCAATGGAAGAGGAAATAGCATACGAAGTACAAAGAAATATGAAAAATTATTTGAGAAATAAATTTATGCAAGTCATTGGAAAGTTGCAGGTCCTAAAAATTTCAGAAACCCTAAGGATTTGACAACTTTGCAATGAAAGCAAAACTATGTCTAGCAATGATTATTTAACTAGTTAGTAAAATTTTGTTTCCCAAAACTTGCAATAGAGGCATACAAAGTGAAAATACCTACATTATGATGCTAAGGGGGGTTTTTTTGGCCCTTGAAGAGGCCACCTTAGTTTATTTGGGGGTTTTTGAGGCTCTACACTTAAATTTCCACCCGGGGAGTGAATTTGGTTTTGAAAGCTCAAATCTGATATCTGACAATCTAGAGGGCCTTTGTAGGTTGCAGATGGGTCTGAGACAACAAGATATTCAAGTTTTGGGGCTCTAAAATTCACTTCACTATCCAAGGGGTGAATTTATAGTCAGTTCATGGGGTGGGGGGTGAATCAACTACAAAGCTTTCAAATCAGGGCTTTGATGACCTAGGATGGTTCCTAGGGTTTTTGAGGTCTCTATAGTAGACAACTTTGGTACCTAAAAGAAACAAAAATAGAGGACAATGTTAGATTTATAAAACAACTAATCTAGCACTATTCATTATGGGAGGTCCTACCGGGCATGCCAGAATGAAACGGGTAGAAATCAACATTTGATAATTTCACACAAAATACAATGATGCATTAAACAAAGAGACTATAATTCCATTGATATTAAGAGATACGTGTTACAAGAGGGACATGATGCCCCTTATCCATTTATTTTCCTAAAAATGTATAATAAATTTGATGTCTTCTTCAATCATCCCTCAGTGTAGGTGGACTTCTTTGTATGTGGGCCACCATCAGGTTGTTGTTTGTTTGATGTTGTTCTTCCTATTCATATTTGCTCAACAACCTGTGAAAAACCTGCAAAAGGGGTCAGTGTGATGGGGGATCTTGACTTAGTTAGGCTCCATGCTTATGAAGATGAAATGACCATGAAAACATAACAAAAACTAAAATAAATTATGCAGAAGGTAATAATATGGTGAAACAGAGCTTACCTCCCAAATATGGAGTGATTTGGGGCCTATAGATCCAATTCACCACCCGAGGGGTGAAATAATGCCAGATTCATGGGGCAAGGAGTGATCTAAGATGTGAGGCCTCTTTTGTAAAATCATTATAGTGGATCGATTCCTAGGTAGCTGGGGTGCCTCTATGTGATGTTGAAATCTAACTGTGTGCACCGAGAATTTACTGTTCAATGTTCACTTTCCATTTCTATAGAGTTTATGTTCTTTGTTGAATTTGTGAGAGAGAGCTAATTAGGGGTTTAGGAACCACTATTTATAGGAGGGATTTATATAGACTAAACCTAGGTTTGATTATGACTAGGGTTAGGTTAATAAATGTAATGTGGCAACATCACATTCCTTATGAGAAATATCTCATCCTCACACATGTGTGAGGATGGATTAGGGCTAATCTTGATTAGGAGATGTTTAAGTCAATTTAGGACATGATTAAAGAAATATCTTAACAAACCCTAATTTCACACATGTGGGAGGATGTAATTAGTGTTAATCAATATTAGAGGTTCTTTTAATCAATTTTACCCTAAAAATGTGATTTAAGTGAAGTCAACATTAAATTAGATTTTAGGTATTGACTTGTTAATTGTTTTGGTCAACTAATACCCTGTGGGGGCCTCAATTGAGTGCAAATATGCTATCAGAGGATATCCCAATGTATAGGATGTGATTTTTAAGGCTTATGAGGATTTAGGACCTGAAATTCGATGAAGTAGTACATGGGAGTCTACATGACACTATGACAATCTATGGTGGTATATGCATGACTACACATGACTATGACCGTCTATGTATGAATATGCATGACTACAGTAATCTACGCATGTATAGGAGGATCTACAATAGTCTACACTAGTCTATGATAGCCTAGGGGTACCTAGGACAACCTATGTAAATCTACAAGTGTCCAAAAGGATCTACAAGTATGTAGGTATAGCAATGTGCAACTTTTGGGTGTCTACATTTGCCCCTTTTTGTACTATACTATGTGGAACACAGTTTAATACAAAAATATGAAGGGTTTGTGTAGAAGGAAAAGGGATAGAAGGGGAATGGAATCCAATCAAAGGTATGTAGCTGCTCGAAGTGTGACCATACAATATTGATCGATAGCCAAGAAGAGAAGGGAAAATAATGGAATCCAATCAAAGGTATGTAGTCGTTCGAAGTGTGACAATACAACATTAATCGATAGCTAAGAAGAGAAGACAAAGTAATGGGATCTAATCAAAGGTATGTAGCCCCTGAAAGCATGACCATATAACATTGATCGATAGCCAAGAAGAGAAGGGAAAATAATGGGATTCAATCAAAGGTATGTAGTCACTCGAAGCGTGACCATACAACATTGACTAGATAGCCAAGAAGGAGAAGGAAAATGAATTGGATCCAATCAAAGGTATGTATCTGCTTGAAGCATGACCATACAATATTGATCGATAGCCAAGAAGAGAAGGGAAAATAATGGAATTCAATCAAATGTATGTAGTCGCTTGAAGCATGACCATACAACATTGATCGATAGCCAAGAAGGATAAGGGAAAAGAATGGGATCCAATAAAAGGTATGTAGCCACTCGAATCGTGACCATACAACATTGAATAGATAGCTAAGAATGAGAAGAGAAAAGAATGGGATCCAATCAAAGGTATGTAGCCACTCAAAGTGTGACCATACAACATTGAATAGATAGCCAAGAAGGAGAAGATAAGAAGGAAAGGAAAATAGGAAAGAAATAAAAACAATGTCGGTAAAAGGAAATGGATAATTGTGGATGCAATGAAGTGAATTTGCTGAGTCTGTATGATAATTACAATGCCATACTAGTTGCTTGAGAATGGTAAATGTTGACTACTTTTCTTTTGCAACCAGATCAGTGTGGTCCAAAAGTATGATTAGGACAAAAACCTAACTAAATATTTTCTGTTGATTTATTGATGAGAACATGGTGACAAGTGTCAAACCATTTGAGTTAGTTCACATTTGAATTATTCATACATGTCATTCATTGTGCTCCATGAATGCCAGAGTGAAGTTTTCCAAATGTTGCATTGAATTAGTCACTCTTGTCATTCATTGTGGTCCATGAATGCCAATATGACCTTTACATTATCACGCGTAACTCTCTTGATGTAACCCATGTCTATTTGTGAATGAGATTATTTTGTATGATAATATTCAAAAAAAAATTCGTAGATAAATGCGCTAACCATGCTTTTGGATTTTTGTTGTTGTGACTGCATGTAAATCTATCTTTGGATATGAATACCCCCTCAAATGATGAATAATCAATGAGGTTAATGAAGTATGATGATTTGATGATGTAGTGATATTCGATTCTATGATTGCGTGCAAAGGAGATGAATGCCAACATCACCAGACTAAATTAAGGGTTGGTGATGAAATCCAACTCCCTAATGTTTAAAATATGCATGCATGTGTGCGGTTAATTTTAATTTTTGCATGAATAATAATGCATCATATAGCAGCAATGAATTTTTCCTATATGCCTAATGCAAAATACGTTTCAATTTTAGAAAGGTACATAGCTACTTATGATATTAATGAATGCACTCTATTAGGCACAAATATGGCATTTAGAAAGGCCTCAAAGCAAGCAAACCAATCACACAATGTATAGCACATTGTATTCTAGGGTGAAATTTATAGATAAAAGCCATTGTTCCTAGCAAGGCCTAATGGAAAATTTAAAGGAAACCTATGATGTGCAAAATATGAGTTCTTTCTATTTCATTCTTTCAGTTTTCCAAATTGAAATATTTCTTAATTATCACTTATTTTAAGGGAATAGATATAGATAGAGAACTATAAAGTGTCATAAAATATGTACCAACCTTTAATCCAGCTCAAACAGTCAGCATTTTGACCTTTGTTGCACTCCAGCTCTGGCCACTATTGACCAGAGTGGCTGACTTCTGGCCACTGTTGGCCAGAGTAGCTGACCTCTAGCCACTGTTGACCAGAGTGGCTAAACTCTGGCTACTGTAGATCAGAGTGACTAAACTTACACACAAAACCTGAGTCAATAAAGAGGTAGAAAATGCAAATAAATTAAAGAACTAGGTAGGGGTCCCACCATGATCGCCATCTGTAGTGACCCTAGGGAAGCGGTGTGCCATCCACCAACTACTCTGCTTGTGATTTGATTGAATCCTTTAATATTAAACATGCAATAAATTAAATGCACAAAGTAGATATAACCAAAATTTGAAGAATTAAACGAATGAATGATTTTATTATTGATATTCTCCATATTAGGGTACATATAAATCCCTCTACGGGATACCCTTAGTTTGATACATGATTTTACACACTAAAGAGGGTAGTAGGTGTATGAAGTATCCCCTCGCACAGGGGGCACACTTTATAAGGCTTCTTGATGATGCACACATAAATGTATGAGGGCTTACAGAAGCCTTCTTCTCTAGGTTTGATTGTTAGAGGGATCTTATTGCACTCGTATGTTGTGTATTTGCTTGATTGAACATGTAGCCTTGAAATCAAAGAAACAACATACACTTAGATGTCTGAGATTGCCTCCCCGGATGAGGCTGTTAGCAATGAATAAACTCAATAAATGCAATTAAACTAGTACTATGCAAGTGAATAATGAAAATAAATCTTATGCTAATGAAATGAGAGATAAAGCAGAATAAAAGAAACTAACACCTAAAACCCTAGACTAGGTTGTAGGCCACTGTCCAGGACAACGACTACTAAGGTGGAATCTCTCTCTCTTGGTCCAAAGGCTATGGGTTCAAGTCCACTACTAATGTTAAAATGATTATCTTATGTGTTCATATTTTCCCTAGACCTTCTTTTGTCAATCAGAGAGAGAGAGAGAGGGAGAGATAAGGAGGTCCAAGACAAGAACTAGGGGACATTCTTGGACCTCCTTAGACCTTCTTTTGTCAATCAGAGAGAGGGAGAGCATCATACATCAGAATGTTGAACAAGTTGGATCATTAAGGAGAGGTTCTAGAGACTCGGAGAGCTTCCCTTGGAGATTGATTCTTGTAGCAAAACCTTGTTATGAAGATCCCATTGCAAGTTGGTCCAAGGATTTTAGATACGACTATGTTTGTTGTACCTTGTTTTGCATCATACAACATTCTTCTAGGTCGACCTTGGATCAATGCGATGAGAGTAGTACCTTCCATGTTGCATCAATGTGTTAAATTTGAATTTAAAAATCAATTAGTAACTATTCATGGATATCCTAGACCTTTTGATATGTGTGTTGTGGCAGAACCTGTAGGAGTTCCTTTTTGTCCTACTATGTCTGTTGTCCATCCTAGTCCATCTTCATCATAAAAACCTTCTAAAGCTAAATCACCTTATAAATCCACATCATCAAAAAAATAGTCTAAATCATCAACATAATTATCATCATCACCTTTGAAACCTATATTTAATCCATTTCCTAAACCTATAATAGCAGATCCACCTCTTGAATCTACAACATTTAAATTTACAGCATCTATAGAACCAACCAAGGAAGATAATCCATCTACTTCATATGCCATTTTGGATGAAGTATTACTAGATTTACCTTCAGTACTGTCAACAACGGAGGAAGTTAATTTTACTACCTAAGATTCCTTGGTACTATCTAAATTACCACCATATCCCCGAAAATTAGGCTTACCAAATAAGGGAAGCATATGTCATATTGGGAGTTGTGCCTTTGTTTATGCAGGATATGATTGGGGTAAATTTTCAACTGTAAAAATTACAATTGATCAAGATGGATTTGCTAAATGTTATTTTTTTGATGGATATATAAAATCAAAACCAATGATGTGTGGTATGGGTTATAGAGGTAAAGGTTTAGGACCTCACTAAAATGGTATAAAAGAACCTTTGGAAGTCGAAGAATGGCTAGCCCGATGTGGTCTTGGTTATATACCTACAAAAATAGAACCATTCCCATATGAAGATGATGACCACCTGGTAACATATCAAGAATATATGGAACAAAAATAACCTTTTAAAATGATACATAATTACAATATGTTAGCTATGGTCTATCCAAAAATTATTACCTATTTGGATGAATGTTTAGATGGGGATATCTGTCATGATATATCTCTGGATGAGGTTCTCAGAAATAATTTTTTCTTTGATGGATCAATGCCATGTGTAACTCACAAAGAAGCTACTAAACCACAAGAAGAATTAGAAAAATATACACTAGAAGAACTACAAGAAATGGAGGTGTCACCTGCACCTCCTAACTTTGAGAGAGAGTTGAATATTATTGTAGAAAATTTCATAAAAATTAACATTGGAACAGAAGAGAATCATCGCATGGTCAAAATTGGATCTGAGTTAAGTGAAGAAAAACAAAAGCTATATATTTAATTCCTTACCAAATATCTTGATGTCTTCTCTTGGACATATGCAGATATGTCAGGCTTAGATCCATCTATAGTTGTGCACCATCTAGTAGTGCACCTTGATGCTAAACCTGTAAAACAAAAACTTAGAAAAATGCATCCCAAAGTAGCACTACTAGTTAAAAGTGAATTAGATAAGCTTTTGAATGTAAATTTTATACAAGCTATTGACTATGCTAAGTGGATATCAAATATCATTCCAGTAACTAAGAAAGAATCTACTAAAAAAGGGTCTGCATAGATTTTAGAGATATTAAAGCTACATGCCCTAAGGATGACTTTCATCTCCCTAATATGGATCAAATAATATATTTTATAGCTGTGAGTGGGATTTTATCTCTTATGGATGGTTTTTTAGGATACAACCAAGTTATAATAGCTCCTGAAGACCAAGCTAAGACAACTTTCATTACACCTTAGGGGACATTTTTTTGGAAAGTCATGCCCTTCGGTTTAAAGAATGTTGGTGCAACATATCAAAGAGTGATGACATATATTTTTCATGATATGATGTATAACATTTTGCATTATTATGTGGATGAAATTATAGCTCTCTCAACTAAATAATATGATCACATTAATGATTTAAGAAAAGTGTTTGACAGGTTAAGAGAATACCAAATACGTTTAAACCTAGAAAAATGTATATTTGGAGTAAAATATGGAAAATTATTAGGATTCATTGTTTCTATGTGATGCATAGAGGTATATCCTTTAAATATCAAGGCTATCTATGATATGCCACCTCCTAAAAACATATTATAATTAAGAAGCTTGCAAGGAAAGTTACAATCTATTCATCGTTTCATTGACAAATTGGCAGACATAACATAACCTTTTCTTATTACTTAAGAAAAATATTTCTTTCCAATGGGATAAGGAATTTCAAGAATATTTTGATAGCATTAAGCAATACCTTCTTAATCCTCTAGTGCTTGTTCCACCTAGACTAGATTGTCCTTTCATTTTATATATTTTTGCCTCAGAACTGGCACTTGGAGCTATGTTGGCTCAAATCGACGATAAAAAAAAGGAACGAGCCACATATTATATAAGTATAACTTTAATAAGTTATAAAATGAGATATACTCCATTATAAAAACTTTGTGTAGCAATTTTGTTTTCTACACAAAAATTGTGACATTATATGCTTAGTCAGAAAACATATGTCATTGCTAAATATGACCCATTAAGGTACTTGATGAGTAGACCATACTTAATAGGATGCACAACTAAGTGGGTTATTACTCTTAGTGAGTTTAGACTTGCATTTATTAGCCAAAAATCTATAAAATTCCAAGTTATAGCTGATCAGTTAGTTGCTTCTCCTATAGAGTCTACTCATCCCATGAATATTGAATTTTTAGATGAGTGTCTTAATTTAGAAGAAGATCATACTAAAACTTGGATATTTTTTTTTTACAGAGCTACAGGTATGAGTGGCACAGGTGTAGTATCATATTAATATCTCCTCAAAAGCACCTAATACATTTATCTTTTAAATTACAATTTGCATGTACTAATAACACTGCAGAATATGAAGTCCTAATCCTTGGATTACGAGCTGCTTTAGCTTTAAAGATTAAATTTTTATCAGTTTTTTGGGATTCTCAACTCATGATAAATAAAATCAATGAATTTTATCAAAAAAAAGATGAGAAAATTTGCCCTTATAAATAATATGTGCTTAATCTTGTTTCATTATTTGAAAAGGTAACTTTAGAAGCTATTCCTAGAACTAGAAATCATGTTGTCAATCTTATGGTCATGGTTGCCTCTTTACTGCCTTTGGAGTTGGATGATGAATATGCCACTATAATTATTCATAAAATCCAAGAACCCACTTCCTATAAATCCTAATTAGATCCATTTGATGTATTTTTGATTAATTAAATTACCCCAAAACCTTGGTACATAGATATTTTTAATTTTTTGCAGAATGGGACTTTCCCTAAAGGATTAGATAGAAACCAACGTAGGTTACTGCATAAGCGAGCTATTCGCTTTGTAATAATTGGTAATACCTTATATAAAATATCTTTTGAGGGTATCCTGTTAATATGTTTAAACCTAGAAGAATATAAGAAAGCCTTAAATGAAGCCCATGATGGATCCTATGGAGGACACTTTAGTTGAAGTGCCATTGCTAAAAAACTTCTTAGAATAGGCTATTTTTGGCCTTATATGGAGATGCTAATGATTATGTGCATCATTGTGAAAAGTGTAAAAGACATGTTGACCTTGTACATGCTCCTGCTCAGGAACTCCAAACCATAGCCGCTCCTTGTCCCTTCTCTAAATAGGGTTTAGATATTATTGGTAAAATCAACCCTGTCTCACCTGATGGTCATAAATTTATAATAACTGCAACATAATATTTTACAAAGTGGGTTGAAGCTATGCCTTTAGCCTCTTCCAGAGGAGTGCAAGTCTCCAAATTCATCTTCAATCAAATCATTTGTAGATTTGGAATTCCATCTAATATCATTTTTGACAATGGTACATGCTTAAAAAATAAAGATGTTAAAAAATTATGTCAAAAATATAAAATTCAATATAGATTTTCTACTCCTTACTATCCACAAGGAAATTGCCAAGTTGAAGCATCTAATAAAACACTAATCAAAATTCTAAAAATATTGGTTAATAAAAAAGGTTGTGACTGGCACATATAATTATATTCTGCTTTATGGGCTTATCGAACTAGTGTTCGTACTCCTATTGGAACTTCACCTTTTGTATTGGTCTATGGTGCTGAAGTGGTTTTTCCATTTGAGTTAGAAGTTCCTTCTTTAGCTCATTTACTTCAAGATGCTGAAGTAGGAGATGAATATCATGTTCGCATATTGAGTCAGTTGGAAATTCTAGATGAAAAGCGCATCCATGCTTTAGAGTACCTCCGTGCCTACCAAGACAAACTTAAAATATCATATGCAAATAAATTCCATAATAGATCATTTGAAGTTGGAGACTTAGTCTTAAAATAAAATAAAAAAAATACTAATGCAAGAAAAGACCTTAAAGGAAAATTCCAACCAAATTGGCTTGGACCATTTATCATCACTGCTAAATTTGGATCAGGTGCATATAGATTGGCTACCTTGGATGAAAAATATCTTAAGGAACCCATGAATATTATGCATATAAAAATATATTATGCATAAAGCCAATAACCTCATCATTGTACATAGTTGTAATATATATATCATCAAAAATAATCAAAAAAAAAAATTACAAAATTTGGAATTTTCCAAAAATATTTCAAACCATTAATAGATCAATATTTTTGCATTTATTATCTACTATGATTGCAAGTTATATTTTAATTTACTTCAGATAAATTCAAAATTTATTTTGAACCATGCACTAAAATTCATATTTAATAAATTTTGATTTTGTTGCTTTGATTATAAATCTCTCTTGTACCTGTTGAGTGGATATTTTGCCCTATAGCAAAATGATCACGCAACTAGAGTCTCTGACAGGAAACTCTCTCTTGCAAAGAAATTAGTTATTTCTCCAAGGTTCTTATGAACAAAATTCATATGCATAAATAATAATATTCAATTTAAATGCTTGGAACACCTTAGTGATTGCAAGTAACTATAAACAAGGGGCAATGTTGGTTTATTTTATCATGAAAATTTAATGATTGTTCGTTGAACCAGAATAAACAAATGTGAATCGGCCCAGCAATGAAAATTTCCATTTTTGGATTTTTAAATATTTGCAATAAAACAACAACTTCTGGAAAAGTAAAGTGCAGAAAAATAAAAATAAACTGCCTTCAGTATGATGCTATCCTATTTCGACAAAATCGAAGATATGAGGTTTCCATGCATGCAACCTAACCTATTGGACCTGCAAAACATGCACAATATTGATAAGCTAAGTGCTGGTTCCTAAGGATTTGAATGAGGTTTTCAGATTTAAGCATTCGCATGCAACAACCAAGAAAAACTTGTATCAACTACATTTACAAGCCTAAAATCTGAAAAGGGAAAATAGACATTTAATCTTGCATGCAGAAAATGACTCCTTCTTTCTTGCCCATAAGATGCAAATTTCTGAAATATTATCTGCATTAAATATTTGTCATTTTACAATAGCAGACATCTGGTTCTCCAAAACCAAAAAAAGTGGAAGAAAAGCACTCCAAAGCAGGCCCAGAATGGCTTATCACCCTCAGCTCTGCAACCCTGCTCCCAATGGTTTTTGACCCCTATACCAATCTATGCTTCTACTTTTATACTTTTTGGAAATGCTCTCTATTTCGCCCTGTGACGCTTCGCTTCATCTCCTAGATCGCTTCGTTTCATCTTCCCCGCCTCTTCGTATTCTTTGACTTTCTGCTCGGATGTCGAACGTTTGATCTTCTCCATGAAATGTAATGCTTCTGTAACCCTTACACCTTTATGCCACGTGTTCAATGCTTCCTTGCATGTTCCATAATGGCCCCCTATAAATCATGACAAAAAAAGCATGTCGTGATATCGCGACGTTTTTCTTTCAACAACCTTGTTCGCCTTCATGCACAAAAATAAGACATGTCGCGAAATCGTGACATTTTTATGCCCGCAACCTTGTCTGCCTTCATGCACAGCGAAAATAAGACATGTCACGAAATCACGACATTTTTCTCCTTAGGGCCGCATGGATGCAACCTGTCGCGAAATCACGACGTTTTTCTCTTTCGGGCCGCGAGGATGCAACCTGTCGCGAAATCACGATGCCTTTTCATTTTGCTATGTTTTGCTGTACCTGGCCGCGAAAACGTGACATGTCACGAAATCGTGACACTTTTTCATTCCGTACCATCTCATTGCTTTTTGTCACGAAATCATGACGCTTTTCTCTTTCGGGTTGTCTCGTTGCTTTCTATCACGAAATCGTGACGCTTTTCTCTTTCGGGCTGTCTCGCTGCTTTCTGTCGCGAAATCGTGACACCTTTTCATTCCGTACCACTTTGGCTGCTCCAGGTCGCGAAAACGTGACATGTCATGATTTCGCGACACATTTCCCTCGCTTAGCTTGTCAGTCGTCGTGAATCACGAAAATGAGACATGTCGCGATTTCGCGACGTTTTCTTTCATTTGTTCCTTCCTCACTTTTATGCCACGAAAACCTGACATGTCGCGATATCGCGACGCTTTTTATCCTTTGCCCTTCATCTCGTCTTCAGGTCACGAAATGGCGACATGTCGCGATATCGCGACAACTTCTGCATTGACTCTTCTCTTGATGCCTTCGACCACGATTTCATGACAAGTCGCGATATCGTGACATTTTTTTATTTTGTCTTTCTCTCTCCTTTATGAACCGCGATTTCATGACATGTCACGATATCGCGACATTTTGAGTCTTCAACTTGGTTCTTTGTCTTGCATCGCGATTTCACAACACGTCGCGATATCGTGACATTTTCTCTTCATGATGCATTCTGCTGCTCTTAGCCATGAAAACGTGACATGTCACGATATCGCGACACCTTTTCATTTTTGGTCGCGATGGAGCAACATGTCGCGATATCGTGACAACTTTTCATTTTTGGTCGCGACGGAGCAACATGTCGCGATATCGCGACAACTTTTCATTTTTGGCCGCGACGGAGCAACATGTCGCGATATCGCGACAACTTTTCATTTCCGGTCGTGACGGAGCAACATGTCGCGATATCGCGACAACTTTTCATTTTTGGTCGTGACGGAGCAACATGTCGCGATATCGCGACAACTTTTCATTTTTGGTCGCGATGGAGCAACATGTCGCGATATCGCGACACTTCTTCTCTTTTGTGATATTTTGCTTTTTTTCCTTGATTTTTAGCATCTGGGCCACTGTGGTCTTCTTTGAAAGCATGCAAAAAAGGTGGGTCCCCAATTTTGGGGTGTGTTGTGGATCAGCCACAA
This sequence comes from Wollemia nobilis, assembly GCA_028583015.1. Classification (NCBI taxonomy): domain Eukaryota; kingdom Viridiplantae; phylum Streptophyta; class Pinopsida; order Araucariales; family Araucariaceae; genus Wollemia; species Wollemia nobilis. The sequence goes on along the minus strand of JAQPPZ010016385.1, from coordinate 5,132,919 downwards.
CAAATGGTGACTCTGCTGTCAAATGCTCCTGAGCATTTTGGTGAGAACCCAACCTGAAATATACAAGCTTAGATACAGGCGTCAACACATCAAAGATAAACAAATACCAATAGATTAGAAATACATGAAACATCAAAATCATTAAATATCAGCTCGATGTGTGCAATGTGTTTTCATTCCCTATCGCTTGAACTTGATCAACATTCCATTGTCAGTTTCACTTATGATTTGTATGCAAGGCTATGAATGATTTGTGCAGGATTTGATGCATGATGAAGATGCTAGAGATATAACAACCTGCTTTGCAAAGGCTCCAACCTTCTAATATCATGAACAAACATATCAAAACTGTCAAACCCTCTTAAGGCCAAATAAATATATGTATACCGAATTAATTCATTAGATCCCAAAGTTGGTTATGTGTCACTACCATCTTGAACCCATGTGCAAGTGTAAGTGAAATCAGAGCTTTGGGGAATAGGATTCCCAACCTAAGCGAGATGGGAATTTAACCCTATCCTTACTATTCTGATTTGGAGTTCATTACCTCACTTTGAGCAAAATGATTTAACCAGTTATGGATGAAATGGTCAGGCTAGTCTATCCGTTTGAACAGTCAGTGGTCTTGTTTTAGACAAGACATGCTGCCACGCATGGGCATACTTAACCCCATAATCCATGATTTGGCTTCATTCATTCTCTTCTTCTTTCTTTTTCTTATTTCTTGGACCTTTGGGATGACTACCCATCCTTGCTAGGGACATGTAGTACGATCCCTCCAATCCAATATTAAAATGGAAAATATTAATTTTATTTTTATTTCTTGGACTTTTGGGATGACTACCCATCCTTTGCAGAGGACATGTAGTACAATCCTTCCAATCCAATATTAAGATGAAATGGGAAATATTAATTTTTTACTTCTTGGACCTTGGGGATGACTACCCATCCTTTGCAGAGGACATGTAGTACGATCCTTCCAATCCAAGATTTATGATGAAATGAGACATAGGAGCTTTGGGGAATCAGATTCTCAACCTAGGCGAGATGAGAATTATGCCCTATCCTTACTACTCCATGTAGGTCAAATCAGAGCTTTGGGGAGTTGGATCCTCAACCTAAGTTCGATGAGGATTTAGCCCTATCCTTACTACTCTGATTTTAGGCTTTAAGCTCTATGGGAGTGGTAAAAACCACTGTTTTAAGGATCAGGTTGCATGATAGGACAGACATGAAATATTCTTTTCGCCTCACCTTTTCTTCCAAGCATGGTTTTGATCATTTTGCCCAAGATCTTCTTTAATGTGCATAGAACGTGCTTGGTTCAAGATTGTTCGGACATCAGTTCCCAACCTTAGGATTTTTTTTATATGTTTCATGTTATAGAATAACCCTAAGAGGATTCGACACCTTCTCAATGATTGCACATGAAATGAAAATGTAACTGAGATGACATGTATATGCAATGAGGAATGTGACATGAGATATGAATGCACTGCTTCTTTTGAAATGCAGATGGAATATATCATCTACTTTACCATAATGTGTAAAACTGACAACTTCATGCATCACAAGATTCAAACGATAATATTTAAAATGTTTGTGTTACTTGTGGAGCTTTCTACAACACAATTCCAATGTTTCATATTCTCCTGATTTTAGGCATACGTTGACATCTCAATTTTTTTTCTTTTTTCTTTTTTTTTTAGACAAACCAAACATGTCCAGAGGACTAACACACACAACTTAAAACCAAACCCAAAAATGAAACTTGAAAAACACAAACCAAAACCAAAACCAAAATCTATATACAATATAGTACAAGATGATGCCAAGCTTGGACTATTACTTTCCTGGATCCCAAACATGATTAGAACATTTCAAAAGACATATGACACAATACACATGCCAAATGTTGTAGGAATCCAACAACAATAAGATCAAACCAAGCAATGCAACAAATTTCAACTTGCCATGCTCACCATACCAATTTGATTTAGTTCTATTACCAACATCATAGGTGAGATTCAAATCAAATTGATTAGACAATGGTTGGTATTCAATTTTATTTTGTCTATTCTTTAAAGTGCAAGTTTCATCATTCCATTCATGATTTAGAAGTAGGCTTTCCTTTTCAAATGTGAGATGTTGCAAACAAGAGCCTATTTCTAAAAGTCTTGAATTCAAATTATTTTTTGAGATTTTAAAGCAATCAAAATCAATCAAAACTTGACAAACATCACCAAGATTTGACATTTCATCATTAATGACATTAGCATCCAAAGGGACATCATGTAATCCATCACTTAAAATTTTTGTAGCTATCACCAAAGGTAAAGATTTCACCTTGTCACCCATACTCAACCCATCATGATTAGAATTTACCACAACTTGATGAGTGTTAGTAGCTTTTTCTTTTTCCTCATTGTCTTCTTCATCATCCAACACCTGTTCAAAAACACCAAAGTTAGGCACCCAATCAAACATGCGTCCATATTTTTCAAAACAAGAGCCTAATTTTTCAAGATATGTGTCGCGTGACACCTTTCCCTGATCAATGGCTTGAGTTGCCTCAAAATCCATATTTTCATTAGGATCATCAATAGTATCAAACCCACACCACTTAGGTTTTGTAATTTCATCATTTTGAGATGGCATAGACATTGTAGAAACAATAGGTGGATCAAGATTTTTGATTTCTTGCCCCTCAAGGGGAACAAAAACAATTGATTCTCCTTCTTCATCCATGGTAGTAGAATCATTATCCTTCCCCAACCTTTGATGAGATTCCAACCCTTCTTCCAAAACATTCTCAGATTGTACAGGACTTGTAATATCCTCATATGAAAGGGCAATTGTATTATCCTGCATATCAATAGGCACACAAATTTCATCAGAAGGTTTGGAGTGAGCATACTCTTCCCAAGAATCATAATGATCATCTTTCAAAATCAAATTGTGATGCTCAACTATTTCTTCATCATATTTTAATTCATCAACATGTTTCTCATCAAATTTATCTTCACCTTCCTTAGATGGTTCAATTACTTCCAAAATTGGGTTATTGCTTGTATTCAAATTGATAAGGCTATCATAATCCACATGTGTAACCCATGATTCACGTTTAACATAATTTGGAAGGTGTGAATTTTCTTGGCCATCATTTTCAACAATGTCATCCAATGTGTCATCCGAAACAGATTCATCCTCATAGAATTCATCTTTTGGTGAGTCAAGGGTTTCCAATCTGTCACATGTTTCAATACTAGTTGGATCTAGTACTCCTCCCTTGCCTAAAATCATATTCTTATGAAAATCATTGAAATTGATTTTAGAAACATCTTTTGAATCAAGATGAGTATCTTGAAGTTGATTCATACTTAAGAAATATGGTTGATCTTGCATAGTAGGTTGAGGATTTTGAAATTGATTGAAGCTTGGGAATGATTGTTGATTCTGAAATTGATTCACACTTGAACTTGGTTGAGGTGGATGAAATCATTGGGTGGGTAAAGGAGGTATTAAATGATTGAAGATTACATGATCCAAAACCCACACCATAATTTTGACAACTCAATTGTTGCTCAATTGCCATTGCTTGAGTATAGGCTTGTGACAAAGATGTGATTTGAGGCATCCCTCGTAAATATGTGGACATGGGTGAGTGTAGCACCCTAAAATTGGTGCAGTGAAATCTTAATAATTACATTTACTCTAATAAATAATTCAAATTCAAATTTTAACCTCCCAAACTGCCCGTTAATCGCTGTGTAATCTGTTTCCCCCTTTCCCATGCTATTTTTAGAGTTTGTTTTGACCTTTTGACGATATCGTCACCGATCAGACGATATCACCCCAGATCTGACGATTTTGTCTGGGCTAGGATGTCCAGATGATCTTGTCCCTAAACTAATTTTTCATAATTAGCTTCTGTTCCAACGGGTCTCTAATCTAGGCAGAAGTGTGTCTACGCCGTTAGAGACCCTCCCCCATTGGAGATCTCCCAAATAGGGATGATCTCCAACCTCCTAACCTCCCTCCTAAGCCTATTTAATCCTAAGCCCTTCCCTTAGCACCCCCCTGGCTGATAATTCCCTGTAACTCGACTTCACATATGTTAAAACATCCCAAATTTCTATTTGCATTAGCTCTATACCAATTTTGTTGCAGGTACCTTAGTGTTTTTCAGCCGGAGCAAGCTTACATCGTCGCAGATGATCTTGTTCAGATTGGAGGTGATCCTATCGAATCAAAGATGATTTCATACCAATGCGAGATGATTTCGACTACAGTCAACATTAAGGCAACTAGTGTCTAAAGTTTGCATTTCTTCATCTTTTAATCTGCTGTTTTGTGTTATAATTAGCTAGTTTATTCAGTATTTTATACTATTATGCATTTTGGAGTTCACCCATCTAGATCAAATGCATAATTAAGTCATAATTATTATCTAATCAGTATGATGCATTCATATTTCTGTTCACAATTCTAAGTTTGATATTGTTACTTTCATTTTACATTGTTTCCCTCTGTTAGAATAGTTGCATTTTCTATGTTTTGCACCTATTTCTCTGTTTGCAGGTCTCTGACGAATTCGTCTAAGGAATTCGTCAGATCTCAGATGATCTTGTCTGATCTCAGATGATCCTGTCAAATCAGAGGTGATTCTGACTGCTTCAAGAATCAAAATCTTCATCAGAAATCCGGATCAGGTATTTCTCTTTTAATATTCTTTAATTTCTCAGTTTTCTATCTTAATTTTTTTTTCTATATTCATTTAATCTGCATCTTCATATAGAATAGCTTAGACGCATTTTGTCCAAACCTAGGACTTGAATGCTTAAGGCTAAAATGAACACATAAAATACATTCCCAACCTAGGCATGGAAACTGCCATTAAATGTTTCCTGGTGAACCCACCATCCGTCGAAAAATCACCAATATAAACCTCCCTTGAGAGGCGGGATATTTGTAAGGCCTCTCAGTCCGAGGTACCGTGCCATCCTTTTCACATCCCCCTTTTGGGCACAGATCCTATAGCCTGAAGGTAAGGGTGTGAAAAATTTGGAGCGATACATTTTGGTGAACCCGACATGAATGCATTGTAAACCTTTTGAAAAAAATAAAAATAAAAAATAAAACAACTAAAACATAGATGCATTTCAAATCATTTCAAATTAATAAGTTGCATATTAGATGGTAGCTCCTAAGAAAAGATTATCAGTTACTATAAATGTAGAAAACCAATTGGCAGCCATAGAAATCAATTCTGTGCTTAGTGTGCCTGAAACAAATAGAAATCAACCCTTGTGGGACGAACTTGATAGAAGACTTAGTGTCATTTCATCTAGGTCAACAGAACTTAAACAAATTAAGAGGCTTATCCTAGATAGAATCCTAGATCCTCATCAACTTGTCTTTTATCATGAACTTCAGAGAGCCTGCCATAGATGGTTAGCTTATAGGAGAGCTCTTGTATCTTCAAAAATTTTAACTTTTGAGGAATACCTCAAGAACACAGTTGTGGTACGCCAATTTCTAGTTCATATAGAATCCCAAGAAACTGATCTTATGATTAGAAGAATATGGAACAACATTCCTAGAGCTATGTTGTATCGTGAATATTGTCGTGGGAATTATTATTATCAATCAAAATCTGAAATACATGGTATTTCTATAGCACTTTTTATTAAATTTTTGAAAGAAAACTTTCAATTTGAAGAAGAACACTTCATGACTCCTGAAGAACTCGAGCCCATTAATGATATTTATAAATTGTTTATAGAGAACTAGATCATTTACTTTCAGTCTTATTATTTCTTGCATTTATTGTATTGTTTGTCATCTTTACAATATTATTACAAAAACTAAAAAAAAAACTAAAAAACATAGCAAAAACCAAAAACATTTCATTTTAAATATTGTAGTAGGTATATAATTAATATATACCTCTTAAACTTGTTGCATATATATATATATATATATATTCTGAAATCTAAAGTTAGGCACAATGCCTAAACTTAGGAATGGTAAACAAACTGAAGGAGAAGAAGAAGATTGGTTAGGAGATAAAACTAGAAACCCAAATGTCCTTCCTAAAGATCCAATTCTGGAAGGAGAAACTCTAGATCAACCAGAACATGACCTAGGTGAAGACAATGAACAAGAAGAAAGTGTTAAAGAGGATGGACCCTCATCCCCTAGAGTAGCTCCAGATGGAACTATTGCTTTTGAAAACGTAGATCATTTCCAAAAATTTCTCAATGATAACATTGACGCCCTTAATGTGGTAGTCTGTATTGATAAAGGGCAAATTAGTGACACTCAAGCAGCCATGGAACATGCGTTTGATGTATGCACTAATCCCTTGTCTTTCATTGATCAAGAAAGTGATAAGGCTGGGCCATCCAATACAGATATGGTCACTATGATTCAAAACATGTCAAAACAACAGGTTACCCAACCTCCTAAGGAACTTGTTATTCAACCTAAAATCATTCCCACACAAAAGAAAATTTCCTTCACTACTTTACTTCGTCAAACTATTGATCAATATGCTTCAAGTAAACAAAAACCTAAAACGAAGCCAAACACCAATTTTAAACAATCTAGAATACAGCATAATACAACTTCAAAATTCCTTCATAACACATTTCCTACCAACAATTTTCACAATAGCAACATAGCATCTAATCTTCATATCCCTCCATCATATGCTCACAAATCCCATGTCAATGCCCTAGCAAACCAATATGGTGGGCAAACTAGTAATCTGGAAGTCATGGTGAAACAATTAGCTTCCCATATGGACTAGATAGATCCTTATCATCCCTCGTACAATTATTGAGAGATCTGTAGTCAACCTTTGGATCCCATAGTTGTAGCTCAACCTTACCCTAAGCATTTTCCCATGCCCATCTTGCCTATATATAAAGGAATCGAAGATCCCATAGAGCATATTCGCATGTTTTGGATAGCATGTCATGATATATCACATGATGAATTGCTATTACTGACAATGTTCCCAAAAAGTTTAGGTGGAATGGCATTAGAGTGGTACTATCAATTGCCCACTCATTATTTGTGAAACTTTGAAGAAACAGCTGAATCTTTTGTCCATCAATTTAGTGCCTACATCGAGAGGCATGTAACCATTAAAGATTTATACAACTTAAAACAAGACAAGGATGAATGTTTTGGTGATTTCTTAGCTAGATGGAGGCAATTGACATGAAAACTGCACTTTGTGCTACCTTATATGGAAATGTTGGACATTTTTATCAATAATTTACAAGAACAAATATATTATGTGCTATCAATTGCTACTTTAACTAGCTTCAATCAGGCTATAGATCTAGCTCGAAGAGTAGAATATGCCCTCATCAAGAGAGGCCAACTTTGGAAGAAGGATGATGAGAAAACATCTAGAAATTAATATAAAAACAAACAAGTTGTTGGTGATGGAGTCACTAACAGCAAAAATGTTGCTAATGTCAATGCAACAAAAACAAAAAAAAAATTATATTGAAACCTCCTGATAAACCTCCTCGAGAATTTACTAGATTGAATCAACCGTTATCAACTATTTTACCTCAATTACTCGAAAGAGGTTTGATCCAATTACCAGCTATCCGAGAACCTGATCCAACTATACCCGGATACAGAGCTGACTTACACTGTGATTTCCATAGAGGACCTAGACACTCTACCAATGCTTGTAAAAGGTTGAAACATAAAATACAGGATTTGATTGATAATAATGAAATGGAGGTGCAAGCCTTCCAACCTAAACAAAATGCTCCTAATAATGCTCAAAATACCATTCCCCAAAATCAAAATCAAAATGCTAATCAAACATTAGACATATTTCAACACCCTTTACCAAGACATGGTAAAGAGGTGGCCAATCAAATTGAACATCATAATGTTCCCCCTCCTACCCGATATGTAGGAACCATTAGCGAACAATTACCTGTTCAAGATCCTCAAATATTTGACACAACCTTATCCCTGGTTACGACCAGGACCTTACATAATATTCAAAATTTTGATTCTAGTGATATAGAATCAGATACTAAAAGTGAAATAGACATCACTTCAAACCAATCGAATAGTTCTAAAAATGAATCAGATCCTATTCAACCCATCACAGATGCTATGGTTCCAGAAGAACCATTTCCTAGAAGAGTTACTACTCGACCCTCTTCTAATAAATTCCTCTCGAATGAACAAGCCATAAATGCTCGATCAAGACCAGTTCAGTGTCCTCATTATAACATTATAGGTACCATTGGAGTTGTTACCCGACAACAGGCTCAAAATTCTCAACAAGAACCCAACCAGAATGATGGATCAGTTCCATTCGCTTTGAAGAATCCCAATAAAGGGAATCATGCTTCCCATGTTCAACCTAAACCCCCTTACAATATTAATGAGAAATTATCCAATACTATAGCCATAATTTCCCTTTTGGATTTATTAATATCTTCTCCCACCCATAGGGATGAGTTGATGCTTACATTAAGCCAAATGATGGTACCTCAAAACATTCAACCTGAAGCTATGGCCAATACTATCATCACTCGAGAAGTTGATTGTGTTGACTTCCGGGATAAAGATATCCCATAACATAGTTTACATAAGGATAACCCCTTATATATTACTGCCATAATTGGAGATGTAGCTGTCAAACGAGTCCTGATTGATAATGGCTCATCTATAAACATTTGCACTTTTGAGTTCTACCAACGATTTGGCTTTAGAAGTGATGAAATGAAGAAAACTGACATGATTATCAAAGCTTTTAATGACGAAACACAAGAAACATTTGGAGTTATTACCATCCCATTGCAAGTTGGTCCTAGAACTCTAGATACCATCGTGTTTATTGTACATTGCCCCGCATCGTACAATATACTCTTGGGTCATCCTTGTATCAATGCAATGTGGGCAGTCCCATAAAATTTACACCAATGTGTTAAATTTGAATTTAAAAATCAGTTGGTCACTATCCATGGTGACCCTAGGCCCTTTGATATGTGTGCCTTGGCAGAACCTGTTGGAGTGCAATTTTTCCCTGCTCTGTCATCCACACATCCTAATTCTTATTTTTCATCTAAAATTGTGAAACACACACCCATAGATTCACCTATTTCTCCTCCATTAATTTCATCCTCCTATTTAGATCAACAATCTTCTAAACAAATTACTCTAGAACCTCAAAAAGATCTTCAATCTACAACCAATCCTTCATGTTCTATCCCTATAATTTCAAAACCTATAGACACATCTATCATCCCTTCCACATCTAAAGATATAGGGAATGATCCTTCTACATATTATGCTCTTTTTGATGAACTTTTACTAGATTTATCCACAACCTTAATATCAGAAAAAACAAATGCTTTCATGCAAGATTCAATTCTTTTAAATAACTTGTTGCCATCTCCTCATACTTTGGGCCTCCCACAACCTATGGGAAGTACTTACCAAGTCAGGAGTTGTGCCTTTATTTATAAAGGATATGACTAGGGAATAATCCCTTGGAATATCAAAACTCATCACGAGGGATATGCTCGGTGTTATTTCACCAATGAATATATTAAAGCTAAACCCATATGTAGCACCCTAAAATTGGCGCAGTAAAATTAGAATAATTACATTCACCTTAGTAAATAATTTTAAAATCAAATTTAACCTCCCAAACCGCCCGTTAACCGTCGAGAAACCCGTTTCCCCTTTTTTCGTGCCATTTTTAGAGGTTGTTTTGACCGTTTGACGATATCGTCGCCGATCAGACGATATCGCCCCGATTTGACGATTTCGTCTGGACTAGGACGTCCAGACGATCTTGTCGCAAAACTGAATTTGCATAGTTGGAATCCGTTCCAACGGGTCTCCAATCCGGGCAGAAGCGTGTCTGCGCCGTTGGGACCCTCCCCCGTTGGAGATCTCCCAAATTGGGATGATCTCCAACCTCCCAACAACTCCCCCTAAGCCTATTTAACCTCTAGGATTTTCCCTCCCCAACCCCTGGCTGAATTTATCTGCAAATTGAACCCTTCTACGCTAAAACATCATAATCTTATTTTTGCATTAGTCCCATAGCAATTTTGATGCAGGTATATCATTGATTTTCAACCGGAGCCAGCACCCATCGTCGTCGATGAACTTGTCCAGATCGGAGGCGATCCTGTCGAATTCGAGACGATTTCGTACTGATGCGAGACGATCTCGACTGCAGCCCACATCGAGGCAATCAGTGCCTAGAGTTTGCTTTTCTCAACTTTGTCTCTATTATTTTGTTTTGCAAATTAGATAATATATTCAGTTTTTATCCTATTTTGCATCTGGAGTTCACCCATTTAGCTTAGATTGCATGCTAAGTTTATGATCTGCCATTTAAGCACAGTAATTTGCATTAATTTCTGTTCTTGAATAGTGTTCAGCATTCATATTATCATTTGGTGTAATTTGCCTCTGTTAGCATAGTGTTATTTCTTGCATTTTGCATCTATTCTCTGTTTTGCAGGTTTCTGATGAATTCGTCTGACGAATTCGTCAGATCTCAGACGATCTCGTCTGATTGCAGACGATTCTGTCGAATCTCAGACGATCGGGACTGCTTCAAAATCAGAATCTTCTTCAGACATCCGGATCAGGTATTCTCCATTTTCCTCCTGTAAATTCTCTGTTCTCTGCTTTCAAATCTGTCTGTTGTATTCATGAAAAATTGCATTTTCATATAGTTTAATTTAGATTCATTCGGCCAAACCTAGGATGAATGCTTAAGGTTAAAACGAACTCATCTAAACACATTCCAAAACCTAGGCGTGGAAACTGCCATTAAATGTTTCCTGGTGAACCCACCATCCATCGAAAAATCACCAAAATACACCTCCCTTGAGAGGCGGGACCTTCGTGAAGTCCTCTCGTCCGAGGTACCGCACCATCCTTTTCCCATCCTCCTTCCGGGCGCGGATCCAATAGCCCGAAGGTAGGGATGCGAAAAATTTGGAGCGATACATTTTGGTGAACCCGACGTGAATGCATCATAAACCTTTTGAAAACAAAAACAAAAAAAATTATAATATATATATGTATACAAGAAAAACAAAAACAAAATCATCATTTCAAGTTTGTATGTTTTAGATTCAATTCTAAATAGTAGATGCTAAATATTACTTTTAGAAGTACTAAAGAAACCATGAGTTTTTACTCAAATCAATATGAGCCCATCAGTAATGTTGGAAGAATTCAGCCAAATACATTTGTTGATTATGACCAACCTCATCCCTATTCAACACCACCTCCATCACACTCTTCTTATTTTTCATCCATAACCCAACAAAACAATCCCTTTGCCAATCCTCTTCATAATGATATTATCTATTCTCCCATATATCCATATTATGTCTATCAATCCACATATAATCCTCCACCACCTTTTCAATACTCTTCTTTCAATACAACACATCCATTTCAACAAGAAAATACTTATTCTTCCAATTCTACCATGCACTCACCTCCTACATCGCAATCTTCCTATCATCATTCTACCCATAATAAAGAAAGTAGAGGTGAGAAACCATTAGGTCCTTTTATGACGAAATTCCTAAGGCATTTATCAAAAACCTCTCAAAAACCTTCATCACGTAAATTTACTAAGCTTAATCAACCAATGGATATAATTCTCAAGTATTTACTTGACACAAATAAGATTGAACTTCCTTCCATAAGACAACTTTGATACCACATCAGATTGGTTTAAACTTGAGCTACATTGTGAATATCATAGAGTAGATGGACATATGACACAAAATTGTAAAGATTTAAGATGTGCAATTCAAGATTTGATTGATAAGGGTCTTTTTAATATAAAGGAATTACAATCTACAACTGATTATAAATCTCCATTAAACAATCAAACTCCTACACAACAAATACCAATAATCAATCAAGACATGGGGATCTCCCAAGAACCCCTATTCAATTATCAACAACAAGAAACCAATCAAATATTGCATGTTAATGTGTCCCATCATGATGATATTATTAATATTGTAACAAAAACTACAAATGAGCAACCTCAAGTTCAATCAACTCAATCCGATATTCAAGATATGGATTCCTCATTTGACCAACCTTCAAAACTATCTTTGGCTCTAGAGAATGATCCAAAATGGAATGTAAGCATAGAAAGCTCATCTTTAGAATCAAAATCTCAATCTGAAATCCACTTTGATAACCAACAACAAGTGATTAATCCTCAAGCAAAGATATCCCTTTTAGAAGTATTACAAATTTCTCATAAGGAAATTTTGTTCAAAATACCTAGCCAACAATTTGTTCCTCATCATATTTTCTCTAAGAACATAATTAATGGTATAAACCCTCTTGAGGTTAACCATATTTCATTCTATGATGAGGATATTCCTTCCTCTACTCCACAAGAAGACTCCTATCTTTACATTATCGGATCTAGTAAAGAAACACTTGTTAGAACTATCATGGTAGATAATGACTCCTCTCTTAATTTATGCACTTATCAATTATTCCAAAAACTCAAATTAAAGGAAGAAGATATTAATGAATCAAATGTTATTATAAAATCTTTTAACAATGAAATTCAAGAAGCTCAAGGTACTATAATTATTCCCCTTAATATTGGATCCAAGATCCTGGATACTTTATTCTATGTAGGATATTGTCCTTCACCTTACAAACTACTTCTCCAGAGTCCTTGGATTCATACGATGAGGGTTGTCCCTTCCACTCTTCACCAATGTTTGAAGTTTGAACTTACAAATAAAATTGTTACCATACATGGTGACCCAACACCATTTGAAGAATATTTAACGATTGAAACATCAAGTTCTATACATTCTCTATTATCACAATTATCTTCTATCCATCACTTTTCTTCATCCATATATGATCATCCTTGTTTACCAAATAACATCCATGCATATCTTTCACATATACTTTCTCCATCTTATCAAGACTTGGAAGATAATAATAAGAATGAAGAACTTTCTTATATTTCTGACATTTTATTTTGTAACATGATCAATTTTACACATATAAAAGTCAAATCTTTTGCTACATTATTCTACATTATAACAAAGCTTTTGTTATCACTACCTTTTATTCATCACCTTCTGTTCTTACCTTCACCTCAACCAGATTATCCTTCAAAACCTCCTTTGATTTTGAAGCAACCTTAGACATGCTATACTCAAATAACCTTGTATAGTGTATATAGATCATCTTGTATATACCACCAATTTCAATTCATAAATTAAAATCAAAATACAAAAAAATCAAAATCCTCAAAATCTTCAAAAAAATACAAATGCAACTAAGGACCTTAAAGGTAAATTTGAGCCCAATTGGCTTGGACCATACATTATTACTGCTAAATTTGAATCAGGAGCATATAAATTATCTACCTTAGATGGTAAAGAACTTAAAGAACCCATGAATATTTTGCATCTCAAACGTTACTATGCATAAATTTGGTCATTTCATCCATGTATATATTTGTTCAAAATTACTATCTTGTATTTCTTTCAATTTATTCAAAAACATCAAAAACATTCATAAATCTCCAAAAATCTTCAAAAACTATCTATTGCATTTATTTAAAGCACTTGTTAAATTGTTTGCTCAAAAACTAAAATCTAAATAAAAATCTAAAAACAGCTATATGCTTGACTCTTTCGAAACCAAAACAATATACAGAAGAAAGAGAGAGTCAACATTCTCAAAACTTCTCAAATCATGTATATATATTTTCTTACAATTATTGCGAGTTATATGTTTCAACTTATTTTGGATAAATTAGCATTTATTTTGAATCCCTCACTTGCACACTCACAACAAATAAATATCTTGATTTTATCTGGCATGATTACTAATCTCTCTTATATCAAAGTTCACAAAATTCAATTAAATAAAGTTTGAGCATAGAGAATTGATCTTGTTATTTACTTAAACCAAGCACATCTTTTCACAATAAAATGATTATATTTGTAATTTCCATGTTTTGCTACATAGTAGAACTGATTTCTTGGGTGAAAAGTTTCCCCTGCTATCCTATCATGCACATGGTCTAGAATCTTTGAGAATTGGCAAAAGGACAAGCTCACCCCTACCCAGAATAAAAATCCCTTGCTCTACAGCTAATCCGAGCAAGTATCCCTAGCAAAGAAAAAGAAAAAGAAAAAATTCAAGAAAGAAGAGAAAAGAAAAAATGTTCTTTTATATCATTACAGCAATGTTCCAAGCATTATCAAGCAAAAGAAATACAAAAGAAAAATAAGCAAAGTTCAAAAGAAAGCAAGAAAAGCAATAAAATCCCTTTCCCTACCCTTTGAAAAGAAAAGAAGGGTTGATGAGCTTGAATCCCCGGAATTCTCAATTATTCGAAAACTGTGAGGTAAGCCCCATAACAGGTGGTTTGTGCCCAACCTGCTTGGCCTTGGGTAACTCCTAGCGTGGCGATATGTCTGTCACATTAGCGACCTTCTTTTGTACAGACCTATGTCTGCTTATGGATTAGCTAGCTCTTGATAATCCGATCTACATAGTAGTCTAATATGGTTATATGCATCTACATCATGGTTAATGAACACTTATTTGGTTTCTTCAAATCACTTGTATCATAGTATCTTGCTCAAACCTGGTAAATGAACAATGCAATTGCACACACATTTGTATTTGAGAGATTTTGTCTATCATTATGATAAATCAAGATCGGAAATGAATTCACATATGCACATGGGATTCCTTATAAATCTAACTTTTGTCTTCAAAATACTTTGAAATATTATTTTTGCAACTTGTTTGGAATAAATCAAGTACAATTATTTTTCACAAAGACAACTATATAATAGAAAAATCAAAAATTTCTTTCAAAACACATATCATATCATATCATATCGGTTGACTTTCGCGACGATGGTATAGTTCCAAAACCAAAATTGGAATTTTATGCCTAGCGCAAGTCCTCATTTTCATATTTTCTGTTCATCAAAAAATCAACCATGCAATAAAACTATCCTTTTTTTGATTTTCGCGATGATGGTATAAGTCTATACCTACATATTCTATGCCTAGCGCAAACCATTGTAACAATTTTTATTCCCCATTTATCAAAAATCATGAAAACCATATGACTTAATTCATTATGTTACACAAATTATGCTTTTCAAAAGCAAACCCATTTTTCATTATTTCATGTCATTATGTCAACCTTTAACTTTGCAATGATGGTATAATTCCTAAGGAATTATTCACAAATTTTATCACACTTAGGAATTTATGCCTAGCAAAAATCATTTTAAAAATATTTCATGCATAATATTTTTCATGAAAATCTGAAAACAAACCATCATCATCATCATCATCATTTGCACCATTGCACCAAAGTCTTAAGACAGTCTCTTAAGCACTCTTTTACTTTTTACAATATTTCTATAAATGGGATTAGCTTGACGACCGAGTGAGCGGCGACTCCATGAAATGGTCTATAATAGCGACAATGTCCTTTGAAATTATTGTTAGAAGTCTCTTTTTATTTTTATCACATTCTCATCACAAACAACCAATTTGTTACATCAGATTATTTCATTTAAAATATTATAGCATGACATTCAAATTATAATATTTCCAACGACATAATTACATGAATCATCAAATCAATCAATCAAACATAAAAGCATCATAAACATACACATAACACAAGTCATATGATCAAAAACATATCATATATCAAACATAATTTCATTTCAAAAATAATTCAAATTAATTTTGCTTTTCGCGTTTTTACCTCAAACGTTCGATTTGGGTAAAAACACGGAGGGGGCACCATAGTAAGTCGTCGTACGATTCGACCAAGAATCGTCGCCTAAAAATGGGTATAATTTTTTGCTTTCTCGTAGATCGAGAAGAACTCATCTTTAACGCATTTTCTTCGGAAAATTCGCTAAAGAGGGGGCAAAATGTAGCACCCTAAAATTGGCGCAGTAAAATTATAATAATTACATTCACCTTAGTAAATAATTTTAAAATCAAATTTAACCTCCCAAACCGCCCGTTAACCGTCGAGAAACCCGTTTCCCCCTTTTTCGTGCCATTTTTAGAGGTTGTTTTGACCGTTTGACGATATCGTCGCCGATCAGACGATATCGCCCCGCATTTGACGATTTCGTCTGGACTAGGAAGTCCGGACGATCTTGTCGCAAAACTGAATTTGCATAGTTGGAATCCGTTCCAACGGGTCTCCAATCCGGGCAGAAGCGTGTCTGCGCCGTTGGGACCCTCCCCCGTTGGAGATCTCCCAAATTGGGATGATCTCCAACCTCCCAACAACTCTCCCTAAGCCTATTTAAACTCTAGGATTTTCCCTCCCCAACCCCTGGCTGAATTTATCTGCAAATTGAACCCTTCTGCGCTAAAACATCATAATATTATTTTTGCATTAGTCCCATAGCAATTTTGATGCAGGTATATCATTGATTTTCAACCGGAGCCAGCACCCATCGTCGTCGACGAACCTGTCCAGATCGGAGGCGATCCTGTCGAATTCGAGACGATTTCGTACTGATGCGAGACGATCTCGACTGCAGCCCACATCGAGGCAATCAGTGCCTGGAGTTTGCTTTTCTCAACTTTGTCTCTATTATTTTGTTTTGCAAATTAGATAATATATTCAGTTTTTATCCTATTTTGCATCTGGAGTTCACCCATTTAGCTTAGATTGCATGCTAAGTTTATGATCTGCCATTTAAGCACAGTAATTTGCATTAATTTCTGTTCTTGAATAGTGTTCAGCATTCATATTATCATTTGGTGTAATTTGCCTCTGTTAGCATAGTGTTATTTCTTGCATTTTGCATCTATTCTCTGTTTTGCAGGTTTCTGACGAATTCGTCTGACGAATTCGTCAGATCTCAGACGATCTCGTCTGATTGCAGACGATTCTGTCGAATCTCAGACGATCGGGACTGCTTCAAAATCAGAATCTTCTTCAGACATCCGGATCAGGTATTCTCCGTTTTCCTCCTGTAAATTCTCTATTCTCTGCTTTCAAATCTGTCTGCTGTATTCATGAAAAATTGCATTTTCATATAGTTTAATTTAGATTCATTCGGCCAAACCTAGGATGAATGCTTAAGGTTAAAACGAACTCATCTAAACACATTCCAAAACCTAGGCGTGGAAACTGCCATTAAATGTTTCCTGGTGAACCCACCATCCGTCGAAAAATCACCAAAATACACCTCCCTTGAGAGGCGGGACCTTCGTGAAGTCCTCTCGTCCGAGGTACCGCACCATCCTTTTCCCATCCTCCTTTCGGGCGCGGATCCAATAGCCTGAAGGTAGGGATGCAAAAAATTTGGAGCGATACACCATAATGCTTAAAATGGGATATAAAGGGAAAGGCTTGGGACCTTTCCAAAATGGCATGAAAGAACCTTTCAAGGTAGAACCGTGGCCTACCCGCTGTGGTGTGGGCCTATTTCCTAGTAAGGGTCAACCCTTTCCTTTTGAAGATGATGATCAACTCATATGTTATCAAGATTATTTGGATAGGCGTGATGATTTGCCTCTAAAAAATAAGCCATTTACATGTAACATGCTATCCATAGCTTACCCTGAAATGATTGCTGACTCCGATGAGGAGTTGGAAGGAGATATCTTCCATGATGTCTCCGTTGAAGAGATGTTACACAATGGATTTTATTTTGATGGTTCTATACCAACTATAGCCCAACTTGAGACCACTAATCCTCAAGATGAATTATCCAAATTAACCTTACAAGAATTACAAGAATTGGGTGTTTCACCCGCCCCACCTAATTTTGAAAGAGATCTACACATGGAGGTAGAAAACGTCATTAAAATTAATATTGGAACTGAGGATAATCCTCACATAATCAATATTGGATCAGAATTAAGTCAAGAAAAACAAGAACAATACATTGCATTCCTTAAAGAGTATGAAGATGTCTTCGCTTGGACATATGAAGATATGCCAGGTCTAGACCCTTCCGTAGTCATGCATCATCTAGTGGTCCATCCGGATGCTAAACCTCGTTAAACAAAAACTTAGAAAAATGCATCCCAAAGTGGCTCTGCTTGTCAAAGGGGAGTTAGAAAAACTCCTGAATGTTGTTTTTATACAAGCTATTGATTATGCTTGAATGGATCTCAAATGTAGTTCCAGTCACCAAGAAAGAAGCTACCAAAGTTAGGGTTTGCACAGATTTTAGAGATATTAACGCTGCATGCCCTAAAGATGACTTTCCTCTTCCAAACATGGATCAAATCATTGACTTTACTCGTCGGGAGTGGGATGATGTCCTTAATGGATGGATTCTCCGGTTATAATCGGATCGGGATAGCTCCTGAAGATCAGGCTAAAATAGCCTTTATTACCCCCTGGGGTACCTTTTGTTGGAAAGTGATGCCATTTGGCTTAAAGAACGCAGGTGCAACCTATCAACGAGCTATGACTTATATTTTTCATGATATGATGCATGATATCCTACATGATTATGTAGATGATATTATAGCTCGCTCTATTAATGAAGATAATCATTTAGATGATTTGAGAAAAGTTTTTAATCGATTACGAGAATATCTTATTCGATTAAATCCAACCAAATGCATATTCGGAGTTAAGTCCGATAAACTATTAGGGGTTTTAGTTTCTTTACGTGGTATCAAAATCGACCCTCTCAAGATTGCGGCTATCACTGATATGCCCGCACCTACTAATATATCTGAGTTACGAAGTTTACAAGGTAAGCTTCAAGCCATCCGTCGCTTCATCGATAAGCTAGCGGACAAAACCGGTCCCTTTCTTAAACTCCTTAAGAAGGATGTCCCTTTTAATTGGGACGACGAATGTAGAGAAGCTTTTGAACTTCTCAAACAATACCTCCTTAATCCACCTGTGCTTTCACCGCCTAAACCTGATCGCCCATTTCTCCTATATATTTCAGCTTCAGATTCTGCCTTAGGAGCTATGTTAGCTCAACTTGATGATGAAAAGAGAGAACGTGCTAATTATTATATTAGCCGAACCTTCATCAATTATGAAACCCGCTACACAACATTAGAAAAACTATGTCTAGCAGTCATGTTTGCTACGCAAAAATTACGACATTATATGCTTAGTCAAAAAACTTATGTCATTGCTAAATATGATCCCTTGAGGTATCTCATGAGTCGACCTTATTTATCGGGTCGCACAGCCAAGTGGGTTCTTGCTCTAAGCGAGTTTGATCTCACATTCATAGGACAGAAGTTTGTTAAGGGTCAAATCATAGCAGATCAATTAGTTGCTGCACCCTTAGAGTCTACCCATCCCCTCATCATTGAGTTTCCTGATGAATGCCTTCAATTAGAGGCAGACCATATTGAACAATGGTCCTTATACTTTGATGGAGCCCGATGCATGAGTGGGGCTAGTGCGGGTATTATTTTAATATCCCCGCAAAAACATCTTATTCCTCTGTCCTTCAAATTAACATTTGCTTGCACCAACAATACTTGCTGAATATGAAGCTCTAATCCTTGGATTACGAGCTGCCTTGGCACTAAAAATTAAACATCTGTTAGTTTTTGGTGATTCTCAACTGGTTATAAACCAAATTAATGAAGTTTATCAGACCAGAGATGATAAAATGCGCCCATATAAGGCCTATGTTTTACAACTAATGTCTCTATTTGATCAAGTTACCTTGGAAGCTATTCCTCGAACTAGCAACCGTGCAGCTGATGCTATGGCCGCAATTGCATCTCTCCTGCCCTTGGAGTTAGATGACGAATATGCCACTATCATTATTCATCGACTCCAGGAACCCGCTTCAAATAAGTCATGCTTAGAACCTTTGGATGTGTTTCTAATCAATGAAACTACTCCTGAACCTTGGTATACGGATATATTTGATTTTCTCCAAAATGGGACTTTCCCTGCCAATTCTAATAGAAACCAACGTCGGTTATTACGTAGACGAGCAAGTCGATTTGTAATAATTGGCAATACTTTATATAGGAGATCTTTTGAAGGTATCCTATTAAGATGTTTGAATTTAGAAGAATCCAAATCAGCCTTGAGTGAAGCCCACGATGGATCTTGTGGAGGACACTTCAGTGGTAGTGTCATTGCTAAAAAGCTCCTTAGGATAGGATACTTTTGGCCTACCATGGAGAATGGATGCACATGATTATGTGCGCCATTGCGACAAGTGCCCGAAACATGCTGACCTTGTCCATGCGCCTGCACAAGAACTCTAGGCTATTTCATCTCCTTGGCCCTTTTCAAAATGGGGTTTAGATATTATTGGCAAAATCAATCTTGTGTCATCTGATGGACACAAATTCATCATAACCGCCACTGAGTATTTCACGAAGTGGGTTGAAGCTATGCCTTTAGCTTCCTGCACTGGCACACAAGTCTCTAAATTTATTTTTAATCAAATCATTTGTAGGTTCAGAATTCTTGCAAATCTCATCTCTGACAATGGAACTTGTTTCAAAAATAAAGATGTTAAAAAATTATGCCAAAAATATAAGATTCAACATCGTTGGTCCACTCCCTATTATCCTCAGGGTAATGGTCAAGCAGAAGCATCTAACAAAACCTTAATCAAAATCCTCAAAATATTGGTCAATAAAGCTGCCGTGACTGGCACATTCAGTTATATCCAGCCTTGTGGGCCTATCGAACTAGTGTTCGAACCCCCACTGGAACTTCACCTTTTGTTTTGGTTTATGGTGCTGAAGCCGCTTTTCCCTTTGAATTAGAAGTTCCTTCTTTGGCTCTACTACTTCAAGATACCGAAGTAGGAGATGAATATCGAGCTGGCAGACTCAATCAGCTGGAACTCCTAGATGAAAAATGCATCAATGCTTTGGAGCATCTCCGTGCCTACCAAAACAAGCTTAAAAGATCATATGCTAAAAAAGTTCGTCATCGATCCTTTGAGATCGGCGACCTTGTTTTAAAAGAAAATAAAAAAAATACTAATGCAACTAAGGACCTTAAAGGTAAATTTGAGCCCAACTGGCTTGGACCATACATTATCACTGCTAAATTTGAATCAGGAGCATACAAATTATCTACCTTAGATGGTAAAGAACTTAAAGAACCCATGAATATTTTGCATCTTAAACGTTACTATGTATAAATTTGGTCATTTCATCCTTGTATATATTTGTTTAAAATATTTCAAAATCACTATTTTGTATTTCTTTCAATTTATAAATTCAAAAACACCAAAAACATTCATAATCATCAAAATCTTCAAAACTATTTGTTGCATTTATTTATGGCACTTGTTAATTCTTTCAAAAATAATAAAAATCAAAACAGCAATATTCTTGACTCTTTCGAAACCAAAACAACATAAAGAAGAAAGAGAGAGTCAACATTCTCAAAACTTCTCAAAAAGTATTTATTTATATATTCTTACAAATGTTGCAGTTATATGTTTCAAATTATTTTGGATAAATTAGCATTTATTTGGAATCCCTCACTTTCACACTCACAAAAATAAATATCTTGATTTTATCTGGCATGATTACTAATCTCTCTTATATCAAAGTCCACAAAATTCAATTAAATAAAGTTTGAGCATAGAGAATTGATCTTGTTATTTACTTAAACCAAGCACATCTTTTCACAATAAAATGATTATATTTGTAATTTCCATGCTTTGCTACATAGTAGAAGTGGTTTCTTGAGCGAAAAGTTTCCCCTGCTATCCTATCATGCACATGGTCTAGAATCTTTGAGAATTGGCAAAAGGACAAGCTCACCCCTACCCAGAATAAAAATCCCTTGCTCTACAACTAATCCGAGCAAGTATCCCTAGCATAGAAAGAAAAAACAAAGTTCAAGAAAAAGAAAAGAAAAAGAAAAAAGAAACAAGTTATTTCAAGCATTATCTCAAAAATCAAGCAAAAATACAAAAAAAGAAGAAAAGAAAAGCAAAAGAAAGCAAAAAGCAAAAGCAATAAAATCCCTTTCCCTACCCTTTGAAAAGAAAAGAAGGGTTGATGAGCTTGAATCCCTGGAATTCTCAATTATTCAAAAACTGTGAGGTAAGCCCCATAACAGGTGGTTTGTGCCCAACCCGCTTGGCCTTGGGTAACTCCTAGCGTGGCGATATGTCTGTCACATTAGCGACCTTCTTTTGTATAGACCTATGTCTGCTTATGGATTAGCTAGCTCTTGATAATCCGACTTACATAGTAGTCTAGTATGGTTATATGCATCTACATCATGGTTAATGAACACTTATTTGGTTTATTCAAATCACTTGTATCATAGTATCTTGCTCAAAACCGGTAAATGAACATAGCAATTGCACACACATTTTATATTTGAGAGATTTTGTGTATCATTATGATAAATCAAGATTGGAAATGAATTCACATATGCACATGGGATTCCTTATAAATCTAACTTTTGTCTTTAAAATACTTTGAAATATTTTTTTGCAAATTGTTTGGAATAATTCATTTTCTTCTTTCAAGTACAGTTGTTTAGTATAAAGACAACTACATGCATAATAGAAAAATCAAAATTTCTTTCAAAACCATACAATCAAAAACACACATATATATATATATATATATATATATATATATATATATATATATATATATATATATATATATATATATATATTCGACTTTCGCGACGATGGTATAGTTCCAAAACCAAAATTGGAATTTTATGCCTAGCGCAAGTCCTCATCTTCATATTTTCTGTTTATTAAAAATCAATCATGCAATAAAACTATCTCTTTTTTGATTTTCGTGATGATGGTATAAGTCTATACCTACATATTCTATGCCTAGCGCAAACCATTGTAACAATTTTTATTCCCCATTTATTTAAAATCATGAAAACCATATGACTTAAATCATTATGTTACACAAATTATGCTTTACAAAAGCATACACATTATCACTATTTCATGTCATTATGTCAACCTTCAATTTTGCAATGATGGTATAATTCCTAGGGAATTATCCAAAAATTTTATCACACTTAGGAATTTATGCCTAGCAAAAATCATTTTAACATTATTTCATGCATATTATTTTTATGAAAATCTGAAAACAAACCATCATCATCATCATTTGCACCATTGCACCAAAGTCTTAAGACAGTCTCTTAAGCACTCTTTTACTTTTTAACAATATTTCTATACTGGGATTAGCTTGACGACCGAGTGAGCGACGACTCCATGAAATGGTCTATAATAGCGACAATGTCCTTTGAAATTATTGTTAGAAGTCTCTTTTATCTTTTATCACATTACATCACAAACAACCAATTTGTTACATCAGATTATTTCATTTAAAATCTTACAAGCATGACATCAAAATCATAATATTTCCAATGACATAATTACATCGAAAATCATCAAATCAATCAATCAAACATAAAAGCATCATAAAAATACATAACACAAGTCATATGATCAAAAAAATATCTCATCTCATATATATATCACAAATATATGTACATCATATCAAAACTGGATTGGTATGCCACAATCTGTACCTCGGCATACTCAATCCTCTATCAAAAATAAAATGTCCATCTATACGAGTGTTTCTCGAGAACCCCTCGAGCTCTCAGCCTCATCTCCTCCCCTGCCTTGAGGTGGACGAGGTGGCCCCATCGTAGTATGTGTGGTACTGCGAGTCCTAGTCGTCGATCGAGAAGAAGTCCTCGATGACCCAATCCTGATAGGGTCAGCAATGTCGGCTGGTAGTCTACCCTCCCCTCTGGCACCATCTGGAAGTATATGCCCTAGTAGAATGTGGTCTGAGCAATCGACCGTGCCAGCTCCCCGTGTGCTCGCCCCTCCGCCCCGTGCTCTAAGGCATGCAATCTCGTCTCTGAGCTGTGTCACCTCAGCTCGGTGTCATGCAGCCTCCTCTTGCAGGGTCTGCACCTATGCTTGGAGACGGACTGTCTCTGCTCAAAGAGTCGCTATCTCGCTACTCTCCCCAGTGTCGACACCCTTGCCCTTATCGGGCGATGGTGGCCTCTCTCTCTATGGAGAAGGGGGTCTCTCCTCCCTCCTCTCTCGCTGCCGTGGCCTCTCCTATGCCTGTGGCCTCCTCAGCTCTCTCCCGCTATGACCCTGGGCCGCCTCCATAGCCGCCTAGCATCGCCTCCCTATTCGATGCACAACTACGTGTATCGAACCCTAAGCCCTCGTCATCCGAGGAGGGCGTATGCGGCATCGTAGCCATCGGCTACCCCTGCATCGTCCCCATCCACTGGCTGAATGGGGGCATCGTCTGAGTCCTGACTCCAGAAGCGCTGCATGTCTGGAGCCCCGCTCACTATGGTGTTATCCCAAACAGTCCAGGAAAACTCGTAATCCCTAAGAGATGGGATCCCCTGTTGTAGACCGAACTATCACAAAACTCGGTCGTAGCGGTGGAGCTCCACCTCTCCCCTCTCCATCCGCAGCCAACAAACTCGCCTGACGCGAGCCAGCTCCTGTCCATCCTCGGCCCACCCTGGGTGCTCTCGCCATGGCCTCCAGGTGATCTGGTCTGGGACAAGGTCATCCAGTAGTCTCCGGGACATCGGTAGGTCAATCCGCCATTGTGACCCTCTCCGGAGCCACCAGTAGAAAACTCGAGGCCTCTCCCCGTCAATCCCTATCAAAGGAAGCCCTATCGGCCTCCGCACTACAATGTGCTCCCAACACCAAACCTGTAGGAGCGATGTCATAACTAGACATCGGCCGCCCTTGTACACGACCCCATGCAGGATCCTGTACAGTCGACATAGCACAAAGCTGCCCCAAGAAAACCTATAACCATGGTCTCGCATATCGTAGATCACATCTGCTAGCATCCATGGTACCCTACACCCGCTCTGGTGGCACAACAGAAGTCCACCAACCACTCCGGCCAAAACCTGTGTGAGTCTAGATGCCCTAGGCATCTGACGCAATGCCTCGATGTTAACTCCGCCCTTCTCCAGGGTGAAGCTCGGGTCACCACACAACCGCCCCATAGCATGGCCCTGATTGGCCGTAGGAGTGATCAACCGTCCTTGTATGGGGATCCTCAGAATCCTCCATACATCCTCCAAAGTGGGAGTCATCTCCCTTGTAGGTAGCCAAAAATAGGAAGAACCCGGATACCACCTCTCTGCTAGGGCTGTCAGTAGCCCCATGTCTATAGACACTTGTGGCATTTCTGCCACATGTAGTAAGCCGGCTTGTGCCAGCTGATCCCGCTCTGCCTGTGTTAGAGTGGCCAAGTCATCTCTCAACCCTCCGTATTTCCATTCCCTGCTCTTTAGCAATCCTCTCTGCAACATAAACAACAAAACAAACAAATCATTAATAACAAACTCAAGTGATTAATAATGCAAGTTAAAATAAGTTCAATTTTACAAATGATGATATCGTCCACTATTGGACGATATCGTCCCAAATTTGAGCATAATCGTCTCCGATTTCGCAAGCCGAAATCGTCCCTAATTTGATGAAATCGTCCCCCTTTCGCCGATTTCGCCCTTAGACGAAATCGGCGAACTTGAGACGATTTCGTCGAAATCGGGACGATGACGGCCCAAAAATGGTCGCGATGCTCAAAAATTCATTTAAAATTCACCTAAAAAGCATGTAAATTCAACTTAAAACATTCTAAGCTAAGTTTAGACTCTTACCCGTAGCCCGTGTCGGACCTCTGTCGATCTGTGCGTTGTCTCCACCATTTTTGCTTGCAGAGCTCTAAAACCAGAAAAATGAACAGTAAAAATGAATTAGGGTTTTACCCTATTTTTCTTAATTTTATTCAAAACATAATTAAAAAATTTAAATTTTGCTTTTCCGCGTTTTTACCTCAAACGTTCGATTTGGGTAAAAACACGGAGGGGGCACCATAGTAAGCTGTCGTACGATTCGACCAAGAATCGTCGCCTAAAAATGGGAATAATTTTTGCTTTCTCGTAGATCGAGAAGAACTCATCTTTAACGCATTTTCTTCAAAAAATTCGCTAAAGAGGGGGCAAAATGTAGCACCCTAAAATTGGCGCAATGAAATCTTAATAATTACATTTACTCTAGTAAATAATTCAAATTCAAATTTTAACCTCCCAAACCGCCCGTTAACCGTCGTGTAATCCGTTTCCCCCTTTCCCGTGCCATTTTTAGAGTTTGTTTTGACCGTTTGACGATATCGTCGCCGATCAGACGATATCGCCCCAGATTTGACGATTTCGTCTGGGCTAGGACGTCCGAGACGATCTTGTCCCAAAACTGATTTTGCACAATTAGCTTCTGTTCCAACGGGTCTCTAATCCGGGCAGAAGCGTGTCTGCGCCGTTAGAGACCCTCCCCCGTTGGAGATCTCCCAAATAGGGATGATCTCCAACCTCCTAACCTCCCTCCTAAGCCTATTTAATCCTAAGCCCTCCCCTTAGCACCCCCTGGCTGAAATTCTCTGTAACTCGACTTCATACACGTTAAAACATCCCAAATTCATATTTGCAGTAGTTCTATACCAATTTTGTTGCAGGTACCTTAGTGTTTTTCAGCCGGAGCAAGCTTACATCGTCGCGGACGATCCTGTTCAGATCGGAGGCGATCCTGTCGAATCAGAGACGATTTCGTACCAATGCGAGACGATTTCGACTGCAGTCAACATTGAGGCAATCAGTGCCTAAAGTTTGCATTTCTTCATCTTTTAATCTGTTGTTTTATGTTGTAATTAGCTAGTTTATTCGGTATTTTATGCTATTCTGCATTTTGGAGTTCACCCATATAGATTTAAATGCATAATTAAGTCATAATTATTATGAAATTAGCATAATGCATTCATGTTTCTATTTATAAGTTTTAGTTTGATATTGTTACTGTCATTTTACACTGTTTCCCTCTGTTAGAATAGTTGCATTTTCTGTGTTTTGCACCTATTTCTCTGTTTGCAGGTCTCTGACGAATTCGTCTGATGAATTCGTCAGATCTCAGACGATCTTGTCTGATCTCAGACGATCCTATCAAATCAGAGGCGATCCTGACTGCTTCAAGAATCAGAATCTTCATCAGACATCCGGATCAGGTATTTTTCTTTTAATATTCTTTAATTTCTCTATTTTCTGTCTTAATTCTATTTTCTGTATTCATTTAATCTGCATCTTCATATAGAATAGCTTAGACGCATTTTGGCCAAACCTAGGACTTGAATGCTTAAGGCTAAAACGAACACATAAAACACATTCCCAACCTAGGCGTGGAAAGCGCCATTAAATGTTTCCTGGTGAACCCACCATCCATCGAAAAATCACCAATATACACCTCCCTTGAGAGGCGGGACCTTCGCAAGGCCTCTCAGTCCGAGGTACCATGCCATCCTTTTCACATCCCCCTTCCGGGCACGGATCCTATAGCCTGAAGGTAAGGGTGTGAAAAATTTGGAGCGATACATTTTGGTGAACCCGACGTGAATGCATTGTAAACCTTTTGAAAACAAAAACAAAAAAATAAAACAACTAAAACATAGATGCATTTCAGATCATTTAAATTTAATATCATGTTTAGATGGTAGCTCCTAAGAAAATATTAGCAGTTACTATAAATGTAGAAAACCAATTGGCAGCCATAGAAATCAATTATGTGCTTAGTGTGCCTAAAACAGATAGAAATCAACTCTTGTGGGACGAACTTGATAGAAGACTTAGTGTCATTTCATCTAGGTCAACAAAACTTAAACAAATCAAGAGGCTAGTCCTAGATAGAATCCTGGATCCTCATCAACTTGTCTTTTATCATGAACTTCAGAGAGCCTGCCATAGATGGTTAGCTTATAGGAGAGCTCTTGTATCTTCAAAATTTTTCACTTTCGAGGAATACCTCAAGAACACAGTTGTGGTACACCAATTTCTAGTTCATATAGAATCCCAAGAAACTGATCTTATGATTAGAAGAAGATGGAACAACATTCCTAGAGCTATGTTGTATCGTGAATATTGTCGTGAGAATTATTATTATCAATCAGAATCTGAAATACATGGTATTTCTATAGCTCTTTTCATTAAATTTTTGAAAGAAAACTTTCAATTTGAAGAAGAACACTTCATGACTCCTGAAGAACTCGAGCCCATTAATGATATTTATAAATTGTTTATAGAAAACT
This sequence comes from Wollemia nobilis, assembly GCA_028583015.1. Taxonomy (NCBI): domain Eukaryota; kingdom Viridiplantae; phylum Streptophyta; class Pinopsida; order Araucariales; family Araucariaceae; genus Wollemia; species Wollemia nobilis. The sequence continues at coordinate 5,104,719 of JAQPPZ010016385.1, read as the reverse complement.
AGATCATTACTTTCAGTCTTATTATTTCTTGCATTTATTGTGTTATTTGTTATCTTTACAATATTATTACAAAAACAAAAAAAAAAACTAAAAAACATAACAAAAACCAAAAACATTTCATTTTAAATATTGTAGTAGGTATATAATTAATATATACCTCTTAAGCTTGTTGCATATATATATATATATATATATATATATATATATATATATATATTTTTTTTTTATATTTGCTGAAATCTAAAATTAAGGCACAATGCCTAAACTTAGGAATGGTAAACAAGCTGAAGGAGAAGAAGAAGATTGGTTACAAGATAAAACTAGAGACCCAAATGTCCTTCCTGAAGATCCAATTCCGGAAGGAGAAACTCTAGATCAACCAGAAGATGACCTAGGTGAAGATAATGAACAAGAAGAAAGTGTTAAAGAGGATGGATCCTCATCCCCTAGAGTAGCTCTAGATGGAACTATTGCTTTTGACAACGTAGATCATTTTCAGAAATTTCTCAATGATAACATTGACGCCCTTAATGTGGCAGTTCGTATTGATAAAGGGCAAATTAGTGACACTCAAGCAGCCATGGAACATGCGTTTGATGTGCGCACTAATCCCTTGTCTTTCATTGATCAAGAAAGTGATAAGGTTGGACCATCCAATACAGATATGGTCACTATGATTCAAAACATGTCAAAACAACAGGTTACCCAACCTCCTAAGGAACCTGTTATTCAACCTAAAATCATTCCCACACAAAAGAAAACTTCCTTCACTACTTTACTTCGCCAAACTATTGAGCAATATGCTTCAAGTAAACAAAAACCTAAAACGAAGCCAAACACCAATTTTCAACAATCCGGAATACATCATAATACAACTTCAAAATTCCTTCATAACACCTTTCCTACCAACAATTTACACAATAGCAACATAGCATCTAATCTTCATGTCCCTCCATCATATGCTCACAAAACCCATATCAATGCCCTACCGAACCAATATGGTGGGCAAACTAGTAATCTGGAAGCCATGGTGAAACAGTTAGCTTCGCGTATGGACCAGATAGATCCTTATCATCCCTCGTACAATTATCGAGAGATATGTAGTCAACCTTTGGATCCCATAGTTGTAGCTCAACCATACCCTAAGCATTTTCCCATGCCCATCTTGCCTATATATAAAGGAACCGAAGATCCCATAGAGCATCTTCGCATGTTTAGGATAGCATGTCATGATATATCACATGATGACTTGCTATTACTAAAAATGTTCCCAAAAAGTTTAGGTGGAATGGCATTAGAGTGGTACTATCAATTGCCCACTCATTCTTTGAGAAACTTTGAAGAAACAACTGAATCTTTTGTCCATCAATTTAGTGCCTACATCGAGAGGCATGTAACCATTAAAGATTTATACAACTTAAAACAAGACAAGGATGAATGTTTTGCCGATTTCTTAGCTAGATGGAGGCAATTGATAGGAAAACTGCACTTTGTGCTACCTTATAGGGAAATGTTGGACATTTTTATCAATAATTTACAAGAACAAATATCTTATGAGCTATCAATTGCTACTTTAACTACCTTCGATCAAGCTATAGATTTAGCTCGAAGAGTAGAAGATGCCCTCATTAGGAGAGGCCAACTTAGGAAGAAGGATGATGAGAAAACATCTAGAAATCAATATAAAAACAAACAAGTTGTTGGTGACGGAGTCACTGACAATAGAAATGTTGCTAATATCAATGCAACGAAGACAACAAAAAAATTTATATTGAAACCTCTTGATAAACCTCCTCGAGAATTTACTAGATTGAATCAACCCTTATCAACTATTTTACCTCAATTACTCGAAAGAGGTTTGATCCAATTACCAGCTATCCGGGAACCTGATCCAACTATACCCGGATACAGAGCTGACTTACATTGTGATTTCCATAGAGGACCTGGACACTCTACCAACGCTTGTAAAAGGTTGAAACATAAAATACAGGATTTGATTGATAATAATGAAATGGAGGTGCAAGCCTTCCAACCTAAACAAAATGCTCCTAATAATACTCAAAAGACCATTCCCCAAAATCAAAATCAAAATGCTAATCAAACATTAGACATATTTCAACACCCTTTACCAAGACATGGTAAAGAGGTGGCCAATCAAATCGAACATCATAATGTTCCCCCTCCTACCCGATATGTAGGAACCATTAGCGGACAATTACCTATTCAGGATCCTCAAATATTTGACACAACCTTATCCCTGGTTACGACCAGGCCCTTACATAATATTCCAACTCCTGATTCTAGTGATATAGAATCAGATACTGAAAGTGAACTAGACATCACTTCAAACCAATCGAATAGTTCTGAAAATGAATCAGATCCTATTCAACCCATCACAGATGCTATGGTTCCAGAAGAACCATTTCCTAGAAGAGTTACTACTCGACCTTCTTCTAATCAATTCCTCCCTAATGAACAAGCCATAAATGCTCGACCGAGACCAGTTCAGCGTCCTCAATATAACATTGTAGGTACCATTGGAGTCGTTACCCGACAACAGGCTCAAAATTCTCAACAAGAACCAAATCAGAATGATGGATCAGTTCCATTTGTTTTGAAAAATCCCAATAAAGGGAATCATGCTTCTAATGTTCAACCTAAACCCCCTTACAATATTAATGAGCAATTATCCAATACTACAGCCAGAATTTCCCTTTTGGATTTATTAAGATCTTCTCCCACCCATAGGGATGAGTTGATGCTTACATTAAGCCAAATGATGGTACCTCAAAACATTCAACCTGAAGCTATGGCCAATACTATCATCACTCGAGAGGTTGATTGTATTGACTTTCGGGATAAAGATATCCCACAACACAGTTTACATAAGGATAATCCCTTATATATTATTGCTCTAATTGGAGATGTAGTTGTCAAACGAGTCTTGATTGATAATGGCTCATCTCTAAACATTTGCACTTTTGACTTCTACCAAAGATTTGGCTTTAGAAGTGATGAAATGAAGAAAACTGATATGATTATCAAAGCTTTCAATGACGAAACACAAGAAACGTGTGGAGTTATTACCATCCCATTGCAAGTTGGTCCTAGAACCCTAGATACAACCGTGTTTATTGTACATTGCCCTGCATCGTACAATATACTCTTGGGTCACCCTTGGATCAATGCGATGCGAGCTGTCCCATCAACTTTACACCAATGTGTTAAATTTGAATTTAAAAATCAGTTGGTCACTATCCATGGTGACCCTAGACCCTTTGATATGTGTGCTTTGGCAGAACCTGTTGGAGTGCAATTTTGCCCTGCTCTGTCATCCACACATCCTAATTCTTATTTTTCATCTAAAACTATGAAACACACACCCATAACTTCACCTATTTCCCCTCCATTAATTTCATCCTCCTATATAGATCAACAATCTTCTAAACAAATCACTCTAGAACCTCAAAAAGATCTTCAATCTACAACCAATCCTTCATGTTCTATCCCTATAATTTCAAAACCTATAGACACATCTATCATACCTTCCACATCTAAAGATATAGGGAATGATCCTTCTACATCTTATGCTCTTTTTGATGAACTTTTACCAGATTTATCCACAACCTTAATATCAGAAAAAACAAATGCTTTCATGCAAGATTCAATTCTTTTAAATAACTTGCCGCCATCTCCTCGTACTTTGGGCCTCCCACAACCTATGGGAAGTACTTACCAAGTCGGGAGTTGTGCCTTCATTTATAAAGGATATGACTGGGGAAGAATCCCTCGGAATATCAAAACTCATCATGAGGGATATGCTCGGTGTTATTTTACCAATGAATATATTAAAGCTAAACCCATAATGCTTAAAATGGGATATAAAGGGAAAGGCTTGGGACCTTTCCAAAATGGCATGAAAGAACCTTTCGAGGTAGAACCGTGGCCACGCCATTGTGGTGTGGGCCTATTTCCTAGTAAGGGTCAACCCTTTCCTTTTGAAGATGATGATCAACTCATATGTTATCAAGATTATTTGGATAGGCATGATGATTTGCCTCTAAAAAATCAGTCATTTACATGTAACATGCTATCCATAGCTTACCCTGAAATGATTGCTGACCCCGATGAAGAGTTGGAAGGAGATATCTTCCATGATGTCTCCGTTGAAGAGATGTTACACAATGGATTTTATTTTGATGGTTCTATACCAACTATAGCCCAACTTGAGACCACTAATCCTCAAGATGAATTATCCAAATTAACCTTACAAGAATTACAAGAATTGGGCGTTTCACCCGCCCCACCTAATTTTGAAAGAGATCTACACATGGAGGTAGAAAACGTCATTAAAATTAATATTGGAACCGAGGATAATCCTCACATAATCAATATTGGATCAGAATTAAGTCAAGAAAAACAAGAACAATACATTGCATTCCTTAAAGAGTATGAAGATGTCTTCGCTTGGACATATGAAGATATGCCAAGTCTAGACCCTTACGTAGTCATGCATCATCTAGTGGTCCATCCGGATGCTAAACCTGTTAAACAAAAACTTAGAAAAATGCATCCCAAAGTGGCTCTGCTAGTCAAAGGGGAGTTAGAAAAACTCTTGAATGTTGTCTTTATACAAGCTATTGATTATCCTTGAATGGATCTCAAATGTAGTTCCAGTTACCAAGAAAGAAGCTACCAAAGTTAGGGTTTGCACAGATTTTAGAGATATTAACGTTGCATGCCCTAAAGATGACTTTCCTCTTCCAAACATGGATCAAATCATTGACTTTACTTGTCGGGAGTGGGATGATGTCCTTAATGGATGGATTCTCCGGTTATAATCAGATCAGGATAGCTCCTGAAGATCAGGCTAAAATAGCCTTTATTACCCCCTGGGGTACTTTTTGTTGGAAAGTGATGCCATTTGGCTTAAAGAACGTAGGTGCAACCTATCAACGAGCTATGACTTATATTTTTCATGATATGATGCATGATATCCTACATGATTATGTAGATGATATTATAGCTCGCTCTATTATTGAAGATAATCATTTAGATGATTTGAGAAAAGTTTTTAATCGATTACGAGAATATCTTATTCGATTAAATCCAACAAAATGCATATTCGGAGTTAAGTCCGGTAAACTATTAGGGGTTTTAGTTTCTTTACGTGGTATCAAAATCGACCCTCTCAAGATTGCGGCTATCACTGATATGCCCGCACCTACTAATATATCTGAGTTACGAAGTTTACAAGGTAAGCTTCAAGCCATCCGTCGCTTCATCGATAAGCTGGCGGACAAAACCGGTCCCTTTCTTAAACTCCTTAAGAAGGATGTCCCTTTTAATTGGGACGACGAATGTAGAGAAGCTTTTGAACTTCTCAAACAATACCTCCTTAATCCACCTGTGCTTTCACCACCTAAACCTGATCGCCCATTTCTCCTATATATTTCAGCTTTAGATTCTGCCTTAGGAGCTATGTTAGCTCAGCTTGATGATGAAAAGAGAGAACGTGCTAATTATTATATTATCCGAACCTTCATCAATTATGAAACCCGCTATACAACATTAGAAAAACTATGTCTAGCAGTCGTGTTTGCTACGCAAAAATTATGACATTATATGCTTAGTCAGAAAACTTATGTCATTGCTAAATATGATCCCTTGAGGTATCTCATGAGTCGACCTTATTTATCGGGTCGCACAACCAAGTGGGTTCTTGCTCTAAGCGAGTTTGATCTCACATTCATAGGACAAAAGTCTGTTAAGGGTCAAATCATAGCGAGATCAATTAGTTGCTGCACCCTTAGAGTCTACCCATCCCCTCATCATTGAGTTTCCTGATGAATGCCTTCAATTAGAGGCAGACCATATTGAACAATGGTCCTTATACTTTGATGGAGCCCGATGCATGAGTGGGGCTGGTGCGGGTATTATTTTAATATCCCCACAAAAACATCTTATTCCTCTGTCCTTCAAATTGAAATTTGCTTGCACCAACAATACTGCTGAATATGAAGCTCTAATCCTTGGATTACGAGCTGCCTTGGCACTAAAAATTAAACATCTGTTAGTTTTTGGTGATTCTCAACTGGTTATAAACCAAATTAATGAAGTTTATCAGACCAGAGATGATAAACTGTGCCCATATAAGGCCTATGTTTTACAACTAATGTCTCTATTTGATCAAGTTACCTTGGAAGCTATTCCTCGAACTTGCAACCGTGCAGCTGATGCTATGGCCGCAGCTGCATCTCTCCTGCCCTTGGAGTTAGATGACGAATATGCCACTATCATTATTCGTCGACTCCAGGAACCCACTTCAAATAAGTCATGCTTAGAACCTTTGGATGTGTTTCTAATCAATGAAACTACTCCTGAACCTTGGTATATGGATATATTTGATTTTCTCCAAAATGGGACTTTCCCTGCCAATTCTAATAGAAACCAACGTCGGTTATTACGTAGACGAGCAAGTCGATTTGTAATAATTGGCAATACTTTATATAGGAGATCTTTTGAAGGTATCCTATTAAGATGTTTGAATTTAGAAGAATCCAAATCAGCCTTGAGTGAAGCCCACGATGGATCTTGTGGAGGACACTTCAGTGGTAGTGTCATTGCTAAAAAGCTCCTTAGGATAGGATACTTTTGGCCTACCATGGAGAATGGATGCACATGATTATGTGCGCCATTGCGACAAGTGCCAAAAACATGCTGACCTTGTCCATGTGCCTGCACAAGAACTGTAGGCTATTTCATCTCCTTGGCCCTTTTCAAAATGGGGTTTAGATATTATTGGCAAAATCAATCCTGTGTCATCTGATGGACACAAATTCATCATAACCGCCACTGAGTATTTCATGAAGTGGGTTGAAGCTATGCCTTTAGCTTCCTGCACTGGCACACAAGTCTCTAAATTTATTTTTAATCAAATCATTTGTAGGTTCAGAATTCCTGCAAATCTCATCTCTGACAATGGAACTTGTTTCAAAAATAAAGATGTTAAAAAATTATGCCAAAAATATAAGATTCAACATCGTTGGTCCACTCCCTATTATCCTCAGGGTAATGGTCAAGCAGAAGCATCTAACAAAACCTTAATCAAAATCCTCAAAATATTGGTCAATAAAGCTGGCCGTGACTGGCACATTCGGTTATATCCAGCCTTGTGGGCCTATCGAACTAGTGTTCGAACCCCCCTTGGAACTTCACCTTTTGTTTTGGTTTATGGTGCTGAAGCCGTTTTTCCCTTTGAATTAGAAGTTCCTTCTTTGGCTCTACTACTTCAAGATACCGAAGTAGGAGATGAATATCGAGCTAGCAGACTCAGTCAGTTGGAACTCCTAGATGAAAAATGCATCAATGCTTTGGAGCATCTCCGTGCCTACCAAAACAAGCTTAAAAGATCATATGCTAAAAAAGTTCGTCATCGATCCTTTGAGATCGGCGACCTTGTTTTAAAAGAAAATCAAAAAAATACTAATGCAACTAAGGACCTTAAAGGTAAATTTGAGCCCAACTGGCTTGGACCATACATTATCATTGCTAAATTTGAATCAGGAGCATACAAATTATCTACCTTAGATGGTAAAGAACTTAAAGAACCCATGAATATTTTGCATCTTAAACGTTACTATGTATAAATTTGGTCATTTCATCCTTGTATATATTTGTTTAAAATATTTCAAAATCACTATCTTGTATTTCTTTCAATTTATAAATTCAAAAACACCAAAAACATTCATAATCATCAAAATCTTCAAAACTATTTGTTGTATTTATTTATGGCACTTGTTAATTCTTTCAAAAAAAATAATAAAAATCAAAACAACAATATTCTTGACTCTTTCGAAACCAAAACAATATAAAGAAGAAAGAGAGAGTCAACATTCTCAAAACTTCTCAAAAATTATTTATATATATTTTCTTACAAATATTGCAGTTATATGTTTCAAATTATTTTGGATAAATTAGCATTTATTTGGAATCCCTCACTTTCACACTCACAAAAATAAATATCTTGATTTTATCTGGCATGATTACTAATCTCTCTTATATCAAAGTCCACAAAATTCAATTAAATAAAGTTTGAGCATAGAGAATTGATCTTGTTATTTACTTAAACCAAGCACATCTTTTCACAATAAAATGATTATATTTGTAATTTCCATGCTTTGCTACATAGTAGAAGTGGTTTCTTGAGCGAAAAGTTTCCCCTGCTATCCTATCATGCACATGGTCTAGAATCTTTGAGAATTGGCAAAAGGACAAGCTCACCCCTACCCAGAATAAAAATCCCTTGCTCTACAGCTAATCCGAGCAAGTATCCCTAGACAAAAAGAAAAAGCAAAGTTCAAAAGAAAAAGAAAAGAAAAAGAAAAAAGAAACAAGTTATTTCAAGCATTATCTCAATTATCAAGCAAAAATACAAAAAGAAAAAGAAAAGAAAGCAAAAGAAAAGCAAAAGAAAGCAAAAAGCAAAAGCAATAAAATCCCTTTCCCTACCCTTTGAAAAGAAAAGAAGGGTTGATGAGCTTGAATCCCTGGAATTCTCAATTATTCGAAAACTGTGAGGTAAGCCCCATAACAGGTGGTTTGTGCCCAACCTGCTTGGCCTTGGGTAACTCCTAGCGTGGCGATATGTCTATCACATTAGCGACCTTCTTTTGTATAGACCTATGTCTGCTTATGGATTAGCTAGCTCTTGATAATCCGACTTACATAGTAGTCTAGTATGGTTATATGCATCTACATCATGGTTAATGAACACTTATTTGGTTTCTTCAAATCACTTGTATCATATTATCTTGCTCAAAACTGGTAAATGAACATAGCAATTGCACACACATTTGATATTTGAGAGATTTTGTGTATCATTATGATAAATCAAGATTGGAAATGAATTCACATATGCACATGGGATTCCTTATAAATCTAACTTTTGTCTTTAAAATACTTTGAAATATTTTTTTGCAAATTGTTTGGAATAATTCATTTTCTTCTTTCAAGTACGGTTGTTTAGTATAAAGACAACTACATGCATAATAGAAAAATCAAAATTTCTTTCAAAACCATACAATCAAAAACATAAAAAATATATATATATATATATATATATATATATATATATATATATATATATATATATTATCGACTTTCGCGACGATGGTATAGTTCCAAAACCAAAATTGGAATTTTATGCCTAGCGCAAGTCCTCATCTTCATATTTTCTGTTTATTAAAAATCAACCATGCAATAAAACAATCTATTCTCTTCTTTGATTTTCGCGATGATGGTATAAGTCTATACCTACATATTCTATGCCTAGCGCAAACCATTGTAACAATTTTTATTCCCCATTTATTTAAAAATCATGAAAACCATATGACTTAAATCATTATGTTACACAAATTATGCTTTAAAACAAGCAAACACATTATCATTATTTCATGTCATTATGTCAACCTTCAATTTTGCAATGATGGTATAATTCCTAGGGAATTATCCAAAAATTTTATCACACTTAGGAATTTATGCCTAGCAAAAATCATTTTAACATTATTTCATGCATACTATTTTTATGAAAATCTGAAAAACAAACCATCATCATCATCATTTGCACCATTGCACCAAAGTCTTAAGACAGTCTCTTAAGCACTCTTTTACTTTTAACAATATTTCTATACTGGGATTAGCTTGACGACCGAGTGAGCGGCGACTCCATGAAATGGTCTATAATAGCGACAATGTCCTTTGAAATTATTGTTAGAAGTCTCTTTTTATCTTTTATCACATTACATCACAAACAACCAATTTGTTACATCAGATTATTTCATTTAAATTTTATAAGCATGACATTCAAATTATAATATTTCCAATGACATAATTACATGAATCATCAAATCAATCAAACATAAAAGCATCATAAAAATACATAACACAAGTCATATGATCAAAAAATATCTCATCTCATATATATATCACAAATATATGTACATCATATCAAAACTTGGATTGGTATGCCACAATATATATCTTGGCATACTCAATCCTCTCAAAAATAATCAAATGTCCATCTATGCAGGTGTCCTAGCCTCGAGAACCCCTCGAGCTCTCAGCCTCATCTCCTCCCCCACCCTGAGGTGGACGAGGTGGCCCCATCGTAGTATGTGTGGTACTATGAGTCCTAGTCGTCGATCGAGATGAAGTCCTCGATGACCCAATCTTGATAGGGTTAGCAATGCCAGCTGGCAGTTGTACCCTCTGACCCTCTGGCACCATCTAGAAGTAGATGCCCTGGTAGAACGTGATCTGAGCAATCGACCGTGCCAGCTCCTGTGTGCTCGCTCCTCCGCCCCGTGCTCTGAGGCATGCAATCTCGTCTCTGAGCTATGTCACCTCAGCTCGATGTCATGCAGCCTCCTCCTGCAATGTCTGCACCTATGCTCGAAGATGAACTATCTTCGCTCGAAGAGTCACTGTCTCGCTACTCTCCCTAGTGTCCACACCCTTGCCCTTATCGGGCGATGGTGGCCTCTCTCTATGGAGAAGGGGGTCTCTCCTCCCTCCTCTCCCTCTGCCGTGGCCTCTCCTGTGCTTGTGGCCTCCTCAGCTCTCTCCCGTCGTGACCCTGGGCCGCCTCCATAGCCGCTTGGCATCGCCTCCCTATCCGATGCACAACTACATGTATCGGACCCTGAGCCCTCGTCATCCGAGGAGGGCGGATGCCTACGTACCAGGCATCGTAGCCATCGGCTACCCTTGCGTCGTCCCCATCCACTGGCTGAATGGGGGCATCGTCCGAGTCCTGACTCCAGAAGCGCTGCATGTCTGGAGCCCCGCTCACTGTGGTGTTATCTCGGACAGTCTAGAAAACTCGTAATCCTTGAGAGATGGGATCCCCTACTGTAGACCGAACTATCACAAAACTCGGTCGTAGCGGTGGAGCTCCACCTCTCCCCTCTCCATCCACAGCTAGCAAACTCGCTTGATGCGAGCTAACTCTTGTCCATCCTCGGCCCACCCTGGGTGCTCTCGCCATGGCCTCCAGGTGATCTGGTCTGGGACAAGGTCATCCAGTAGTCTCCGGGACATCGGTAGGTCAATCCGCCGTTGTGACCCTCTCCGGAGCCACCAGTAGAAAACTCGGGGCCTCTCCCCGTCAATCCCTATCAAAGGAAGCCCTATCGGCCTCCGCACTACAATGTGCTCCCAGCACCAAACCTGTAGGAGCGATGTCATAACTAGACATCGGCCGCCCTTGTACACGACCCCATGCAGGATCTGTACAACCGACATAGCACAAAGCTGCCCCAAGAAAATCTGTAACCATGGTCTCGCATATCGTAGATCACATCTGCTAGCATCCATGGTACCCTGCACCCGCTCTGGTGGCATAGCAGAAGTCCACCAACCACTCCAGCCAAAACCTGTGTGAGTCTAGATGCCCCAGGCATCTGACACAGTGCCTCGATGTTCACTCCGCCCTTCTCCAGGGTGAAGCTCGGGTCACCACACAATCGCCCCATAGCATGGCCCTGATTGGCCATAGGAGTGATCAACCGTCCTTGTATGGGGATTCTTAGAATCCTCCATACATCCTCTAAAGTGGGAGTCATCTCCCCTGTCGGTAGCCAAAAATAGGAAGAACCCGGATACCACCTCTCTGCTAGGGCTGTCAGTAGCCCCATGTCTATAGACACTTGTGGCATTTCTGCCACATGTTGTAAGCCGGCCTGTGCTAGCTGATCCCGCTCTGCCTGTGTTAGAGCGGCCAAGTCATCTCTCAAACCTCCATATTTCCATTCTCTGCTCTTTAGCAATCCTCTCTGCAACATAAACAACAAAACAATAACAATCATTAATAACAAACTCAAGTGATTAATAATGCAAGTTAAAATAAGTTCAATTTTATCAAATGATGATATCGTCCACTATTGGACGATATCGTCCCAAATTTGAGCACAATCGTCTCCGATTTTGCAAGCCGAAATCGTCCCTAATTTGATGAAATCGTCCCCCTTTCGCCGATTTCGCCCTTAGACGAAATCGGCGAACTTGAGACGATTTCATCGAAATCGGGACGATTTCGTCCCGATGACATCGATGGCCCAAAAATGGCTGCGATGCTCAAAAATTCATTTAAAATTCACCTAAAAAGCATGTAAATTCAAATTAAACCATTCTAAACTAAGTTTAGACTCTTACCCGTAGCCCACGTCGGACCTCTGTCGATCTGTGCGTCGTCTCCACCATTTTTGCTTGCAGAGCTCTAAAACCAGAAAAATGAACAGTAAAAATGAATTAGGGTTTTACCCTATTTTTCTTAATTTTATTCAAAACATAATTAAAAATTTCTTTTTCGCGTTTTTACCTCAAACGTTCGATTTGGGTAAAAACACGGAGGGGGCACCATAGTAAGCTATCGTACGATTCGACCAAGAATCGTCGCCTAAAAATGGGAATAATTTTTTCTTTCTCGTAGATCGAGAAGAACTCATCTTTAACGCATTTTCTTCGAAAAATTCGCTAAAGAGGGGGCAAAATGTAGCACCCTAAAATTGGCGTAGTGAAATCTTAATAATTACATTTACTCTAGTAAATAATTTAAATTCAAATTTTAACCTCCCAAATCGCTCATTAACTATCGTTTAATCCGTTTCCCCCTTTCCCGTGCCATTTTTAGAGGTTGTTTTGACCGTTTGACGATATCATCGCCGATCAGACGATATCGCCCCAGATCCGACGATTTCGGTCTAGGCTAGGACGTCCGGACGATCTTGTCCCAAAACTAATTTTGCACAATTAGCTTCTGTTCCAACGGGTCTCTAATCCAGGCAAGAAGCGTGTCTGCGCCGTTAGAGACCCTCCCCCATTGGAGATCTCCCAAATAGGGATGATCTCCAACCTCCTAACCTCCCTCCTAAGCCTATTTAATCCTAAGCCCTCCCCTTAGCACCCCCCTAGCTGATAATTCCTTGTAACTCGACTTCACATATGTTAAAACATCCCAAATTTCTATTTGCATTAGTTCTATACCAATTTTGTTGTAGGTACCTTAGTGTTTTTCAGCCGGAGCAAGCTTACATCATCACGGACGATCCTGTTCAGATCGGAGGCGATCCTGTCGAATCAGAGACGATTTCGTACCAATGCGAGACGATTTCGACTGCAGTCAACATTGAGGCAATCAGTGCCTAAAGTTTGCATTTCTTCATCTTTTAATCTATTGTTTTATGTTGTAATTAGCTAGTTTATTCGGTATTTTATGCTATTCTGCATTTTGGAGTTCACCCATATAGATTTAAATGCATAATTAAGTCATAATTATTATGAAATCAGTATAATGCATGCATGTTTCTGTTTATAAGTTTCAGTTTGATATTGTTACTTTCATTTTACATTGTTTCCCTCTGTTAGAATAGTTGCATTTTCTGTGTTTTGCACCTATTTCTCTGTTTGCAGGTCTCTAACGAATTCTTCTGATGAATTCGTCAGATCTCAGACGATCTTGTCTGATCTCAGACGATCCTGTCAAATCAGAGGCGATCCTGATCGCTTCAAGAATCAGAATCTTCATCAGACATCCGGATCAGGTATTTTTCTTTTAACATTCTTTAATTTCTCTATTTTCTGTCTTAATTCTATTTTCTGTATTCATTTAATCTGCATCTTCATATAGAATAGCTTAGACGCATTTTGGCCAAACCTAGGACTTGAATGCTTAAGGCTAAAACGAACACATAAAACACATTCCCAACCTAGGCGTGGAAACTGCCATTAAATGTTTCCTGGTGAACCCACCATCCGTCGAAAAATCACCAATATACACCTCCCTTGAGAGGCGGGACCTTCGCAAGGCCTCTCAGTCCGAGGTACCGCGCCATCCTTTTCACATCCCCCTTCTGGGCACGGATCCTATAGCCTAAAGGTAAGGGTGTGAAAAATTTGGAGCGATATAGTGAGTCGAGAGCATTGATGTATATTTGGAGATCCACTTCTTCTTGAAGAACATAAAATGTCACTAATTGAGTATATAATCCAAAGAACCTTTCAAAAAATGACTTCACATTTTCACTTGGTCCTTGTCTAATATAGACCAACTGATTGTACATGAGGATTGGGTAAAATACCTTTTTGTTGAATTGATTGTGAAATGTTGCCTCTAGCTGAGCCCAAGAAGTGATAGACCCTAAAGGTAGACTTGTAAACCAATCATATGCCACTTTTTCCAAGGTGTAAAGGAACATTTTACAAGCAACATCATCATACCAACTTGTTAAGTGATTCACAACAAATTTGAATGCTTGAATATGTTCTTCTGCAGTATTTTTCCCATTAGAAAAAAATCGAGGAAGACATCTCTCAAAACCAATAGGCAAATAATGTTGAACTCTCAGTATGTTCAATGGGCTACCTATCATCCATGGTGTAAACATAACCATTAGTGAATCTTAAAGAATATAACTTTAATACCCAAAAATTCCTTTTTTTTTAAATCAAATCAAATCACATTATTCCTGTATGAACAATCAAAGTGTTAGAATAGTGCATAGCAATTCATGTCCTCATTTTAACAGTACAAGGTTGTATTTTTAAAAGAGGGCTAAAGATAATAACCAATAGGGCATGAAATATTCAAAATTTAAATCCCTATAGCATTTAAATCACACTGAAATAAACCTATTCAGGCCCTCCTAGCGCCAATTTGTTGAGTGGTGTTAGAGGAGGCCGAAGATGCTAATCAAATGGACTTGAAATATTTAGCAATGTAAAGATCTTAAACAATTATAAACCTATAGAATCTAAAACCACGATAAAATAAACCTTTTCATGCCCTCCTTCTAGTGCCAAAATTTTGAGTGGATATTTTGCCCTATAGCAAAATGATCACACAACTAGAGTCTCTGACAGGAAACTCTCTCTTGCAAAGAAATTAGTTATTTTTCCAAGGTTCTTATGAACAACTTTCATATGCATAAATAATAATATTCAATTTAAATGCTTAGAACACCTTAGTGATTGCAAGTAACTGTAAGCAAGGGGCAATGTTGGTTTATTTTATCATGAAAATTTAATGATTGTTCATTGAACCAGAATAAAAAAATGTGAATCGGCCCAGCAATGAAAATTTCCATTTTTAGATTTTTAAATATTTGCAATAAAACAGCAACTTTTGGAAAAGTAAAGTGCAGAAAAATAAAAATAAACTGCCTTCAGTATGATGCTATCCTATTTCGACAAAACCGAAGATATGAGGTTTCCATACATGAAACCTAACCTATTGGACCTGCAAAACATGCACAATCCTGATAAGCTAAGTGCTGGTTCCTAAGGATTTGAATGAGGTTTTCAGATTTACGCATTCGCATGTAGCAACCAAGAAAAACTTGTATCAACTACATTTACAAGCCTAAAATTTGAAAAGGGAAAATAGACATTTAATCTTGCATGCAGAAAATGACTCCTTCTTTCTTGCCCATAAGATGCAAATTTTTGAAATATTATCTGCATTAAATATTTGTCATTTTACAATAGCAGACATCTGGTTCTCCAAAACCAAAAAAAGTGGAAGAAAAGCACTCCAAAGCAGGCCTAGAATGGCTTATCACCCTCAGCTCTACAACCCTACTCCCAGCGATTTCTGACCCTGTACCAATCTGTGCTTCTACTTTTATACTTTTTGGAAATGCTCTCTGTTTCACCCTGTGATGCTTTGCTTCATCTCTTAGATCGCTTCATTTCATCTTCCTCGCCTCTTCGTATTCTTTGACTTTCTACTCGGATGTCGAACGTTTGATCTTCTCCATGAAATGTAACGCTTCTGTAACCCTTACACCTTTATGCCATGTGTTCAGTGCTTCCTTGCATGTTCCATAATGGCCCCCCTGTAAATCATGATGAAAAAAAAGCATGTCGCGATATCGTGACGTTTTTCTTTCAACAGCCTTGTCCGCCTTCATGCACAGCGAAAATAAGACATGTCACGAAATCGTGACATTTTTATGCCCGCAACCTTGTCTGCCTTCATGCACAGCAAAAATAAAACATGTCATGAAATCACAACATTTTTCTCCTTAGGGCCGCATGGATGCAACCTGTCACAAAATCGTAACGTTTTTCTCTTTCGGGCCGCGAGGATGCAACTTGTTGCGAAATCACGATGCCTTTTCATTTTGCTATGTTTTGCTGTACTTGGCCATGAAAATGTGACATGTCATGAAATTGTGAGACTTTTTCATTTCGTACCATCTCGCTGCTTTTTGTCGTGAAATCACGACACTTTTCTCTTTTAGGCTGTCTCGTTGTTTTCTATCGTGAAATTGTGATGCTTTTCTATTTCGGGCTATCTCGCTGCTTTCTGTCACGAAATCATGACACCTTTTCATTCCGTACCACTTTGGCTGCTCTAGGTCATGAAAATGTGACATGTCATGATTTCGTGACACATTTCCCTCGCTTAGCTTGTCAGTCGTCGTGAATCACAAAAATGAGACATGTCGTGATTTCGTGACGTTTTATTTCATTTGTTCCTTCCTCACTTTTATACTGCAAAAACCTGACATGTCGCGATATCGTGACACTTTTTATCCTTTGCCCTTCATCTCGTCTTCAGGTCACGAAATGGCGACATGTCGCGATATCGTGACAACTTCTGCATTGACTCTTCTCTTGATGCCTTTGACCGCGATTTCATGACAAGTCGCGATATCGCGACATTTTTTCATTTTGTCTTTCTCTCTCCTTTATGAACCACAATTTCATGACATGTCACGATATCACGACATTTTGAGTCTTCAACTTGGTTCTTTGTCTTGCATCGCGATTTCACAACATGTCACGATATTGCGACATTTTCTCTTCATGATGCATTTTGCTGCTCTTAGCCACGAAAACGTGACATGTCACGATATCGCGACACCTTTTCATTTTTGGTCGCGACAGAGCAACATGTCGTGATATCGTGACAACTTTTCATTTTTGGTCATGATGGAGCAACATGTCACGATATCGTGATAACTTTTCATTTTCGGTCGCGATGGAGCAACATGTCGCGATATCGCGACAAATTTTCATTTTTGGTCACGACGGAGCAACATGTTGCGATATCGCGATAACTTTTCATTTTTGGCCATGACGGAGCAACATGTCGCGATATCGTGACAACTTTTCATTTTCGGCCACGACGGAGCAACATGTCGTGATATCGCGACACTTCTTCTCTTTTGTGATATTTTGCTTTTTTCCTTGATTTTTAGCATATGGGCCACTGTGGTCTTATTTGAAAGCATGCAAAAAAGGTGGGTCCCTAATTTTGGGGTGTGTTGTGGATTAGCCACAATAGTACCAAAGAACACTATTACTTCATTAAATAATTTTTGAGTATTGCAAATGATCTTGCTACTTCTTGAACCAAGAACACATTTTACATATTAAAAATGATTTGTTGCAAATTCGATAAAAATGATATTGCTTAGTAAATCTTAAATACCTTAAGTGAAAGAGTTTTTCTTGCTATCCTATCATGTGCATGGTCTAGAATACTAAGAAATTTGCAAAAGGACAAGCTCCTCCCTACCCGAATAAAATCCCTTGCCCCATGTTTAATCTAGGCAAGTATCCCTAAAAATAAAAATAAAAAGAGAAAGAAAAAGAGAAAATAATAGGAAAGAAAAGAAAAAAACAAAAATCAAAGAAATTTCAAAGCAATATAATCCCCTTGTTCAGAAAATGACAAGAAATCCCTATCCCATAAATGTGAAGAAAATAAGGGAGTATTGAACTTGAATCCCAAAAATTTCTCAGTTATTCGCAAATCATGAGGTAAACCCCATAACAGGTGATTTGTGCCCAACTTTCTTGACATTAGGTAATTCCTTCTCACATGGCGATATGTTTATCCCTCTTTTGTACATACCACAGTCTGCATTTGGATTAGCTAGATTTTGGTGAAGGTGATCCCTCATAGAGTAACCAAGCCACCTCTCCTCATAGATTAGCCATCTCACTGCTCTCCCCCTCCTCCAATATACCCTTGCCCTCCTTGGGTGAAGATGATCTCTCCTTATGATGGGTAGATGCCCCCCTCCTCTTGGGGTGAAGCCCTCCTCTCCTATCTCTCTTGGGGAATCGATCATCTTCGATAAATATGACCACCCTGAGTGCAAGGACCTGGTCTCCTTAAAGATGCATGAGTGGCTAACTTATCCTGTTGGCTCGCTGATCGACGTTGCTTGAAAAATTGATCAACGACTCATAACACTACACTCCTCCATGTAGTTAATAAAATAGGATGGATATGGGCATACCAATGTCTATATCTCTCTGTAACCCCAACATCGTCATTCATCGTTGTCTCTACCAGATCATCATCAGGCTCTGGATGCAAACATATTTCCAAATTGGGAGCCCCACTGAGAGTGGTAAGATCTCGACTAGACCTGGTAAAAGTGACATTCTTGTACTGAGGAATGTCTTGTCGTAGCACAAACTATCATTGTACTCAATAAAAATGGTGCAACTCCATATTCCTATCTTGCATACACAACTAAATGGTCCACCTGATGTGGGCCAACTTGAAGGTATCCTCCTCCCATCCTGGCAACCCTCTCCAAGACCTCCAAGTAATATCCTTAGCTAACAAAGCATCCAAGAGCCGCTACACACCAACAAGATTAGCTCATCTTTCATGACCTCCCTATATAAGCTAGTAGAATACCTGAGGCCTATCCTTAGCCACCCCAAGTTGGTCATCTGTCATCCTAACCAATGACAACCTTGTAGGCCACTCAATAGCTAGGTGCTCCCAACACCACACCTGTAGAAATGATGTTAGAATGAGGCCCTTGCCCTCCTTGTAGACTACTCTGTGCAAAAATCTATATAGTCTACATAAGAGGAAGGAACCCCAAGCAAAGTGGACCCTCTGATATCTCATATCACATATGACCTCTGCTAAGGTCCAAGGTAGTTGCATCCCACTAGGATGGCACAAAATCAACCCACTCACAACCCCACTCAGTAGTATAGTCAATCGAGAGACTCCCTCTATCCTGTCGAGTCTCTCTAGTGGAACTCCTCACTTCCTCAATAGGAAGCTGGGATCTCCAGTTAGTCGTAGCATAGTCTGGCATTGATTTCTAGATGTAGTAATCCAGATACCCTATAGTGGTAACCTCAGAATCCTCCAAAAAATTATCTAGGGTGGGAGCCATCTCTCCTATCGGTAGTCGAAAGTAAGAAGACTCTGGATACCATATATCTGCTAACATTGTTAGCAGTCACATATCCGAACAAATATGTGGCATCTCTGCCACATGTCTGATACCCACCGCCTCTAGAGTAGCCCACTCATCATCAGTAAGGGCATCCAAATCTGCCTGTAGGGTGGCATGTCTCCACTCTCGGTTCTTTAACTCAACCAACTGTCAACATAAAACACAAAACAACAAAATATTAATAATCGAACTTAAAAATATTATCAAATTAGAAAATAGAAAAATTGTATCATAGAGCAGACGAAATCATATCCATTTTAGTAAGATTGTATCAATTTTTGTGATATCGTATTGTATGATACCGCTTATAATTGATACAATATTGATGAAATCGTATCATTTCTTTAATATCATATCATATGATATTATGAAATAGTTATGATTTTGCAATATCGTTACAATTTTACGAAATTATTACGATTTTGCAATTAGGGCTGCGCGACGGCAGTAGTGCCCTAAAAATCCAATTTTAATTAAAAATTTAACAAAAAATATGAAAAATTTATCCTACAAATGTAAGAAATCCTTACCCGGAGTGCTTCGTCTCCTACCCAGATCAAATATGCGTGATGAGAAGCTCCTGCCATGTTTTCTCCAGAGCTCTGATAATGCACAAAGGTAAAGGGTAAATGAGTTAACTTTGCAAGTTATTTTTCTTATTTACTCATTATACTCCAATTTTTTTTCGAGTTTTTATACAAACGTCAATTTGGATATAAAAACTCGAAGGGGGTATCATAAATATTGTATTTCAAAACAACTTACATCAAAACTTAAAATCATCAATGAAAATTGTAATAAATTTTTGCTTTCTCAAAAAATGTGTCACACTTTTCTTTAACGCAATTTCTTTCAAAACTACGCTAAAGAGGGGGCAAAATGTAACACCTTAAAATTGACTCATTTCATTTCACACATTTGCATGAAAAACACAAAAATTGCAAAAATTGTATTCTACATTTATTACCTTAAAATTCGTGCCTCTTTGACGAGATCGTACTACGATTAGCAAGATCATAGTGTAGCACCCTAAAATTGGCGCAGTAAACCTTAGCAAATAATTAAAATTACATTAGTAATAATTCAAATTCAAATTTTAACCCCAAAACCGCTCCCAAACCGCCTGCTGCCCGTTTCCTCATTTTTTGTGCCATTTTTAGAGTTTGTTTTGTCCGTTTGATGATATCGTCGCCGATCAGACGATATCACCTCAGATCGGACGATTTCGTCTGGAGAAGAACGTCCAGACGATCTCGTCCCAAACTGATTTGTGCATAGTTAGCTTCTGTTTCAACGACGTCTCTAATCCGGGCAGAAGCGTGTCTGTGCCGTTAGAGACCTCCCCCATTGGAGATCTTCCAAATTAGGATGATCTCCAACCTCCTAACCTCCCTCCTAAGCCTATTTAACCTTAGGACCCCCTCTTGGCATTCCCCCTGGCTGAAATTCCCTGTAACATGAATTCTACATGCATTAGACTATCTTAAACCACCATTTGCATTTGTATTTTTCCAAGTTTGTTTGCAGGAACTTCATTGTTTTTCAGTCGGAGCAAGCTCAGATCGTCGTAGACGATCCTGTTCAATTCGAGATGATTTCGTACCAATCCGAGATGATTTCGACTACAGTCAACATTGGGGGCAATCAGTGCCCAGGGTTTGCGTTTTCTCACTTTGTTTGTTGATTTATCCTGCATTTAGTTAAATTTGTTATTATTCCTTATTGTTCTGCATCTTGGAGTTCACCCATATAGCTTAAGTGCACAATGAAGTCATAATTTGTCATTAGAACGTCATAATCTACTTGAATTTTTATTTGTGATTATCACCTTAGCATCTATGTTGCCATTTTACACCATTTTTCTCTGTTAGAATAGTTGCATTTCTGGTATTTTGTATCTATCTCTCTATTTGCAGGTCTCTGATGAATTCGTCTGATGAATTCGTCAGATCTCAGACGATCCCGTCAGATCTCAGACGATCCTATCAAATTCCAGACGATCTGGACTGCTTCAAAAATTAGAACCTTCATCAGACATCCGGATCAGGTATGGTTCTTTAATCTAGCTTATTCTTTCTATTTTCTGTCCAAATCTATTTTTTGTATTTATTTAATTTGCATTTTCATAATAGAACACTTAGATTCATCTGGCCAAACCTAGGACTTGGATGTTTAAAGATAAAACTGAACACATTAAACACATTCCCAACCTAGGCATGGAAACTGCCACTAAACGTTTCCTGGTGAACCCCACCATCCATCGAAAAATCACCTTAATACCCCTCCCCCGAGAGGCGGGACCTTCAAAGGGCCTCTCAGTCCGAGGTACCGTCCCATCCTTTTCCCATCCCCCTTCCGGGCATGGATCCTTTAGCCTGAAGGTAAGGGTGCGAAAAATTTGGAACGATACATTTTGGTGAACCCGACGTGAATAACATAGGCATCTTTCTGATTCAAAAATATAAAAAAACAAAAAAATATATATATATATATATATATATATGTATACAAGAAAAAAAAAGTAACAAAATCATCATTTCAAGTTTGTATGTTTTAGATTCAATTCTAAATAGTAGATACTAAATATTACTTTTAGAAGTACTAAAGAAACCATGAGTTTTTACTCAAATCAATATGAGCCCATCAGTAATGTTGGAAGAATTCAGCCAAATACATTTGTTGATTATGACCAACCTCATCCCTATTCAACACCACCTCCATCACACTTTTCTCATTTTTCATCCTTACCCCAACAGGACAATCCCTTTTCCAATCCTCTTCATAACGATATTATCTATTCTCCCATATATCCATATTATGTCTATCAATCCACATACAATCCTCCTCCACCCTTTCAATATTCTTCTTTCAATACAACACATCCATTTCAACAAGAAAATACTTATTCTTCCAATTCTACCATGCACTCACCTCCTACTTCGCAATCTTCCTATCATCATTCTACCCATAATAAAGAAAGTAGAGGTGAGAAACCATTAGGCCCTTTTATGACTGAATTCCTAAGGCACGTATCAAAAACCTCTCGAAAACCTTCATCACGTAAATTTACTAAGCTCAATCAACCAATGGATATAATTCTCAAGTATTTACTTGACACAAATAGGATTGAACTCCCTTCCATAAGACAACTTGATACCACAACAGATTGGTTTAAACCTGAGCTACATTGTGAATATCATAGAGTAGATGGACATATGACACAAAATTGTAAAGATTTAAGATGTTCAATTCAAGATTTGATTGATGAGGGTCTTTTTAATATAAAGGAATTACAATCTACAACCGATTATAAATCTCTAGTAAACAATCAAACTCCTACACAACAAATACCAATAATCAATCAAGACATGGGGATCTCCCAAGAACCCCTATTCAATTATCAACAACAAGAAACCAATCAAATATTGCATGTTAATGTGTCCCATCATGATGATATTACTAATATTGTAACAAAAACTACAAATGAGCAACCTCAAGTTCAATCAACTCAATCTGATATTCAAGATATGGATTCCTCATTTGACCAACCTTCAAAACTATCTTTGGCTCTAGAGAATGATCCAAAATGGAATGTAAGCATAGAAAGCTCATCTTTAGAATCAAAATCTCAATCTGAAATCCACTTTGATAGCCAACAACAAGTGATTAATCCTCAAGCAAAGATATCCCTTTTAGAAGTATTACAAAGTTCTCATAAGGAAACTTTGTTCAAGATACCTAGCCAACAATTTGTTCCTCATCATATTTTCTCTAAGAACATAATTAATGGTGTAAACCCTCTTGAGGTTAACCATATTTCATTCTATGATGAGGAGATTCCTTCCTCTACTCCACAAGAAGACTACTATCTTTACATTACAGGATCTAGTAAAGAAACACCTGTTAAAACTATCATGGTAGATAATGGCTCCTCTCTTAATTTATGCACTTATCAATTATTCCAAAAACTCAAATTCAAAGGAAGAAGATCTTAATGAATCAAATGTTATTATAAAATCTTTTAACAATGAAATTCAAGAAGCTCAAGGTACTATAATTTTTCCCCTCAATATTGGATCCAAGATCCTGGATACTTTGTTTTATGTAGCATATTGCCCTTCACCTTACAACCTACTTCTTAGAAGTCCTTGGATTCATACGATGAGGGTTGTCCCTTCCACTCTTCACCAATGTTTGAAGTTTGAACTTGCAAATAAAATTGTTACCATACATGATGACCCAACACCATTTGAAGAATATTTAACGGTTGAAACATCAAGTTCTATACATTCTCTATTATCACAATTATCTTCTATCCATCACTTTTCTTCATCCATATATGATCATCCTTGTTTACCAAATAACACCCATGCATATCTTTCACATATACTCCCTCCATCTTATCAAGACTTGGAAGATAGTGATAAGAATGAAGAACCTTCTTATCCTTCTGACATTTTATTTTGTAACATGATCAATTTTACACATATAAAAGTCAAATCTTTTGCTACATTATTCTACATTATAACAAAGCTTTTGTTATCACTACCTTTTATTCATCACCTTTTGTTCTTACCTTCAACACAACCAAATTATCCTTCAAAACCTCCTTTGATTTTGAAGCAACCTTAGACATGCTATACTCAAATAACCTTGTATAATGTATATAGATCATCTTGTATATACCACCAATTCCATCATCTAAAAATTCATATAAAAATAAAAAAGTTAAAAAAAAAAACAATCACATTGTATTTCTTTCAATTCATAAATTAAAATAAAAATACAAAAACATCAAAATCATCAAAATCTTCAAAAACATATTTTATTTTTATATCTCTCAATTTGTGAAGTATTGCAGTTATATTTTCAAGTTATTTTGGATAAATTAGCATTTATTTGGAATCCCCCACTATCACAAACACAAAAAATAAATATCTTGATTTTATCTGGCATGATTACTAATCTCTCTTATATCAAAGTCCACAAAATTCAATTAAATAAAGTTTGAGCATAGAGAATTGATCTTGTTATTTACTTAAACCAAGCATATCTTTTCACAATAAAATGATTACATTTGTAATTTCCATGCTATGTTACATAGTAGAAGTGGTTCTTGAGCGAAAAGTTTCCCCTGCTATCCTATCATGCACATGGTCTAGAATCTTTGAGAATTGGCAAAAGGACAAGCTCACCCCTACCCGAAATAAAAATCCCTTGCTCTACAGCTAATCCGAGCAAGTATCCCTAGCATAGAAAGAAAAGAAAAGTTCAAAAGAAAAAGAAAAAAGAAACAAGTTATTTCAGCATTATTTCAAATATCAAGCCAAAATACAAAAGTACAAAAAAAAAAAAGCAAAAGAGAAAAGCAAAAGCAAAAGCAATAAAATCCCTTTCCCTACCCCTTGAAAAGAAAAGAAGGGTTGATGAGCTTGAATCCCTGGAATTCTCAATTATTCGAAAACCGTGAGGTAAGCCCCATAACAGGTGGTTTGTGCCCAACCCGCTTGGCCTTGGGTAACTCCTAGCGTGGTGATATGTCTGTCACATTAGCGACCTTCTTTTGTACAGACCTATGTCTGCTTATGGATTAGCTAGCTCTTGATAACCCGACCTACATAGTAGTCTGGTATGGTTATATGCATCTAAATCATGGTTAATGAACACTTATTTGGTTCATTCAAATCACTTGTATCAAATTATCTTGCTCAAAACTTGGTAAATGAACAATGCAATTGCACACACATTTGTATTTGAGAGATTTTGTGTATCATTATGATAAATCAAGATTGGTAATGAACTCACATACGCACATGGGATTCCTTATAAATCTAACTTTTGTCTTTAAGATACTTTGAAATATTTTTGCAAATTGTTTGGAATAAATTCATTTTCTTCTTTGAAGAACAATTGTTTAGTGTAAAGACAACTATATGCATTATCAAAAAAATCAAAATCATTTTCCAAAACATGCAATCAAGTTACATTTATATATAACTATCGACTTTCGCAACGATGGTATAGTTCCAAAAACCAAAATTGGAATTTTATGCCTAGTGCAAGTCCTCATCTTCATATTTTCTGACTATTTCAAAAATTAAAAATCAACCATGCAATAAAACTATTATTTTCTTCTTTGGATTTCACGATGATGGTATAAGTCTATACCTAAATATTCTATGCCTAGCGCAAACCATTGTACCAATTTTATTTCCCATTTATTTAAAATCATAAAAACATATGACTTAAATCATTATGTTACACAATTATGCTTTAAAACAAACAAACACCTATTCTATTTCATGTCATTATGTCAAACTTCAATTTTGCAATGATGGTATAATTCCTAGGGAATTATCCAAAAATTTTATCACACTTAGGAATTTATGCCTAGCAAAAGTCATTTTAAAATATTTCATGCATAATATTTTCATGGAAATCTGAAAAACAAATCATCATCATCATCATCATTTGCATCATCACAACAAAGTCTTAAGACAGTCTCTTAAGCACTCTTTTACTTTTAGCAATATTTCTATACTAGGATTAGCTTGACGACCGAGTGAGCGGCGACTCCATGAAATGGTCTATAATAGCGACAATGTCCTTTGAAATTATTGTTAAAAGTCCCTTTTATTTTTATCAAATTATCACATCACAAACAACCAACTTGTTTACATCAGATTATTTCATTTAAATTTTAAAAAAGCATGACATTCAAACCATCATATTTCCAAATGGCATAATTACATGAATCATCGAATCAATCAATCAAAACATTAAAGCATCATACAAATACATAAGACAAGTCATATGATCAAAAAATATCTCATCTATATATATCTCAACAATATATGTACATCATCTCAAAACTAGATTGGTATGCCACAATCTGTACCTAGGCATACTCAATCCCCTATCAAAAATAATAATAAGCACTATAATCAATCTGTGCAGTGCAATCTATAGCAGCTAGCCTCGAGAACCCCTCGAGCTCTCAGCCTCATCTCCTCCCCCGCCCTGAGGTGGACGAGGTGGCCCCATCATAGTCCGTGTGGTGCTATGAGTCCTGGACTCTGATCGTGATGATGTCCTCGATGACCTCATCTCGATAGGCTCCACAATATGGGCCGACAGCGGTAACCTCTGCCCCTCTGGCACCATATGGTGGTATAGTGTCTGATAGAATGTGACCTGGGCAATAGCCCATGCTAGATCCCGAGTGCTCACCCCTCCGCTCCATGCTCTGAGGCATGCTACCTCATCTCTGAGCTGTGTGGCCTCCTCTCGATGTCGTGCAGCCTCATCCTATAGAGTCTACACCTCTGCCTAGAGACGGACAGTCTCCGCCCGAAGAGTAGCCATCTCACTACTCTCTCCTGTGTCCACACCCTTGCCCTTATCGGGCGATGGTGGTCTCTCTCTCCATGGAGAAGGGGGTCTCTCCTCCCTCCTCTCCCACTGTCGTGGCCTCTGCTGAGCCTGTGGTCTCCTCTACTCTCTCTCGTCGTGACCCTGTGCCACCTCAATGGCCGCCTGGCATCGCCTCCCCATCCGATGCACAACTATGTGAATCGGACCCTGAGCCCTCGTCATCCGAGGAGGGCGGATGCCTGTGTACCAGGCATCATAGCCGTCGGCTACCCCAGCATCGTCCCCATCCACTAGCTGAATGGGGGCATCATCTATGTTCGGACCCCAAAAGCGCTGCATATCTGGAGCCCCGCTAATTGTAGTGTTATCCCGGATAGTCCAGGAAAACTCGTAGTCTCTGAGAGATGGGATCCCCTGCTGTAGACCGAACTACCTCAAAACTCGGTCATAGCGGTGGAGCTCCACCTCTCCCCTCTCCATCCTTAGCCAACAGACTCGCCTAATGTGAGCCAGCTCCTGTCCATCCTCGGCCCACCCTGGATGATCTCTCCAAGGCCTCCAGGTGATCTGGTCGGAGACAAGGTCGTCAAGTAGTCTCTCGGGACATTGGCAGATCTATCCGCCACTGTGACCCTCTCCGGAGCCACCAGTAGAAAGCTCGGGGCCTCTCCCCATCAATCCCTATCAGTGGGAGCCCTACCGGCCTCCGCACCATGATGTGCTCCCAACACCAAACTTGTAGTAGAGATGTCATAACCAGACATCGACCGCCCTTGTATACGACCCCATGCAGGATCCTATACAATCGGCATAGTACAAAGCTCCCCCAAGAAAACCTGTATCCGTGGTCTCTCATGTCGTAGACCACATCTGTCAGTAGCCATGGTACTCTGCATCCACTCTGATGGCATAGCAACAGACCACCTACAACCCCAGCCAAAACCTGTGTCAGTCTAGATGCCCTAGGCATCTGCCATAGAGATTCGATGTTCACTCCGCCCTTCTCCAGGGTGAAGCTCGGATCTCCGCATAGTCGCATCATCACGTGGCCCTGATTGGCCATGGGAGTGATTAGCCATCCTTGTATGGGGATCCTCAAAATCCTCCATACATCCTCTAGTGTGGGAGTCATCTCCCCTGTCGATAACCAAAAATAGGAAGAACCTCGATACCACCTCTCTGCTAGGGCTGTCAATAGCCCTATATCTGTAGAAACCTCGTGGCATCTCTCGCCACATGCCGCAAGCCGACTTGAGCCAACTGATCTCGCTCTGCCTCGAGATAGAGCGGCCAAGTCATCCCTCAACCCATCGTATTTCCATTCTCTGCTCTTTAGTAATCCTCTCTGCAACATAAACAACAAAACAATAAAAATCATTAATAAAATAATCATTAATAATGCAAGTAAAGCAAGTTCAATTTAATAAATGATGATATCATCCACTATTGGATGATATCGTCCCAAATTTGAGCAAATTCGTCTCCGATTTTGCCAGTCGAAATCGTCCCCTTTTTGACGAAATCGTCCCCATTTCGTCGATTTCGCCCCTGGATGAAATCGGCGATATCGAGACGATTTCGATGAAATCGAGACGATTTCGTCTCGACGACGTCGACGGCCCAAAAATGGTCGTGATGCTCAAAAATCATCAAAATTTAATCTAAAAAGCATGAAATTCAAAATTCAAGCCTTCTAAACTAAGTTTAGACCCTTACCCGTAGCCCGCGCCGGACCTCTGTCGATCTGTGCGCTGTCTCGACCATCTTGTTTGCAGAGCTCTAGAAACCAGAAAATAAAAAATGAACAGTAAAAATGAATTAGGGTTTTTCCCTATTTTTTTTAATTTTATTCAAAAACAATTAGCAACAAATTTAATTTTGGCTTTTCCACGTTTTTACCTCAAACGTTCGATTTGGGTAAAAACACGGAGGGGGCATCATAGTAAGCTGTCGTACGATTCGACCAAGAATCGTCGCCTAAAAATGGGAATAAATTTTTGCTTTCTCGTAGATCGAGAAGAACTCATCTTTAACGCATTTTCCTCAGAAAATTTGCTAAAGAGGGGGCAAAATGTAGCACCCTAAAATTGGCACAGTAAACCTTAGCAAATAATTAAAATTACATTAGTAATAATTCAAATTCAAATTTTAACCCCAAAACCGCTCCCAAACCGCTTGCTACCCGTTTCCTCATTTTCCATGCCATTTTTAGAGTTTGTTTTGTCCGTTTGATGATATCGTCGCCGATCAGACGATATCGCCTCAGATCGGACGATTTCGTCTGGAGAAGAACGTCCGGACGATCTCGTCCCAAACCGATTTGTGCATAGTTAGCTTCTGTTTCAACGACGTCTCTAATCCGGCGTAAGCGTGTCCGTGCCGTTAGAGACCTCCCCCATTGGAGATCTTCCAAATTAGGATGATCTCCAACCTCCTAACCTCCCTCCTAAGCCTATTTAACCTTAGGACCCCCTCTTGGCATTCCCCCTGGCTAAAATTCCCTGTAACACGAATTCTACATGCATTAGACTATCTTAAACCACCATTTGCATTTGTATTTTTCCAAGTTTGTTTGCAGGAACTTCATTGTTTTTCAGCCGGAGCAAGCTCAGATCGTCGCAGACGATCCTGTTCAATTCGAGACGATTTCGTACCAATCCGAGATGATTTCGACTGTAGTCAACATTGGGGGCAATCAATGCCCAAGGTTTGCGTTTTCTCACTTTGTTTGTTGATTTATCCTGCATTTAGTTAAATTTGTTATTATTCCTTATTGTTCTGCATCTTGGAGTTCACCCATATAGCTTAAGTGCACAATGAAGTCATAATTTGTCATTAGAACGTCATAATCTACTTGAATTTTTATTTGTGATTATCACCTTAGCATCTATGTTGCCATTTTACACCATTTTTCTCTGTTAGAATAGTTGCATTTCTGTATTTTGTATCTATCTCTCTGTTTGCAGGTCTCTGACGAATTCGTCTGACGAATTCGTCAGATCTCAGATGATCTCGTCAAATTCCAGACGATCTGGACTGCTTCAAAAATTAGAACCTTCATCAGACATCCGGATCAGGTATGGTTCTTTAATCTAGCGTATTCTTTCTGTTTTCTGTCCAAATCTATTTTTTGTATTTATTTAATTTGCATTTTCATAATAGAACACTTAGATTCATCTGGCCAAACCTAGGACTTGGATGTTTAAAGATAAAACTCGAACACATTAAACACATTCCCAACCTAGGCGTGGAAACTGCCACTAAACGTTTCCTGGTGAACCCCACCATCCGTCGAAAAATCACCTTAATACCCCTCCCCCGAGAGGCGGGACCTTCAAAGGGCCTCTCAGTTCGAGGTACCGTCCCATCCTTTTCCCATCCCCCTTTCGGGCACGGATCCTTTAGCCTGAAGGTAAGGGTGCAAAAAATTTGGAACGATACATGTAGTATGACCTCCAAAATCATAGTATGATATTAGAAAATATGATCTCTACAATCGACGTACGATATTGCCGATCGTAATACTATCTTGCCCTAAAATAGAAAAATTAAAATTTGGAAAATATAAAGTTATTTAAACGATTTATTACCTCTACCTATGTAACTACACGGGATCTTCAATATCAGATTCATTCAGTTTTACCCAAGCTTGGAAGGAGTTCCAATAATCCAACCTCACCCCTATTTTGGACACCCTCCCCTACTTATTTAATCAGACCATCCCCTCTACAATTCTCCTGGATCCATCGCACTTTAGAAAACTTAGTCCAATTTTGTATCTAGCTCTAGTTAATTTAATTTTTGCTTGCAGTATTGGAGAAGATTATCATAGATCAGATGTTGTAGTACTGTGATCATAGTACGAACTTGTAGGTTCAAAGTATGATCTTGCCTATAGCTTGCTTGGGGGCAACCCCCAACCCTGGTTCACAATTTCTTTACATTTTATCATTAAATATGTATTTCATTTAGCATATTTATCACATAGGAGATTCAATTTAATCATCTACATCCCTGGAGTTCACCCAATTGCATGTAATTGCATCTTTTAAGTAATTCATACTCATTCATTTGTCAAATTCCTATCACCACTACCATCCATAGTATTTATTAGATCTAGAACATACTTGTTAAACATAATTTTAAGTATAGCATTATAGATCAATCTATTTTCTATCCTTCACCCATGCATTTGTTGTCTTCTATCAAAATTGGATCATTCTATCTCTGTTCGGATTACGATCTTGCAGAATCATAATACGATCTTGCAATATCATAATACGATATCACCTATTTCTGTACGATCTTGACTGAATACAAAAAGTAGAAACTTCATCAGACATCCATATTAAGGTAAGATTTTTAATCACTTTAGGCATTGTATTATCTTATTGCATCATGTTCTCTGTTATCTATTGCTCGTATTTAAGCTAAAAAATGCATATAGATTAAGTTAATTGCATATTTTCTAAACTTAGGCTTGTATTATATTGTATTAAAAATAACACATCTAAAAAAATTCATAAGCCTAGGCACAAAAACTACCACAAAACGTTTCTTGGTGAACCCAAAACCCATTCATCAAAAAATCACCATATAGAAAGTACAACTAAGTACTTCTCTTCAAGGTGTAGACCATCCATTCTCCCATTCCCCTCTAAGGTACCGATCCATCTGCCTTGAGGAAAGGAGTGCAAGAATTTTTGGCCTACAAATGCATAAAGCTTCTTAATTTTCTTAGTTTTCTTCTAGTCGCTTCTAGGAACATTGGACCTTTGGTTTTAGATCCGCCCTAGTCTCCAGTGGTCTAGGTTTTGTTTGTAGAGCTTTCTTGCATGGGACCCAGCTAGAAGACATTTTTCATAAAGTAGCAGTGCATTCTTTGAAATTCATATGATCATTTAGATGTGTATTTTTTTGAACATAAAACGGTTCTTTTTAGGCATATAGGAAAGAGCATGAGTGCTTCAGGATGAATATTTTTCTTTGTGCAACAATTTAAAAAGAACACACACACCATAATTAATTTGAACACTAGTGAGGTGGAATTCATCACCATCCACTAGTAGATTTCAACAATGGTATCCACCTATTGGCTCAAATTCCATGTACCCTATTCTTGGCTGTTGGCTCCAATATCTGATGTAGCTTGGAAAATTTACATATAATCCTCTTTGGAGGGTATAACACTGACCATGTGAGTACTGGATGAGGACTGGCAGGACCTGTGCTCCCTGACCGGGTGTGGACTTCATCACCACACTTTGGTTGGATAATGTAACTGTGACTTTCATTATCGGTTGTTGAGCTATGAGAATACATGTGAAATAAACTTAAACAATAAGAGTATATCATCAAAAAAATGCAAAACATGATGAGAGTTATATTGTAGATATCAACAAATCTGAAACACACCAAACCAATTTAGGAACACCAAGAAAATTTAAAAGAGATAAACACTTGTTTACTTTATTTGTGTGTCTTAAAATCTACATAAGAGATAATTCATAATTGTCATGGTATTCATGTGAAGCAACCACCCTCAGTCCACCACTGAGGTAGAAGTTGATGCTCTACAAAACCATAATCACAATCACAATGACGTTGAACTGCCCATACATAATGTTGTTAAGTGAAGCTCAGTGAGCCTTAGGGGTGATAACTCAACCCATGGGGTACTCCTTAATAAACCCCAGTCATAGAACCACATCCAGTTTCCTCTCATAGTAGGCATGAGGGGGCTTCAAGGCCCCAATCCTCACATAGGCATGAGGGGGCTTCAAGGCCTCAATCCTCACACAAACATGAGGGGGATTCAAGGCCCCAATATTCACATGATAGAATTAGGTCATATCAACACACTGAGGTGCAAGACATAAGGGCTGCATCTAGACATAGACCCGTAGCTCCCCCTAGCCTCTTGAAAGATGGGAGGAGTCATAGATCATAATCTTATTGGTGTCAATGGAACCCCATGAGACTGATAATGGAAATTGAGATAAATTGATGATTTGGATTGGGTTTTATTAAGACAAAATCATAGAATTAATGCTACTAAAAATTCCATCTTAGGAAGTTCACATAGACATCTGACAACTAGACACACTAATGAGCTGGATGAAGCCTCAAAGTTCCCGCATAGTATGCACATTATATCCGATCATGGGGTATGAAACATAGGTCAATTTACATAGACTAGGTCATCCTGATAGACAAGGGTAAAAGTGTAGTAGGAGCCTCTCCAAGGGGGCTCTCCATTAGGAATCCTCGAAGTCATGGATCTATAGTGATGGATCAATCTGACCACATATGTAGGTTTGAGGAAACACTATGCATAGAATAAGAGTATTTAGAAATATTTGAGCAAGAGAAAACATGAAGAAAGAGGTATTTGCACCTAAACGAGTAGCACTTGATAGAGGAATAAATAGAGCATGAATAATAGGCCAATCAATTGGCTCAAGCCAACTTATATATGGATAGACATAATGTTTCTCAAAATGAGAGATACACTAGGAAGAGAGATGAGCGCATTAACCATACATCTCGCATTATCAACAACACCTAGACCTGGAATGGACACAACATGATAAAGTATAGATAGAGATGGAGGATCAGGAATAGACATATCTTGAACCTTCATCTATAGTCATGGGAGATGAATATAGATGCCCAAACTCAGAAAACATAGGGTTACCTCGTAGACTACCATGAGTAAACCTTCAAGAATAGAAGATCATTTCTTTGAAGGCATATAAGATACTCATTGAGAGAGTAAAATACCTCAAGAAGTAGGATGTGGTTGGGCAAAATCCAATCTTGATTAAGATACACAATCAACCTCTATACCCTTTGGTATCGAGTCTTGCATATCCTAGGTATTTTGATATGCCTAGGTTGGACAAATTCAAAGGAGAGGGATACACGTAAGAACATGTCACAAATTTCAAGAAAGCGTGCTTCCAACTTGAGCATAATGATGCCCTAATGCTAATAACATTCATCATGACATTATCAGGTGCATCAACTGAATGGTTCAACAAACTACCTAAGCACAAAATTATTAGTTTTGAGTAGCTAGTGAATGCATTTATTGAACGCTTTTCTTTTGGTATCAAGAAGAAATCAAACTTGTCTGACTTGACAAATCTAAAGTAATACGATGATGAGCCAGTCATGGACTATGGGAACATATGAAGAAAAGTGATGGTAAAAATACCATTTTCTGTTCCCACTAATGATCTCACCCATATATTTATTAAGAGTTGTGCAAAGCACATCTCATTGCTCTTTCAACTACAAGAGTATGAAACATTCAAGGAAGCCTTGGATCAAGCCAAGCTAATAGAAGACATCAAGGTTGAATAAGGAGATCTTAAGCTCTAAAACAAAAAATATTGGAACAATAAAAACTGCAACAACAAGAATCAACAAAAGTAGGCCAATCCTGCTCCAGTAAACCAGGTTGTATTAAACACGCCAAAGGGAGGCAATGGCCAACAACCACATAACTATTAGGCTCAAACCCCATTGACCAATTACAACCCAAATAATAATAATCAAGGTCAAAATAAGAAATATCGATTGTCTCTCTACTACATGCCTCTATTTGAATTGATGCAATCAATATTCAACTAGTTAAGTGAGGCACAAAGGCTCAAATTTCATGAAGTATAACTTCTTGATCCTAACCATCCCAATCCCAAGGGATATAGGGAATATCGTTATTGCCCTTACCATTGGCAACAGGGGTATGATGTCAAATCATGCATCAATTTCAAGAATTTCATACAAAATATAAATGATAAGGGTGAGCTAAAAGTTGATAATCCACTAGCACCCAATAATAGAGATATGGGCATATTCAGAAACCTGTTGTCAAATCATGAAGCCCCTAGAGATCAAGGTGCTCAAGTAAACCAATTCCAAGTTGAACCTCCCACTTAATAATTCATTGGAATGGTTGAAATAGTCAACATGATGATGAGAAAACAAAAATACAACCAACCAGAGCCCTTAGTAGCTCCTATTTGTATCCCAACTACACCTCGATAGAGGTAGGTGCAAATTAATCCTCCAGGTCCATCAGCATAACCTATGGTAACTGTTTGGAGTAGACTTTTACATAATCTCCAAATGAAACTAGCTAAGTTATCAATATATGAGCCCATTCACTAGTCTCCCAGGAACCAGGAGACTCTAATTAAAATACGAAGATCAATTGAGCTATAGCCCCAAAACCCTGATGCATTCACAAACTTTGTGTAGTAGGTACAATAGTGTCGAGCATATGATTCATTTTTATGATCACAAAATAAAGGTAGTCCCTACTACCATAGTAGACCCATCTCTGCAAATCATCATGTATATCAATGACATACCTTTCAAATGGGTCCTAATCGATACAAGCTCATTGATTAATATAATCACAACAAAATATATGAGGCACTTGAAAATACCTAGTTCAAACATCATACCTACCTCCTATACATTGAGAGCTTTCAATGATGCACTGTGCTCCATAGTGGGTACAATCATCCTACCTATAAAGGTAAGGCATAAGACCATCCCTATGATGTGTCATGTATTTTAGGGGGTCATGCAATACAATATACTCCTAGGGCATCCCTGGATAAAGGACATGCAATGTGTTCCTTTGATATTGGACCAATGCATCAAGTATGTGCATGAGGGATAAGTACATATGGTACCATCAGATGAAGAGCCATTCAAGTACATTCATCAGGTTGACTTGCTAGGGGATTTTTTCCTTCCATCAACACATATGTACATTAGGCCTTCATCCCCTACCACATAGCCTAGATATAAATCAAAATCAATGCAAAGTGACCCATCCACATCGATACCACCTCCAGCTTCCAAATCTATTGGAACTTTTGAGAAACTGACAACATCTAAAGCAAAAGACTCTTAGAAGTTAAAAGCACCCTTAGTGAAGAAAATACCTAAGGAACTCCCAACCATATAAATAATAGAAATTCCAAATCCCATGGAGGAGAAATATTCCTAGGACATAGGCAAGGAGGTGCCTCAACCTGCCTCACTTGCATCATCATCAGTGTCATCTACATCGTAGGTGATAGTCCACCTAGCTAACACAAGGTTAGGTGAATATCTTGTATAGAATGTGACTTTCATGCCCATTATCAAGTCTGCACAAGACATGGGATGACCAAGTGTCAAAAACTTTCCAATAGGGATAGTGGTTCCA
This sequence comes from Wollemia nobilis, assembly GCA_028583015.1. Taxonomy (NCBI): domain Eukaryota; kingdom Viridiplantae; phylum Streptophyta; class Pinopsida; order Araucariales; family Araucariaceae; genus Wollemia; species Wollemia nobilis. Next base: position 5,068,830 of record JAQPPZ010016385.1, on the reverse strand, counting down.
TTGGGGATTCCCCCTAATCAAACCAAATTTATATATGTTGGTTTGGACTATACCCATGATGCTTCTGATATTTAAGAGGATGAGGATGAGACATTCACCATGAATTTTCATTATTTTCCAATCTTGAGTTTGTTCTAAGATACTTTAAACTATGCCATCGACATGGATATGGTTTAGGTCTATATGAGAAAGAGCATCGACTTCCATTATAGTTGTAGTACTAGTTATCTACTAATAGTTTTGGTCTAAGATATCATATCCAAATCCATGATGATTCATTGGTAGTAGCTCTGGATAGGCTAAGCTTAGGGTTTAGGGGAGACATCAAATGGAATCCCTATCAACCCCCAAAAAGAATCTAATTGAGTGATATATGGGTGGCTATGGTCAATAGAAGACCACCTGATGAGTATCATCTATATTTCCCTATCAATGTAAGCCCATCAAAAATCATCCTATGGGAGGACAAACCAAGTCATGGTTATGACCTAGAAGAGAATGAGTATTTCACAAGTGAATTTGAGGATGAATTTGGATTGGCCTATCATAGGCCTTGGTACTTACAATACCTCGCTTGGTCAGGTAACATGGAAGGTGGATACATCATGGATGAGAGTGGTTATGAGTCATAGGAATCAACCAAAATGGCCTATATTCGGCCTCAAAATTTAGGTCACCATCTTGTTCCAATGGTTAGGAATGAGGGGTTATTCATAGATGACAATGACTACAAATATGATATTGAAATGGTTTATCTTGGGCCTCATCACTTATGTCAAGTCAATCAGCTTGTTGAAATAGATGAGATACTCCACATAATACATCATATCCCTTGCTTTGTGGGAAGACCACCCAATTTAGATAGGATCTATTGCATGGTTTTCCCCAATCTACCTATATTTAGAGAGCCACTTTAGCCTAATTATCCCCTCATATCGTCAGTCCATATACTAGATCCTAAGATTCCTAAAACCCAAAGCCTCATCTTGGGTATGGAAGGTCAAATGATAATGCAAAGTTGCACCCATGTGGTCCTGGAGATTTCATCCCATCCATAAACATGATATCCATTAATTTGACCACTCCACTTCATAATCTAGTTGATCCTTCTAAAAAATTATGTCTTAACTTAAATTTTATTGATTGGGATCATGCTGATTCACTCCTAGATCCTAAATATTTCTTCCCCAATGAAGAAATGCTACAACCATTTAATTTTGCACCAGGTTCAACTATTGGATGTAGTTTTTATTATACCTATCGACTATCTAGAATGGGTATCAAACATGGTTCCCATAGGAAAATTTGATGGAAGAATTTGTATTTGCATGGGTTTTAGAGATATCAACAAGGCAACACCAAAGGATTAATTCATGTTTCCCAAAATAGATGCTCTTGTAGACTTAACCATAGGTCAAGATATGCTCTCCCTCATGGATGGTTTTTCTAGTTACAACCAAATTTGGATTAAACCTGACGACCAACACAAAACCGCGTTCACTACTCCATGGGGGATATTTTGTTACAAAGTAATATCATTTGACCTTAAAAATGTGGGTGCCACATATTAGTAGGCCATGACATATATTTTCCATGACTACATGCATAATATATTAGAATATTATATCGATGACTTATTGGCCATGTCATTGCTGCATGAAGAGCATGCCGAGATCTTAAGAAAAGTATTCGACTGCATGATAGATCACAATGTCAAGTTGAATCCCAAGAAATGTGTCTTTGGTGTAACTTATAGAAAACTCTTGGGATTCATTATTTCCAAATGAGGAATAGAAGTTGACCTAGCAAAGGTAAATACTATCTTATAAATGGCCTCACTCACTAACATCAAAGAGTTGAGAAGCCTACAGGGCAAGGTAGCATCCATAAAGCATTTCATCTCACAACTATCAGAAAAATGTCAACCCATGAATTGACTACTAAATAAAGGGATATCATTCCATTGGGATAAATAATGTCAGAAATCCTTTGCTACGATCAAGAAATACCTGGCAATATTGACAGTGCTAGCTCCACCAAGGTCAGATGTGCTATTTGTTTTTTGATTGGTTGAAAGGGTGTTGAAAGGTCCCTGAACCTTGTACAAGTATTTTTACATGTTATTCAAACCGACCGAAGAGGCCCAAGAGCTGAAGATCAGAGAAGAAGCCAAACACCACAAGAAGAAAGGTGTCGCGATATCGTGACATGTTGCATTTTTGCGGTCCCAAGCATATAGAAAAAGCAAGGAGGAAAATGTGTCATGATATCGTGACATGTTGTGCTATCGCGACCAAGGGAGGAAAAGATGTCGCGATATCATGACAAGATGCAGCATCGCGGTTGAAGGAGAGGAAGTGTTGCGATATCGTGACATGTTGAGCCATCATGACCAAGGGAGGAAAAGATGTCGCAATATCATGACAAGATGCATCATCACAACCGAAGGAGAGAGAGTGTCATGAAATCGTGACATGTTGCAACGTCGCTGCCATAATAGAAGTGTCACGATATCATGACAACTTGCATTGTCACAGCCAGAGGAGGAAAGGTGTCGCTATATCATGACAAGTTATGTCGTCGAGGCCCAAGAAGAAAATATGTCATGATATTGCAACAAGTTATGTTGTCGCGACCACAAGAAAAAAAGTGTCACGATATCGCGACATGCTGCACCATCATGACTATGAGAGAAAAGGTGTTGCGATATCGTGACATGTTGAATTGTCGCGGCCCAAGGAGAAAAAGTTTCGTGATATTATGACATGTTGCAATGTCATGGCCAGAAGAGAAAAAGTGTCATGATATCACGACAAGAAGTATCATCACGGCCTAAGGAGAAAAAATGTGAAATTGCGACGTGATGCATCGTCTTGGAAAAAAGGTAAAAAATGTCACGATATCACAACATGTTGCAATTCTGCGACCAAAGGAGGAAAATGTGTCACAATATCACGACATGTTGCATCATCGCAGACTAAGAGAAAAGGTGTCACAAAATCGTGACATGTTGCGTCATCGTGGACAGAGGAAAAAAAGTGTCACAATATCGCGACAAGTTGCAGCATTGAGGCCAGAGGAGAAAAAGTTTCATGAAATCGTGACAAGTTGCATCGTCTCGGCAAAAGGAAAAGATATGGCGTGATATCATGATATTTTGCATTGCCGCAGCCAAAGAAGGAAAAGGTGTCGCAATATCGTGACGAGATGCAACATCATGGCCAGAGAGAAAAGTGTCACGATATCGCGACATGTTGCAACCTCATGGCCAAGATAAAAGATGTCGCGATATCGCGACATGTTGTAAAGACATGGCTAAAGGAGAAAAAGTGTCACGATATCGCGACAAGTTGCATTGCCGTGACCAGATGTGGAAAAAGTGTCACGATATGATGACATGTTGCATTATCGCGACCAAGGAGAAAAGTGTCGCGATATCATGACATGTTGCATTATCGCGGCCAAATAGAAAAAGTGTCGCGATATCGTGACATGTTGCATTATCGTGGCCAAAGAGAAAAAGTGTCACGATATCATGACATGTTACATTATCACGACCAAAGAGAAAAAGTGTCTCGATATCGTGACAAGTTGCATCATCACGACCGAAAGTGAAAAAGTGTCACGAAATCATGACATGATGTAACATTGCGACTAAAGGAGAAAAAAGTGTCAAGATATCATGACAATTTGCAACGTCACGCCCAAAGGAGAAAGAAATGTCACAATATCATGACATGTTGCATTTTTGTGGCCAAAGGTGAAAAGTTTCATGATATCGTGACATGTTGCAATTTTGCTACTGAAGGAGTAGAAGGATAAGGTGTCGCGATATCGTGACAAGTTTCAACAACATACCAAACCAATCCCCTGGCAACATCTCACATTGTGCAAACATTGAAACTTGTAGGATCATTCCTTAGGCCAATGGGGAAGGAGTCTCTCCACACTTGAATGTTGGATTCGCTGAATCCCTTGTTAGCAATCCAGTCCGCAGCTTTGTTTCCTTCCTGATATTGATGCTTAATGGCTAATTCTAGGTAATTGCCAATTAGGTCCTTCCATTCTTGGAAAATCGAAGCAAGGGTCCAAGGAGGCTTAGTGGTACCATTGAGCTAGTTAATACAGTGCAATGAGTCTCCTTCGATGATAAGTTTATTGATGGTCAACCCTTTCATGAGGATCAAACTTTGGAACAGGGCCCGCACCTCTGCCATATTGTTGGATTGAATTCCCGATTTTTGGGCAAAGGCCAAAATTATTTCGCCTCTGTGATTTCTAAGAATTCCCCCTCCACCAGTCGCTCCTGGTTTGCCTTTAGCCACACCATCGAAATTGAGCTTGTGCCACCCAGTAGGTGGTAAGACCCACTTGATGACAGACCTGTCAACAGAAATACGAGGCATGACAAAGATGTTAGACATATTGAAAAGTTTGGTTAGGTCTGATTCTAAACCAGGAGGGGGGGGTTTTGGAGACAAAACAAGAGAGGCATTCTCCGAAGCAAGGGTCATGATTTTGACAATGATAATATTCTTATCAGTGGCTTGATTTTTGAAAATTCTAGCATTTCTCTCGAGCCATATCTACCACAGGAAAAGGTGGAGGCAATATTGCCACATGAATTTTAGTTTTTTGCTCTTGAAATGCTAGGGCCATTGCTTAATGAGGAGGGTAATGTAATGAGGGAGGACTATGGAGATGTCAAAGGTGTTAAGGACCTTGTTGATAACTACAAGAGAAAAGGGACATTCCAAAAAAACATGTGAAGTAGACTCATAGGCATTTTTGCATAGGATACACCAATTGGGAATGAGTAACCCTCTGATTATCAAGTTGTCAATGGTGAGGATTATATTTTGGATGGCCAACCAGCAGAAGAATTTGACCTTGGGAATGATCTTGGGGACCCAGACCTGATTTGATAAGTCCCAACCATCTATGGGAGTTTCTTGACTGTAGTAGGCTGATTTGAATGTGAAATTTCTAGATTCTTCAAGGTTCCAGACCATGGAATCATCTTTGTGAGTGCTCGGGATGATGCAAGTCATCAACAAGTTTTGTAACTGCATGAGAGCCTCAGTGATATGCCTGGGCCCGTTAAGAGCCAGGTTTTTCCATTCAGGTCTTGTAGGACCTTGGTTAATGAAGTGGCACACATTATCTCCAAAGGTGGCTTTGGTAGTCGCCTTGAGCATTGCAAGATGTGGATCTTGGCTAAGAGGTTTATCACAGATCCATGGGTCATCCCAGAAATGAATGGTTATTCTAGTTCCTAGACACCACCTTAAGCCTTCCATGATGATTTTCCTTGTTTTTATTACGCCATTCCAGAAATGGGATCCGATAGGGAGGTTGTGCTCTCCAAGAAAGGATAGCTGATGGAGGTACTTAGCTTTAATGATATCAATCCAAGTGACTTTTCCATTGATGGTGAGTCTCCAGGCCTGCTTGGCAATGAGGGCTAAGTTAATCTATTTTATGTCTTTGAATTCGAGTCCTCCATCCTTTTTCTTGGAACAGACCCTATCCTAGGTGACTAGCGAAAATTTTTTCTTGTTTTCGTTTCTAGCTCAAAGGAATCTGCATTGAATTTGTTCAATTTTTTGGTAGATGGTAGATGGAGCTTTGAAAATAAATAGGAAATAAATGGGGATACTTTGAAGGCAAGCTTGGAACAGAGTGGCTTTGGCTGCCTGGCTGAGCATTGAGCTTTTCCACCTCACTAATTTCTTGTTGAGGCGATCTAAAACAAGGTTCCACATAGCCGAGATTGATCTGCCATGGAAAAGTGGTAATCCAAGATAAGTAGTTGGAAGGCTCCCAATGTTGCACCCAAGGATCTCAACAATCCTATTTTTTCTGTAATTGGGAGTATTGAGAAAGTATAACTTGCTTTTGCGGTAATTGACTTTCTGACCAGTCGCCTCTTCATAAGAATCAAGAATGTTCTTAATGATTTTTGCTTTAGGAACGAAAGCATGAGAGGATAGAATAGTATCATCAACAAACTGTTGATGGGATATGGCTTTGGATGTAGAGGCTGTTTTGATCCCGAAAACAAGACCACTATTACAGGCAGCTGAAAGGGTTCTTCTAAGGGTTTCGGCCAAAATGATGAATAGAAAGGGGGACAGAGGGTACCCTTGACGGATGCATTTGAAACTTTGAAAAAAACTTGTGGGTGAGCCATTGATAAGAACCAAGAACCAAGCAGTCAAGACACATTCACAAACCATATTGATCCATTCTTTGTGAAACCCAAACTTTTCCAGGACTTCGAACAGGAATTTCTAGGAAACCCGATCGAAAGCCTTGTTCATGTCAAGCTTAAGGAACATGCTAGGTTTTTTATTTTTTGATGCCGAGTGGGCTAGTTCGTGGATGGTTATCATGCCATATGAAATGAATCTACCTTTTATTGATCTCCCTTAGCACTGATCGATGATGGAGGGAAGGATGTTTTTCAGCCTATTTGCCATAACTTTGGTGATAAGTTTGTAAATGACACTGCAAAGACTAATCGATCTAAAATCAGAAAGGGAAGCACGATCGTTGGACTTGGGAATTATAACAATGAAAGTGTAGTTGGCTTCTCTCAACATATTTTTGGCTCTCTAGAATAATTTAACCGTAGCAGCGACATCTTGGCCCATAATATCCTAGAAATGTTAAAAAAATTGGGGTGGGAAACCATCAGGTCTAGGGGCCTTATCAGGTTCCATTACAAACAGAGCTTCTTTGATCTCCTCTTCAGTGAAGCATGTAATAAATTTTCCATTATCATTGTTAGACACCAACTTTGGGATGTTCTGTAGCAAAGAGCTTGAGGTGCATGGATGGCAGTCAGTGCTTGGTTCTAAGATTTCTTGGAAGTGGCAAACAACTTCCTATCTGATTGCTTGGATGTTAGAGACAATGGATCCATCAACCTTTGTCAGCTCAGATATTTTATTAGAGCCTCTGTGCCGCATGGTGGAAGCATGGAAAAACTTCACGTTGGTGTCTCCTTCTTTGAGCCAAAGATTTTTGGATTTTTACCTCCAGTAAGTCTCTTCCTTAGCCAAGGCATTGTGAAAATTTGAAAGGAGGTTCTTTTCTTCAAGGAAAGTTTCAGCCCTTATATCTCCTCCCTGAATCATATTTTCAACCCTTTTTAGATCATCCATCAAATGTTTTTTCTCGGTAAATAGGTTTTCAAAGACATCCCTATTCCAGCATTTCAGCTTGAGTTTGACCGCTTTCAGTTTGAGGAACATATTCATGAGAGGGTTTGGACAGAAGTCCTGCTGCCACCATTGGCGAATACACCGGCCTAAATTTGGATGAGTGAGCCACATATTTTCAAACTTGAAAGAGGTTTTAAATATTTTTTGGGGGCGAGAGCAATCCAGAATTAAGGGACTATGGTCAAAGCCAATTTTAGGGTGGCTATGAAGCCTGGCATCGCCAAAAATTGGAATGAGTTATTTGGATAAGAGAAATTGGTCAAGCCGGATTTGGATGTGATGGATACCCACTCGTCTGTTGCTCCATGAGATGTGCTATTTTTACTTTATATATCAGCTACAAATTTTTCTTTGGGCACCATGTTGGCTCAAAATAACATGCAAGATAAATAACAAGTGATACACTATATCGGTCGTACGTTGGTGAGTTACGAGCTAGGATACGCATACGTAGAGAAGCTATGATTAGCAGTAGTATTTATGACCAAGAAATTGTGCCACTACATGTTGAGAAATACAACATATGTGATATCAAAATAAAATCCTTTGTAATATATGATGAGCAAGACATATCATAATACACGTACTGCAAAGTGAATCATGCTATTGACAGAATTCAACTTGGATTTCATAAGATAAAAGTCCATGAAGGGACAAGTCATAGTTAATCAACTGGTAGAGGTGCCTCTTCAGAATAGTAGGCCTCTCACCCAAACCCAGAGAACCTAAAAATAAATCTAACATGACTTTTTTCTTCAAAGTTTTGAAGTGTGAGCAAGGGGGTGGTGTAGGAATTGTATTTTTCATGCCACAAGGTGCTCCAATTCCCTTGTAATTTAAGCTAGACTTCCCTTGTATAAATAAAAATTCCAAATATGAGGTCCTAATATTGGGTCTCCAAATAGCCAATGCTATGAAGATAAAAAGGCTAAATATTTTTAGTGACTCCCTCCTCATAGTCAACCAAGTTAAGGGACTATTTTAATGCAGGAATCCAATCCTAAAAGCTTACAAATATCTTGTTGATACTTATCTAGCCCAACTAAAATGGTATGACATCAAGGTAATCCCTCACATATGAAACATATTTTTAGGCACTACGACATATTTGGGATCCTTGATCCCTTAGAATCCATCTACTAATTTCACTACCATTCATATGAAGACATTCTTGCAATCAGCAATGCAGCATGAGGCTTTTGACAACAAAGAATCAGTCAACATGATTCATATAGAACCATATCATGAGTGGTTCTATAAAGCTAATGAATTTCTAAATAAGGCACCTTAGGGGTATTTGATCTTGTAAGGTCCTATGGGGAATGACACCACCATTCACCACAAAGTTGTCTCTCAATATGCATTCATGCACATTGAATCACAGGAGGAACAAGTCATCTTGTCTGTTGAGGTTGTAGCTTACCAGGATTGGCTATCCCAATTACAAAATTTTCTTAAGCTTGAAATCATCCCATAGGGATTATCACATTATGTAAAAAAAGCATTCAAACAAAAAGTGAAAAGATATATCTTACTAGGAGATATATTGTATCATATAAGCTTCGATGGAGTCCTCCTTCATTGTCTTGAGCCCCAAGAATCATCTTGGGTGATTTCACAAGCTCATGACGATACATGTGATGGCTATTTTAGTGGCATGTCCATCATAAAGTGCATCCTTTGAATGGGTTACTATTAGACCACAATGGAGAAGGATTGCTATGAGTATGCCAGGAAGTGTACTATATGTCAACATAATGCAAATATGACACACCTGCCATCACATGCCTTACAACCCATTTATGTGGCTTGACCATTTTCTCAGTGGGGTATCGATCTAATTGGAAATATCTCTCCTCCATATTTAGGATGACACACATTTATCTTAATGGCCACTGAGTACTTCACCAAATGGGTGGAATCGGTCCCCTTAACATCAATGATAGGACCACGAATTATGGAGTTCATACTTCATAATATCATCTATCACTTTGGGGTCCCCTTCAAAATAATTTTGGATAATGGTCCTTCATTCAAGAAAAAAAATGTGTAGGCTTTAACATTCAAATATAATATTTAATATAGTTGTGTGACGCCATATTATCTGTAATAAAATGGGCAAGCATAAGCCTCAAACAAGATAATCGTATCCATATTAAAGAAGACGATAAAATAAAATCATAAAAATTGGTATCTACAATTACCTCTTGCATTATGGGCTTAAAAGATGAGCGTGTGGATGCCCATTGGGACAACACCATTTTTGCTTGTATATGGCATTAATGCCATCATACCCTTGGAGCCAAAAATTTAAACATTGCACATCATATTAAAAGAGTTCATCAATGACGACACTGTATAGCAAGATCACCTTGATCAATTAACCCTTCTTGATGAACATCGCATCAATTCTCTTAAGAATATTCACATTTACTAGGATCATCTAGTACACTTGACAGACTTTAAGGTTGGGGATCTCATTCTCAAAGAGAACCAACATAACTCAAACCTACCACTGCACCTACGAGATAAATTTATAGCCAATTGGATAGGTCCCTACATCATCTCAGAGAATATTGGACCTGGGACATATCACCTAACATCATTAGAAGGTGTTTAATATCCTGAACCTCTCAATATTTTTAATCTAAAGGTGTTTTACACATAAATCCAACAAAATTACAAAAATAATACATAAAACAAAATTTAAAAAACATTCAAAATAGTCAAAATTTTAAAAATATTTTAAAATCATAAAAACACAAACAAATTAGGGATAAAATCTCCAAAGGAATATTAGAGCCCTTTGGTCAAATCACAAAAGACACCAAAGGCATCTTAAAGACCTTTGGTCAAATCACAAAAAGTCTCAAAGGCATCTTAAAGTCCTTTCGTCACTTCACAAAATGCCTTAAAGGCATCTTAAATCCCTTTATTCAACCCATAAAAATATCCAAAGGAATCTTAGAGCCCTTCGGTCAACTCACAAAAATCTCCAAAGCATCTTAAAGCCCTTTGGTCAACCCACAAAATTCCCCAAGTGCATCTTAAAGACCTTTGGTCAACCCACAAAAAGCTCCAAAGGTATCTTAAATCCCTTTGGTCAACCCACAAAAAGTTCCAAAGGCATCTTAAAGCCTTTTGGTCAAATCACAAAAGGCTCCAAAGGTATTTAATCCCTTTGGTAAAAATTAAAAAACAAAAGCACAAAAACAACTTAAAATCAAAAATTCAAAAAACATCCAAAATAATCAAAATTCCAAAAACAATGGAAAATATCAAAAATCACAAAGAAATAAAGCTCAAAAACATTGCAAAAATAAAAAAACATTACATTTTGAATTTAGCCATGACCACCCTTTATATTTGCATTAGGATAGGTTGTGCTTGCAATATTACAAATGACACCATGTTTGTACCTCAATCATGCATCTTCAAGTCCATCATTATCCATAACCCATGTGTGTAACTGTCTTTCTCAACACAACTCCTCCTATTGCTATAAGGAATATACTAGGGTTTTTAGGTCACTAAGCCATACCTAGTAATTTTATTATATTTTGTAGAAATCTATCTTCACTAGTAAAAGATGAGGTCTAGTTTTTATAGCACTTAGCATATATCAAAATCTTATCACTAATCAAAACACTAAAATCCTAGTTGAAACAAGAGAAACATGAACACTACAAAGTAGTACTAGGTATCTGAAAGGCCTTCACTTGATAATTTTGTTATGTGCATGGTCTAGGGTTTTGATCATTGGAAAAAGGACAAGTTCTCCCCTACCCAAAGAAATCCATTTCTTTCTTTAAACAAGCAAAAATCCCAAAACAAAGAAAAATTCAAAAGCAAAATAAACAGTTATTATCATCACTACATAAATCCCTTGCTCGAAAGAAAACAAAATTCAAAATAAACCGTGATTTCATCACTAAAGCATGATCAAGTATCCCAAATAAATGTGAATAAATAAAAAGGGGTGAAGAGCTTGAATCCCTAGAATGGTCAATATCCATAAACCATTGAGTGATACCTAATACAACAATGGAATGCATGAATCCCACCTGGCATTAGGTTAGTTCTAAGCAAGTTGCAAAAAGAGCTAGCTTTAGTTATCCTATATTGCCTAATGGTCTAATTCAACTGATTCTAACTTAGGATCATGATAAGCATTTGATGATCCCCAATACAATAATGGGTTGAATGAATCTTGCCTGGCATTGGGCTGGACTTATGTCTTATCTAATGTATTCATTTGCACACACAAGATAATGAATATCTAAGTCTTCATAACAAAAAAACTATCTTTTAGGAGTCCTGTATGGTCAATATACAATTTTGATGAACTAGGGTGTTTGAGTCTCATGGAAAACCTCAAATATTCCTAAATAGCAACAAATCATTCCATCAATCAAATCATCAACTTTCTTTACAAGGTTTGTTCATTAAAGGGTGTTCATAAAATAGGATAGATACCGGATAAATATCAAAAATGATATTTAGATGACCACTAATTATTTTGTGCACATATTTTAATTTACAAAAGCTTATAAATAAAGCACATATATATCACATCATCTCATCTCACATCTAAATGTTTAAATGATTAATTCTTATGATAAGATTTATCATTTTTCATTCATGATTTTCATACATTCTGTGGTGTCGTCCATTAGATTGTTAAACCCATATCACATGCATTCCTTATGTTTTAAGTGATTAAAGCATACAGGTTCATTTGCATTAGATTATCCCCATATAATTAATGCATCACATTACATACATCATCTATCATATCATAGCACATAGATTAAATGCATAAACAATTAAAAAAAATTAAACATGCATTTAAAATCCATCAGTACATCCATATAAGCATGCATAGTAGTGCATCCACATATCTAGATCATAGCATCTAAGCATACATCTATCATCTAGCTAATGCATGTCAATCACATCATTGTTAGGATCCTATCCTAACACCATTTTGTAATTCTTATTTACTTATGTAATGACCCACTTCCAATGTGGGGATCCCATTATGATATTATTTTGTAATACTTTGTAATGTATGTGGCAAGTAGGATTTCTAGCCAAGTGGTGCCATCTCATGTAACTATTTTTATCAAGATTGTAACCAATGGTAGGTAGGAGATTCTAGCTCGAGTGACATTTTGCATGTAAGCCAACTCTTGAGCCTTTAGGTAGGGTTGCATGAATTTTTTCTTTAAAATATATGAAGCCATGTACGAATTCATCCTTTTACAAGCTAATGAAATATTGAAGGAGGTTGCCCCCTCGAAGAGGCCTACGATTCTATGTTATTGTGATATTGTTCCATTTTTGCATTTGATTTCTACATAGTGTTATTGAGTTATTAATGTATTTGAGTTATTTTTCAGTATTTTATGTGAGTGTGCTTATTTTTAAGAAGCTAGGTTGTTCCACTCATCTTCGGGTGTATCGGTAGAAAATCTAGGTTTAAATAAAATTTTATGCATTAGGAAGCTTTTCAGCATTGTATCATCCATATTCCATGAGACACAACATCCTATACTATCACCCTCCCGTACTGTCAGAGAGGCAGATAGTGTGTTCAAGGGTATGTATGAAATCCTCCTTGGGTAGTGGCCTAAAATATTGGTCCAAGCACTATTGTTCATCACTACGGTATAACAGAGGGCCTATGGGTATTACATACTTCTATTCCTAGCATACAGAGCTCAGATTGACTTAAAAATTAAGTAGATAATTATACACTCTATTCTAGACAAAATTATCCTTGGCAGCTCCTGGTCAAATTTTGTACCAACTTTCCAAAAATAGCAATTATTGATTTTTCTTGCCATGGCCATAACTTTTCAATGGTCAATCAAACTGATCCAATTTATGGGAATAGAAGCTACTTGTTATTCTACACCAAAGATCCTCAAGGACTCATTGGTGAAATTTTAAGTCCGAGTGGAAGAAATTACCTTGACATCGACTTACAACCAATAGGAGATCACAAAAAGTCAAGAAATTAAGTATATCTCCTCATTGAGCGATCAGATTAAACAACCACCGAAGTGGATCCTATTCTAAAATATGTTTTGCAATCCATTTCCCAAATTAAATTTTGGACCCTTACTAAAAAAAGTAACTCCTAAAATCCCACATTTATTTTTAGTAACTAAGTAAAACAGGGCTCACAATGGCAAGTGGAACCCGTGGACAAAAGGAGTTGGAAATTACCTTAATGTTGGCCGATATGCAAAATTCCCTTGACTACTTGACCACTAAAAGCCACACCATAAGATAAGATATTCAAGATCTTTGAATGGATCAAGATACCACTAGAATCCACTTAGAAAAACAACTTACAACAATGGAGACACAATTGCAAGGTACTCTCACATTTGAACACCAAGCTGAAAACTCTGAACGAGGTCAAAGAAGGGAAACAGAAGACAAAATAAGTGGAATTGAAGACACTCACTATGACCATGATCCGACCTTCAAAATTCTAAATTATATTTTCCTAAGTTTAGTGGAAAGGATGTCGATGGGTGGTTATGTCGAGTTGATCAATTCTTTAGACTCCACAATGCCCCTATATATCATCAGGTTCTGATGGCTTCCTTCAACTTAGAATATGAAGCCTTACATTGGTTCCAATGGCTATGATCCACTACCCCTGGTCTATTGTGGGAGGACTTTGAGTCCCAAATACTCACCCAATTTGACCCTAATGACTATGAAGAATTTACAGGAGCATTGACAAAGCTAAAACAAACTACCATAGTTTGTGAAATATTCAGTTTTCTTTTACTACCCATGAATATGAGATCATCCACATACAATCAAACTATGAGGATGTCATTACCTTGCTTCAGGTAGTAAAGGGTGGGTTTATTTTTGCTTCTAGTGAATCCAAAATCTTTAAAGTACCCATCAATGCATGAGTACCAAGCTCATGATGCCTGCTTGAGGCCATAGAGTGCCTTTTTTATTCTGTAAACAAGGTGCTCCTTACCTTGCTCTTGAAATACCTATGGTTGCTCAACATATACTTCTTCTATCAAGTACCCATTAAGAAAGGCACTTTTCACATCCATGTGTTGGAATTTTCATAACTTGTGTGCAGCTAAAGCAAGAACTGTTCTGATGGTCTCCTATCGAGCTATAGGAGCAAATGTCTCTTCATAATCAATACCATACTTTTGTGTAAATACTTTTGCAACCAATATTTATTTGTGCCTTTCAATGCTTCCATTAGGATTGAATTTGGTCTTGAAGACCCATTTACATCCAACACACTTATTTCCTTTAGGAAGCTTTACCAACTCCTAAGTATCGTTGTTTTTTATAGAGGTTATCTCATCTTTCATGGCATCCTGCCATATCTTCTGAGTACAAGCTGTGTACTAGTAATCAAAGCATAGCTAACTACATCTCCCCGAGGTTCTTGGGAGTCATCATCTCCATACAAATTCATATTTTCAAGTCTTTGCAAAATAGAACTCATTTCACTAGCTTGACTTCTAGTATATCTTCTTGAAATTTTTTTATCCAATATCTAATAATATGGATGATGCTGGAGAGTTATCTTACCTCTATATGGAGAATCAATATCCATTGGTGAGGAACTAAATGAACTTTGTGGAGAAGGACTTGGTGAAGATGATGATGAACTGGAAGTCGAATGTCTGCTTGGGCTTGGAGGAGGAGGAGACTTCTTGCTTTTCTATGGTGCCTATTGAATTTGTGAATAACCTACATCATGAGATTCAACATCACTATAAATTTGGGAATTTCCCCATTCTCCCCCTTCATCAAAAATCACATCCCTGGAAAGTATTATCTTTTGAGTCCTAGGATTGTAGAGTTTGTAAGCTTTTGTGTTCTCTAAAGTACCCTACAAAAATTCATGCTTGAATCTTAGGATCGAGCTTCTTCCTCTGTTCATAAATAATGTGTGAGTAAGCTAGTGAACCAAACACTCTGAAATGCTTGACATTCATTTTCTTACCATACCATTCTTGGTAAGGAGTTTTCCCTTTCAAAATTGTAGGACTCCCATTCAAAATATACACACTGGTCCTGGCTGCATCTGCCGAATACATATTTCTCAAATGCTTTTTTTGAAGCATAGATCTTGCCATATCTATAATGGTGTGATTTTTCCTTTCAGCCACATCATTCTGCTGTGGCGTATAGGCAGTAGTGAACTGCCTCTTTATTCCATGTTCTTTACAAAAAATTAAAAATTCATTAGAGGAGTATTCTCCTCCTTTATCTGATCTGAGACATTTAACAAAATATCCACTCTCATTTTCAACTCTTGCTTTAAAATCTATGAAGCAGTCAAATGCTTCATCTTTACGCTTCAAAAAATATATCCAGCACATTCTTGAAAATTCATCAATGAAAAGAAGAAAGTAAGAGTTATTACCAATGCTCTTGGTCTGCATCGGACCACATATGTCCGAATGCACTGGCTGGAGTGGATAACTAGCCCACCATGCTTGGCGAGGAGGAAATTTGGTTCTAGCATGCTTTCCTAAGGCACAACCTTCAAAGGCTTCCTTATTGTCCTAAACTTTAGGAAGTCCGGTCACCATCGCTTGAGAAGTTAACATATTCAAACTGGTTGAATTCAAATGACCGTATCTCAAGTGCCACAACACACTTGGATTTGCATTAGCACCATTTACTAATTGATATCCTCCTAGTTGGCCAAAATTTAAAGGAAATAACCTGTTCCTTGTCATTGGCACTTGAGTAATTATTATATCACTATTATTTTTATCAAAAATTGTACATTTATCCTCATAAAATAGCAATTTATAGTTTTTCTCTAACATTTGACCAACACTTAAAAGATTGTGTTAGATATGAGGTGTGTAATAGATATCACTTACTTGTTTCATGCCTTCTTTTGTTGGAACCTCTATGGCTCCAATGCCTTCAACCGCCAATGACTTGTCATATCCCAATTTGATGCTAGATTTGTAGGAAGAATCTAGAGTAGAAAAGAGTTCTTCTTTGCCACTCATATGATTTGAACACCTAGTGTATAAGATCCAGGTTTCATTCAAGTTTTTATCTGACTTTCCATATGAGAGAAAGAGATTTGAGGTCCCTTACTCTTCTCTAAAATTGCCATACTAACTTCTCTAGCTGCTACTACCTTGTGAAGATTTTATTAGCAATCACGAGCAAAGTGGCCAAGTTTGCCACAATTTTAGCAATCTTGTTTTGACTTATAATTTCCTTTTCCTCATCCTAGATGCTTTCCTCTATTTTGTTGTCCACCTCTATTCTGACCTCCACCTCTATTTGAAGATCCTCCTCTATTAGGAGTTCCACCTCATGGAATATTCCTACCTCTACCTATGTGTTGACCTCTTCCATGACCTCTGCCTTGTCATTTTCCTTATTGTGAAGCGAAGGCTTTGTCATCACCTTCATGGCTAGTGGAAGAAGATTCCTGCAATCTCTATTCATGTGAAATAAGAGAACCAATTAGTGCATCAAAGGGAAGTGCAGTCAAATATTTTGACTCTTCAATAATGATTTCTACATAATTCCATTTAGGAAGAAGTGTTTGCAACACTTTCTTCACTACAACTTTTGGTTTAATCTCTTCACCTAGAGTGACCATTTTATCTACTACGGATTTGAATCGCATGCAGTAATCTCCTACTTTATCATTCTCTTGCATTATGAGATTTTTAAAATCTCTTTTCAGAGTTTGAATCCTGACTTGCTTCACTTGATCACTCCCTTGAAAAATTTCCTTTAAATCCTTCCAAGCATCTTGAGATATTGCACAAGATGCTTCTAGGAAATATATTTTTATCTAGGGCTGCTTGTAAATGATATAGGGCAATGAAATTGTTTTTTTGGGCTTCTTTCTTGGCTTTTCTATCGGCAACACTTAAGGTAGACCAGTCAGTAGGAGAAGGTTTTGTGTAACCCTATTCAACTATTTTCCATAAACATTTACCAATAAACATAGTTTTCATCTTTATTGCCCAATATTCATAATCACTACCATTAAATTTGAGGATTGGGAGATTCGAATTTGAATCCATTTCTACTACTTGAAAGCAAACTTTGATTTGACTAAAAAAAGGAAGTACAAAGCAATTACAAGTTCAAATAAAATCTAGATTTCTTAACTCTCTCACTGATTTCTTGTTCTTCTTCTTGAGGATTTCCCAGTACTGGAGGCCCAAAATTGTCTGCAATAGAATCCTCATCATCACTTATGACAACAATTTTAGGAGCTACCACTGGCTCGGCCTGTGCTGGCTCAACCTCTACTGGTTCAGGTTTCGTGGACTTAGGCTTTGCTGGCTCAGGTTTTGGAGAGTGTGGGGTATAGCTCTCACTAGATTGTGCCTCAATTTAAAAGTCTTCTAAATCAGACTCCTCCACTCGTTGTCCAAAAATATTGTCCTCTGATTCAGCCTCGTATCCACAATCGGGCTTCCTCAGGTGGGCTATCACTAAAATCTGCAGTTGACTAAATACGGTTTGTATTTCGTCTCATCGGACTTGTTCATCAAAAGACTCAGTAGATTCTCTCCTCAGTAGAGAGCATAGGGCATGGTAACATCTGGTTGACCGAATCATCTACTCATCATGGCAAAAAAGGTTAGCTGAGTCACATCATCAATTTTTTCGGTGCTCAAAAAAATTATCTCCGGGAAAAATATTTTTCCAATTCCACTTTCCACAAAGGTTTAAAAGGTTTTCAAATATTTTTTATAAAGGCTTTTAAAAAAATAATAATAATATTCTTTTATATTTTTAATTATATTTTAAATAAAAGTTTATTTAAAACTAATTAAAAAATATAAATTGGAAAAATTATTAAATTCATTAAAACCTTAATAAAAATAAATAAAACAAAAAAAAAATTATTTAAAAAAACCTTTTCGCGAGCCGATTTGAACTCGTGACCACTCCTTCAATGATGACCAACCCAACCGCTGCACCACACAACTTTCATGAGAACAAATGGGGTCGAGGATTTATTTAAATCCTGCGATCGATGCGTTCTTAAAAAAAAAACTTTAAATTTTTCTCCCCGACGGGTTTTGAACCCTGGTCTCTCCAATGCTCGTGGGAAACATTTACCACCAGACCACATGCCTATCGTGTTTACTAAAGGAAATCACAGCATATTTATAAACAATGTACGCAACGTTCAAAAGAAAAAAATGTTTTAGTCCCACATGCGGTGGGCAAAAACAATGGAGTGATTTTAATATGCATGCGAGCACATATGCTCTTGATTGCCTTCGAGTAATCATGCCAGCTAACATTTTACCTATCTGACGAATCTACAATTGCCATGTGGAAAATACTTTTCCACTCAACCTCGCTTGTGCCACGTCCGTGCTCGTGTTGCTATGTCATCTTCCCATACTGCCATGTCACTATCCACCTCGGTTCCTCGAGTTGTGTATCCATATAAGAATTCCACCTCAACCTCCCACGTGTCACTACTCACTCAGCTACCATGCATTCACCTCAAAATTCATGCTTAGGCTACCAGCTCAGCCTGCTCTATCATTGCCTACTATATCGAACTACGTGCCACTACCCAGTTAGCATCCATGTCAACGTCCGCCTCAGAAAACATGCATGGATCTGATACTAGTGAGCCAAATCGTGCGATAAAATAAAATATATTATTTAATTAACTCAAAATTACATTTCATTCAAACCAATGCCATGTATTTATAGGGAATAGTGGGGGTTATGGAGGAGGAAATATGGAGGGATAAGGAGCGTGGAGGGATAAGGAAGGAGGTAAGGTCGACGAGGGGGGAAGACGAGAATATAGGAGGAATAAGGGATGAGGAGGAAGCGAGGAAGATGGCGAAAGAATAAGGAGGAGAGAATTTAGGTGAGAATGTAGGTGAGGGAGTTCAAAAAAATAAAAATCATACCGACAAATACCTTACTGAAAAATACCTGATGTGTTCACACTTGGGCCTAGAAATATCTAGATATTTCTGGGCCTAAACTCTTTTCACACTTACAACAACCTCATTGCTCACATGACCATGCTATTCGA
This sequence comes from Wollemia nobilis, assembly GCA_028583015.1. Taxonomy (NCBI): domain Eukaryota; kingdom Viridiplantae; phylum Streptophyta; class Pinopsida; order Araucariales; family Araucariaceae; genus Wollemia; species Wollemia nobilis. Next base: position 5,049,525 of record JAQPPZ010016385.1, on the reverse strand, counting down.
CTACTACTAGGTCATGCACCACCCAATATTAGACTGTATCAGTATCCTCATACCCTCAAGTATGAAATTGAGCAGATGGTACAGTAATTGCTCAAATCTGGTGTCATTCGACTGAGTACCAGCCCTTACTCTTCTCTAGTTTTACTAGTTTGCAAGAAGGATAGTTCATGACGATTGTGTATAGACTACCATGAGTTCAACAAAATTAGCATCAAGGATATATTCCCCATTATGATAGTGGATGAATTTCTAGATGAATTACATGGAGCTATGTACTTCTCCAAGTTAGACCTTCATTCTAGCTACCCTGAAATTAGGCTCAAGGATGAGGATATCCCCAAAACTGCATTTTGTACTCATGAAGGTCACTATGAGTTCTTGGTAATGCCATTTGGTTTGACAAATGCATCTTCTAAATTTTAGAGTCTGATGAACAACATATTTCACCCTCTCCTACCGAAGTTCATCCTAGTTTTCTTTGATGACATCCTAGTTTATAGGCACTCATGGGAAAAACATCTTATCCATGTGGATCAGACATTACAATTGTTGGCACAACATCAACTTTTTTCTAAGCGGTCCAAGTATTCCTTTGGTCTAAATGAAGTGAAGTATCTACGACACATTATCTCCAATGATGGCATCAAGGTTGACCCCAAGAAGATTCAGGTAGTTCAGGACTAGCCAAAACCTTGCACTCTCAAGGGGCTTCAATGATTCTTAGGGCTTACAAGTTATTACCACAAATTTATTTGTAATTATGGTAAAATATCAGCCCCCCACACATCCATGTTAAATAAGGACTCTTGTATTTGTACGGGGCCCGCTAACCAAGCCTTCCTCAAATTGAAGCATGCTATGACCACAACACCAGTTTTAGCCATGCTAGATTTTTCCAAACATTTTATCATTGAAAGTGATGGTTTCGATCGTGGCATTGAGGACATGTTGATGTAGGAAGGGAGACCATTGAATTTCACTAGTAATGCACTCTCTAATCATAACTTGGGAAAATATACATATGCCAATGAGATGTTGGCCATCTTACATGTTGTAACTCATTGGTGACCATATTTCATTGGGTGCCATTTCTCCATTAAAACAGACCATCATAGTCTCAAATACTTCTTGGAACAATGGGTTGCTACCCCAGAACAACAAAAATGGGTTTCTAAACTCATGGGATATGATTATGATATAACTTATAAAAATAACAAAGAGAATCTTGTGGTTGATGCTCTCTCTCACAAATTTGAGGCCCTCAGTATGTTATGTGCCATTTCCTCACCTGTTCCTCAATGGATAGATTCCTTATGACAAGAGGTACTTCAAGATACATATTTGAAGGCTTTGGTGGCATCACTCTGTGATGGTCCTACTTCATTTTTGTGATACAATTGGTATGGCTATGACCTACGTTATCGCAAATGCCTTGTTCTTCCTCGCACATCCCCACTTTGTGATCTTTTCATGAAGGAACTACATACTGCTCCCTCTGCAGGCCATTCAGGATTTCTTAAAATATATGAACACCTCAAGCACACATTCTTATGGAAAGGTATGAAATATGACATCCATGATTTTGTATAAGCTTGTGATACCTGCAAATGGATGAAAGGTGAAATGGTACATTCTCCAGGTACTCTTCAACCCTTGCCCATTCTAGATAAGGTTTGGATTAATATTTCCATGGATTTTATAGAAGTCTTGCCTAAATTTGGTGATAATTCTATTATTCTTGTGGTGGTGTATCACATTTTGAAGTATGCTCATTTTTGTTCCCTTGGCCATCCTTACATAGCCTCCACTATTACCCAAATATTTTTAGATTCTATCTTTCACCTTCATGGTATGCCCACCTCAATTATGTCCGATCAAGACCCAACCTTCACTAGTAATTTTTGAAAAGAATTGTTTAAAATGTAGGGAACTCAGCTCAAAATTATTTTAGCCTATCATCCACAAATGAATGGTCAAACTGAGACCATCAAAAAATATTTGGAGTCCTATCTTTGTTGCTTTACATCAGATAATCCTACTCAATGGGTGAAGTGGCTTCCTTTGGCTGAATGGTGGTACAACACTTCCTATCATACAATAACCAAACTCACCCCTTTTGAGTTTGTTTATGGGTGTCATCCACTCAAGCCTTCTTCATACATCCCAGGTAGCTCCAAGGTCCAGGAAGTCAACACCACTCTTAGTCAACATACCGATGTTCTCCACCAGCTGAAGTAAAATTTGGACATGGCCCATAATCAAATGCAATAACAGACTGACAAGCATCATTCTAAGCATAGCTTTGATGTGTGTGACATGGTCTTCCTTCACTTTTAGTTGTACAAACAATCATCTCTACAACTCTGTCAGTGCCAGAAACTTGCTGTAAATTACTATGGACCCTACCAAGTTCTCCAAATGATTGGTTCCACTACTTACAAATTGGCTCTTTCGCCCACCTCCAAGCTCCATCCTATTTTCCATTTTTCCTCTCTCAAAAATGTTGTGGGCACATAGGTACAGGTTCAATCAACATTACCAGAATTAAATGAAGAAGGTTCCATATTACTTGAACCCGAACAATTTTTGGATCGTCAAACCCAATCTCTCTGCAATCGCACCATCACAAAAGGTCTTATTCGGTGGCATAGGATCCAGCCAAAATATGCTACATGGGAGTCTCTCCATCAACTCCAACACCAATTTACTCATTTTTAGCTTTGAATACAAAGCTTTTCAAAGGGGAAGGACATGTTAGGATCCTATCCTAACACCATTTTGTAATTATTATTTACTTATGTAATGACCCACTTCTAACATGGGAATCCCATTATAATATTATTTTGTAATACTTTGTAATGTATGTGGCAAGTAGGATTTCTAGCCAAGTGGCGCCATCTAATATAACCATTTTTATCAATATTGTAACCGATGGTAGGTAGGAGATTCTAGCTCGAGTGACATTTTTCATGTAAGCCAACTCTTGAGCCTTTAGGTAGGGTTGCATGAAGTTTTTCTTTAAAAGATATGAAGCCATGTATGGATTCATCCTTTTGCAAGGTAATGAAATATTGAATGAGGTTGCCCCCTCGAAGAGGCCTACGATTCTATGTTATTGTGAGATTGTTCCATTTATGCATTTGATTTCTACATAATGTTATTGAGTTATTAATGTATTTGAGTTAATTTTTTAGTATTTATGTGAGTGTGCTTATTTTTAATAGTGATATCCTAACAATAATATAGCATTGCATCCATGTGCATATCATAAAAATCATAATAAAACCAATCACATAATACACACAATGAGTCTAAAATAGATAACATCATATATATGTGTGAGTGTATAATGTGGTAGAGTACATGGAGGTACAAAAATGCTTGTAGGCTACAATAGTGTAGGTCCACCGACCTTACACTTAAAAATAATACCAGATCCATCATAATCATCATATTGGTCCTACACCCCTAGGCTTGCCTCCACCCATGGCTCCATCCTTGTGAGTATGATGGGAGCTAGTCCCTATGGTTTTCTCTATCCAGGTCCTGGTCTTCTGGCTAGGCTGAACCAATGACTGCCCTGACACACTCCGTAAGCTCCACTACAAGCCCCTTACTGTAGTTCTCTCACAAGGAATGGTGCCTATCATTAAAATTTTCAAATGTAAAGATGTAATGTACCCAAAATCTCCAAAAATTTATACATCATAGTCCTCCAAGAGACCCCATAGGCACCTGATATCTATACCTAAATCTAAACCTGTCGATTCCTATACAGCTAGAGCAACTGGCACAACCTATAGCATAGAATCCCTCTCGATAGTAAGCTACTCTATCCTAAGTTATGTTGAGTTAATATATGCTTGGATGGTGGTATTATCCTCATAAAAACCTATAACCTAATATTAGAGTGTAGCAATGGAGGAGTCCCTCTCTAGAATCTATCATCGAGCTACCTGAAGCTCAACCTCAACACTATGTAACTGAGCCTAGAGAGGAGACTCCTACTCCTATGGAGAAAACTCCTCCTCCTCCTCTATATATACCTGATCCTATACTACCTACTACTCCATGGCTTGTCCCCACTCCTTAGTCCTAGGTCACTCTCGATGTGCATTAGGATCCTCCTGAGGAACTATCTCATCCTTATATTGATCTAAGCTACCACTGCCCTGCCATAGCCGTGTAACCCACCATTGAGTATACGCCCCTGTAACCTTAGAATTATCTATACCCTCATAAAATATAGGAGGTTTCTCCTCCTCTAAAACTGCTACAACTTGATATGGTGGAAGGCCCCTCTCTATGACAATTCATTTGTATAGAACCAACTCAAAGGGAACTTCCTGCTAGACACTAAACTAATAAAGCACCCAGGAGTATTGAAAGAACTCTTTGATACCTCCCTTGTGACAAATCACCCATCAGTCATACCTATTTGGATCCATGAATTTGTCTACCTATGGCCATGTAGGGCACTTAAAATATGATCTCCATATAATGTCCCTCACCCACAGGCCATTCAAGGAGGCTGCATAATGTGAAAAGTCTCCTACGTGATATCGACTTTAGTGCTTCTCTCACTCTTGATGCCACTTGCATCTATAACATCAAGATACCTCTACAATTATAGTAATACTAATAAGAAATCTTCTTGGGCAGTCCATCCTGATGTGCTCCCAACCCCATATCTAAATAAGCAAGTTGCAAGCAACACTAACTCATCCATGTTGAATCTTGTAGAGCTTATCATAGCATTGGGCTAGCAATGCACTCTCCCAAGCCATAATGATCGACTTCTTACTATCCAAAAGGTCCCAAACCATAGCCAAAAGGTTCTATGGGAACCTCTCTCATAAAAAATATGGCAAAAGCATGTTACATATAACATGCATAAGGACCACCTACCACCATGTGAAAACATCCTCTCGATACCACTGAGCTACAAAAAAATTTCCATGCCAAGTTTTAGATAATGTTGTATCTACCAAATCTCTAAAGATCCTCTCGAACACAACATCTCTAGCACTGGTAGGAGAGGACACGATAGCCTCTCCATCAAAGGGGGTCTAGAAGATCCTATATACATCCTCTGGAATGATGGTCATTTCACCAATATTGAAGATGAAAAGTGTTTATCCGACAGTCCCATATGTGAGCCAGAGTAGTGAGATAGGCCTGGTTTGACATGATAGTCAGTAGCCTCATCACATACATGAGACCATGAGCATCAAACCAAGCCTAATATGCATTTTCCATCAGGGGCAGGAGTGCCATGACCAAAGTGGTATCCCGAGCCCATGAAGACAAAAAGCTAAAAGTGCAAATTAAAATACCTAAATTAAATGCACTTAAAAGCTAAAAAGAACAATAAAATGCAAAATGGTGCAAAAGTAACCTAAAAATAGCTAAGGGTACAAACACAATGACTAAATGCACCTAAACATACAAAAAAATCAAAACCTACACTTGAAAATTTCAAAAAAATCAATTAAAACCACTAAAAATAAAAAAACAAAAAATCAATAAACTTCAATATTTTTTTTAAAGTTGCGTGGCTGCTCACGTTGACAATGGCTATCTGCCAACGGTTAAATTTTTAACCGTTAGAATTCAAACTAGCCACTGATGATGACAATGATACCTATTTGCCAAATTAGGGGTCATCTTGGGTGTCAGGGGTCGTGAGGTGGCACACCAACAACATATACCCTCACACAAAAACATCAAAAAAATTGCAAAAAACATAAAACTAGATAACACCCACCTAAATTAACCCTAAACTAAGCCTATCTATGGATTCGGTTCATTGCCAATGGGTTTAATTTGGTTTATTTTCCAATTTCTTAATAAGGTTCATTTTTACCCAATTAAACAAACAAATTAGGGTTTGAGAGAAATACCTGTGAGTTGTTGGCTTCTCCACTCATGGACACCTCATCCTGCATAGTCATGATGTCGAGAGGTTGGTCAGCGTATCAGGTCACTTTCTTGTTTTCTCCCTTAGAGCTTAAATTACAAATTTATAGTTGGTAAATAATGAAATTCAAAACCCTATTTTTTTATATTTTTTAGTTTTTCTTCGGCTACTATTGGCATCATTAGCCCATAATTTATAGCCACTGACACTGACAATGACTACAAAATTGTAAAATTAGGCCGCTACTACTGACATTGGCTAGAAATAAGTAATAAATTCATTAGATTTCTCACCATGAGGGGTCTCAAAATGGACAATTAGGCATATCTACTAGTCCAGAATCACCAAAAATTGCAAAATACCCAAAAAATCACACAAAGCAAAAATTCAAAAACAAAATAAAATTCAAAAAATCGAAAAAATCAAATAGAAATAAAAACTTGAATGTGCCTCATATTTAGTTATTTACTCTATAAAATTGGTGGTTGCAAGAACTTGCGATCCATGCAATCCGACAAGATGAGTAAATTACCATAAGGCCATTTGGGGTAAATTGGTCATTGTCAAATTAGAATGCTTCACTTCAATCCCTAAGAAGGCCATGGTAGTCATACTGCCCCACAAGAGTGAGGTATTCATTCCATATCTTCTATGACACTTTTAGAAAATCATCAAATTTAATTATTTAACATAATATTAAATTCAATTGATAACATCTTGATTTCCTAAGAAGGCCATGGTGGCTAGATCGCTCCACGGGATGGAGATATGCAATTAACATAAATGGTTGGAATCACACCTAAAATGGGACCTTCCATATAATAACAATGCAAAACTCTTAAAATAAAATCAAGCGACTCATCGCTTTTTTTATTATCCTTCCCTTATCAACTCGTTGCTTGAGGGGGTAGTCATAATATCAACGATCATAATCAAAATCAATGAAGGATCACTCGATCATGTAAAATTGCATTCGTCTTACAAATCATTACCAAAAAATATCATAAGCTTATCCTTTGTTGGGGAAAAAAAAAATATGATAGTTAAGCTATACGACCTCCTCCTTTTGGACCAATCGTAGCACTAAGGCTACCTGATCGCCGATAAAACTTGTGATAGCTTTTGCAAATTTTAAGCCTTCCATCCTATTGGAAGCAATGATTCTGGGATGCATGCCTTTCTCATGACTGAGGCATCTAATGTTGATCAGATCAATGATCATCACACATCCTATAATGTGGCCCTAGGTGGTCTATTTTTGCTAAGTTTTGTGTTTTCCACAATGCATCCCAAAAAGGGGTATCTATAGACACCTAAAATATATCATGTTTAGGATACTACTCATATGGGCACATCCAAAATACCATATGACTGATCTTGGGCCTTCCTAAGAGCTAGAAGTTGTCCTAACCACTTAAAAGGGATAGTTTTAGCCCATTTAGGCTCAACCACTATTGTCTAGAGCAACCACTAACACAAGTCATTGAAGCTGAGAGTGACCACAATTACTCTAGACAACAAATAGCACTAAAACACAAACTGGCCATGAATGTGGGCCCAAATCATACAATATGACTACACTTATATTATTTATCAGTGGTTTTTGGTGTGGATCTCCCACAACTCCTCTTGACTACCCCTTCCATGCAAATATGTGATTGAGCATTCCCCTCTAATAGTCAGTTACATGTAGATCTAGATCTTGGATTCTCTAGGAAGCTAAGATATGGATCTAGATCTGAATCTAGGAGGTCTATATATGCACCCTCACAAGAAAAATAAAAGGATTTGAAGAATCAAAGCTTTTATGCAGCTAAGCCCTAGTGAATTGGAGAGAAATTTCATATACCCTTGAGGAGTAACGAAGTGCTATCTGATTGAGCAATGAAAATACACCATTCAAGCACTTAGTTCCACATAAGTTTCACTTCCAATCCATGTATGGAAAATAAGGTGATCCTTAAACATCAATTTATATGAAGGATTGAGTGTCAACACACTTGGTTCATGAGGAATAAGGTTTCATTTCATGGCCACTATCCTTGATAGCAGCTTACAGGCACAACCTAGGGTTTAAGACACTATTTCCTGAGTTTTTAGCATATATTTCTCATTGTTTTTTCTTTATCAATTAATATTAGCATAGATTTATCCTTTCATTACATTTGCATAGTAGTTTCTAAGTTATTTATGCACTTCTACTTGTATTTACATCATTATGCATTTACTATGCTTTTACATCATTCCTTGCAGATCTTAAAAAGAAGCCTCATAATGAGAGGTCGCATATGCTACTGATTATTATTTGTTGTTTCTTGTATGTAGGTTACAAGTTCCCAGACCAGTTCAAAGCATCTATGATATTATATCTCTCTGAGCAAGTGAGAAGAAGGCATCAGTAAGCCCTTGAACAAATTCGTGTGTGAGCCTGAGAGGCTTGCAAAGTGCACCATCCCATTTTTGGGGTTACTTCCATTTGTAATCATTGTATTAAGCAATCAATATCTCTAAAAGTTACCAATCTGTAACCAAAGTTTCAAATGAACTAATAAAATAAATCTCTTGACTTTGCTAATTCCATGTTATTTATGCATTATCATCCTTTCACTTGATATTATGCTGCAAGTAGATTAGATGCATTGTTTCCTAGGATCGTACAACTTACCTCTTATCCTTATCTCTTCTACCATTGCCAACAAGTCATATTCTATAAGTTCATAAAATTGCTAATAAAAATTGTTGGTGAAGCCATCTGGTCCTAGATCTTTGTCCTTGGGTAGTGAACATATAAATTCTTCCAACTCTTCTTTGGTTATAGCTAAATAGATATTCTTTGTCTCTATGTTTACACAAAGGAGAAATTTTATTCAAGATAGTGGCCTGACCCTATTGATTTACTATTGTATTTGTGACAAAGTCTAAGTAATGATCTCTTGCTAGTTCATTTATGATTGTTTGATCAAAAAAAATTTATTTAGCTTTGTGAATATTTTTATTTGTATTTCATTGGTAGTGTTGCATTGTTTTTAGATTAAAGCAATTTGTGTTTTTGTATCCTTTCTTGATCTAAATAATTCTTGATTTAAGTCTCCAATGTGCCTCTTATTATCTAAGAGCAAGATCCATTTCTTGGTTCATCTAGAGTCTTCTCTCTTCCTATTGAGAGATTGGAGTATGATCACCTATCTCTTGTTTTTCTTCATCCATATATTATAGCAATATGCTTGACCTATTTTGAACTTTAGTCTTATTGGAAATCTAGTCCCTAATGACTTTCTTGATATTATAAATTTTCAATTTCCATACCTCCTGGGGACTTTTTGCACAAACATGTTGCTTCTAGATTATTTCTACTAAAGGTGAAAAATCCTCATGCTCCATCTATTTTGGATTGTATTTGAAAGGAATATTCTTTTTTTTAGAAGAACACTATCACCTGTATCCAAATAGATACACTTATTATCTAAGACCAAACTTTGAATTATACCACTTGATACAAGTGGATACCTAAATAGTATATCTTCTTGTATCAATAATCTATCTGATCTTTCTACAATAAATTTAATCTCATCTCTTCTATTTGTCCATGTAAATTTTCTATTTTTGGGGATTATGTCTTGAAATTTTTTCTCTTTGCATAACCTGGTCCTTAAAAGGTCCTTTTGATGGAATACCTCATTTTTTAGACAAAAGTCACATTCAAGTCCCCTAATATAATTAAATTTGAGGGTCTTTCCTAATGAATCTAGTGTTGAATACTTTTTCAAACCTCTTGCTTTAAAACTAATTTATTTGGTCCTTAAAAATTTATTATGGTCCAAGTTTATCCTTGTAGAGAGGAGAAAAAATTTTCTATCCAATATGAGTGTCTTGTTTTATTAATACATTTTAGGGACTATGGATCCCATGCAAGGGGAATCCCTCCAAGGAACTTTATGAATCTACTACTTCTAGGTTTGAGGATCTCCATATATTTTTTCATTCTATTCTTGCTAACTACTCTATAAATTTAGTTTCTTGAATGCAGATAACCATTTGCTTCTATTGGGCTATTAATTGACTTAGGTAGTTTTTTTATTATGGGACTACCCAATACCCTTCCATTCCATGATAGAACATTCATTTCTTAAGTGGCTTCTTAGATTTATTGAAGTCTAAGGTTTTCTATGCTTTATTTTAAATCTCTATATTTTTTGTGGATGGGATACCTTTTAGAATCATTTTTGCTACTACATAAGTTTCTTTTATTTTTTATTGGTAGCCCGAGTTTCCTCCACTTCATATTTCATTTCAATATCTAATGGATCTTCCTTTTTTATATATCCCTGGATGTTTCTCTTTCTCATTTTGTGATAAAATAGTGAACTTATTATTTTTGTATTTTTGGTTGTTGTTGAGGCCTCCTTATACTTATAGATCTTTTCTATTATTTCCTTCTCATTATTTGAAATTCTTAATATTCCTCCTTTGTCTCTTGTTGTAACTTAGTGGGAAAATTCCTTGAGAAATGATCTTATTAATGATAGGTAATATATTTAAAGGGAATGTGTGCATAATCCATTGGCTAGGTATGGATCCAATCCAAGACTTTGATACCTATATTTTTAGGAAGCTATTTTTTCAAATTAACTTGAACACATAGCCTAGCACAAGTTACATTATTAGCCTTTGGAGGATATCAGTCTAAAAATGTACCAATAGAGTTATCTATCATCTCAAGATTCATTTTATTCTGTAAATATAGGGATAAAAATGGTAATCATACCAAAATTGAGACTTATTTTGGTTCTTCCACTTATGGGTCAAAATTAACTGATTAGGGTATTATGTACAAAGGGTTTAATCCAAGGAATAAGGGACCTCATTGAAATATTGCATATATTTCCTTTATGGAGGTAAAATAACTATGAAATACCCTTTCCATGCCATCATGAATTTATAGCTAGATATTTTAGATCCCCAAGAAGAGATGAACCATATTTGAATGGCTATTGGGCTAGGCCAAATACCTATAAATTTGCAAGCAATAGTTATTTTAGTTAGGGTGAGGATAAGGCTATAAATATAGTTTGGAGGAATCTCCACCACTAGAGAATCATTCAACTTAGAGCAAAGAATCATTTTTTACCTGGTTGGAACTATTGTGGCCTCATTGCCTTCAAAGCTTTGGCTGTTTTTTCTAGTTTTGATTAGTCAAACAAAGGAGGTGATGAGAACAAGGAAAATGATACATGGTCAACATTCTTGAGTATGGAGGTAGTTATCATGGTAACATCCCAAAATGAGGTTTTGGGTCAAGGAGGGATATCCCCTACCAAAATATCAGAGATTTTATTTCTTGACTCACTTTCCTATGTTAAATTTATGGATAGACCATGAAAGTAAAAGCAAAAATAGAGGAAACCAACAAAATAAGAAGTAGAATATCTTGAGATAAATAACTACAAAAAAAACTATAAATAGTCACAATGCCTACTAGATTTAGGTATGCAAAGAATAACATATAGGTGAAGAACACAAGCTTATACTGAGAGGGGGGGTGAATAGTATAAGACCTCTTTTTATTTTTTCCTTTATACTTCAAAATAGTAAAGCAATATACCCAAAGAAATATCAAAGCAATGCACAATATCATCCACAAAGTGACACCAATTTGAATATGATTCACCCAAAATGGTTGGGCTACGTCCACAAAACTTTTCTCTAAAAGCTATTTCAAAGTTCTTTGAGAATCCTTCCCAATTACAATGTTTATGAGCCTCGGCCCAAAGGAGATACCTTCACCTAATCAAAATTTATGAGCCTCTGCTCAAAGGAGATACCTTCCCCTCTGCTCTGGAAATGATCCCTCGAAGATCAACCGCCTCTACCTCTTGCCAGCACGTGGAACTCCTTTCCACCGAAGACCTCTTGTCCTCAATGCTTAGCCTAAGAGACCTCTGCCTTCTATGATCACATCCACAGTAGCTCAGAAACCTGTACCAAACACAGTTAGATAGTCTAGTACAAGTCTTCCTCTATATGTTAGATCTGTCCAATGCTTAAGCTTGAACAAATCAATCCTCTACACACAAGACTTCTCAAAAACTTGCCAAATCTGTCCTCAGGTTCTTCTCAAAGAACCAGTGCACCTCTGTCCTCAAGTTCTCTGATAGAACTATCAAACTCAGCTCACAAGTCCTCTCGCTAGGACCTATCCAAATCTGCTCACAAGTCCCCACCGAACTCGTCCAAGACTGCTCACAAGTCCCCATCGGAACCTGTCCAAAACTCAGCAAGCTCAACAAGAAAAAAACTTTCTTAGTAGGAAATCACAAGGTGAATTTTTAGAGACCCAATGTGATTTTTCAACTCCTTTTCTCTCCAATATTGTTTGAACAAAAAGCATCCACCAACTCAAATCATAATAGCACAAAACAACTTTTCAAATCATCAACAAAGGAGTAAGCCCAACACTTTAACCAAGTAAAGAATAGCTTGATTATTACCCATTTAATGAAAGCAAATGTCAATCTCAAAGCTGCCCACTTAAGGTTTCACAACTTCACACAAGAAGCAATTTTAACCTTAAAACATCATGCTTTCATTTCCATAATCAACCAAAAGCACTCTCAACATTACAAGAAAAATTTATCCCTTATACACCTTATTTCTCCCTTATAGTCTTATCAAAAATAAAATTTATCTCTCATAAGAATGCAATAAGATATTTCAAACAACACCTTCAAAAGAATCTTTTATCAAAATAAAAAAAGCTTTAAACTCCTTATAACTCCCAAGCTATTTTGCCCTCTAATAAACTTCCTCCATCTGCAAAATACACTTAGCAAAATTTAATTTTGAAAATACCTTGGCCAACATCAAAAATCATGCTATGGAGAAATTACGCATGAATTCTAACACCACCCATTGTGTCCACTTCACGATGAAAAAATCTTTTGCGTTATTCGAACACAGAACCTCCCATTCGGGTAGCGCGCCAATAACCTAGCCGCTACCGGTGTGCCAAAGGCACCCAATGAGGTTTAAACCTCACGCTGTTAGCCTTGTTCCTTCTATGCCAGGGATTAAATAAAACAATAGTGCCTCCATTTCTTTTGACATGAACACAAAGACAAAAATCTTACGATCGATTTATGACAAGCGACGAGTACAAAAAAATGAACAGCGGATTCACGAAAACGTTGAAGACACAGTCGAACAGTAGATCACGAATTCATAGCGAGCAACTCTTTTCAAAATGTGGATGGGATAATTCTTGATTTTCATTGAGGGAGATTTATATGCATTTTTACCATAAGCTCTTGAATTTGGTGAGGAGTTTAACATGTCGGCGGAGTTCTTGGCTAGCGCCCACAATATTAAAACATAGTGCCATGGGTTAGGATAACCCATTGCAAACAATAATTTAATATTTATTTAAAAATAATTAAAGGGAACCTTAACAAGATTTTTAATTATTTAAATAAATACTTCCTCTTGGACCCAAATGCATTAAACTAATGCATCCACCTGTAATATTTAAACCTACCAACTTGGGTTTACAAAAGACCTTTGAAACTGTCATGCCGTAACCTTCATCAAAACAATTTATTTGACATCAAATCAAATTCCTTCAAGAGCTTCTTGACATCAATGACAACTTATACACTTGAGCAAAGACAATGTACCCAAAGTACCCAAAATTTCCAACAATCTCCCCCTTTGTCATTGATGGCAAACCTTTACTGAAAACACTTCTCAAGAGCCAAAACTGAAACCAACTATGCTAACAACTGACCAAATGTGCCCACAACTAAGAATATTCCTTTGAATTTTTGCTCCCCTTGACTTGAAACTCTCCTCTTCACTTTGAAGCTCTCCCCCTTACTCATATCTCTCCCCCTTTGTCATCAATGGCAAAGGGTCACCTTTGGGGCTCGGGACTAAGAATGAGCCTCTTAGCTTAGTCCCTCCCCCCACCTCCTGACGAGGTGATTAATTCTGGGGTGGGACTAAAACTCCCATTAGGCACTGATCATCATTAGCATCTATAACTTCCTTTTCAGGCCTTCTCTTGAACTCTTTGTCCATATTCCTGTTCTTGTCACTATTCTTGTTCTTTTTCTCATCCTTGTTCTTGTCCATGCCTTGATCCTTGGACCTGATCATGCCACTGTTCCTATTCCTGTATTCTAGAATTTTAGCTCTACATTGTCTGATTATGTGACCTTCATTGTTGCACTTGAAACACTTGATGATGTTATTTCTCTGAGGTAAACCTGATCTTTGAATCCACTAGTTCTGACTAAACATGTTCTGACCAAACCTGTTCTGACCAAACCTATTTTGACCAAACCTATTCTGATCAAACCTGTTCCTATTATTTGCCTTGCAATAAACTGCCTTGTGCCCAAACTATTGACAAGAGTAGCAATACCCTTGAAAGAAACTAGCACTTCTGAAATTTTCATTTACCTTCTTCACTTGAGCCATGCAATGTGAAGCCATGTGACCAAACCTATGCCAAGAAAAACATTTGCCTTGAAACTTTCCTTTATTTGACCTCTTGGGTTCTGAAAAATTCTTCTTCTCATTCTAAATTATGTTTTCTATTTCTGTGCATCTATCATTCAAGGAATCCTTTTTTGAAGTACTTTCCTCATCAGAACTCTCTTCCTTTTGGAGTCTCTTACTAGACTCTCCAACTTGTTCCTTGTGTGGCTTAACAAAACCAAGGCCTATTTTATCTCGTTGTCTTTCTTTGACCTTTGATGAGTGACTTAACATTTTTGGAGCTATCTTGAAACCTGTAAAGCTTATCCTTGTACTCTTTAGTTTCCTCTTTCAAAGAAGCCATTTTTTGTTCTAACTCACTATACTCAAGAACCCTAGAATCTAACTCATCCTTGAGTTCTTGGGTCTTAGCTATAGAGAATTCAAGACTTTCTATAAGATCAACTCTCTCCATACAACATTAATCTAACTTATCCTTGAGTCTAGCTTTCTTCTTTCTTTCCTTTTTCAAAGCACTAAGAGCACTAATAAGTTCACCTTCAAGATCTACTTCACCTTCCTCTATATCTTCCTCTATTTGTTTGCTTTTTGAATCATCAAAGCCTTTTTCAGATTTCTTATCACTAGAGGTGCTACCCTTTTCAAAAACCATACATGCATCTTCCTTATAGTTTTCTGAAGCATCCTCATACATACTAGAAACCAAATCATTATTTGTGCAATCATCCTCAAGGTGACCAAAGTTTCCACATCTAAGACATTTCATGATAATGAATCTATGTTTCGGTTCTTCCTCTTTTTTGATATGAACAACATCTCATTTTCATCATCACTTGAAGAACTTTCACTATCACTACTAGAACACTTACTTTCTTTGTCTAGGTAGAAACTCTTCTTGTGCTTGTGAGAATACCTCTTTCCTTGATTGTTGTGCTCATCTTTGTTCTTCCTGTGATGCTTGTGCTTTTCAGAATCCTTGCTCTTAGAATCCTATTTATCTTCATCACTTTCATTCTTGGAAATAGTACAGTCAGTAGCATAATAACCAAACTTTCCACAATTGAAACATCTTATATTTTTCATACTTTTGTGCTTTCTAGAGAACTTGCCTTTCTTGTTGTAACATGCCTCTTCATTACTAGAAGACTCATCACTATCTTGAAGCTGTTTACCCTTGGATTTCTTGGTAGCCTTGAAAGCTGCCTCTTTCTTGACATCAACCTTCACTTGATTTCTCAACTCAAATACTGCAAGTATACTATGAAGCTCATCATTTTTCAACTTATCCAAATCTTTAGCTTCCTCAATAGCAAAAATATTTTCACTAAATCTATTAGGAAGAGATCTTAAAATCTTATCACAAACATCATTTTTAGCAAGCTCAAGACCTAAGTATTTCATGGAGTTAACAACCTCATCCATACGAAGCATGTAGTCACTAATATTTTCATCATTATTCATCTTGAGTTGTTCAAACATACCTTTGAAGTGTCTCAACTTAGCCTTTCTGACATTTGTATCACCTGTATGAACCACCTTCAACTGTTTCCACATTTCACTAGCTGTATTGCAGTGAATCACTTTTGTGAGATCTACTTTCTATAAGCCTTTTAGGATTACATTCATTGCTTTTGAATTGCTATGATGTAGGAGCCTTTATTCCTTAGTAATAGGACCATGTATAGGAATAGTGTACTCATCTTCAATCACTTCCCAAAACTCATTACCAAGTGCCATTAGGTGAACCTTCATCCTTGCACTCCAAATACCAAAGTCTGAACCATCAAGAATAGGTGCTGCATTGCCACTTGAATGATCCATTGTGTTCTTTACTAGCTTTTCCTTCAAGCTGTTAAACTTTCTAAAGGCACCAACTCTGATACCAATTGAAGAACACAAGATTATACTGAGAGGGGGGGTGAACAGTATAAGACCTCTTTTTATTTTTTCCTTTATACTTCAAAATAGTAAAGCAATATACCCAAAGAAATATCAAAGCAATGCACAATATCATCCACAAAGTGACACCAATTTTAACGTGGTTCACCCAAAATGGTTGGGCTACGTCCACAAAACTTTTCTCTAAAAGTTATTTCAAAGTTCTTTGGGAATCCTTCCCAATTACAATTTTTATGAGTCTCGGCCCAAAGGAGATACCTTCCCCTAATTAGAATTTATGAGCCTCTGCTCAAAGGAGATACCTTCCCCTCTACTCTAGAAATGATCCCTCAGAATATCAACTACCTCTACCTCTTGCCAGCACGTGGAACTCCTTTCCATCGAAGACCTCCTGTCCTCAATGCTTAGCCTAAGAGACCTCTGCCTTCTATGATCATGTCCATAGCAGCTCAGCAACCTGTACCAAATACAGTCATTCGATCTAGTACAAGTCTTCCTATGTCTATCAAATCTGTCCAACACTTAAGTTTGAACAAATCAATCCTCTACACACAAGCCTTCTCAAAGACTTGCCAAATATGTCCTCAGGTTCTTCTCAAAGAACCAGTGCACCTCTGTTCTCAAGTTCTCTGATAGAACTATCAAACTCAGCTCACAAGTCCTCTACTAGGACATGTCCAAATCTGCTCACAAGTCCCATCGAAACCTATCCAAGACTGCTCACAAGTCCCCATCGGAACCTGTCCAAAACTCAACAAGCTCACCAAGAAAAAAACTTTCTTAGTAGGAAATCACAAGGTGAATTGTTAGAGACCCAATGTGATTTTTCAAACTCATAGAAGCATAAAGAGAATTGTTAGAGACTCAATATGTTCTATACTCAACTCCCAATCTCAAAACTCAACTCAAATAAACTCAGCTCAAACTCAATCTCAAATTTGAAAACTCAACTCAATATCTGAAATGGATAGGATAGAATGCTTTCTTTCAAGAACATGAAACCCCAACAATTGCCAACTATGCAAAGAATCACATAACAATGATACTCATGTTCTTTTCACCATCAATTAGGGCTTCAACAACAATGCTCATCAAACAAGGTTCAATCAACACCATTCAGCTCAAAACACAACCTTGAAGCATTTCACAATCAACATTAGAAAAGGAAACAAGTAGAACTCCTTTTCTCTCCAATATTGTTTGAACAAAAAGCATCCACCAAATCAAATCACAATAGCACAAAACAACTTTTCAAATCATCAAAAAAGGAGTAAGCCCAACACTTTAACCAAGTAAAGAATAGCTTGATTATTACCAATTTGATGAAAGCATATTTCAATATCAAAGCTTCCCACTTAAGGTTTCACAACTTCACACAAGAAGCAATTTTAACCTTAAAACATCATGCTTTCATTTCCATAATCAACCAAAAGCACTCTCAACATTACAAGAAAAATTTATCCCTTATACACCTTATTTCTCCCTTATAGTCTTATCAAAAATAAAATTTATATCTCATAAGAATGAAATAAGATATTTCAAACAACACCTTCAAAAGAATCTTTTATCAAAATAAAACAAGCTTTAAACTCCTTATAACTCCTAAGCTGTTTTGCCCTCTAATAAACTTCCTCCATCCACAAAATACACTTAGCAAAAATTAATTTCGAAAATACCTTGGCCAACATCAAAAATTACACTATGGAGAAATTATGCATGAATTCTAACACCACCCGCTATGTCCACTTCATGATGAAAAACCCTTTCACATTATTCGAACACGAAACTTCCCGTTTGGGTAGTGCGCCAACAACCTAACTGCTACCAGTGTGCCAAAGGAACCCAGTGAGGTTTAAACCTCATGATGTTAGCCTTGTTCCTTCTACGCCAGGGATTAAATTAAACACTAGTGCCTCCATTTCTTCTGATGCCAACACGAAGATGAAAACCTTACGACAGATTTACGACAAGTAGCAAGTACAAAAAAATTAATAACGGATTCACGAAAATGGCGAAGACACAGTCGAACAGTAGATCACGAATTCACAGTGAGCAACTCTTTTCAAAATGTGAATGGGATAATTCTTGATTTTCATTGAGGGATATTTATATGCATTTTTACCATAAGCTCTTGACGTCGACGAGGAGTTTAACACGTCAACGGAGGTCTTGGCTAGCGCCCACAATCTTAAAACATAGCGCCATGGGTTAGGATAACTCATTGCAAACAATAATTTAATATTTATTTAAAAATAATTAAAGGGAACCTTAACAAGGTTTTTAATTATTTAAATAAATACTTCCTCCTGGACCCAAATGCATTAAACTAATGCATCCACCTATAATCTTTAAACTTGCCAACTTGGGGTTTACAAAAGACCTTTGAAACTGTCATGTCGTAACCTTCATCAAAACAATTTATTTGAAATCAAATCAAATTCCTTCAAGAGCTTCTTGACATCAATGACAACTTATACACTTGAGCAAAGGCAATGTACCCAAAGTACCCAAAATTGCCAACAATAGGATGGAATGAACCCTTGTTCAAAAACTAGGTCTAAGAATCACCAACAGAAAATAGAATCAAAATTGGTAATATTGTGGCTCTTTCCCTTTTAAATCATGTAAACTTACCTCTTATGTTATAGAATTAGAATGAGTTTTTATTTATATCTTGTATTATGTGTTTCTCTACACATATATTCCAATTATAACTAGCATTAAATTTAATTACCAAGCATATACCTAAAAGAACTACCTCTAATTTCTCATTTTTGGATGTGATGCTTATATCTTTAATTTGGGAATAAAAATTTGTTACCTTTGTTTTGTCTACAACAAATTTCAATTTAAAATAGTTGTAAAATTTATTTGTTAGATATATTTCTATTACTAGTATTTAAGGGCAAGTGAATGTAGATGAGTCCCACTTTTGGGGTTTTTTTGTGCCAAGGAATCTATATCAATTTAAGTATTTTTAATATGACAAGCAATTAAAATTGATCAAATATATTAACAAATAAATTGAAGTATTCTTACTTTAAATTATTTTTTAATTAGCTATATGTGGTTTCTTTTGGAGGCCACTTCCTTAAAAATAACAAAACATTACATTGCTCTCATTACATTACGATCAAGTTAATTAAACCATATCCAAATTGACTTTTTATCAAATATATTCTTCATTTACCTTTCTATCAAACATATTTTCATCTTCCTCTATCTCTCTCTCTCTCTCTCTCTCTCTCTCTCTCTCTCTCTCTCTCATAATAAGACTTATCATCTATAGGTTGTATTTCTCTAAAGGATTTAAATTGTGAGGAAAAGAAACACTAAAGTGCAATGGCACTCTTCCATATTAATTTCCTTCTTATGCTGCCCTTAAAAATATAAATTGCTATGTATTTTATCATTCTATATTTCCTTATTATGCTACTCTTGAAACCCTAAAGTACAAGGAATAACCTCTACACTACTTTTATTTTAATTTTTTTCAATGGGTTATATGGGATTGAAATGGGCTCCACTCGTATTACATCATAACCACATAGTGGTATTACAACAAATCTTGGATATTATCCATGTATCATTTGGAAATATTTGAACCTGGGTCTCCTCCTTGAAACGTTAAGGAATCTAACCGGTTGAGCTAATTCCACTTGATCACTACTTTCATTTTTATTACTAGGAGAGTAATTTATACTATTTGAGGAAAATGAAGATGATTTACTTGGAATAAACTTGACCTCTTATGTTGTCTTTATTTTAGAATTTTCCTCCATATTTTTCTTTACACCTTTAATTCCTTCTAAAGTTTAACTTGCAAATTGTATTTTCTCATCCCATTTATCCTTCTTTGTTTCTTCTAATGGTTGATCCAAGTGAGCTATATGTCCTTTACCATATGATGTTTTAGATAGGCTTTATTTACCTCTTGTTTTCAATATGAGTATCATTGATATAATCAAACTTCTATTACATTATGATTTTCTTGCTTTGACTTGAAGTTTATCTCATGACCAATTTTTATCTCTTTCTTCATATTTTTCACTTTGTAACCTCTTGCCATATATCTAGTCTCATAACAATTGTGGCATATAAATGCAATGTTTTCATAATCCACTTGTTGATTTAGATTTAAACTTAGTGGATTGTGATAAAGGTTTTGAATATCCATAGCAACACATTGGGTATATATAATATGCTTTTGCTTCTTAAAATCTAGTCCCTCCTTAATGAATTCCTCTAGGGTATTTTCAATATTCTTCAAAACATCCTTATTGGTAAGCTGATATGGAAGTCTAAAGTCTAATTCACATTGTAAGCTTCTTAATATTTTTTTCTTGATTTTTTTTTCATTCCATAATCTTAAATAAAGTGCATCTCTACACCTAAACCATGTGCCACTACCCATTATTTTATCCCTAATTTCTAAATTAGAAAATATGATGAGGAAAAAACCCTTAGGAAGAAAAGTCACAAAGTAATTTGCATTTAATCCCTCTTCCACTTGATCCAATTTTGAATCTCTAAAAATACTAACTAGTATCCATGGAGCTTACATATTAACCCTCTACTTTTAAGAACCATTATATCATGCTTAATCATCTCATCCTTAATAATCACTTTTGGTGTACTATCTACTACCTCAATAGAACTTGCCATATATTTACTCTTTCACTTATCTCCAACTAGGGCATCCCGACTTCCCATTAGGGCTTTCAAATATGACTTTCTCTCCATGATACCTAGTGGGGCTTGCTTTCGGCTCACATTCACTCTTGGCTTATATTTCTAATAAAATTAATAATTTTCATATAAAATGCATAATTTTATATGAAGTAGAATATTAAAATGCATTTTAAGATAGTGAGTGCTCAATGTGCAAACACATTATAATAATGATAGAGATAATTTTTAAATAATGAGTTTTTTTTCTTAAATTTATTTAATCTAAGTTATATGGAGTTTTTTTTTTTAATTTTGAAAACTAAAATTTTTAAATAAATATTTAACTTATAAAGTATTAAAAACCAATGTTTTATGTGTGATCCATTATTTTAATATGAAAATTAAATTTTTATTTTTTGATATGGGATGATAAAATACATCATGTCTTATATGTCATGATCTTTGTTTTATTTATTTTTTCTAAAAATAACTATTTTTCTTTAAAAAATTTAGTAGAGAAGATTTGAGTTAAAAAAACCAATTTAAACATAATAATATTAAAAATTAAAATATTATATATATATATATATATATATATATATATATATATATATATATATATATATATATATATATATATATATGATATTAGTAAATAATAGGTTTTTGAAAGGGGCCCTTACCTTTTACAACTCCTGGAAATCCAAGAATAACAAATGAATCAATCCAGGCACAAAAATCAACTTATCTTCTTACAAATCAAATTCTGCATTTTTTGAACAATATAACCTTTTTTGACCAAAAGTGCAATGATCAAAACAATAATAGTAACCCGCCCTACTACTTTTTCTACATCTACCATCTAAAATTTTAGTAGAGTTGAAACAAGTACTATCTTTAGGAGTTTGCACCATCTAGTTATCAAGTTTTTCCATTTCCTTAGCCTCCTAACAACATAATGCAACTATATCTTGCAGGAAATTATTAAATTTAGTTTGCAAATCATGTGAACAAAATGGAAATAAACTTTTCATTAATATAAAAACACTATACCTCCAATTGCTTTGAATTCCATAAAGTCCATAAACTTCAGACACCATCAATAGGAATAATTTCAACCTAAGTTGTTTTCCAAATTGAATTCTTCACCTTCATGAATATTACAAGATAGAAAATTTATTTTTTATCAAGTTGAGAAAGTTTTTCTCTTCCCAAAGAAAAAACCTTTGCTTCTTATCAGATACATAATTAGCAGTGTCTCTAGTTATCAATTCCCAAACATTGGGACTTACTTGATAAATTGAAATTCCCAAATCAACCTTCTTATATTTCCATCTACTTCCAATATAATTTTTTTGGATAACCATTTCCTTTTTTTTCAACTTCAAATAATTTGTAGAAGTCCATTCTTCTCCATATTCTTCATCCTCTGAACCATTCTAAATAATTCTACTATTTTTATTTTTATTTTTTCCATAGCCAATCAATGTCACATTCTACTCAAGAGTGGTTTCTCCAAAAACCCTAATTTCTATGTTATTTTTCTTTAGCCTTGCTGAAGAACACAAGCTTATACTAAGACAAGGGTTGAATAGTATAGGATCAACTTTAATTTTCTTTCCCAAACAATACTATCCAATATTATCAATGGAAATATCAATAGAAATAATAAAATCAATGCATAAATCATCACACACAATAGAGACACCAATTTAACATGGTTCACCCAATGTGGGCTACTCCATGGAGAAAATATTTCTACTAAATTTTTCTTAAAAAAAATTCTCGGGAATCAATTCCCTATTACAATGTTTATGGACCTCTATCCAAAGGAGACACCAATCCCCTATGTTCTGATTTGTGGATCTCTATCCATAGGAGAACTCTTTCCCCTTTTCTATGGTTTGTGGACTTTACCCAGGAAACCTCTATCTCCTCATATGGTTTGTGGATCTCTCTCTATAAAAAAACTCTATCTTCCTAGATGGTTCATGGATCACACTCCATAGGATAAGTCTTTCCCCTTGCTATGTTCATGGATCTCTATCCACAGGAGAACTCTTTTCCCTTTGCTCTGGTTCATGGATTTTCTAAAAGAATTCTACCCCCACTACTCTGGCTAATGGATATCTATCCATTGAATAACTATATCCTAACTGTCTTGGCTAATCAATATCTATCCATTAGAGACTGGTATCCTCTGCTCTATCACCTCCAAATATTTCTCTCAACTCTATCTTAGATTTGCACCAAACTCTATCCCAAGTATAGTACAAATCTTCTCTAACTCTGCTCACAAATATTCTCATAGATCTTCTCCCAAATCTCTGTCTCAAATCTATCCCCAAGCCTTAACACAAAGCTTGATTAAATTTACTTAGATATGTCCCAAGCCTTAACACAAAGCTTGAACAAATTAAACCTAGTCTCAATACCATCTCAAATCTTCACAAGACTTGCTCAAATCTATCTTCAAGTTTTCACCAAGAATTGCTCAAATCTGCCTTCAAGTCCTCTCAATAACTTGCTCAATTCCGCTCTTAATTCTTCTCTAACACTTGCTCAAATATTCCTTCAAGTATTCTCTAATACTTGCTCAATTCTACTCTCTATATCTGCTCAAATCCACCTTCAAGTATTCTCTAAGACTTTCTCAAGTATGTCTTCAAGTCTTCACCAAGAATTGCTCAAATCTGCCCTAGCACATGCTCAAAACAACTCACAAGATATGCTCAATCAATCTCAAATATTGCACACAATGCTATCAAGTGATTTTTCTAATTTTCAAAGTAATTCCTTTAACTTGAAGCAATTTAGACATATTATATTCAGAATTCGTTTAACCTCTGGAACATATGGAGAATGATGTACTCTATAAAAACTCAATATGTTCTACTCAATCATTAAGTTTATCACTTTCATAAATCTGATTTCTAATGTTTGCACATTCACTTTCAATATCACTCAAAACCAATGCTCAAGAAGTTTCACTCAATAATTCAATAAATGAAACACAACTTGCTCATAAATCCTAAACAAGTATTTCCATACTTATTCAAAAAAAAAGCACAATGTGGGTCTCAAACCCTAACTCAAATAATCTTCAATATCTATCTCAAATGTTCTCTCAACATTCACCAATGAAGCATATAGAAATTCACTCAAATATTTCCAACAATGCTCATCAAACAATCCTTTTCACTCCACCTTATGTTTCGCAACATTCATTCCAATATTTTAAAAAAAGGATGATGTGCCCAAACCTATTTGCTTTGATGGAGATATGTCTTCAAAACCTATTTTACTTACAACCTGTAGAGACCTAAAACATGTCATGTCGAGGGTGACTACTCATATGGACATGCTACAATACCATATGGAGGATCTTGGATAGACTCCAAGATAGAGTAGTGGTTCTAACCACTCAATTTGGGCTCCTTGGCCTAATCAGTCTGAACCACATCCCAGACCTACAGTTTATAGGTTGAACCATGGCTAAGACCTATGGTTTATAGTCTAGACTATAGTTGTAACTTGCAGTCTTAACTGAAGTTCAGTTGGCCTTCATTCGAGCCAAATAGGTTTGAACAACCATTTGATCTAGAAGATGATGGTTAGAGGATGAAAGCTTCTAATCCAACTGTCCTAACCACACCTTCTTGATATTGGCTTCTCCATGAAGCCACCCCTAGTCCTTGGGTAGTCCTATAAGTACCCCTCAAAATTAGGGTAAACTATTAGAGAGAGCATTGGAGATTTGAGCAGCGGAGCCTTGTCGAATTGTACACTCAACTAAGTATACTAAGAGAGCTATTGCACTTATCCCCTACTTACTTGCCAATTTTCATGATGAATTGCATTATGGATGCCCTAGGAGCCTAAGAGAGCTAAGAAGCACATATCCAAGCAAACAAAGGCCTCTCATAGCGATTCAACCATAAAATAAATATGAGGATACTAAAGGTGACCATTGAAAATCAATTTGGACAAGGAGGTCAAGCCCACCACCCCTAAAATTGAGGGTAAACCTATCATATTGCTAACTACGGCTTCCAGACATGGTTTACAGTGTAGACCTCTCACCAGAGGTACGGTTTGCAATAGAGATATCACCACCTTATTGTTTCTATTTCTATCTGATTAGATAGTTTAAATTAGTCATTTCTATGGTTCAATTATAGTTTAGAATATTTTTTATTAGTAGAATTAT
Source organism: Wollemia nobilis (assembly GCA_028583015.1). NCBI lineage: Eukaryota > Viridiplantae > Streptophyta > Pinopsida > Araucariales > Araucariaceae > Wollemia > Wollemia nobilis. The sequence goes on along the minus strand of JAQPPZ010016385.1, from coordinate 5,024,329 downwards.
GTTTATAATAGTTTCATTGCATTTGCATTAAATAGGCTTTAATGGATTATTTATGTGCTTTTAAGATTTATTTCACGTAATTAGTCCATTCATTATTCAACTACTATCTTTTTTATGCAATTCCATAAATATTGATCCAATTAACATAGTTTAGAGATGCTTTTCATTATTCCCCAAAAGAGCCTCATCCTAAGAGGCTACCTATCTTTTTGATATTTTTATGTTGTTTCTTGATCGCAGGGAATAGATTCGAAGGAGATTCAACCATCAAGTTCCTTCCCCAATGATAAGAAGAGGGCAACTCCACCCTAGAGCAGTTTACGACTAGTTGAAAAGCAAAATTAGTGCACCTACCCTATTGAGGGCTTTGGCATTGTATTAACGGTATCATCGTTTGAGTTACCCTAAGAGAGGTATGATTGTAATTGGGGATTCTTTGTAAATATTAATACAAGGAATACTTATTTTATTGAATCTATGTAATCTTGTCATCATTTAATGCTTGGATTATTGAATTCGATTAATACAGTAGATGGGTGCATGTTTTTTGGTTAGATCACAACCAAATCCTTTTGCTAATTCTAGGTTAGATAGCAATAGTCTATCTCAAAATCTCCATAAGAATATTCACCTCAACAAATATTTCACCATACAAGAAATATAATAAAATGTCCAGTCACAAATACACTTTATCACTTCTTCTTTGAAAGCATAGAATAAAATTATACCCTTTTTAAATTACTGTACATATAAAAAGGAATTTTTCACTTTGTACACCTTATTAATCCTTTACTTTCAAAATAATATTCAACACACATCAAAAATAAAGTTCCTTGTTTACACCTTATAATCCCCAATACTTGATTTATTTCCTAAGCACCCAAAATAAAATATTTAATTAACACACCTTATGACTCCCTAAAAAATTCCACACTTGGCCCTTTCAATATAACATAGCCTCAAAATAATTTTTGTTTTCAAAAACCTTTGGCAAATTTAACTCAAAAATTGCATACCTTAATAATTGACCCACATCATAAAATGTTTGCACGAACATCAATAGCCACCATAAAAATCAAAATTGTGACCTTGGTCACCATGAAAACCTAACCAAAGCTAGGCTACCACTTGTGCTATGCGCTCACATGAGAACCGAAGTGCACTCTCTCCCATACAATATCTGCTTCTCACAAAGTTCATCGAAAATGAAAAGTTCTTTCCTCCTTCACAAAAACAAACTACGTGGGATTCAAAATTGATACCAACCTCCATGAATACCTTAGCTAAGTCTCAACTACCATATACACTATCCAGTCCAGACAAATCTAAGTCTATTGTCATTTCCTTTTACACCGTAACGTCTACCTCAAAATTATCACAAACCTTTGTCTTCTTCTCCCTTTCGAAAGTTAATCGAGCACATGCGAAGGAGATTTAATTTACAAAATCAGATAACTTTTACCAATGCAAAATTTTTGAATATTTATATGTGCTTTGAGTTACATTGTGACATCGGCTCATTTAAAATCCAACTTTATATTTTGATTTATATTATATTTTAATTATAATAATTTAAATTCAATGAATTTAAATATTATAATTTAAATATCAAAATTCTTTTTGGGCATTTTCTTAAGGCTAACCTTTGCCACCATTTAATGAATATTTTAACCTTTGTCCCATATATTATAATGCAAATCATTATAATATTATTTATTTTAAACTTGCTTTATTTTCCTTTTGAAAGACCCTATTGGCCGGAAATTATAATATTAAAATATTTTAATATTAGTGTTTTCACTTACTCTCTTTTTGCACATAGTTTTCAAACTTGGCCTTCAAACTTTTATTTGCCATGCTTTCATAGCCCATGCTATGTTGATTTCAATGACAACCTAATATGCTCATATTTACAACAATATCCCCCTTTGTCATTGATGGCAACTACTTTCAAAAACACTTGATTTTAAATTTTCTCCCCTTGAGAAACTGCTCTCCCCGATCGAATGCTCTCCCCTAACTCAAATCTCTCCCCCTTTGTCATCAATGGCAAAGTGACTCCTTTGGGGCTAAATATAATACTCTTAGCTTAGCCCCCTCCCCACCTCCTCTCCTTGAGGTGATTAATTTCTGGGTGGGATTAAAATTACTCCCAACACACAATGCTCTTTTCCTTTGTCAACCTTCTTTCTCAACATACCCTTTTGGTTCCTTTGAGTATCCTTGTTCTTGCATGTCTCTGGAAGCTCTGGAAGCTCTGGAAAATCTGTTCTACACCGCTTGGCCATATGCCCAACATTATTGCACTGATAACACTTAATTTTATGGTTCCTTGAAGGTGCAAATATCTTGAAGTTCCTCCTGGTGATGCCATACCTATTTTTATCATGAAATTTGTAGTGAATTGCTTTATGATCATATTGATTATAAGAGTAGCAATACCCTTGAAAGAAATATACATATTTGAATTTCCTCTTAGTAATACCATGATCCTTCTTTCCATTAGTCATACAATGCATAGCCTTGTGACCAAACCTGTTACATGAGAAAAAATATCCTTTGAAAAAATATTTCTTTGGACCCATTGGTCTCTTAGTCCTTTCTTCCTTGTGATGTTCCTTGTTCCTTGTTTGTGCATTGTTTCATTTCTTGGTGAAACATATATTCACATATGTGTCACTTTCTCCTTTACTCTCTTCTTCTAAAGCTTCTTCCTCTTTGAATCTTGAGCTTGACCCTTCTTATTTCTCTTGTATTTCTTCAAAACCAATTTTTGTTTTGTTAGATGAATATCTTTGTGCATTGATAATATTATCCAACATATTTGAACTTTTCTAAAAATTGTGTAGCTTATCTTTAGACTCTTTCATTTCCTTCCTTAGAGAAACTACTTCTTGTTCTAATCTCTCACATTCTAAGAATTTTTCTTCTAATTTTTCTTTAAATCTCCTTTTTCTTAGCTATTTGGTTTGTTAGATCTTGTATACGATTTCCTTTCTCTTCATCACATTCTTGAAATTGAGCATTGAATCTTGAATTCTACTTTTTGACCTTTTTCAATTCTTTTAGAGCAAAAATAAGTCCAGATTCTAGATCTACTACTCCTTCCTCTTCATTTTCTGATTATTTTTCTACTTCTTTGTCTTCGAGAGCATATTCATATTTTTTAGATTTATCTTCAACAGGATCACTTCCTTCATCTTCTACTGCCAAAAAGAAAAATTCTACTTCTTCACTAACTAAGGATCTTTCATCACTATCATTTAAAACCTTTTCTATCTTATCCACATAGAAACTCTTCTTATAAATATAAAAAAACTTCTTTTCATGCTTGTTTTGTCCATACCTATTTTTCTTTTCATACCTGGATTTTCTTGCTTCCTTTCTCTTATGATCTTGTTTCTCTTCACTACTACTACTTCCAGCTTCTGGATATTGTTAGATGCATAGTGATCATATTTACCACAATTGAAACACTTAACTATTTTCATACCTTTGTGCTTTCTTGAGTCCTTGTTCCTTCTGCCATAGTTTACTTCTTCATCACTAGATGACTCATCACTTGAATTTGGTTTATTATATTTTGTCTTCTTTGCTACTTTGAAGGCTACATATTTTTTAGGAATAGGATCATTTACTATTCTCATCTCATAAGTTGTGAGAGTTCCATGTAACTTATCCATAGTCAAAGTTTCAATATCTCTTGTTTCTTCTATGGTTGAAACCTTTCCATTATACCTTATAACGAGTGACCCTAAAACCTTTTGAGAAACATCAGATTTGTATTTTAAATCCAAGTCCTCATATGGTGTTAACAACCTCATCCACATGAAGTAAGTATGCAACAATGTCTTCTTCTTCTTTCATATTTAAGTCTTCAAATAACTTTCTATGATTTTGCAATTTTGCCATTTTGACATTTTTGTCTCCCTCATATGTTTGCTTTAATTTATCCCAAATTTCCTTTGTTGATTCACAATGCATAACTTTTACAAACTCTGCTTCATGTAAATAACTTAATATTGCATTCATTTCCTTTGCATTATACATATGTAGGATCTTACCATATTTATCTGTAGGAGGACTAGCTGGAGGTGTGTATCCATACTCAATTGTTTGCCATATCTCATATCCTTGTGCCATATTGTAAGTCTTCATTCTGTACGATCCTAAAAAGCATACACCTAATCTAGTAACAATTGAAAATCACATAAAAAACTAATCTAGTAACAATTGAAAATCACATAAAAAACATACATAAATTGATAAAATTGAAATAACAAAAATAAGGGTGTCTTTTATTAAATTTCTAATGAAAATTGATTACAAATCCATCCATATTAGGGATACCCAATGTGATACGATGATACAATCATAATAAATCCCTTGCAAGGGTAGGTGTAATCCGTAGATATTTTAGAATGACACAAACTACTCCAGGTCAAGTATGGCATTCTTCTCTCATGTGAAGAGACATTTGTTACCTTGAATGCTTTGATAATGGAGTCCTGAAAACCTTGTGATCAAGAAACAACAATAAATATTAAAAGCAAATGATGCCTCTCTTGATGAGGCTTTTAAAGGAATCTTGCACAAAACATGTCATGAAATCAAGAAATCTAGTGAATCTATCAATCTAGGCAAGAAATGGTGAAATTGTTATAAAGCATGTAAAGAAAGCATGAAATATAGCAATTAGAAATCCTAATTAACCATTAAAACATGATAAGATAAAACTAGTCTACATTGACAAATGCAAAGAAAATGGAAGTGAATCTACCATTAAATCCTAGAATTAAGTGGTCAAATTTCTGCTACAATGTTAATTTATTCTATATTAAGCATTTGCATAACTAAAAATAAAAATCTACTACAAAAATTGAGGAAAGAGAGCATCAAATCCTAGCCATGGGTGTTTAAAGAATCTAGCACTCTTAGCCATGGCTGACAACTGTGGCTACAGGAAAACTTCCCTTTCTATTGAAACCAGGGCTAGAAACTCTCAAATCCTCCAAGTAATTGATGATCAAGGGTCACATCGGTGTTCTAGAATAAATTGGTAGTTGAATTCACTAGAATTGGTAATGGAAGTGTGTCAATTGTCAAGCTTACTCCTCAAGTTTCTTGAGATATCCAATGTTGTAAAGTTGATGATCAAATTGGATTTTAGCAGCATCTTGTTACTCTTCACAAGGTGCAATTGGCTCTCCAATTTTATAGGTCCTCACTATAATGCAATTGAATAATTCTTCAAGGTTTGCTCTTTGAAATTGGGTTCTTAAATAGACTCCCAAAATCCTTGCTCTATCTTCATGGATAATCCAAGAACAAGAATTGGCAGTTGGGAGAAAACTTCTAAATGATTCCAAGCCCAAACCACTTCAAAACCATTACAATTTGATTATTGCAACTGATTTTATTTAGCTCTGGTTACCCGAGTTTGTTACAGGGCTAGCCACAGCTCTTAAAGTGGCTAAAAACTGTAAACAAGAGGTCCAAAATAATTGAATAAAATATATTTGAACATTAGGTTGGAGCATAGGTTCCACTTAGCTTAAATAGGTTACAAAATAGGCTTTAGAATAAATGTAAAATAATATTCCCCTAACTAATTGCTAACAAACACGCTATGAGAAGATAGCGCTAAACCTAACCAACTAACCTAGGATATTTAAGTATTAACCTAGGTAACCATTAGATATTTGAAACAATAAATATCTACATGGTAAATGGTAAAAAGTAACTGTAATAATCTAGCTAGTATAATGCAAAATACTACTATTTTACCTAGTGGAGTAAAAGGGTAAATATCCCAAAGAATGGAATATTACTCTAACATCCCCCCTTATTACATTATTTGGGTAATACATACATATCCCCCTATACAACAATATTTTGGGTAAAGTATATAACTGCTCCAATACAGTGAAGAAGATGTTGATATGCTGTTTCTTGCTCTGTCACAGTACTCTGGCTACTTCTAAACAAAAAATTGGGTCATTCCTCACTTTGTCTTCACACCAATAAATTTCTTTACAGTAATCACTTCATCCAACCAAATTGCATGGGTAACAAGCCACTGCAATAACTAGGTGTAGTAGAATATATCACTTCATATGAGTTTCATTCATTTACAATATGAGTTTATAAAATATAAGGTAGCTAAGGTGTCGGTTGCTACCAAAAATGCACCCTTATAAGTTCCCCCCTTCTTGTTGCAAAACATGTAATTAATTTTTGAAATAATTATGACTAAGGTGTCGATCACTATCAAAAATTCACCCTTATAAGTCTTCTCTTTTTACAAAAAAATGTGAAGAAAAGAAATGTATATCCTCCCTTAATTACAGAAGATGCGCAACTGAAGAAGCTTTGTGAAGGATTTTACAAATATTGCCTCCTAGGAAATTTTACATCAAAAAATTCCCTCCTTTTGTTACAAGAACTTCAAACAATGAGAGTTTGCTATTTATGAAGCCTAAAAGAGGTAAAAACACCCCTTTATTACAAGTACTTCAAACAAAAACTTATGCTATTTATGAAGCCTAAAAGAGAGAGAGAGAGAGAGAGAGAGAGAGAGAGAGAGAGAGAGAGAGAGAGAGAGAGAATATGGTGTTTTGCTCAAGGTGAAAAATGTGTTTTACCTCTACAATATTGTCTTAGAAATAAGCACTCTGTGTGCTTTTTCTAAACCAAAATCAGAATTGGAACTAGACACTTCACTAGCAATGTTGCCTTTGTTTTGCTTTTGTGTTGTGCCTTTGTCTTTCCTGTTTTGCTTTTTTTTGAACCAACACCGATTGGTATCATGGTTGTCCTTTTTACAATGCAATCAAAACCTCTTTTGAGATTGCTTTCCCTTACCTTTTGAGGATGATCATCACTTTTGAAAGTTTCTTTTCTTCTTATCACCCTTATAGTTTGAATAAAGTGCATTTTTTGACACTTCATCGCTTTGGAGTTGATTTGCTTCCTCAGTTTGAAGCAAATTGACTAACTCCACAAAGGTGACTGATCTTTGTGAAACATTAAGGGATGTAATCAACATTTTGTAGGATTTAGGAAAGGCTCTCAAGGTAACTAAAGTCAAAATGGTGTCTTCAACTTTTGCCCCTAAAGCATTAAGTTTAGACTTCAGATTTGCCACTCTGTAGAGGAATAGTTCTACTTATTCACCTAACTTCATATGGAGTGTATGAAGTTGTGTTTGAATGTTTAGAACAGTTGATTGATTCTTACCTTTAAAAATGGTACAAAGAGCATCCCATGCCTCTTTACCAATTTTAGCTTCACTTATGTGAGTCTGGATTTCATCAATAGTTGCTAGGAGTATTAACATGAGAAGACGATTGTTCTTTATATCCCATGCTTTTTGATCTACTCATGTTGTTGCAGGTCTTGATTAAATGCCATAAACTAAATACCACAAGTCGCCTACAGTCAAGATGGCTTTCATCTTAGTTTTCCATGCTGAATAGTTAGGACCTATTAGCAATTGTGTATCACTTAAGTATTTATTGATAATTGCCATGATGAAGGTCCTAAAATTTGTACTAAGATTATCTTTCTTTCAGTATACCCTCAAAAGAGTATATGGAAGATTTTAGTTTGAACAACCATTTGATCTAGAAGATGATGGTTAGAGGACGAAAGCTTTTAATTCAACTGTCCTAACCAAACCTTCTTGATATTGGCTTCTCCATGAAGCCATCCCTAGTCCTTGGGTAGTCCTATAAGTACCCATCAAAATTAGGGTAAACTATCAGAGAGAGCATTGGAGATTTGAGCAGCAGAGCCTTGTCGAATTGTACACTCAACTGAGTATACTAAGAGAGCTATTGCACTTATCCCCTACTTACTTGCCAATTTTCATGATGAATTGCATTATGGATGCCCTAGGAGCCTACGAGATCCAAGAAGCACATATCCAGGCAAAAAAAGGCCTCTCATAGTGATTCAACCATAAAACAAATTTGAGGATACTAAAGGTGACCATTGAACATCAATTTGGACAAGGAGGTCAAGCCCACTACCCCTAAAATTGAGGGTAAACCTATCATATTGCTAACCGCGGATTCCAGACATGGTTTACAGTGTAGACCTCTCACCAGAGGTATGGGTTGCAACAAAGATATCACCACCTTATTATTTCTATTTCTATCTGATTAGATAGTTTAAATTAGTCATTTCTATGGTTCAATTGTAGTTTAGAATATTTTTTATTAGTAGAATTATGTTTATAATAGTTTCATTGCATTTGCATTAAATAGGCTTTAATGGATTATTTATGTGCTTTTAAGCTCTATTTCTCGTAATTAGTCCATTCATTATTCAACTGCTATCTTTTTTATGCAATTCCATAAATATTGATCCAATTAACATAGTTTAGAGATGCTTTTCATTATTCCCCAAAAGAGCCTCATCCTGAGAGGCTACCTATCTTTTTGATATTTTTATGTTGTTTCTTGATCGCAGGGAATATATTCGAAGGAGATTCAACCATCAAGTTCCTTCCCCAATGAGAAGAAGAGGGCAACTCCACCCTAGAGCAGTTTACGACTAGTTGAAAAGCAAAATTAGTGCACCTACCCTATTGAGAGCTTTGGCATTGTATTAACGGTATCATCATTTGAGTTACCCTAAGAGAGGTATGATTGTAATTGGGGATTCTTTGTAAATATTAATACAAGGAATACTTATTTTATTGAATCTATGTAATCTTGTCATCATTTAATGCTTGGATTATTGAATTTGATTAATACAGTAGATGGGTGCACGCTTTTTGGTTAGATCACAACCAAATCCTTTTGCTATTTGTAGTTTAGATAGCAACAGTCTATCTCAAAATCTCCATAAGAATATTCACCTCAACAAATATTTCACCATACAAGAAATATAATAAAATGTCAAGTCACAAATACACTTTATCACTTCTTCTTTGAAAGCATAGAATAAAATTATACCCTTTTTAAATTACTGTACATATAAAAAGGAATTTTTCACTTTGTACACCTTATTAATCCTTTACTTTCAAAATAATATTCAACACACATCAAAAATAAAGTTCCTTGTTTACACCTTATAATCCCCAATACTTGATTTATTTCCTAAGCACCCAAAATAGAATATTTAATTAACACACCTTATGGCTCCATAAACAATTTCACACTTGGCCCTTTCAATATAACATAGCCTCAAAATAATTTTTGTTTTCAAAAACCTTTGGCAGATTTAACTCAAAAATTGCATACCTTAATAATTGACCCACATCATAAAATGTTTGCACGAACATCAATAGCCACCATAAAAATCAAAATTGTGACCTTGGTCACCATGAAAACCTAACCAAAGCTAGGCTACCACTTGTGCTATGCGCTCACATGAGAACCGAAGTGCATTCTCTCCCATACAATATCTGCTTCTCACAAAGTTCATCGAAAATGAAAAGTTCTTTCCTCCTTCACAAAAACAAACTGCGTGGGATTCAAAATTGATACCAACCTCCATGAATACCTTAGCTAAGTCTCAACTACCATATACACTATCCAGTCCAGAAAAATCTAAGTCTATTGTCATTTCCTTTTACATCGTAACGTCTACGTCAAAATTATCACAAACCTTTGTCTTCTTCTCCCTTTCGAAAGTTAATCGAGCACATGCGAAGGAGATTTAATTTGCGAAATTAGATAACTTTTACCAATGCAAAATTTTTGAATATTTATATGTGCTTTGAGTTACATTGTGACATCGACTCATTTAAAATCCAACTTTGGATTTTGATTTATATTATATTTTAATTATAATAATTTAAATTCAATGAATTTAAATATTATAATTTAAATATCAAAATTCTTTTTGGGCATTTTCTTAAGGCTAACCTTTGCCACCATTTAATGAATATTTTAACCTTTGTCCCATATATTATAATGCAAATCATTATAATATTATTTATTTTAAACTTGCTTTATTTTCCTTTTGAAAGACCCTATTGGCCGGAAATTATAATATTAAAATATTTTAATATTAGTGTTTTCACTTACTCTCTTTTTGCACATAGTTTTCAAACTTGGCCTTCAAACTTTTATTTGCCATGCTTTCATAGCCCATGCTATGTTGATTTCAATGACAACCTAATATGCTCATATTTACAACAATATCCCCCTTTGTCATTGATGGCAACTACTTTCAAAAACACTTGATTTTAAATTTGCTCCCCTTGAGAAACTGCTCTCCCTGACTGAATGCTCTCCCCCTAACTCAAATCTCTCCCCCTTTGTCATCAATGGCAAAGTGACTCCTTTGGGGCTAAATATAATACTCTTAGCTTAGCCCCCTCCCCACCTCCTCTCCTTGAGGTGATTAATTTCTTTGTGGGATTAAAATTACTCCCAACACACAATGCTCTTTTCCTTTGTCAACCTTCTTTCTCAACATACCCTTTTGGTTCCTTTGAGTATCCTTGTTCTTGCTTGTCTCTGGAAGCTCTGGAAACTCTGTTCTACACCACTTGGCCATATGCCCAACATTATTGCACTTATAACACTTAATTTTATGGTTCCTTGAAGGTGCAAATATCTTGAAGTTCCTCCTGGTGATGCCATACCTATTTTTATCATGAAATTTGTAGTGAATTGCTTTATGATCATATTGATTATAAGAGTAGCAATACCCTTGAAATAAATATACATATTTGTATTTCCTCTTAGTAATACCATGATCCTTCTTTCCATGAGTCCTATAATGCATAGCCTTGTGACCAAACCTGTTACATGAGAAAAAATATCCTTTGAAGAAATATTTCTTTGGACCCATTGGTCTCTTAGTCCTTTATTCCTTGTGATGTTCCTTGTTCCTTTTTTGTGCATTGTTTCCTTTCTTGGTGAAACATATATTCACATATGTGTTACTTTCTCATTTACTCTCTTCTTCTAAAGCTTCTTCCTCTTTGAATCTTGAGCTTGACCCTTCTTATTTCTCTTGTATTTCTTCAAAACCAAGTTTTGTTTTGTTAGATGAATATCTTTGTGCATTGATAATATTATCCAACATATTTGAACTTTTCCAAAAATTGTGTAGCTTATATTTAGACTCTTTCATTTCCTTCCTTAGAGAAACTACTTCTTGTTCTAATCTCTTTTTTCTTCTAATTTTTCTTTAAATCTCCTTTTTCTTAGCTATTTGGTTTGTTAGATCTTGTATACGATTTCCTTTCTCTTCATCACATTCTTGAAATTGAGCATTGAATCTTGAATTCTACTTTTTGACCTTTTTCAATTCTTTTAGAGCAAAAATAATTCCAGATTCTAGATTTACTACTCCTTCCTCTTCATTTTATGATTATTTTTCTACTTCTTTGTCTTCGAGAGCATATTCATATTTTTTAGATTTATCTTCAACAGGATCACTTCCTTCATCTTCTATTGCCAAAAAGAGAAATTCTACTTCTTCACTATCTAAGGATATTTCATCACTATCATTTAAAACCTTTTCTATATTATCCGCATAGAAACTCTTCTTATAAATATAAAAAAACTTATTTTCATGCTTGTTTTGTCCATACCTATTTTTATTTTCATACCTGGATTTTCTTGCTTCCTTTCTCTTATGATCTTGTTTCTCTTCACTACTACTACTTCCAGCTTCTAGATATTGTTAGATGCATAGTGATCATATTTACCTCAATTGAAACACTTAACTATTTTCATACCTTTGTTCTTTCTTGAGTCCTTCTTGTTCCTTCTGCCATAGTTTACTTCTTCATCACTAGATGACTCATCACTTGAATTTGGTTTATTATCTTTTGTCTTCTTTGCTACTTTGAAGGCTACATATTTTTTAGGAATAGGATCTTTTACTATTCTCATCTCATAAGTTGTGAGATTTCCATGTAACTTATCCATAGTCAAAGTTTCAATATCTCTTGTTTCTTCTATGGTTGAAACCTTTCCATTATACCTTATAGCGAGTGACCCTAAAACCTTTTGAGCAACATCAGATTTGTATTTTAAATCCAAGTCCTCATATGGTGTTAAACAACCTCATCCACATGAAGTAAGTATGCAACAATGTCTTCCTCTTCTTTCATATTTAAGTCTTCAAATAGATTTTTATGATTTTGCAATTTTGCCATTTTGACAGTTTTGTCTCCCTCATATGTTTGATTCAATTTATCCCGAATTTCCTTTGTTGATTCACAATGCATAACTTTTACAAACTCTGCTTCATGTAAATAAATTAATATTGCATTCATTACCTTTGCATTATACATATGTAGGATCTTACCATATTTATCTGTAGGAGGACTAGCTGGAGGTGTGTATCCATCCTCAATTGTTTGCCATATCTCATATCCTTGTGCCATATTGTAAGTCTTCATTCTGTACGATCCTAAAAAGCATACACCTAATCTAGTAACAATTGAAAATCACATAAAAAACATACATAAATTGATAAAATTGAAATAACAAAAATAAGGGTGTTTTTTATTAAATTTCCAATGAAAATTGATTACAAATCCATCCATCTTAGGGATACCCAATGTGATACGATGATACAATCATAATAAATCCCTTGCAAGGGTAGGTGTAATCCGTAGATATTTTAGAATGACACAAACTACTCCAGGTCAAGTATGACATTCTTCTCTCATGTGAAGAGACATTTGTTACCTTGAATGCTTTGATAATGGAGTCCTGAAAACCTTGTGATCAAGAAACAACAATAAATATTAAAAGCAAAGGATGCCTCTCTTGATGAGGCTTTTAAAGGAATCTTGCACAAAACATGTCATGAAATCAAGAAATCTTGTGAATCTATCAATCTATGCAAGAAATGGTGAAATTGTAATAAAGCATGTAAAGAAAGCATGAAATCTAGCAATTAGAAATCCTAATTAACCATTAAAACATGATAAGCATAAAACTAGTCTAGATTGACAAATGCAAAGAAAATGGAAGTGAATCTACCATTAAATCCTAGAATTAAGTGGTCAAATGTCTACTACAATGTTAATTTATTCTATATTAAGCATTTGCATAACTAAAAATAAAAATCTACTACAAAAATTGAGGAAAGAGAGCATCAAATCCTAGCCATGGGTGTTTAAAGTAGCTAGCACTGTTAGCCATGGCTGACAGCTGTGGCTACAGGAAAACTTCTCGTTCTATTGAAACCAGGGCTAGAAACTCTCAAATCCTCCAAGGAATTGATGATCAAGGGTCACCTCGGTGTTCTAGAATAAATTGGTAGTTGAATTCACTAGAATTGGTAATGGAAGTGTGTCAATTGTCAAGCTTACTCCTCAAGCTCTTGAGATATCCAATGTTGTAAAGTTGATGATCAAATTGGATTTTAGCAGCATCTTGTTACTCTTCACAAGGTGCAATTGGCTCTCCAATTTTATAGGTCTTCGCTATAATGCAATTGAATAATTATTCAAGGTTTGCTCTTTGAAATTGGGTTCTTAAATAGACTCCCAAAATCCTTGCTCTATCTTCATGGATAAGCCAAGAACAAGAATTGGCAGTTGGGAGGAAACTTCTGAATGATTCCAAGCCCAAACCACTTCAAAACTATTACAATTTGATTATTGCAACTGATTTTATTTAGCTTTGGTTACCCGAGTTTGTTATAGGGCTACCCACAACTCTTAAAGTGGCTAAAAAATGTAAACAAGAGGTCCAAAATAATTGAATAAAATATATTTGAACATTAGGTTGGAGCATAGGTTCCACTTAGCTTAAATAGGTTACAAAATAGGCTTTAGAATAAATGTAAAATAATATTCCCGTAACTAATTGCTAACAAACATGCTATTAGAAGATAGCGCTAAACCTAACCAACTAACCTAGGATATTTAAGTATTAACCTAGGTAACCATTAGATATTTGAAACAATAAATATCTACATGGTAAATGGTAAAAAGTAACTGTAATAATCTAGCTAGTATAATGCAAAATACTACTATTTTACCTAGTGGAGTAAAAGGGTAAATATCCCAAAGAATGGAATATTACTCTAACATCCCCCCTTATTACATTATTTGGGTAATACATACATATCCCCCTATACAACATTATTTTGGGTAAAGTATATAACTGCTCAAATACAGTGAAGAAGATGTTGATATGCTGGTTCTTGCTCTGTCACAGTACTCTGGCTACTTCTAAACAAAAAATTGGGTCATTCCTCACTTTGTCTTCACACCAATGAATTTCCTTATAGTAATCACTTCATCCAACGAAATTGCATGGGTAACAAGCCGCTGTAATCACTAGGTGTAGTAGAATATATCACTTCATACGAGTTTCATTCATTTACAATATGAGTTTATAAAATATAAGGTAGCTAAGGTGTCGGTTGCTGCCAAAAATGCACCCTTATAAGTTCCCCCCTTCTTGTTGCAAAATATGTTATAATTAATTTTTGAAATAATTATGACTAAGGTGTCGATCACTATCAAAAATTCACCCTTATAAGTCTTCTTCTCTTTTTACAAAAAAATGTGAAGAAAAGAAATGTATATCCTCCCTTAATTACAGAAGATGTGCAACTCAAGAAGCTTTGTGAAGGATTTTACAAATATTGCCTCCTAGGAAATTTTACATCAAAAAATTCCCTCCTTTTGTTACAAGAACTTCAAACAATGAGAGTTTGCTATTTATGAAGCCTAAAAGATGTAAAAATACCCCTTTATTACAAGTACTTCAAACAAAAACTTATGCTATTTATGAAGCCTAAAAAAGAGAGAGAGAGAGAGAGAGAGAGAGAGAGAGAGAGATGGTGTTTTGCTCAAGGTGACAAATGTGTTTTACCTCTACAATATTGTCTTAGAAATAAGCACTCTGTGTGCTTTTTCTAAACCAAAATCAGAATTGGAACTAGACACTTCACTAGCAATGTTGCCTTTGTTTTGATTTTGTGTTGTGCCTTTGTCTTTCTTGTTTTGCTTTTTTTTGAACCAACACCGATTAGTATCATGGTTGTCCTTTTTACAATGCAATAAAAACCTCTTTTGAGATTGCTTTCCCTTACCTTTTTAGGATGATCATCACTTTTGAAAGTTTCTTTTCTTCTTATCACCCTTATAGTTTGAATAAAGTGCATTGTTTGACACTTCATCGCTTTGGAGTTGATTTGCTTCCTCAGTTTGAAGCAAATTGACTAACTCCACAAAGGTGACTGATATTTGTGAAACATTAAGGGATGTAATCAACATTTTGTAGGATTCAGGAAAGGCTCTCAAGGTAACTAAAGTCAAAATGGTGTCTTCAACTTTTTCCCCTAAAGCATTAAGTTTAGACTTCAGATCTGCCACTCTGTAGAGGAATAGTTCTACTTATTCACCTGACTTCATATGGAGTGTATGAAGTTGTGTTTGAATGTTTAGAACAGTTGATTGATTCTTACCTTTAAAAATGGTACAAATAGCATCCCATGCCTCTTTACCAGTTTTAGCTTCACTTATGTGAGTCTGGATTTCATCAATAGTTGCTAGGAGTATTAACATGAGAAGACGATTTTTCTTTATATCCCATGCTTTTTGTATCGCTCCAAATTTTTCACACCCTTACCTTCAGGCTATAGGATCCGTGCCTAGAAGGGGGATGTGAAAAGGATGGCACGGTACCTCGGACTAAGAGGCCTTGCGAAGGTCCCACCTCTCGGGGGAGGTGTATTATGGTGATTTTTTGACGGATGGTGGGTTCACCAGGAAACATTTAATGGCAGTTTCCATGCCTAGGTTGGGAATGTGTTTGATGTGTTCAGTTTTAGCCTTAAGCATTCAAGTCCTAGGTTTGGCCAAAATGCATCTAAGCTATTCTATATGAAGATGCAGATTAAATGAATACAGAAAATAGAATTAAGACAAAAAACAGAGAAATTAAGCAATATTAAAAAATCATACCTGATCCGGATGTCTGATGAAGATTCTAATTCTTGAAGCAGTCAGGATCGCCTCTGATTTGACAGGATCATCTACTATCATACAAGATCGTCTGAGATCTGACGAATTCGTCAGAGACCTGCAAACAGAGAAATAGGTGCAAAACACAGAAAATGCAACTATTCTAACAGAGGGAAACAGTGTAAAATGATAGCAATAACATTAACATGATGATAATGAACAAAATACGAGTGTACTACAATGACTTAATGACAATTGGTGACTTAATTATGCATTTAAAGCTACATGGGTGAACTCAAAAATGTAGAATAACATAAAATAATAAAATGAACTAGCTAATTGTAGAATAAAAAAACAAAAGAAGATGAAAAAATGCAAACTCTAGGCACTGATTGCCTCAATGTTGATTGCAGTCGAAATCGTCTCGCATTGGTACGAAATCATCTCTGATTCGACAGGATCACCTCCGATCTGAACAGGATCGTCTGCGACGATGTAAGCTTGCTCCGGCTGAAAAATACTAAGGTACCTGCAACAAAATTTGAATAGAACTAATGCAAATAGCAATTTAGGATGTCTTAATGCGTGTGAAGTCAAGTTACAGGGATTATCAGCCAGGGGGGTGCTAAGGGGAGGGCTTAGGATTAAATAAGCTTAGGAGGGAGGTTAGGAGGTTGGAGATCATCCCTATTTGGGAGATCTCCAATGGGGAGGGTCTCTAACGGTGCAGACACGCTTATGCCCGGATTAGAGACGTCGTTGGAACATAAGCTAATTGTGAAAAATTAGTTTTGGGACAAGATGGTCTGGACGTCCTAGCCTGCACGAAATCGTCCGATCCGAGGCGATATCGTCCGATCGGTGACGATTCGCGCGATATCGTCAAACGGTCAAAACAAACTCTAAAAATGGCGTGGGAAAGGAGGAAACGGATTAAGCGGCGGTTAGGGAGCGGTTTGGGAGGTTAAAATTTGAATTTGAATTATTTACTAGAGTAATTGTAATTATTAAGGTTTCACTGCACCAATTTTAGGGTGCTACATTTTGCCCCCTCTTTAGCGAATTTTTTGAAGAAAATGCGTTAAAGATGAGTTCTTCTCGATTTACGAGAAAGCAAAAATTATTCCCATTTTTAGGCGACGATTCTTGGTCGAATCATACGACAGCTTACTATGGTGCCCCCTCCGTGTTTTTACCCAAATCGAACGTTTGAGGTAAAAACGCGAAAAAGCAAAATTTTAAAATGTTTTTAATTATTTTTTGAATAAAATTAAGAAAAATAGGGTAAAACCCTAATTCATTTTTACTGTTCATTTTTTTGGTTTTTAGAGCTCTACAAGCAAAAATGGTGGAGACAGCGCACAGATCGACAGAGGTCCGACGCGGGCTACGGGTAAGAGTCTAAACTTAGTTTAGAATGCTTTAGGTTTGAATTTACATGCTTTTTAGGTGAATTTTGAATAAATTTTGAGCATCGCGGCCATTTTTGGGCCGTCGACGTCATCGGGACGAAATCATCCCGATTTCGACGAAATCGTCTCAAGTTCGCCGATTTCGTCTAAGGGCGAAATCGGCGAAATGGGGACGATTTCGGCTGGCAAAATTCGAGACGATTGTGCTCAAATTGGGGATGATATCGTCCAATTGTGGATGATATCATCAGTTGTATAAAATTGAACTTATTTTAACTTGCATTTTTAATTAATGATTGTTATTATTTTTGTTGTTTATGTTGCAGAGAGGATTGCTAAAGAGTAGAGAATGGAAATATGGCAGGTTGAGAGATGATTTGGCCGCTCTATCATAGGCAGAGCGGGATCAGCTGGCTCAAGCTGGCTTACAGCATGTGGCAGAGATGCCACAAGTTTCTACAGACATGGGGCTACTGACGACCCTAGCAGAGAGGTGGTATCCGGGTTCTTCCTATTTTTGGCTACCGACAGGGGAGATGACTCCCACATTGGAGGATGTATGGAGGATTCTGAGAATCCCCATACAAGGATGGTTGATCACTCCTACGGCCAATCAGGGCCATGCTATGATGCGGTTGTGTGGTGACCCAAGCTTCGCCCTGGAGAAGGGTGGAGTAAACATCGAGTCGCTGCGTCAGATGCCTGGGGCATCCAGACTCACACAGGTTTTGGCTGGAGTGGTGGGTGGACTTCTGCTGTGCCACCAGAGTGGGTGCAGGGTACCATGGGTGCTAGCAGATGTGATCTAGGACATGCGAGACCATGGTTATAGATTTTCTTGGGGCAGCTTTGTTCTATGTCGGCTGTACAGGATCCTGCATGGGGTCGTGTACAAGGGCGGCCGATGTCTAGTTATGACATCGCTCCTACAGGTTTGGTGTTGGGAGCACATTGTAGTGCAGAGGCCGATAGGGCTTCCTTTGATAGGGGTTGATGGGGAGAGGCCCCGAGCTTTCTACTGGTGGCTCCGAAGAGGGTCACAACGGTGGATTGATCTATCGATGTCTCGGAGACTACTGGATGACCTTGTCCTAGACCAGATCACCTGGAGGCCATGGCGAGAGCACCCAGGGTGGGCCGAGGATGGACAGGAGTTGGCTCGCATCAGGCAAGTTTTTTGGTTGTGGATGGAGAGGGGAGAGGTGGAGCTCCACCGCTACGATCGAGTTTTGCGACAGTTCGGTCTACAGCAAGGGATCCCATCTCTCAGGGATTACGAGTTTTCTCGGACTATCCGAGATAACACCATAGTTAGCGGGGCTCCAGACATGCAACGCTTCTAGAGTTAGGACTCGGACGATGCCCCCATTCAGCCAGTGGATGGGGACGATGCAGGGGTAGCCGATGGCTATGATGCCTGGTACGCAGGCATCCGCCCTCCTCGAATGACGAGGGCTCAGGGTCCGATTCATGCAGTTGTGCGTCGGATAGGGAGGCGATGCCAGGCAGCTATGGAGGTGGCCCAGGGTCACGGCGGGAGAGAGCAGAGGAGGCCATAGGTGCAGGAGAGGCCATGACAGCGGGAGAGGAGGGCAGAGAGACCCCCTTCTCCACAGAGAGAGAGGCCACCATCGCCCGATAATGGCAAGGGTGTTGACACAGGGGAGAGTAGCGAGACAATGACTCTCCGAGCGGAGACAATCCATCTCCAAGCACAGGTGCAGACCCTACAGGAGGAGGCTACATGACACCGAGCTGAGGTGACACAGCTCAGAGATGAGATTGCACGCCTCAGAGCACGGGGCGAAGGGGCGAGCACTAGGGAGCTGGCACGGGCTATTGCCCAAATCACTTTCTATAAGACATTATACTATCAGATGGTGCCAGAGGAGGATAGACTACCACTATTGGCTAACATCGCAGATCCGATCAGGATCGGGTCGTCGAGGACTTCATCCCGATCGATGACTAGGACTCGTAGTACCACACATACTACGATGGGGCCACCTCGTCCACCTCAGGGTGGGGAGGAGATGAGGTTGAGAGCTCGAGGGGTTCTCGAGGCTAGACTACTGCACGACATTGTACAGATTGAGATATAGCATTTATTATTTTTGATAGAGGATTGAGTATGCCGAGGTACAGATTGTGGCATACCAATCTAGTTTTGATATGATGTATATATTGTTGATATATATATGAGATGAGATATTTTTTGATCATATGACTTGTGTCTTATGTATTTTTATGATGCTTTTAATGTTTTGATTGATTGATTTGATGATTCATGTAATTACGTCATTGGAAATATTATGGTTTGAATGTCATGCTGTAAGATTTTAAATGAAATAATCTGATGTAACAAATTGGTTGTTTGTGATGTAATGTGATAAAAGATAAAAAGAGACTTCTAACAATAATTTCAAAGGACATTGTCGCTATTATAGACCATTTCATGGAGTCGCCGCTCACTCGGTCGTCAAGCTAATCCCAATATAGAAATATTGTTAAAAAGTAAAAGAGTGCTTAAGAGACTGTCTTAAGACTTTGGTGCAATGGTGCAAATGATGATGATGATGGTTTGTTTTCAGATTTTCATAAAAATAGTATGCATGAAATAATGTTAAAATGATTTTTGCTAGGCATAAATTCCTAAGTGTGATAAATTTTTTGGATAATTCCCTAGGAATTATACCATCATTGCAAAATTGAAGGTTGACATAATGACATGAAATAGTGATAATGTGCATGCTTTTTGTTTAAAAACATAATTGTGTAACATAATGATTTAAGTCATATGGTTTTCATGATTTTTAAATAAATGGGGAATAAAAATTGTTACAATGGTTTGCGCTAGGCATAGAATATGTAGGTATAGACTTATACCATCATCGCAAAATCCAAAAGGAGATAGTTTTATTGCATGGTTGATTTTTTAATAAATAGAAAATATGAAGATGAGGACTTGCGCTAGGCATAAAATTCCAATTTTGGTTTTGGAACTATACCATCGTCGCGAAAGTCAATAATATATATATATATGTGTTGATTGTATGGTTTTGAAAGAAATTTTGATCTTTTTGATTATGCATGTAGTTGTCTAAACAACTGTTCTTGAAAGAAGAAAATGAATTATTCCAAACAATTTGCAAAAAAATATTTCAAAGTATCTTAAAGACAAAAGTTAGATTTATAAGGAATCCCATGTGCATATGTGAATTCATTTCCAATCTTGATTTATCATAATGATACACAAAATCTCTCAAATATAAAATGTGTGTGCAATTGCTATGTTCATTTACCAGTTTTGAGCAAGATAATATGATACAAGTGATTTGAATGAACCAAATAAGTGTTCATTAACCATGATGTAGATGCATATAACCATACTAGACTACTATGTAAGTCGGATTATCAAGAGCTAGCTAATCCATAAGCAGACATAGGTCTATACAAAAGAAGGTCGCTAATGTGACAGACATATCGCCATGCTAGGAGTTACCCAAGGCCAAGCGGGTTGGGCACAAACCACCTGTTATGGGGCTTACCTCACAGTTTTTGAATAATTGAGAATTCCAGGGATTCAAGCTCATCAACCCTTCTTTTCTTTTCAAAGGGTAGGGAAAGGGATTTTATTGCTTTTGCTTTTGCTTTCTTTTTCTTTTCTTTTGTATTTTTGCTTGATTTTTGAGATAATGCTTGAAATAACTTGTTTCTTTTTTCTTTTTCTTTTGAACTTTTCTTTTCTTTCTATGCTAGGGATACTTGCTCGGATTAGCTGTAGAGCAAGGGATTTTTATTCTGGGTAGGGGTGAGCTTGTCCTTTTGCCAATTCTCAAAGATTCTAGACCATGTGCATGATAGGATAGCAAGGGAAACTTTTCGCTCAAGAAACCACTTCTACTATGTAGCAAAGCATGGAAATTACAAATATAATCATTTTATTGTGAAAAGATGTGCTTGGTTTAAGTAAATAACAAGATCAATTCTCTATGCTCAAACTTTATTTAATTGAATTTTGTGGACTTTGATATAAGAGAGATTAGTAATCATGCCAGATAAAATCAAGATATTTATTTTTGTGAGTGTGAAAGTGAGGGATTCCAAATAAATGCTAATTTATCCAAAATAATTTGAAACATATAACTGCAACATTTGTAAGAATATATAGATATAGATACTTTTTGAGAAGTTTTGAGAATGTTGACTCTCTCTTTCTTCTTTATGTTGTTTTGGTTTCGAAAGAGTCAAGAATATTGTTGTTTTTATTTTTATTATTATTTTTTGTTTTTGAAAAAAATTAACAAGTGCCATAAATAAATACAACAAATAGTTTTGAAGATTTTGATGATTATGAATGTTTTTGGTGTTTTTGAATTTATAAATTGAAAGAAATACAAGATAGTGATTTTGAAATATTTTAAACAAATATATACAAGGATGAAATGACCAAATTTATACATAGTAACGTTTAAGATGCAAAATATTCATGGGTTCTTTAAGTTCTTTACCATCTAAGGTAGATAATTTGTATGCTCCTGATTCAAATTTAGCAGTGATAATGTATGGTCCAAGCCAGTTGGGCTCAAATTTACCTTTAAGGTCCTTAGTTGCATTAGTATTTTTTTTGAAGATTTTGAGGATTTTGATTTTTTTTGTATTTTGATTTTAATTTATGAATTGAAATTGGTGGTATATACAAGATGATCTATATACACTATACAAGGTTATTTGAGTATAGCATGTCTAAGGTTGCTTCAAAATCAAAGGAGGTTTTGAAGGATAATCTGGTTGAGGTGAAGGTAAGAATAGAAGGTGATGAATAAAAGGTAGTGATAACAAAAGCTTTGTTATAATGTAGAATAATGTAGCAAAATATTTGACTTTTATATGTGGAAAATTGATCATGTTACAAAATAAAATGTAAGAAGGATAAGAAGGTTCTTCATTCTTATCACTATATTCCAAGTCTTGATAAGATGGAGGGAGTATATGTGAAAGATATGCATGGGTGTTATTTGGTAAACAAGGATGATCATATATGGATGAAGAAAAGTGATGGATAGAAGATAATTGTGACAATAGAGAATGTATAGAACTTGATGTTTCAACCATTAAATATTCTTCAAATGGTGTTGGGTCACCATGTATGGTAACAATTTTATTTGCAATTTCAAACTTCAAACATTGGTGAAGAGTGGAAGGGACAACCCTCATCGTATGAATCCAAGGACTTCTGAGAAGTAGGTTGTAATATGAAGGGCAATATGCTACATAAAATAAAGTATCCAGGATCTTGGATCCAATATTGAGGGGAAGAATTATAGTACCTTGAGCTTCTTGAATTTCATTGTTAAAAGATTTTATAATAACATTTGATTCATTAAGATCTTCTTCCTTTGATTTGAGTTTTTGGAATAATTGATAAGTGCATAAATTAAGAGAGGAGCCATTATCTACCATGATAGTTCTAACAAGTGTTTCTTTACTAGATCCTGTAATGTAAAGATAGTAGTCTTCTTGTGGAGTAGAGGAAGGAATATCCTCATCATAGAATGAAATATGGTTAACCTCAAGAGGGTTTACACCATTAATTATGTTCTTAGAGAAAATATGATGAGGAACAAATTGTTGGCTAGGTATTTTGAACAAAATTTCCTTGTGATAAATTTGTAATACTTCTAAAAGGGATATCTTTGCTTGAGGATTAATCACTTGTTGTTGGCTATCAAAGTGGATTTCAGATTGAGATTTTGATTTTAAATATGAGCTTTCTATGCTTACATTCCATTTTGGATCATTCTCTAGAGCCAAAGATAGTTTTGAAGGTTGGTCAAATGAGGAATCCATATCTTGAATATCAGATTGAGTTGATTGAACTTGAGGTTGCTCATTTGTAGTTTTTCTTACAATATTAATAATATCATCATGATGGGACACATTAACATGCAATATTTGATTGGTTTCTTGTTGTTGATAATTGAATAGGGGTTCTTGGGAGATCCCCATGTCTTGATTGATTATTGGTATTTGTTGTGTAGGAGTTTGATTGTTTACTAGAGATTTATAATCAGTTGTAGATTGTAATTCCTTTATATTAAAAAGACCCTTATCAATCAAATCTTGAATTGCACATCTTAAATCTTTACAATTTTGTGTCATATGTCCATCTACTCTATGATATTCACAATGTAGCTCAGGTTTAAACCAATCTGTTGTGGTATCAAGTTGTCTTATGGAAGGGAGTTCAATCTTATTTGTATCAAGTAAATGCTTGAGAATTATATCCATTGGTTGATTGAGCTTAGTAAATTTACGTGATGAAGGTTTTTGAGAGGTTTTTGATATGTGCCTTAGGAGTTCAGTCATAAAAGGACCTAATGGTTTCTCACCTCTACTTTCTTTATTATGGGTAGAATGATGATAGGAAGATTGCGAAGTATGAGGTGAGTGCATGGTAGAATTGGAAGAATAAGTATTTTCTTGTTGAAATGGATGTGTTGTATTGAAAGAAGAGTATTGAAAAGGTGGTGGAGGATTATATGTGGATTGATAGACATAATATGGATATATGGGAGAATAGATAATATCGTTATGAAGAGGATTGGAAAAGGGATTGTCTTGTTGGGTTATGGATGAAAAATAAGAAGAGTGTGATGGAGGTGATGTTGAATAGGGATGAGGTTGGTCATAATCAACAAATGTATTTGGCTGAATTCTTCCAACATTACTGATGGGCTCATATTGATTTGAGTAAAAACTCATGGTTTCTTTAGTACTTCTAAAAGTAATATTTAACATCTACTATTTAGAATTGAATCTAAAACATACAAACTTGAAATGATGATTTTGTTTTTGTTTTTCTTGTATACATATATATTTTTTTTGTTTTTTTTTTTCAAAAGGTTTTAAATGCATTCACGTCGGGTTCACCAAAATGTATCGCTCCAAATTTTTCACACCCTTACCTTCAGGCTATAGGATCCGTGCCCGAAAGGGGGATGTGAAAA